>OY856414.1:576067053-577383303 GCA_963693085.1 Alisma plantago-aquatica
GTTCACCTTTCTTGCCTCTCCACAAGTGTCAAAGACAAGGTTCCTATTGATGACAATCTACCCATTGAGATGTTGTATGTAGTAAATTCACTTGTGACACCATGGTTTTCCAATTCTACAAACTATCTAGCCATCGGATGCCTTCTTCCTGATGTCACCTATTAACAAAAAAATAAGTTCCTTCATGATGTCAAATTTTACTATTGGGATGATCCCCTATTGTTCAAGCAATGTGTAGATGGGTTGAATAGGAGATGTATTCCCAGTGAGGAGATCCCAAGTGTGATTTCAGAATATCATTCCTCACCTTAGGTGTTATAACCCCAATTTTTTGGTTCAAGTGGTGAGAAATATAATTTCTCATATTAAAAATGTTTAAACAAATAATGATATGATTTGTTTTGAATAAATGGATTCCATTCACAATAGCCTTGATTGGTTGCTTTGTGGGCTTTATTGGCTATTGGGCCCAATAACAAGGAAATTCAAATAGTAAACGGATAATTGAATTTTCGAGAAAAGAAATATGTAGAAACCTCTAGAAGGCAAATCCAAAGATGATTTCGTGCCTCTTGGGTTCCTTGGGTACCAAGGAGACCAAGGTTGTGAAAGGAAAGTGATTAGAAAAGAAAAGGTTAATTAAGTATTTCTTTATTAAGAAAGAAATTGAAAATGATGATAAAATGTGGAAAATGAGTGGAAATAGGATAAATGAGTTTTCTTGGTGATAATTCGTATCCATGAGGTTTCTAATGATAAAAGGAATACCCATGAGAAAAATAAAAGGGAAATAAAAAGAAATCCTCAAAAAGAGATATTTTAATGAAAAATAAACATGATAATGCGAAATAATGCATTTAGATGCATCTAGAAGGATAATAAATATCCTTGGAAAAGAATTTCGAAATCATAAAGTTTCTTGGGAACCAAGGAGTCCCAATAAAGAGGAAAGAAAGAGAAAATACTAAAAAGGCAAAATAAGAGGATAATATGTTTCATTATTAATGGATTTTTTGTTATTTTCAAAAGATGGTATTTTCTATTAAAAGGAAACATGATTTCGTGACAAATAACTAAAAGGCAAGTTTAAAGAGAATAAGAAAGTGGATTTTTGTAATCCTAATATTAAAAGAAGAAGGAATACTAAAGGAATATGAGAGAGAGAGAACTAGTTTCTTTTTGAAGGAATTAGTTTCCTACTTGGAAAGGGACTCCTTATTCGTGTATAGCCGACCTAAGTCTCCTTTCCTCACCCTATATAAAGGGTAGACTCTTAGGATCGAGTTCCGGGGGAAATTCCATGCAATATACTCTCTTTTCTCTACCTTCTTCCTCCATGTCTTTGTCCTTAAACCCTAGAAGAAGAAAACACCACGACCCTAGAGCAACAGGGTGCCCGAGTAGGTTGGCAAGGGATCTGAACGTGCCACGAAGCCATAGGTTGTTCCAGCCAACAACGCCATGCTCCAAAAGTCGATGCATAGCAGCCGCACTGCTGCACTGAACGGCCGTAAATTGCAGCTCCGCCTGACCCGTCCCGGCCATCCTGGCCAGGGGTCAAAGGTGGGCGGAGGACGATGGTGGACGGTGGAGCTAATGGAGGGGTCGTTGGGGGCTCTCGGGCCTAGGAAGAGGAGGGAAAAGTTGCGCCAGTCGCAGCTAGGGCGGCAGCCCTAGGGCAGTCCGAGGTTGAAGAAAGGGAGGGTCGGCTTTGGATGGAATTGCCCTCTGCGGGCCAAAAGAGCCGAGTTTTAAGTTGAGGGTAAATCATTAATTCGGTTATGTTTACAAAAGAAAGTGATGTTGCATGAGTCGGAGATGACGTGGCGCAATCTCATTGGCTGTGGTAAGTGTTTTATTGCAAAAATCATATCTCATGATTCGTAACTCGGATTAAAACAAGTTTTATATGAAAATTGATCCTCAGAACGAGAGGAACACAAATAAATTATGTTTGAAGTCTGATTCTAATTGAAATCTGAAAAGTAATGGAAGTAATCATCTTTAATGTTTTAATTCTTATGGAACCCTATTTTGACATAAATAAAGTGTTTAATAGGGTTTAATGGGTCATAAGAGTTGATATTAACCGGTTAACTGTAAAAAAGTACATTAAAATCGAAAAGGATGATCTTTGTACGTAATTAGTTTAATTTGAAGATTATGTACATAAATATGATAAAGCTATCATCTTTAATGATTTAATTAAGGTAAAACCCTTAGTTTTGATGATAGAGGATGTTATTTGGATAATTCAAGTTGATATTAACATGTTGTTAATAAAAGTGAGAATATGATCTAAAAAGATGATCTTTTTATATATAATTGGCTTAATTTAGGGTTTCATGCATGATAATGCACTAATGAGCTTGAAAACTCTAATTTTGATGAATATGTCTTTTAATTGGTTTAATTGTGTAAATCCACAGATAAAATAGAGATGTGATGATCCTAAGCCAACTTGAGCATAAAAGATCCTTTATGTGGATAATTTGAGTAATTAGGGTTTTTATGAGTGGAAAAGTTGTTTTAGGGTTTGTTGACCTAAAAACGGTAAAGTTTGAGAAATTGATCTAAGAAACCCTAATGCATCCTAATGAGACTTAGAAACCTTAGAAAGGTGTCCCAAGTCAATAAGGAGTTGTTTGGGATATGCTTGTGACAATTAGACATTATACATGTTTTCAGGATCAATGTTTGCTTGATTGATTGATTGGCTTGCTTGATTGGACATCTAGTTGGATTTGGATAAATTGTTGCTTGAGATCTCCAAGACAGGTATGTGGTTACGATTATGAATAACTGCTATAGTTTCCCGATGGATTCCCAGATGTTTAATCTCATTGGATGCAACTAAACTGTTTGGATGTTCATATTGCAATTATAAAGTGAATATGGCTATCACATAATGTATATGCCTACAAACTCAGATCCTGGTTCTCTCTGTGGCATTATAGCTAACCTACTACATGGTTGCCTATGGGTAGGTCCATCAGGTTAGAGAAAGGTCTAGTACATGGCTACCTATTGGGTAGGTCCATCAGGTCTATGGTTGACTTAGTACATGGCTACCATTGAGGTAGGACCATCAAGTCACGATGAGTTAGATATCGGGCTATCTTCGGATAGTGTCATGCGACTCTATTACCTAAAAGAGAGGTGATATCCATGTCCACTGCAGGGACAGCCCAGAGTTCGAGAATATGTATGGATTGAGTTGTATGGTTTAAAATGTAATCTTGATTGTTAAATGATTAATTGAATGATTATATTGTTAACATAGTTGAACATTATCTGTTTCCTCCACATACCAGCTTCGGCTGACCGACGTTTTTTTTGTCGGCATTTTAGGTACAATGAAAAGAACAAACAGTAAAGCTACACTTTGTGAATTCAAGAATTAAAGAACAAGGAGGAACTAGTTAGAATAGTTCAGCTGAGGTTAGAAGTTTAGTTTGTTCCCAACTTTTCGAAGGTATGCAAAGAAAAATTTTATTACCATTTTCAGTATAGTCTGTTAGAATTTAATAATTGTTTATGGTTATATGTCGAACCTTTGATCCATGATTAATGGGTGCGGCTTCAACCTCTTGGTCTCCCTTAATTGGGGGTTATCGGGAGGTGGGGTCGTAACATTTGGTATCAGAGCTTAGGTTCCTCGGTTAACCATTAATAATTATTAAATTTACAAACTCCATAGAACCCAAGGGAGTTATTAGAGGAGTATCTGAAAGATGGAGGTGTCTAGAAAGGGATCACGACCGGGGGCTGGTAAGATTTTCCTCCGCACCGCTGGTCGGAATACGAGGACTCCCGGACCCGTGTGACCGTCTGGCCAAAGTCTTAGGGTATGAATCAAAATAAGATACCTTTAGGACTTCTCATCTTATTCATCCCTTCTCATCACAAAATTTTGATAAGGACCTAAAGGATTAGGGTTTTCTTTCTTCTCCTCACCCTCTTAAGGTATGGGTAAGGTTAATAAGGTTTAAGGAATCCTCCACTAAATTAATGAAAGGCATGTAAATAAGATGTCATGGACATAAGCTTAACAGATTAAGTGCAAAATAAATAATAGATACATGCTTAGGACATATGACATAAGATGTCATGTCCTCAGAAGAGACCTGAGGCTAGACCTTCTTATCAGGAGGATAAGTTAGTCTTGGAGATAGAGATCTCCATTGCAAGTAGAGACCTGGCACATCCTCTGAGGATGATGCTAACCCTAACCCTAAGTGAAGGTTAGAGAGAGATGATTTGGACCAAGTGTTTGAAAGGATATGCCTTTGGGATGCCATACGATCCATGGGTAGGACTAGCACCTTTGGCAACCCAACCCTGGGAAGGGTCGTGCATGTTAGGGTAAAGGATAGCTCCTTAGATGATGATGTTAGTGAAGGACCATAGAAACCCTATGGGCTTGTGCAAGTAGGGCATAGCTGGCACCTAGGGCACGTCATAGTGCTGATGGTAGAAGGAAACCCTGGATAAGGAATTATGATGGAGCATAAAGGGTTATGGATGATCTTGAGCAATCATAAGTGCGAACCTAGGCTTCACACATGTAGAGAATGCTTTGGAGGTGGATCTTTCATGAAGAGAGGACCTCTAATGGTGAGGTTGGATGTAGCGTTAGCTCTAGAGAGAGAAGGAAACCCAGCAAGAAGGTTGGAAGCCTAAAACCCTGAACAATGGATGATAGTGGTTGCCTCATGATCGATCCCTGGGAGTTGATGATGTCTTTGTTGTCTTTAGAGGGACCAAACCCTTAAGAAAAGATGAAGCTTCTGGTACCTACGTGCCTATGGTAGAGATGTTTACCCTCCGAGGTAGGAAGAAGAGTTTTTTAGACCTAGAAAGGTTTAGTAGCAGGTTATGAGGCCTTGTACCTTGTTGGTTGTCCTTAAGGAGGACCCAACACTAAGTGTTGCTTGAGTTGAAGGATGACAAGAAGTGCATGTCATGCCTTTTGCGTGCTTGGTTCGAAGTTAAGAGATAGAGCATGCAGTTGGACACCTACAGTTAAACCTAGGGTTCCTAGGCCTAAGAGGGGAAGTGGTATACCTGATGCTTATGATGAGAATTGAGTTCCTATAGAAACGAGCATGGTACTCCTCATGTATAGAGGAAAAGGGGAGCCCTTTAAGTTTAAGGTATGTTTGTTGAACCCCTCACAACTATGTTGATGATAAAGAAAGGTATGATCTTGATCCAACGTTAAGGAAAGAGGACAAGTATGACCTAGCATGGTTTGATAAGTGATCTGCTTGTGCCTTAATGGCTTGCTAGGGTTAAGTAGGCTTGTGTGGATGTAAACCCTAGACCTAAGAGCTTTTGGTGACCTTGATGTCAAGAGATAGTTTTCCTTCCATCCTGGGAAAGGGACCCCTTTGGTAGGGTGTGTATCAGTTTTGTTGGTTTGAGGTAACCTGAAGAGGCCTCACAGGATCTTGAGAAGTTAAGTGAAAAGTACATGGTATGAGGATGAACCTGTAGACCCATAGATATCCATCTCTAATAGCATACGAATGTGTTACCATGGAGGTAACCGGTATGGGGCTTGACCAAGATAGGCAGGTTGCCATGATGCCTATGAAAGGATGAGAGCCAGCCCATGAATACAGAAAGAGAGATGATGAAGACTTGGGTAAGGTTCTAAGTGAACATGTACTGTAATGGATAATCCTAAGTCTATCCTAGGGTCAGGTAGGGATAAGACCGATGAAAGTAGGAGTTGCCTAATTCCCCATTTGCACATGACCATAGGGTCGGGAGGTAACAGCTATCATTGTCTGAGGGCCATCGGTTAGGAGATTGATCACCTTCATGAACTCATGGGACCCAAAGGGCAGATGAGTAGGGCACTCTCTTGATGCATGAGGGAATAGGGATGAACCCAAAAGAGTCGGTACCCTATAGACCTAGAGGATATGACCAAGGATATAAACCTCAGTAGGTTCAAGACTAGTTTGATATCATGATGTTTGTGATGAAGAGACATATGTGGCACGTTGCAACTTAGATTTAAAGGTGTACTGGCAAGGTGGGATGCACCATCTCTACTCTTGGAACAGGAAGAACTCTGTATTTGGACTGCAGCCAAATTCTTATTTCCTCTTGTTATGGGGGTGAGAGATAGGACATTACGCATGCCTTACATCAAGGATAAGAGATGATGTAGGTTGGAACGTTGCCATGAGAAATGGGGATAGAGAAGATAACCTACCCTAGTAAAGTGAATGATACATGGATGGTTTGTAAACACTAAGAGGAATGAGGTAGTTCCCTTATGAGGATGTTTTTATCATGAGCTGTGTGGAACTTACAAGTTATACCAGGATGAGTTTGATCACCATGATGATGAAATCAAAGAGTGTACTTAATGAAAATAGACATAGATTTTGAAGTAAAATACATGTAAGTGTATGTCTTCAATGTTACCTAATACCTAAGGATGTGAGGTGGTAATGAATGTTCTGGTTAAGACTTGTTGGACTAGAAGCTAGAAGAGGTTGTTTGGCTAACCCTAAGTTTGGAAAGGAGAGGTGTTTGGACAACACTCAGATGTAACAAGATACGTTGAAAAGTTATGGTAGTTTGGTTAGCCAGTCTAGTACTGGATGCAATGAAAGGATGGTGGTAAAACCTCAGATGTACTTCTTTGGAAGAGAAGGTGATGAAACCCCGACTAGAGTGGTTTAGGGTTTCGAAGGAATCGATCTTGGAAGAATCATGATACACCATGGAAAATGGCAATAGCACTTAGGATGCTTAAGATGAAGTTGCATGTGGTTTATGGCCATGCAAGCCAGGAGGTAAAGGACGAACCCCAGTAACCCAGTGTATCGATATAGAGGACAAAAGAATCCCTGAGAGGAAATGAGAGCTCAACACTATGGATGTTGTGATAGGTCTTCCCGGGACCGAGGAAGGTCGAGATGCAATATGGGTTATGATAGATTGCCTTACCTAGATGACATAAGAAAGAAAGAGTTATGTCAAGGGACAGATCTAGTTGAACTACCCATGAGAGAGATGGTTCGACTACACCATGAAGCGAGTTCAAAGGTTCTTGAGTTTGACCTAAGGGTTCACTTCCATAAAGTGGAAGAACTCAATGTCAGTATAGTTTATCACCCCTAACTATGGTTAGTATGATCCAGACTAAAGGGTCTGATGAGGGCATGTGTGCTCGTTCAGGGTGATATCTAGAGACAGTTCTTTTCCTATGAAAGATGTGACAATGACCACCATAGCCAGTATCGGGTTTTATATGAAGCTCTGTAAGGGAGGTTGTGTCAGTCACCACTTCAGTAAGGTGATGTTGGTGAAAGGACCACATGATGGTTAGAAAAGTACCACATGATGGTTAGTAAAAGGGACCCCAGTGCGTGTAGATGAAGTCACTTTGATTGTGCAAGGGCTGAAAGGAGCCTAGAGACGATGAGAGTCGTGAGCAGATGCAAAGTAGACTGACATACAAGTTACTGTGGGAGAAAATGTGACATGAAAATCTGACCCCTCTAAGTCATAACTAAGAGAGCTGAGTCCCTGATACATGGGTCCATTAGAGATGGATGGGTGGAGAAGGTTAAGTTTGACCTTACCCCTGGGGATAAAGTAATGTGTGATGAGTTCCATGTGTCCGATTTAGAGCACTATGTGAGGTACCCCGACCATGTGCTGAGCAATGAACCTAGTAAGCCCCAAGGGAGGCTAAAATGGCCTGAGTCACCTGTGTAGTTTATAGATGCCAGGATGAAAGAACTCAGAGAAAAGAATATGTGATGATAAAGGTTCTTTGGAAACGCCATGAGTACGGTAAATCCACATAGGGGCCAATGATGGACATGGAAAAGTCTTATCCTGAATCGTTTGTTTGCTTGCCTGAATTTTGAGGACAAAATTCCTATAAGAGGGGAAGGATGTTATAACCCCAATTTTTTGGTTCAAGTGGTGAGAAATATAATTTCTCATATTAAAAATGTTTAAACAAATAATGATATGATTTGTTTTGAATAAATGGATTCCATTCACAATAGCCTTGATTGGTTGCTTTGTGGGCTTTATTGGCTATTGGGCCCAATAACAAGGAAATTCAAATAGTAAATGGATAATTGAATTTTTGAGAAAAGAAATATGTAGAAACCTCTAGAAGGCAAATCCAAAGATGATTTCGTGCCTCTTGGGTTCCTTGGGTACCAAGGAGACCAAGGTTGCGAAAAGAAAGTGATTAGAAAAGAAAAGGTTAATTAAGTATTTCTTTATTAAGAAAGACATTGAAAATGATGATAAAATGTGGAAAATGAGTGGAAAGAGGCATAAATGAGTTTTCTTGGTGATAATTCGTATCCATGAGGTTTCTAATGATAAAAGGAATACCCATGAGGAAAATAAAAGGGAAATAAAAAGAAATTCTCAAAAAGAGATATTTTAATGAGAAATAAACATGATAATGTGAAATAATGCATTTAGATGCATCTAGAAGGATAATAAATATCCTTGGAAAAGAATTTCGAAATCATAAAGTTTCTTGGGAACCAAGGAGTCCCAATAAAGAGGAAAGAAAGAGAAAATACTAAAAAGGCAAAATAAGATGATAATGTGTTTCATTATTAATGGATTTTGTGTTATTTTCAAAAGATGGTATTTTCTATTAAAAGGAAACATGATTTCGTGACAAATAACTAAAAGGCAAGTTTAAAGAGAATAAGAAAGTGGATTTTCATAATCCTAATATGAAAAGAAGAAGGAATACTAAAGGAATATGAGAGAGAGAGAACTAGTTTCTTTTTGAAGTAATTAGTTTCCTACTTGGAAAGGGACACCTTATTCATGTATAGCCGACCTAAGTCTCCTTTCCTCACCCTATATAAAGGGTAGACTCTTAGGATCGAGTTCTGGGGGAAATTCCATGCAATATACTCTCTTTTCTCTACCTTCTTTCTCCATGTCTTTGTCCTTAAACCCTAGAAGAAGAAAACACCACGACCCTAGAGCAACAGGGCGCCAGAGTAGGTTGGCAAGGGATCTGAACGTGCCACGAAGCCATAGGTTGTTCCAGCCAACAATGCCATGCTCCAAAAGTCGATGCATAGCAGCCGCACTGCTGCACTGAACGGCCGCAAATTGCAGCTCCGCCTGACCCGTCCCGGCCATCCTGGCCAGGGGTCAAAGGTGGGCGGAGGACGATGGTGGACGGTGGAGCTAATGGAGGGGTCGTTGGGGGCTCTCGGGCCCAGGAAGAGGAGGGAAAAGTTGTGCCAGTCGCAGCTAGGGCGGCAGCCCTAGGGCAGTCTGAGGTTGAAGAAAGGGAGGGTCGGCTTTGGATGGAATTGCCCTCCACGGGCCAAAAGAGCCGAGTTTTAAGTTGAGGGTAAATCAGTAATTCGGTTATGTTTCCAAAAGAAAGCGATGTTGCATGAGTCGGAGATGACGTGGCGCAATCTCATTGGCTGTGGTAAGTGTTTTATTGCAAAAATCATATCTCATGATTCGTAACTCGGATTAAAACAAGTTTTATATGAAAATTGATCCTCAGAACGAGAGGAACACAAATAAATTATGTTTGAAGTCTGATTCTAATTGAAATCTTAAAAGTAATGGAAGTAATCATCTTTAATGTTTTAATTCTTATGGAACCCTATTTTGACATAAATAAAGTGTTTAATAGGGTTTAATGGGTCATAAGAGTTGATATTAACCGGTTAACTGTAAAAAAGTACATTAAAATCGAAAAGGATGATCTTTGTACGTAATTAGTTTAATTTGAAGATTATGTACATAAATATGATAAAGCTATCATCTTTAATGATTTAATTAAGGTAAAACCCTTAGTTTTGATGATAGATGATGTTATTTGGATAATTCAAGTTGATATTAACATGGTGTTAATAAAAGTGAGAATATGATCTAAAAAGATGATCTTTTTATATATAATTGGCTTAATTTAGGGTTTCGTGCATGATAATGCACTAATGAGCTTGAAAACTCTAATTTTGATGAATATGTCTTTTAATTGGTTTAATTGTGTAAATCCATGGATAAAATAGAGATGTGATGATCCTAAGCCAACTTGAGCATAAAAGATCCTTTATGTGGATAATTTGAGTAATTAGGGTTTTTATGAGTGGAAAAGTTGTTTTAGGGTTTGTTGACCTAAAAAGGGTAAAGTTTGAGAAATTGATCTAAGAAACCCTAATGCATCCTAATGAGACTTAGAAACCTTAGAAAGGTGTCCCAAGTCAATAAGGAGTTGTTTGGGATATGCTTGTGACAATTAGACATTATACATGTTTTCAGGATCAATGTTTGCTTGATTGATTGATTGGCTTGCTTGATTGGACATCTAGTTGGATTTGGATAAATTGATGATTGAGATCTCCAAGACAGGTATGTGGTTACGATTATGAATAACCACTATAGTTTCCCGATGGATTCCCAGATGTTTAATCGCATTGGATGCAACTAAACTATTTGGATGTTCATATTGCAATTATAAAGTGAATATGGCTATCACATAATGTATATGCCTACAAACTCAGATCCTGGTTCTATCTGTGGCATTATAGCTAACCTAGTACATGGCTACCTATGGGTAGGTCCATCAGGTTAGAGAAAGGCCTAGTACATGGCTACCTATTGGGTAGGTCCATCAGGTCTATGGTTGACTTAGTACATGGCTACCATTGAGGTAGGACCATCAAGTCACAATGAGTTAGATATGGGGCTATCTTCGGATAGTGCCATGCGACTCTATTACCTAAAAGAGAGGTGATATCCATGTCCACTGTAGGGACAGCCCAGAGTTCGAGAATATGTATGGATTGAGTTGTATGGTTTAAAATGTAATCTTGATTGTTAAATGATTAATTGAATGATTATATTGTTAACATAGTTGAACATTATCTGTTTCCTCCACATACCAGCTTCGGCTGACCGACGTTTTGTTTGTCGGCGTTTTAGGTACAATGAAAAGAACAAATAGTAAAGCTACACCTTGTGAATTCAAGAATTAAAGAACAAGGAGGAACTATGTAACATCCCAGGATTTGAGGCCTCGGATAACATGATCTTAAAAGGAATGATTGGACTACCCATATCACCAAGGTGCACCTCCTTTTCCGGGAGCCCATCACTAAATAACTTCATAGTTAAGCGTGCTCAGTTTGGAGTAGTACTGAGATGGGTGACCTGTCGGGAAGTTGATCCTGGCATGCATGTCAGTGTGGACAAAGTGCGCAGTTAAGGTTAGTGGTGGTTTGTGGGGCCAGTCGTCATTCCTGAAACTCTACTAGAGCCATGGGCAGTGGGCCCCGGACGTTACAAACTAGTTAGAATAGTTCAGCTGAGGTTAGAAGTTTAGTTTGTTCCCAACTTTTCGAAGGTATGCAAAGAAAAATGTTATTACCATTTTCAGTATAGTCTGTTAGAATTTAATAATTGTTTATGGTAATATGTCGAACCTTTGATCCGGGATTAATGGGTGCGGTTTCAACCTCTTGGTCTCCCTTAATTGGGGGTTATCGGGAGGTGGGGTAGTAACATTAGGGAGGACATTTTAGAGGTGGCAAGACTTCAATTAAGATTCTACAAGTAGGTTTTTATTGACCAACCCTATTTCATATTGTACATACATTTGTTAAAGCTTGTGATAATTTTCAAAGATCAGGAGGGATTTCAAAGAAGGACGAGATGCCACTGAACCCAAATCTTGAGATTGAAGTTTTGTATGTATGGGGCATAGACTATATGGACCCATTTCCATCCGCGTGCAGCTACAAGTTCATTCTAGTGGTGTGTGACTAAGTATCAAAGTGGGTAGAGGTTATTCCCACTCAAGCTCTAGATGCAGAATCAGTGATGAAGCTATACCATAAGATCATTTTCCTGAGATTTGGGGTTCCATGAGTACTCATATCAAACAAAGTAAGTCATTTTATTGAGAGGAACTTCAACAATCTGCTGAGCAAATATGGTGTCAAGCATAAGATCTCTACACCATACCATCCACAAACTTTAGGGAAAGTTGAGATTTTAAATAGACAATTGAAGGCAATATTAGAGAAGACAGTCTCTAACTCAAAAATATATTGAGCTCTAAAATTAGATGATGCATTGTGGGCTTATAGGATAGCTTATAAGTGTAACATACTAGATCTCGGACCCTACCCTAGAAGTTGACATTTTAGACTTAGCCTAACAAGGTTGAAGGTTAGACCTAAATAGATGTTTAGTATAACACCAATGAACTAATGCATGTATAGATCACCTTAATGTAACCTAATGTTCTAACATTAATCTTAGGTTTATAATGGATACATAAAATATGCCACATAACTCATTTTGGTGGTAATATGAAGATAAGAAACGTAATTGGATGAATAATTTAGATAATGGGACGTTAATGGGCCATATGACATATCTCATAAAAATAAGTCTCAAAAGTGGAAACAAAATTCAAATTTGAAATCTACATATCAAAATTATCTTACATGTCAAATTTCATTTAATTTGGACCACCTTGAAATATTAGGATAGGTTTAGGAGAGAGAAAATGAGTAAAAGGCATAAGTAATGAATAATGTGATTATATAACTTCAAAATATTTAAATAATGGCAAATTCATATTCAACACATCAAATATAACTTGTGGAGGAAGTTTGTTCCAATTTGGATGTTGTTTGTACACGTTATGTAATTTTAGGTACATTCTAGACTTTTCTACAATTTACCCAATTGGGAGGTTTTCTTTGCAAATTGTCACATGCATTATAATCCTTATATATTCCCCTACCATTCTCGAGTTTTTGAACCGTAGAGCGCCTAGTTGCACATTGGTTTGAAGGTATTTCTTTCCAAGGGCATTTTAGGGATTACTCTCTTTATAAACAAGCTTATATTTAGAAGCTATCAACCAATGGGGTTATTTCTTTGATTGGAGGTCGGTAGGGATAGTCTATAAGTATCCATAAACTGACATTTGATATTCAAGAAGCCTCTATGAGTTGTCCTCTTGCATGGCCATGAAATCCCTAGGCTAAGGACACATGGAAAGCTCCATGGACACCTCATGCTTGACTTCTTCCTTATCCATAAAGGTTTGCATGTCCATAGGCACCCTTAGCATTCGACACATGGAAAGTAACTTGACACCTCATGCTTGACTTATTCCTTATCCATAAAATCTTGCATGTCCATGTACACCCTTATACATGACACATGGAAAATCTCATAGACACCTCATACTTGACCTCTTTCTTTATATAGCCATATCTACCCCTTCCCAACTTCCAATTTGAAAACTCTTTCTCTCCCATATTTCCTCTATCTTAGAGAATCATTCCTACTCCGTTTTTCCATGAAGGTGTTTTCTTAAGGTAAAATGAGGTGCCTACCTTGGTGAAGAAGGCTCCTAGGGTTCCAAATTTCTCTATTTAGGATTTCTTAAGCTCCTCCTTAGTGATTTGACAAAAACTAGTAAGTATCCTCCTTTCATTCCCTATTTTCATGTTGTTAGTCTTCCTTCCACCTTACTTTAGGTCAGAACCATGGCCTTCCATGGTGAAACCCCACCTAAAACCCATAAACACCTCATCTCCATGTTCTGTTGTTAGGGTTTTTCACCTCTAAAGTGGAGAAGATGCTTCTTGCTCGAGATAGGAGCTTTGTTGGAGAAACCAACCTCTCTAAGCTTGGGAACCTTACTTATTGGACCTTTCCACCTTCCTATAGGTTCTTTGGAGTCCTAGTCTTGACTTGGGCTATTTAGACTCTGAAGTTGAGGTATGATTGCATCCCACATTATTTCTATATTGAGCAATTTCTAATTCTTCACTCTAAATGTACGATGTATCCCCTATTCGTCTATGTTTAGCAATTCACCTATGCTTATTCATTCTCTTTGTCCTATGGACATTAGCCTATACATAATGTCTTTTCATTTGAAAATCATGGTTCATGTGAACTACCTTATTTGATATTGATCATGTGATCATAGATATTCTTTTGAACTCTTATCTTATGCTTTGTTCAAGATGGAACTCTAAAATTTGATATGTGATGTGTTACAACCTCAATTTTGCATATGTTTTCATAATTGAATTGTAAAGATTTTGTGAATATGGACTTAATTGAAAAGGTTTTATGCTTTGCTTCAAAAGATGGATTTATTTGCAAATCTCCCTTTTGATAGGAATTTCATAATTTCTATTATTAGATTAATCCAATAATAGATATAAAAGAGAAGAAAAGAAGAAAAGTCCAAATAAAATGAAAAGATCCAAGATAATGGATATCAAGCAAAGTAATTATGAGAAATACATAGAAATCTCCATAAAGTGGAATTAATGGCCACAATTAAATAAATTTCATTTCTATGAGATTTCTAATAAAAGAAATATGAAAAGAGGAAAAAGGAAATGAAAGATAAAGAGAAATCCTTGAAAAGAAATATCTTAATAAAGAAATAAGTAAGATAATGAAAATTGAAGAATGTAGATGCATCTAGAAGGGTGATAAGAATCCTTCAAAAAGGATTTCGAAATCTTAGGAATTCTTGGGTTCCAAGGAGTCTAAGTTGCAAGATAATAAGTAAAGAAAGAGAAAAGATGTGAGAAATATACATAATTGAGTAATATCTTGCACCTAAAGAAAATGCACGTTTTCTTTCAGATAATGAACCCAAATTTGACAGAGGTAGCTAAAGTCACTATTAAGTTTCCCTCAAAATTTGGGATTAATTGGACACTCGGTTTGGGAGTTATGGCTTTTACAAAATTCCCTAACGTGTTGTGATTATCAGAAATGTCGCATATTTATCATTTTAAATGAAAATAGTAGGAGATGACGCCAGCCGTCAGATCGAGATCTGATGCCAGATGTGCATCTCCTTCCTCGAGTCAAAAAAGGAAAGGGGTCGCGAAACAAGGGGACCTTTCCCTCGATTTTCCTCGTGAATCCGTGCATGTGCAAATAAGGAAAGGGTAGGGTTGAGTTCGGGAGAGGATTCCAAACACTTTACACCCTACTTTTTCGTGCTTTCGTGGCGTATAGGAGAAATGCCCAATTTTGCCAATAAGGCAGTCGGCGGCAAGGGCAGGGAACCCTAGAAATCAACCTCAATCCTATAAATACTACCCCTCTCAAATCCTTTCATCTTCACACACATGGATAACACCCTCTCTCGCTCCCTCAAGCTCTGAGTCGAAGGATCCACCCTCTCCGGTGAGCTCTCCATGCGGTGCCACCGCGAGGCCTGTTATGAGGTTGAGTAAGGGACAACGGGCAGCATCCATTCGATCAAGGTACATCGAAGACCAAGGCACAGATCGACGACTGAGAGCCACCGAGTTCTTGGCAAACACTAAGTGGGCGCGTGTGAGGAGGAGCGTTGGATCGATTCTGGTCAACGATGACCAGAAATCCAAAGGCCAAGGATTATTCGCAAAATCCAAGTAAGTCAAAAATTCAAGGAAAAATGTGTGATCTTGTTTAATTCACTAAAAATCATTCCTTTGGCCGAAAAATACAAGTAAATAGTGCTTTTTGATCAGAAAAATGTGTAGAACCTGATAAAATGATATTAGCGCCTAATTGTAAATGATATTCAAAAATTATAGGGTTTTACATCTTTTAGTGCATTAAATGACAGAAAAATCCTAGAAAGATATAAAAACAATCATGATGAATCTTTTATATGTTTTTGATCAATTTTAACCTATTAAGAGTAAAAGAAAAGGTAAAATCATAAAAGGATGATTAGTATGTTGCTTTTAGGGTTTTTATGATCATGTACATGGTTTAATGGACTAAAAACCCGAATTTGGAAAAATATGAGTTTTAGTGGTCATAATCCGAAATTGAAAGAATACAACTATAATATAATGATTTTTTAACATAGTTTGGATTAAAGAATCGTTAAGAAAGATAATTGAGATGATTAGGTTTTTGTGAATAAGAAACCTTTTTAGGGTAACTAGTCTAATAAGGCAATAAAGATTTGATAAAGAAACCCTAATTAAGTATAAAGGATGAATCTTTGAGGTTTAATATGTTAATTTGAGAAGTATTAACCCATTGAATATTAAAGTCGAGTCTCAATCTATTGTACATGAAAATTTGAGTAATCTAGGGTTCTAACCTATGTATGAAGGATAATACATTTAGAAACCCTAATTTAGAGGAAAAAGGAGAAAAATCATGTTTAATCTGAAATATGGAAATATGTTACTCAATAATGATCCTAAGCCTGTTAGGAGTGGTAAGATGAGAAATTGAAGGTTTTTTATGTAGTTCTGTTCAGGGTTTATGATACTAAAAGTGGAGGCAAACCCCTAATTGCAAAAGAAATCCTAAAATTGGAATAGAAATCCTAAGAAGCAAGATGGGTTCAGATAAATCTTGATAAAAGGAAATTTGTATATTTATTTTAGGATTTCTGTGCATACTTGCTTTCTTGCTTGGGTTTTCTCTACTTGATGATTCTGTCTCAAAATCTGCAATCACAGGTATGTGGTTACGCTTATGGTTAATCACTTTAGTTTCACGGCAATTCCCAGATGTTTTATCAGTTTCCTGAAAATAACTGCTTGGATGACTTTTATTTCATGCAACTATAGAGTTACTATGATTATCAAAATTATAATACAAGTGTGTATTCTCGCACCTACATGCCACCATGATGGATGATGCAAAAAGGTCAAGCCCAGGAGGGAAGACCCATGGGTACCATGAGTGGTGACCCCAGACACCAAGCTCGGGATTGAGAAGGTGGTCTTTGTTGCATGACTAATGGGCACCATGAGAGGTGATCCCAGACACCAAGCTCGGGATTGAGAAGGTGGCCTTAAGTCAATGGCAAAATATAAACCCAAAAGAGGGTATTCTAGGGTTAGGGCAAAAGCGGTGGAGAATGTCACATTAAAAGCGTAAATTGGCTTGTTAATTAATTTGATTGTGATATTTAGATTGTTAGCCATATTTGTAAAATTTTGGTTGTCCCCACATACCGACATATTCATTTATGCTGAGTGACATTTTGTTTGTCAGAGTTTTAGGTACAACCCTAAAAAGAACAAACTGTAAAGTGACACATTGTGAAAATAAGAAATAAAGTGTGAGGAGGATTAGATAGAATAGATTCAAGCTGTGGATAGAAGTAGATATCCAAAGTTTTTAAAAGGTATGCAAAGTTTTATTTTATACCATCTTTCAGTATAGTTTGGTAGAATTTTATAATTATTACTGATTATTTGTTGAACCTTTGATCCTATTAATTGGGATAATGGCTCTGACCTCTTGGTCTCCCTTAATTGGGGGTTACTGGGAGGCAGGGTCGTTACATGATGTCTTTTTCCCACTTATGAGGTGGATGTATATTTTGGTCACTTATGTGGTGACTAGTTTATATATTCTAACTATACTTTCTACTTGCCTCTACATTTAACATGCTATGTGATTCAGTAGCACTAGAGTAGTATAATTGCATTGGTTTTTATGGCAGAAGTGTTATTTCCTGTCGAACAGATGTGATATTTCCTGCTCTTTTGGGATGGAAAGGAACCTCATACCCAGGGCAAGATTTGTGATTCTTGGACCATATTTTATATATTTGGGAGATTGGAAGTATTCCTTTCTCTATCATGTTTCAAGTTTAGACTTGGCTGCCTTTGTGTTTATATTGTTCTAGGGCTATGTTTAACTCACATGCATGCTAGTTGATGATATGGGGTGTGTGCCCTAATTCCTTACATGTGCTTGTGTCGTACAATATTTATGTTTTATTAATGTCAAGTATTCTTTTGTTATCATATGATTTCAATTCCTTTTCTCTTGATACCCATTTGAGTGGTCCTTATCCTTTCTATGGGAAGCCTTTTATATTTGATGTCATTTGTTCCATATATTGCTCAATTTCCTATTTAGTATGCACATACCAGTCTTTGTTGATGTCATATATTTTCTCTTCTTACTGGGGTATGCTTCCAACCCTAGGTGAAGGACTTGGATGATAAGGCATGAAGTTTTGGACTAACTTAAGGAGTTAAAGCTTGGAGACAAAGTTGTTACGGTTTATATTTCCCTCTACTTAGATCCTTATGTTGTATCATACATGTAAACCCTTATGGGATATCATGATGTACGTTTGTAATCTTTTGTGAAAAATCCGCTACCATACTTTGGTTGTTTTGAATACCATTTATTGAAGTTTGAAAATTGTGCACCTATTCTAGCATACCTTTGAGTGTGTTTGTAATGGATATTTTATTCTTCAAATTTTTCATAAGGGGGTGATCCTGCACTCCTTACAGCATGGTATTAGAGCCCATAGTAGTTGGAATCTGACTATTTCAATTATGTCTCCCTAGTTAGAATCCATGTCTTACCTTTAAGTGACATGTTTTCCCTAGAGTTGATCAATAGATGATGAAGGGTTGATTTAGGATCATATAGTTTCACATTAGAATAATGATGAATAGATCCTTAAAATACTTATAACTAAAAGATGCATAAGTAACCATAGTAACTTGAGGTTTTTTAGCTTGGCCTTCAGGCAGCTACTAGGACATGAAATTGAAAGCAAAGATGTCTAGAAAGGATCAGAGTTTGGGGGTTGGTAAGATTTTCCTCCACACCACTAGCCTGGTTTACAAGGACTCCTGAATCCATATGATATCGGACTGGCCAGTAGTCATGAAATCTTCCACAAATTTGAGTATGACTACTAACCTTCTTTCTAAACCAGAGGAAGTTGAGGATGTTTATTATTATTTGATTCTAGTAAAGTTGGTTGATGTTTATCATTCAAGGAAGTGCCAACCAGGCATGGGAAAGCCTATTAGTATCGACGGCATTAGTGCATACAGTTTTCCATGTAGCCTCCCTTCAGTCATGTTCCGTCGACTTATTTTTCTCAGGGAAAGACATCTACATACTTGCCAAATGCATGAAATCACATCGGTTGAATAGTTAGTCCTCTGGCATGAACTTTTTGACCGTAAGAGGAAAGGATAATAATAATTGTTGTTGTGTCCGTAAGGCAAGATTAAATTACTATCTTGAACATATTTTGACTAACTATGACTTAATCTTTTTACTTATTTGGTAAATAAAAAGTTCTTGTTATTTTATAAAGCACAAAAAAGGACACATCATTAATTTTTTTCTTCCTATCGTGCAATTAATCATGTAGCACAACTATTTTTCCTACCAAGATTAATTTTAGTAGTACCACTCCTTTTCTACTGGAGTTCATTCTGGTAGTAGTTTCTCTTTCTTACTGAGTTCCATTCCAGTAATACTACTCTTAATATTGAGTTTCCATTCTTGTAGTATTTTATTTTGTTATTTGTAGTTTGCTTTATCTGGTAGTATTTTGTTCTTCCTGTCATGGCTTTATATCGTTAGTGTATTCTTTCAGTACCATCATTCCTCTACCAATATTTATGACTCTCCACTTCAACCACTCTCATGATCATTTTTGTGTTTGGAGTGAGGGGGAGAATGGAAGAACATGAGTAGAGGAAAGAGATGAGATGGAGGAGAAAAGATGAAGAGAACAAGCCATGCCATTCGACTATGTTGTACATATTCTGCATATCCACATGTGTTGTTGACACTTACTGTAGCGCATATTCTTATAATATTGTGTCTCAAACACATGTCCACATGATATAGTGCAATATTCCTACAACAGTAATTTTATCCCAACTACTACATATTATTCTGGTATCGGTACTTCTTGTGTGAAAATACTTCTACAATGATGGAAAATAATATGACTTCTTCATATGTCCTCCACTATTTACACTGTTCAGGTTGCTCGTCAAAGATTCAAAATTTTTATTGTGGTTGCTTCTATCACTCTGGCGATTATCAATTTGAGGGGAGTCTACTCTAGTATTATTGTCTCTACATTGATCTTATCTTCATCAAGGGGATAAGAATTATTTGTTGTTTTGTATTGTTTTCTTTAGAAGGGGTATTAATAGTGTTTCAATTGTTTTATTGCAAGATTTAGGGGGAGATCATTTCTTATAAGGGAAATCAATTTTTGTGTGGACTATTTCATATTTTTCAAGTATTTGCAAGTTGGACATGTGCTTCACCCGTGCTCTAGCTTGAGGAGAGTGTTAGATTAATAGTATTATGTACATGGGCCTCATTATCTTGGTCATTAGGTTAAGTTATGCTTCCTTGTACTTTCCTTCTCTCCTATATATATGAGAGAGTTTTCCCACTATCAATAGCATATATCACATTCAGCCTCCATCTTATTTTCTACACATACTTTAAAGTTTTATAATTTTCCCTTTGAAGGAGTTTGTTTAGTATTATGTATCTTTATGTTGTCACTTCAATGTCATTTGATAATAAACTAGTTGAGTTGGCATACATTAAAAAATTACATCCAAGATTTCTATCGTGTACCTCTTTTTGAGCAAATGCTTTCTTTTTATAGTTTAAATACTTTACCAATTGGTTTTTGTTTTTTAATTACTAAGGTCTATTGCAATTTTTCATTGGAAAAGAAGAAATATATTCATTGAGTATAATTAAGTTTTTTTCATAAAAATAGTTTTGTAAATACAAAAATATAGTAATATCATAGATAAATTTGTCACATTAGATAATGCCAGATGGTTTTTTCTTTCTCTAATATATTCTAATCTATTATAATATAAATATATAGCCCTTGTATTATATTCATTATAATTTTGGAGCCATATATTCTCTACCTTTTCCTATTATGTAGTTTTATTTTGTCTCTTCTTATAGTATAATATTTTTAATAAGATCCTTTTGATAAATGATTTTTCACATTAAACCACGCTTTCTCTTCTTCCCCTAATTTTTTTGTCCTTGTCGGGTTTTTTTTTCATTCCCTCTTTCCATACTTCTCTTTTTATTAATAAATTTTATTTTCCTTCTAATCACCATAGCCAACAACACCCATAAAAAATTATGTACAAAGTAATAGAGATATTTATATCATAGTACATTTAAGTACCCACTAAGTGTAATTGTCATAGTAAAACTAAACAATGCACTGGACAATGTTGTCACTGTATTAAAACTACTTACTATCACCATGAGTGATGTTGTCAAGTAAAATAGCATACTCATCTATCATTTTTTACCCTCTTCACTCATACATGCCTATTCTTCTATGAAACAGCATAAATATTGGTGTGGTTGTACTTATTTTTGTATAAATTAAATTAAGTAAGATAATATAGTTTATTAATAACTAAAAATATGTACATACTTGTAACATTCTACCCACTCAATCAAATGATCATACTAAAAAATAAAAATATCTCTCTTAAAATTTTCTAGCTTCGTAGATGGTTTTTTAGTATTACATAATAAATATCTTATAATTAAATTAATTAAAATGTTAATTTTTACTATTTATATGAAGTAATATCACCGTCTAGAATTAAATATAATCTTTTTTTGATTAAATATTGTCCTATAGTTCAAAGAATGTTGAATTTGATAGAGAATCATGTATATTGAAGTTAAAGCAAATCAATCTATGTGAAGTATTTATGTAGAGGTTTTAGAGTAAGCATGAAGTTAAATCAAGTCCATATATATAAAAAAAACTCCATATAGATATTTTTGTCTTATACTATCACACCATGTAAAAGACATATGTAAATATATTATATAACTATTAATTTATTATAGAGTTCTAAATTCATATGATTTTTTTGATATTCCAAAGTAATCATTACTCTATAATCATCATCATCATCTAAGCCTCGGTCCCAACTAGGTTGGGTCGCTACATGGATCCTTTGTTTCCATTCAACTCTATCATGGATCATATTCCAGCCGAGATGTAGAGATTCAAAATCTCTCTTTATAAGCTCTTCCCATGTTAATTTAGGCCTTCTTCTTCTTCTATTTATTGTGCTTGACTCAATAGAATTGCTTCATATAGGTACACTAGTTGGTCTTTGTTGCACATGTCCATACTATCTGAGTTGGCCCTCACGCAACTTGTCCTCAATGCTCGCTACCCCAACTTTATTTCTGATATAGTCGTTTCTCAAGTGATCTTTTCTTATCTTCCCACACATCCATTTCAGCATATGCATTTCAGCCACGTTCATCTTCTTGATACCTTGTTTCAACACCGCCCAACATTCGCTCCCATAGAGTATGGATGACCATATAAATTTTCTATAAAACTTATTTTTTTATATGAGAGGGATCTTTCGATCGCAAAATACTCCAGTTGCACTCATCCATTTCAACCATCCTACGTGATCCTATGACAAATGTCATTTTGTACATATTCATATATTTGAATAATAGAATCCAAGTTATGAAATTTATCACATTTTGGTATATCTACCCCTTCCAACTTGGCTCCACCATTCACACTATGAGATTGGCTGAAATTGCAATGCATATAGTCATTTTTTCTCCTACTAATCATCAATCCATTTGATTCCAATGCTTTTCTTCGAAGTTCAACTTTGTTATCTAATCCATCTTTAGTTTCATCCATCAATACAGTATCATCAGCAAATAACATACACCAAGGGATATCATCATAAACATTCTTTGTCAACTCATCCATAACAAGAACGAACAGATATGGGCTGAGTGTGGATCCTTGGTGTACCCCAATGTGATAGAAAACGTTGGTGTCTCTCCTCTAGGAGTCTTCACACTCACAGTAGAGCTATCATACATGTCTTTAATCAAGTCAATGTGTTGGATTGGCACACCTATTTTTTTAAAACCATCCACAACACTTTCTTGGGTACTTGATCATGCCTTTTTCAAATCAATAAAAAGCATATGAAGATCTCTTTAGCTTTCTCTATACTTCTTCGTAAGACTACTTATTAGAAAAATAGTATTTTTTTTATCTTCTAGGCATTAAACCAAATTGGTTGATTGATATATGTGTTATAGATCTTAGCCTCTGCCCAATAGTCCTCTCTTAAAGCTTCATTGTGTGACTCATCAACTTGATACCCCTATAGTTTGTGCAGCTCAGAACATCACCTTTGTTCTTGTAAATGGGGATTATAGTATAATTTCTTCACTCATCCACATCTTCCTGATCTTCATGATCTAGTTAAAGAATTTTTGTAACCACATAGCTCCTTCATCCCACATACTCTTGCATACATCAATTGAAATACCGTCTGGTTTGCATATTGTAAAAGAGTGAAATCACCCCTTTACTAAAAATTTAAAGAATTAACATCCATTCCAAAAACACTCAAAGGTATGATGGAATAGGTTTAAATTTTCCAAATTTATTATAATGGTACACAAAAGACCATTGGAAAGCACCGGAATAAAAATTATTGACTATATTCAATTTCATATAAAGGTTTACAAAAATTACATCAAATTCTCCCATTAGGGCTTACATCAAGATACACAATTAGCATCTAGATAGAGGGAAGTCTAGAATACTACAATATTGTCTCCAAAACAACATCTTCATCAACCCCAAGCCAAAATATAAGTTCTCCTTGTCTAATCCATCACCTTTCTCAGCACCTGGGTGGTTGGGAAGTCACCCAGCAAAAGGGAAAGAGAAGAAAAGTATGTGTCACAAAATAGTCTAGGATAACAAGATAAGTAAAACAAATAAAATCAGGCTAAGATTCATCATAAGATGAAGATAACAAGAGTATGAGGCCATATTCAAAAGAAACTTACCATTAACAAGTCAATTAAAAAAAGATTTGCATGTAAGATAATTATGTCTACCTAACTAAGTAGGGTTGAGGCACCTATCAGACCTCTAACCTATAGGTGAGGGGAGAATAAGACATTCCCAGTCACCTACACAATAATATGGGGAGAACAAAAACATTCCCAGGGTGATTAAATACATGCCCTATGTGGGTGGTTGTACATAAGTACCACTACTTTAAATTAAATAGAACATAAATCGGCATGCTAGAAAAGTAGTCATGGCATGAGTAATCAAAATATTCAATAAGTATGGCAGTAGGGTATAAGACCCAAACAATATGAAATAATAATCTGATTTGAGGCACAAGAAATTAGGGTTAAAGAAAAGAGAATTAGAGTCAATTAAGCCTCATGAGGAAAGAATAGGTTAAGGCATAAAATTTCCCAACTAAGGTGTTATATGCACATACTTTAATTTATTCCAAGTTCTACTTTTCCTATTTTCAATGTATAATCATGTATTAGGGTTCATTAATGTAAAGAAAACCCAACTTTTAGAATTTTCACACAAAACTCTGATTTAGACTCTAAAAACATCAACATTGATCTAGTTAGGTTATCCTGATTAAGAAAAAATATAATTTTGTCTATTTTGGAGTTATGATGATTAAAGTGTATTTTTGGTTATTTTAATGTATTAAAAATCATTTAGAAAACATCTCTCGATAAAACTCAAAATCAAGCCTCAAAAGTATTTTTATTAGAAAGCCTACATTTTTTCGATTTCAATAATATTTCACTTTAATCTTTAGACAACCAGAGCAAAAGATATGGTTTTTACAAAATCAGCCAATCAGGAAATGTCACATAAGCAAAACCTTATGAGAGAGGAAGAGAGAGCGAAAGAGAAAGGTCGGGCCCACATGACTTGGCCCAATCAAAGGTGAACAAGTCACAGGTCAACGCCTGCATGGCATCATCAAAAAAGGAAACAAAATCGGTCAAAATGACTATAATACCCCCAAACCAGAAATCAAAGAAAGAAGGGAACGGATGGTTGTTTGAGGGAAACCATCAAGGGGATAGCTCCCTTACTCTAGTTGTGCCATGGCTGCAAGTAGGAGAAGCAGCAACCCCATCCAAATTGGGAAAAATCATAATCGTCGATCAAACAAAGAACTAAATAGACCAAAAGAAAGAGGGGGAAGAACCAGACTTACGGAAGTAAGTAATTGGGTCAGAGGTGGTGAGGTGAGAAAGGAAGGCTCGCCATAAGGTCCAGAGAAAAACTCCTTGTTGGTGGTGGCTCATGTGACTTTGGTATCAATTGACGTGAGAGGACGGCTAATAAAGTGCCAAAGGAGTTGGGGAACCCAATATTTATATATGAGGATTAGGTTTAGACATTCACAGGTAGTTGGTTTTGAGGAGCTTTGGGAAGGTTTTGGGTGTTTCTCAAATACGCAATGTTAGGATTCGAATATGGTATGGATGGATGGGGGATTCAATTTCTAATTCAATGCAAGTTATTTCGTGAAGTTTCGTTGAGAAACAAGGGAGTTATGATCAAAATACTAGAGCACTTTGGTCCATGTTTACTGTTCATACGGCTAGAGGTAGGGGATGACTCGGATCATTTAATACAACTTTCACACTTCGGTCTTTTGATGTATTTAATATATAAAACTTTCTATAATTATTTTAGGGTGTAATCAAAGTCCAAATAAACTCAAATTTAGTACGTTAACTGATTTTGGGGTGAGGAATCCGAATATAAAATTACATTGCCTTTTGAAGACTTTTAATGGGTTAAATAATTCCAAACTCATTTTCTCTCTCCTCCTTCATTTATGACTCTATGATTATCCAAATATGACCAAATTTCACCCACTTGTCCCAATTAATGTATTAGATACGATTTTTCTATTATTTGATTATATTTGTGCCATTTATTTACTTAATTCTCAAAATGAAGGTTCTACACACTTTCTCTCTCCTACTTTTTCACATTATCCAAATACCATCCAAATTAGTTGAAAACTTGCCCAAAGGATTATTTTATATTTATATTACAAATTTAGAGTTGGTTTTCCAATTTGAGTACATTAGATATTTTATTTCTATTTCTTGGCTTATTTCCTACTTTCCTTTATTAAAGGCTTATATATACTTTCCAAATTGGGTGATACTTGGCTCTTAACTAACTTTTAGTTCAAGGAACGAATATTAGGTATCAAATTATCTTGTGGATTTTCCTTTTTATGATTTTTTAGCCATATGTTTCACATTATCACCTTTTATCCAATTATTACATTTATCATCTCCTTTATGTATATTTTGGGATTTCTCTTCTTTTTTCCATATTCTAAAAAGTCCTAGAAAGCTCTAGCACAAATTTTTTTATTATTTTTATCACTGAAGTGGACAATTGCACATCAGGCCATTACTTCGATTTCTACTTAGGTATTTGTGCATTAAACCCCTTTATTGGCATAAAAAGGTGAACAAATGTCCACTAAACCATTATATTCTCCACAAATAAAACAAAAAGGCCAAAGAGGACAAAAATGAAAGGAAAAAAGATGGCAAAGAGGGTTAAAACACAAAATGTCCAGGATTTGGTATGTTACACATACATTTCTTATTTTCTTCTTTTTCAAAGCATTCTTTACCTCAAATAGTGAAACTCGTCGTGTGTAAATGATAACTCTTGTATTCATGTCACACGGGTCTCTAATATTATTTATAGTATCTCTATTGAAAAGCTTATGAAAGTAATTTCTCCATTGGTTCTTGATATCATCATCCTTCACTAGTACTTTTTCATCTTCATTTTTATGCATTTAACTTGATGCAAATCTCTTCTTTTCCATTCTCTTATATGAGCCATTATATATACATATATATATTTATATATATATATATATATATATATATCTTTTTGCCCTTCTCTTCTGTCCAGCTTCTTATAAATATCATCAAAGTATCTAGACCTTGCCTCCTGAATAACCTTTTTAGCTTCTCTCTTTGCTTGCTTATATCTCTGGAATGTTGCGTCATCTTGAGATTTGGGCAAGCTCCTATAGATATCCTTCTTCAGCTTAATAGCCTTTTGTACCTCATCACTCGACCACCAAGTCTCTTTCTGTGGAGGCCCAAATCCTTTGGACTCCCCCAAAACCTCTTTGGCAATTTTTGTTATGCAGGATCACATGTTATGCAACATAGTGTTAACATCAAACTCCTACTTTTAAGTTCCCTCCTTGATGAGTTTATAATGAAAAGTCCATTTCTTTTCTCCTTTAAGATTCCACCACTTGATCATGTTATCTTGATTTTGTTATGCTTGCCTTTATTGATCTTCAAGTTAATATCCAAAACCATCAACCTATGTTGGATTGTGAGTTCTTTGCCAAGAATCACTATATAATCTTTGCATACTTTATGATCCACCTATCTCGTAAGGAGGTAATTAACTTGGTTACAATTGTGCCCACTTTTGAAAGTACTCATATGAGATTCTCTTTTCTTGAAGTGGGTGTTTGCCAAAATCAGATCATATGTAACTGCAAAATATAATATCCTCTCTCTTTCTCTATTTCTCTTGTCATATCCAAATCAATACATGTATACAAAATTGTATACCATGTGTCTCTGATCTCTCTACAATGTTCCCATGTCCGCTTAGTTTCTCGCAAGCATGCTATATTGACTTTTTGTTCTCATCATGGTATCTACTATATCCAAACATTTTCCTATCAAAGAGTCAATATTCCAAGATCCAACTCTAATTTTTTTTTAATTACTTCTTTACCTACCTTCGTCGAAAATATTACCCTTACATATTTTTCATTACAACTGGACAATGATGCAACGGGACTAGCTTTTTTGCCCACATTGGTCTAAAATGTGAAAACTCTTGCACATTTTTCATTACATTCGGGCAATGATGCAATGGGACCAGCTTCTTTACCCACGCCTGTCCAAGATGTGAAAACTCTTACATGTTCTTCAACACAACCAGACGTCGTTGTGTTGAAACTCCTTACATATTTATCACTGCACTTGGGTGCTTGCAGCGCGTCTCTAGGCAGGGACGCTCCATCAAAATTTTTATAAGGATTCATGTCATAAAGAGAGTGATAAAGTTTTTATGATTGATTATCAACCTACCACCAACTGTCCTCCTATATCCAGGTTTAGAACCGGCTACATTTGTACAAAATGTATAAAATACATGCAAAGTTATTACTCCAACATGCATGTAAAAAAAATTAAATTGGAAATATCTATAGATGTATCACACATAATATCTTAGCGACTTCGTATCAAAACAGCCATGCAATTTTAATTTGGCTCCCCCAATGTTTGATTGGTGGTTGTACCCTTGCTTATAACTAACTAGCCATGTCATGTGGTGGCAGGAAGTAAATGATTTTGGCGTCAAACATCATTTTGTTTTCTTAACATCTATACCATATAGGAAAGCCCATCTAGGGTGTTGTCTGCAATATTTTCCATCATTTTCTAAAATTACAATGTCATCCTTTGTTATATGGTGAAGGCCATTTGAGGGGTTCTCTATAATATTCATGCCTTTTGTTGTGAGAACGGTTAAGAAGAGTCCATTATAGCGTCTTCGCACCTCTGCCTTCTGGCTACTAGGGTTGCACAAGCGGAGGCCCCAACTCTCGAGATTGCAAGACTGGATGTGAGAAGCTTGCCTAATAGTAGCTCCATATGATGAGGGTGTAGCTGCAAGGAAGGTTGCTTATACAGAGTCACAAACAGATCGTAGGTAGTAGTAACATTGAGAGGCTTTGGGGATCTCCAGTATCCACAATCATGGTTGTAATATTGGTACCCCAACTGTCGTTGTGTTGTGATAGTTCAAGCATTCCCCCATCACATCACAGCAACTCACTCCACTAGCCGCCAGCCAACTTTGCATTGGCCCCATAGCTGTGAAGAGCTGGTGCTTCTATCCTCCCCTACTGCATCGACGTGACCACCTCTGCCGACATCAAGACAATGAAGTAGTTTCATCATCAGGTGTGGAGCAGCACCTGCTCCCTTGATGACGAATAGAGTGTGTCTCGCAACTAAAAAGTTGACCCCTCCCTTTCACCTTCTTCCCCTCACCTAGATTCTCACGTTTGTCAGTATCATAGCCCCTGTTTGGAAACGGCTTGGACCGGGTTTGGGCGCTGTCGCGTAGCGACACGTAGGCCCAAACCAGTCCGGCTCGGGCTGGGTTTCCGTTTGGCAATGAGACTGGTTCGGACCCCGTTTTGGGTTTAGTCAGTCCCATTTTTTAGCTTGACGCAGTACAGGTAGAGGCAGGATTGGAATCTCAAACTCGGTTTGAGATCCTACCCCCCGACTCGCGTCTCGCGTCTCGCGTCTCTCGGGCGTCCCTCGCGACGCATCTTTCCCTCCCTCTTCCTGGCGAAGCAGCCCTCTTCCTGGCGAAGCAGTCCGTGAAGTAAATGTGACGCATCTGCTCCCGACGCAGCTACCTTCGGCGTAGCTGCTTCCTGCCGCCTGCCACCGCCGAGCTAGGTCGGTCAAAAGCAAGGTCTGCCATGCCTCGTCATGTCGTCTACAGAGGAAGCCGTAGGCGGCACAGAAGAGCAATCCGAAACCCTAGTCAGTGTTCTGCCTTTAAATTGGGGGTGTGGTGCTGCGAGGTGCTGGACTTCTACACAAGCTTCTTCGTCCAAGTGTTGCGAGGTGCTGGACTTCCGCAAAAGATCGTTGCCGCTCACTCGTGGTCTGCTGGAGCTTCCCAGGTCGACGCTTGTGCCCAGCTTCTGCCTCTTCCGTCGTCACTCCAAGGAGAGATTCTGCTCAGGTTGGTCTCTGTGTAGGGTAGAGGGTTATTTCGGTTTTAGGGCACAATGTCGAATAGGGTTATTTCGGTTTTAGGGCACAATGTGGAATAGGGCACAATGTCGAATTAAGTACCAAAACATTTGTGAAATGGTGTTCTTTATCGAAACATGTACGGTTGAATCTGATGTTAGATTTTGATTTTGATTTTGATTTTGAATAGGCATAATGTTGTTGATTTTGATGCTTTTCCCTTTCCCGTTGTTTACTCTGCACAGAACATATTTGTTATTGGTTTGATGCTCTGGACGAGCATGGTCTCTGAACTGATGCTATTCAATTTATCAACTAGATTTTAAGAAAATAATCTGTTTCCATCATCCTATTTATATATAAATAAGTAAACAATAATAAAAATGGAGAGTCTCTTATACAGAAAGATGTATAATTACTATATAACAACCCTTATTGAACCTATAATAACAACTTGCTTCTCATTATGTAGCCATTTTTCTCATTAGATCCTTGAACCCAACCCCTTTTGATCCTTAATTTGTGATGTTAGTCACGTCATTGTTCTCCCTCTCTGTCACTGCTATTGGTACTGTTGTTTTCATGGTGTTGTATTTGATAAATAGTGGCGCCGTCACTTATCATATGCTCCAATACCACCTTCAGTATTTATAAATATTTTTTATGCTCACATCACAGATGCCTCCCATCACTACCACCTCCTTAATTTTCTTCTGTCACATGTCTTGATACTTTTCCTTCTTCAATCACTCTCTATTTTGTTTTTGTTGCTTGTGCCACCTCTACTGTTGTTTCTTCTCCACACATAGGATTCCATTAACCATTTTCGTACCTTGATATTTAGTATGAAACAAGCCATAGAACTTTAATTGTGATTGCATTCATACTATATGCTACAAAAAATGATTGAGAAGGTGATGGGTTTTCATTTAGTTTGAGGGTGCATCATTATGTACGATTTTTTATCATGCTTCAGTTACCAAATACAAAAGTCAACACACTATGGCTATCACACACATCTAGCTAATTCAGTTCAATATTTTTTTCATTCATATATTTAGATTTTGTGTGGTGCAGGTGTGACATTATAGTATGTTTTAATTTACAGAATATCAATGATTGATCTTTTAGAATTTGTGTTATTCAGAAAACTAAGTTGATTTTGTGCGTTGATTAAGGATAAGTGAAATGCTGGACACAAATATAGAATACAATTGACATAACAACTAGTTGAATATATTCCTTGAATATGGAAATGGTGCATCTATAATAATAACTAACTAGATACAACACATAACAACTAGTTATATCACACTTATTAAAAAATTTCAGTCTGTCTGGTTGGATGTCTCAATAGTAGGTTGCTTTTTCAATATGAAATATACTAATTTGTGTTCAGTTTTCTGTTATACAATAGTAGTTTGCTTTCTATATGATGGGTACCCTTTTGAAGTAAATACTACGAAATTGTATAGACTTGTGTCTAATTTTCCAAATGGTTTGAATCTGTTTTTTCCCTTGCAATTGTTTTTTAGTACAAAATGAAGTATGAAGCATACGTTAAACTGTTTTTTGGTTTCTAGATTGCACTTTGATGTTTTCATTTCTGGATTAGATTGTGATGATTGTTCTCATGGATTTGAACCACCACTTCATTTCATGATACATTTCTTTAAACTTTGGTGCCACTTGTATTTGACCTAGGGTCAGTAACATTTGAGAAATTTGTGGATCTTAAAGTTAAGTAAAAGTAACCCAAATACATGGACCCATGTACTAAGTATTTGTCCAAATTTTAGGCTACTCTTCGTCTGAAAGGTTTTTCATTGATTTGTATGCATTCGTTCATATTCATGGACATGTTTCCAATGCATTTGATAATTTTTGTGTTAATCTGACATGAATCACATGTCCCTCTCCATCTGGCCTTAATTTTTTGTGGGATTGCAACCAGTTGACTTGGGGCCAATAATAATTTTAATTAGTATGCATTCCTTCATATTCATGGACCTCTAACCTACATCAAATATTTTCATATGATATTTTATACAAGATTTCAGTAGCACTTTCAACTGAAGCTTTACTAACTTTTCCCATGCTCAACTTTAATTGTGTTTTTTTTGTTTCTTGATTGGACTATGATGCTTTTTCCCATGGATTTGAACCACCACTTTGTTACATGCCACACTTTTCTTAATTTGGGTCAGTTTGATCTCATCATCCTGAACATTCAATCATGATGAAATTATGTAAGTCTAGTTCAGTTATAGCCTAGTTGTTTTCCAAACTATGGTCATGAGTTGGATTTAGACTAATCCCTAATGGGGTTTGCTTCCCGGCAGGTACAATACAACTGAACATGGCTCTCTTTCATGTGTCAATCAAGTTTCATGACATACTTTGCAGTCATTGATAATTGTATTAGAAGTCTACACTTATTCTGCAAATCATGATTATACATTGACATAATTTCATATGTTTGGACTTGCCGACATAACCATGGTTTAACCTATTCCTAAACAAATAGATGTCAACGGTATGAATGTCAACACTATGTGTGTTATCCATACAACAGACTATCAAGAATGCTGTAAAAAACATATGTTTGGACTTGCCGACATAACCACCAAACAAGGATCATGGTCGTGTTGACCTAGAGGTTGTACATTACCTATATTTTGAAAATGACTTAACCATTCCATTCATATGTATCTAACATGTGCATTAAAGATTGTTTGTAGACATTAGGTACATGAAAAGGATCACATATACAAGCCCTAGAATGGGCCAAGTGCAAGCCAAATTGACTACAAGTGTGCAATTTAGGATTTCCATGTAAATCACCTTAGAACATAAATGTAATCACTTGTAACGATGAATATGCTTGTAACTTAGAAGAGAAAAATGTTTGGGACAAAATTCACCAAGTGCTAATCACTTTTATTGCAAATTAGAAAATCCATTTCAGGCACTTGGTCGGTCGAGTTTCCCACCCTGAAACTCGACCGATCATCCTGAGTCGATTTTCTGAAGATTGCAATCGGTCGAGTTGTGCACTCACAGAACTCGACCGATTGGGAGTAGGCCAATTCTAGTTGGAATGGTCGGTCGAGTTTCCTCAGGACAAACTCGACTGATCAATTCAACATCGAATTGCCTGCTACCTGATCGGTCGAGTTACACCCATTGATACTCGACCGATTGCACTGTACGGAGTTTGCAGAAAAAGTAATATGACCGTTGGTGAATTGTTTTGGGCAAAAATATAGCCGTTTTCTTAAAGGAAAAACGACCACTTATGTACCCAAGTGTCCCACAACATAAAGGGCCACCCTCAACTATAAATAGAACCCCTTGGACTTCATTCCAAGCTGCTCTTCCATTGCAAACTTGGTTCTAGCTTAGTTGAGAGTGTTCCAAGCCCTTGAGCCCCTTTCTCTCTCTACCTTCAAGACAGTTTCGTGAGTGAGATAGGTCCTTGTGTATGAGAGCTATCCTTTGTGCTATGTAAAGCTCTCCTTTCTTTCTTCCCACCTCCAAATCAAATTGAAGATTGATTGAAGCCACTTCTCTGAGTGAAAGAGGAGTTGCTGCTGTTCTTCTCTGAGTGAAGGAGAAGATGTGTGTTCTGATCTTCAAGAGTGAAGATTGATCGTTGCTCCAGCTCCCTTGGTGAAGGGAAAACGTGGGCAAGCTCTCCAAGTGAAGGAGAGGTGCAAGGCAAGCTCAAGTAAGATAGGTAATTCCTGCAAGGCTGAAGACAAAGGTGAGATTGGGTAATTCCTTTGTAGAAGGCTGAAGAATCTTGCTTTGTGGGTAAGTCCTTGGATAGGTTGAAGATCTTAGCTTGTGTAATTAAGCCCTTGGTTGTGTGGTTTATGTTTCTTGTAATCTTATCGTGATAAATAAGAGGACCAAGTTTCAAATCCTAGAGTCTAACCAACTCTAGGTAGTGGACTGACATAGCTCCTAAGTTTAGGACTTGGAACCACTCTAAACCACCTGTCCAAGTGCATGATATTCATTATCTCTTATACTTGCTTTGTATGCTAGAATAGGATATCAAATTGCTGCTTGCATTAGTTTTTACACTTCATTTAAATTGGTGGTCTAATCGATTTTGTGAAGTGTGTGTAGCTCTATTCACCCCCCCTCTAGAGCCCATCGATCCAATAAGTGGTATCAGAGCAGGTCTTCTCCAAGCTACTTCTACAAGTAGGAGAAGATGGGTGATTCGGCTCTTGGGTCACTCAACCTTGAAGGAAGCTTCTCCATGAGACCCCCGGTCTTCGACGGCACAAACTTCTTATATTGGAAGAGGAGAATGCAATTCTATCTTCAAGGGGTGAGTTTCGAAATGTGGAAGATTGTCCATCTCAAGTATGAGGATCCAAAAGGCGACATCACCACATGGACAGAAGCGGAGATGAAGCGTGCTCAACTCAATGCTAAAGCCGTGAGCATCATCTACGCCGCCCTCACACCATCGGAGTTCAACCGCATCTCTTCGTGGGACACAGCGCATGAGATATGGCACAAGTTGTGTGTCACCTATGAAGGGACTGAGCAAGTCAAGGAGGCCAAGGTCTACATGCTTGGTGGTCTTCTTGAGAACTTCAAGATGGGGAAGAATAAGAGGGTAGCGGATATGTATACAAGGTTAAATGTCATCTTGAACAACCTTGCAGCCCTTGGAAGTGTCATGGATAGAGGTGCAATCAATGTGAAGATCTTGAGATCTCTTCCAAAGAGATGGGAGCCAAAGGTCACCTCCGTTGAAGAAGTCTACAAGTTAAGCGAGTTATCAACCGAGGAGTTGGTTGGTAATCTTCAAGCCCATGAACCTAGGCTTGACAAGCAAGAGGAAGAGGAGAAAAGAGAAGAGAAGGAATCAAAGAAGATTAAGGACACCACCTTCAAAGCTCAAATTGAAGAAATGGTCTGACAACAACAACTTGCCATGAAGTCTCCCTGCCCTTCCTCAAGTGAAGATGAAGGTGTAAATGATCATAAAGCCAACTACTCAAAAGGGAAGCACTTCAAGAGCAAGCCCTCCTCCTCGACTCCAAGGTGCTATGAGTGTGGTCAAAAAGGCCACTACAAGAGTGACTGCCCAAAGGTCAAGAAGAGCCATCATAAGAGCAGCCACAAGAAGGATGACAAGTACAAGAGAGAAGCAAAGTACAAAAGAAAAGACAAGAAGGAGAGAAGGTCCAAAGATGCAGCTCATGCGGCATGGGAGTCCTCTTCTTCAAGCTCCTCAAGCTCCGAAGATGGAGAATGTCATCTTGCCCTCATGGCCTCTACAAGTGAAGATGTAGTTGAGGTAAATGAGGTAAGCAAAGTAAGTGATATTAGTTTACATGAGCTATCTAAGGAAACTCTTATTGACATGCTTAATGAATGCCAATCATCTTTTGCTAAATGTAAATCTAAAAGGAAAAGATTAGGAAAAATAGTTGATGACCTTTATGCAAAAATTGACATTCTTGATGAAAATGAAAAATTACATCTAGATAGCATAGACTCCTTGCAAGGGCAATTTCTTGACCTTGAACTCCAATATAATGGAGTAGAGGTTGAGAATGGTACATATCATAAAACTATTGAAAATCTTAAGATAGAAAACCAAAATTGCCTAGATGAGCTTGATACTCTTAAAGTTGAAAATGTTGAACTCAAGCTTATTGACGACGCTAGGAGAGAAGAAGTCCATGCTTATCAAAGAGAAATAGTTGTTCTTAAATCTGAAAATGCTAAATTGCTTGCTCAAACAAATGATTTATCTTCTAGACCTATTTTGCCTAGAAATGAAGTTGCTAGCTTAACTCTAGAAAAAGACTCTCTTCTTACTAAAGCCCTCTGTCTTGAGGCCGATCTTTTGCATACTAGAAAAGATCTTTCTAGTTTATCTACTACTGTTGTAAATCTTAGTGATGATAATGCTAAATTAAGATCTACTTTGCAAAGGTTTCTTTCGGGTAAGAAATCCCTAAATGATGTTCTAGAGCACTCTACCAAACAAGTTGGTACTAGTGGTCTAGGATATAATGGGACTACTCCAAAAGGTAAGAAGAAGAAGAAGGGTAAGAAAAAGAGTGTGGAACCTCCAATTTTCAATGGAGAGTCTTCCGGCTCTAAAAACCCCATGGTTTGTATTCATTGCAAAAGTGATGACCACTATTCTACCTATTGTCCTTACAAGCCTAAGGGGACCAACCCAAAGATGAAATGGGTCCCCAAGCTAACCCTGGACCCCAAAGTTTGAGTTGGGTTCCGACATCCTCTTTTCTTGCAGGTTAAAAAGAAATGGATTGTTGATAGTGGCTGCTCTAAGCATATGACTGGAGAAATCAGCCATTTCAACACATTTATGAAAAACAAAGGAGGATCGGTAACCTTCGGGGACAACAAGAAGGGTAAGGTTATAGGTGAGGGTGATGTAGGCAATGAATTATGTATTAAAATTGTATTGCTTGTTGATGGCCTACATCACAATTTAATTAGTGTTAGCCAATTATGTGATAATGGTTATCTTGTGTTATTTACTGTTGTAGAATGCTTGCTTCTAGATTCCCTCTCCTACAATGTTATATATAAGGGAACTAGAAATGGTAATCTTTATGTTATTGTTCTCGATGCTCTTAAGCCCATACTAAATAGATGCTTAGTTGTGGATAAAAACGATCTTTCGCTTTGGCATCGTCGTTTGGGTCATGTGAATTTGCATCAAATGAAGAAATTGAACAAAAAGGACTTGGTTCGAGGACTTCCTAAATTGGATTTTGAAAAGGATGAGGAATGTCAACCTTGTACACAAGGGAAACAAACCAAATCCTCCTTCAAATCCAAAGGAGTCATGAGTACCAAGAGAGTTCTTGAGCTTCTTCATATTGATCTTTTCGGACCAATGAGAACACAAACGCTTCGTGGCTCCAAGTATTGTCTTGTTATTGTTGATGATTTTTCTAGATATACTTGGACTTTCTTTCTCATTTCTAAAAGCGATACACTTGATGTTTTCTCGAGCTTTTGTAAACAAGTTGAAAACGAAGCTTCTTGCCATGTTGTTTCCATCCGTAGTGATCATGGGGGAGAGTTTGAAAATGATCTTTTTGAACGTTTTGTGAAAAATCGGGTTACTCGCACAATTTCTCTTCTCCTCGCACACCTCAACAAAATGGAGTTGTTGAGAGGAAGAATAGATCGCTACAAGAGATGGCTAGGACCATGCTTCTTGAGTATGACACTCCTAAGAAGTTTTGGGCTGAAGCCGTTAGCACCTCATGTTTTGTACAAAACCGAGTTTTCACACATCCAACTTTAAAGAAAACCCCCTATGAACTATGGCGTGGTAGGAAGCCGTCTATTGATTTCTTTCATGTTTTCGGATGTCCTTGTTTTGTTTTAAACACTAAGGATTCTCTCAACAAGTTTGATCTGAAATCATACAAGGCTTTCTTCCTAGGCTATAGCACTACTAGCAGGGCATATAGAGTATTTAACATTGAACTATCTAAAATTGAAGAATCTATAAATGTTTAATTTATTGAAACTAACCCTGTTAGTAGCAAGCATATTGGTGATGATGATGTTGCAGATGAAATAATTCCTATCTTAAAAGATCTCAACATCAAAGAAAAAGGCAAGCAGGTTGCAGAAGAAGAAAAAGAAGAAGAAAAGAAGGATCCCACTCCCCGCTTTGCAAAGAATCACCCCAAGGAGTTGATCATTGGCAATCCGTTTGAGAGAGTGAGGACACGAGCTGCTCACAACAAAGAACAAGCAGATAGTGCCTTCATCTCCCAACTAGAGCCAAAGAACATCAAAGAGGCCCTTGGTGATGATGAGTGGATCCTTGCCATGCAAGAAGAGCTTGAGCAACTTGAGAAGAACCGTGTGTGGACTCTAGTGCCAAGACCAAATGATAGAAAGATCATTGGCACCAAATGGGTCTACCGCAACAAGCTTGATGAGCAAGGAAAAGTGGTAAGGAACAAAGCAAGGTTAGTAGCACAAGGTTACAACCAACAGGAAGGTATTGATTTTGATGAAACTTATGCTCCTGTTGCTAGATTAGAATCTATCTGTATGCTACTTGCTTTTGCTAGTTATAAAAATTTCTTGCTTTATCAAATGGATGTTAAAAGTGCGTTTTTGAATGGTACAATCGAGGAGGAAGTATTTGTTGCTCAACCTCCGGGCTTTGAAAATGACAAATTACCCAATCATGTTTATTTGCTACAAAAAGCTCTCTATGGACTCAAACAAGCACCTCGAGCTTGGTATGAGAAATTAAAGAACTTTTTGTTAGATAATGGGTATGTCATGGGCAAAGTTGATTCTACTTTGTTTCTAAAACACACTTCTAACCATTTTCTTATCATACAAATATATGTTGATGATATCATTTTTGGCGGGACTGATCTTGATCTTTGCAAGGAGTTTAGTTCTCTTATGCATAGTGAATTTGAAATGAGCATGATGGGTGAGTTGACCTTCTTCCTCGGCTTTCAAATCAAGCAAACAAAGGAAGGAAACTTCATCAACCAAGGCAAATACACAACTGAACTACTCAAGCGCTTTGGGATGGAGAACATGAAGCCGATGGATACACCCATGTCAAACACCGCCAAACTTGATAAAGATGAAGAAGGTGAAAAAGTAGATGAGAAGCTCTATAGAGGTATGATAGGAAGTTTACTTTACCTAACTGCCTCTAGACTTGACATTATGTTTAGTGTTGGATTGTGCGCTTGCTTTCAATCTTGCCCTAAGAAGTCGCATCTCACTGCTGTTAAGAGAATTTTGAGATACTTAGCCAAAACTCAAAATTTTGGTCTATGGTATCCTAAATCAAGGGATTTTACTCTTACGGCATATAGTGATGCGGATTATGCAGGGTGTTTGATTGATATAAAGTGCACAAGTGGCACTTGCTTCCTTCTAGGACCATGCTTAGTGTCTTGGTTCTCCAAGAAACAAAGCACAGTGGCATTATCAACTACCGAAGCTGAATACATTGCAGCTGGGAGTTGTTGTGCACAGGTCCTATGGATGAAGCAAATGCTCCAAGACTTTAACATATTTTTTGATGCTTCTCCTATCTATTGTGACAATACTAGTGCAATTAACCTCTCTTATAATCCTATATTGCATAGTAGAGCTAAACATATAGAGGTTCGCCATCATTTTCTTCGTGACCACATTGCCAAGAAAGATATCTATATCACACATGTGGACACGGAAAATCAGTTGGCAGACATTTTTACAAAACCCCTAGCTAGAGATCCATTTAACTTTATTTGATCTAAACTGCTCATTATTGATTTAAATGATATTTCTATGTGATCTAGCTAGTGATCTCTATCCTATATGATTGCTCATGTCATTTCTTCACCTTATGTGCCTATACATGCTTGCTTATGCTTAATTTGCCAATCAATATGCCTAGTTTTTTCTTGTTTTTGGGTTTTTATCGAATTTCGCGTTTTATCGCTAAATAGTGCCCAATGATGAGCATAATGTGCCTAGGTATGTTATTTATGCTTAATAGAATAGAAAAATAAAATTAATAGGCATGTATGTGGCTAGAATCTAAGATTTAGTTTGCTAGGTCATGTTGACCTTCGGTCGAGTTTCACCCCTGAAAACTCGACCGATCAGAAGCCGAGAGTGGTTCTTCAGTGGACCAATCGGTCGAGTTGTCCTGTCTCAGAACTCGACCGATCGACGGGCTGCGCCAACTTAAAACTTAGGATAGGCTGACTATTTTCCCTTGCAACTAGAAAATAGCCGACCGATTCCTCTTCTCTTGGCCCGTGCTCTCCACCCTAGCCCTAACCCTTCCCCGTTCCCAGCCCTAGGGTTCCCTAGCAGCTTGCTCCTGACCTTCCCGGGCGACGGTTGTGTGTTCTTGTTGGGTTTCGAGGTTCATTTTGCTTGTGTGTGCGTTTTCTTCTCTTGCTTTTTGCTTCCATGGCTTCCCACAGGAGAAAACGACTCGCCCCTAGCAATGCCCCAACTTCTTCCTCGACCCAACGGTTGATTCCCTTTGATAACACCACGTTTGTCTCTCTAGAGGCTGTCAATAGGTATAAGGATCTCCTTCCTAGGTCTCCTTTTCCTTTCCGCCCCCTAGTTGGTCCAACTCGTTTTCAAAACCATATCAACTCCATCGCACAGCTTCTTGCACATCACAACATTTCCGCCCTTGCGATCGAGAGTGACTGCTTCAACAATCAGTTAACTAATACCAAAGCAGTTCACGAGTTCTATGCTAATCTACGCTGGAACTATGATTTGATTGTTCCTAACATCGATGATCGCCGGTCATCGGTTTCAACTCTCCGAGGAGACTTTCAATCTCTATCTTGCTGGAGATGAAGAAACCACTACTTGGCGACGGGGCTATGACGAGTATTTTGATCTTTTAGACCCAGAAGCCTTTTACAAGCATCATGAATTGACTTTACCGGATATTCATCGATATTTGAAAAAGCCTGGCGTGGCCTATAAGAAGCGGTCCACCCTTCCCTCCTCCTCCCTTGATCTCCGGAAGCACATCCTAGCCCTTGTGCTTAACTGCAACATCCATCCAAAGCGAAATCAAACGGATATTGCGGAAAACACAGCGGTTCTGATGTATTGTTTGTTGAACAACATAGGTGTCAAGTGGGCTCGTTACATTCTTCATCATATGACCTGCTTTGACAAAGGCAAGAACACCAAGGGCACCCACCCTCCCTATCCATCCTTGATCTGTGGTCTCTTCCAGTTTGCCACTGAAAAATCACTCTTTTCCGACTTCCATTACCTGGTTGCTCGAAAGGGAGTGTGCATTAGTGAAACCACTCTTCTAAAGTCTGTGCCTGCCCCTGGTGCTTGTGGCTCTGCCTCTGCCTCTGCCTCTGCCCCTGCTTCTGGTGCCCCTCCCACCTCCACCCAGGCTCCACCCCCGCAGCCCCACCCTCACCCTAGCCGTGTGTTTTTCAGAGCATCAAATGAAACCCTTCTGGGTTACATGATGCATGAACAGGCGTACAATCGCCAGGTCCAAGATCACCTCCATCAGGATTTGTGTTCGATCATGTCTACCATGAACCTATCCTGCTCTTCACCCTACCCAGCTTACCAGCCATATCCGGGTAGTGCTTATGCCTCCTATGCATATGAGCATTACTTTCCTGCTCCATCACCTTTTGCTGCCGAGCCTTCCATTGCTGCTCCACCTCAGTTTCCCTCTGGTAGCTTCACTTCTGCATATCTACCGCTACCTGCTGGCCCCCTGGCCTCTCTGCTCGCCTCCTTGGGGGACTCTGCTCCGTCCTTCCCGCAGGCCCATGAGCTTCTAGCTCTTGGCATGTCGTGGGCTGAGCAGAATGCCCGCTGGCCCGGTCGCTCCTTTGGTCCTGCTGACGAGGAGATGCCCGACCAGGCTGAGGATGCCGATGAGGATGTCGATGAGGATGTTGATGATGCTGATGGTGATGGTTCTTCTGCCGAGGATGGCGATGATGGTGTTGGTTCTACTGCTGGCACAACTGCCCCGCCTTCGGATGGTGATGAGGACTACAACCCCGGCGATGACGAGGACACAGTTGACATAGATAGCTTAGATGTCTAGGGGGTTGTCTTAGATTATAGTCTAGCATGTCTATTATATATCTTTCTAGACTCTTTTGTATAAGCAACATCTTGGCACATTAGTCTGAGCTGTAGTATTTTCTTATTCTCTGTTTTCTCGCTTTTTATGGTTGTAGTCGCTTATGAGAACATATGTCTGAGTTGGAATATCAGTGCTACACTTTGGCTATTTCATCTGTGTTATCTTCTGCTTGGTGTTTGATGAGCTATATTTTGATTCTGACTTGGATTGTATGTTTCTCATCTGTGGTTGTATGTTATATGCCTTTACACTGTTGTTTATCATCTTTTGCATATATGTGTGGTTGAGTCTTGGAGAAGACCTAGATTTTGCTCTTCTACACCCCCTTCCTTTTTGATAATGTCAAAAGGGGGAGAAATATCTCATGGTCTGAAACTCAATCATATTGTTTTTATGGTGATAATACTATTGCTTTCTTGCCTAAGTGATCCTTTTCTTGTAAATTTGTTGATTGATCATATGACATGTAAGGGATTACATATTACATGGATTTTGGTTTTGCTATGTATAGAAAACCTAACATGCAGGTGAGAGGAAGCATAAATTTAGGGGGAGCAATTCCAATTGTTCTTATCATGAATCCCTCTAATTCACAAGGCAAAGGTTTAATTTTCTTATCCTTTTCAATATGTTTGAGGAATGGTTTGTCATTGTCAAAAAGGGGGAGAATGTTGACCTAGAGGTTGTACATTACCTATATTTTGAAAATGACTTAACCATTCCATTCATATGTATCTAACATGTGCGTTAAAGATTGTTTGCAGACATTAGGTACATGAAAAGGATCACATATGCAATCCCTAGAATGGGCCAAGTGCAAGCCAAATTGACTACAAGTGTGCAATTTAGGATTTCCATGTAAATCACCTTAGAACATAAATGTAATCACTTGTAACGATGAATATGCTTGTGACTTAGAAGAGAAAAATGTTTGGGACAAAATTCACCAAGTGCTAATCACTTTTATTGCAAATTAGAAAATCCATTTCAGGCACTTGGTCGGTCGAGTTTCCCACCCTGAAACTCGACCGATCATCCTGAGTCGATTTTCTGAAGATTGCAATCGGTCGAGTTGTGCACTCACAGAACTCGACCGATTGGGTAGTAGGCCAATTCCAGTTGGAATGGTCGGTCGAGTTTCCTCAGGATAAACTCGACCGATCAATTCAACATCGAATTGCCTGCTACCTGATCGGTCGAGTTACACCCATTGATACTCGACCGATTGCACTGTACGGAGTTTGCAGAAAAAGTAATATGACCGTTGGTGAATTGTTTTGGGCAAAAATATAGCCGTTTTCTTAAAGGAAAAACGACCACTTATGTACCCAAGTGTCCCACAACATAAAGGGCCACCCTCAACTATAAATAGAACCCCTTGGACTTCATTCCAAGCTGCTCTTCCATTGCAAACTTGGTTCTAGCTTAGTTGAGAGTGTTCCAAGCCCTTGAGCCCCTTTCTCTCTCTACCTTCAAGACAATTTCATGAGTGAGATAGGTCCTTGTGTATGAGAGCTATCCTTTGTGCTATGTAAATCTCTCCTTTCTTTCTTCCCACCTCCAAATCAAATTGAAGATTGATTGAAGCCACTTCTCCGAGTGAAAGAGGAGTTGCTGTTGTTCTTCTCCCAGTGAAGGAGAAGATGTGTTGCTGATCTTCAAGAGTGAAGATTGATCATTGCTCCAGCTCCCTTGGTGAAGGGAAAATGTGGGCAAGCTCTCCAAGTGAAGGAGAGGTGCAAGGCAAGCTCAAGTAAGATAGGTAATTCCTGCAAGGCTGAAGACAAAGGTGAGATTGGGTAAGTCCTTTGTAGAAGGCTGAAGAATCTCGCTTTGTGGGTAAGTCCTTGGATAGGTTGAAGATCTTAGCTTGTGTAATTAATCCCTTGGTTGTGTGGTTTATGTTTCTTGTAATCTTATCGTGATAAATAAGAGGACCAAGTTGCAAATCCTAGAGTCTAACCAACTCTAGGTAGTGGACTGACATAGCTCCTAAGTTTAGGACTTGGAACCACTCTAAACCACCTGTCCAAGTGCATGATATTCATTATCTCTTATCCTTGGTTTGTATGCTAGAATAGGATATCAAATTGCTGCTTGCATTAGTTTTTACACTTCATTTAAATTGGTGGTCTAATCGATTTTGTGAAGTGTGTGTAGCTCTATTCACCCCCCCTCTAGAGCCCATCGATCCAACAGGTCGTTCATGTTATGTAGCTTTGTCCACTTCATGTTTAGTAGCTTGGTTCAGTTCCTTTAATTACTTAGTGTGTTTCAGTAGTCCTTGTAACTTATGTCATTCAGATAATTTCTGATTGTTCATGCTTCAGTTCATTTATTGATCTATTTCCTTCTACGACTTCAACTGAATAAGTACTAGAACCGTAGCAAGGTTTTGGGTCTGTACTGGTTCACATACATGTGGTACCAGGTCCATTCTCATTCATTCATAAATCAGGGACTGACCAGATTCATTTTATAAACAATATATATCAACAAACAAGATTCATTTACATTTGGAATAAAAAATATATATCAACAAACCAGATTCATTTACAATATTTGTGTTTGGGTGTTATTCAATCAAGCTTGTCTCATTTGTGTATATTTGTAACTTGCCTATATGCTCGTTGGTGTTTCATTATTTGTTTTTCGGTGTTAATCAATGAAGCTTGTGTATATGCTGATTGAATCAGTATTGAAGGAACACACATAAATGGTTTCTGTTGTGACTGAATTGTATTAAACATGTACACTAATTATGTCATCAAATATTGCAGCAACTACACGAGTATGCCTCCCGTCGACCCTAACCACCGTATTGTATGGACAAGAGAGTTTGATGTTGTTGTGGTGACAGCATTGCATAGATAATATGACCTAGGCAGGTGTATTGATGGTAATTTTACTAGGGACTCTTGGAGGGAAATAACTTCTGATGTCAATAATAGGGTTGCCGACGTGTATAAGTTAGACCAAATAAGATGTCACTGGAAGAACCTTAAAAAGGACTACGTCCATTTGAAGGGTTTGACCAACAAGAGTGGCGTTGGATGGGATGAAGAAAGGCACAAGCCCATTGTATCGGACACCCCTGAGTGGAAAGAGGCCATTGCGGTACGCACACTATACAGAACTTTTATCCTAACAAATTGTAACTGTACATGTAAACATGATTATCTTAATACACATATTTTTTAAAGCGTAGGCAGACAGGGACCTGACTAGGTTGCTTAGGCGCCCGTTTCCCCACTAATACGACATAGAGCTAATGGCAGGGAGGAACATTGCTAGAGGACACCATGCAATGTCTTCGGCGGACAGTCAGATTCCTGCAGATGTTGCGTCTGAGGATGATGTAAGTGTCGACTTAGGCGCGCCTGATACACCCATGTACACACAATCGGAAACAGACGAGCGTAGCGTACCCGCACCTACCGGGCAAAGTGAGGGTGAAAGCGCGCGGCCTGGGGGAACAGATAACCCGTCAGTTGGGGGCAGGAGTCCTTCTACCCATACGCGCAGGAAACGACAATCAACGCCGCAAGAGCGATGTAGTCTTTCCAATGAAGTTCTGGTTGAGTTCACACATGTTTACACAAAGGTTCACGAGTTAGGCACATCCATGATGACCAAAGCCTATGAAAAAGAAGAGTTGGCAAACATTTTACAACATTTTAATGACAATTTCCCCGATGCCCCCACCGCTGTTTTTACTACACTTGTGAACGCCATCAAGGACTCTACAAACCGCAACATCTACCTTAGCCTCAAAAACACCCCTGCAAAGATAACCTTGTGGTTAAACGACCTTTGTGAAAGGTCACAATTCGGTTTTGCCACATCTGTACCTCCAATGCCTTCATTTTATTTCCCGTCTCCGCAACCATTCCCTTCACCCAACTTCAACAGCATGTCATCTCAACAATCATTTGTGCCACCATTCCCTTCACCCAACTTCAATACCACATCGTCTCACCCACCATTTATGTCATCTTCCTCTTCACCCAACTTCCCAGGCACATCGTCTCAGCCACCATTTATCCCGCCACCCAACTTTCTAGGCATGCCACCGATGTGGTTTCCTTCATCCAGTGATGCTGGCCCATCGGGAACATAATTGCACGGTTTATTTCATATGCATTTGATGTTAATTATTTTCCGTCCAAACATTTACATTTGATTGACTGTTGTAATAATTTACTTTCCGCACACACATTACATATCCGTACAATTTCATTTGATTGAGTGTTGTAATAATTTATTTTTCGCACGTTAATTGGATTGTTTTATGTTGTAGCAATTATTATGTTGTTGTTTTTATTGTAAATGTAGGCATCATGTCTGCCAATGACCAACCGCAAACACATGACATGCTCAACAACCTTTTATTACATACCTTGTTGTGGCCAGTGATTCACGTTGGTGATTTAATTGCTGACTCTATTGCATACTCAATCATGGACGCAGTAGATGTTGATGCCTCCACACCACCTCGTATCCCTAGGTCAGTTAGCATCAGGAGTGGCCACATAAAGGTATTATAAATATTGACCGGTCATGAACAAAGGGCTTATGACCTATACCGGATGCGTCCACAAACTATAATGACCTTTGTCGACAAGCTTGAGAGTCGTGGCTTGTTGCGAGGTACTAGAGGCGTCACCTCCGTTGAGGCAGTATGCTATTTCCTGTAGATGGTTGGCCATGGACACACAAATCATGCTTTAGCGGAGGACTACATTCACTCCGGTGAGACCATTAGCAGAAAGTTCAATGAAGTCTTGGACGTTGTTTGTGCATTGACCCATGACTACATTGTCATGCAAACCGCAACTACATGCACAACAACACATACTCGCATTTTACATAACGCAAGGTTCTACCCATACTTCAAGGTAATAGTTAACCCCCTAATAAATTTTAATTAATTTTCAAACATTCTGTATGTTTACAACATTATTTTGGTTTATAGAATGCCATAGGGGCTATTGATGGAACACACATCCATGTCTTGGTCAGCAGAGACAAATAAAATCAATATCGTGACAGAAAAGGGAATGTCTCTCTCAATGTCATGGCTGTAGTAGACTTCTCCATGGAGTTTACATATGTCCTCACTGGATGGGAGGGGTCGGCTGCCGACCAAAGGGTCCTGCAATCGGCGAAGACCCATAGCGGGTTTAAAGTTCCGTCGGGGAAGTTTTACCTGGTAGATGCAGGGTATGCCAACACTCGTGAATTTGTTGCACCCTATCGCAACACAGCATACCATATTGCTGAGTACCGAGGAAACAGACATGCCTACACCAGCAAGAAAGAGATGTTCAACCACAGACATGCTCAACTACGTAATATTGTAGAAAGAGCATTTGGGGTGCTGAAGAGACGGTTTGCATACCTTAAGAAGGGGCCAACATATCCTATTCATTCGCAGTGTCGCATCATACTTGCTTGTTGTATCCTACACAATTTCATCCGACGGCAAAATGACGGCGACACCATAATGGATGACCTCCCAGATGAGAATTCATCGTCTGCCATTCCCCCAGCCGACGTTCCCCCGAGTTCAGGGCAAGGTTCAACTCAGGCCGATTCAAGGGAGGGCGAAGTGTTACGTGAATCCATTGCTAATCTCATTTGGGAAACTCGTTAGTAGAATATATGTAATAGATTGATTCCCGAATTGTTTATTTGGAACCTGATCAGAATCGTCACATTGTGTCAATATAGGTTGTCTTCAAATGGAGAACGGAATGCCTCGCTGTCAATGCGGCCTTCAATCCATTGTACGCGTATATATGGATGCCGAGGATGCACAAAACGGACGTTTTGAAGACAACAACCCACACAGGCCATATTTTACGTGCGGTAGGGTTCAAAATCAAAATAGATGTCATATGAGGTTGCCCGCGCAACGGGTTGTACCCACAATTGCCACACTAACCGCCGTTAGGGCTGCAATGCTTTCACAACTTGCATATGCACGCAGTGAACGTCAGCTATGGTCTTCCCAGTATGACTTTGTCTGTTCCAGCAGAGCAGACACTGATAGGCTACAACTAGAAATTACAGATCTACGATCGCGGTCCCAATATCTTCGCCAACGTCTTCACATAACTAGCGACGACAACACTTCCAATGAGGACGGTTACAATACATCATAGATGTATAACATCATTGATGTTTGTCCAACATTCATAACATAAGTTTATCTGTAATAGATTGAACAAACAATGGGGCCTATCTTGTATGTTATTGTTTTGATTTTCAATCTAACTTCATTACCATAAATCGTTTGACTGATTCAAATGCATGGTGTAGATGTCTATTAATACAACTGAAGTTGTGTGGTGTGACTGTGGGTTAGAGGCAGGCTTGCGACTTAACACTGACGATGCAGGGTTGTATGACTTTGGAATTCTCAGTGAAAGACCAGGTGAAATGTATTACATATGTCCTTCTCGCGAGGTGCGCTTGTACAAACACACATATTATGTAGCCACTGTGTACGTTACACATTCGTTGTCATTTACGTAAACTTCATAATATTTTTTAGGGAAAAGATCGATGCAGATACTTTCGTTGGGCAATCGATCTCAGGCCTACAATTGATTCTCTGAAAGTTGAGATTGCGTTACTCACGCTCGAGTGTAAGTCATTGTGGGGTCAGACAATGAACTTGAAAGATTTTGTTGAAATTCACCACAACCACCATGATGTTTATACCAACAAAAAGTATGAGCATGAGTATCTAGAACGCTACGTAGAAGAACTGGAGGAACAATGTAGGCTTCTGTTGGACACTCCTTCACCCCCGACGACGTCGTAACGTCGAATGGCGTCCATACCTTTCATTCGCGTCATCGGTTTTCCATTTTATTTTTGTTGTTTGGAAGTTCCGTGTTAAGTGTTGTTGATTGTTTCTTGAAAACGAATATGCCATGCTCTGTTGTTTGGAACTTACATATTAACTAATATGCTTAGTCATTCGACGCCTCCTCATTTTGTGTGGTGTTCGGAGCATGATATGGTTCTCAGAGGTAGGATGAGAACCCAATATGAATTGGGAAGGTGTGTTGATGGAGTGTATACGACAGAGGCTTGGATGGAGGCAAAATCATAGAATGATAATAAACCTAATACATGATAGTAGTGAACTTAGGTGAACATAAGAGTTATTATTGTTCTTCTTGTTATTTTTTTTCTTCTTATCTTCTTGTTATTTTTCTTCTTCTGTTCTTCTTCTTATCTTGTTGTTGTTCTTGTTCTTCTTGTTTATTATAGGTAACATGGGATCTCGTTTTCCTGTAAAGGAGTATGATCTCTCAAACAGGGAGTTTATGAGACGTGTCTCCCTTCCCCTAACCTGGATGTGTGAGCCGTATAACATAACTCCTGGCTATGCTATTGTGGGGGTAGGCAGAATAAACTTTGATGTACAGATCAGGTGGTCTACACCTGAAGAACGAATATGGAATAAGACAGGTAAATATTTAATCATGGATGAAGGTTGGGCTGAAATGTTGGAGAAACTAAAAGCCAAACCTGAATGGAATGTCACCCTACAACCAAAACCCAAAGACGACAGTCGCCCTACAACCTTTTATTTGTGGATTCGTGGTGATGGGGACAACTCTGAATTGCTTAGGTATATTTACCCGAGACCAGAGGATTATATATCATCAACTTCAAACTCGGCTGATGCCCTGTTTGTGAGAGACTGCCACCAACCACCAATCTTAATCTCCTCTACTGATGAAGAAAATGAAGTGAATGTCCCTATCGGGGACTCTTCTTCATCAAGTTATGTTGAATCTGTTTCATCAACAAACAATTATTAGTTTTATGTTTTGTGTATTGTCTTTATTTTGTTTATATAGCATTACAGGCTTGTTATGGGTGTCTGCCCACTAAGACAATTTATATTTATCGAATGTAGCTGAATATGTTTTACTTCATAAATGATGTTCATGTTTGACTAGTTAAATCTTGAAATTTTTAATTTAGTTGGATTACTTTAATGATGCCCCACAATACATCATTATAGTTTTTATGATTTTTTTGTTCTTGATGTCTATTTTTTTTAGAGGAGTTTATCCTAATTGGTTACGTATATGTGGCTGCATTTATCTCGGGTTAATCACAACCCTTGATGTGGTTCATCATATAGTTAGCATAAGCATAGAAGTATACGTGTACTTCTACAAGGAACATATATACAGTAGAACATGTATCATGATAGCTGACTAGCCACTCATATTCAAAATGTATATCGGCTAAAAACTTGTTTCTTGGTCTGACGGGGTTATCAGGTTACCTCATATCTTGGGGTATTAAACATATCATGTTAGGCATATTCAACCTCAATAAAATAACCAAAACACCCACATAAACACCCCACAAAAGGGTAACACGCCTGACTCACATCTCAACAACAAAATGAGAGTTCTTAAACCAAACTGATATAGATAACAATTAAGTTATTTTTAAGTTACTTTTTTTTAACTTCTGTTCAAACGGTGTCACAAGGCCACATTTCTAACAACAGTTTTGCAAGAATAGGACAGAATCAGCTAATCCTGCCTACAGTTGCCAAACAGAATCAAACTAAACCCAGCCTGCACAGCCAAACAGAATCAGCTTGAAACGAGTCTGAAACGAGTCCAGCCCCCCAGAATGAGACTGGTTTGCCAAACAGAATCAGACTCCAGCAGGCCTAAACCCGTCCAAGCCAGGCAGGCTTGCATAAAGCCAGCCCCGAACCAAACAGGGCCATAAACTCAGACCGTGTTCTCTTCCCCCTTCCTCTATTCCCTGATTCTCCACTCTGATCCCTAATTTTGCACCGGGTTGTACGAAGAGTACGCATTTTCTGGTGAATGAGAAAGAGATTTTGACCATTTAAGGAGTTGTTGCTCTGATTTCCTCCATTTTTATATTTTACACTCCCATCCAACCCTCTCCGTATTAGTACGTCGACGGTGAGGTTTCAGGTGACGTGAATTGTGCATTCCACATATTCTTTGACTTCTTCATCTTTTTCTTCCTTCTTCATCCTCCTCTACAATATATGGACCTCACTCTCCTCTCTTTGTTTATCTATTTGACCAGTCTAGTTCGAAACTTGTGTAAAGCATTGACCCCTTTTTCATTTCTCCCTCTTCTATGATAATGTCAAATTAATTTTTCTCCTTGACTGTAAAAAAGTAAGAAGAGCCATCACATTATTACATGCTACAGACCACCATCAAAATAATATTATTTGACATGAGCAGGCACAAGGTCCCAAGGTTCATTTCAGCTTTTGGTAACTAATTTGCTACTATGCAACTATAAACATCCTTACTGTTTTCTCTATTTTTGTCCCTTCTAATTTAATATTCCTAAACATATTATTGTCATTCCCATTTTTTCTTCTAGATTGTTCTAAAACGTTTATTTGTTTGCCAATATCAGAACCACTTATTAATTTGTGGTTTCTACACTTGGTTAGGGTCCATGATAGATATTCTCGTATTAGTATTATTTTATCAGACAACCATTTGAGGTGCTTATTTGAGTCACATTCCAGTGGAAATAGAAAGCAGCAATGCAAATATTACATCTTTCTATTTTCTTGATCAATCATGTTTTGATTTTCTTTTATATTAGGTGTATTCACCTTTGCAACTATTACCTTGCATTTGCCTTTCGAAACTAATATGGAATTCTATACAGTTGTACTGCATCAGATGATAATGTTGCTTTGGATGGAGGGATGGTTTGGATGATGACCACAGAAAACCTATCATGTTCTAGATGGCCACTTTACATGGCGTTGGTGTTTCTTAAGGCATTATAACAATCACATTTGTTGTAAATAAATCAGAAACTTCTTTAGCTTTTTACTATTATGTATGGACAGTAAAAATCCAGTACATCAAAAGCTAGGTAACCAAACATGCTCTTAGAATAATAATTGGTGGTGGATATAGTTATCCACATTTTTTCATCTCTATTTTTATATTTATCTTCTCTCTTTTTTTCAAATTAATGGATAATCCAATAGCTAAACTATTTTTTTCCATTTCATTGGCTCATACTTCAGCTGCAATCAAATAGGCAAGGTCTGAATTTTGCTACTCTCTCTATTGTTCTTTGTTAGTGCCATGGGAGCAGCCAAGCATGACATTTACAATGAGTATACTTTTTGTATAAATGTTACGATTACTTTATTAGAAATAATAAGTTTGACACTTATGTTTTAACTACCACTTCTAAATGTGACGTTGAGTAGTAGTATTAAAAAAATGTTTTTCATAAAGCTGTCATCCAGAACTAACTATTCTTTGAATGTCCTAACTACGACCTATTTTTTGTTTGTCCATCTATACCAATGTTCTAATCCTCAATCTTCCATTTTGACAGTCTGAAATCTCTATCTGAAAATTTGTCTACTTAAGTCTATTTCTTTTTGTGTATGCAGTTACATAATTGAGAGTTGCTCAAACAATAATAGGACGAAAAAAACGGGCTACCATCATTTCAAGGTAAATGTCAAATGAAAGAAACCACACAAGTACACAACATATGATAGTCTTTTCCCTATGCGTCATGTCGAACTGAAGTAATGTCAGAGCATTGTGTATTGATAGGTAAAACATAGTATGGGTAGATAGATCTTAGTTATTGCAATTTGAACTTTTATGTAGGGGCATATTTAGAATCTCCTTATTATAAATAATTTGTTCTATTTTGGGCTCTTATGTAGGCCAATGGGTCAGAATGTTCATAATCTGTAATCAATCTTCAAAATGTACGAATGTTTTGATGTCAAACTTTTGGAATGCATGTTGCTACTTTCTAGCAAAATAAATTATATTCGGATTCGTACGTCGTGTTTCATCCTTTAGCACTTTTATTCACTCACCGTATATGCCACAAAATAATAGGTCCAATATGTAGAATCACCTTTGTGAGACTTGGCAATTGAGTTTTATGTGTTAGTTAACTAAATAATTTATTGAGACATTTAATTTCTGGATGGCTAATTTATTTTGTTGAAGATCCTTCTTTGCGTTGAAGTTGTAAATGCAGAGTAGGACATATTACAATTTCAAGTTGTAAATGCAGAATAGGAGGACATAACCATTATATGTATGACAAAATTAGCTTTTAGGATCCATTTATATCATTGTAGGTTTGCTTTGAATGTGTATGTCAACCAAAAGTTCCATTTAAGTTGACGGTGACAGAAGATCTAGAAAGTGAGTTATCTAACACCTTGATGTTTGCATTGATAACGGCCGTGCATGGCACGGGCTCATGCCTAGTTATTATGTAAAGCTCGTCAGTGCCAGTTGAAATGATAAAGTCTGGGTTCTTAAGTCGGCTAATAGCTCAACCTCCATCCAGCCCCATATAGAAACCAGGTAGCCATTTTGGTGCTACATGAAGAGGACTATTTTATGCACATGACCAATCTGTATGTCCACCCACCCTGACCACATCTGTACTGAAGTGGCGTCACAATGGGGGCAAGAACACTCTCCTCATCAGGGAGTGTGGATCCTTAAGGTCACCCATGAAGAGGTTCTCGGTGTCTTCTGCCGTGAGCACCATTTTGGATGGCTTGTCTTAAACAAGATCCCTCTCTATGCTGTCATATAGAGCTTTTGTTGTGATGGGCTCAGCCTGAAACGATATAATGTAGGTGGTTGGGTAGCACAATCCCCGGAGACAACCAGCACTTCCTCCACCTCATGCGGCCAAATTGGGGAAGGCGGTGTTTGCCCTTGTGCCTAAAAAGGTGGAGTACCCGCCGCTTTGCCACTAAATGTGGAAATGACAAGTCAGCCAAGAGAGAGAAGGACCAAGGGAGGCCAATGTCGAAGCCGGGAAAAGAGGAGCTGGAGAGAGTGAGAATGAGCCTACCTCAATGCCAGCGAGCCCCTTACCTTAGCTACTCGTTGTATCTTCATCATAAATTCCCAGCTAGTGCCACCGCCATGAGAACCAGAGCTCACCACGGGGGAAGGATGAAGGGCAAAGACGAAAAGCCTAGAGAGAAGCCAGAGAGGGGAGAAGAGTTGGAAAGAGTCGTTGGAACACGGCGTTTACGTCATAGTATGTAATCTATACTTGGACTTTCTTTGCAACACAAGCTAATTAAATACCAATGCGTGCGTGTTTGCTAATGTTATACAAAATTTCACGGGAATGCCATCTTTCGCCTTCTATAATGTAAAATATTAAGAAAATAAATTAAGGGAATTTCTCCACAATTATGTACCTAGAGGAGGGTACGGGAGGGGAGGAAAAGAAATAAGTGGAAAATATTTCCTATCATACTGTAGCTAATGTAATGCTTGTTGATGAACAAAGTGGATCTGCCACACAAACATTTTGTACGGAATAAACCCTAATATACTAGTGCATTTCTTAGGCAATGAAGACAAATATCTAAGATGAAAATTCTGTATAAAATATATAATATTATAAAATTAGGTAGGAACTTGAATGTCAATTTCCTCTTATCTCATTATAGATCCTTCGTTATTTTTTATTTTTCATAAATCAAAAGGCTTATGCGGTTGTTGTCATTTTCTTTTCAACATATAAGTAGAACCGTGGGATTTTTCAAATTTATTCATAACTTGCCATAACTTCAATCAAGTTTAGGAGATATCATCCCGATGCCTTGGATCCTTACATCGTGGGTAGGGTTGTAAATGGGTAGGGTATGATGCATGTATGGTTATATCCATAACTGTAACTGTTTAGTTAAACGGATATGGATACGAGTATATATCCATTTTGTCAAAAATACACCCACATCATATCCACATATGTATAACTGTCGAGTTTATGAACAACTAATTGGGTATATGGATATGGATAAACTTGCTACAATAATACACCACAAACTTCATGATATAACAAACTACCACACTTAAACGAGTAGGTTGCAGAGAAATATAATTCAAAGCAGAGAAGAGAGAAGAGCAAAATGAGAGAATAACTTTGTGGCCTTCTCAATTTAATAAAATGTACTTGTGTGGATATGAGGGTGTGTCAATAGATTTGTTTATTTTACTATTGCAAGGCACTTATATTTGCTAGATGTGAGTGTTACAATATAGAACATTACATTCTATAAATGTTTCCTATTGCAAGGTACTTATACTTGTTAGATGTGAGTCACACAATATACACCATTACATTCTAATATAAATTATTTTAATAAAAAAATAAATGGGTATATAGTATATAGAGTATGGATATATACATAACCATAACTTTACGTGGATATGATTATAAAAATTTACACCCTTGACGGGTCTATGGGGTATAGGCTTGAAAGTATGCGCATATACTCATACCCATTTATAGTCCTAATTGTGGGGTGGGGTCTGCAATATTTATGTTTGAAAGTATATGGTTTGGAACACCTTTTTCTGTTCCATTTGGAAAGAAAGTGTGGAACTACTTTCGTGACTGGTGGACCAATTTTTATTGTTCTACAATGAGTGTAAGAAAGAAAGTATTTAAGAGTACTGTCAAAATTTATAATATTATCATAAATTTTGGTATAAACTGCATATTCTGAAAACTTTGCGTCATAAACCCTATTTCAAGATCTTTAGAAATATCTCTTTTCGCTTTTTCTTTTCAGGAAAAAGGTATTCAGACAACAATTTATAAGTCCAACTCACACAATTAATGCATAAAAAATATCATTTAAATGCTATGTAACGCCGTCTACATGCATTACTATCAGCACACGTAGTCCACATTCAGCCATGCCTCCCTGCAATACCACCACCAGCAGGCTTCCCCTCAAGAGATCAGCAACATTCTCATCCATCCAACTCTGTCAACCTCCTCAGTCCTGCTAGCAGCAGCTGAAGCTACAGCATAGTTGCAAAAGCAACTTACGCAACTTCTTTTTAGCTATAAAATTTTCATAAATGATTAATACAAACCTGGTTCCATCTCAAATCTACGGAGGGCCGAACCCAAACGAGCACCTTAAAAATGATTACGATTGCGTGGAGTAATGTACAAACGCCAGGTGAAATTGTGCAACTTGCTATCTTTGATTTAGCAAAATAATCTCGTAGACCCTCTGTGCATTCTTTGTATTTGCAGCTTAGCAGCCAGCCTATCCTGCCCACTTCAGTCCACAAGGGTTCAAACTAGCAGTTCAAGCCGCCAAATAAGCTCCCAGTGCATTCAATTAGGGCACTCGACCTAATCTACCATCATTGGAACATGCCACAAGTTGAGCTTAATGTGTATGACTCATTTTTCAGAAGAACATGTATAGCCCGTTACAAGAAAATAATGAACATGTAATGGTAAAATCAATTTTGTCCTCTCTGTTATGAATCAGTAAGTCAATACTGATAGACCCACTCAATGTTTACCAGACAATTGATGGGAGAGTGTAAAATAGATACAAAAATCAATCATTCACAGACTGCTTCAGAAGAGCAAAAAGCTATTTCTTTTACATTATATCAAACAGAACCGCTTTAACAACCTGCACAGAAACTAAACAAGTCTGAGCTCATATTCTCCGGCCATTGTTATGTATCTTACCCAAGGAAGAGCCTGGTATCCACTTTTCTCGATTATCTTAAGGTATCGAACCTGAAAGCCATATCAGCACTTCCATAATAAACCAAGGTGCAAAGTTAACGTTTTAGTATCAGGTGTATATATTGACAAGTATTCAAAACCCTGTGTATTTTGGTAGATTTGCCAGACAAACCTGTATCCCCGAGACAGTGAAATACGGTATCTCGAATCTAACTCGAATTGGAGCCTTTCTCTCACTAGTCACTTCCTCGGAAGTTACACTGGGAAGGTTTAACTCAGCTCTTAACATGTATTCCTGAGCATTACATGGTTTAGAAGTACACAGTGAGAAAGCAAACAATATCCTAATATACAAGTTTTAAACATTAATAGAATAAGCTCAAACCTTGCCGCCGGGAAATGATTTTATCTTCCAGATGATTGCATCGCTTTCAGGTGCGTATGCAGCAGAGCCCATGTTTGTACGCAGTAAGGGATTGGTGACATCTGACGGTACAGGTATTTCAATTTCAACATTTGTGGCAGTGCTGCAAATTGTTGATGAATACATTTTTAATACCAACAACATTGAATATATAATATTAGCTTAACTTCATGTTAAACATAAAAGCTGCTCTCAAAATTCTGACATGGCATGCACTTTTACAATCAGACAAGTACTTGAAGTTCAACACAAAACCCTAGATTTAGGGCTTATCCCCCCGCCCCAAACATTCATCGACCTCCTTTCTATTGTTTGACCAGATGCCTCGAGCAGCATAGTACACTGCAAAGAGGTGCGGCTCACCTACATTTGTGGCAGTGCTGCAAATTGTTGATGAATACATTTTTAATACCAACAACATTGAATATATAATATTAGCTTAACTTCATGTTAAACATAAAAGCTGCTCTCAAAATTCTGACATGGCATGCACTTTTACAATCAGACAAGTACTTGAAGTTCAACACAAAACCCTAGATTTAGGGCTTATCCCCCCGCCCCAAACATTCATCGACCTCCTTTCTATTGTTTGACCAGATGCCTCGAGCAGCATAGTACACTGCAAAGAGGTGCGGCTCACCTACAGTGAACAATAGCCACCGCTGGTCCACTCCCAGTCCACTTTGCTGCTGCGTCCAGTAGCAGCTCACAGCAAGGAGAAGGCAGGATGGAGTTAAATACCATGCAGCAATATCCCAAAACTGAGAGCGATCTGGTGCTTTGGTCAAAAAAGAATCCTAGGAGATTCTTTATAACTTAAATTCCAAGTATCACTGAATTAATTTTTAAGCACTTAGTGAAATTAAGACTGCAACATTTAGCTAGAAAACAACACACCTACGCTCCTTAAACTGGCTCCTTGCCTTTACTCCGATCTCTATGCGACTTCTTGATCTCCGTTCTACTTGAGTCTCCACCCAGATCAGAGGCTTAACCTGTATTGCAACAGATAAGAAAGGTGATGGAATAGCAATAGATGTATTAGTATTACAAAGTACCTGATGCTATGAAAATAAACAGGAACCTGAGTGCTGAGTCTGTACGTCATCAGATCAAAAGCGCCATCAGGAGGTATGAAGGATATTGTCCTATCATTCTCAAAACGGGCTAAGCGTACACATCTAGCAGAAATGAACAATGTGTGTTGGATACTATAGTCACATTGTTATTGAGCAAAGTGGACAGAAGTATAGCAAATAAACAGTAAAATAGAGCATGTAAACCTACTGATGAAACTTTATATCATCCAGATCAATGGCTTTACCCTTTGTTGCCCTACCCTGAGCCTCTAGAAGCACTCTGTCATTGAGACCAAGCTTGCACTCAGGCATGCCGCTGTACACATATTTTAGAAACAAAGTTTAGCAATTATATTTAGTACAAGGTTTAAATTTAAAAAATCTACATCAACAATTAAATATCACAGCATATGAGGCTGACAAGAAAATTCATTCAAATATAATACCAGTTTTCATCATCATACAGATTCAAAAAAAAACATTTTTTTTATCATTAGAACTCGGTAACTTCATGTGACCTATGGCATACAACATGTTTGCAGGAATGAGCATGCAATGCACCCCTAATTTTAATTGCGCCCTATCAGCCATTTTAATGCAATAAAATTTCTCACTGTAGAAATATAAAAAAACCTTAAATATTGTTAACATATATTCCTGTTTTATATATTCTGTTAGTTGTTTTGTTATTTTTATATTATATGTGGACCTCTCTGTAAATGTTTCAGTGTTATATATATGAGGGTGCACACATTGTGCAACCCTACGCTTCCCAAAACTGCTTTGTATTTTCACATGGTACCAGAGCAGTAGATCCAGCCGCCACCCTCCCACCCCTCTCTCTCCTCTCCGGCCGGCCGCCCCCCCCCCCCCGCAGCCGCCCAGCCGCCGGGCAGCGCCGCGCCGGGCTCGCCGCCGGTACGTTGGCTCTGTGAAGTTCTACAGCGGTCCGGTGGCTTGAAGTTGGTGTGACGTAGACCGTTTTTTCGGTCTTTTGCCTGCCTGCCCGTGTAGGCCGTTGTGCCACCGGGTTCTGATCTGCGCTTCGGCGTAGACCGTATGTGAGAGGTCTTCTCTGTTGTTTTGTGCCTGCTGTGCCTGTCTGACGGCGTAGACCGTCTCCTGCCTGCTCGTGCCTGTTACTTCTGTGCCTACTGCTCACATGGCGTCCTCGAGTGATGACTACCGCCGTCAGGTTACCACTGTGAAGCTTGATGGGCGCAACTATCCGCATTGGGTCTGCTCCATGACGATCTATGCCAGGTCCCAGGGCAAGTACTCACATCTTACCCGTGCTGGTCCGCCAGTACCCGCAGAGGACGCTGATGCTAAAGATGTGAAGGCGTATGACGACTGGGTTCGTGACGACTCCACTGTGATGACCTGGATTCTCAACAGCAGCATTGAGAAGATTAGCGTCACACTTCTTCACCTGCCTACGGCGAAGCAGATGTGGGATCAGCTTGCCGGTACATACTCGCATAGTCAGAACCCCAAGAAGGTGTTTGACATCACCAAGCAGCTGGGACGTCTACAGTTCACGGGGACGGACATTGCGGATTACTTCTCTGACTTCACTGGATTATGGGGTGAACTGGAATCCTATCACCCTCTCTCCACGGACCTGGCTACCATGCAGCGTCAGCGCCAGGAGCTTCAGTTAGTCCAGTTTCTTTGTGGACTGCCCGAGTCCTACGTTGGAGTTGTGGACCAGATCTTAGCCAGTGACCCTCTTCCGTCACTACAGAGTGCCTACAAACGCCTTCAGCGTTTGCCTTCGTCTTCATCGTCTCTGACTACTGATGTTGGGGACTCTTCGGCTCTTGCTGCAGCTTCTGGTCGTAGCCGTGGTCGTGGCCGTGGTCGCTTTACTGACAGCCGTCCTCCCCTGGGTGGAGGACGAGGACGGGCTGCTCCTGGTCGTGGAGCCTCTTCTACTGCCCCTACTGCTGGTGCGCGTCCTCAGTCAGGACAGCGCCTTTGTACCTTCTGTGGCCGGTCCAACCATATTGAATAAAAATGCTGGGAAAAATATGGTAAGCCGGCGTGGGCCAATGCAGCTGCTGACTCCACTACTACTGCATCAGAAGGAACGACTCAGCCTACTGACTTTGCCTCCTCGGGTGCGACTGCTGACTACATCCGTGCTGAGGTGGAGCGTCTTCTTCTTGAGCGAGCTGGTGCGTCGTCTCAAGCTTCGACTAGTGGAGCTCATGCCGCAGCTTATTCTGGTTATGACACTGCCTTTCTGAGCTCTTCTTCTACTCCTGATAATACTAAGTGGGTCATCGACTCCGGTGCATCTTCACATATTTCTGGAAATCGATCATTGTTTCACAAATTATATAAACCTGCTCGACCTTCATCTGTTATGCTGGCTGATGGTTCCAAGTCTGCGGTGTCTGGAGTAGGGGATATTGTTTCTGACTTTCTGCTGAAATATGCCTTATATGTGCCTAGATTTCCTTTGAATCTGTTGTCTGTCAGCAAGATATTGCGAAGCCTACAGTGTAGTCTGACTTTTATTCCTGGTTCATGTGTTTTTCAGGACCTTCGCACGAGGATGAAGATTGGTGGGGGGTATGAAGGTGCTGATGGACTTTTCTATCTGGATCATTTGCCAAAAGCAGCTAAAGCAACTGTGACTCCTGCATTATCTACTTCAATTTCTGCATTACAGTGGCACTACCGGCTGGGCCATCCATCATCTGAAAAGCTTCGACACTTAGTTTCTAATCTTGGCATTTGTAGTTTTCAGTGCGAGTCATGTCAACTTGGAAAGCAGACTAGAGTTGTTTATCCTAGACGCAGTCAGATTAGCAGTAAAAATATGTTTGATATAGTGCATTCTGATGTATGGGGACCTTGTCATGTGCCGAGTCTATCTGGTCATAAGTATTTTATTCTGTTTATTGATGATTTTTCAAGGACTACTTGGTTGTTTATGATGAAAAGTAGGTCTGAAGTTTTGTCTATTATCAAGTTCTTTTTTGCTGAAATAAAAACACAATATGGTGTGCCTGTCAAAATTTTTCGTACTGATAATGCGCTGGAATTTGTTAAAAAAGATGTGGATGTTTTTTGTAAATCTGTGGGTACAATACATCAGACCTCCTGTGCTTATACACCCCAGCAAAATGGTGTGGCTGAGCGTAAAAATAGACATGTGTTAGAGGTGGCTAGAACTATTATGATGCATGCACATGTTCCTCGCTCGTTTTGGCCTGAGGCTATATTGACTGCTTGTTTTCTGATAAATAGAATGCCATCATCTGTGATTGGAAACAAAATACCTATTCAAGTTCTTCAACCCGATATTCAGCTACTTACTATGCCTCCTCGGATCTTTGGATGTACCTGTTTTGTAAGGTTACTTGGACCTACTTCTGATAAACTGTCTCCTCGTGCTGAGAAGTGCATTTTTTTGGGATATTCTCGTACCCAGAAGGGATACAGGTGTTACAGTCCTACTGCAGGAAAATGGTATACTAGCAGTGATGTAGTTTTCTTTGAGGATACCCCCTACTATTCTCCTCGTGGTGACAGTTTACAGTCTGATCTTATTGCCTCTCCTCTGCCTGTTACTACTGATTGTGTGCCTGATACTACTGATAAAGTCACTACTGAGGCTGCTAAGCCTCCTCTTATAGTTTATCAACGCAGGAACAGAGCACCTTCTACTCAAGAAACCCCCCATGAAAACCAATCTTCACCTCCAGAAGGTTCTACTACACCTGAGGTCATTCTGATCTTGATTTACCCATTGCTCTTAGAAAGGGTACTCGTTCCTGCACATCACACAGTATTGCTCAGTTTGTTTCTACTGATCATCTGAATGTTCATTCTAGCAATTTTGTATATGCCTTATCTGCTGTTGCTGTTCCAAAGAATATCCAGGATGCTCTACAGAGTACTGGATGGTTGTCTGCTATGAAGGAGGAGATGTTGGCTTTTGCTGAACGAGATACTTGGGAGTTGGTGGATCCACCTCCTCAGTGTAAACCTGTTAGTTGCAGATGGGTGTATGCTGTGAAATATCAACCTGATGGCACTGTTGAAAGGCTGAAGGCACGGTTAGTTGCTAAAGGCTACACCCAAACTTATGGTATTGACTATTTTGAGACTTTCTCTCCTGTTGCCCGTCTTAATTCTGTCAGAATTCTTCTGTCTGTTGTTGTTAATCTTGACTGGCCACTGTTGCAACTAGATGTGAAAAATGCCTTCTTGTATGGCGATTTACAAGAAGAAGTCTACATGGAGCAACCTCCTGGGTTTGTTGCTCAGGGGGAGTCTCACAAAGTTTGCAGGTTAAAGAAGTCTATTTATGGGCTTAAGCAGAGTCCCCGGGCCTGGTTTGATAAATTGAGCAAAATTATGATTGATTTTGGGTTTCTGCGATCTCAGGTGGATCATTCTGTTTTCACCAAGAAGACTTCAGCTGGTATTATTATTCTGATTGTCTATGTTGATGATATTATCATCTCTGGCAGTGATTCCCTTGGTATTCAGGCTACTAAATCTCATCTAGGCAAGCACTTTGCTACCAAAGATTTAGGCAAACTTAGATATTTTCTGGGCATAGAAGTTTCTAGAAACTCTAATGCTCTTGTGCTGTCTCAGCGAAAATATGTCCTAGATATACTGCAGGAGACTGGTATGCTGGGGGCGAGACCTGCTGATATTCCTCTGGATCCTAATGTAAATTGGGATGATGATTCTTCTCCTCTCTTTGTTGATCATAAAAAGTACAGGAGGCTGATTGGTAAACTCATTTATTTGACTGTCACCAGAGCTGACATTTCTACTGCAGTGGGTCTTCTTAGCAGGTACCTTGATAAACCCAGACAGTGTCACTGGGATGCTCTTTGTCAGATTTTACGATATTTGAAGAAGTCTCCTGGCAAGGGACTTCACTACAGGAAGCATGGACACTGTTCCCTTGAAGGGTACTCTGATTCTGATTATGCAGGCAGCAGAGTTGACAGAAAATCTACTTCTGGGTATTGTACGTATGTTGGAGGTAATCTTGTTACCTGGAGGAGTAAAAAACAAAATGTTGTGGCCAGGTCCAGCGCTGAAGTTGAATATAGGGCCATGGCCCATACTGCCTGTGAATTGTTGTGGGTGCGCTCTCTGTTAAAAGAGTTCGGGGTTGACTCTTCTTCTGCTATACCTATGCACTGTGATAATAAAGCTGCTATCTTCATTGCGAATAATCCAGTTTATCATGAGTGCACTAAACACATTGAAGTAGATTGTCATTTTATTCGGGAATCTATTCTTACTGGCAAGATCTACACTCCCTTCACTCGTTCTGAAGACCAAGTTGCTGACATCTTCACCAAGCTGCTGGCGAAGAAGCAATTCTGCACACTGACGGACAAGTTGGGCATGATTGATATCTATGCTCCAACTTGAGGGGGAGTGTTAACATATATTCCTGTTTTATATATTCTGTTAGTTGTTTTGTTATTTTTATATTATATGTGGACCTCTCTGTAAATGTTTCAGTGTTATATATATGAGGGTGCACACATTGTGCAACCCTACGCTTCCCAAAACTGCTTTGTATTTTCACAAATATGTTGACTCAGGTAGGGTGAGTATTTGTACTTTACTACAAAAACCACAAGTTCCAAGTATCACTTTGCTTTCCCTATAAATAGCCAATCCTGGAAAAAAAATTTATATGGGGGTGGTAATTTCATGTGACCTACGGCATACAACATGTTAGCAAAAATGAGCATGCAATGCACCCCTAATTTTAATTGCGTCCTATCAACCATTTTAATGCGATAAAGTTCCCATTGTACAAATATAAAAAACCTTAAATATGTTGCCTCGAGTAGAGTGAGCATTTTTACTTTGCTACAGAAACCACAAGTTTCAAGTATCACTTTGGTTTCCCTAAAAATAGCCAATCTTGGGGCTTTGTTACATATGGGGGTGGTAACATAAATGCAGTTTTGATTCTTACATAGAAGAAACAATCTGGGTTTCATGATATAACCACGGTGAAGAACATTTAGTCCTTTGACTGGAAATTGATGCCAAAAATAGATATCAAGCTCGTAGTCTTGTAGCTATTTCTCAAGCACATATCAAACTCCCAGATATTAGTTAATCAATGTCCACAATGACCGCCACAATAAGATATGATGTGCTCAACATGACAAAATACTAGAGATAGACATTCTAAATTAATATGGTTTTGGCGATCCTGAGCTCTTTGCTGACTCAATACGCATCACACAGATGCTCATTGACACGCATCAATTTCAGGACAATGACTCAGTAATTATTTTGAGTGTAGTTGAGTGGCACAGGACTGATGGTCGAAATAAATTGTTATCTCCCAAGTTGCCTAATACATTTAATGAAATGAAGGAATGCATGCAAAAGCTGTTGTACAAGCAACGTACAAAGATTTACATGAAATCGACCTGTGTAATATTAGGGCATCAATATAGTTAATTAGTACATTTTATCATGTCAAGGAACAATATAATTCAGTAGTACCTGAAATGAACCTGTAGTGCACATTTAGCACATCTAAGGAGCATCACCAACATGTGAAAAGGGTCTTTATCATGTTAACGAACAATAAAAGACGGCTACAAGTTGTATTAGATAGGAGAAACCCTGCTTCTATAAATAGGAGAACAGGGAAGCGTACAGGACATAAGACAACCCTAATGGGCCAAGACACTTAGGCCCATATTACAAACTAATAATAAAACACTAACTAAATAACTCTCAACACTCCCCCTCAAGCTGAAGTTGGGAGAATCCCAAATCAGCTTGCAAATAGAGAGTTGGACAAAGAAAATAAAGAAACAGAATAAAACGATAAACTAAGCCCATATAAGAATTTTCTCCCCCTCAATATTACATTAAAGTACTCAAACACTCAGACACTCCCCCTCATGTAGATACTCCAAGCAAGTAGGCATGCACGCTAGCAGAAGCTTCTCAATCATCTGGAGCAGAAATAAGCAGCAACACGATCATCTGGAGCAAAAGATTAAATAGTTGATAGGCATCAAGGTCTTCATCAAAGTCGTCGTTGGAGTAGCCAGAGAGTGTTGGATCACAGTAGCAGAGCCCAGAGAGTGTTGGATCACAGTAGCAGTAGTAGTCAACGTGCGAAACAGGGCACGGACGAGCTAGAGAATGCTGGCACACAGAAGTAAAGAGTCAACGTGCAAACAAGGCACGGACATGCCAGAGAGTGTTGGCGCACTGCAGCAAACGTCGACGACGTAGGCAGATAGAAGACCAGTGTACAAAGTAGCAAGCAAATAAATAACTCCAGTATGCAATGTAGACGAAGCTCCATGTAAAGTCACAACAAAAGTCTTCATCATCTTCCCTCTTCATAAAATATTCATCACAGCAGTGGGCGTCAAAGTCCAGAGACTGCTGGTTCACAGATTCCAGAGAGTGTTGGTCCACAGTAGAAAGTCAACGTGCAAAATAGAGCACGGAATAGTGCATAAGCACAAAGCAACAGGTAAAATGTGCTAATCATAGCACAAGTAGTATCAATGACGTCCAAATGTGTAACTTCATAGCAGCGTTCGAGGTAGATGATGAATAATCAATAATAGCAATAGAAAATTTCATATAACAGCAACACAATCATGAACAAGCCACATCACAATAGACAGATCCACATAGAAGCAAAATGAACACCATATAGTAACAAAAGGATCCATATATCAGTAGTATAAGTGGCATGAAGATCCATGTAGTATCATAACTGAATTCTTCTTCTTTCTTCATCTCTCCTCCGTTTCTCCCCCTCACACCAATCACGGAGAAGATCAACGGTTGGGGTGGAGAAAGACAAGTTCCACTGGATTTAGGAAATCAAACAAAAGAGTTGCAAGTGGTGTAAAACCTCACATAATCAAAATGTGGACCATGGTGTGCGGATTATCTGAGGCAGCCATCTTAGCAGCAATAGCATTCAAACAGTAGCAGCGACAAATAAATGGTATTTGTAGCAGCAGCAAAAAAGAAAAACACAGCAACGCAATTGCAGCAGCAGTAGAGAGCTTAAAGGCCAAACTATTCCAAACCAATAGCAGAAAAGAAGAGCACCTCAGCAAGGAAAACGTCAAAACTTCAAAAAATTGTGCAGCAGTACACGCTGCTACAGTATCAGCGGCAGCATAGAGGTTAGAAGATCAAACTCCAGCTCATTCCACAGAGATTTGATGGTTTGGCAGCTAAGGTAGGAGATGCTCAAGACATAGATGACCTAAATGGAGCAGGTCCTAAGGAGAGGCAACACCTTGGTAGGCCGTAATCGAGTCGGAGATCAAGAGCAGGGACAAACCTGTACAGACGGCCAAAAAAAGATGCAATAACTTCTTCTACAAGGCATGTGGAAGACTTCTCCCTATCCTAGAAGTCGCTAAGGTGTTGAGGAAGAGAAGGGGGGCACTGGAGGCTGGCAAAAACCATGAAGGAGAGGACGGGAAGCTCCCAAAATCCCGCCGTGCTACAGTAACGTATGCTAGCAGTACGCCGAATCTAAAGGAAAGGGCGCCCGGAGCAGCAGAAAATGAAAGAAATGATATAGAGAAGCATAGGGCAACAATCTCCAGTCAAGTAGAAACAATAGGAGGAGCATCAACAGTAGAAAAAGAAGGAGAAGGAGCAGCAGATGCCATAGATTGACGAGTGGACAAGGCATGCGGGCGGCCAAGAATGAAGAACGGGCCGCCCGCCGACTACTGCTCTCTTTTTTTCTTTTTACTTGACGGCTAGGGTTTCGGATCTCTGCTCTGATACCAACTTAGAGCATAAAAGACGGCTACAAGTTGTATTAGATAGGAGAAACCCTGCTCCTATAAATAGGAGAACAGGGAAGCGTACAGGACATAAGACAACCCTAATGGGCCAAGACACTTAGGCCCATATTACAAATTAATAATAAAATACTAACTAAATAACTCTCAACAGTGCACATTTAGCACATCTAAGGAGCATCACCAACATGTGAAAAGGGTCTTTATCATGTTAACGAGCAATATAATTCAGTAGTACCTGAAATGAACCTGTCGTGCACATTTAGCACATCTAAGGAGCATCACCAACATGTAAAAAGGGCCTTTATCCTTCAAAGGTATCCATACTTGCAGCTACTAGGTTGAAGGCAATGAAGAATGCTTGTTATCTATGTAGCTAAGCAAATTGAGGAAGACATCTGATGCAAGCCTCCAAGAAATGGCTACCTCAGTGAAAGCCTTCTGATGATTCATCCTCCTCAATTCTCAAAGTGGTACAAACATTAAAGCGGGCCCCCTCAAAATCGTCATGTATGCAACAGAAATTTTGAGGGGTTGATGAGATTCAATGTGAAGCTTAAAAGGGTTACAAGAACACAGTTACTTCATAGCCAACTTTTTCTCACACTATCGCCAGTAAGTCGTATCAAGGATGATGGTAAAGTAGAAGTCCACCTACCAACCAAATAAAGAGTGACAATGACAGCTCGTGACACTCTTATAGCTATATACATAGATGTTGAGGAGTTGAGGTGAGGTCTTCTATTCACAAGTGCAGTGCAATTAACGGTAACCTATGAAGCACGGACATGGACATATATATGGATATGGATATCGATATGGATATGGATATGGTTACAGAAAACAATTTTTTTTAAGTATAGGATACGGGAATGGAAGCGTATATCTCGATTTTTTATTTATTTTAAAATCAAATAGATAACCAATATATTTATTCATATATTCATTCAGTAGAAATATGAAGAAAAAGAAAACTAGTCTCATGCCCACAAAGTTGAATGATGATCTTTATACTAAGAGGTCATTTCATATTAACTTGAAATAAAAATTACAATGAACGCATTATGTTGTAATCAATTTATATCTCATGAAGTATGTAATATTGCGTTGTTGGTCATGTCAAAAGACTACCAAAACTGCCTATCTCATGAATAGTCATCTTCACAAAAATTACAAGATAATTATTTTCAGACTGTGAAAGAATATTGTATTGAACTGATTCGATTAATAAAAGAGGTACAGCCCTGTCCTATATATAGGAGCAAGGGAGAAACCCTGAGACTTGTGTCCCAAGTAATCTAAACCGGATGAGACACTAAAGGCCCACTAACTAATTAACCTATTAACTAAATAGGCTAATATATACTCTTTAACACTCCCCCTCAAGCTGGATCATGGGTGAAACACATGTCTAAGCTTGGAGTTACAGGAATCGATAAAATGATAAAAGAAGATAGATGTCACTCCCCATACAAAATAGACTCATACAAAATTGATACTCCCCCTTAAACAATACTCCCCCTGAATAATATGACGACGCCTCTTCTTCTTTGGAATTGTATTCTGCAGGCTGGAGATCCTCAAGCTTTGGAGATGGTCTTGTAGAGTGCATCTGGAATGAAGAACATTTGGTGAATGAGATCTGAATACTACAGCAGTAATTCACCACTTGGAGTAGACGAACCTCAATACCATGACTACGTCATCTTCACTGGAATACGTACTTAACGCGGCACGAACGCGGATCTCCAATGATGATGTAGCAGTAGCGGTGTCTTCAAAGCGTCTGAGAAGACGTGCATAACGTGGCATGAACATGAACGGACAATATGTTGGTGATACGATGCAGGTACCATAACTCTGTCGCATGAACCTTGAGGGCTTGACAGGAAAGGAGATATCATCCATCAAGGAAAGTCCCAAGAAGATCAGCGGAAGGCGATGCTAATACAGCAGATGCAGCTCGAAGAAGACGTGATGAAAGCAGCTCAGTGAAGATAAATCTGGATAACTCAACCTTGCAGATGTAGGCTTGGCAGGCTAGAAATTACTGAGCTTCTGAGAAGTCTGAAGAAGCACCCATGTGTCTCTCAAGAATGCAGCAAGAGTAATCAACTGAACCACCATTAACACCGAAGGAAGAGGAACCAAGAGGGCTGAAATATACGTAGCAAACTCTTGTCCTGACACGAGAAGCTCGGTGTCAACATTGCAGTGGAGATCCTTCAATGTTGTCTGGAAGTGGAGAACAAATGTGTTGAACAATACGAAGCTTCATAGTAGCCTGGAATAAGTAGCCTGAATACATATATCATCTTTTCTCATACTCTCTCTCATACATATTCTCTCACACTCTTTCTCTCTTCTCATCTCTTTCTCTCCTCTCTATCCCCCCCACACACCTACGACGAGAGTGAGTGTTTGGAGTGAAAAAATGGATATATGACCTCCCCACACGTGGAAAAAAAAAGGATACACACATGATGGGTGGGTGGGAAAGGAATTGGTGGATTTGAGAGGAATTTGTGATATGGAGATATGTATTATGTGGAGAATGAAACCGATAACCGGAGAGAATATGCTAAATGGGTCAATGTAAGATCCGAGTAGAAAATTAAATGGATCTAATCCCGACCCGAAAAGGGGATTTGTTTGACCCGAAAAGGAGAATATTGTATTGAACTGATTCGATTAATAAAATATGTACAGCCCTATCCTATATATGGGAGCAAGGGAGAAACACTGAGACTTGTGTCCCAAGTAATCTAAACGGGCCGAGACACTAAAGGCCCACTAACTAATTAACCTATTAACTAATAGGCTAATATATACTCTTTCACACAAACATTATTCTGTCTGCCAAAAGCCCAAGAAGAACGACTCAATCTGTCCACCAAAACACCCAAAAAGAAACTACATCATACAACTGTCTGTTTTTTTAAGCTTTCGCGGCTTCATTTCACTTATCATCGTCAAGAAAGACAATCGACTCAAAATATGGCTCATCAGGTGATAGGTACACTAATTCAAAAGGGCCTTCACCATCAAGTGGGTCAAATACATCGCCGCATACATATCACGTTTTGTTCCCCCCTCCCTATGACTGTGAATATGCCTCGACAAGAGACGGAGATTAGTGTGTAAAAATACTAACTCTTCACCATGCTAGGTGCAAGTCTGTTCCTCATGGATAATAAAAGAGTATATGCTCAATTTCTTTCACAACTAAAGAAGGACAAGACTTGCCTAGCAACTTAGTAGCCAAGTGTTGAAGATTTGGTGCCCACTTCCATGCACTAGCCACCAAATTTGAGGCTCCATATAGCTTTGTCAACAATAGAGTCATACTCCCCAAATTCGTCTAGAGTTGAGAATTTTGCAAACTGTCATTTACCAAGCGTCTAACTTTAGCATTAGGGGAAAATCCTTTGAGGCCCTTGGTCCTTTCATTTTAAATTTGGATATCCTTTTATGACGGTGGAACACCCCCGAGGGCGAGCCACTTTGTGACTCCCACTGACATCTTAAACCCCCCCTCCACTACCTGCAAAATTAAAACTCACACAGTGGGCAGCCTGCGTGACTAGATCTTTTTTGTACATATAAAAGTAGATTATCAACAAATGAATATGTTTAGATACCAATTACGATGCATTAAAGAGTCTTAATTTTATTCCATTATTTAACCAAAATGTTATGAAGCAAAACATAAAAGCTACATCAATCATCAAATTGTTCTCTCATAGCAATATATGGTTGCCTTCCCCTTTTTGGTCATTGTATTTCCATATCACACACCAAATGTGAGTCAGCGAGTGGCTTTGTTTGTGTCAGCAATCCTCAACATCTCATAGATGGGCACAGTGAAATCAAGAATGCAATCAATTTTACCCATTAGAAATCATCTCCTTTGTTATATTTGATAAATTAGATTTTTTGTACACCATCCTCTCTAAATAAAACCTAGTTTTCATATACCATCATTTTTGCTAGGCCAACATTTATTTACCTCCTTTTAAGAATGAATGATAGAAGCAAAGCATGCTCGGCAGCAGCTAACAACTATAAAATCCATTGAAGATGGCAAGCCTCATGACTGATTCATGATGATATTCGTATAAGCATCCGAATCAAACTTGTGTTGTCCATTTGCATTCCCTATGCACTCCCATTTGAACCAGAATTCTTTGCAACACATGTTTTCGAAAGCAAGATTAGGTGTGTGAACCATATAAGGCACCCAAAATATACAAACATATACCGTGCAACAAGTATTCAAGCAACTCTACAAACTATGGCATTATTAGTAATTACTTGATCTCATACTGGTCGAGGCGGCAAGGTGGCACAGTGTTCCGACTGAGCACCTTGCGACTTGTCGCGACTAGGCGTCGCCTAGGAGACTTCAAAAAGGTTAAAATATCAGTACATGTTGTTGACTCAAGGTCTAAATTGACTAAACCCTTGTTTTGATGATGACTAAACCATTCCAATTAATTGTGTCTAATGTCTCTACTTGAGTGATTTCAGATTAGGTATAGACACACTCCAAATGCCCTAACTTGCACATATCAAATTGGAGAAAAGACAAGTCAAAGTCAATGCAAGTGCACGTTTTTGGAATATGATGTAAATCCATTAGAATCATGTTGTAAATCACTTGTAATGATTGTATGACTTGTAATTAAGTTTAGAAAAAATCAGGAGCACTTAGATCGAATGTTTAAGCACTCAAAAGCCTTTTTTCAAAATTCACATCAAGTTGTTCATCGGTCAAGTTGCAAACTCGACCGATCCTGATTGGATCTTGAAAATGACTTTCGATCGGTCGAGTTTACACTTCACAGAACTCGACTGATCCCTCTACTGACCAAAACTGATTTAAGTGAATCGGTCGAGTTACCCCAGGACAAACTCGATCGATGGCCTAAATTGGTCTTGTCTTTTAGTGGGATCGGTCGAGTTACCTTTATAGAAACTCGACCGATTGCACTGTACGGAAAAGTGCAGAATAGTGTTTCTAGCCGTTGTGGAGTTGCAACAAGTGAAAATATATCTGTTGCAAGCCACAAAACGGCTAGTTTTTGTTCTTAAGTGTTCCCAAAGGCTAAGAGGCATCCCCAGCTATAAATAGGACCCCTTGGGCTTCATTCCAAGGTTGAGCATTCAATGCAAAACTCTATGTGAGGTTCTTATTCTATAGTTGAGTGCTTCCTATAGCCTCCTCTCTCTCTAAGCTTAATCACTTGCTACATTTGTTAGAGTGAGTAGGAAATCTGTAAGAGAGCTAGTCCTACATGTATATCTTGTAAGGCTCTCACTTCCACCACCTCCCTATCTCTCATTTAAACCATGAAGATGAAGGTTCTCTCTCTTGGCTAAGAGAGGTGAAGAAGAACAAGGGAAGGCGTCCCTTGGTGAAGATCAAGGTTGAAGACTTGGAGCAAGAGTGGGTAAGACCTTGGTGAAGGCAGAAGACTCCTTGCTCAAGTGGGTCAGTCCTTGGTGGAAGCTTCTCCGAGTGAAGGTGAAGTCAAAGGCTGAAGATCCAAGAAGAGTGGGTAATTCCTTAAAGGCTGAAGACTTGTGCAAGAGTAGGTAAGTCCTTGTAAGAAGGGGGAAGACTCCTTGCAAAGTGGGTAAGTCCTTGGTAAGGTTGAAGACTCTTTGTATTGGATAGGTAAGTCCTTTGGTGGTCATATATTGTAAGTCTTATGAATGAATATAAGAGTGCAACAGTTAAGAAATCCTAGAGGTTGACCTCTTTGGGTAGTGGACTGACTCACTTCTAGTTTGAAGTGTGGAACCACTCTAATTGTCTATTGGTGTATGTTCAATCTCTCTCTCCCTTTCTATGCATGTTTTAGTTGCACTCAAAGCTCCTATTTAGCAACCTTAACTTGTGATATATCTTGAAGGTCTAATGAATTTTGTTTAACTGCATTCAGCTCTAATCACCCCCCCTCTAGAGCATCCAATCACACATCTAGGATCCAACATTTGGTATCAGAGTGGGTCTTCTCCAAGATTACTTCAACAAGTAGGAGAAGATGGGTGACTACCGAGGGAGATACTTGATCAACCTTCCAATCTTTGATGGGAGCAATTTCCTCTATTGGAGAAGAAAGCTTCAATTCTACATCCAAGGATCAAGTCTTGAGATGTGGCAAATGGTGAACAACCCATACAAGATACCTAAGACAAAGATTGAAGAATGGGATGAAGCTACCTTGAAGATAGCAACATTAAATGCTAGAGCCATGCACATCCTCTATGCCTCCATGACCCCCACCGAGTTCAACCGGATTTCTTCATGTGAAATAGCCTATGAGGTATGGAGAAAGTTATGCATCACTTATGAGGGGACAGCTCAAGTGAAGGAAAGCAAAGTCTACATGCCCAAAAGGCTGCTTGAGAACTTCAAGAAGATGGCAATCGGAATTCTTAACCTGACATGTACATCTTCTGGGTGTGAACGGAATTGGAGTACGTTCGAGATGGTAATTTACCTCCCTACTTGCAGTCTTGATCATTCAATATATGTGCATAACACATTAAGTCATCAACTAAATCTTTTGTATTTATCCAGATTCACACCAAGAAGAGGAATCGGCTAGATGTGCAGCGACGAAACGATCCGGTTTATGTGCAATTCAATTCAAAGTTGAAATATAAAAAGGAACATCGTGAATCAGAGAAGGATCCTTTAGAGTCAGATTATCTGGATAAGGCAAAGGACTGGGTTACAGACCTTAATCCAGAGGAAGACGAGGTAAACCCAGGTGCTGGATTGACATGGGGACAAGTTGTTGAAGCATCTGGAGTTGCAGAAAGAGTTTATACTAGAACCAGAAGACATGGGCAGCCCACCCCTCCCATCCAACCCACGCCTCCTGTCCAACCCACCCCTCCTGGTGTACAAAGTGATAGAGAAGATTTTGAGCCAGAGCAATTCACGAGCAGGAATATATTTGATGGCTACTCCAGTGCAAAGGACATTGAGGGAGATTATTAGGGACGAGGAAATAGGGTTATGAATTATGATTATCTTTCTACAGGAGCAGTAATGACATTGTAAAAACTTTGTTTTTTTTGGCTGCTTGGACATACTTGTTGATTATGTTGTTTTGGATGTTTTATCATCTATGTTTTGATTTTGTTGTTTGGATGTCCTATCTGTTAATTATTATCTGTACTAGTGTTTTGAATTTTCTATCTTTTGGGCGTTCATATAGGCTTTTCTATTTCAGAAATAATCATGTGAAAATTTGTGAATAATACATGAATATTGTACTAATTGTTTCTTGTTTCATGCATTTTCATGTGGGCACATTACTTCCCTTATCCAAATGGCTGTCTACTCATATGATGCTGCTCATGCTCCATGTAAAGGTAACAACTAAATTCAGTATCTATATTTGTTCATTGCTGAAATTGTTTATTAACTCTTAATTGGTGTTAGATATATTGATTTTAAAGGAATAAACATGTTTATTTGCTGTTATATATCTTTAATTTCTGAATCTATCAACTCTTAATATCTGTTACATATATTAACTTTAAAGCATTAATATGTTTCGTTATGTAAAATAGTCACAAACATTATATTATATATGTATTAATGTCTATAAAATGTGAAACATTATCTAAAAAATTGAGTACCAGCTTTTTTAAAAAGTGCCCGCTTAATCGCCCGCTTGGCGATTAATCGGCTACAAGGTCCCGTCCGCACGGTTCCCGCTTCGCGCTTTTTAAAACCTTGATTGCTTTCAATAAAAGTTGGCCTCTAATTTAACTTGACGTTAAAAATGTTTTTTATATGGTGATCCGCATGAGGTGTATATGGAGCAACCTCCTAGATTTGTTGCTAAGGGGGAGTGTTTTAAAGTATGTCGCCTTAAGAAAACCATTTATGGACTAAATTAGAGCCCAAGAGTGTGACTTAATAATTAATTTAGATCCTTGCTATTTTGACTTGCAATGCTCGCATTCTAATCAATTCTATATTTGTAAAAAAACTACTTTGGGATTGTCATTTTGAATGTGTATGTGGATGACATAATCCTTTGTGGGAGTGACCATCAGGGCACTCAGGATACCAAGGAATACTTAAGAAAACACTTTATTATTAAAGATCTAGAAAAAGTGGGCTATTTTTTGGGAATTGAAGTATCACATTCCTCTTTTGGAGTTTGTTTGTCTCAACGCAAATATGTTCTTGGTCTTCTACAAGAAACTGGCATGTTGGTGCCAAACCAATCAGCACACCTCTGGATCTTCTCCACCCTACCCTGATAGTAAGCAATATAGAAGAGTTGTAGTAAAGCTCATTTACTTGACTGTTACAAGAGCATATATTACATTAGTTGTTGGACTTGCCAGTAGGTATTTGATAAACCTGGACATTGTCATTGGGACGCTATGTGCCACATTCTCAAATACTTAAAAAGCTCTCCTGGAAAGGATTTTCTATTACAAAAAATGGGCATTGTAAGACTATTGTTTTTCCGACTCTGGCTATGCCGACATCAGGATTGATCGTAAATCTACTTCTGGTTATTGCACCTTTGTAGGTGGTAACCTTGTCACTTGGAGAAGTAGGAGGCAAACTGTTGTGGCTAGATCCAGTGTTGAAGTTGAGTATCGAGCCACGACTCATACTAAATGCGAGCTCATGCGGGTTCAAGGCTTATTCAAGGAGATTTGGGTTTGTGATTCTGAACACATGCCTATATATTGTGATAATAAGGCATCTATCTTCATTGCTACGAAACCCACATTCCATGAGCGCACCAAGCAAATTGAAGTAAACTATAGCTTCATTAGGGAATCTATTCTATCAGGTGCATATCTGCTCCGTACATCAGGAGCAAGGAATAAGGTGACCGATACCGACGCCGTTTCGACAGCTTGGAAATAGGTATTTACCGATATACCGACGGAAATACTGACAGATGCAATCCTGGCCGTATCGACGCCAAAATGAACGAATTAATTCATGAAATTTTACAGGTGTAATCTCCACACCTAAATGCATCGTTTTATGCAATAAAATTCTATATTGGATGTGGGGTAGGGGGGTCCATCATGTGGGAGGTAAGGAACCTGTCCTGTTTCGTTGGGATTTCGATGAAAGATTTCGATGACAAAACATAGGAATTCATATATGAAATTTTATAGGTGTAATCTCCACACCTAAATGCATCGTTTTATACAATAAAATTCTATATTGGATGTGGGGTAGGGGGGAGGGGTCCATCATGTGGGAGGTAAGGAACCTGTCCTGAATCCTGATTCATTGGGATTTCGATGAAGGATTTCGATGACAAAACGTACGAATTCAGATATGAAATTTTACTAGCACAATCCACAAACTTAAATATACACAATTATGCAACAATATACAATTTACAACATATCAATAACATATTTACTTACCAACTCACATCAGTTGTATGTTGAGTGGCGCGCAGGTTGTCCATACTGTAATGAGTTGATACTATTGAGATATTCCGCCCATGACGTGTGCATCCTATAAAGTTGGTTATATATAGTCACATGCTCCTCATAGACAGTATCGTTGACAAATTGCATCATCCCAATCTTTGGAAAATGTTGTTCTAAATCTCTGAGATATTGTGCCTTTCTTGGAGATGTAGGTCGAGGAGCTCGAGTGAGTGGACGTTCACTTCCTTGAGGAATATGTTGAATAGCTACAGGCATAGCCATAGGAAGTATTGGGACTGGAGAAACAGGAAGAACTGAATGACCACCACTCCATGTTTGCCCACCATCCTCAGAAAATGCAAGGGAGTTGTACTGATAACTTCCATGTGGGCCTGAGACATTTGTTGTATAGGTATATCCAACATGATGTTCTACTTCTGGTTGTGGCGGTGGTGGTGGCGGCTGATTTTGATATCCAGAATACCCATATTGAGAGTGAGATGGGTATGGTTGCCCAAATAGCATATCGGCAAATCCCAATGTTGAATCATGTTGAGATTGAGAATCAGAACCTGAAATACTCATGTTGCTAAGTGAATCAGCAATATCAGAATAATGATCATTGTTGTAGCCGTAGGAGCCTGTAGCCTGAGGTGGTGCAGCACCACTGTAGTCTTTGCCGGTTCGAGTTTTCCTCCTTTGAAAAGTTTTTTCACGCATGGGATATTCTTTTTCTGCTGGAGGAGGAGGAGGTGCAGCTGTCGTAACATAAGGACGATCATCATATTGAGGATCAACAGCAGGAGGATATTCAAGAGAGCGCTCACTGCCGCCGCCATCATTGCCACCATCATTATCAGATTTTGATTTTGACCCAGATGTACTTTTTGAAGAAGGAGACTCTGTGCTACCCAATGCTTGTTCTACTTCTCTATTGATCTCGATATCAACATTTTCATGCTCAGGCTCAGGCTCAAGTCTTTCAGGTGGAGTTTGGTCAACATTAGTATCAGAATCTCCTTCAAAGTGCTCTTCTATGTATGGATCTGGACGACCATCTAGATTATCAAGAATGGGACGACCTATCTCATTCATCCATTCCTCTAAAGGATCTTCTGAATCATCAACTTCTTGTATGCCTCTACGCCTGGATGGGTTGAATGTGTATGCGGTGTCAATGGGATCGTGGATGACAGCAAAATCCACTTCTTTGTAGTTGGCATCTCGTATTGCTCTAGCCCTCAACCGCATGTTGTAGTGAACATATACCAGATCTCTTAGCCTATCTGCCCCCAACCTGTTCCTTCTCTTTGAGTGAATTAAATTGAAAGTGCTCCAATTTCTTTCACAACCTCCTGCAGATGTTGTTTGAGAAAGAATACGAACAGCCTTTTTTCTTAGATGGGGGGCACCCGTTCCATTCCATACCCACCACTCACAAGGATCACCTTGATCACGGTCGGCAACTGCATTTGGATGACCAAAACAACCGAGGCCTTCACAAAACTGTCGCAACTGCAAAAATATTTAAGAACAAACTTCAGTACAGGTAAAGAATAAAAGAATTTGTTATATAATATATTTAGTTATACTTATATACCTCATCCATCACTATGGTGCGCTCTTCAGTAGAGGTAAAGAATTTGTTAGTTATATCTCTCACAGCAGACATTAGAGTCGCATCTAAGCCCAGTTTTCGCGAGTATTGGAACCTCGGGTTCAGATAGTAAGTTGTCACCAATTTCAAATAAGGAAATAAGATTTAGATTTAGTTAACTTATACTTATAGCAAGTTATAGAGTTAGAAACTTAGAACATAAATCTGAATTTAAAAGAAATAAATTATATACCTGCTTTATGCAGTGGATGCAAAAGCATATCTGTCCAACGCTTGTCTACAATTGACAAGTATTGTGAATGGGACCTAGGAGCTTCTTGTTTAATACCTTCCACCATTACTTGCATTGCATCATACAAGTAAGCCATTGTTGCGGCTTTGTCACCATCTACCAGCCTCAACACTTTGACAACAGGTTCCATTATCCGCAGCACCTTTGTAACCTTATCCCAGAAAGCCCGACTGGCAATTAGTTCTTCAATCCTTCTGCCAACCGGGGTGTTGTGCTCCTTCATGGAGGTCCACTCCACACCATTGAAAAGCCTCCTAAGTCCATCTTTTTTGAACTTTAATGAGTTCAAGGCCAAGTAATTCGTTGCAAATCTAGTCACCCCTGGTCTAACTAGATCACCTCCACAGTACTCAGATCACCTCATAGCATTTAACAAGAAGGAATGGTTGTAGATGAAACCTGTGATCAACCTACCATCAATTGTCACACTTTTGATGTAATCAATTGAGCCCATGTCCTTGAGGATCAGATCTATGCAATGGGCAGCACATGGTGTCCAGTAGACCGGATATTTCTTCATTGTACTTTCACCGGCCTTCTTGAAGTTAGAGCCATTGTCAGTCACTATTTGCACTACATTCCCAACCCCTACCTGCTTGATGTATTTCTTCATTAAATTCTTGATGTAACTGTAATTCCTGACTGCACCAGAAGCATCAACAGAGTCTAGAAAAACAGTAGATCCACGGCAATGTACAAGAAAGTTAATAATTTGCTTTCTATTTCCAGATGTCCACCCATCACACATGAGTGTGACGCCATACTCAGACCATAATTGTTTCTGGCTTTCAATCCATACATGTAGATCTTTCTTCTCTTTGGGAAGATACTTGTTCATCAACTTATATGCAGTGGGGGCTTTGATACCCCTACCCGACTCCCCTATGACATCCACCATGTGTTGTAGATATGGTTCGGTTGCAACATGTGTGGGTATACCATGAGCAAAGAAGAACTTACCCACTGCCTTGCCTACCTTCTCTTTCGCACCAGTAAACATTGCTTTTAGGGTTTTTTGCCTAGCATCAGGCTTCCTAACCCCTGGCTCATCAAAATGTTTCAATCTTGCACTAGCAGAACGGAAGAGTGTATCAACGGTGCCTTTCTTTCTTTTATATTGAGCATGCTGATTTTCATCATCATCATCTAAGTCAACAACCGGGACATGTGCAGCCCCACTGCCTCCACCTGCACCAGATGGTCCATATCTCCTCGTAAGCCGAGCTGCCTCCTCCCTATCCCACTCACTTTTGCGGGAGTCTCTGAGAGCACGCCTATACATATGACGTGTATAAGCAGTATCACACCCTGGAGGATATGCAATATCATCATCTGATTCAGCAGAAGAACCTATGACCCTAACATCAAAGAGTGTATCTGTGTAAGCCTTTTCAACCTGCTTCAACTTTTGTTGTTTTTGCATCTTTGCACCCATCAGTTTCTTGAAGTCATCCCTAACACTTGGAGGGCACTTCTGGCAAATTGCCACATTCTTGTCACCACCAGTAATGTGACGCTTGAATCTAGTAATTCCTCCACCACCAAGTGTTTTCTTACAGTAGTTGCAGACAATCTTTGCCCTATTCCCAGACCCAGGTACAGGCTTGCAGTGACTCCATGCAAAATCCACATCTTTTGATGCATGACCAGCCGCACCCTCAGCGTCACTTGAAGACGAAGAAGACATCTTCTCAAAACTCAAAAGTCAACACTGAAAAAGACAAACAAGCAAAGCAAATGATATTAGTAACTTAGCATTTAATAAAAAAGTACAAGTAAGAAATGTACATTGTCGTATTAAGTATTAAGTCTATTCTCTATTCACAATACTAATATCAAATAAAAATAAGCCATTAAGTGAACAAAATCAATTTCTTTTATGTAATGTAGAATCAAAATCGATATTTTATAATGTATGATACTTGCTTGTAATTATAGAATCAAACACAAGATTTTTTAAGATTTTTCTTTTGAAGATAATTATTTTTTAAATATAAATAAAGTCTGAAATTATTTTTAAAATTATAAAACATGATATTTACTAATTAAAAAGACAAGTGATATGCTTTCCACATGCTAGTTTCATCTTATACAACATTAACACACACAATTCTAAAATAAAAAATAAAAAAACGTTTTTTTTTTATTTTCAGCATTTTTATAAATAAAAAATACGAATTATTTAGATATTTTGGGTATATTTTTGTTTATATATGTTCATGTTAGTCTTTGATAGAACTTCTTCTACTAAACCTAAATTAAATACCTATTATTAATGGTACTAATTGTATTATTACTATTAATTAATGAAATAACATGTTAATGTTAATTATTAGTGAGGTAATTAGTGATAAATCAGTAGATCTATATAATATAATCATAGATCTAGTAATAAATAGCATCAATCATAAGTATTTTGGAGTAGATCTAGGATTTTAGGGGTATTTGGTGAATTTTTTAGGTGAGAATAGAATTATAAGAAGAGAAGAGAGAGGGGAGAGGTTGGAAATGATGGGAAATGCAAGAAATTAAGTAAACATACCTTAATTGGGGTTGATTTGAGCTCCAATCTTGAAAATCGCCCAAATTCTCCAAGTTTTTCCTCTTCAAACAGCAGCAGCAGAAGACGGCTCGCAAATATCGATATGTCGGGGCGGAATGCCGCCTATGCCGCCCTGTACCGAGGTGTTAGTGGTGCATTTTGCACCGGTACCCTCGAAATTTGGCGGTATTGGCGGTATACCCACCGGTATGCCGAAAAATGTGATCCTAACGGCAGAATTGCACGTATCTGTACCGGTACCTGTCGGTATCGGTATTTCGAGCGGTATACCGCCGATACCGACGAAATCTCGTCCCTTGATCAGGAGTGAGGATCAGCTGGCTGATATCTTTACAAAACCACTGCCAAAGACAAGATTTATCACTATAGTGGACAAGCTGGGCATGCATGATATCCATGCTCCAACTTGAGGGGGGTGTTAACATATTTATTTTTATGTTATTTATTTAGTTGCCTTTAGTATCTTGTCTTTTATCCCATATTGGTTAACTCTATAGTTAGTGAATCCTCTGATCCTGTATAAGGAGAGGGTCTATGCCATAGTGAGAATATACTCAGACTTTTTGAAAAAGTTGTGTTTAAAACACGAATTTTTCCTCAAACGTATGAAACGGCCGAATAACTCCCAATTCCCAAATATTGTGTTTTATTCACATATTATTCACGAATTATTCACATTTGACATTTCTTCCCGTTTATACATTTTGTCTGTATTTTCCCATTCTGTATTATTTAAGGCTAACTTAGTTTGAGTGTATATAATGTGTCTTTAAATGTAAATACATATATGTATGTGTATATGTAATATATGTATGTAATAGATGTATAGATATATGTACTTAGATATGTGCAATATATGTGTATTTATGTATATACATATATTGGTGTGTGTGCAGTATATATATGTGCAATATGTGTGTGCAATATATATACAGATTTATACATCCAAACATATATTATTGTACATTCTCCATTTTTCCCGAATTTTTCTTAAATCATTGACCGTATTTTTACCGTATCTTGACCTTTTTTATCTGAATATCCCGCATAATTCCCGAACTGAATTTTTCAGTTCAGCCGAATGTATCCTGAATACTAAATTTGTGACTATGGCCTATGCTTGTATTTGTTATCTCAATAATAGAACCCTTTTATTATCTCACACTCCTCTTCTGTCTACCTTTACCTTTATCTGTTTCTACCCTGTTAGGGTACTTCGCGCACATGTGATGTACTCTTTTATCCTATTAATGCAAATGATTATAAAAAAGATACCAGCCGTGATTCATGTTTAGTAACACTATACTTAGATCAACCTAAATCTATAATTCATTAGCTTCTTTAAGTCTATAACGGGTTTCACCTTATTTTCTGTCAATTTTCAGAAATGCAATTAATTTATATTAATAAAAGTAAATTTCCAGACACAGTAGCCACTAGTTATAGACTACAGGCTACAACTTCCTGGTTGTTTCAGGAGACAATCAACGACTTAGACTGTTACCAGTATTGCTCTGTATCGTTGTTTCATGGGTATTTTATTGCAGATATGGGTTTCTGTACGTAAAACAAATCCCCGTATTTCCAGATGATTTTTTGTTTTTTCATTAAATTTTAAATTTTTGTAGTTCATCAAAATTTCCATCAACATACCAGAATTTCCCTGAAATTGTCTGTGGAAATTTCCCTAATTTCCCATTTCCATGGGTGTCAAAATTGACACATCCAATCCATGCCTCAAATGTCGGTACAACTGCTACTCGACCGTGCTTTCTTCTTATCTGCTATTTCCAATCTTTTCTAATATTTCCCCTCCGTTATAATGTTTTTTTTGGCTAGAAACTTGGTGGTGGTTTCCTTTTCTCATTTTCTAATGCTCCCTATTAGTTGCTAGCTTCCAAATTTATTTTCCCTAAGTTTCATTTAGAACAAAGAAAATGTAAGTTTGCGATGTTCAATTAATTGTAGTCATGAAGATAGATAGACAGTCTCATCTCAATTACTCTACTTGTTACACTTATCTTTGGCATTCAGAAATAAGTCTAATTGAAATGAAGTTGAAAGTAGATGATGTTATATTCTAAATCAATACATATAATTTTTAATTTATGTAGTTTCTGTCATGTGTTCATATCCTATATTTTCTAAAGTTATTATGTTCCATAGTCATACCCTCGCTATATTTGTGTTCAGTAATATGTTCACACTTCCTATCTTAGAACCAAATGGTTCAGAAGAACATAAATGCTTGATTCTCCACAAATTGACTTAAAGTCAAACAAATATTGTTTTTACATTTAATTCAAAGAGAATAACTAATTTTCTCATTGTTATCTTCATTTTCTTACTTTTGTGGAAGTTTATGCCAGAAATGGAGAATATGCAAAAGGAAAACACATGCAGGATAGACGGAGATTCAAAACACTGTATGAAGAGCTACCAACCTTAAGTAGGTCCTCATTTTCAGTGCTCCAACAACCTCAGACCGAATCACTTGCCCATTACTATTGACAAGGATATTCACACTTTCTACGACATCCAGAAACACCTACGGCAACAAAAGATTAAGTCAAGTATCAAGGGTTAAAGCTAGCAACACAGTTAAGATAAAGGAAGTACTAACTTCATTGTTCTTATAAAAGATCCCTTCACTGCGCCATGAGACAGCATTTGTTATAGCCATTGGGGCCTTTTGTACGACCTCCATTTTATATGCATCAGTCTTTATGAATTCGCGAAGTATCTTAGCTTCAGTAAACTGTGGATAACCATAGTCCATCATCTCATCTAGCAACTCATACTGCCAATACAATTATACAATGCATGTCAGCTAATCAGTTGATTCTTTTACCTTTCTTCCTATCAAAAAATTTAAATATAACTTAAGGTCTTTGGCAACTTTCAACTAGCCCGTACCACAACAACAAAGTTGTCTCTTAAAGATTCCTCCTCAAGTTCTTCAAAATAATGTTTAAAGACCTGCATTACCACAGGGCCTAGAATAAGTAACTACTAGCAATCAGCTTTAAACCGTATAAATTGTGAAATGATGATCAGACCATGTGATGGTCCCATATCAGCAAGATATCAACTTTTAGTCTCAAGTTAACAACCAAAATGGAATCAAACTTACATCTACAATTCGATGCAGAAAGACAAGGAGACTGGCAGCATTGCAGTTTTGTCTTGAGGCAGTCATCAAGTAAATGTTGTTATGTTGTATAAACATGTAAGAAACTCCATTATCATGTACTACTGGGTCTTGAGATTCTGGATCACCCTGAATCAATTGAAGAAATAAATATAAAGCTAAATCAAAGCAGCAAGAGCTAGATGGATAATCATATAAAAGGATGCACATATAGCTCTATTTTAGCACAACAGTGACACTCAGATAAATTTGGTATGAAATTCGTGAAGTGTGTGTTCTCTGTGGTTGATGTAAGTTTTGAGTCGTTAATCTAGATGATATATACCAAGCCATTTCAAACCCTTGATTCACAGTATTACGCAGCAGGAAGGAAATTAATTGATTGAAAATGTTTAACAGCTAAAATTGGAATTAGGGGATCCAATTTTCAACCAAATGTATTTAACTGCTAGGCCCAATTTCTGTGTTTCTATGGCATTCAGATCTCAAGCTCTACCTCAAAGAAGAGACCAGCACAACGGATAAATCAAAATACGAAGGAACGGTTGCGTGCATTCCGAGATAAAGTTATCAATATATGATCTTTTCCACCCCACCGTTCTTACAGACTTCAAACTATTAAAAAGTGAGATGTCTGTAGATTTGAAGGAAACTCGGATTTTCCATATTGGACGTCAAAGTCCAACATTCACTTGGGAAACGAGCGTTCTGTCAGATCTTGCCCACATTGGTAAAGGTCAAATATAAAAGTTACCAGATCCACCAAAAATCAAACAGAGAATTGCTCACCTCTTTTTCAATAAGCTTGGCGAAGAAGCGCTCGGCCTGGACGGCGGAGACGTCCCCCCGGTAATCCCGCCATACCAGGACATGGCCCTTGATGTCGAGGAGGAACAAGGCCGAGACGGCCCCCGCCATTGTCAGCCCCGATGGGTTGCTAGAAGAAAGGAACCGTGTAGAACACAGAGATCAGATCCAAGGGGGCACGCGGGAGGTGTTTAAGGCTCTTCTTCATTGTTTCATCCCATCGTGAAAGACTGACAGCGGTGTTACCGCGACTCTGCCGTAGTAATGAACCGGACGGCCTCTGTAGCTTCTGGTCTCGTCCCTTACCTGCTTGCCCATGCCAGCCGCTCAGGAGCTCATTGTTTCCCGAATCTAACATTCTTAAATAATTTAACTGATTAACCTTAATGTAAATAGATGCTTGCAGCAGATGTCTGAAAAAGAATTCCATAATAAGAATGTTTAGTTAATCTTTGAGCTAATTCGTTATTTAATGTAAATGTGATAAAAATAATTTTCAATCAAAATGTAAACCAAAAATAAATATAGTATAATATATATAGAATATATTATGCTTTACACATCGACAAATACATGTGTGTATGCCTCCATCGTTAATAACAAAAGAAATCTAGGAATTTTTGTGATACCTCATTATTAATGCCACGTGAAAATATATCATGTTCCCACGTAGGCAACATGTGCATATATTAACTTCATCTTTTTTAGAGAAAAGTAATGTAATATATCGAGAATGAAATAATCATTATTTTATTATCATAATTTTTTGCTTTTAGTGTAGAGTACTATATCAACGATGCATTATGTTTGATATCAAAGTGTTAATAGTTCAACTACATGTCATATCTTTTGTTACATGATAACAATAGCTTGATATAAATGTTATCTTTGTAAAGTTAACCATGACATGTGCATGGTATGTGAACAATAACGAAGGTGACATTCTGAATTTAAACCGATGTAGATTAAAGTGCATTGGTTCAAAGAAAATCATTAAACTTTCAAGATTTATAGAACATTGAGGGCGAATAAGGAAGGTCTGTGTGAACTTGGAATGGGTGATCTAGTTTGTAACAAAGCTTGTACATGTGATGCTTGTGCACGTGATGGACTCTACACCGCTTATCGATGTTGGTATGTATGCCCAGAAAGTCAATCATGTGATGATGTAATGGCATAAAATGTAAATGATTTGATTATTAATAAAAGGCAAGCTTTGAATTTATTATGTTCCATTCAGTTATGAGATAATGGTGGAACACTATAAATGTCTAGAGAATTATATTACTCAATGACATATGTGTTCAAGGTACTACCCTTGTGGATGAGATCATATGGATATTAAGAGTACATATACATATTCTCATTATTTCTCTGGTCAGTTGTTATTATGGAAGGTTGATAGACAAAAATAACACATAAGATCAGAGTGTGAGTTGGTTGATGACTAAATCTCATTAGTCATGATATGGCAATATCAAACCAAGCACACAGATACATGTTAGAGAACAGTGTATCTGACAGGCCCACTGCGAGACTGACACATGGAAGCCATCTTCATGGAAGTCATAGTCAGGTCTCACAGTGATGGTGGTAGTTGTGGCTCTTAGACCTGAAATCACTGCACTCATCACATGTCGTTGGGTACACTTTGACATCATCAAACGCAGTCTTGAAACATGGGTTGTTATAAAGGTGATGATTGGATGACTTTGACACATGGGGATTGACTGCGTGTGATAGAGATGGGATTTGTCCCTCCTACAGGAGTATGATATCTAAGGCTTCTTGATTAGTGAGATTGAGAAAAAGTATGGCCATAAGCATGTGATTTAATATGTGATATTGAGATTACATATATCTCATGTAGTCTGCTCTGGGTTCAAGAAACAAGATTGAATAATAATGAGGATGACTGCTCCATGCCTCTAGTTCAATTTGAATATCAGTGACAAAGAAACTATATAAATACTATAACACTATACACCGATTGTAGGTTGAAGTTGCTCTCCAACTTTCCATTTACTTGGGTAGCAGTGATGTGTGACTAGGCATTATTCATTGCTTGTGATGTCATAAGTTGTTGTGGACATTCACTGCCAACATAATATGGGACCTAAAGGGTCACACACATAGAAAATCATCTAGAAGAGGAGTTTGATCTTGAATGAAAATTAAATTGATTACGAAAGTATTTAGGTATTTCAATCTACACAACAAATCAGTTGATTAAACTTCTAGAGAATCAGTTCAAGTGTTGAGACTGTCGTTTGGAGTGTCAGCCTGATTGTATTGTACGTTGTTTGGAATTTTGCCTGACCTGGGTTACGAGATGCCTGTCTCACCCACTGTTCGGGAAATCGGTCCGCACGGACGCATATACTCCCGCATATACCTATTCAGTCACCCTACCGCACCGCATATTACTAATCGGTCCACTAAGCGGTCATGGGCCGCATATACTCCCGCTTGTCCGATTAAGCGGTTGATTAAACTCCGCTTTTTGAAAAGCTCACAACTAATGTTCATGCATTTTGTACATACATGCATATATATACACACATTTCATTATATATATAAATTGAGATATATAGTCATTGAATTATATGTATACATTGTAATACATATAAAAATTTTCCACATGCATTTGTACATTTATTTGAATACCTTTTGATATATTAACATGTATAGATACATATACAATATACCTAAATATACAATCACATATTTGTGCATGTATATATACATTTTGATTTATTCACATTTATACACACTATACATATATTTGTACATTGATTTACTTACATTAGTATTTGTACATATATTACAAACACATTCTATATATAGACATATATACATATATAAGCATATCATACATCATACATGCATATTAATATGTTTATAAGTAAATAGATGTATGTGCCTACTCTATATATTTTAATTTATGATCTCGCTATATTATTTTATATATAATTAGTTTATTGAAATAAAAAAAATCCAAAACCGCATATACTCCCGTATATACTCCCGCATACTGCATATACTCTATGAAGTACCCTCTCCGCCCGTACACCGCATACCGCTTTCCTGAACCATGGTCTCACCTATGTGAGACATCCATCTGACATGGTGTGAGATGCATGTCTCATTTACACCAGACGCCCATTTTGGGGGTGCAATTCGATGGCATCGAGGATTGGTGCTGACGTCATGTTAAGCATTAATTGGAATTGAATTTGAAAACATGTATAGATTTCAGAAACACACCAGACGACCATCTGGATTGAGCCAGATGACCATCTGGGTTGTCATATGGTTGTTTGTGTTGTCGCGTGTAGCGAAGTTTCCAAAATTGTTGTAAATCAAGATCTTTCGGTTCTTTCCACTCTCGCATAGACTGGGAACCCTGACCTTGGTCTCTACTATAAATAAAGGGGTATTGGGGGCTTCCCAGAGCACAAAATAGACAATTGAGAATCAGTTGCTTTGACAACTGTTGTCCTCTCTATTTGTGGTAACCATGAGAGCCTAGGAAAATCCTACCCAACTAGGGAGGGATAGCTATGGGAGAGAAACAATTGAGGATCATTGTTGTAGAAGAGTAGGTTGGTGACAAGTACACCAATGGGAGGGACAACTCCTTCTTATCCGTTCTAGTAGGACGATAGGAGTTCTAGTTGGTCTATGTGAACTACTATAGAGGCAGGAGTCCTTTGGCTACTTCTAAGAGGGCAACATCAACTCACAGTCTATGGTGAGATCAGAGGATTTGTTGCAGCAGTTTTCTGAGTGTCACTACAAGAAAATTGGCTATTTGTGAAGGATGATTCCTTCACAAATGTACATTAATTCCTTCAATACAAAATTCGGTTGAAGGCCATTCCTTCACAAAAATTCCTACTCTAAAAGCATCTTCACAAATAATTTGATGAGAGACTCTAGCCTTCACAAATACTATTTTGAAGGACTATTTGACCTTCACAAAAAAACTTCCCAGGCCTCCCAAATACATTTTTGAAGGCTAATTTCACAACTTTCAATGAGGTTCTAGGGCCTTCACAAATACATTTATTGAAGGATTATTTGACCTTCACAAAAACAATTCTCAGGCCTCCCAAATACATTTGTGAAGGCTAATTGCACAACTTTCAATGAGGTTCTAGGGCCTTCATAAATATACTTATTTTATCATGAATTACAATTGTGATCTATGTTTTCCTATTTGTCAACGAGGTTTTAACTTTCTTATTTTTCATTAAGTAATATTTTTGTGGCTTCTATCAGGCACAAAGAATATTTTAATAAACTAATTTAGTTAATAAGACACAACAACCATAACAAATAACTCTTTTGAAACATTCCTTTTTATTTCACATAGAAAAATTGTTCATTACATAGGGGAGGACATCAGCCTTTTCCCCTTAATCGATACAAATTTCAATGTAAGTATATATCGACATTTTGACTTTATCACTCATTTAGCCAATGACCAACTTTGATAATGTTGAGAGGAAGCTTGGACATCAGGCCTTGTCCAACATAGAGTTCATGCTCCACTACGATGTCAATGTGGTGGCATGCATCTGTTTTTCCTGTGTGACAAATGCTTGCAACTTGAAGTATAAGGGTGAAGAGGATTGCTGAAGAAGGTGTGAAATGGGCATTAACATTGAAAGGTCTTGTGCTTTCTTCACTACGTAGATCAACTGGATTCTTTGTAGGTGTGTGGTCGTGCTATTTTTGGAAGATGCTATTTCCTCCAAAATGCTTAGCATTGGAGTCACGCCTGATCCTCCAGCAATTAGGACCAAACTGTCATAGCTGAAATGCCACCAAGTTATACGTAAGCTCAAAATAATCTATCAAATAAAAACCACATTATCATAGTTAACTTACTCATTTAGCATTTTTAAAATATGTTCATTAATTGATAACTTTACACTTAGAATTCATAATTACAGTTCAAATAATCAAGTTTTATTGCATGTTCTGTACAAGATATACATACCTCAGTAAGAGATTTGTCGAAGGTCCATATGGACCTTCCATTGCGATGAGAAAAGACTTTCTATGACTATAACCTGAAGTCAGCAATGACTGAAGGTTATCATAAAGTGTGCTAGTCCACCAACCTGGGCACTTGATCGTGATGGACATAGTTTTACTGTTTGTTGCTGCGCTAGAAGTTATGTTGAAAGGGTTCCAATGAAACCTCGATATACTTGGCACCTTTATGAACATCATGCTAGTTGCAGTGTACCTCAAACCTGCAATCAGAGATATCAACTTCCAATGAATAAATTTGACAATGAAACCTTTTAAATCAGCTTGCTCAATTACATACTTGGGTACTTTGCAAGAGTGAGCTGCACTGCTCTACATGGCAGCAGCCGGGCAGACATCAAGCAGGCTGTGTGAAAAAGCAATGCATCGTAATCAATTTTTAGGGAACCCACTCAATACATCATAAAACCAATATAGGTAGATCAATAATAAACGTTTAATGGTAATGGTTTGTGTGAGATGAAGGTAAATGAATCAAAATTCATTCTGTTTGTACTGTTAGATTCCAAAAACACATCTTAAATTTTGTAATGATAGAACTGCCTTGCCTAGAGTCGCACCTAACATGACCTAAATCAGTTCTAATTTGACTGAACTAGACCTAAAGTTTCCTGATTTGAACTTAATGAACACAATCAAGCTGAAATAAACTATCCCGACAATTCAAACCTAAATTAACCTAATTGATCCCTAAAATTGGGTCAGAAATTAAGCACCACAGAGTAAGGCCACTGTAGTAACTTGGAGCTCATGTTTTGACCGCTCTTATGTGTAGCCCATCTAGGCTAGCGCCTAACAGATACATGTAATCATTTTAACCCAAATGTGTCAGTCCTCACATAATACTTGGAAAGGTTACAATTTATTGATAGATTTTATAACAAATACTTGAAATAAAAAAGTAGATTAGTGAAGACCAAAAAAGGGAAAACAATGGAGACTAACAGAGGCATTCTTTTTGTTGTTATACGGATGTTTACTACCAGGTAGTCCAGCAGAATTAGCAATATTGAGCAGATTGTGCACCTGTTCAGGCTTGCTTGCACCCATTCCACTGTGTACATGATGAGAGCAGTCGTTCTCATCTATCTCCATTGTTGATTCATCATGTATAGGGTCCTCGAGACATTTTGAAGCATCATTCACAGGCAACATCTATTATAGGGGATGAATGAGATTACCATTATGCTTACGAGCAATGAGATATGAGTGTTGTGAGTGAAGTCTGAAAACAATAAGACTGACCGAGATGTTCCTTTTGTTGGTAAATTGACTTCTGTTGTCTGGTAATCCAATAGAATCAGCAATCCTAGAAGAGTTATGCATCTGTTCAGGCTTGTCTGCACCCACTCCACTGTGTAGGTCATGAGAAGGCCGACTATCATATCACTCCTCAAGGGACTTTGAATCATCAATACCAGGCAACATATAGTATACGAGATGAAAGTAACAAACGAAATGCTCATAAACTGTGATCCATGGCAAGTACTTTAAATAAGATGAAAGGTATCACAACTTACAGACACGGGATCAACTGATACATTTCCGTTACAACTTAACTTGAAAGCAATGTGAAGTTCATCCCCTCCATTAGCATTTAATTTGAAAGGACCAACCTATGAAAAGTATCAATAGAAATAAAAAAACAAGGAGAAAATGGAAAAGTTAATAGGCATGAATAAACATAGAACAATTTGTTCAAATAAGGAAAAAACATTCCATGCATTCAAAGATATTGCAACTTTATTCTCAGTACAACTAATGCATGTCGAACTAATAGAGTGCATTTTATTTTCTATTAGAGATGTACACTTTCTGAGTGAAGAATGAGTATTTGGAATAGGTTTTGCAAAAATGGTGTTTTCCCCAGAATTATCAATGGCAACAGGAGGTGTGGTCATGTTTAAGTTGAAATCCACAAAACTAACAATTTTGAAATGATAAATGTACAAATAATATTAACCGAGATAATAGGGACGATCCTCATGAAATTGATCAGTTCAAGGCATGTACTCAAGAAAGCAAACTTATTTGTATAGATGCATTCAGTTCAAGGCACTACATGTCACTTAGGCAAGAGAATCATAGACACACCCTTCCTTTTGCCCTCTCTAGTAACTATAATTTTGGCAATGAGTGTCTTTTCCTTATCACTTCGAAGAAGTGCTCAATTTTAACTATTGTGTATAATCATTTGGATGGAACTATTTAAAATAAACTATAAAACCGCATAAAAAAGCAACCAATCCAACATGCTATTTCAAATTAGTGGGTGAGGGTGAATATAGTCGTGGTTACAAGAGGACATTGTACGTCAGTTGGGACCTCTGGTACAAATGAAAGAATAAAATCTAGGAACTATACGGTTTATGAGTCATGACACCCATGTAACAAGTAATTTGTAAAATAATCAAATTTAGTGGTGGACTATTTGTCCCCCCCCCACACACAGTGCCCTAGATTCCACCCCACCCTCAAGAAAGCTTTTACAAGGTCATTTGCTTTCTCTAAATTTGATTATATCCCTCATAGTTTCATTAATAAAATTGCGCAGATCTCGTAAATTATTATCAACCAGAATATAAAAAGAGTAATTTCACATATCAAGAGCAACAGATGACTAAAATGTAAGGGAATTGGGATTAACTGATGCTTTCTTGTTCATGTGAATAATTTTGTTATCATGTGATCGTCTGCTGTCGTCTTCATTATTACTAGAGTTCATCATGTCAAGCTTCTCTGCTCCAGGAAAACTTTGGAAGTAATGAGAAGATTGATTTTTATCTGTCTCTATTCTCACTCTATCATCTGATTGCACATTATGGGATTTTGGTCCAACTTTGCTGAGAAACATCTATGACATAATGATTATGAGTCATGAATCACGACATAGGTGCATTACACAATCTAAAAATGCACCAGAACTTACAGTCACTGAATCAACAGATACAGATCCAAGACGGTCCATATTGAAACCAATTTTAAGCTTGGCAAGTACATTTATAGTAAATTTGATTGGGCCGACCTGTGAAAAGAAAATGAAAACTTAATTACAACATCAGCTATATAGATATATAGAATTGTTTTAACATTATTTGAAAGTGGAAAAACTTACTCTGTACGTGCTCAAAGTAATTGTAGCTGGATTAGCAGTTGCACACCTATGTGTCATAGTAAAAGAAAATGTATTGAACTATTGACTTATCTCCATCTCCAGTACATTTAACCTCCGTTCTTATGATAGAATTCTTCTTGTAAACTAAAAGAATTCTTATTGTAAACTAAATGAACTTATTGAACTTTATATTAATATTCCCAAGTTATGTAAAACATCTATGTAAGAAACAAATTTAAAATGTGGATCTCATGGAATCCATGGAAGCTTCACATGTTGATAAACATCAATTAAAATGTCAATAAAATACCAAATAATATGAAAAACTAAGAACAAAATATGTGAGTAAGTAAAAAAAAGAATGGTAAGAAGAAAAGTTTAGTATATGATAAAGAAGAAGAATACAAAGAATGAGATGAATGAGTATTCTGATAGATTGACAATGGTTAACTACAAGGTGGAACATATGATCTAATGTCCTATGGATCTCAAACACATTTTCTAAATACTATCTATATCCATGGAATTATGAGGCTTCATAACAATTCTTCAAGCATTATGAACGTCTTTCGTTGCAATATCCCTTGCATGATTTTCTCCACTTGTACCACCATGAGTCGGAAACGCACCAGTACGAGTTGAAGTTGGAAAATATTGATGCTGACAAAGAATTTAAATTTTTCAATTTAAGATGATCATAAATAACCACACATTTAATAATACATTTATATAAATACATGTGATCCACTTGTACCACCGTGAGCGGGAAACGCACCAATAGGATGACCATTTGGGAAATATTGCTGCTTGAAAAGAATTTAATTTTTCAATAAAGTTGAACATGAATAGGAAAATATCAGTAATATATATATTTTATATTTATACCTGGGATCCACACACCACCTTGAGCGGGAAACAAAACAGTCGGAGGCCCATTTTGAAAAAAATGTGGCTTCAAAAAAAATTGATAGCATGAGAAGGAGTTTATTTCAGATAAGCCGTTATAAAAATGTATGTAATGTCATACATGTGATTGAAATGTAAGCCCTGGCCCATTGATACCATTTGAGGTAGCTTGAGTAGAAAACACACCAGGAGAAGCCTCATTTGAAAACATTTGAGCCTTTAAAGCAAGATTCTCATTTTCAACTTCTGTTATTTATAAAAATTTAAAATTCTTTAAATTTGTGAATATGTACCTGTGCTCCAAAATTTGACGATGTTGTACCAACAGAAGATTGAAATACTCCAGAAGGGGGCATATTTGGAAACACACTCGTCGGGCCAAATTGTGTACTTCTAGCTGATTCCGCCTATTGAAAATATAGAAGAGAATAAAACAAATTTTATTTATGTTGCAATATTATATCAATAAGTTTAATCTGATACTCAATTGTTGCCATCAAACAACCTGATTTTGTTGCACCCATGTTATAAATTGGGACCAAGATTTTTGCATATTTTTCATTTCTTGGGTAACCTCTTTTAATTTATCCTACAATGAAATATACTTTTAGAAGACAATAATGACAATATCATATGATACTTACAAATTTGTTAAATTACTTACATCTTTTGCAATACTTTCTCGCAATAACATTTCATACCGAATTTTGGCAGCTTTCCCAGTATTTGGATGATCTCCCAAATCAAAGAATTTCTGGAAAATATTTGGAGATGTTAAAAAAACAATAAAAAAGTCTTAAAATATACACTAAGTCTAGACTAAAAGAAATTTTGTAATTACTTAAGTACCTCAATGCATGATTTTCTATCTTCAAATGCTAGTTGTGGTTGCTCTCTCCATTGTAGATCTAAACTCCATATTTGTGGTTTTCTAGCTAATATGCCACAGTAACTATTCAACTTTATACTGTTCTTTCCAACTGCATTACCTGTTGCATTCCATTCCACCTTGTGTCGCTGCTCTCCTGGTTTTGGAATTAGATTAACCTCACTTGCAGGGCCCCTTCCATATCTATGATGGTCATGTTCATCCTCAAGTTCCTCATGCTCATCTCCTACTTCAGTTGAAGGAGAGGAGACTATAGGTGAAGTAGTAGTGGGTTATGGCGGGGTTGTAGAAGCTCTCATAGTTGACCTTGTGTTCCTCATCCTACATAAGATGAAAACATAACAATTGTAGCAATGCATAAGAGGTTAGTCCAACAGTTTATGGAATAAATGTACAACATTGTAAGCACATAATAATCCACAAAATAAAAAGGGACAAATGACAATGCAATATCTTTGCACCAATACATAATCATCCACAAAGAAAAATATTACATCAACACAAAATATTCCTCATCCTACATAAGATAAAAAAGGGACAAATGACAAGGCAATATCCTTGCACCAAAATATAATAATCCACAAAGAAAAATATTGCAAGCACGATCATTCACTAAGGTTTGCAACAACTAATCAAAACAACTTTATTCATCGGGCTCCCTAGCAACAAATGATCCATGCATATCATTCCTTGACCAGGAGATATCATCACTTGTGTGGTTGTTACCACTATGAACTTGTGTCCCACTCATATAATCCTCAAAGATAGGTACTTCAGAATAATTTTGAGGTGGAAGTTTCAAAACAGTGAACCAATTATCATCATCAAGATCTTTTACATAAAAGCATTGCATTGCTTGTGATGCAAGAGTGAATGGCTCATCTTGATTGTGTCTCCTTGAGAAATTGAGATGTGTGAAACCATATTTGTCAATGCGCAAACCGTTAGAAGAACTTTCATCAAACCAAGCACACCGAAACAATGGTATTTTTATGTCTGGACCATAACATAGCTCAATGACCTCCTCCAATTGTCCATAATATGTAATTGTAGCCGTAATAGGATTTTTATCCCTCCCACTTGCATAACTAAATGTATCTGCCACCAAGTAGACCCCACTATTTTGTGTAGTAGAAGTACTTTCAACATGTTTTGAGCGGAATCAGTATCCATTTACTGAATAGCCTTCATATGACATTCCATCTATAGAAGGACCCTGCGATATCCATCTCAACTCCTCACTAACATCCTTTGGATGATCCATTCACATACGTATTACCTAATTTATCAACATAAAAATAAGAAGGGATTAAATACTCTTTCAAAATAAAATTTTGATTAATTTTATAAATTACTTACATGCTCTCTCAACCACCTAGCAAACTGTGTTGCGTGTTTTTTTTTCTAAAGCACGTAGTGTGATATTTGGTTCAGCCTCTTGAAGCTTTATCATGTGTTCACTGGTTATTGGAAAAATTCAAAAGTTGTGGTTAGTCTATATTAGAAACAATTTAACATTGAATTTTTTTTTGATTACCTTCTGTAATCATCGAACATGTCAGTATTAAATAGTACATTTTGATGGGCTTGTTCTAAAGTTTGCACATCAAAGTGTTTTGGTACTCCCACTCTAATAGGAGAGTCATCAACATTACGAGGAGTACGAGTAAATTTTGTGTCAAAATTAGGTAGATATCTAGCACAAAATGTCAAACATTCTTATGCCAAATAGCCTCTAGCAATAGAACCGGTAGGCTGAGCTTTATTTCTGACATAATTCTTGAGTTTATTCAAGTACCTCTCAATGGGGTACATCCACCTATACCGTACAGAACCAGAAACTCTTGCTTCATAAGCTAAATGGATAGGCAAATGCATCATAATGGTAAAGAATGCTGGAGGAAATACTCTCTCTAACTGGCATAGTGTGACAACAATGTCTTCTTCAAGCTTCTTAAATTCTTCTACATCAATAGCATCTGAGCAAAGTTTATTGAAAAATAAACATAGGCTTGCAATAGGTTTATAAACATCTAGGCCTATGCAGTTCCGCAAGGCAACATGAAGAAGTTGTTGCATTAAAACATGACAAACATGGCTCTTCAATGCCAATAGTTTTTTCTCTCTCATGTTGACACACCTAGGTATGTTAGAAGAATATCCATCAGGAACCTTCAATGTTTGTAAAACAGATAGAAACTTCTCTTTCTCCATACTACTCATTGTGAAAGATGATGGAGGTAAGTAATAATGGCTCCCTGAATCGACTGGCTACAAATCCCTTCGGATACCCCATTGTTTTAGATCTTGACGAGCTTGTAAGTTGTCCTTACTTTTCTTCAAGTCGCCCAACAAAGTGTTCAATATGTTCTCACAGACATTTTTTTCTATGTGCATTACATCCAAATTATGTCTCAGCAACAAATATTTCCAATACGGGAGTCGAAAAAAATGCTTATTTTTATTCCATCCAGGCGGCAATGGCTGATGTCCATTTGTAGAGATTTTACATTTATTAGTTTTTCCGAATGTGATGTTTGTGCAACCCTGAAATTTTTGTAGTATATCATCACCTGACCAGCGCCTAGGCAGTTGACGGAAATCTTGTTCTCCATTGAAACTTTTTTTATCACGCCTATAAATATGATTGTTTTTTAAGAAACGTCGATGGAAACCATAACATTGTTTCTTGCCAAATTGAAGCCACTTGGATAAGGTGTCTACATTACAATATGGGCAACCTAAATCCTTTTTCCCTTTGGTGCTCCAACCAGAAAGGTCACCATAAGCCGAAAAATCATTTATGGTCCATAAGATCATTGCCCACATAGTGAAGTTTTTCTTGCTACAAGCATCATATACTTTAACTCCCTGCCCCCAAAGTTTTTGAAGCTCATCAATTAATGGCTCTTAGTAAACATCAATATCATTCCCAACCATATGAGGACCTGGGATCAGCAAAGACATCATTATGTATGGCTCCTTTAGAAGAAGCCAAGGTGGGAGATTGAGAGGGATTAATAGTACAGGCCATGTGCTATTTGAAGCACTCATAAGTCCAAACGGATTGAATCTGTCTGTAGCTAGAGCAAGTCTGACATTTCATGGTTCAGCAGCAAAGTCTGGAAATTCTCTATCTATTGAGATCCATTCTTCTGTGTCAGAGGGATGATGAATACGACCATCATTTCCTTTTTCTTTGAATGGCCACATCATATCTTTTGCAACTGAAGGGCACATGTAAAGTCTCTCCAGACGAGGGATAATAGGAAAGTGATACAATACCTTTTCAGCTACCTTCTTGCCTTTTGTTCTATATGTCTTTTCATTCCATCTAGACTCACCACAAGTATCACACATGTCTTTCTTTGATGAACCTTTACGAAAGAGCATGCAGTCATTTCGACAGACATCAATTTTAACTTTTTTTAGGCCAAGGTCTTTTACAACTTCATTTGCTTCATAATAAGTCTCAGGAAATAGACTACCTTCTTTTGGAAAGGCTGAGATTATCAACTTCAGCAACTTTGTAAAAGAATTATTTGACCATCCAGACTCCCCCTTCAGATATAACAGAGGCACCAGAAAGGACAACTTGGAGTAAGTTTTACAACCTTCATACAGTGGTTGATCAACTTCTTTGAGAAGCTTGAAAAAGCATTGGGCGTTAAGATTTGCAGGCTCCTCCTCGAGTTCAAACTCACTGGCATGACTTGTATCGCCCATTCCGAATATATCTCCCAACATTTGATGCATACTTCCAGATGTAGGCCTAGTAGATGTTGCACTTATTGTATTCCTCCCAATCATCTCCCCATGATATGTCCAGACATCATAGCTGCGGACAAATCCTTTTTGTAAAACATGTAAGAATACGTCATCCTCTGATTTAATGTATCTATTCGAGCATGTTTTACAAGGGTAAATTAAATTTCCCGGTCTGGGTGGTATTTGATGGTTACGTGCAAATTCAATGAACTTTTGTAAACTAGACTGGAATACTTCACTTTGCATCCTATTAGCAATATACATCCAATTTCTATCCCGTAAGAAATCCATCTGCATACAAATACACAAGAAGTTAACGGTCACATTACAACTAAAAACCAAAACTAAATAAGAGAAAAATAAAAGATAAAAGTTTAGATTGTAGTATCATTGATTCATAGATTGTGTATAAAAGCAAAGTTTAGGGAGCTCAAACAATTGAGTGACTCATGAAAAAATGTTTTCAAAAGCCAATAGAAACCAGTCTGAGTCAAGTGTGTTTCAACTGCCCCAGAATAATTTCATACATGTGGATCTAGGAAGAACAGACACTTCCCGGAGGCTGCTGTGTCTGTGTCCAATGCGTGTCCAACATGGACACACCTTGGACATGCCTGGACATGTGGCGGACACGCCTCTGACATGTCCACTTTTTTAAAAAAAAATATTGAAGTGTTGGACACGACTTGGACACTCCATGGACACATCCAAGACACACCATCCCTACCCACTTAAGCTTAAGCATACGAAAAAAAACAAACCTTGCCTAAATCCCTACCTCATGTTCTACACTGCTCTTGCCCTACCAATATTAGTTAGTTAAGCTTCAGTAGCTGCAAAAATGTTCCTTTGCCTCCTCTTTTTCCTGCTCCATGTCTTCTTCTCATATCCCTTCTCTTATTTCATGTTGGTTTTTCATGTGTCTCCTTCTGCTTATCTTACCACTCCTCCCCTACTTTTCTTCTTGCTTTTCGAGATAAAGGTAGCAGAATATTTCCCTCCCTACGTCTACTCTTTTTCTTGCTTCTCTACATCTACATCTTCCCTCCTCTTCTCTTAACCATCCATCTTAAGTAGCTCTCCATGTATTCCATCTTAACTAGTTTGATCTCATCTAATCTTCAACTCAACACCTTATATGTATCAATGGGATAACTTCACCTTAAGCATAGAGAGATTATTTTAGGCCATCTAAATCTATGGATCAGTCTATTGTGTACTAGATAATAAATTTTACTACAAAGAGGCACAATAACTCCAAGTCATGCACATGAGAATTTCTTCATTGAACTTCATAGTCGTGAATGCCTGGCGACTATTCCATCTTGGAAAAGAAGACAATTCAACTCTTGTCCGGGCACATTATTGTATATTATGTAGCTTTTTTAACATAGAATCCTAATATAGGTTCAGAGATAAGCTTGCTCATGAAATATTTCTTCACAAGGAGATGGACACATGAACCATGAAATTAGTCTGTTAAGCTTTGCGAGAAGGAGAGATACCTATGTAAAGTTTTTTTATAAAATTTCCATAAGGATACATGATTCGGAAACATTACATCTCAGAGGGATTTTGATGTTCCCATTATATTCATAACCACATCAGATTAAACCTATAGAATGAGTCGTGCCTCAAACCACTGAATTGGTTTTGAAGAAGCATGAGGCAGCAACAGGAGAACCAACAAGACTGACGAATCTTCATATTATGCAGAAAACTTCATAGCAGATCAACCTCAAAAACTCAGGAGAGAAGCTCAACCGTCACTCTAAGTGAGAGGGGAGCATTAAGCGACAAAACCATATGGAAACATAGAAAAACACAGAGCCCCAGAGCAAGGAGACATATCTAGAAATATGTAACAGCAGCAACAAGCAGTAAAACTCAACCATCATTCTTTGAATGATAGGGGAGCAAGCCAACAAACATCCCAGTTATCTATAGTGATAGACATCACCACTGAACTGGTTATGAAGCTTCATGAATTAGCAAGAGGAAACCATCAAGACTGATGAACTTCAGACCAAGAAAAGAACTTCATAGTAGAACATCCTTAGAAACCCAAGAAAGAACACAACCATCACTCACAACCAAGAAAAGCAACTACAAGCAGATAACTCAACCATCATTCATCGAATGAGAGGGAGGAAACCAAGACATCCCAAAACCCTGTAGATATAAGAACCAAAAGACCAACCAGAGGCACCATAGAACAACACAAAGCCCTAGAGCAAGGAAACATGTCCAGAAACATATAACAGCAACAACAAGCAGTCAAACTCAACCATCATTCTTCGAATGAGAGGGGAGCAAGTCAAAACAACCCAGTTATCTGTAGTGATAGACATGTGTATGACAGGGTGCACGTATATCTATCGTTACACGATAAAATTATTTATGAATGTTATGATTAGTCATATTAATCACAATCTACCTTAAAATAACATTAGCAGTTCTCATACCATTTTCAATTGCTTAGACATGAAGGTTATGAATGATATTGACATGTAGCTCATTGTGCATACATAAATCCCTTGGTAGACATGCTTCTTTTGATTGACACATGGTGATATTTAGATCAGGATCTTGTCCCCATCAATCTAAACCAGACAACGATCATACCACCAGAATGGTTGCTCATGGAACTCCTCCGATCAGGCTATCAAGGTTGAATGGACTATGCATACAATTGGAGATATCCATACCAATTTGCACCAAGGCATGATTGTGGGGAAGGTAGCAACCTCCCATAGGTGGTGGTCATCTTTGGTCAGTCCTTGGAAGTGATGTACTTGGAAAGAATGGAAGAAGAAGTCGACATATGCTCATACAGTTGTGTTTGACTCCATGAATGGAGCTATAACAAAATACATTGTAACTCCATCCAAGAAGACATATGCTCATACAGTTGTGTTTGACTCCATGAACTCATATGTACAATGTAGTTGTAAAAGGTTCACCTTTGTTGGAATTTTATGTGCTAATGCTTTAACAGTTTTCTCGATTAATAATATCAAGAAGATACCTAGCCAATACATCCTAAAGAGATGGACAAAAGATGCTAAATCAATGAATAATGAAGTTATCTCTCTGTCTACATCCCATGATGAGAAATTGGACATTACAAATCGGTATAGACACTTGTCTCAAGTATATACTCAACTAGCTGCTCGGGCTACGTTATCTGAGTATACATACAAGCTGGCATTAAATATCATGGAAAGATTAGTGAAGATGTACAAGAGGGATTAATTAGGTTGAATATTGTGGCTGATACCACAAAGACCTTGCAAAACATGAGAAATGATTGAAACTTTGAAAGTCCAAATCAGCAACAAAGTCAAAACGAAATAGTGAAGGGTCTAAAATGTAAGAATGTGAAATTGGTCTATGTAAAAAGACTAAAGAGTAGTTTGGGAAAAGAATGCATAAAGAGAACTTGTGGAAAGACTAAGGTTTGACAAGGTAAGAACTATTAATAAAATACTTACTTTCCAAAATGAAGTGCCAAGGTGTAATTTAATCCAAAATGAAGTGCCAAGGTACATGTGACAGAAAGTAGCAAGATGAATTTTTTGGGTGCCAGTGGGTATCTTCCATCAATCTCAGGATTAGTACAGGTAACAATATTAAGTTAACATATGTCATTGTTTTTCTACCTATATTATGATGAGATTCTTAAAACATAAATACTGATTATTGATTCACCATCAACTTACTACAAAGATCACTCACGAATCATACATAATGTCCTATAGGAAGAGGAGGTGGTAGTTGTGGCACTGCCAGTGATGAAGGAGGGGAATATACTTTCTAGCCTACGATCAACAGTTGTTAAGGCAACTACCAGGTACAACAACTTCTTGTGTCCAGGCGTCTATTGCAACAAGAAGCTATGGCAACTTTTTGTAGAGAGGAGAAAGTGATGAGAAGAAGCAACATGGTGGAAACCTATTGAGAGGAGACCCTACCGGTCATTGCCAGAGATGCACTGATCAGGGGAAGTTCTACCATTAGACCTACCATTAGACCTACCTCACAGTCGAATTCGAAGGGGGAAAGCTCACGCCGGCGGCCGTTGCTTCTGTTGGGACGGGGGGTCCTCTTCACGAGTAGGGCGAGCTCACGCCGCGGCCGTCGCTTCCGCTGGGACGGGGGGTCCACACCGGCGACCGTTGCTTCCGCTGGAAGGGGGGTCCTCTTCACGCCAGTGGCCGTGGTTTCCGTTGGGACGGAGGGTCCTGTTGCCGGCTACCGCTATTCCGCTGGGGGCACCAGTCGCAACACAGGGGGTGGGGGAGCGAAAGGAGAGGAAACAGTGCGTGGAAACCGTTTCAGTAATGGTAAATCTTAATTACCAATTAGTGGGGTGGGAAAATTTGGTGGGAAACTTAGTGAAGGAATTTTTACATTGTGGAAGGATTTTAGACCTTCAGTAATTGCCTTTTTCATAAAGAACTCAGTTGAGGGAAACTGGTTCTTTTGTGTAGGAATGTCCTTCACAAAAAGTCAATATTTTTGAAGGGCTTTGATCCTTCACAAATGACCTTCACTAAAAATCTATTTTTTTGTAGTGTGTGATGTATGTGGAGGAGCAGTCAGACGAGTCCCAATGCAACCAGGAGCTACATAGACACTGTCCAAGACAGAGTGCACATCTACATCGATGAGGATTTTTGTTGGGATTGCTCTAGGACCAGGTATATTATCATAGAGCCATTTGTTATCCAAAACCTCACTCCTAATGGTTAGAAAGTCAAAGGTGAGAGGACCCAAGCATCTGTCCATAGAATAGATCACATAACATATACACATGTTATGGTCTCAACACCCTTACGAGGTAGTGATTAGTTTCACGTGCTCTAAGCCCGCGCGCATTAATAAAACCACAAACAACAAATAAGGTATGAGACAAGAAAGCATAAAAGAATGCTAAATTAGTACCTGACAAGATCTTAAGTCCCATATAACAACCATGTGTATTTCATTTGCAAGTCATTATATAAAATCAAAGTATGAGCATATTATCATATGCGCAGAAGTATTGGTCATCATTGGATATTCATAGTGTACATGTTACCTAAAATCATAAAATGGGTACACATCAGCACAACTATGATGAGTACGCTGTGCAAACATATAAAATCATAGGTTTAAGAACATATATTGCTTGGCAAAAGTGTAAAGTAGATAACAAGAACGAAGAAACAACACGATTAAAGACTCTCTTATTAACATGCAAGCGTGTTTTATGTTCATTTCCAATGTACTGACAATATCATAAGGCCTTTGACCAGCTTCTCAAAAGAAGGGGTATGTGAGGTGCTCAATATTAGCTACCCTATTTCAATGTAAGGGACTACAAGACTAAATGTCTAGAGTTAACCCTATTCGTAAGGTACCTCAAGGCCATTGCCAAGAGCTAACCCTTCTATCAACATGGTATGCCCTATCATGGAAACTCAAGTAGGATACCCAACCTTGTGTCCTTGTCCCAAGAATACAGGCAGGTACACAAGGTAGTACAATGGGCATATGTCATTCACTACAAAAAAAAGATGATTTAGCTACGATTGTTTAAGTTACATTTAATTTATGTATAGTGAGAGCTATTTATTACTTATAAAATTTAATCATGTAACTTAAATAATTGTAGTCACCTCAATAAATAACATGTAGCTATAAATTTTTACTCATTTTAATTGTATCCAAAAAAATGTAACAAAAGGTCAGACTAAAGGGGAAAAAATCCTGCACTCTCTCGGTCTCTCCCCGTAAACGCCCGTGCATTGTGAAATGGTTTGAGCATATCCCAGTCCACGTGACCCTATCACATAAAGCCAAGGACTCTCACACGACACCACAACTTCCCGATCGCCGACTCCAACTGTCACCTGCCTCCCCGGACGCCACTGATCTGAGCCCAGCCGCCGATTGGAGCCCAACATCCAAGCAGCCCAACCGCCAAGCAGCCCAGCAGTCGAGCGCCTCCATCGACCCCCCCCCATGGCAGACTTCCCTTTCCGAGTCTCCCCACGGCGGACTTCACTTTCTGACGGCCACCTCCCAGCCTCCGTCCTGACCACGGGAAGCAAGGTTCATCTTCGACACAACGGCTCCCCCAATCGCCTGCTAATAACACTAATTTTTGTGATGTTTTTGACCCTTATTTTGTTATCAAAGCTGTCCTTTTTAACTATTTTCCTCTCTTTTATAAGTACTTTCACAATAATTGGCCAAACGACGCTCTTAATTCAATATTTCCATCTTTTGCAGAGTTTTTCCTCCATTTTTGATACATTTATCATCAATAAGGTCGTCCCGGCCCACAAACAAGTTCCACCTTCATCGGCCTTCCAGATGGCTAATACGCTCACTGCCCGACAGGGTAGCACAACACACCGACGCGCAACATGAGGATGCCGTACAAGAAGGAACTAGCGGGCGATACATCTTTTACCCGACAGGGAGCCGAGCTCGCCACGACAACTAAAGCTTGTCGCGCAATACAGGCCACCCACCGGCAGGCGCCGCTCGCCACGTGACCAACAGCCGACATCCTTGTGTCGGGCGATACCGATATCGACCGTCCACTGACTCCGCGATAATAAGGAGGACATGTGGTGCCCTAAGCACCATAACTTCCCCCAACCGCTGCCTATAAATAGCAGCTACAGGAAGCCGAAAAGATAGGTCGGAACCCTACGCAAATCTTCTGAGGAAAGCTGCAAGAGCGAGTGTATCATGCCTCAGTGTTTGTGTTGGGCAATTCTAGGTGATCACTTCCCCATCCTGAGAGGGAGAGAATGGTTCACTTAGGATCGTCCTGAGCACCACTGCAGGCCGATATCGACCAACGAGGATAAACGACATAAGTGACTGACACTAAATGCGTCGCTCTAGCCCGACACGATACCAAACCCCGATACACATTGCCCGTCACGGCGTGTCGCCTGAGAGGGTGTCGCCCGACATGAGCGTATCGGGCAAGGGTCCCCTCACGATACAATCGGCCCGTCATGGTGTGTCGCCTGAGAGGGTGTGCCGCCCGACACGGTTGTATCGGGCTAGGCTTCTGCCCGGTATCGGGCTGGAGGGTCCGTTGTAGTCTGTCGTCCTACTATATCAAGAAGGCGACCTCTATCTTTATTTCAGTCATTTAATTCTTTACTTATGCAATGTAATCAAGACCTTTATTGTTTATGGAAATAGAAGAGCTTAATTACATGCTGCTTTATGTTTGGTGTGATTGTTGGATAATTGCTATGTTTAACATCTGAACTCTAGCTTGTATGTTTGGATCGCGTTTCGATTAGCTACCGAATCGTGTTTTCCCGTTACAACAACTTTGAGAGAGGTGTTGTGGCTCTAGTGTTTGGTCCGATTCTGGAGTACGAGAGTGCCCGGAATCGGAGTTGCTTTAGTAACCTTTCCACTCTAACTTAAGTCCGACAACCTCGAGAGGGGTGTTGATGCTTGGTTAGAGGTACCCGCTCTGAGAGGAGGGGTACATGATGTTCCTGTTGCCGCTTGGTTTACCGAAGTTTTCTCCTTCGCACCTTTATTTAGCTCTAGTATTATCTCTCTGTTTCTGTTGCATGAAAACCCTTAAAAACTGCTAAATGACTAAAACCTTAAATCTTTCTCGTAGCTTCAGTTGGAGATAGTTTTCTTTGTTTTATCGGTCTTACCTTGTTGTTTTCCCTTAGAGGAATTTTACTATCTCTTTATCCTTGCCGGAGTGTAGCGTGTCGATTCAGCGTTCTCAACACTACCACCCTTATCCCTGTGTTCGACCCCGTATATCTACTTTGACCCCGTAAGCAAAGTTGTGGGGGCCTAGAAGGTTTCAGGTTATAAATGTAAAAGTTCGACTACTTCAAATCCGCCTCCACTTTTAGACGCGCGATTTAGGCCGGTCAACTTTTTGGCGCCGTTGCCGGGGACAAGGCAAAACAGTACTGTTGATGGATCCGAATCTACTAACTACATTCCCGTGCCTCAAGCTTAGAAATGAGTTTGACAACACTCTTTTCTTTTCTTTTCCTTTTTCCTTATTATTATTGTTTGCCTAGAATTAATAATTCGATTTTCTAAACTTGATTCTTCGTGCTATTTTCAGGTACTCAGAATAAAAGCACACTGTTCAACTGAACACAAATTCCATCCAACATGCCTCCTCCCGTGGACCCGCAACATTCTGAAGGGGAACGCCAAGGAAGAGCTAGGCCTGATTCACCTCTGCCAAAAGGTAATGACCGCTACGACGATAATAATCGACTTGAAGATCCAGAATTGGAGCACTCTGAGGAAGACCATCACTGAGATAGGCGTTGTCACTGCCAGCGACACAAGAGAAATCATGACCAAGAACATCGCCGACAGGCCAGCGACAGTGAAGATTCAGACGGAGAAGAGAAAACGCTGAGAGAGTTAGCTTCCACGAAAGCTGACAATTCCCGGTGTCCCGTCATTATCCCACGCTTCAACGCTGCAAATTTTGAGCTCAAGCCGTCTGTGATCTCTATGATCTAGAATAAAAGCTTCAGTGGAAGTTCCAAGAACGACAACCCTTACCACCACCTAGATGCCTTCAAGAATATATGCGACATGATTAAGATGCGAGGTGTACCCCAGGAAGTCATTTACTGCAAGGGCTTCATCTTCTCCTTGGAAGATAAAGTTATGTCATGGTATCTAGGACTTCCCCACCAATATCTAAACGGATGGAGAGCTTTGGTCGATGCTTTTGTAAACAAGTTCTATCCAACTGAGAGGACTGTGAGGAACAGACAGAGGATAACCTCCTTTATGCAGAAGCCCAATGAAAACCTCCATGATGCCTGGGAAAGATACCAAGAATACCAGAGGGACTGCCCTCACCATAACTATAAGAAGGGTTTTCTAACCACCTTTTAAAATGGTCTGACTCTCGATGAAAGGGTGTCACTTAATGCGGTAGCAGGAAGTGACTTCCTAGGGAAAAAGCCAAGCAAGTCTGAAAGGATCATCAAAAACATGGCTGAGCTGCAAGCCGGCATTGATTATGATAGATCTGAAAGAGGGCAGGCTAAGAAGGTCAGTGAAGGACCCTCTCTTGAATCCAAGGCTCTGGAGTCTATAACCTCTCAGATACAAAGGATAGCAACAAACGTCAAGCAGCTGAGGGAATCTGGTGGTAAAGGGAAGAAGCCAGTTGAAAAAGTAATGAAGTGCGTAACTTGTGGAGAAGGAGGCCATGGGGTAGATAAATGTATCTACACCCAACCGGAAGTGTCAAGCGATTTTGAATCCGAGGCCGAAGAGAATACAAATGTCTCTTTTGTGAATTTTAAAAGGCCGGACCGCCCCGGGTTCAATTATGGGAACAAGGATTCAGCAGAAAACGCACATCAGCTGCATAGCTCGTCTAAGCAACCCCAAGCGTTCGAAAAGAGAGGAGGACCCAATCAGTATACTAAAAGCACCCCCTTCCAGGCGAACAAGGGAAATTTCCAGGTGCAGGATAAATACCAAGGGTTGAACAAGGAACAGGACAAAGGTTCAAGCCAATCGGATGTGGTTGGCCAATTATTTGATTTTGTGAAAAGGCAAGACACCATTAATAATCAGCTAGCGCAAAGCGCGCTATCGAATTCGGGCATTTTGAACTCTTTGCAGGTACAGTTGGCGGACATGTAGACGCATCAATGCCAGATTGACCAACAATTGGTTCAGATGGCCAAATTCATAAAGAATCTGTCAGGAAAAATACCATCAAACACCGAGACTGCCAAGAAGGCAGGGCTATGACCGGCAGAGACAAGGATCGAGATGCAGGAAGACAGATAATGCTGAGGACCCAGAAGTGAAGATGCTGAAAGCATCGAGCTGGAGACAGAAACCACAACGCTTCTCGGGAGGCATCCCGAGCTTTCTTTTATTTCCTAGAATAGGATGCTTTTTTTTTCTTTCCTACAAAACAAACATTATGGACTGTAATAAGGCCCGAGTCAGTGCATGCGCCACATGCGCTGACTCCCCTATTTTATGGGTCACCGCCTCAGTTTTATTGACCGAGATGGGTAATACCATCTGAGGCCAGGATCTTAGTCTTAGGCCAATGATGTTTTACTCATCGGCTGCTTTTAACCGCTCTGTTTTCAAGTTTTTCTTCTCATCTTTGCTCTGAAGGGTCGTATCAAGCAGCAACCCAACCGACACTATGAACGCACCCATATCGGGCAGTGGAATTTCGAGCATCGCAAGGGTCGTGACGGATAGCATGCATGGGAGGCGTACACTCGTATCGTGTAGTTGGAGTAATTACTCTTGTGCCTACGGATGGACTGCCCGACTCAGGAATGAATTACCCCAACGACCGACGCGCGTCCCGGAATTACTAGTTTTACCCCCGGTTGAGATTGCTATATAAAGAGCCGAGATTTTACCATGTCGGGCTACTACCTTACTGTTTTCACTTACCCGTGTCGTGCTAATACTTTGTGAGATTAGCTCCCGTGTTGTGCAAGGTTCCCCTGCTCTTGTGTCGTGCGGAAGTTTAAGAACACAACAAGGTATAGCCCGACAGACCGTATCGCCCGACGCGACTTTCCTTTAACGAGTAACTTATCGGGCTCGTGGTTCCTGAGCTGAGCAGCTTTGTATCACCCGATACGTATGTTGCGCAACATACCTTTTATTCACGTTTGCCTAATACGCCATGTCAGGCGATGGCTATGTCGCCCATCTTTGCACTGCCTCACCTATTTTGTTGTCGGACGACAGGCTTGCATTCCGTTCAGAAAGGCCTATCGGGTATCTTATCTCTCGCGACCATATCGCCCGACACACTCGTGTCGGGCGACATACCTGACGCATATTTATCACCGTATCGTCTTGTTCTTATCGCATGTATGATCTTCCGACGTGACGGGTGATACCATATCTCATATCGGGCACGAGACTTCACCTCTGGAAACCTCGTATCGCCCGATACAGTGGTGTGGGATCATTTTTGTATCGGGGCATACCTTATCGCACATTCAGTTTAACTTCTTTAAAACATCGAAACATTTAATTGATCAAGGAATTTGTTTATTAATTAACAGAAATGGCCCGCATCAAGCAAACAGTTGTTTGTGTTGACGAGCAAGGCAGAAGGATCTACCCTGAGATAGCAGCTGAAGCACCCACTGTCGGGCAGAAATGCCCGAATCCAGAAGCAGCTGGGGCGTCAACAGTGGAAAAGAGGACAAGGGTAGGAGAAGTGGCGGCTCCAACACCAACAGCAGCGGAAAAACCCCTAGAATACTCACCAAGAAGGTTTGTGCCGAGGGATGATGAGCACGCATGCCGTTATGATGAGATGGCGACCAAGGTCTACAGACCGAGCAGGTTCTGCCACCAAGCTTCATTCACTGAGTTGGGCATCTTTGAGAGGCTGAAGGGCGTCCTCGCTGCGGCAGGGCTGAGGAAGATCTGCCTCAGCCGATCTTCCTCTTATACCGGACTCACGAGGGAGTTCATGTCATCTCTCCGCCGAGTGAAGAATTCTGCTGCAGAAAAAGAAGAATATGGCGGAGCAGATAGACTCCAAGCCCGGCTATACAACTCGGAGCACACCATCTCCGAGAAGCTGCTGAACAAGATCTTCTCTTCCAGCGAGGGGGAGAAGATTCTAATGGAGAACGGTGAGAGAATCACCGAAGGAGATGGGTTCAATCCCGTAGAGCTCTGGAATAAGCTGACCGACGAATCATCATTTAAATCGGGAAGCAAGGTGGTAGCAGTGCACTCCTGCTTTTGGAGAATAGTGCTAAAACTGGTGGTGTGCTTGCTGTTCATCAAGAACAAGTCCAACAATATCTACACAGAAGAACTCCATGTCATGTGGCACATGATGGAGGGACGAGTGATCAACCTCGGGCAGTTCTTGCTAAACAGACTGCACCCGATAAAGGATGCCACCAAAGAATACTGTATGGTGGCATCGTCAACTTGATTGCGGTAGGGCTCGGGTACCCGAAAGAGCCGCGCAGCCTTTCGAGGACGAAGGGTGATGAGCTGATCGACATCAAATACCTAATGAGGACCAGCATCATAAAGAAGGAGGGAAGATACTACTTCTATAAATTTTCAAGAATGAACATACTCCTCCCGCTCCCTCGCTGCGCCACCTACGATGCAGAAAAGCTGGTCTTCACTACCGTGGAAATTGAAGTTGTGGCGGTAGACACAGCCTACACCGCCACCACCAGAGTCCAGGAAAGGGCAATTCCAGAGCTACCGACGACAGTTGCTAATAGGGCTGTCGTCGCTCCAACTATACCAGCCACTACCACAACAACGACTGTGGTGGCTGAAGAAGACCCGGTGATCGTCGATGTCACCGAGACAACAACTATAGGAGCTGTTGCGGAAGAGACAACCGCAGCCCCCGACATCCCTGTAAGGCCTGTAGAGGTAGAAGAAGCACCTCAGCCGGACGCCAGTAATGGGGTGTTCGACGAGAACCTGAGAATGGAGCTCGAAGGTGCACAGCTGACGCCGACACCGCCGCCGGTGTCTCCTTTTGCAGCGGCTGAGGAGATCGCCGATAGTGTAGAGGTGGAGCAGTGTCCGTCCACACCACAACCATCTCCACCACGACGAGAAGGCAAGGCGGTGACGGCTGAAAGAGCGGCGTCGCCTCACCCGGTGGCATCTGCATCGCGAACGATTCAGATAGACTCTACCTCGCCTGGTAGACCATCACGCGAGCAAGGTGTCGCGAGGACGGAAGGGAGACCCGCAGGAACCCCTCCGTCGCTCGGGAAGATGCTCAGGCACGAGCTCGACTACTTGCGGGAGGTAACAGATAACAACTCAGCTACCTGTATTTCCTTAACCCGCAAGTTTACATCTTTCCAAGACAGGCTGAATAGCCAAGAACGAGAGTTGTTGACTCTAGCTAGCCTTCCCAGCGTACTAGAGGCTCTGACTATAATGCTTCAGCAAGTTCTCCAATGCCTCGACAAGATTGAGGAGAGGCTGGACAGGAGGGACGACCATCTGCACCGAAGGCATCCGAGAAGGTCCCCGTCGCCCCCTAGCCGTGGCTCTCCTCCTTCTTCGTCAACATCCCCCTCGAGATCAACATCCTCCTCCTCCTCCAGTGGGCAATCCCAAACGCCCGAGGAGGGAACACCACAAAGGTCAGCCGACGGAGCTCCAGCAGGACAGGAGAGCTCCCTAGGCTTAGAAGAAGAAATTCCCTCTGTCCCCCTGGATGAAATTGAAGAGGATAACAGAGATATCAGCATCGGGGTAGACTCTTCTGATGAATCTGAGGGAGAAAAAGGGGACATTTACGCAGTCAATGAAAGAAACCTCTCCCGAGGAAGATGCTCGATGGTAGATAAGTTCCGTGAGCCATCTGAGATACCCTCATTTGAGATGGCTGACTTCGATAGAAGGGCCATCAGATACCTGATGATCAGAGACCAGAATTTGCTGAACAAGGTCTTAAGATCGCAGGCAGATGAAGAAGACGTCGTCTGGAGCGACGACTACTTCTCCGTACGATGGGGAGATCATCGAAGTATGTTCCGCTCACCGGCCATCGTCAGAAAAAGACTGTTTAGGGTCCTTGAAAGTGCGATAATAGAAAATATCGATAGCAGGACAGGTCGGAAGACAATATACAACGTCACCCTGACCTTGGCAAGAAGACTGATGAAAGGAGATCTACACTCCAGTGCGGTGGCCGACATGTTGCACTACATCGAAAAGCATAGACCAAACATTGTGTTGTCCCCGTATAAGCACCGCAACGTGTGGTTCCTCTGCGTGGCAGACCTCAGGAACCACAACGTCCAGCTGTTGAGCTGCAGCAATGACGAGGTGCCACGCTCCGGGAATGTTTTCAGCCGCCTGGAGGAAAAGAAATTGAGGCTCCTGCCGCTGCGTCTTCTACGAGCTATCAAGAAAGGAAGCCAACGTCACAAATGCATTTGGCACTTCTTTTCTATCAGAGACCTCCCCGTCCAGGCAGAAGGGGGAAGCGGAAACAACGCCTTCGCCGTCTTGAGTGCCATTGAGGTGCTCAATACAATTGGAAACTTGGGGGCCCTAAGGGGCACATGCTTCTATCGCTGCAGGAGCACATTTGCCATGCTGTTGATTAAAGACGGACGCTATTTATGAGACGCAGGGGTACCAGAACACTTGTTGGATAGCGATCAAGAAGAGGACTCTTCACAATCCAACAACTCCTCAGAGAAAGAAGCAGAGATGGCAACCGACACCTATGGGGCAGGCAAGCAGTTGGAGATCCTGTGGAAAGTGTACGGGATGGAAGACACTGCTTCGCCTGAAACTACTGAAGGGCTGATCAAAAATTTCGACCGCTTTTCATGCACAACTCTCACGCAGGAGCAGGTCAATGAAATCCATCTGAAGTTGGCTGATTCTACCCCATCGAATGTCATCTATCAGGTAGGCAATGCCGTAGTCCCAGTCGATGACTTAAGGGACATGGTAAAAGAAGGAGGATGCTTGGCTGTATCCGTGGCGGCCGCTTACATCCAAACTATACAGCCAAGGCTCGAACACGCATAAATAGCTCATCCTATGCTGTTCAACGACATTTGCCTCGCTGATGAAACATGAGCGAAGCAAGCATTTCTGGAAGAGTTGGAGAGCGAGGTCCCACGCACGATCTTCTTGCCCATCCTACATTATAGCCATTGGACACTCCTGACTATGTACACTCGGCAATGAGAAGGAATCTTCTACAACAGCTCAGACAACAACAAAAATCATCCAGTGTCGTGTACATCAGAACCGTTGTCATCCATCGAACGCTTAGTCCGAAAATACTACGACGAGGTGTCAAAGATGATCCAACCATTCCTGGACACACAAGCAAGCAAATGGCACGAACTCCAGTTTTGCCACCGCAGTCCGCAACAACTTCCCCTATCCAACGACTGCGACATCTTTGTCTTGGAATGGATGGCAAATGAAGCAACGCCTGACCACCTCCACCAGATCGATTATCACAGCAAAAGAGGAGAATATGTGTGGGAGCTTCTATCTGACGCAGGCGCGCTTACCAGTTAACCTCACTGGAGTAACATTACCTCACCTTATCTACCTCACAACTCTGGGACAGAGTGTGGAGTAAGTTTGGGGGGGTACCATGTACCAGTGAGGGAGGTATAAAATTTTTGAAAATTTTTTGATTTTTCTGACTCAAATTCTTTATTCTTTTGTTCTTTCCTATATCATGTGTACATATATATGTTCATACCAAAGTTTTGAAAATTTTTTGTTTATATCATCTCCATACATATGTATAAAGGCTCTATATAGTAAAAACCAGATGCGACTTCTTGCCAAATTTGTTTTCTATGTGCTTAACGAGATGCAAGTTTTGTTATATCTTTCTGATAATGCTGCCTCAAACAACAAAAGACTATGTTTTTCCGTGCCAAAAATTTCGAAAAAAAAATAACCTCACAATAGCTAAGAGACGAGTATGGAGAAGGAAAAAGCTGCCCAAAAAGCAAAAATCCATTTTGTTTTCCCTTACCCAACGAAAATCCCAAAAAGAGAAAGTAGCCTTATGAGAGTAAATAAAAGCATGAGAGTTGTGCCCAATAAAAGAAAAGAAAAAAAATATATATGTACACACTTGTTTTCCAAAAGTACCCATCTTTAGGCATGGTAGATCCGGGGCAGTGGTACGTAGGATGTGAAATCACTGCTCTAAAGCCAACTGGCTTGGACTGCATGGACCACTTGCCCACTAACAGACCCTTACTTGGATGGACTGATGGGAAACAAGAAAACCCCCAAAAAGCCTTAGCCTACCCTATACACAACTTTCTGGCCCTAAAGCTGTTTGGTGTGAAAGCTAACTTCGGAATCATACACCAAAGTCTCGCTGAAGCTGTAGAGAAAAATTTTACTGAAATAATAAGGCAGGAAACACAAGGTCTTTTGTTCGTAGTGGGGTGGCATTATCTCTAATGGCATCGCGATTCTTGTTTTACCTCTTGAACTGAAAGCTACACCGAGTAAGAAGAAGCATCACAAAATAAAGTTTAAATATTGATTGAGGATAATCAAAATGCTAAGTTTGAGGGAGTTGATAACACTAATTTTTGTGATGTTTTTGACCCTTATTTTATTATCAAAGCTGCCCTTTTTAACTTTTTTCCTCTCTTTTATAAGTACTTTCACAATAATTGGCCAAACGACGCTCTTAATTCAATATTTCCATCTTTTGCAGAGTTTTTCCTCCATTTTTGATACATTTATCATCAATAAGGCCGTCCCGGTCCACAAACAAGTTCCACCTACATCGGCCTTCCAGATGGCCGATACGCTCACTGCCCGACAGGGTAGCACGACACACCGACGCGCGACATGAGGATGCCGCGCAAGAAGGAACTAGCAGGTGATACGTCTTTTACCCGACAGGGAGCCGAGCTCGCCACGCCAACTAAAGCTTGTCGCGCGATACAGGCCACCCACCGGCAAGCGCCGCTCGTCACGTGACCGACAGCCGACATCCTTGTGCCGGGCGATACCGATATCAACCATCCACCGAATCCGCGATAATAAGGAGGACACGTGGCGCCCTGAGCACCATAACTTCCCCCAACCGCTGCCTATAAATAACAGCTACAGGAATCCGAAAAGACAGGTCAGAACCCTGCGCAAATCTTCTGAGGAAAGCTACAAGAGCGAGTGTATCGTGCCTCAGTGTTCGTGCTGGGCAATTCTAGGTGAGCACTTCTCCATCCCGAGAGGGAGGGAATGGTTCACTTAGGATCGTCCCGAGCACCACTGCAGGCCGATATCGGCCAACGAGGATAAACGACATAAGTGACCGACACTAAATGCGTCGCTCTAGCCCGGCACGATACCGAACCCCGATACGCATCGCCCGTCACGGCGTGTCGCCTGAGAGGGTGCCGCCCGACATGAGCGTATCGGGCAAGGGTCCCCGCACGATACAATCGGCCTGTCACGGTGTGTCGCTTGAGAGGGTGTGCCGCCCGACACAGTTGTATTGGGCTAGGCTCCTGCCCGGTATCGGGTTGGAGGGTCCTCTGTAGTCTGTCATCCTTCTATATCAAGAAGGCGACCTCTATCTTTATTTCAGTCATTTAATTCTTTACTTATGCAATGTAATCAAGACCTTTATTGTTTATAGAAATAGAAGAGCTTAATTACCTGCTGCTTTATGTTTGATGCGATTGTTGGATGATTGCTATGTTTAACATCTGAACTCTAGCTTGTATGTTTGGATCGAGTTTCTATTAGCTACCGAATCGTGTTTTCCCGTTGCAACAACTTCGAGAGAGGTGTTTTGGCTCTAGTGTTTGGTCCGATTCTGGAGTATGAGAGTGCCCGGAATCAGAGTTGCTTTAGTAACTTTTCCACTCTAACTTAAGTCCGGCAACCTCAAGAGGGGTGTTGATGCTTGGTTAGAGGTACCCGCTCTGAGAGGAGGGGTACAAGATGTTCATGCTACCGCTTGTTTTACCGAAGTTTTCTCCTTCGCACCTTGCTTTAGCTCTAGTATTATCTCTCTGTTTCTGTTGCATGAAAACCCTTAAAAACTACTAAATGACTAAAACCTTAAATCTTTCTTGTAACTCCAGTTGGAGATAGTTTTCTTTGTTTTATCGGTCTTACCTTGCTGTTTTCCCTTAGGGGAATTTTACTATCTCTTTATCCTTGCCGGAGTGTAGCGTGTCGATTCAGCGTTCTCAACACTACCACCCTTGTCCCTGTGTTCGACCCTGTATATCTACTTTGACCCCGTAAGCAAAGTTGCGGGGGCCTAGAAGGTTTCGGGTTATAAATGTAAAAGTCCGACTACTTCAAATCCGCCTCCACTTTTGGACGCGCGATTTAGGCTGGTCACCTGCCTCCCATTGGGTCTGAAAGAATTAGTTGCTACTTGAATACCTTGAAAGAGATACACCTTATACTGACGTTCCACTAACTGACAAGGTAAGAACAACATATCGTTTTAGTGCAAACCACCACCACCACCACCATGCTATATGAAATGAAAACCTGATTTGTAAGGGAACTAGTATTTCTACAAAAGGGAAGCCATAGAGGTGGTTGTCTTCTGAGAAGATTGAAGTTTTAATCAATTGACCATAGAGGAAGTTTCAGTAATTCAAATTGATATGCTACAATAAATATACATCTATGGAAATTTTGCAGGACATATCTTCAAAATCAAGTGCTTATTAGGAAACTTCAAACAATTTAGAAGGGTGGTTTGGGGCTTCTTGACTTTATATCTCACTATGGACACTTAATAGTAGCAAGTCTTAATAGTAGGATTCTCAAATCCGTTCATTTGCAACAGCTATACTAATCAGGGAGCTACTACTTCCCCCGAGCCGAGCCTCTCCGTTGTAAGGTATCTATAATATTCAACTTCTTACCGCTCTTAAAAAGACCCAACTAATCTGACTAGCATAGCCTATCCACTGTACTCGTTTGGTTTCGATTAGGGGTTGTTTAGTAGGAGGTAGCTACAGTTCATTACAATTAAATGTCCAATTTTTGGATCAAAAATTTATTTGGTTGGGTATTGTCGGCTGCAGTTAGGCCCTGTTTGGTACGATGTGCTCCGGTGTAGTTCGAGGAATTTAAGAACGGATCAAACATAATCCTATGTTTCAAACTGCTATGTTTCTATTTGGTAGGATGTGTAATAAACTCCACGTTTATGCTCCCATTCATTTGGTACGTGAATTTATTCACACAACAACTGGTGGTCTCAGTAAAATCTGCCACAACAGGTATCTTCAACTGGTGTCGTGTGGTCTGTGGTTGTCATTACTGGAAATAAAAGGTAGCATAGAAGGAAAGCACTGTCAAAATGACAGGAAGGTCACTCTGCACCCGACCACACCCAAAAGGGGTGCAACACCAACTCATTGATTTTGGGGTGAAAAGTGAAGACGGATGTAACTACAAATTAATGAATTAGACACCAACACAACTACCCAAATAAAAAACACAACTGAAAAATAGCCAATTGAATGTTAACAACTACAATTACACCCTACCAAACTGGCCCTTAATTGAATTCGTTATGCATCCAAACTAGTTATTTTTTCTTCACGTTATCGGCAATAGGGCATGGGGGTTCCAGAATGGGGAGCGAGTCCCATTTTTGCATTTTGTATGTGATTTAGCGGGTATGAGAAATCATAAAAAACAGGAATTTGGGGAGGGGTTTGCCTGAGCTAGTTGCGTCCACTGCGTCTTTCTCCTCTCTGCACTTGATTTTTCTTTGGTTAATCCTTACATTGACCCTTCTTCGGCAATCTATGAAGTTAGGTGTTGGCAGTCCATGAAGTTCAGAGCTAGAATAAGGGATATGGGTTGGTATTTGAGAGGAGAAGAGGGAAGCAATTTTCAAGCAATGCCGTAAACACCTGAATATATTGGTGAGTTACAATGATGTCAAAACTGGAACAGAAAACTGAATATGACAATCAACATTTTGCTGGTTCAGAGGGCCCATGAACCAGGGAGAGCTGTGGCAAAACTACTGGGAATGGAAAATAGTCAGGATCAAGATACATATACTTCACATAAATCCGTATGAGGAATAGATTATAGAGCATTAAAATTATGTTTGTTATGTAGAGCTTATTTGGTATTTACTATATGATGATGATTCTGTTTCTGTGTTGTATTGTTTCTAAACAAAAGGAGCCACACATGTCATATATGTGTTTGAGTTGTATACTAGGATTATATGGGACTTTTGGTTGGGTTACAATTGACTATTACCATGGAAAAAGTATTGAGAATTTTGTTTAAATTGTAGAATTATTGTACTTCAAATGATCAATGACCTGAAACTACATGACTGATGGGAATCTACAATAGTGCAGAGTTACAAAATATCTTAATGAACAATTTATATAGGAGCCTTTAGTATTGAAACTAAGTTATGTAACGACTTTTAATACTTTGTATTCTTATCCTTTTTTTCCTTAATTGTTATAGGTAGTCATGATAGATAAAAGTTGGATCCATGAGGAACACAGAACAAGCACAACATATTTACTTGGGGTGGTTAAATTTATAGAGCATGCATTTTCAAAATCCAACAAGGATGAGATTATCTTATGTCCTTGTAAGCAGTGCTTAAATGTGCATAGGCAGAATCGGCAAGTCGCAACTGAACACTTGTTATGGAATGGATTCTTGACCACCTACACAAATTGAATTTTTCATGGTGAGGGTTCATTTGATAGCTCTGAGGATTCACAAATAAAAAATAACACGTACAAAGATGACATGAGAGACAAGTTGCATGATGCGTATGGTGTATCACAGGATGGAGAGAATATGGAAGACGACGACCATCGATTTGTATTTGTTGATGATGTAGAAGCTGAGCAATTTTACAAACTGTTGGAGATTGTTGTACATGAATTGTACCCTAGAAGTAAAAAATACTCTAAATTATACACTGTTGTGAGGTTGTTTCACATAAAATGTGTCAATAATTGGAGTACTAAGTCATTTTCTGAGCTGCTTGAGCTTTTGAAGGAATTGCTTCCAGAGGGTGAGACGTTGCCCGACTCTTATTATGAATTCAGGAAAATAATTAGGGACCTTGGACTTGACTATGATAAAATGGATGCTTGCAAAAATAACTGCATTTTGTATCGAAAGGATTTTGCATATAAGACTTCATGTCTGAAATGTAGTGCTTCTAGATATAAAGAAATCGAAATTGACGAAGCTAGTGTAGAAAAAATTCATATGAACAAGAAAGGAGTTCCTTGTAAAGTCCTTTACTACTTTCCCTTGACTCCTAGGTTGAAGAGATTGTTCATGTGTTTGAAACTGTCACCCCTAATACGGTGGCACGATGAAAGTCGTACCAAGGATGGGATTCTATGACATCCAGCAGATTCTCCAACATGGAAGACGTTTGATAATATGCATGCTGAGTTTGCTTGTGATTCTCGCAATGTTCGCCTTGAATTAACTTTTGATGGATTTAATCCCTTTGGCCTCATGAGTCTGTCATATAGCATTTGGCCCATCGTATTGATTCCGTACAACTTGCCACCATGGTTGTGCATGAAGTCTCCCAATTTTATCCTGTCGATGATTATTCCTGGTTCAACTCAACCCAGAATGGACATAGATGTCTACCTGCAACTGTTGATTGAGGAGTTAAAAGAACTGTGGGAAGCTGGTGTTGATACTTATGATGTTGATCGTAAAGAGGTTTTCAAGTTGCATGCTGCCTTACTGTGGACGATAAGCGACTTTCCTGCATATGGTTATCTATCTGGTTGGCAAACTAGTGGGTATCTTGCATGTCCTTTCTGCAACAAAGATGTGTGCTCATGGAGACTACCATATTGTAAGAAAGCATGTTTCATGGGTCACAGGAGGTTCCTCTCAATGGGTCATAAATTTCATAAAGATGCTTCATCATTTGATGAAAAAGAAGAATTTAGAAGTTCTCCTAAGATGTTGTCTGGAAGTCAAGTTCTAGATCAAACTGGAGATGTAGATAATTTACCGTACAACTGGAGAAAGCGAAGTATATTTTTTGAGCTGTCATACTGCAAGCATAACCTTATATGTCATAATCTTGACGTGATGCACATAGAAAAGAATGTATGTGAGAGTTTGATTCACACACTGCTAGGAATGGAGAAGTCAAAAAACATTGAAAATTCTCGATATGACCTCGAAGAGATGGGCATAAGGAATAGACTTCATATTATCAAGGACGGAAATAAAAAAATCACCCCGCCTTCATGTTTTACTTTGAAGGAGGAAAAAGAATTATTCTATAAGTTGTTGAAGTCTGCTCGAGTTCCTGATGGGTATTCTTCTAATATAGCTAGAAATGCACACGTCAAAGAAAGAAAGCTGATGGCATTGAAGAGTCATGATTATCATGTATTGATGCAACAATTTCTCCCATTAGCTTTACAAGTAGCGTTGCCCAAAAAAATGTTGGATCTGTTGTAATTGATTTGTCCAAGTTTTTTAATGACTTATGCTCTAAAGTCATAAATCCAAATACTTTTGAGAAGTTGGAATCCAGAATAGTAGTTACTCTTTGTAACCTAGAGAAGATTCTCCCACCATCATTCTTTGATGTGATGGAGCATGTGGTCATTCATGTTCCACGAGAAGCGAAGATAGCCGGACTGATATTCTATCGCTGGATGTACCCCGTGGAGAGGTAATCTTTGTAACAATTAAATGTGTTCAAACTTTGCATTCGATCATATGTGATGTTCTTACAAAGTCTTTTCTTCTTATTAATGTAGACACTTACAAACTTTATAAAAATTTGTGCGAAATAAAGCTGTTACAGAAGCTTCTATAGCAGAAGGTTACTTGGCAAACGAATGCTTAACATTATGTTCAAGATATCTCTCAGGAGTTGAGACAAGGTTTACTAAATTGTCTAGAAATGATGTGGAAGATGAAGATATGGATAATGATGAAGAGTGGTCTATATTCTTTCATAAAGGGCATCGTCTAGGAAAGAAGACTCCTATTACACTTGATAGAACAATGCTCAAAGCTTCACATCAATATATTTTAGCCAATTGTGATGCAGTTGATCCATACGTGAAGTAAGATCGTTGTTTACTTTTCAGTATGTAATTTCATATTTACGTCTAGGTGTGTCACATGTATTTGTTGGTAGGGAGCACATCCAATACTTGAAGAAAATCAATCTACGTGCACGACAATGGGAAATCAGTAATCTTCATATGAACAGTTTCAATGAATGGTTTAAGAAACATATAAGTGTAAATAAGTTATTTCCATTAGCATAATAACAAAAATATATAAATAATAAAATTCATAATATTTTCAGATTGAGGAGAAGGTAAGGTCGCAACTGTGTCACCAAACCTTTTAGTGTTGGCTCGAGGACCGCAACAAATGACAATGCAATATGCGGGATATGTAGCAAATGGTTATAGATTTCGTACCAAGGATCGAGAATGCGGCAGAAAAACACAAAATAGTGGAATTATGGTGAACGCTCAGACCAAAAGTTTTTCCAGCTTCAAGGACAAAAATCCTACAACGGGTCAGGTTACGTACTACGGGGTGTTAAGGGATATTTTCGAGATCAGTTATTATGAGCAACTTAAAGTTGTATTGTTCAAATGTGACCGGGTCAATGCAAACATAGGCATCAAAAAATCTGAAAATGACTATACAATGGTCAATTTAAAATGTATTGATGTGACTGATCATCCATTTGCATTGGCCTCCCAAGCACAACAAGTGTTTTATGTGAAAGACATAATTCAAAAAAAATGGAGCTTTGTTGTGCACACTACACCTTGTGATACTTATGACATGGAGGAGATGCTTCATGATAATTTCATAGATGGAACCTGCTTATCAGAAGATAAATCTCCAAGTGATTTGGAAGATATCTTAAGTGACGTTTGTGATGACGTTAATTTAGTCAGAGAAGACATGGAGGGTGTGACCTTTTATGAAGGGGATCATGATCCACATCATTGATCTTATGTAACTCTTTTTATTTTATTAATTGTGTCAATTACTGGAAACACTCATGTTATCCTTTTATTTCTAAAATGGTCATTTATTCTTTTACATAATTATACATTTGTTGCACATTTTTTTTTGTTTTGGGTTAATCTGCTTAATGAATTCACTTGTTGGATGTTGGCTTCATCAACAAAATAAAAATATTATTGAAAATTTTTATTTTATTTGAGGAACACAATTACAGAATGTATGCCATGATTTCAATCTGTAATTGAATATTTTTTATATCAATTGTCTTTTTAGGAGAATGAAAAGACACATTCAGCTATTGTCTCCACTTACTGATGATGTCTGCAATGAAGGATTAACTCATGGGAGTATGACATGTAAAATAAAAAATTACATCATTGAATATCTTTCTTAGAACCGCTCATATCATCATTTTCGTTGCAGGTATTTCCAAAAGACCAAAAGGAGGGTATCTTGGTTCGATAAATGTTGATTGGGGGTGTTTAAATGCAAAAGAAGGATTTAGAAATAGTAAAATTGTGGCGGGATCAGCTGCAAACAACAATAGAAGTTCTTCTTTAAACCTTGCAAAAGAAAAAAATCTCTCTGTGTCAAATGATGGAGTTGGTACCATTGGTAAAAGTCATGTGGTGGCAAACTCAAATAATGTAAGAGAAGTAAGTCATTCTAAAAGACACTTAGAAAAAAAAGTCATCAATGAGTGCCTGTAAAAGCAAGTATGCAACATTTGGTAAATGATGTCAGTAACAATCAAGAGGTTGAAATTGATAAATTAGATAATGATCAACATTCTATTGTTGATTCTCCCACTGTTGATCCTGGGTAGAGTGAAGGTAAGAAAATTTAGATACAAAGATGCATTACATTTTTCACAAACTATTATTTAATTATATGTGTAATATGTATATTCTTGTAAATGCTTGCATCATATTCATGATTTTATAGGGGGAGCTACAAATAAAAAAACAAGGGGCTATTCTAAGTGTATCTGATTATGGGGTAAGACATGGGATAAAAAGTTGCCAATTACTTTGGATGAGAATAGAGATCCAATAGGACCACATCAAAATGACATGTCTTCCTTTTTAGGAACTGTTACTAGAAATTTTGATCTTGCACCATTAAACTATCTTGATTGGCGACAAGTACCTGTGGAAAACAAAACCGCTATATGGAATTATGTGGAGGTAATTCTAGTCTTAGAGATATAATACAATGTTGTGAACTTTTTATTTAAAAATTATTCTTTTGTTACAGACCAAGTTTGTCATCGACATAAAGGGGAAGAATTCAATTTTGCAAACAGTGAGGGATTGTTGGAGAAACTTCAAAGCAGATATTAAAAAAACCACTACATGCGGCACAAAGAAAAATCTGACTGACATAATGATTACCCCTCCCGTGTTGATCCTGATCAATGGAAATTTCTTGTGAATTTTTGGGATTCTGATGATGGAAAGGTAAAATAATTTATTCCTTAATTTTGTAGAATTTAATAGTGTATATTGTATATAATTATATTATAATGCATTGTATGTAGTTAAGGAGTGCTAAAAACATTATGAGCAGAAAGTTTGTAACGATAAGACATACATCGGGATCAATGCCATATGCTTGTGTGAAGGCTAATGTGAGTTATCTTCTGGTTGAAATGTGCATTACACTTTCTTACTACTATGCTCATATATGCTACTACTATTACAAACAGTTACAAGAAAAGAAAAATGGTGGCAATGTTAGTAGATTAGACTTGTTTAAGGTCACCCATTTGAAGAAGGATGGTACTGCTGTGGATGCAAAATCTATAGAATTGATTGTAAGCAATCATTTAACAAATTTATTTTTTATTTAATGAAAATATTCTCATTAATATTGTATGTAGGACAAGATGAATGCGACACTTGCACGTAATGATGAAAATCTCGATGAAGACGAGATATTTGATCATATTTTGGTCCAAAGAAGATTCCTGTGAAACATGCAATTCATGTAACTCATAATGTATATGAAAATAAAATCACAGACTTAGAAGTGGTTTTTGATGCTCATACCCAGATATACGAGGCTCAACAAAAGGAGTTGTTAGAAATGAAGAAAAATTTTGAAAATCTTGAAGCTATGGTGCTGAGAAATTCTAACCTGAGTGCTTCGTTTAAGCCGAATGAGGTAAATCTTCAAATTCTTATAATGTGATTACATAATAAAATTGATTTTCTTATAGTAAACTATTTATTTTGTAGAATATCACAAGGACCACCAATGAAAGACTACCCAGACCAAATCAATTGAGTAGTGAAACACCCATTACCGAAGGATAGGTTATTATATCCAAACATTTATTGATTATTTTTTTCAATCTGATTTTTAGGTATAAACAATGTTTGACACAATCTTTATAAATTTAAAGGTCGTTTCCTTGTTAAGTTTTGAGGATGGGAATTCAATTGTAGCACAAGGACACGTTACTTCTACAAGTACAACTTATGTCATAGGAGGAGTACTGTTGGGGTCCTCATTTGTTGCTGTGTCCATTACTGTACCAATCCAACCTCAAGAGCAGTTGATTAGGCCTTTTAGTCAACACCAAGTCATTAAGGATGTAATTGGGACAGTGATAGCTTGGCCAAAGAAATTACTCATTCTCAGGTAACATTTTATAAGTTAATCTCAATACTAGAAGTGCACTTCTTAACTATTTATGCATCATTGTAGGTGAACCATTTGGAGACGTGGAAACCAAGAGTAGTAGTCATTTGATCAACATAGAGCTTCACATATCATATGAATTCATAGGATTTAGTAAAAATAGAAGTCAGCCATTCTTTATTATATTTAGTTGGTTTTCAATAAATGTGGATGTCAAACATATTGTAGTACCATTCATTATTTCATTGTCTTGATTTTAAATTCAAAGGAAAAATTCTTATAGATCATTCGCTATCTATTTCCCATACATCAAATGATTACCCTATTATTATAGATACTGAACAAGTGGCATGTATGGTTCTGGTTGAAGAACAATTTGTTGAGGCCAAATCGACAGTAAACTTGTTTATCTATTTGATGCCTATGATTTAGCAGTCCTACTGATCTCTGATTACATTTTTTCTTTATGATGGCTTTGATGCTGCATTTGCAAAGGATTTCTATCTGATATGTTTATAGCACTAATGGGACTATACAATTGTGTTTGCTGGTTTCTCCCTGTTCTCGGATTCCCAAGTGTCTAATATAACCAATCCTTTTGATATGTGATCTTCTGGAGCTTTTCTTTGATGATCTGAAATCACCTGCAAAGGGCTATTGTCTATTGTTGGTTAAAGCCTTACCACTTTATGTTCTAGGGACTAACTGAGTGATCTGTTTATGATTTTAGACGTCATGGGGCTTTATGATCGATTTTTCATGTGAAAAATGCCAATTGTACAATGCACGTGGTTGATAGCTTCATGTTGAATAGTTCCATAGTACAAAATTGTTACCTTTGTGTGTTATCATTTTATCCCACTGAAGATCTCTACTACTTGTAAATATTTATGGATAATTTGAGTTTTCTTACAAGTGGTTAGTATGATTTGTTGAACTATGTTATTTATCAAGGGTGGTCTTATTTAATCATTTGGACTTTATGTGAGGTCTAACCACAATTGAGTTTCTTAATATATGACCATTTTCACCAGCTAAAGCCCTGAGAGGCCTTTTTCGTATGTGGTTTTGGATGCTGGTGCTGCTACAAAATAAGTAGTCTAATGAACATGGATGAGTTAATCATGATCTTCTTTGCTTTCTCTATTTTTATGCACCTATCTATGATATCTTGTTGTGGACGTCTATATGTTCATGATTGCTTGTTTTGATTGCCCCCTTTTCATGGCATATGATGTTTCTGATCTTCCTTGTGAGTTGAAAACTGGTAGTGGAGGTTCAAGTGATGTGATTCAACAAATTGTAGGTGATGGACTTGTAGGTGAGTTCTTGGTATGGTAGGTTTTCTATACCTTCTATACCATGCATCTATTATAGAGTTTTTTGCTTGTAAAACGTATGTGGTTCAGAAATGATCATTTCACCTCTTTTCACCTGTGATGAGGTTTGTTTGTGACTAAATTTGTCTCTTTTTACTTCTTTTGAGGTTTGTTTGGGAGGCTGTAAGTGGTGCTTTCTGGTTAGAACTGGGGCCTCCAAAAGCTGCCTGTGTTCCTTCATTTCTATGTGCTGCCGAAGATCTATGCCGAGGTATGTGATTTGGGGGGGTTTCACATGTATTTTTCATCAAATATGTTTCCCTATTGCAGTGTTGAGAAGATGGTTTGATAGGTGATTAGAATTGTGGTTGATTGCATATGTCTAGAATTGCATCTTAATATGGAGGAACAAGTTGGCTCAGATCCTACAACAAATGACGGTATCCAAAAGAGGATAGCATGTAATCATATACTAAAAGTGAGGTAAGAATGTTAAAATAGATAACATGTAATCATATAAAAGTAAAAAGTCCCGTTACTGTCCTGGAATAAAGTGACAGTATATTATGGCCATATAAATTACATGAGAGATTATTCAAAATAAAAAATCTAATAGAATAATATATTTTTTGCCTAACACTTGCATGTTAATAGTTACTCATAAGTTTAGAGTTGGGCCCGTTACTGTCCTGTTACATGAGAGATTATAAAAGTAAAAAGTCTAGGTTACTGTAAAAAGTCTAGGTTACTGTAAAAAGTCTAGGTTACTGTAAAAAGTCAGAAATATATTTTTTGCCTAACAATTACATGAGAGATTATAAAAGTAAAAAGTCCCGTTACTGTCCTGGAATGTTGGGCCTCCTTTATTATCATGATCAGTCTCCAATCATGCGTCCCAGCTAAAAACCCATCCTTTCTGTCATGATCAATAGTGAATCAATGATGGAAGGGCAATGTAGATAGCACTGGCGATGAAGACCTATCAAAGATGAACAACCATCCTTGCACGAGTAAATAATAGACATTGATAAATATAAATATCAGTTGGTTGTGTACAAATAGTTTAAAAAGGTAGTCTGCAATTGGTGATTATTAATCACTGAAGGTAAATCCAATTTCAGAGCACGGTTCTAGTGATATTGGTGATTATTAATCACTGAAACATTGTATTGAATAGCCTGCAATCTTTAGATTATTGTATAGTTGAACTATTGTACATTAATCGCTGAACTATTGTATGGAACAACCTGAAATCTAGTACTACTGTTGATTATTCATTGCTGAACTATTATATGCAAATTCTCTTGATCGACAACACCCTCAACGTAGTGACCAAGCTTCAGACTTCATAGCTTCTTGCAAATGCATTTGTCATTACATTATCATAGCTTCGTTGCTATAATTTTCTCACTTCATTCAATCTACTCTTTGATTTCTGCTCTATATTTTTGTAGGAGGTTTCTTGTGCTGACAATGGCTATCTATTGCCTCATCTGAATTCTTGGGAAGGAATGCTTTTATTATATTGTAATCTAGGTTGTTCTCTGAGGCCACACTGGATTAGGCCCTTGATGTCCCAATGTAAGCTCAAAAGGGAGATTTTGATTTGTTCTTGAGGGTTATTATGACTGAACTCATCTTTGTATCCTACTATTGTGTTGAAATGATAATATAGATGGTATAGCTTGCTGTCACCAGCATCTTTTTTAGAATTTTTTTGCTAAAACGTCAATGGTTAAGAGTTTGGATACAACCTGCTACAAGCATATACTTCCTTGACACATGATTATAACCTTCAGTACTTATCCCTCTTCTAGAGGTAAGGCTATGCTGGTTCACTGATATTGTATACACATGTAACAATGATTAAGTTCACGTTTGGATTCCTAGAACCCTTTCTTCCATAGATATCTATATGTGATATTTTCCACATGTACAAGATGGAAACCCCCAGGGGAGGGAACATTCATGGTAGAACAAGCCTTAATATAGCAGTTGCATTGGCTATTCATTTGGAAAAATGATTTCCTTCATTCTTCCAGAATGGACCAAGTGGCTTTCCTGCCATGATTGTACTCATGTTTTTTCAGCTGCTCTGTTGTCTACCTAGCATTGTTGGTAGTTAGACCATCAGAACCAAGTCTCTATTTGACAACTGTATCAAGTGAAGTGTAACTGCATGGCTGAAGTGGAGTTTTGGTTAGCTCATGCAACGAGAACTTGGTTCATGTGCTAAGTGATACACTCTACTATGAATATGACTATCTATCTTGTAGTAAGTTGTAGAACATGCTTGACTTATTCTATGGAAGTCTCCATTCTCATCATCTTTCTTCTTCTTTAACATATTGCCTCTACAAAAAAGTATTTGAAGTTGATGTCATGTTGTAAATGGTTTAATTTTCTAGGATGTAGTTAACTACCAGTACCAGCTATTTGTATTGCTATAAAAATGAAGCCTATTTTTTCTTGTCATTCAACTCTGTTGAGGGATTCTCTAGTGGGTCTTCCAGGAGTAAGTGGACTATCAACTGAACAAAGGAAAAGGCTGACTATTGTTGTAGAGTTGGTTGCTAATCCCTCCATTGTTTTTACGGATGAGCCAACATCTGGTCTTGATGCTAGAGCTGCAGCTATTGTCATGAGAACAATGAGAAACATTGTAGAAACTGGACGTACTTTGTTTGCACTATACATCAACCTAGCATTGATATATTTGAATCATTTGATGAGGTTTGTTTGCCCCCTTATTTCTGTGCTTGAGCTACTGCAAGCTCTGTAGCTGATTTAATAATTCTACAGTTATTATTGATGAAGATTGGAGGGAGAGCCATCTATGCTGGAGCTCTTGGTCACAATTCACATTATCTGATTGAATATTTTGAAGTGAGTTCTTTGTTTTAACATTAGCTATTTCCAGTCAATCTTTCCTGACCTCCAAAATCAAGAGGTGAACCGTATACAGTTTCTTTAACTATCTCCAGTGATCACCATAGTCAGACAACAGAATGGTCTGCTCCTAGTACGTCAGCGCCTTTGTGGCACTCTTGACTAATGGTATGCCAGCGAAGATAGAGTCTTGGGGTGCCACCACCTAAGATTGAAGTCAAGTTGCTTCAAACAAAGTGAGGTATCGTAGACATTTGATCACCTTATGCAATAGAAACTGTATGCTGCCCTATACATTGGTAATAAGTGCAAAAAATATTCATTGGTCATGTTCTTGTAGACACATTGTTACTCCTTTTTAGGATGATTTAATAAAAGAGCTCAAGCTATAACTGCAAGTCTTTCTTACTATATCCCATATAATGTGGAAGCATGATAGCAGCAAATTCCGTTCATTTGAATTCATTACTGCTACAATTTAATAGTTTTTTCAGATTTAATTATAAGACTAGATTTTAAAGGGTGATCACCTACTCCTCTTCTAGCGGGGCTTTTGGTTTCTAATGTATCATAGATTCATTATAATAAGGATTTTTCTAGTGTAGTTTTCTGTTAAATTTTAGAGTGTGGATGATAATTGGTGAGTCAACACTGGTGGAAATAGACTAGTTAATTTAACAAATTGAAACTTTGAATGCTAGACGAGGTGAATTCTTTCTTCATTTTGTTAGAGGTATGATAAGACTTTTATTGATATTAATACCAACTTTCTGTGAGGATTCCGATGCAGATTGTGAAAGTATAGAGGCTCCTTTCTTGGGGCGTCATCCCATTGAATGCTTCTAGGAATATTTCATCATGACCAAAATCTTTTCCATGACTGCTCAGTGCTTATTTGAGTTGATTATGGTAAAGTTTGATTAGTGTAAGTGGTATTAAAAGGAGGACTCTCTTCGAGTAGTAGTTATCAATGTCAATTCTCCTAGGAAAAATGCCACTGGGTTTTAAAGTGTTCATTTTTGTTGTTTGTTCTGAACTACTAGTAACATTTTGATTGCAGTGACCACAAAGACCTAGAGGAGGACAAAGCTAAAAGAAAAAGTGATGGAGCATGTTTTTGAGAACATGGTAATGACTTCCCCACTCATCCCGAATAACATTGCAATACTTTTAATACTCATTCACATTGGTTTGTCTTCCCTACTCCCTATCATTGAGTCTAGTTTCATATTAACAAGGGATTAGAACTATTTTTTCTAAGACAAAATGTTCGCATGATCACTACTTATATCTCCTAAACCATTTGTCTTCTTAGAAATATCCCAAAGGGTTCAACTAAATTCTCTTACCAGAGTGATGCATTTTCCTAGAACAATATGAAGATGTCGTGGAGCTACTCGACCTTCCATGCAACTGTCATTTTCACACAAGATGACCATCAAGTAGCTCTTTAATAATGCAACATGCCAAATTTGTAAATATAATATTAAGGTGGATCCTCTCTTTCAGATTGTTGGTGTAGAAAATGTTTGGCGTGTAGTGTTTTAGGAGGTTTTGCCACACCATCTTAGCCCATTTGCAGTCCCTAAGTTCATGGGTCAAGCCCATTGGAAATTTTTCTGTCTACTGGTTTATTGAGTTGCAGGCGTATCTCTTTTTTATTTTCTACTACTGTCTGCAGTGTTAAATTCCTGTCAGGTCCATGGAGCTAAAGGCTAATATCTCATTCCCTCCTTGTTGGGGACTTGTTTGTGAACTTGTGTTCTATGTGAATTTCTTTAGGCTTAAGAAATCTCTCACTAAGTCTAGTATTATTTGTCTTTTCAGCCTGTGCTTCCCTAACTATTCCGCTTAATGGTGTAATATTAGTAGATGTAATTTCTTCTAGCTTTTCTACTAGAAATAGTGCAGACAGCTAATCTATAGATGCCTTGATATTAACTAATGTGTTTGCTTGAACAAGTACATTTAGGTTTGTAGACGTCATAAATTTTTGGTATGATTTTTATGATTAGCTCTTTGATTATGCACCTCTGTATTAATTTCTTATACAGATGCTTCAGATATGGTGGCTGAAATCTGCCTTTCAAAGGTTCCATTATTGATTAGTGAATGGATTACCAAATCTCAGGTTGGATTCTTTCTACATGTCCATTCCTCATGTATATTATTAGTATTCCAATTAGACTACTAATGTTCTCATGAGGTCGTCACCTTTTTCTTTAACTCCACAACTAGAATTACTTATCTAATATATTGAAAGCTAATTTAAACAAGGCACAACCAAGACTATGAGAAAACCCACCACTAGATAAAATCTAGTGAGAAACTAACTCTAATAACTAGAAATGCAGTTGCTGCTCATCCAAGATATGAATAGCATGCATGGAAACATAACAGTCCACATTCCTGAGTTATTTTAAAGGAGGTAAGCTCATTATAGCATAAAACTAGTCTAATGTAGGAAAAATATTCAGTTGTAATACTAAATCCAAATAAGTTGTATCATGGATACTCGTGGGTGTTGTACCATCATCTCTCAGCAGACTCTATACCCCATTGACCTTAGTTACAAGTCCTTTGAACAACATTGTCTCTCTATTGGTCTGGTCTAGGTGGTGGCCTAAGGAGTTGCTCCTCCAAATTTATTCTCTATTAATGTAAGTGTTGTAGTTGTGCTTGATGGTTGTTGTGATTAAAATCAGTTATGTTTCCCTATTGCAGTGTTGAGAAGATGGTTTGATAGGTGTTCTATACCTTCTATACCATGCATCTATTATAGTGTCGAGAAGATGGAATCATAGTTTGCAAATCACTCTTAGCTATGGTCATCTATCTTCAATTATCATTGTAGTTGATTGCATATGTCTAGAATTGTATCTTAATATGGAGGAACAGGTTGGATCAGATCCTACAACAAATGAAGGTAGCCAAAAGAGGACATCAACGTAGAATATAAGATCATGCTAGCAAAGTCTTTGTGGATAGAACTTTGCTAAAGGTTGTTTCAAAAAGACATACTCTTAAATATTGCTATATTCTTTCTACTTGTTTGAAGACTATTTTTTTATTTAAGGTCTTGGTGGATAAGAGTCCCCCATCTATTGCAATGTGAACATGTGCAGTCTAAAAACTACCTATCAGAGGTGCACATGTTTCATATGCATAGAACACTACTCTTTGTTACATTGTTATTATATTTGGTTAGATCCATGGATTAGAGGTATTTAAACGATTGCTTCTAACTTATGCATATATCAACACATGATCTCAATGTACTTGAAACCACTGAATGCTCATCCCCCTCTTTCTTATTTTTTCACATATCAATACATGATCCTTGACTACCCTTTCATAGAAAACCTTCTTACATTCATTTATAGGTTGAAAACCATTCATGTACATGTTTGAACCAATTGAAATTTGTGACAGGTAAAATTGTGTATAGCACGGCCATGCTGGGCTGCACGACCGTGGTGGGCAGTGGGTAGCACGGGCGTGGTGGCTAGCACGGCCGTGCTGGGAACTGGCTACCACGGGCATGCTGGGCTCTGGCTACCACAGGCATGCTGGCTAGCACAACCATATTGGGCTCTGGTTAGCACGGGCCTGCTGGCATTCTGGGTCATTTTCTGAAGTTATTGTTAGTTATTTGTTTATATTATGCTAATTATTGTAATTTAGTATGATTATGATTTCTGCAAAGTACTACAAATATCATCCTCCATCTGTATAGAAGCAATTTGAAGACTCTTATCTTTTGATTTGAAGGATTTACTTGATTCGATTCATATCTTCTTTTACTGACCAGTTAGTATCCATTTAAATTCTTTCAGTTCACAAATTGTCGTCAGGGCAACTATACTATATATCGAATTGTAGAAAACTGAAGGCATGAAGCCCATAGATACTTCTCATTCACTTCATACTTCTCATTCACTGGGAGAAGACGGCTTATGTAATAGGTAAGTTATGAGTAGGAGAAACTATGTTTGCTTATTTCTTTCTTGAGCTATATCTCAAAACTTGTATGTTTCTTTGTAGGTATCCATGGTGGTTTGCACAAATTGGATGCTACTATCAACTTGACGGCACTTGAGATCCACAACATACAAAAGTATAGAATGTATGGATTATGAGAAGAAATGCCAATACGTTCTGATCCAGGGGATTCTCCAACCAAAACTACATACATGAACCTCTACATGACGTTGCCAACAGGAAAGGCTGCAACTCTTGTGCTTAGTCCTATGTGTTGAGAGCTCTGGGAGTTGATGAGGACATGTCACATACCTTGTTTGGGATTGGAAGATTCACCACTAAAGCTGAGATTCATAGGGTTGTTGAACTCATTGTGAATTAGGTGAAGGAACTAAGGGAGATTAGCCCTCTTTATATTGTGCTTTGTAGTCTGCAGTGGATAGATGTAGTCAGAAGAAGATATTGTATACATGTGTCTTTTTTGCATGCATATTGTAAAAAAGGGGCCAGGTTAATGTCCTCCCCATGCGTACTCATTGTTCAAATATAAATAAAAGTATCATTGTTGACATTGTAAGCACAACTCGATCTTGATTAACATTCATCTTTTTTCTTATTGAAAACCCCTCTATATTGGCAAGCGACTGACTGGATGCATAATGTCTCTCACTACATATGTATGTATAGTACATGGTGTCTTTCACTACACACTGGCTATAATTACATGTATAGCAAGTGCTAATTTTTGCTATACATGAACTACGAATACAAATTGTAACCAATGTCATCTCTCCCTACATATCATAGGTACAAATTGAATTGTAGTCATATATTTGGCTACAATTGAAACTACATGTTTTGTGTAAGGACATTTTTACCTACAATTAGGGTTACATATGAATTTGTAGCCAGAGGAATAACTAACTACAACTTTAAAAATTGTAGCCTAAATAATTAGCTACATGGGTATTATCTATATATTATAAATGTAAGGATAAATGTAGCCAAAGCTTTTAGCTACAAATTTTGGGGTTTTCGCTACATTTTTTTTGTAGTTAAAGACCATAATTTTCGTAGTGATTTTGTTTTCAAGTTTTGTTCAACATATGTAATAAAGACCAAAACATAATAGTCATAGGGAACAATAGCTCAAACAAGTATATTAAGCCAAGCATTTATACTACATACATACATGCAATTTCAATACCACTAGTCCGACCAATAGGAGGATAAAGCATACCTTGATACGAGCAAACTAGCATTATACAACATGATTGGATCTTTGTAAAGAGTCGTCCATCAAAAAGATCCTGAAATTACAAGCAAGTGTGACTAGATTAACATCACAAGACTTAGGTCATCTTAAACATATTCATCAAGGGTGGATGTTTCACTTAATCTAAGCTCCAGACATTATGATGATTGATTTTGACATCTCCAATATTCATGCAATGTTCATCATCTAGCTACATACTAGATCATATATCATTTTACTTAGGGTGAAACCTCACAAAATTAGGGATTTCAAAGTTAGGTTTCCATCATCTAAATGGATAAATCATAAGATTTGAATCTGACTAAAGTCTTAATCATCATATCATCTACTTAAGTCATATTTAATCATTTTCATGCAAGACGGTGAACAATGGAGTACAAGAGAGATAAAGCTAGATTTTGTATCAAAAAGATCAACATGTTACCGATTAGAATACAATAAATAGCACATGTGTCCATTAGAGTGACATTTGTACAAGATTAGATCTCAAATATAGCAACATGCACATTAGGTCACATTTCAATGTCATGTTTAGATCACTTAGTCATAATAGGAAACAAGAGTGATCCATAAGTCATTTAGGTGATCAAATCATGTAAAGTTACTAATCTAGATCGAACATGATGGTTTGGATTTCATATAATCAAGTGGAGAATCAAAATAATGATCATTCGCATCAAAGTCCATATCACATACATTTCATGAATTAGATACATTAATAGAGCATGGCATGATCAAGTTCGATTCAAATGTCACAATATAGTTAAATTTAGTGATTAGGGCCATGAAAAGCAAGTGGAGTCAAGGTATGATCATGGTTTGACATTATATATCATTAATCATGTAAAAGAGATGTATTTGATGCCATTTTCAACATAATTGGAGCTACAAAACGAATTAGGCTCTGAAACAAGGTTCATTGGATAGATCTCGTTGAGTAGATCAATTTTCATATATATATATATATATGTCTTGTCTTGACTTAGGAATGATTTTATATGAATTTTGCAAGATCAAGACATATTTTCATAAAAGAGAGGGAGAGAGGGATGTTATACCATAATGGGGTGGCGACGTGGCAGCGAGTGACTGGTTGATGTGTGAGGGTCCACGCCAGTCAAAGGTGCGGTTCCACATCTTCTTTTGACTGGGTCAAACCCTAGAAAGAAAGAGAGAGGGGGTGAGAGAGAGTGGGCCCACGAATGGTTTCCTTTGGCTCGTGTGGGTACATCAGTAGCCCATTGATCCAACAGAGTCTGCTTTTCATTCCAAGGTGCTTGCACGTGGTCATCAACAGAGGAAGTCGGGGCGGAGGGGCTCATCGAAGCTCTCCTAACTCCATGATTGGGAGGGAGATGCACCACAGTAGGTGGCCATTCATGCTTGGATTGGCCTCACAGACCTTATGACGGGCTCAGACATGGAGGAGGCATCGAAGAGCCTACTCTCAGAGAGAGCCATGCGGCAATGCCGCAAGGAAGAGGAAGATAGGGGGAGGGCTCGGGGGCCGTTTTGGGCATGCAAGAGTTAGTGAGAAGATGGGAGAAATGAAGGGGCAAGGCGTTGCGGAGCCAACAGACTTAAAAAGATGGATCGAGGGGGTGTGGACACCCCTGCCCATCATGGTCGCGACCATGGAAGTCGTCCATGGCTAGAGGGGTGTCCCATGCCCCTATCTAATGCCCATACCACTAGAAAAGGATAGGATTGAGGCTTTAAGGATGAGATAAAGACTTTGGCAACATCAATTTGAGTTGGGTGGTGCTCCAACGCTATGCCCCTAGGGTGGCCGTGCCCTAGGGCACTGTGGTGCCATTAACCAAGGTAGGGGATGAACAGTAGACGTTCAATCTTACGTGGATGATCCTTGTTCGTTGGATCAATGGACCATGGGTGCACCACACAAAGGGGCCAAAAGATTTATGCGTGCACATGGGTCGGGCCCAAGAGGAATGGTTGAGGCCCATCAAGGAGAAAAACAAGGAAAAAGGTGGAAAAGGGCTAGAAAAGAGGCAATTTTGCAAAAGCCATAACTTTGTGCTCGATTATCTGATTTGGGCGAAATATTCACCATTGGATTTAAAATTCCACCATATATCTAATGGTCAAAGATTGATATCATGATCATCACATTGAGTGATCTCAAACATTCAAAAGATCCTCAATGTTATTAAGGTACTCAACATAGCATAATAGGGCTCAAAATTGCAATTCATTAATCACATCTCATCAATTGAGCAACACATGATTCCAAAAGATCCAATAGATGATTAGGAATGTCACTGAGTCAAAGTGTGCATATTTGGAGGAGGGAGAAAAATCAAGGTTGTTACATCCTCCCCACCTTAAAAGGAAATTTTTTCCACAAAATTAAAGCAAATCCTAAAACAACATTGAGAATTCACATTCCATATCATGTTTATCATAATACTCCACATATAATATCATCGTCATATTTCAATCATCAACATTATTACAAATGTAAGAAACAACCATCAAAGTTCAAACATAGCCACGCTTCCACTGCGTCACTTTGATCAAAAGATCACAAATTTGGAGAGATCACAACTTAAGTCAAATGAATAGGGCTCTTTGATTCAAGAGTAAAGCATGACTTTCAATCCAAACATTTAGGTTTTAGCTTATACATTGGCCCTAGGTGGGGTTATACATCCTTGATTGAGATTTCACATTTCATCATTTCAAGACAAACATCATATTTCAATATCGTGGTTTCATATCAAAATCAAAGGAAGGTCCCACCCTAGTCCACACGAGAGCTTATCCCTAAGTCATGAATAGAGAAAATCAACATGATCATAATTTCAAAGTTTTTGAGATTTGGGAACATGAAATTCATGAATCATAAATCAAGGATGATCTCAAGATCCAAATAGGGTGATCATATGCAACGACCTCCACCAAACTGACAACCAAATCGTTACTAATAATGCGGAATTACCATGAACAACGGATTAACAAAAATCACTAAAATTTAAAACCATTTTGCAAGAAGATCCTTTTCCAGATAACTCTTACTGAAAGATCCAAAACTTATATATATAGTGATTTACATTATACAACATTGTTTCATCTCATCTCGAGGACAACATATAACAGTTGCTCTATCAAAACACATACTAGAGCAACATAAAACCTTGAGCCATACAAACCAAAATCTCAAATCGTTCATGAAACCATTATGAATCGACTCCAAGGACCTGAGAGTACAGAGACGACACATAGGACTTCTATCTACAAGACATGACCGATAGTACACTCAACATGAGTTGCTACTGCTGCCCCAGCTGTTGTTCCTTCTCTGTAGAAAGGTCTCCACTGCTTTGTGCTCATCCACCTAAAAAATTTTGGATCCAACAGGGTGAGACAATTGTCCCAGTGAGAGATATAACTCTCCGCCGACCATATTATTATTGTAGATAAATATTATAAAGCTGAGCAGGGGTTCTTTTATATTAACAGACATGATTATTCATTGTATGAATAGGATAAAGTAATCTCTTTGCTTAAGAAAAAGATGCATCTACCCATGGTAGAATAATAAACCATCTATCTACTTTACAAGGAATGTAAAGGAACATAAACAACATCTATCAAGCTAATATGTATAACTGAATTACACATCAAACAATGTTTTCTATATTCGATCTTTAAGCAAATATGCTACACGACTGAACATATTTTACAACCACACTTATGCCCTGAGGATATGAAGTATACCCCATTCATCCCCAACCGACCACAAACTTCTCACAAGTCGGTACCATACAAGGTCAATGGGAGAGTCGGTTGCCATGACCTCAGTTGTCTCGATCAGTACAAGACCACTGATAGTGACATCTCGTGTCAATCAGCAAAAGAGCATGCCAAGGTATACATGCATCTATGCTCAGAGCTGCAACGTCAACTACACTCTCTTAGGGGAAACATCTACTAACAACTGTCCCCATTTATGAAATTACTGAGTCATGGCATATAGCCATACTTTGAGCCACGGGCCAGTTCATCATGCTCAACATAGAGTCTACGACCGAAGTCACACTCAAGCCAGGATATGGCATATAGCCAAATCCCCATTTATTTCGAGTTCGTAAGGGGATCGACTCACACATGGCCGTCCATTTTACTTACACCCCCACATATTCAAAAATATGCACTCTGGGTTATGCCGCGGGAACCCATTTCACCATTCACCAAATCCTGATGCTGATGGATCTATGGTCAGGGCAATGTTTTATGGTTTCTAGTAATATGTTAAGTGCATTACAATATTCTTTTAGCATCAAACAAGTTATAAGCATCAATCATAAACAAATGCTACAAAGAAAGCTATAATACATTTATCGAGTACTTTTCAAATCTTAGGAACACATTTAGATGCATAACACTTGGGATCTCAGTCTCTTATCACATTATTGGGAATTTTCATCCCTTCACATCATCATCATCATGATTACTAGATCTGGGTATTTAAACCCTTAGATCACCACACAACATTTTCACCTTTGTAATAGGTAACTATTACCTCTAGGTCCTCAGACCAAGGTATTCATTTCACTTGTTGTACAAGTATTTCACATAGTTTACATGGTTTGATTAAGTTTCTTGTCACCTCTCATTAGGCAACAACTATACACATGGCACACAAGTCTCGTTTAAACATCTTGTCACTTCTCACTAGGCAACAACTATTTTACATGGCTCACAAGGCCATTTAAACATCTTGTCACCTCTCACTAGGCAACAACTATTTTACATGGCTCACAAGGCCATTGAATCATCTTGTCACCTCTCACTAGGCAACAACTATTTTACATGGCTCACAAGGCCATTGAACATCTTGTCACCTCTCACTAGGCAACAACTATACATATGGCTCACAAGGACATTATTCGGGTTAGAGTTTCCCTTTATAGCCAAATAGGGTTTCAAGTTCATATTATTAATCCAAACCCTAATTCACTGCTCTATACATCGAGGAGCACACATTGATATCATAAGTATTCAATCATACTTATTTATTGTCATAATTTATCATTTAATGATTATCAACACAAAGTATGAGTTTCTCTCTCATCCACACTAGGATATTGATTACATCATACTTTTAGTTCAATCCTCCTCTTTGAGGAATATAGGTCATCATTAACAATTCACATCATCTTTTATTTTGCAATATATGTCACTCAATCAATCACATATGATTGAAGTGTCTCTACCGTATTGGGTATCAAATTGTGTGTTCATTATCATATCATGCTTTAATATACATTCTTTACTTCATGTTGTGTATCCAAATCGAGCATGTGAGATAGTCAGACCATGTCATGTTTCAGGGTGTATCCCCTAATCATCATATCATGTACCCATATCAAATTGGCTATCATTTAGTTCTTATCATTTCAAGATAACTTTATATCGGGTATGAACTAGGTGCTTGACCCCATATCGGGTATAATCTATGTGCTTGATATCATATCATGCACAAGATGAGCACCATATTAGGCATATAACATATGACTCATCATGTATCATTTGAGTGGTATATATACAAAATACCATATCAGTTTCCCATTCAAGATTATCATATCGGGTTTCCATGTTTGGTAGACCCTTAGACTCATAACCCCTTCATTACTTCAAGGATCAACCTTATCATATAGTTACTCGACAAACTAGGTGTCTTATTGAATTCTCATACCACAATCCATTACACAAGGGGTAGGGTATATTGGGTTTCAATCCATCATCTAGGGTTTTCCACAAAATTGGGTATATTATTTTATATCGTGCATGAAGTATGAATTGAACCTCATATCGTTCACAATATAGGAGTAAGTGCTATTCCTATCATTCAAGGGATATCATTCATATCATTCATATATTTGGAGTGTTCACTATCTCTCTATCATGCAAGAGGTGTAGTCTTAGACTTGTATCATGTATAAGTGGTAAGTAGGTATCTCTCATATTGTGCAAGGGAATGGATCATATCATGTATGATCTATCCTCTATCCCCATATCAGGTTAACCCCCATCTCGTGTTTCATATCGGGTTAAGGTATTTCAACCATATCGGGTTATACCATGTATTTGATTCTATGTCTTATATTATGCATAGGTGTATACTTCATCAACCATATTGTGCACCAGATGTGTGCTTCATGATATCGTGTACAAGAGGTGTATTACATGATCATTTCATGCAAGGAGCACTTGCTATTCTCATTTATATCGGGTTACCCAAACTAGGGTTTCATATCGACTTACAAGTATGCCCTTGTTCCTATATCGTGCATGGAGTCTATATCGTGCAATATGTATTATGGTTAACACCATATCGTGTTCCAAGGTATGAACTTCATCTCCATATTTTGCAAGCAGATATAATATCACAATCATATCGTGCAAGTTATACATGTATATCACTATATCGGGTATGAGCTACTTGTTTGTATGCTTGAACCCGATATCACTTTATAAAGTGATACCATCTTCTTCAAGCTCTAGACCTTTGTTCTATATATTCTAGTTTATGAATAATAGGTCTAGGAAATTCTTAGAACTCATGGAATCATCAAGTACTCAATAGAAACTCATAATTGAAAGTAATCATCTAGTGTAACAAGTTAAGTGGTAAATAATAACATGATTGGGTTCAAGTTATATAACCCACCTTATGAACACTTAAAAGCTCCAAGCTCCAAAGATTCACGTCCTAAGGTTGAATATGAACTTCTCCAAGGTCCACGGCTCGTTCAAAACTCCTCCGTAGACAAGAAATCACCATAGTTAAGCACTTTGTGAAGAAGGAAAGAAAGGAATATTCATAACCCGATATCCTATTTCAACCAAGGTTGAAGATGACCAAAGCCTTACCTAAAGCTTGGTACTCGAGTTCTCCTTGCTCCTTGAACTACTTTTCATGATACCTAAGGGGCTTTGCATGATATCTACAAGGGATATGGTTTGTGAGGATTGTAAACTTTCATAAGTTGGTGAAAGGTGAAGTATATATACTTGGTTTCATGAGATAAAGTGTATAAGAGGTGTCTTCACCTCATGCTACCAGATGACACGTGGCCATGCATGGTTGACACATGGACATGCATGAAAACATATATATATTTCCATGCAAGAGTCTTGAGGATAAGCTAGAGATAATATCTCAACCATCCTTTATCTTCTTGGATAAGTTTCCTCATCTTTATCTCATCAACAAGGCAACCCAATACACTTTATGCAAGGGCTTTGAAACCCGTCATGGACCACCTCCTTGAGGTGCTCTGCCCATCATGGCCTTTTCCAAAGCTCAACAATCTGATTGGAGGCCTCTATCATGGCTCCTTGGCCGATAGGACTCCTATGTCAAGCCTACAACCTGATACATCACATATAAAGCTTCTCCTTCAACTCTTTCCTTGGTCTTTCCATCACCAAGAGTATCATTACTCAAAAGTGATTCAAACATAGTATGTCCTTATTAATTTTTCCTGTACAAGATACATAGAGGGAGTAGGGACACTCTAGAGGTGTTAATTTGCATTCCAACCCCATTTATTAGGTAAATTACAAATTGTACCAAAATTGGTGCACAAAGTACTAACATTGTTTAAACAAGTTATAACTTGGGATTTAGGCTTTCCACAAGCCACCAATTAGCAACACTCTCTTTATTATGATACTAAAACACTTAGAACACATTCCACATGTGACACTTTGCAATGTAACCCCTCATCTTGGGTAAATTGCACTTTTCACTCAGACTTTCATATAATGCACAAATAGTTTGTAATTAAGCTCAAACTTGAAAATAAACTTCACCAGAAGCCTTAATTACTTTTAAAAAGATTAGAATCAGTTTGTAAGTAACTTACTTAATCAAAACTCCTAGAATTAAGCCATAACCCAGGTCAGGGGTGTTATAAGAGAAGTTGAATCAATATTGAGATGAGTTATCAATAGTCAAGATTTTGTATATCAATATCAAGAGTCATGATTTTGGACAACAAAAGTCATATGTCCAAAAATTTCAAAGCTAGGGTATAAGATTCCTAATTAGACAATAGGTGGGATCATTCATCCATAATAAAAGTTTGAGAAACAATTGAGCAACATTTCATGATATCGACATCAATTTTGTTATCATGATATTCAAGGTTGATGAATGATCTAGATCTAGGTCATTCTAGGAACTTAACCACAAGATATAGTCAACATCATCATGTTTCAATATCATCATCAAATCGAGATTTAATATCAAGTTTCAATATCATCATAAGATTTCACTTGTTAAAGATAGGTCAAAAGATCAAAATCGCATGGAAGGAGTTGCCTTTCCAAACTTCAAATTATGAACAAGAATTTTTTTTAAAGGTAATAATAATAGGGATGTGACCTAGGTTAGGGGAGTTATGAAACAAACTACCACCCTAATCTAGAACATTTGCCCTCATTAGTCGTGAGGTATCAAGTCCATCAAATAGGAAGAACATCATTTATGGATTTGTATTTCGCAAGGTCATGAGATAAAGACCATTTATCATAATAGAGAAACCATGATTCAAGATTGCATATATTTGAGGTCATAATACTGTTCCCTTCTCTTCATAACTAAGAGCAAGGGGGTATACTAAAAAATAGAGTAGTCAATATAGGCTCTTTCAATGATTGAGCATTATCAAGTATGATCAAAGATCTCATATTTTAAATATTTATTTAAAATTGTATTTAACAATGGAGCATTATACTCAATAGGGGATTTTGCCTCTTGTATAAAAATTTTCATCATGATTTGAAGAGTCCAAAGTCATAGTCATTACAAGGCATGTTCATGATACATGTCAACAAATAGGGAAAATGTTTTCTTAATCATGTTTGAGGTTTGATCAACAATATATGCAAAATGGACTTAATCAATAATGACCTCATCAACAATGAGGTATAAAGCATGAGCTCTCCTTATTTCATCATACTAAGGATCATTATCATTTACCTCAAACATATGAAGCACATGGGTCATATTTGGTAAAATAGAGTTTACATGATCTAAGATGTTACACATGAGTACTTAGATTCAAGAGTACTTTTATTAATCACAATCAAAATTTTCAAATTAAGCTCAGATCATGGAATCATTATCATCTTTAATCAACTTTTACCAATTCATTTGAATTTTATGTTCCCCATACGTAAGATACCCATATTCGAGAGGTCATATGACTAATTGTTGCGAGATATATTACATGAGGAGATGAGAGACTAACTAATCATCATCTAGTGGGTGGCTTAGGGTAGTCATTAATGAAGAGATGAGATGATAAAAGACTCTCTAAGCTTTTTAGGGAAAATCCTTAATCCAGTCTTGGATTCACTTCAACCAAGTAGGTATACAACAGATACCCCAACCATCGTAGCTAGGCGGATAGGAGGTGTATCAGCCCCCATGTAGTGACCTTCCTAGATGCCTCAACTTCACCATTATGGACTTAGGTTTTCCCAAGGTTCATACGAGTTGGGTTATTAAACACGTATAGAGGATACGTGATTGCTCTGATACCATTTATCACAAAACTACTTGTTACCCAAATCCTCACTCCTAATAACTAGAAAGCCAAAGGTGAGAGGACCCGAGTGTCCATCCGTAGGATAGATCACATAACATATGCATGAATAAAACCACAAACAACAAATAAAGTATGAGACAAGAAAGCATAAAAGAATGCTAAACTGGTACTTGACAAGATCTTAGGTCTCATATAACAACCATGTGTATTCCATTTGCAATTCATTATTTATCATCAAAGTATGAGCAGATTATCATAAGTGCTGAAGCATTGATCATCATTAGAAATTCATAGTGTACATGTTACCTAAAATCATAAAATGGGTACACATCAACAGAACTGTGCTGAATATGATGTGCAAACATATAAAATCACATGTTTAAGAACATATATTGCTTGGAAAAAGCATAAAGTAGATAAAAAGAACAAAGCAACAACATGATTAAAGAATCTCTTATTAACATGCAAGTATTTTTTATGTTCATTTTCATTATACCAACAATATTATAAGGCCTTTGACCAACTTATCAAAAGAGGAGAGGGTGCTCAAGATTAGCTACCCTATTTCAACATGAGAGACTATACGACTAAACATCTAGAGTTAAACCTATTCATAAGAGACCTCAAGGCCATTGCCGAGAGATAACCCTTGTATAAACATGGTATACCCTATCATGACAACTCAAGTAAAACACCCAGCCTTGTGTCCTTACCCTGAGAATACAAGCATGTACACAAGGTTATATAATGGACATCTATAATTATGTTTTAAAGTTTTATTCAACATATGTAATCACACCAAAACATAGTAGTCATAGGGAACAATAGCTCAAACAAGACATATTATATTTGAAAATTGATCTACCTCAATGGGATCTATCCAATGAACCTTGTTTCAGAGCTTAATTTATTTTGTAGCTTCTGTTATGTTGAAAATGGCATCAAATGCATCTCTTTTACATGATTAATGAAGTTTAATGTCAAACCATGATCATACCTGGACTGCACTTCATTTTCATGGTCCTAATCAATAAATTTAACTATCTTGTGACATTTGAGTCGAACTTGATGATGCCATGCTCTATTAATGTTTCTAATTCATGAAATGTATGTGATATGGACTTTGATGATAATGATCATTATATTGATGCTCAACTTGATTATATGAAATTCAAATCATCATGTTCGATCTAGATCAGTAACTTTACATGATTTGATCACCTAAATGACTTATGGATCACTCTTATTTCCTATTATGACTAAGTGATCTAAACATGAAATTGAAATGTGACCTAATGTGCATGTTGCTATATTTGATATCTAATCTTGTACAAATGTCACCCTAATGGTCACACGTGCTATTTAATGTACTCTAATTAGTAACATGTTGATCTTTGTGACACGAAATCTAGCTTGATCTCTATTGTACTCTATTATTCACCATCTTGCATGAAAATGATTAATATGACTTAAATGGATGATATGATGATTAAGACTTTAGTCATATTCAAATCTTATGATTTACCCATTTAGATGATGGAAACCTAACTTTGAAATCCCTGATTTTGTAAGGATGTTTCACCCTAAGTAAAATGACATGATCTGGTATGTAGATTGATGATGAACATTGTATGAATATTGGAGATGTCAAAATGAATCATCATAATATATGGAGCTTCGATTAAGTGAAACATTCACCCTTGATGAATATGTCTAAGATGACCTAAGTCTTGTTATGTTAATCTAATCACACTTGCTTGTAATGTCAGGATCTCTTTGATAGACTCTTTTCAAAGATCCAATCATGTTGTATAATGCTAGTTTGCTCATATCAAGGTACATTTTATCTTCCTATTGGCCAGAGTAGTGGTATTGAAATTGCATGTATGTATGTAGTATAAATGCTTGGCTTAATATACTTGTTTGAGCTATTGTTCCCTATGAATACTATGTTTTGGTTTAGATTACATATGTTGAACAAAACTTGAAAACATAATGATAGATGTCCCTTATACAACCTTGTGTACCTGCGTATATTCTTTGGGTAAGGACACAAGGCTGGGTGTCCTACTTGAGTTGTCATGATAGGGCATACCATGTTTATACAAGGGTTAGATCTTGGCAATGGCCTTGAGGTCCCTTACGAATTGGGTTAACTCTAGACGTTTAGTCTTGTAGTCCCTCACATTGAAATAGGGTAGCTAATCTTGAGCACCCTCACAGACCCCTTCTTTTGAGAAGTTGGTCAAGGGCCTTATGATATTGTCGGTATAATGGAAATGAACATAAAACACACTTGCATGTCATCATTGATTCATTCTTGTTATCTACTTTACGTTGTTACCAAGCAATATATGTTCTTAAGCCTACCATTTTATATGTTTGCACGACGTATTCAACACATCATTGCTGATATGTACCCATTTTATGATTTTAGGTAACATATATAATATGAATCTCTAGTGATGAACAATGCTTCTGTATTTGTGATAATATGCTCATACTTTGATGATATAAAATGACTTGCAAATGGAATACACATGGTTGTTATATGGGACCTAAGATCTTGTCAGGTACTAGTTTAGCGTTCTTTTATGCTTTCTTGTCTCATACCTTATTTGTTGTTTGTGGCTTTATTCATGCATATTTTATGTGATCTATACTATGGACGGATGCTCAGGTCCTTTCACCTTTGGCTTTCTAGCCATTAGGAGTGAGGATTTGGGTAACAAACAATTTTAGACATAGATCTTTGTGAAACCATCCTTCCCATTGCATAGTTATTGACACAATCTACTGGTTAATGGATAATACATCAGTAAAAATTTTGTTTCTACTGACTATCTGATGCCATATTTCCCAACAATCGATTCATGGGTTATGTTTGACTTCAACATCGTACCACTTATTACTTTGTCACTTCACATGTTATGGTTGAAGATTTTACCTTATCCTTCCAACAAGGAAAGAAATTGTTTGTGCATGTAATGAACTTTGTGTATAACTCCTTCTTGATTCTATGTGTGGGCCAGCAACAATCATTAAAGATGAGTTATTAAATGAAGTCTTAGTTGTAAAGTTGATGTTGTATGATCGAGAGGTCACAAGTTTGAAACCCCCTGGCAACAGGATGAATGAATTGCCAATTTTAATATAAAAAATGAAGTCTTAGTTGTGATCAACCTTTGGCTTGTCAGTCAATGTCATGCTTCTCTTGCACCTTATGTTCCTTTGACTCCTCTAGTGAAGCCGGAGGCATTCATACTATCATCATGGATACTTTTTGGTGTCACCTTGGCTTTAAGATTGTGACGAAGGGTGCCATGTTAGTTTTAGTTACTTCTCTTAAATGTCATAAATTTTGCGTTGGTATCTTTGGGGTTGATGAAACCTTTCTACATGTTGTCACTCACCTTGTCCCTGACCAACAACATTGTATCAAACTCATGATGCCCTTTTTGACTTCAATAATGCCTTCAACATGGTTGATAGATCCACCATATTTCTAGAAGTTTGTCTTCATTTCCTAGATATTGCACGTTGGGTTTGAGTTCCCCTCTATATAGATCAGAGTGAGCCAATTATCCCTAAATATGGTGTCCAACAAGGTGATATGTTAGGGCCACTTCTTTTTTTATTGGCTCTTAATCCTCTCATTTTGTAGTTGAAGGGTGAATATGTTGGATGTATGTCTTAGGAGTGATCATATGATTATTGTAATAGGGATACATTGTGTATGACTCGATTATTAATGGAAGGTAATTCCACTTATTATATTTATTTTAGTATTGAGATAATGAACACATGTAATAATATCCTAAGAATGTTTTGACTCAATGACATATGGTTTGGGTTGAGGACTAGAACATGAGATCATATGTATACCCAAGAGTATTAATTCTTGTTATGTCCCTAGTTAGTACTTAATGTTGATATTATAGAATATCAATAACACATGAGACCACCTAGGCTTCAAAACGTCGAAGTGGATTGTCTTGCAAAGCTACATCATCCAAACACAAATATTGTTGTCTATGAAACTCCTCCTATGGGTTTTTCTTTAGAAATTTCAAATCTATTTGCAATGGAAACAATTCCATAGTCTCAGACACTGGTTTTTGTAATTAGTATGATCATTACATCTCTGATGCAAGTTAATAAATGAAAGATTTATCTTTCCAACAAAAAAATAGCACATAAGTATAGTGTGTATGTTGGATGGCGACTATGCCTCTTTTGTCATGATATTGGATATCAATTCAAGTACATGGGTACTTGTTAGATATTGAGTTGTACTGGACAAACCCACTTTGAGAATAGCATGGAAGACACGTCATGGTAGTTAGACTCATATCTTAGTGCCATAGTGGTGAGTGTAATCCCTAGACCTAAAGTCACTATAATGATCACATGTTGTTCTGTGTACTTTAACACTGCACAGTGCAACTAAGAATAAGGGTTGCCATACATGTAGTGATTGGGTGTACTGTGACACTTGTGGATTACTGTGAGTTATGTAGATGGATTTTTTCCCTCTTATTCAAGTAAGGTCTTGACCAATTGATAAAGAGATACTAGGAAATACATGGCCATTCTCATGTGAGGCAATATATGATATTGAGTGCACATAATCTCAATAGTCTACTCTATTTCAAGAAACATAGATTGAATGTTAAGAGGATGGCTGCTCATGACTAAGGTTAAATCTAGATAACTCTGAGAAAGGGGTTATATTGTCATGGAAACATTGGTCAGTTACAGATTAAATTTGTTCTCAACTTATTCTGATTACTTGGGTAGCAATGACATGTTGTTGGATACCTCTCTTTGCTTGTTAGGTCTTTGGCATCACTTCCAATGTACTGTGGAACCTTTGGGTCACTGACGTAAGGATTATTAAGGAATTTGAAATTGTTGCTATACACAAGATTATAATGGCTCTCAATTATGTAAATGTTGGTTTCCTACCCAACCATTCAACGAGGTAATCCAGTTAGCCGAATGGATGGTCCAAAGCAATTGGTCGACTAATCCTCAGTTTATCAACTGGTTACCATTTGGGAAACTAGCCAATTCATCGACTAGATAACTCAACTAGTTGATTGGACACAATTTAGGAAAAAGGATAAAGAAAAATTGATTAAAGAAAAATTGATTGACTTAGAACCAAACTGGTCAATCATATTGGATAGGGTTGACCACTAGTCAATGGATGTACCAACTAGTCAATAGGATGATCCAACCAGTCAATTGGATAATAAATTGATCGATTAGGAAGTCTATTTGAGTTTTCCTAGTTTGATTCAGTTGATTAGGAATGAGATTGGATTTTTTGGATCGAAGATCATGACTCTACTATATGAAGGGATTGATGTCCAAAGGGAGACACACAAATTTAGATACAATTTGTCTAAGAGTTCTTCCTCTTGGAGAGAGAAAAACTCATCTCAACAATGAGAGTCTGCTATAGGAGGGGGAGAGTGGACAACGCTAGCACTTTAATCACTCCAATTTCCACTTCCTCTTGATGACCAAGGTAGTGGACCAAGAGCTCTCATATCCACATTAAAAACATTGAGGTTGAGGCCTTTATGAGTAGGATTGAGGACATGCAACTTTTTTTAGGAGCATTCAAGGTGATGCTGCAAGGAAAAGGCAGTGACAACAATAACAATAACTACTACTACTTCAAATATGGATCCAAAATTGAGATTTAAACTGACATAAAATGTGTCTAGATATTATGTAAGACTAATGTGCGCTAAGGTATTTTTTGTGTGGAAAATTATGGTAAATATATTTCCCAACCCCTAAGACGGGGACAAAGTTACAAGCCTCACCAGACGTGGTGCTTACAAGGTAGCGCCTCAAGGGCTAAAGAGATGCTCAGTATTGAGCTTACATTAGAGGCCAGTTTCTAATGATTACAGGAAAGATTGTGGAGTTTATTTCTATAGTAATCAAATAATTGTTTGATTTCGGATTCCAGTTTGCTAAATAAGACTAAATAGTCAAGATTTGGTCCTCCATGCATTATGGAGTTCCTCTCCATCTAGAGAAGGTGGACGTAGCCAGTGATGGCCCATAGTTCAATGATTCTATTGTGCTTGTATCTACTGCCAAAGGAATTTAGACAGTCAGCTAAATTGTATGAAGTTCTAATATTTAGCTTTAGTTGAGAGCGACCCCACATATATCTCCAATAGGAACATTCTTTAGAAAGATGAGTAGTAGATTCAACTTCCCGTTGGCACATAGAACAAAGGGGATCAGAAATAGACACCCATTTCATAATTTTGTCCATTGTAGGCAGTAGCTTTTTGAGCACCTTATAAGTTGGCCAAGGTATATTTGTTATTGCTTGTAAGTTTATAATATATTGATGTTTTATATCTATGACATATTCATTGGCTAAGGTTTTTTTTCTTCAAAAAGAATATATTTTGACTTGTGCCCCCTTCCTTTAAAACCCTATAGTGGAATCGGAGTTGATGTTGTACTCTTCTAACGTCGATTTGGTTTTTGAACAACATATTGGTGTGTTTCTCCCTAGGGTCACACACTAATCAACTGAATGGTGACTAGATGCAACCTTAGGAGGTTCTCAAACACACTTGGGATATTTTGAATTTATAATGCCCTCATAGGCTCGCTCACATTGACTAACACACTTCACCCACAAGCACATGGGGCCGTGTTGTAGTATAGAAGGGTGGCAAGTTAGGTGTCAAATCTAAGAGAAAAGGGGGCACTAGAGCTAGGTTAGTTTTGTCTAGGTTCCAACTATGGAGTCTAGGGTTGAAGGGTTTAAAGGTGGATTTTTTTTAATCACACTAAAGGTTGAACAAGCAAGTAATTAAATGAGAACAAACAAGCTCAAAACCTAAGCTAATCCTATATAATTAATTCTAATGAGAAAGGAAAGACAAGTTAAGCAAGAAGGATAGAGTTACACTAGGCAAGCAAAGGCAGAGATCTACACTACACTAAGCTAGCAAACTAAGAAACATGGCAATTAAAGACCTATACTAGCAAGAACAAGGCAAGAGCAAGTCAAGAAGCTAACTAAGCAAGTAAAGAGCTAACTAAGCTAACACTGGCTAAGCAAGAAGGTAATTAGGGTTTTAATGCAATAAAGGGAAGTGTGGGCTGTTTGGGGGATACACTTATCAATTAGGTTGTGGTGATAGCATGTGAACATTATACTTTCATTTATATTACCAAACCAAATAAAAGTATAGAGGATAATGAATTTCCCTAAATTACTAACTGGTCGTGGATATGATAGGTTGGTTATAGGGAAACTAGTCCCTATCACTTCCTACTCACCCTTATGAGGCTCAATTGAGTTAGGGTTTAGGTGAAATCAATCAGGGTATAGTCAAGTCTAGGTTTCTAGGATAGGAACTACTAGGGGTAATTAGGGGCCGAGGGTAGTAATGTAAGGTGGAAGTGAGGTTTTAGACCTCACATCACCCACATTGTAGCCTTGAGAAGGCTCCAAGATAATTACACTAAATTCTCCTATACTTGCTACTTAGATCTCTCACCTAGGTGTAGGAGAATTTATTAACATGTAGGAAGGTGAATAGCTAACCAAGGATCCATTAATTGGACTTAGGAGCAAGTCACAAAAAGAGCCACATTTATAAGCAATTTTTCTAAAATCTAGGTGATTTCAAGCACAAACCTCAAAGCAATTTATGAGAAATGAGATATAAGAGAACAAAATAATTATCAAATACAACCACAATCTTTACATATCATTTCTTCCTGCATGGTATCAAAGTAACATTTTGATCCCCAAACAGCCAATCTAAGGGGCCTAGCTACTCATAAAACAAAAATACAAGAAGAAAGGAAGAACAATGAGTAGAGGAGTGAAAAGACACGATGACTTCGGTGAAGACTCCTCCTTCTCCACCTCCTAGTAGTAGCAGCTCAAGCACAACCCTCCTTCAAGGTGGAATGGCATGGGTGTATGGTGGAAAATGGCCAAAACCCCTAAAGTAGGTATTTTTGGGGGTGGAAGATGAAGAAATGGAGGTGGAATGAGGTGGGAATGGATGGGAGGTGAAATGGGGAGGCTAGAGTGATTGTAGGGTAGCTAACCTTTATTCTAGAGTCGTGTCCCAAGTATATATAGGTGGTGGGGAAGCACTAGGTTAAGTGGGGGTAGAATAGGAAATGTGGTGCAAAAGTTGTGCCAGGTTTGTATGTAGCATGGCCATTGATGGAGCTTCCACTTACGTGGAATTGTGTGCACCACTAAAAATCCTAAATATGGTAAGTCTTTAAGTTTAGCCTTGCTTATACTAGATTTAGAACTCCACCCACGTATGCTAAGATATGTGGAAGTCTTATCGTAGTATCGTTAAGGGTCGAATCCACGGGACAACGATCTTGTTGTGAGCAACAAGATGAAAAAACATTAGAACTTCACTTAATCTCTTAATAGTAGGTACTTAGATCAAAAGGTTGGTTTGGTTGTTTTAAACTAAGAACATGTAAAGTAAAGCAAGCAAGTAAATTTAAGGATGTTAAACAATGATAAAAAGTCACTAGGGTGTGATCGGTTTTCACCGCCACTACACATGGATCAAGACACGCAAAATAAAACATAACCTGCAACAAGAGTTTAGTCAGTTAGTATCTTTGTAGACTTAGTTTCCTTTCAGAGAACTAACTACGAGAAGTGCAGGAATGTTGCAAAGTCAGCCATCCCCGAACAAATGGTCAACTACTTTGCATCATTCCCTTCACAAAGTGTGTTCCTCGACCCATCAAGGTTGTACTTTCATACATCAACTGATTCCATTTCATAGTATGAAAGTACAACGATGGAAGTGAGTTTACTCCACTTCTTGAAATACACTCCTAGATACCGAAACAGATGCATGGTGGATACATGCACCAAGAACCAACATTCAAACGAGTTTCGAATCTAGTAGTACAAACGTAGACAATTCATACTAAAAGATAAAAGGTAACACAAGTTGGTGATCAAGCAACAAGCATTCATTAAACATTTGATGTTGAACTGAAAAGATATAATATCTATATTGCAAACTATGGATTACATTACATGAGATGAAAACATGGGTAGCGGGGCTACTCCCCGCACCCCAGTGAGAGAGACTACTCGCTCATAGATAGGACAAAGAAGGAGGCAAGAAGAGAGAGAGAGCATCATCCCTACAAAGGAGAGAGGAAAGTCAACCCCTTGGAGAGAGAGAGAGACGATCTTCTAGCTTCATAGGTTGCTTGATGATGAGGTCCCCTCTTCCCACCTTCTTTGGCAGAGAGAGAGAAAGCAGCTTCAAGATGGAGTGTGGATCTCAGACCGGTAGCCCCTAAGCGGAGGATGGAAGTTGGATTTGCTCTGGAGTGATAGAGGTAGCCTCTGGACGTATGAAAACTTGATGTCTTTTGGAGGACCCTTGGGGTCTTATTTATAGGCCTTAAGTGAAGTCCAAACGGTTTGAAGACCGTTTGGACCTCAAGACCGTTTGGATTTGGACCTCAAGACCGTTTGGCTTCATGCGGTCTCGGGACCGTGTGACTCCATGCGGTCTCGGGACCGATTGGCTTCATGCGGTCTTGGGACCGTGTGACTCCATGCGGTCTCGGGACCGATTGGCTTCATGCGGTCTTGGGACCGTGTGACTCCATGCGGTCTTGGGACCGACTGGCTTCATGCGGTCTTGGGACCGTGTGAGTCCATGCGGTCTTGGGGATGGTTGAGTCTTTTATGATTTTTTTGTGTCTTTTTCTGCAAGTAAAAAGGGGAAAGTTAGTCTAATAGTATATTTACAATAAGAGGGGATATTTAGGGATTATGTCTAATTTTAATTGAGAAAGAGTGTGGAAAATTGAAGAAAAGACTAAGATAATCATCCCAAAATTGGAGGTTATCACCCCCCTAACTTAGAGTCTAGCTTGTCCTCAAGTTAGATAGAGCTGAGGCATGTAATGGCGAGGTGATTTTATTTAGTTAGGATTTCCATACTCTTGCTTCAATTCTCAACCTGAGTTCTCCTAAGGTCATATCGGGTCTTATTGCTTGCCTTGTCTCTTTCAAGTTTTGAGAGTTGCTTGGGTCTCAGGTTCCTTCCGTATCTCGTAGCTTGCATCGGGACCACTTTTTATTATGTGCATGTTGTTGACTCTAATCAGCTTTATACCTCTCTGAAGAACCTACTGGAAGCTAGAGTGGGTATGAGGGTTGGCTAAAGGCTTGAAGTGTAACTCCCCCTTCAAGTGGGGGAGGGGTTGTCTATGCTTTTAGAATCTTACTACCGGGCACGACACATCTGCCTTTGTGAGGGCAGCTGAATGCACCGACCGGGTGAGTCCTTTATAAGCCTTTCATATATTTAGATACCTTAGGGTTTCACTATCGGGCACGACACATCTGCCTTTGTGAGGGTGGCTAAATGTGCCGGCCGGGTGAGACCTTCATCGGTTCTTTATATAGATCCTTATTTATGGCACAACTCTCATAATTTTATTCAACTCTCTGGCTTTTATTCGTAGACTCACAGGCTTAGGATTTGGGGTTTTTTGGGAAATTATTTTGGGCGGCCAAGCCTCTTTTATTTGAATAGAAGAAAGCTATTCTTAGAGTTTTTCAACATGCACTTATTTGGTTTCTTTTTTGTGGTCCACTTGCAAGACTTCTTGATTTGGAAGTCGCCTAATGCCCCTCTCATCCTTGAGAGCTTGGCTTATTTCTGCCTTGATATTGACCTGTGGAGAGTCAGAAAACAAAAGCATGAAAATCAATAGTGGAGAAACATTATTAAGTCGCCATTATATGTCTAAGTGCTATTTACTTTTTGAGGACTAACATGATTCTAAAGTTAGCTGAGGGTGACTTTATTCCAAATATTTATTATCAGATGAATTATTTAAGATGAAAGCTAAATGTGTAAAGGAAACTAAGAAAAAATTGTACAAAAATGAAGGAGAAGATGGAAAAGGAGGGATATATAAATGATACCTCGCCCTTGTCTAATGTACCCCCCCCCAACTTATCACTCACTCTGTCCTCAGAGTGTCAAAGTGATAGGTTGAGAAGTACAATGACAAGGGCGTCAGGCTAAGTTAATCCTGAGTTTTCCCATGGTGTTCGGAGAAGATTAGCTGCAAACTTTCTGCGTAGAGCGTGGTAATCCACGTCAGTCATATCCTCTACTGGTCTTTGAAGGACCATGATGGTGTACATCCAATAGAGGACGTGGAAGCCGTAGTCATTTGATTCCCGAATTTGTTGGGGACATTTGTGGTTGAAGGAAGGGCGATGAAAATGTTCTTTGCCGTAAGCCCTTGTGTGCTGACTTAATAAAGCGATTAATTTGTCTGCGCATTCCTTCGCCACTACCTCTGTGGGCGTCTTTGGTGTCACGATATAATTCTTCTGCCGGGGATTGAACTGGTTGTCGAAACTATTACAGATGGTAGTTGTTCCTTCGGGTAGGTTTGTTGCCAGAAGCATCCGGTGCTCATGATAAAGGAAGGGTAGCATGATAAACTTCGGTGTTGTGTGTTGTAGGGAGGAGATTAACGCTTCAGTTGTTCTGAAGTTCTTTAGCTTTAAAAGATCATCCTTCATGTACAGGGACGCCATATATGTTGTAGGGTGATTTTGGCCAAGGAGAAATTGATAAGCGGCCATTAAGCTTACGGAGAGAGAGACTTTGAACTATATAGTCTCTCGTAGCGTGTCTGCCATGATTAGAATGTCACCGGACATGAATACGAGTTCATCCTTCTTGGCGGAAAGCCTCGACATGATGAGACATAGTTCAATGTCAGAGAGACCGTTGCAAGCACTGAGGTCGAAGTCTGGGAAAGTTTGTTCTATGGCAGATAGAGGCACCATTTGTGATGGCGATCTCCTAATGGTTGCCCCTGACAAAAGATCTATGTCTCCTTTTCTTGGCTCGGGTGCTGTTGCTGGCTGCTTTGTTTTCTCCAATTCTTTCAAAGTTTGTTTGAAAGGTCGCCTCTGTGAGCGTTGGATTGCTAAAAAAAGGTAACGAGGGACGTCATCTGGTGCCATTGTCGGGTCCTTGAAGAACCTTCTATCACAAATAAGCTCCATGGCGTAACGCCCTCACAGGGAGTGAAAATCTTCGGTGACTAGATCAGTGAAGGGGATTTCTTGGTTTAGCACTTGAATGTGACAGATGGTGCAAAAAGTGCAGTCCCCAGATCCCGCAGCAGCTTGGACTTGTGGGTTAATTGTTTGGAGCCAGGGTTGGCTCCAGTCTTGATGGAGGGACGGGCGTGCAGCCCAAATTAACTTAAGAAGTCGAAAGGGAATACATCTTGCTTCTCCTGCTTCTTCTCCAACAAAATTTATTGTACCGACAGGTAGCTCAGTGCTGCAAAAATTATATACCTTGGCGTCCCGAGCCTCGGTGTCTACAATCATAAATAACCAGTGATCTGAAACTTGAAAAGGCACGGTAAGATAACGTGCCTGCCGTGCTAAACCAACATGCAGCCGCTCTATTGACTTTGCTCGTATGTCTTTGTATAACAAGCCTATAGACAGAGCAGGTGAGGCGTTAAAAACTGGCTGCTGCCTCTTAGAGCTTCTGTAAACTTCTATACAGTTGGCAAGTAGGACACGGAAGATTGTCATTGGCATCATGGACCGTGGTCGTAGGATGTTACGGAAATCTTCTCGTGTCAACTTGCACTTAGTCTTTGTGTTGTGGTAGATGATGTCTCCCCCCTCTTTGGCATCGTCGACAATAGTGTTCAGGATAAAGATGTCCTGAGCATCTAGTGTAGAGATGGCTACCATATCTAAGTCGTGCATCTTATGCGGTAGAGGTGGTGGCGGGGGGAGCTCCTGCGGAGGGGGTGAAGAAGTTTGTTCCAAAACTGCTGCATAGCCTTGCAGATCGTCATCCGAGTCAGAAGCAGAATCGAGTTCTTCATCTGTATCTAAACGCACTCGTTCTGACTCTTCCTAGTCTTGGGGGAAAGGCACTGATTTGTCAAGTGCGGAGAAAGGTTGAGTGGCTGTTGCTGGTGGGCTTGCGCTGGTTCCTAATATACATTGGTGGAACTCATCAAAAGCCGTATCTTTAGCAGACTCCTCTATGGATCCCAAAGCAGAGTAGTCAAGGAATTGGTCCCCATATGATATGTTGACATTTTCGTTGTGGGTGGGAGACTTGGGATGATGTCCACCTTCTTGGTGACCTTTGTCATAACCTTTCTGAGAAGGTTCTGCTTCTTGGCCTGGGTCCTCTCCATCATCACATTTGTCACCTGAGGAGGTGGTATCGTTGTTAGAATTGACAGAGGATTCGGAGTCTTCTTCATCGTCATTATCACTGTCTTTGGCAGCTGCTGCTTTGGCTGCTAGCTTCTTGTTTGCTTTCTTTTTGCACCGCCGATGGATGGTTTGTAACTCATCGAACGCCACTTGCACATGCTCGTGTGTTTCAAGCAGTGCGTCGTGTGTTTCTTTAAGATCATTGTATCGGCCCTCGGCGGAGAGGAGTCGTGTTGTAAGATCTGTTACTTGAGCTCGTAGTTGTTGGATTTCCTTGTTTGTCGACTCCTCTTGGCGATTGTTGAGGTGTGTGAGGGTGCTACTGATGTTGTCCAAGTGCGTTCTAAGAGCTGTTTGTTACTGCTTGAGCTCACGGAGAGTCTCAGGCAGAGGTTGAGTCTGCATAGAGATCTCATCGACTTGCTTGGCCATCGCTTCTTACTGGCGTTTCGCTCCAAGGACCAGCTCGGGCAAGTTGTTGTAGTGGCTGTTGATGTGATCAACTTGGTTAGCCACATCATCTTGTCGTTGCTGAAAACCTTGGAGGATGCTTGGAAAGGCACAATTCTATTCGTCGATCATGGCAACCTATTTAGATAATCCCTGCACACAAGAAAAAATGGAATGCATAATGTTAGAAGGATCGGTGAGGAGGTTTCATATGGTGTCAAATTGACTTCCGAATTCCTCACCGATATTAGAAAAGGGGACCCCAAAAGCAGAAGGGTGGGGTGGCTGGAGTCTGTGTGGGAGGGTTGTAGTGTCTTGCGGAAGAGACACTGTTGATGGTTCCGCGAACTGTGTGGTGACTATGGATGGGGTCACCAGCGGTGTCGGGGTGGTGGTGGATGGGAGATGTGAAGGTATCTCTGCTGAAAATGGAGGGAGTGATAGTATTGGGGGAGGGACTGTAGAGGTGGAGGGGAAGGTGGTAAATTCGAGCGTAGGAGTGGAGAAGGGAATGCCCGAAGGGAAAAAGGGTGAAGAGGAGGATGTGGGTGGTAGTGTAGTTGTGGGGAGAAATGGAAGAGTGGTGGATGTTGGAAAGGTGGAGGGTGGTGAGGTGGTGGTGGTTAGCTCAACATTTAGACTCATAATGAAAGAGTCTAGAGATGAGGTGGTGATTTGATCTTTGGGGTTTTCTTCTGGATGTGGTTTGGATGTTGGTGTCCCCGACAGCTGTTGTTTCTGCGAAAGTCTTGTGGATGGTCGTTTCACAGGAATTTATGTTATCCTAGCTGTCGGGGCGTTGATGCTAAGTTCTGTCTGCCCCACCTTTACTTTTTTTGCTGGTGCTTTGACCGTAGATATGAGTTTTGTAAGCTCCTCATCAGTGAAGAGGAGCTTTTCCTTGTCATAATCTGCGAGCTCCGGGAGCAGTAACAAGGTTCTAGATGATTTGATTGTAGGGCAGAAGATGTAGAATAACTTTGCATCCTTCTCTTTGATGATGTAGGAGTTTTTCAAAGTTTGTTCGTTTGTTAGGATGTCGCCCTTTATCTGCGTGCATCTTGGTAGAGGTCTATCCATGTTGAGGTATTTGATGATGGATGTGACATGACCCCCATGCAAATTTCCTTCCCCAGGGCGTAAGCGGATAGTTTCTGGATCATATGACGTCCAATGTTGACTGACATCCCGTGTAGAATTGACCAGAGAACAAAGAGATCCGAAATTCTGACATTCCCTCCTTATGTCCTGGGGAAGAGTGCGCCAGCGAGAATTTTATGTAAAGTGTGCACTAATCCAGATTGTATGTTTGATGCCTTGCATGTCTTTGCATCATAGGTGGGGATCCCTGTCAGGGATTTCCAAAAGTTATGTCTGTTGAAGCTAGTATTCTCTGTTCCCACAGCTTTGGCTTTCTTGAGCTGCTCCTGGTTGTCTATAAAGATTTCATTCAACATATTTTCTGTTATGACAACCTTGCTGTCGAAGATTTTGGTGACCAGCCTATGGTCACCTCCATCCCATGATCTATCCATAATGTCGACAGGCTCTTTGTTAAGAAAAGTGAAGAATTCAATTGTAGGTTCAGTGTAGGAGATCTCAGGTACCATACACAGCCTTGCAAGATTGGCTTTGTCGAGCATGGTGAAAATTCGGTCGTGGATCCCCATCTTAAGTAGTACGCTGGAGTAGACGTACTTTGTAGGTTTTAGGATTTTATCGGTGGAGGGGACAGTATGTATGTAGAGGTTTTCTGGTGGTGGTGCTGTGGTGGTGATGGGAGGGAAAGAAAGAACAGTGATGATTGTGGGAGCGGCAGTGGAGGTGGTGGTTGGTGGAATGTTTCCTGCCAGGGTTTGCTCCCTTGTAGTGATGGGCCGAACCTATTATCTTGCTCGTTTCTTGGAGGGTTTTCCGGTCGCAGTTTCCTGGACCTTTCGTTTCCCGTTGGATGTTTCAGGTGGGGATTCTTCCTCGGGGTTTGGCTCATATTCAGAGCCTTCATCACTAGAGGAGATTTCTATTTCTTCTTCAGGTGCCTCAGCTAGGAATTTTTTGAGGCGATCAATGTCACACAAGATATCTATGATTTTGACCTTTGGTGGGGCCTGTCCAGTCTTGTTGTAGTTATCTATGATCTTCTGGAGTTTGGCCCAGTCTTCCATCATTTGCTCCTTTGTCCAAAAAGGAGCGTCTTCAGTTCCTGTGACTTCCTTGGCTGGTGATGCCATTTCTGAAAAATGGAAAATCATGAGTAAGAACAACATGCTTAGAGAAAAGATTGGATGTTATTTGTGTTTATGTGGTTTTATATTTTAACGAAACTTAAGCGATTGTGGAAGGCCAAACGGTTTGAAGACCGTTTGGTTCCAAACGGTTTCAGGACCGTTTGGTGCCAAACGATTTTAGGACCGTTTGGTCCCAAACGGTTTCAGGACCGTTTGGTTCCAAACGGTTTGAAGACCGTTTGGTCCCAAACGGTTTGAAGACCGCTTGGAAGGTGAAACGTCGGGGAGCGGCCGGCGAAAGGGAGGCAGAGTCGGCGGTGAAAACAAGGACGGCGGTGATAAAGACGATGGTGGCGATAGTAAAGGGGATCATGGCGGTGCCGTAGACGGCGATAAAGGTAAAGATGATGGCGGCGGTTTGATAGAACAAGGATTCGCAGCGGCGTAGCCGGCATTAGGGATGGTGGTGTGCCAACCTTGTTGCTGTTGGTGGAGATGACGACGGTGAAGTGGAGAGCGGTGGCACTGTGGTGAGGTCACCGTGAAGAAACATGGGAACTGGGTCGACAGAGCGGAGAGAACCTGAGCCGCGCGGGAGCAGGAAGACAGAGGCAATGGAAGAGCCATTCACACAAGGGTTTAAGGAATGCTTGAGAGTCGAAAGAGAGAAGAAGGAGGGGGGAGGGTTTATATTTATAGGAAATGGGGGTTGATCTTACAAAAACCCTAGGTCAAATGGTTTAGCGACCGTTTGCACTCCAAACGATTTCAAGACCGTTTGGCTCCAAACGGTTTCAAGACCATTTGGCTCCAAGCGGTTTCAAGACCGTTTGGCTCCAAACGGTTTCAAGACCGTTTGGCTCCAAGCGATTTTAGGACCGTTTGGCTCCAAATGGTTTCAGGACCGTTTGGCTCCAAAGAGTTTCAAGACCGTTTGGGAGGGTTAAGGTCGAACGGATTTTTATATTTTTATGTTTGTTTTGGTTATATGATTTTTTTTATATTTTCAGAAGATAAACTTAAGGTAATTAAAAGAATGGAAGATAAAAGAAGATGCTGAAATCTTGGGTTGCCTCCCAAGTAGCGCCTGGGTTTTACGTCGCTGGCTCGACGAAGCATTGATGTTGTTATGCTGATGTTGTGGCGTCTTTGATTTCAATGGTCTGTCTCGGCATTTTATCTGCTAGAGTGTAGTATTTTTTCAATCGGTGGCCGTTGACCGTCCTTTCTCCTCCTTTATCGTCGACAATTATGACAACTCCAGTTGGGTATATATGCTTGATGGTGAAGGGCCCAGACCATTTTGTTTGGATTTTTCCGGGGAACAATTTGATCTTGGAGTTGAAAAGGAGTACTTTGTCGCCGATGGCGATGTCTTTCCTTTTAAGATGACCATCGTGCCACATCTTGGTTTGCTCCTTATAAATCCTGGCACTTTGATAAGTGGTCATTCAGAGCTCCTCTAGCTCTTGTAGCTAGAGTTGTCTGTTTTCTTTGGCACTTTTAAGATCGAAATTTAGTTGTTTGATGGCCCACCAAGCTTTGTGTTCCAGTTCCACTGGAAGATGACATGACTTCCCGTATACCAAATGGAACGAGGTTGTCCTGATTGGTGTTTTATAGGCTGTTCGGTATGCCCAAAGGGCATCGGGAAGCTTGGTGGACCAGTCAGTGCGGTTTCTATTGACTTTTTTTCTAGGATCACCTTTAGTTGTCTATTTGATACCTCAACCTGACCACTGGTCTGTGGATGGTAAGGCGTGGCTACTTTGTGGTTGAATCCGTATTTTTTCAACATGGCTTCAAAACTTCGTTCCAGAAAATGGGTCCCGCCATCTGATATGACAGTTCTGGGGACTCCAATCTAGGGAAAATGATATCTTTAAACAATTTAATAACTGGTTTGGAATCGCTGGACACAGTGGGTATAGCTTCGAACCATTTCGAGACATAGTCCACCGCAAACAGGATGTAGGAGAAATCATAGGAAGAAGGGAAGGGGCCCATATAGTCTACCCCCACACGTCGAAAAGTTCAATTTCTTGCCACATTGTGAGGGGCATTTCATTCCTTTTGGATATGCTGCCAAAAAATTGACATTTGTTGCAAGATTTCACAAAATCATAAGAGTCCTTTGCTATGGTTGGCCAGAAGAAGCCTGATTGTATAACTTTTATAGCAGTTTTCTTTGCACTCATGTCCCCCCCCCCCCCCCGTGGGGCCCGAATGGCAATGCTCTAGGACGGGGGTAATCTCTTCTTCCAGTAAGTAGCGACGGAAAAGTCCGTCAGCACATAGGTGAAACAGGTAAAGTTCATCCCAATAATATTGCTTTATATCGTGGAGGAATTTCCTTTTGTCGTGGTAGGAAGCGGAGGGGTAAATGATTCCTGTAGCTAGATAATTGACAATGTCCGCATACTAAGGAAATCCATGGGTAACCTTCATTAGTTGGTCGTCTGGAAGAGAGTCTCGGATAGGGATTTTATCTTCATCTTCAACTTCAATACGACTGAGATGGTCGGCTACGACGTTTTCCATTCCGCTTTTATCTTTAATTTCCAAATCGAATTCTTGAAGCATCAACACCCAGCGGATAAGTCTGGGTTTGGCATCTTGCTTCTAAATTAGGTATCGAATGGCGGAGTGGTCAGTGTAGACGATGACCTTGGATCCAATCAAATAGGAGCGGAATTTCTCGAACGTGTAGATGACAACCATGAACTCCTTCTCTGTAGTAGTGTAGTTCTTCTGGGCTTCATCGAGCATTTTAGATGCGTAGTAGATTACGTAAGGTTTCTTGTCAATCCGCTGTCCTAATACGGCCCCTATGGCGTAATCGCTGGCGTCGCACATGATTTCAAATGGTTGCGACCAATCTGGGGCTCTCAGTATAGGTGCAGAAATTAAAGCATTTTTGAGAGTTGAGAAACTTTGCAAGCATTCTTGGTTAAAAATGAACTCAGTGTCTTTGGTCAGGAGTTGGGTCATGGGTTTTTCTATTTTTGAGAAATCTTTGATAAATCTTCTATAAAACCCCGCATGACCCAAGAAGGCCCGTACTCCTTTTATATCTTTCGGTGGAGACAACTTTGAGATAACATCGATTTTTTCCTTATCGACCTCAATCCCTCTGTCACTCACTCTATGCACGAGGACGACACCTTCAGTTACCATGAAATGGCAATTTTCCCAATTCAATATGAGGTTCGTTTCCTCGCATCTTTGTAAAACTTGTCCAAGGTTGATTAGACAGTTATCGAAAGAATCTCCGTAAACTGAAAAATCTTCCATGAACACTTCCATTATGGATTCTGTTAATCCTGTGAAAATGGCAGACATACACCTTTGGAATGTAGTGGGTGCGTTACACAACCCAGATGGCATTATTCTAAAAGCATAGGTTCCAAATGGGTAGGTGAAGGTAGTTTTCTCTTGGTCTTCCAGGTGTATGGGTATTTGGTAGAACCCAGAATAACCATTTAGATAGCAAAAGTATTTCTGATGGGCTAGGCGTTCTAGGACTTCATCGAGAAAGGGCAGAGGGTAGTGATCTTTCCACGTGGATTTGTGTAATTTCCTATAGTCGATGCATATCCTCCACCCCATCACCGTCCTAGTGGGTACTAACTCATTTTTGTCGTTAATCACGACAGTGGTGCCTCCCTTTTTAGGAACTACTTGGACGGGGCTGACCCATTGGGAGTCAGAGATTGGGTAGATTATGCCAGCTTTCAGTAATTTGAGGACTTCAAGACGAACCACTTCTTTGAGATTAGGGTTCAGCTTCCTCTGATGTTCGCGTGATGGCTTAAATTCTTCGACCATGGGTAGTCTGTGCATGCATAGGGCTGGATTTATGCCCGTCAGGTCAGTTATCTTATACCCAATGGCCTTTTTGTGTTTCTTCAGCTCATCCAGAAGCCTTTCTTCCTGTTCTTCTGTTAGGGTGGAACTGATGATAACCAGACATAATTTTTCCTCGTCCAAGAAGACATGTTTAAGTCCCATGGGTAGAGTCTTCATCTCAGGATCCTTAGGTGGCTCTGTTGCTTCTAAAATGGTGACAACTTTGAGTTCCTCAAAGGTCGTCGTTGGTGCTTCTTCGGCCTTCTCTAAGTGTTGCAGACACTGTTGAACTAATTCATTTGCAGAGAACTTGACTTCTGGGTTGGTTAGAACATTTTCTAACTTGTCCGATGGCTCAGATATTTCTAATTGAGACATTTGGTGTATTGCGTCTAGAAGAAAGACCTCCTCTTGAATGTTGGGGCCTTTCATGCTGTTGAGAACTCGGAATTGAATTGCTTCTTTTCCGAGTCTTAGAATGACCATGCCAGCTTCAACATCAATAAGCGTCTTAGCTGTGGCGAGGAAAGGTCTGCCAAAAATTATCAGGTATCTCAGATCTTCCTTGATGTCCATGATGACAAAGTCGCACGGGACATAGGCATCCTTGCCTATCCTAATTGGAATATCTTCAATGATTCCAAGTGGTGCGGTGATGGTAGAGTCAGCTAACTGAATTGTCATTGCTATAGGCAGCAATTCAGTGAAACCTAATCATTTGCACATGGAATAGGGTATAATGGATATGCTGGCCCCTAGGTCAGCTAATCCCTTTTTGTTTGATGCATTTCCAATGCAGCATTGAATTCCAAAGGAACCTGGGTCCTTCTTCTTCTTTGGCATTTTATTGAGGATGATATCAGAGGTGGTTTGGGCAAGTTTGACGGTTTCTTGTTCCTCAGTGATGTACTTCCTTGATAACAGAGTTTTGAGGTATTTAGCCCAAGCCGGTACCTCAGAGAGAGCATCAAGGAGTGGGATGTCGATGTAAAGTTTCTTCATCGCCTCCTTGAATTTTTGAAACCTGGTATCCATTTTCGTTTCTTGCAGTCTTCCTGGATATGGGATCCTTGGTTTATACTGCAAGATTTCTGGCTCTGTGGACACTTGTTCTTTTTCTTTGCCCTTTACGCTCTCTGTGGACTTCTCCGTTCCTGGCTTCGGGCTCTCATTTGGCATAAAGGCAGGTGTATCATCATCATCAAGAGTGATCCTTGTAGTTTCATGAAGGGTGCGTCCTGATCTTGTAGTAACATCATTCAACTGTTCAGGCCTATTCTGTCCATGTCTAGGGTTCGATTCGGGCTGCCCTACAAATGTGCCTGCTGGAGGCTTCAGTTGCGCAACAATTTGGGCTAGTTGAGCCTCTACTGCCTTTTGCTAAGCTTGTTGATTAGCAAGCATAGTTTGTTGGGATTGCAACATCTGCCTTATCAAAGTCATCTCGTCTTCTGGCTGAGAAGGGGTATTTTTCTGTGGAAGTTGTTGTTGTCCTTGTTGTGGTTGTTGCGGAGGCAGCACTAACTAAGGTTGCTGCAACTGAGGGTGCAGCTGTAGGTGTAGAGGAGGATGAGTATACTGATAGTAGGTGGATGGATTCCTGGGGTAGTTGGATCTCGGGAAGTTATTTCTGGGGTTCCCTTGATTTTGATTGAAGTTGCTTGGGAATCCAGGTGGCAACCTACTGGAGGATCTGCCCTACATCTGGTGTTGCGGATTTGCAGTCCCATCAGGGTTCCCGTATTGAAATCCTGGGTGGTTCCTTGGTTGATTAGGATTATAATAAACTTGTCCAGGAATGGAATGAATAGAATTGACTTATTCTGGCAATTGCTCTTCAGACTGGTCAGTGATTGGTTCATACTATTGTGGTGGCGGATGCATATCCATCATCACATTGTAAAGAAAACCGTATGAAAGAGTTGGATGATCAGATGCATGACAAGCTTCACAGGTTCCTGTGGCAGCCTTGACCTGTTGAACCTGAGGATTTTTCTTCTTATCAAATTCTCCAAGAGAAGTTTCAAGAGCTTGTTGCTTATGAGCTATGGTCTTTAAGGCTTCAGCAATAGCCTTCATCTCCATCGATACCTCGGCTTTATAAACTTTGAGGACTCCTTTGCCAGCTGATCGTCCCCAGTTGGACTGATTCTCAGCTCCGAGTGTGACTATTTTCCAGGCATTCTCGTAGTTCTTTCTCATAAAATTTTCTCCAGATGAGGAATCCAGATATTGCTTGATGTCATCACTCACTCCCTTATAGAATGTTTCTATTAATTGGTTTTGGGAGATGCCGTGATGAGGACACTTTCGCAGAAGCTCTTTGAACCTTTCCCATGCTTCCGCAAGAGATTCTCCGGGAAGTTGGGCGAAGTGATTAATCTGCCCCCTAATCTCGTAAGTTAGTGAAGGGGGGAAGAACTTCTCCAAGAATTTTTCTTCCAGGGGAGCCCATGTGGTGATTATTGGCTCCCTGTCAAGCAAGTTATACCAGCTCAGAGCTCTCCCAGATAGAGTGAAGTGAAGCAGATGCAACATTATTGTGTCGAAGGTAACTCCGGCCTGTGGGACCAGTCGCCATAGTGCCTTGAACCTCTTCAGATGATCCATACAGTCATCTCCAGAACCACCAGAGAATGAGATGCCCTGCATGATCTGAATCCATTGGGTTCAGATCTCAAAGTTGGGTATGTTGATGATCGGAGGTGGAACTATATGGTTGTCTTCGTAGTTCTTAGGGACATCATAATCCCTCAACTGCTTGTTCCTTAGTTCCAACTGAGCAGCTTGGTTTACTGCCTCATTTTCAGCTCGGATGCGGGCCTGTTCTTCTGCTCAGATCTCCGCTTGAATCTGAGCACGAGTATCAACAATGAGTTGTGCTCTTTAAGCGGCAATGGCGGCGTTGACCCTCTCCATCACCAGTGCAACCTGGCATTGATCTTTAGCCATTTGCCTGGCTCTTTGGCGATTGAGTCTGATGTGGCGATGGAAGCTTCTCTCTACCTCAGAGTCATACTCTGGATCAAGGGAGAATCCACAGTTAAGCGATGATCGCATACACGTCTTCTACCTGAGTAGAGAAAAGAATACACCTTTTAGATGATGGTAGAGATATAATGATTTCAAGAAGATATGGATTAATGATTAAAAGAAAGTGCAAAACCCTAACCAACTAGCAAGATACTAAATGAAATTAAAATGTTCTGTTGACCTCGACAACGGCACCAATTTTTGATGGAGCTTCCACTCACGTGGAATTGCGTGCACCAACTAAAAATCCTAAAGATGGTAAGTCTTTAGGTTTAGCCTTGCTTATACTAGATTTAGAACTCCACCCACGTATGCTAAGATACGTGGAAGTCTTATCGTAGTATAGTTAAGGGTCGAATCCACGGGACAATGGTCTTGTTGTGAGCAACAAGATGAAAAAAATGTTAGAACTTTACTTAATCTCTTAATAGTAGGTACTTAGATCGAAAGGTTGGTTTGGTTATTTTAAACTAAGAACATGTAAAGCAAAGCAAGCAAGTAAATTTAAGGATGTTAAACAATGATAAAAAGTCACTAGGGTGTGATCGCTTTTCACGCCACTACACATGGATCAAGACATGCAAAATAAAACATAACCTGCAACAAGAGTTTAGTCAGTTAGTATCTTTGTAGACTTAGTTTCCTTTCGAAGAACTAACTACGAGAAGTGCGGGAATGTTGCTGTAACATCCCTGTCCTGGGTTATGAGTTAACCCTAGGTGTTTTACCTAACCATGTAATTAGATGCTTGTGATTATCTCCTGGTATGTAATTAAGTTCCTGAGGAACATACATTTCCATTTCTGTCCTTTTTAAAACAATGTTGTAGTATTGTTTTGTTATACAGGGACCTATGTGTAAATTACCCAATTAAGAGGGGTTAACTTGCAAATTGCACATGTTAAGATGCTCCTCTGATGATGAGACATCATATGAGTAAATATGATGAAGAATGATGGATTCTCCAAGCTTGGGCATCAAGATGCAGATTGTGGAGAAATCTTTGTGCTTAAAACCCTAATTTTGGTGTAAAGTGCAATTTACCCAAAATGTGGGGTGCAACTTGTAAAATACACCTTCTAGAGTATCTCTTATGACTCTTGACATCATTTAGAGTATAAATGATGAAGAGGGCACTTCAATTGGATAATCAAACAAGAATGATAATCTTTGTAATTAAATCACCAAGTTGTAAGTAAGGAGATCCTTGTATATATATGTGCACCTTAGTAATGAGTTGACCTTCCTTGCCTTTAGTCCTTGGTTTTAGAAAGAGTTTTGCTCTATAAATGAGGATAAGGGACGTGCCTAAAGGAGTGGGGGACCTAGATGTGAAAACAAAGAAAATATAGTCCTTATGTTGAAACTTTGCCCAAACTATATAAGCATCTTTCTTTGCAAGCCAAAGAACCGTTCCCCTTCACTTCTTTCACTTATTCCCTTGCTCAACCGACTGAAGGCAGAGCTCTAGAGCAGAGGGAGACGACCAACTTGTTCTAAGGTAATAAGAGACCATCCTCTTGCTCGGATTCATGGAGGAAGTTGGGTTACAAGGTTGGTTTTATGGTTATCTCACTTAGATTTCTCTTTCTAGCCGACTTTTCCCAACCTTTTCTTGGAGAAACACCTTTGGACGACCTATGGAGCTCAAGAAGCCATTAAAGGACTGAAAGCTTGGAAGCTTGGAGCTCTAGGAACGACCTTAAGGTGGGTTTTATAACTCTAAACCTCTTTCTTTGTTATGCATATCCTTATTCTTGCAATTAGTAGTTAGTTCTTCTTCCTCCCCATCTTTCTTTGTAAACTTGCAAGCAAATCCGTGAAGAACCGACCTTTATATCAAGGTAGATGACGATGGGCATGATTACCTAGGTTACGTTTTCAAACAGTCCTACTCCCATGGTTCAAACGGTTTGCAAAACCGTTTGGGACCAAACAGTTTCAAAACCGTTTGATCTCATGCGGTTTGCAAGACTATTTGGACTCAAACGGTTTCAAAACCATTTGAGGGGTTTGACCAAGGGTTTACCATTTGAGGGTCTGTTAGACACATTATGAATTAACCATTTACAAAGAATCACCATCTAATTGCAAGTAATTTTCAAGTTGAAGGCACTTTAATCACCTAAACCCTAATTGGGTTCAAATTGTTGAATTCATGGACCAATCTTGTTGAAGTTTGGGTTGAGTGGACCAAACGGTTTCAAAACCATTTGGGGTTCACCCAAACGGTCTCAAGACCGTTTGGTGATCACCCAAGACCGTTTGGAGGTCTAGGGTTAAGTTAATTTAATCAATTGTGGGTCCAATCACAATAGGTTGTTGAATTGATTAAAAGTGCTGATTTTTGACCTAATTAGGGTTCAACCCTTAATATATGGACTTAATTTTGATGAGACTTTGGGAAAACAGTCTCAATACCGTTTGGAGGGTGTCCAAATGATCTCAATACCGTTTGGGCCAAGTTGGGGCCCAATTGAGTGACAATTGATGGGTTCAACCCTAATTAGACTCATGTTGATCAATGTTGATGGTTAATCGATTACAAACCCTAATTCAACTGGTTCCAACCCTAATTGGCTATCAATTGAGGATCAATTGAGTGTCCAATAGGTTAAGTATAACCCTAATTTACTAAATTGATAAGTGGTTAGCATGCATGAGACCAATTGAGGGGTTCAACATTGAAAACCCTAATCGATTAGAAGTCTTGATGTGCTTTTTGGGTCCATGCAGTTTTGAGCCATTTGGACCAAACGGTCTCAAGACCGTTTGAGTCCAAATGGTCTCAAGACCGTTTGGGCTCAAAACGGTTTCAAAGCCATTTGGATCTCATGCGGTTTTTCTCATGCGGTTTGAACCCATGCGGTTTGCTTATGCGGTTTGGGTCATGCGGTTTTATCAAACGGTTTCAAGGTCAACCATGTCCAAATGGTCAACACAATCAAACGGTTTCAAGACCGTTTAAAGTCAAATAGTCTTGAGTGTCATGCGGTTTGGGGGTCAAAGTTATCAAACGGTCAACTCCTCCATGCTGTTTCAAAACCATTTCGAGGTTGAAGTATGAAACCGTTTGGGGACTTTTAGGGTTAAAAATACCTAATGCCTTGAAGGCTTAGATGGTTCAATGGTTGTTTAATCTAAACCCTAATGATACCTAAAGACATTAAGGGGCTAAGTGCTTAGTAGTTTGACCCATGCTATGATCAATGGTGAACATTACCAATGTGCCCTTGAAGGGTTCAAGTAGATGACACCCTTGTTTAATCAAAACCCTAATGACATGATAGTGGTGACTTAAACCATGTGAATCAATAGTGACTTGACCTAATCTAATATATATTGATGTAATCATAACCTATTAAAAAGAGGAGAGAGAAAACTCCTAATGTGATTAATAGTCAAGTAAAATACCTTCAATACATGTGAATGTACATGATTAGGGTATGATCCATCAAGGTGAGATCATAGAAACCCTAATTATGATGAAAGATGAATCTTAACCTAATTTGAAGGCATCAATGAGGATAATTTCATACATGGTGATGTTATGAGCTCAAATCACTATGAAGTGAATAGTAAACCCTAATTCTAGGGCAATAACATGAAATGTGAATAGTAAACCCTAATTGAGGATGATGTGATGAAATGTACAATAAACCCTAATTCCAGGTTATGCTTTTAAGCATGAATCTTCATGATTAAGATATGAGATGAGAAATCATTATTCCTAATCATAATAAGGGGGATTGAATAACCCTAAATGACATTGATAAAGGAACATGGCCTTAGTAAAGGCATAATGATGTAAACCTTGAGTTGAAAGGTTATTCTTACTTTATAAATTGCTGATCTAAAAATGAATTATTTATCATTATCATTTGAATTAACCATGCATGTTCCTAAAAAAAAGGATGATCATACACATGTAAGGGTTATGATATCATATTCACTAGAAACATAATATAGGCTTCATGAATAATGATACATGCTATGTTGCCTATGCTTAAGTGACAACATATGAGAGTAATGGGCTATAAGAGCCAATGAGTAACATCAAGGTCATGATGATTATATGACCTGTGATGAATTGATATTCATCTGATAACTGATATGAGTTGAAGTTGACACATTTAGTATTATTATGTTATAGCAATGTTTAAAACTTAAATTATTGGAAACATGTTTGATGCTAAAAGAATACTGAAATGTACCTAACTAATCAAGTCTAATCATACCATGTAGAGCCCTGATCATAGATCCATCATTGTCAGAAGATAAATGATGGTGAAACATGTTTTCCTAAGGGAACTCCTGGATCACATACTCTTGAGTATGTGGGGGAATATGGGCGCGAATATCCTTACGTCCTAGTGTAGGAGTTGATGTAGATGTATCTTAATCTATCAACCTTGCATTATATGTTTATGCCGGGGTGATGTAACACTATTCTCCTGAAGAAATCTTTAAATGCCACATCGATGAGAGATAAACAAGAGATCTTTCGATAGAGAAGAGAGTACAAAATGCCACTGTGACTCTAATAGCAAAGTGCCAGAATACCCTGGTGAGCTATAGTAGTAGAGACACTAGATGTCCTGCATGTTGATCCTCACTCTGAATGAGGAAGATGAGGTCATAAGAATCCAGCTCTTTTGATGACCTAGGTATGATACCGATGCGACTTACTAGTGATCGGTTGGAGTATGAGCGGTATACCTCATCTCCGTAGGGCATAATAACGTCTGTAAAACATAATCATCCGCGTAGAATATCTGCTAGGGTTAAACTATGAGACACAATGTTTGATGTTACATTGTTTATGTTAGTTTACATGTTTTCCATATTCCTTAAATGAAGTTGCTTTACTTAATATCCAATATGCTGTTGAATGTCTTAAAGCTTATATTGCTTATGTTGTTCTTTGATTGCTATAATAAAGCTTCTGGCGGAGAGTTATAACTCTCACTGGGACAATTATTTAAAATTGTCTCACTCCGTAGATTTCAACTTTTTAGGTGGTCGCCGAGGTCGAAGGAACCAGTCTGCGGGTGAGCAGTACCACCAGCAGCAACACCAGGGGTAGCAGTGAATCTCAGGTGGAGATACTGACTGTTGAGTCATGTAGTTAGATAGTCTTATGTCGTCTCTGTACTCTCAGGTCCTTGGAGTTAGTAGATCTGAGATTTTGGTTTTCAATCTTGAGATTTTGTATCTGGTTGTATATAATCACTCAAGAAATGATTTAACAGAGATGTAAACTGTTTATCTTGTTTCTTATAAAGAAGTTTTATGGTTACAAGATCTTTTCTTAAAAAGTTTTAATTTTTAGTGATTTTTCATATTCCACTGCTAATTGAATGCTTCCGCTGAGTTTACTTCGTGATTTCCGATTCAGAGCCCACAATTAAGTGGTATCAGAGCTCTAGGTTTGCTGAGTCTACAGAGACATAGGACTTAGGATGTCGAGTCTATCCTTAGTGTTTCTTTTTTATCTAATAGAGCCTTCTGCTCCTCAAGAGAAGAAGATAAGTAAGGATGTCTAAGCCACATGAGGAGTACGTGGCCGAGAGTAGCGTAGTTGCACCCCAAGAAGGTGCAAGAAACCCAGAAATAGAACAGCCTATACCTGAGCCACCCGTGGAGCCACCTCAGTTTGACCCAGCTGATATGGGAAACCCAGCTGTTCAAACTATGTTCGGGTAGTTTATGACTGCCATGACACACATCACCGACAGGATGCCCATGCCTGCACCTAGGGCACCTGCCCAGCCTGAAGGACAAGGTATCAGAAAGACATTTGAGCGACTTCGCAGAGTCAGAGAGACCGAATACTTTGGGATAGCTGACCCCACAGATGCAGATATGTGGTTAACCGAGTTGGAGAAAGCCTTCAGAATCTTGAACATCCCAGAAGCTGAGAAGGTTAGACACGCTGTCTATCTTCTCAAAGGAAGTGTTGGTCACTAGTGGACCATGGAAGAGAAGAATAGGCCAGGTGTAGAAGTTTCATGGGAAGACTTCCGTCGGGAATTTGTCAATAGATATTTCCCAAAGACATTCATGGACGAGAAGATCTCTCAGTTCGAGAGATTGAGACAAGGTATGATGAACATTAGCGAATACAAAGCTAAGTTCATGGAGTTGTTGTGGTTCTGTCCGGACATGGTTGCTACAGAAGAAGAGATGATTAGATGGTTCGAGAAGGGGTTGAACGCCGAGTTGACTACTCCCATGTCTGCCCTAGAAAACTGGGAGAGGTTTGCTACCTTCGTTGAGTCAGTCCGAAGGATAGAGAGGTCTGTAGCTGAGAAGAGGCAAACCCATAAGAGATATCCGTAGTTCCAGGGATCTTCATCTAGAGACTTCAAGAAGCCTAGATTTTCTACACCTACACCTCCACCACCTAGATCTAGTGCTCAGACACAGTGGTCACCGAGTAGAGGTAGAGGACGAAGCATACTGCCACAAGAGACTCGCAGTTCAGCATCGATGTCAGTCACAGGACCACCTAGACCACAACAACAAGACAAAAGCTGTTATATCTATGGAAAGGTGGGACACCTGATGAAGGACTGTAGGGCTAGACCAGCCAGTGTGACACAGCCATAGAGACAGAGTGTACCTCAAGGTCTCACCTTGGAAAGGAGTTCTTCGTTTTGGAAGGAAAGGGAAGTTAGCTCCTAGATTTATGGGACCTTATCCAATCATTGAACGGGTTGGAAAGGTAGCCTATAGACTAGAGTTACCGCCAGAGTTACAGAAGTTACATCATGTGTTTCACATTTCTATGCTGAGGAAATGTCACCCTGATACCGAGTCAGTTCTACAACCTTTGGAGGTAGAATTGAATGATGATATAACTTATGCGGAAGGACCAGTGTCAATCCTTGATCACATAATTAAAAAGCTGAAAAAGAAAGATATAAGTCTTGTGAAAGTCCTCTGGAATCACCGTGGTGTCAAAGAAGCCACTTGGGAATAAGAGGAAGAGATAAGAAGGAAATACCATGCTCTTTTCTCTTAATATGTTTTGTTGATTTTGGGGATGAAATCCTTGTAAGGGGTGGATAATTTGTAACATCCCTGCCCTGGGTTATGAGTTAACCCTAGGTGTTTTGCCTAACCATGTAATTAGATGCTTGTGATTATCTCCTGGTATGTAATTAAGTTCCTGAGGAACATACATTTCCATTTGTCCTTTTTAAAGCAATGTTGTAGTATTGTTTTGTAATACAGGGACCTATGTGCAAATTACCCAATTAAGAGGGGTTAACTTGCAAATTGCACATGTTAAGATGCTACTCTGATGATGAGACATCATATGAGTAAATATGATGAAGAATGATGGATTCTCCAAGCTTGGGCATCAAGATGCAGCTTGTGGAGAAATCTTTGTGCTTAAAACCCTAATTTTGGTGTAAAGTGCAATTTACCCAAAATGTGGGGTGCAACTTGTAAAATACAACTTCTAGAGTATCTCTTATGACTCTTGACATCATTTAGAGTATAAATTATGAAGAGGGCACTTCAATTGGATAATCAAACAAGAATGATAATCTTTGTAATTAAATCACCAAGTTGTAAGGAGATCCTTGTATATATATGTGCACCTTAGTAATGAGTTGACCTTCCTTGCCTTTAGTCCTTGGTTTTAGAAAGCGTTTTGCTCTAGAAATGAGGAGAAGGGACGTGCCTAAAGGATTGGGGGACCTAGATGTGAAAACAAAGAAAATAGGGTCCTTATGTTGAAACTTTGCCCAAACTATATAATCATCTTTCTTTGCAAGCCAAAGAACCGTTCCCCTTCACTTCTTTCACTTATTCCCTTGCTCAACCGAATGAAGGCAGAGCTCTGGAGTAGAGGGAGATGACCAACTTGTTCTAAGGTAAGAAGAGACCATCCTCTTGCTCAGATTCATGGAGGAAGTTGGGTTACAAGGTTGGTTTTATGGTTATCTCACTTAGCTTTCTCTTTCTATCCGACTTTTCCCAACCTTTTCTTGGAGAAACACCTTTATCCGACCTATGGAGCTCAAGAATCCATTAAAGGACTGAAATCTTGGAAGCTTTTAGCTCGAGGAATGACCTTAAGGCGGGTTTTATAACTCTAAACCTCTTGCTTTGTTATGCATATCCTTATTCTTGCAATTAGTAGTTAGTTCTTCTTCCTCCCCATCTTTCTTTGTAAACTTGCAAGCAAATCCGTGAAGAAACGACCTTGATATCAAGGTAGATGACGATGGGCGTGATTACCTAGGTTACTTTTTCAAATGGTCCTACTCCCATGGTTCAAACGGTTTGCAAAACCGTTTGGGACCAAACGGTTTCAAAACCGTTTGATCTCATGCAGTTTGCAAGACCGTTTGGACTCAAACGGTTTCAAAACCATTTGAGGGGTTTGACCAAGGGTTGACCATTTGAGGGTCTGTTGGAAACATTATGAATTAACCATTTACAAAGAATCACCATCTAATTGCAAGTAATTTTCAAGTTGAAGGCACTTTAATCACCTAAACCCTAATCGGGTTCAAATTGCTGAATTCATGGACCAATCTTGTTGAAGTTTGGGTTGAGTGGCCCAAACGGTCTCAAGACCGTTTGGTGATCACCCAAGACCGTTTGGAGGTCTAGGGTTAAGGTAATTTAATCAATTGAGGGTCCAATCACAATAGGTTGTTGAATTGATTAAAAATGCTAATTTTTGACCTAATTAGGGTTCAACCCTTAATAAATGGACTTAGATTTTGATGAGACTTTGGGAAAACGGTCTCAAGACCATTTGGAGGGTGTCCAAACGATCTCAAGACCGTTTGGGCCAAGTTGGGGCCCAATTGAGTGACAATTGATGGGTTCAACCCCAATTAGACTCATGTTGATCAATGTTGATGGTTAATCAATTACAAACCCTAATTCAACTAGTTCCAACCCTAATTGGATATCAATTGAGGTTCAATTTAGTGTCCAATAGGTTAAGTATAACCCTAATTTACTCAATTGATAAGTGGTTAGCATGCATGACACCAATTGAGGGTTTCAACATTGAAAACCCTAATCGATTACAAGTTTTGATGTGCTTTTTGGGTCCATGCGGTTTTGAGCCATTTGGACCAAATGGTCTCAAGACCGTTTGAGTCCAAACGGTCTCAAGACCATTTGGGGCCAAATGGTCTCAAGACCGTTTGGGCTCAAACGGTTTCAAAACCATTTGGAGCTCATGCGGTTTGAACCCATGCGGTTTGCTTATGCGGTTTGGGTCATGCGGTTTGATCAAACGGTTTCAAGGTCAACCATGTCCAAACAATCAACACAATCAAACAGTTTCAAGACCGTTTAAGGTCAAACGGTCTTGAGTGTCATGCGGTTTGGGGGTCAAAGTTATCAAACGGTCAACTCCTCCATGCGGTTTCAAAACAGTTTGGAGGTTGAAGTATGAAACCGTTTGGGGACTTTTAGGGTTAAAAATACCTAATGCCTTGAAGGCTTAGATGGTTCAATGGTTGTTTAATCTAAACCCTAATTATACCTAAAGACATTAAGGGGCTAAGTTCTTAGTAGTTTGACCCATGCTATGATCAATGGTGAACATTACCAATGTGCCCTTGAAGGGTTCAAGTAGATGACACCCTTGTTTAATCAAAACCCTAATGACATGATGGTGGTGACTTAAACCATGTGAATAAATAGTGACTTGACCTAATCTAATCTAGATTGATGTAATCATCACCTATTAAAAAGAGGAGAGAGAAAACTCCTAATGTGAATAATAGTCAAGTAAAATACCTTCAATACATGTGAATGTACATGATTAGGGTATGATCCATCAAGGTGAGATCATGGAAACCCTAATTATGATGAAAGATGAATCTTAACCTAATTTGAAGGCATCAATGAGGATAGTTCCATACATGGTGATGCTATGAGCTCAAATCACTATGAAGTGAATAGTATACCCTAATTCTAGGGCAATAACATGAAATGTGAATAGTAAACCCTAATTGAGGATGATGTGATGAAATGTACAATAAACCCTAATTCTAGGTTATGCTTTTAAGCATGAATCTTCATGATTAAGATATGAGATGAGAAATCATTATTCCTAATCATAATAAGGGGGATGGAATAACCCTAAATGACATTGATAAGGAAGATGGCCTTAGTAAAGGCATGATGATGTAAACCTTGAGTTGAAAGGTTATTCTTACTTTATAAATTGATGATCTGAAGATGAATTATTTATCATTATCAATTGAATTAACCATGCAGGTTCCTAAAAAAAAGATGATCATACCCAGGTAAGGGTTATGATATCATATTCACTGGAAACATAATATAGGCTTCATGAATAATGATACATGCTATGTTGCCTATGCTTAAGTGACAACATATGAGACTAATGGGCTATAAGAGCCAATGAGTAACATCAAGGTCATGATGATTAGATGACCTGTGATGAATTGATATTCATCTGATAACTGATATGAGTTGAAGTTGACACATTTAGTATTCTTCTGTTATAGCAATGTTTAAAACTTAAATGATTGGAAACATGTTTGATGCTAAAAGAATACTGAAATGTACCTAACTAATCAAGTATAATCATACCATGTAGAGCCCTGATCATAGATCCATCATTTTCAGAAGCTAAATGATGGTGAAATAGGTTTTCCTAAGGGAACTCCTGGATCACATACTCTTGAGTATGTGGGGGAATATGGACGTGAATATCCTTATGTCCTAGTGTAGGAGTTGATGTATATGTATCTTAATCTATCAACCCTGCACTATATGTTTATGCCGGGGTGATGTAAGACTATTCTCCCGAGGAAATCTTTAAATGCCGCATCGATGAGAGATAAACAAGAGATCTTTCGATAGTGAAGAGAGTATAGAATGCCATTGTGACTCTAATAGCGAAGTGCCAGAATACCCTAGTGAGCTATAGTAGCAGAGACACTAGATGTCCTGCATGTTGATCCTGACTCTGACTGAGGAAGATGAGGTCATAAGAATCCGGCTCTTTTGATGACCTAGGTATGATACCGATGCGACTTACTAGTGATCGGTTGGAGTATGAGCGGTATACCTCATCTCCGCAGGGCATAATAACATTTGTAAAACATAATCAGTCACGTAGCATATCTGCTAGGGTTAAACTACGAGACACAATGTTTGATGTTACATTGTTTATGTTAGTTTACATGTTTTTCATATTCCTTAAATGAAGTTGCTTTACTTAATATCCAATCTACTGTTGAATGTATTAAAGCTTATATTGCTTATGTTGTTCTTTGATTGCTATAATAAAGCTTCTGATGGAGAGTTATAACTCTCACTGGGACAATTATTTAAAATTATCTCACCCCGTAGATTTCAACTTTTTAGGTGGTTGCCGAGGTCGAAGGAACCAGTCTACGGGTGAGCAGTACCAGCAGCAGCAACACCAGGGGCAGCAGTGAATCTCAGGTGGAGATACTGACTGTCGAGTCCTGTAGTTAGATAGTCTTATGTCGTCTCTGTACTCTCAGGTCCTTGGAGTTAGTAGATCTGAGGTTTTGGTTTTCGATCTTGAGATTTTGTATCTGGTTGTATATAATCACTCAAGAAGTGATTTAACAGAGATGTAAACTGTTTATCTTGTTTCTTATAAAGAAGTTTTATGGTTTCAAGATCTTCTCTTAAAAAGTTTTAATTTTTAGTGATTATTCATATTCCGCCGCTAATCGAATGCTTCCGCTGAGTTTACTTTGTGATTTCTGATTCGGAGCCCACAGTTGCAAAGTCATCCATCCCCGAACGAATGGTCAACTACTTTGCATCATTCCCTTCACAAAGTGTGTTCCTCGACTCATCAAGGTTGTACTTTCATACGTCAACTGATTCCATTTCATAGTATGAAAGTACAACGATGGAAGTGAGTTTACTCCACTTCTTGAAATACACTCCTAGATACCGAAACAGATGCATGGTGGATACATGCACCAAGAACCAACATTCAAACAAGTTTCGAATCTAGTAGTACAAACATAGACAATTCATACTAAAAGATAAAAGGTAACACAAGTTGGTGATCAAGCAACAAGCATTCATTAAACGTTTGATGTTGAACTGAAAAGATATAATCTCTATATTGCAAACTATGGATTACATTACATGAGATGAAAACATGGGTAGCGGGGCTACTCTCCACACCCCAATGAGAGAGACTACTCGCTCATAGCTAGGACAAAGAAGGAGGCAAGAAGAGAGAGAGAGCGTCATCCCCACAAAGGAGTGAGGAAAGTCAACCCCTTGGAGAGAGAGAGAGACAATCTTCTAGCTTCACACGTTGCTTGATGACGAGGTCCCCTCTTCCCACCTTCTTTGGCAGAGAGAGAGAAAGCAGCTTCAAGATGGAGTGTGGATCTCAGACCGGCAGCCCCTGGGCGGAGGATGGAAGTTGGATTTGCTCTGGAGTGATAGAGGCAGCCTCTGGACGTCTGAAAACTTGATGTCTTTTGGAGGACCCTTGGGGTCTTATTTATAGGCCTTAAGTGAAGTCCAAACGGTTTGAAGACCGTTTGGACCTCAAGACCGCTTGGACCTCAAGACCGTTTGGACCTCAAGACCGTTTGGATTTGGACCTCAAGACCGTTTTGACCTCAAGACCGTTTGGCTTCATGCGGTCTCAGGACCGTGTGACTCCATGCGGTCTCGGGACCGATTGGCTTCATGCGGTATTGGGACCGTGTGACTCCATGCGGTCTCAGGACCGATTGGCTTCATGCGGTCTTAGGGACCGTGTGAGTCCATGCGGTCTTGGGGCTGGTTGAGTCTTTTATGATTTTTTGTGTCTTTTTCTGCAAGTAAAAAGGGGAAAAGTTAGTCTAATAGTATATTTACAATAAGAGGGGATATTTAGGGATTATGTCTAATTTTAATTGAGAAAGAGTGTGGAAAACTGAATAAAAGACTAAGATAATCATCAAAAAATTGGAGGTTATCTACCAAATGCTGAGAAGCACAGCCATGGTGGGTAGGGGTGAGCACGATCATGGTGGAGTGGAACAAGTGAGGTGGAATTTGACAAATGTTATAGGAAAATTTTGGGGAATTGTAAGGCTGGTGGAATGAATGTGGTGGTCACCATGGCCATGGTGGGTCATGGGTAGAATGGTTGTGGTGGTCACCGCAATCATTTTGGCTCTGGGGTTGGTTTCCCATTATGAGTGAAATAGTCACTCTATCTTATCTACAATACAGTTGTGCTATGTTTCATGGCCATTTTGAGGCATGTTAGCATGGCCGTCCTGTGCTGCTGATTGTGATCCTCCAGTGCTTTCTTCAGTTGATTTGTTTAGGCTAGTAGAACTGTTTTGTTGTGCCACAACCATGTTATCTTCTTCATCAACACTAAGAGCTTGTTCTTTGTTCATCCTTAGACATCTTTTCTTCAAGTGATCTTTGGCCGCTAGGGGTAGGTTGAGGCAGCCTTGTACTTCACTTTGGGCCTCTCTAAGGGTAGAGAAACCTTAGGATCATTCTTTGTCTCTCTCTATTCCATCCAATTGTGGTCCAAGTACCTAAAAACATGTAAATAATGCCCATAAGTGCATTTTACACAAATATGCACATTGAGGGAAATAACATGCAATCTAACATGTGTAGATGTGATTGAAGTGCAATAAGACACAAGATGGAGCCCTAAAATAGGGATGCATCAAATATCATTGATGAACGGATAATCGTACTATGTATATCCATGTTAATTGCTAGCTATCATATATGATATGATATATGTTGGGTTTTGGGGGAGGCAGAGAAGGCAGCAGAAACAAAAAAATTTCTCCTCCCCAAACCCAGAACAAGGAAACACGTCAATGTCTATACAATAGGAAAGGATGGTTTGTGGAATCATACCTTGTCCCGAGGCTTGCTCGGTGACAATACCACACGACTTGCGCGGTCTTCACCTCCGGTCTTGGACGGTGTCTGTGCAGCTCCTGGTCGCACCGGGACCGACGACTCCTGGTCTCACCGAGACTGTCGGGATTGACAGTTGTCCTCGGAGCGGTAGAAACCTCCTGCCTCTGAAGTAGTCCACACAGACCACTTGGAACTCCAATCTCCTTGTCCCACAAGGAATTGGAAGGAGTCACACCCTCATGTCAGTGTACTAGTCACTGACACACTCTCCTGCCACCAGTCGCTTTCTGCAGTTGTCTTTCCTTTGCTGTGCCTCCCTTATCGGGTAGCACTTACTCAGGCTCTCTTGGTTACCAAAACCAGAGAGAATGACAACTTTGCAGAGCAACTAGTTTGCACTGAGTTGTTCTTTTGAGAAACCCCCAATACCCCTATATATATAGGAGGGTCATGGGACAGGGTTCTCCATCCCAGACAATGCGGGACTAAAAGCAGGAGTAGAAGGGTTCGAGATTTTCCAAAAAAACAACCAACTCGCAACCTGAACCGATCGTTTCACAACTGAAATGGTCGGTTGGGGACCTGAGCCAGTCGGTTTACATTTCAACCGATCGGTTAGGACACCTCAACCGGTCGGTTCACTTCTGAACCGGTCGGTTCATGGTCCTGGTCAGTTCTCGATTGACTTTCATCTTTTGTTTCTAATTGGTATCAAATACCAATCCTTGTTCCAATCAAATTGGGCAAGTGAAATGAAAAGAAATTTCTCACCAATCCTACTTTCCCAACTTTCTCAGTTGCACCAGTTGAATCGATCGTTTCAACACTTGAAGCAATCATTTCACCCTGTCCTTGAGCCGATCGACTCACCACCTGAGCCGATCGGTTCACCAAGCTGAGCCAATCAGTTCATCACATGAGCCGATCGGTTGGGAGTGCAGATTGTGCAGAAATAGTCAATTGCAGTTTCAATCAATCTGATACTCTAATCAATGCATCCAAAACCTTGAACATAATGACATTGAGCTATCAATTAATTGAGTGTTTAATTGAACTACTAAACTCCTTTAGTAATCAATCTAAACATTGTTTGTGGACAAAACTCCTCTTCCAGGTTAAATCCTATGTGTGTGACCCTGCAGGTCCATTTCACGTTGGCAGCGAAAGTCCATAACTTTTATGACTTCACAAGAAAAGAGTGGTGCCTAGTCACACATCAGTGCTACCCAAGTGAAATATAAAGTTGGAGAACAACTTTCAATCCTACAATCCGTGAATGGTGTTACAGTGAATGTATAATTCCTTTGTCACTGATATCCCGAATGAACTCGAGGCATGGAACAGTCATCCTGTCAACATTCATTCACTTCCTTGATCTCAGAGTAGATTGGAAGAGATATGTATGACATCAATATCACATACTGATTCACACATGCGTGCACGCCTTTCTCAATCCTACTCATCAAGTGGACATGGATATCATACTCCCTCAGGAGGGACAAATCCCATATCTATCACTCACCCCTCAAAAGCCCCATGTGTCAAAGCCACCCAATCATCACCTTTATAACAACCCATGTTTCAGGATTGCGTTTGATGATGTCAAACTATGCCCAACAACATGTGTTGAGTGTAGTGATTTCAGGTCAAAAAATCACACTCACCACCATCACTGTGAAAACTGACTGTGACTATCATGTCATGGTTCCATGTGTCAAACTCACGGTGGGTCTGTCCGGTACACTTGTTCTCTAACAAGTACCTATGTGTTTGGTTTGATATCTCTATATCATGACTAATGAGATTCTGTCATCAACCAACACCACAATCTAGTCTTGTGTGTCATTGCTGTCTATCTACCTTCCACAATGACATCTGACTAGGGACATAACAAGAATGTACAAACTCTTAGCATCCGTATGATCTCATCGTTCAGGTCCTTAACCTGAAAGCATACGTCATTGAGTACTGTCATTCTCTAGACATTCAATATGTTCTATCACTATCTCATATGACTGAACCAGAAAGAATTGGAAGCTTGCCTTTGATGTTTATCAAATCAATCTTAATGTATCCCACCAATCATCCCATGATCGGCTCTCAGGGCATACATTCCAACAGACTCCCACTTGTACTGCGAGCCAATCACCCTTGAATCATATTCATAGTGATCTTCAAACATGTCCCACATGTTACTGTGCTCTAGTGCGAACATAGTGAGTTATGGCAACACCTTGCCAAAGTCAGTATAAATTGCATGTCTCTCATCTCTTCGATGTACATCACGCGTATGAGATGGAGTTGCCGTAATATGCGATCTAGTATTCCTTTGCTAACCTTTAGCCACATTGCATGATCAAGGATTCCATACTTGTCATCAATGAACGGAATATCTATATTCATCTCATGAACTTCCAGATCCATATAGTATCTACTGCTGTTCTCTAACACATAGATACTCGACATTTCCTTTTAAATGGATTTATTGGAACACTTCCAATTATCAACAAACTTTGACTTTTATATATCCTATATATATTTTGCGATTAATTTTCTGTCATTTCAGAAGTTTGCATCAATGCAACTCTTTACATTGAACTCTTCCTTATCTCCATAGAACTAGTGCTTCTCAAGTACTTATCAAGTTCTCATGGTATTCTAGTAACCCTTACTGGAAGTAGACAGACATCCACTCGTCATGTCCCACATACGAGTTATCAGGATGAGCATATCATATTGCCATGTCTTACATACAAGATGATGAATGCATTTTGTGCTTGCCATGTCGATACATGCAAGATAATGGGATGATTACATACATGATAGATCCATATCTATTCTTAGTGTTCCCATTCTTCATAAGAATTGGACACTTGGCCTTGGGATACTAACTCCATATAACATGGACAAGTTTTCTCCCACTGAATCTGTGCATACTAAACCCTTGAGTACAGATTGCCAATGTATGTTTTCTCCTTTTAGGTCAAGAGCTTTTCGAGAACTATCTCTATAGATCTCTATTCCTATCTAATAGGAAACATCTCTATCTTCCTTAAAGATAATTTCCACTTTTGGATTTCCATTCTAGAACATTTCCATTTCACATCAACATGTGGAATGTGAACACGCTCCCACTAAATTACCGATCCCTTCTTTATCTTTGACATATCAGTCAAACCCTTTGACTATATCATCAAAGTAAAGATCCAATTCTAAGTTGCTTGTAATCAATCACATTGATTAGTCCATTATAACTTATAGACTTCATTTGCATTAGTGGATTCATAAACCTTATAGGTTGTGTCACGTACACATCCTTGTTTTATTCCTCATAGGAATGCGGTTTTAGTATCCATATGCCAAATGCTTAGTCATTAAGTTGCAATCAACAAGCATCATCCTTCTCAAAATGTTATCCATGTGTATTAACACTTAAGACTCATTTGCACTTATGGATTTCATCCAATGAGTGTTACCATCAAGGTCATACCTTATGGTTCACATGGATGTCATTTAGGATGTAATGGTCATAAACCATAACTCAAAATTCGGTTCCTCATATTCATCTAGATAGTTGACTCATCACATGAACAACTCATCACATAGATAATTGAGGTGTAAGGATATAAGAATTCACAACTCTTGTGATTCTTAATTTCTTTTATTAGTGAAGGGTATTCTTTTATTAAGAAGAATTCAGTTATTTGATAATCATTCTCTAACTCTTTAGAGTATGATTCCTTCTTGATTTAGACATCACCATGCCTTAATCATGAGTTCACTATGATACACTATTATAATTACTCATAAGAATCTCAAACATTTGGTCTAAGTATTTTATTCGTTGATCTCATCAAGAATTAACACTTTACCAAATTCATACTTCATCTATGATATTCTTAAACCCTTCAAGATATTCATATTGGTATTTCTCTAAACACCATTTGAAGTATTAGCATTTGTTCCAATAGGTATGCAAATACATCACATGTATCATACCTAATAGGATAATCATTCTCCCACTACCTTTAGTGAAGATTGATTAATCATGTCCAAGATATTCATGTCTCTTATTGGTTCTCTAACCAAAAGAGTCTAGATTTATCCATCACATGGAAACTAGAAATGAATTTCTCATGATTGATGCTAATTTGATTGTTTGAGTAATATATAACTTTTAGGTATCATTTTATCTTATGCATATCAAATACCACAAGATAAACAAGGCATTGCCACAAAGATCATATCTTTAGAAATTGAAACATATCTTTATTGATTGCCATCATTGTCATACAATATGCAAAATAAAGTGTTTCTATCTATTGGCAAATATGAAATAGCAATTCATAACTATATTACATGCCTTTTAGGCTGAAAATAAACTAAAGTACTCCTATCTATGGCGGCAACAGTTGCCCAATTTATGAGTTCTTTACACTTTACATCTTGGTATCATATACCTCAAAAAGTGTTACAAGTTTACTTTCATGTCACCTTTAAGTAGAGACATATGTCGCCTCCTTCTTCTTTTGTTCTTCCAGATAGAGAGGACAATTCCTTTTCCAATGTCCTGGCTTTTGACAATGGTGGCAATTGCCTTTCTTGGTCACGCCTCCCTTGGCCTTGAGAGCTGAAGTCGACTTGGACTCCTGGCTAGCATCAGAACCTTTCTTAGCTTTGCCCTTGCCCTTGGGCTTGGACTTGCCTTTCTTGCTCATGATCACCATCACAGACTTAGGCTTGTCCTTCTTCATCTGTATCTCGGCTGTCGTCAACATGCCCAATAACTCTGACAGTGGCCTATCAAAGTTGTTCATGTTGTAGTTCATCACAAACTGACTGTAGGATTCTGGCAATGATTGCGGTATCACGTAAGTAGCCAACTCTTGGCTCAGTGGAAATCCCAGTCTTGTCAGGTTCTCTACATACCCAATCATCTTGAGTGTGTGAGGACCAACTGGATCTCCTTCTGTCATGACACACTTGAACAGTGCCCTTGAGACATTATATCTCTCTTTCCATGCTTGATCTTCATACATGTTCCTGAGATGCTGAATCATCTCAATGACACCCATGTTCTCATGTTATCTCTGCAACTCGTGGTTCATAGAGAACAACATCAAGCACTTTGCATCAATGGCATCATCAGAATGCTTCTTGTAAGCATCCCTTTCTGTCTTTGGTGCATTAGGAGTAGGTTCCTCTGGAATTGGAGTATCTAGGACATAGAGCTTTCGCTCTTGAGTGAGAACAATTCTCAATGTCCTATACCAGTCATGGAAGTTTGTCCCATTCAGCTTGTCCTTTTCAAGGACCGATCGCAAAGAAAAGTGATTGTTGTTTGTTGTCATTTGTACTACAAAAGGAAATATGCAATTTTAGTCCAAAAACTCATTTTTGACTTATTTGATTGATTTGAAAAGATGACGATATAATTAGGCCTTTAATTAATTATCGCTCCCACTATTTTACTTCAAATTGATAGCCCTCACCATCAATTCAGAAGATTGCAGCGTACAACCTTCTAGTGGGCAAGATCCTGAAATCCTCTAAGGCATGGACCAACTTGGGCTGTCACCCACAACTTAGATCTCTCAGGTAGGCAACTCTTGCCAATTGCATCATATGCAACTCTTGATAAGATGTCATATGCAACTCCTTGCCATGATCATCTCCATGCCTCAAGGTGCTAGATCCTATCTAGGTCACCTTGTTAAGTCCGAACCAAAGCCAACACGATGAATATGCACCCTGCTTGGGCAGACCCACATATCCATCCTTCACGCTTCCACGAGATAGACGGTGCACCACGCTTGGGCGTGCCCACACTTGGTCGATCAAGCTTTTCACGTGTGTCGCATTTGGAAGGCATCTAAAACTTAATATTTTAATGAGGGATTTGGTTTTTATATACATATACATATCCAATCACCACAATACATAGTACATATCATATACATGCTATATCCCACATAAAACATGCAAAACGATAAAAGCGATGATTATGGCCATCCTAATGTGATTCCTCGAGCCAAGAGGAATCACTGTCATCTAGGTCTATATCACATGCAACCTATACAAGATGAACTCTGTGCTTTGCCTTCTGAGTTGATCAACTCATCACATGAATGATCAGCTCACTCTGGCCCGGTCGTCTGGGTGCCACCAGCCGATCGGTTGGCTCCTCCAACCGATCGGTTCACCTGGTCGTCGTGCATCTCATCATGGGTGCCACCCACTCGTCTTGCTCCTTGAACCGGTCATCAACCGATCGGCTCACTCCTTGAACTTATCGTCTGGAACGTCAACCGATCGGTTCACACCTTGAACTGATCGTCTCAGCTGTCGTCAGGATGTCCTCCGTTCTTCGACATAACAGGAAATAAAATTCTATCCTATTTTACATTGTAAAAGAGAAACCTTGAGTTACATTCGAGGGGAGTAAAGGTAGGAAAGAAATCTCGAATTATTTTGAGTTACATCAGGAATAGGAGAAGGAAGATCGGTGCGCAGACCGAGATGCAAGCAACCACATACAACCATACACAAATAGGGTTTATTGGCCATAACCACGCTATACATCCACCAAAAAACTCATTTAAGGGTGACACGTATCGAGTGCATTAATAATACATATCATATATGTAATTTGGGATTTGTGGATTTAGGATTGGACATGCATAAAGCCAATTTTATTCACATCGTATGCAATAAATAAAGGCGACAAACCAAAACCGATCATATCGATAATCCTAAAGTATAGAGCCATTGACGTGGCTCTGATACCACTGTTGGGTTTTGGGGGAGGCAGATAAGGCAGCAGAAACAAAAAAAAATTCTCCTCCCGAAACCCAGAACAAGGAAACGCGTCAACGTCTATACAATAGGAAAGGATGGTTTGTGGAATCATATCTTGTACCGAGGCTTACTCGGAGACAATACCTCGCGGCTTGCACGGTCTTCACCTCCAGTCTTGGATGGTGTCTGTGCAGCTCTTGGTCGCACCGGGACTGACGACTCCTGGTCTCACCGGGACTATCGGGATTGACAGTTGTCCTCTGAGTGGCAGAAACCTCCCGCCTCTGAAGTAGTCCACACGGACCACCTGGAACTCCAATCTCCTTGTCCCGCAATGAATTGGAAGGAGTCACACCCTCATGTCAGCATACTAGTCACTGACACACTCTCCTGCCACCAGTCACTTTCTGTAGTTGTCTTTCCCTTGCTGTGCCTCCCTTATCGAGTAGCACTTGCTCGGGCTCTCTCGGTTACCAAAACCAGAGAGAACGAAAACTTTACAGAGCAACTGGTTTGCACTGAGTTGTTCTTTTGAGAAACCCCCAATACCCCTATATATAGGAGGGTCATGGGATAGGGTTCTCCATCCCGGGAAATGCAGGACTAAAAGCAGGAGTAGAAGGGTTTGAGATTTTCCAAAAAAACAACCAACTTGCAACTTGAACCGATCGTTTCACAACTGAAACGGTCGGTTGGGGACCTGAGCCGGTCGGTTGACATCTCAACCGATCAGTTGGGACACCTCAACCGGTCGGTTCACTTCTGAACCGGTCGGTTCGTGGTCCTGGTCAGTTCCCGATTGAATTTCATCTTTTGTTTCTAATTGGTATCAAATACCAATCCTTGTTCCAATCAAATTGGGCAAGTGAAACGAAAAAAAATTTCTCACCAATCCCACTTTCCCAACTTGCTCGGTTGCACCAGTTGAATCGATCATTTCAACACTTGAAGCAATCGTTTCACCCTGTCCTTGAGCCGATCGACTCACCACCTGAGCTGATCGGTTCACCAAGCTGAGCCGATCGGTTCATCACATGAGCCGATCGGTTGGGAGTGCAAATTGTGCAGAAATAGTCAATTGCAGTTTCAATCAATCCGATACTCTAATCAATGCGTCCAACACCTTGAACATAATGACATTGAGCTATCAATTAATTGAGTGTTTAATTTAATTAATAAACTCCTTTAGTAATGAATCTAAACATTGTTTGTGGATAAAACTCCTCTTCCAGGTTAAATCCTATGTGTGTGACCCTACAGGTCCATTTCACGTTGGCAGCGAAAGTCCATAACATTTATGACTTCACAAGTAAAGAGCAGTGCCTAGTCACACATCAGTGCTACCCAAGTGAAATAGAAAGTTGGAGAACAGCTTTCAATCCTACAATCCGTGAATGGTGTTACAGTGAATGTATAATTCCTTTTTCATTGATATCCCGAATGAACTCGAGGCATGTAACAGTCATTTTGTCAACATTGATTCACTTTCTTGATCTCAGAGTAGATTGGAAGAGATATGTATGACATCAATATCACATACTGATTCACACATGCGTGCACACCTTTCTCAATCCTACTCATCAAGTGGCCATGGATATCATACTCCCTCAGGAGGGACAAATCCCATATCTATGACTCACCCCTCAAAAGCCCCATGTGTCAAAGCCACCCAATCATCACCTTTATAACAACCCATGTTTTAGGACTGTATTTGATGATGTCAAAGTATGCCCAACAACATGTGTTGAGTGTAGTGATTTCAGGTCAAAGAATCACACTCACCACCATCACTATGAATACTGACTGTGACTACCATGTCATGGTTCCATGTGTCAAACTCACGGTGGGTTTGTCCGGTACACTTGTTCTCTAACAAGTACCTATGTGTTTGGTTTGATATCTCTATATCATGACTAATGAGATTCTGTCTTCAACCAACACCACAATCTAGTCTTGTGTGTCATTGCTATCTATCTACCTTCCACAATGACATTCGACTAGGGACATAACAAGAATGTACAAACTCTTAGCATCCGTATGATCTCATCGTTCAGGTCCTTAACCTAAAAGCATACGTCATTGAGTATTGTCATTCTCTAGACATTCAATATGTTCTATCACTATCTCATATGACTGAACCAGAAAGAATTGGAAGCTTGCCTTTGATGTTTATCAAATCAATCTTAATGTATCCCACCAATCATCCCATGATTGGCTCTTAGGGCATACATTCCAACAATATATGTATATTACATAAACCAATGTGATGCCTTTGAAATCATTTAGTTTCGTGGATGTGGATATGGAAACTACATTGTTGTAGTGATTATGATATGAAACATGTAAATTTGTGGTTTCTTATTGTGATAAAATTTATAGCATGTTATGGCTTGCATGACATGCTCCTCTCTCTACATTCTCCATGTAAATTAATTCTTAGAATTAGATTAGGATCATGTATTACCATTATCGGCGGACCATGTTGGAGACATGGACACACTAGAAACCAATTCCAACGTCCTTGTAGACTTCATGATAAAGGTGAAGCAACAAATCCATCAACAATCAAAGAACTTCATGAATAAGAAATCCAACCGGTTGACTGGATTACCAGTTGAACGACTACAAATCCTTGTAAACAAAAATTTAGGGTTACATGGTAGTTAATCATTTAGTTGTTTATTTATAACTCTTGTTGGCTCAAGATGTTGTACCAGTTCTCATATCTTGTTTTGTCGCTTGTAGTAATTGGTATAGTATATAATACATAGAATAATGTATATGTAATGGTGATTGGATAAATATGATATATATTGGATCCCTAAATTTAATATTAAGTTTGAGATGACTTCTGATGTGAAATACACATGAAACTGCATTGAAACTACATTAGAGCACACCAAAGCAATGGTACACCAACTATCTTGGAAAATTTTGATGATAAGTATGTTAATCTTCCAAATCATGGTGCGTATTGTATTGTATTGGGCTTTGGAATTAACTTAACTATGGAAATTTAATAGGACTAAGAACCTAGAGGCATAAAGATTACATATATCTCAGGAAATGGTTTAAGAGAAGGAGTTGTCAAACCATCTATATAAGAGTTGCTTTGGATGCAACTGGTAATTGTTACTTACCTAAATAATTAAGTTGTAGGGATTAGTCAAAGTTGACATAGTAATTGTTACTTACCTAAATAATTAAGTTGTAGAGATTACTCAAAGTTGATAAATGACTTCATGTGTAATGGATCTTGGCTCACTAGAAAATTTCTTAATGTATCTTATTAATTAATAGTGATGGCTATAAATTTGATCAAAATAGTAGGATTGTTGTTAATTAAAGGCCAAATTAATATTGTCAAACTAAATTGATTTTAAATCAAATTGTTAACTCAAGCATATATTTTCTTTCTAGATCTTATGGCAAACACACATATGGACTTCTCATTAAAATTGGTCCTTGAGAAAGAAAAGTTGAATGGGAATAACTTCCATGACTAGTGCAGGACATTGAGATTTTTTCTCACTCATGAGCATAAGTTCTATGTCTAGGAAAAAAGTAGAACTAGAAGAACCAACTCCAAATGCACCTACAGCAGAAAGGGAGGTCTACGGTTAGCATATTGATGACCCTATTACATCAAGTGTATCATCCTATGATCCATGAATCATGACCTTTAGAAGAAAAATGAGAACATGGGAGTTCTAGACATGGCCACACATCTCATGAATATGTTCCAAGAACAAGCAAGGAAAGAGAGGTATGATGCATCTAAGTCCATGCTTAAGTGCAACATGACTCAGGGTGATTTAGTTGGGGGCCATGTAATCAAGTTAATTTGGTATGTGAAAAGCATGATGATGAAGAGATTTTAATTGCACAAAAAATCCTCTAAGATATTAATCCTAAATTTTTACCTAACCTATGTGCACTAATCATATCCCACAAACAAACTGGGCCTTATTGTAATGTAGTGTTAGGATCGTACCTAAGGACAACCTTTTTATGAATATGAAATTCAATTTGGATTGAGATAAATGTTTAGATCTGAGAAGTGATTAGGTTATTAAATATTTGAAAGAAATTAAATGAGAATGAAAGGAAGTGTAGATTTATCTACGGGAAAATATTGAGGTGGACTGGTTTTCACTATCATTTCCAATTTATCCAATCTCTCACATAACATAACTCACTCTTACAATTGTTTAAATTAGGAATGAGGATACTGATATCCTTTTGGAGTATAAAATTTACAGGGACGAATTTTATCATAGGCTTGATATCCTGTACCTATGGATCCTTAATCTATCATCATAGAGAACTCTCTTCTCTGGTCTTGTTCAATGTTTAATGACAGTGATCAACATCCTGATCCTAGATTTGGTGTCTCAATGTTTGGGATTATAACATTCATGTAAATTAGGTAATATGGCTAACAAACATGCAATTAAGCAATCAATGTCAATCTAAATATCCATACAAAAAGTAATTTATAACATGAGGATCCTAGATATATGCTATGTGGATAATTCATGCACCCCAATGAGAAGGTATACTCACTCATGGTTGAAATTGAGAACATATAGTACATAGGAGAAGAAGGATCCATGATCACAGAAGCAATGAATACATGAGCTGTTGTCTCTGGCAGATGATCAACAGTTAAGGGAGTTAGTGGTCCTATGAACTATATGGGAAAATGTTTCTATCTTCTTGTTTATGTATAAGGCCTTCAATAATCATGTTAAGACTGATGGAACTAGGTTAAAATCCCTTATATAGATGTTTGGAGAATGGGTCGCGGAAGGAGCGGACGGGGGCGAGGGCGAGGGTGAATCTTTAGCAGCCGAGGGGGAAGGGGGAATGCTGGCGAATCTTCAACTCCTCCAATCTGCCAATCGGAGGCAAATGGAGAAGGAGGCACCCTCGAGAGTTCCCCTGGTGCATGTAGGGTTCTACCGCGTGAAAAGGAGACGCCTCACGCATCTGCCGCTAACCCCCCCAAAGCTCTGACCAATAGATCTGAAGAGTCGTCAACCTCAAATCGGCTTGCTGACTGGCTGCGGACCAGCAGGTTGGGTCAAGGCAAGATCGACATCAATTTGACGGAGTTCATCAAGCCAAGCGTGAAGAATGGCAAGAGATGTGCTTCCATTTTGAGTCAGGATACCTCTGTCCCCGATTGGGATGAGTTCATATCCATCAGGTTTGCTGGAAGGAAGCCCTATGATGGCCAGTTGACTGGATGGATACAGAGGTTGTGGAGACCAAGTGGACCTGTTGAGGTCATGCCCGAGGAAAGGGAGGGGTACATAGTCAAGATGCCATCTCGTGGTGATAGAAACAGGGTTCTCGCGGAAGCACCTTGGTTCATGGACGGATCACTGGTTGTGGCCCATGCGTGGAAGCCTGGCTCTCCCCTTCAACCCCTTTCCTTCTCGCAGGTTCCTATTTGGTTTAAAATCGAGAAAACAGGGTTGCCCTGGACTCGCAAGCATATCGCCAGTGTCTTTAGTACCATTGGCAAGCCTGTGGATATTGATGACTACTCAATTGCTGCTGGCTTCCTTGATGTTGCCCGGGTCTGCATCGAACTGGGTCATGAGTCTAAAGTTCCTAAAGAGACATTGGTGGAAGTGGATTCAGTACTCAAAACTCCAAAAATCAAGGCTATCTCAAAGCCTGTGATATGCCCCAGTTATAAGAGATTTGGGAATAGAGCCACCTCCTGCCCTCTGAAGACTAGAAGTCCTCCACCGGAAAAGGATCTACAGGTTTAGTTGGGGAAATCATCAGGTGTTCGAGGCAATGTCAACTTGATCTCAAAGGAGCAATCCAAGGCGGATCAAGGGAAAAAGATAGTTAACCAGTTGGAGGAGAATGCACACACTCTTACTGCAACGGATGAAGAGCTTCTAGACTCCATTGCACATCAGGTTAGAGATGTGGTTCTTTCCGTGGCTGTTGAGCTTCCTCCCCAATCCATTCCCTGCATCCCAGAACCTTATATGTTCGGGTGCTCTCCGGTGATCAACGTCGGGAGTCTCAATTTGGATTGGGAACTAGAGTTGAGCAGGGCAAGCAAGGACGTGGTGAGCTCATCCTCGTGGCAGATCAAAAAGATCTGGATAGTAGCCAATTCTCTACTGAGATCCATTAGGAGAAGGAAAAGTTGTTTGGTGATGATGATGAATCCAATATGGATTCAAACTCGGAGCTGGATTTTGATCCCTGGGAAGCCGACTCACAAGATTTCAGAAACTTTAGGCCTAACAGGAGAAAAAAATCGCCCAAGAAGAGAAAGGATGGAGGTTAATCCTCCCATCCTCTTATTGTAAACCTGGTACTCTTTCTGTGTTGTAGAAAAACCTGAGGCATTTTGTCGGTGTCTGATGGTTTGGGAGATTTCCTTGTTTCTTCTTACACTACTTTCTGTTAGTGGATTAATGCCAGTGTGAAGGGGCTCCAAGGTTTCTTTCACTAACGATCGCTGTAGTTGATACAGGTTGCTAAAAGTTTGTTCTATGATTCAGTTGATGCAATAGGGGGTGCTACTGATGATGATGTTCTTCATTAGTGATAGTAGTTGGGCTGATTTCAGACTGATGTCACCATAAGAGCACGAGTACTGATATTAACTGATACTTATCTTCCTGACGGTAGAGTCTACACACTTTGTGGGTATGCGTATTGATAGTGGAGCTCCTCTATTGTGTAGGTAGATGATCATACTAGTTATTATTTGTATGAATGCTCTTTGTTGTCCTCTGTATCTGGGTCTTTCTTTCTTTGTTGGGTCTTCTGTGTAAGACTTTAGTCTTCTTTGTTTCCTTTGTAATCCTCTTTTAGAGGACTAAGGGGTGCGCACTCGATGTACCTAAAGTTTTGGTATCATAATAGTAATAGAGTTTTTTTCCGACAAAAAAAATTGATGTTTCATTGGGCCCACTAATTTATTAGTTAATTGGCCTGATGATGCTCTCTAAATTAGTGTTGAAAGTTTCTATTTAGGTGACTAGAGGGATAATTGGGTGATGGATGCATATTCATTCTAGTTTGTGTGGTAATTTGAACCCAGTTTTGCATTCAATACCCTTAGTTTTCATTAGAAATAGCCTCATATCATTCCAATTCAATTTTATACTAATTTGTTAGAGTTTTGATACTTTTTTACTCTACTTACATATTTGGAGTTTGATGTATCTATACCATCCAAATCATTGCAACCTAGGAGGTCCTGTTATCCTTCAACGAGAAGCAATCAAGAGAGGGACGCCTCTCATGGGGCATGGGGTAGTGCCCATACTAAAAATGGATTTTGAATATCTCCAAAAGGCAAACCGACCAACAAATTTGGTTCTGAACCTTGGTTGATCACCTTGATTTTCATGACAATCGACCTTCTAGGATTGACCTTCTAAGAAATCGACCTCCATGATTGACCCTGCAACTTGTAGACCTTCAAGTCAATATCTAGACAATCGACCTTTGCATCCATTGAGATCTCATAGGTTGAGCTACCATGGTCGATTACCCTGACAAAGCAAAATTAAGACATATCGACCTTTGAGTCGATAGCTAGGCAATCAACCTTCTCCTTGAGAAAAAGATGATCAACCTCAACGGTTGATCATGAAGCTATCAAACACTTTTGGTTTTTTAGCTGCTAAGCAAATTGTCTCGACCATCCATGTGGTGCAAATTCGACTACTGACACCCAGGTACATATGCCTACAATTACCTATCATACAACCACATAGAACACTCTTTCAAACCCAACACTACCAAAAGGGGAAGTGGTGCCACTCCAATCATTTCTAGAGTGATCCACATGGTCACTTCTATAGTGGCCAGGCTTACTAGAGAGATTGATCGAACTCACAAGTTCATAGCAAACTACCTACTATTTTTCAAGTGCAAATGACCTCTCCACCAAAAGAGTGATTGGCCTATAGGTCGATACCAATGATCGATCACCAACATTGATAAATGATCAACCTCTGAGTGATCAACTTCTCTGAGATTGACCATTTGGTAATTGACATTTGCAAGTCAAGGGCTATTGACCTACCTCTCTAGGGAGATTGACCTCTTAATTGAGCTATTGTTCATTCACCTACTCCAATCATAAGTCGTGGTTAATATTAGGAAGAGAGGGGGGGAGGGAATGTACCATTGCACACCCAGAAGAGCTAATTCTATTATAGTCATGACCATGATTGTGTCCTCTTCCTCTACCAGTCATATTAATCTCGCCATGTCAAAGTATTCTTTCACTAGGGTATGTGGATTAGCTGTGACCTATTTCTTGCAATTTCTTTCTTGTTCTAATTATGATATGAATTGATTTCATTCATAAATAATCATTTAATGCATGTTTTGTGGATCGATCAACCACTTCACATAATTTGTTATATTCTTAGGCCCAAGAAATTCAATGTTCAATATTGGAATATCAGTTAGCTTTGGCTGATGCCCTGAAGAGAACTTATGATGAGAAATCCTTGGAGTAGTGTATATATTATCTACAAGTAACAAGACATCAAGCTTACACATATATCTGCTCATGCAAATTTTTAACCTTGAAAGGGGAAACTTGCATAACTCCAATATCTCTTCATATAAAGTTTGGGTTTGAATGAATGTGCAAATTCAGATAGTGGTAGTGAAACCCAATTCTACTCTAGTGTATCCATCCATTATTAGATAGAACCTTAATATAGCCCTTTTGATTCTTGCAACCTTAGTTAATCAAACTAAACTCTTGGGATAAATACTAGTTTTTTCTTGGTTACTTTGATCAATCTATTCTTAGATACATTGTCCTTCGCGTTTGATCCAAAACTATAGTGGGATGAGATCGATCCACTTGTAGGTGGGGTTATCGCACACTAGTTAAGGTAAATTGTAGGGATTTCATCCCTAGTGAATTTAAAATTACCACATCATAGAATGATTGGCCTGGAAATTAGAAAGGTAAGTCCCCCAGCCGATGGAGACTCATTGATGGGCCACCTAACTAGCTAGGGGTGAAGTTTTTGATGTAAATAGGATAATTCTAAATCAGACAACTTGCTGGGTAAATCAGGAAGTTGGCAACTAATAAGTTGCTCTTAAGACATTCCTAATTGGTTGACCTGGTTGGTGAACCATAAAGCCTATAGCTTGGGGAAGACATTAGTTTCCCAGTCGACTGATTGAGAAATGGATCAGTGATGCTTTGAATTTAAGTCGCCTCCCACATGGTATTTTCATGTGCTTTTTCCTTTTTATTGGGGATTTTGACATTAGTTAGGCATAATTCATCATTTCTATCTATGAAATAGTATTGCATCAAATTTTATCTATTGTCACTAAATTATATCAATTTATCATGATTAGTTGGACTTATGTTTGGTATTTCTATATTTCAGGAAATTGGATCAAATTTGAGTCAACTCAGTGCTACCGACAGTCATTTTGGTGGTACCAACACTAAGAAGAAGAATACTAAGCTTTATTGAGAAGTTTTAGTGCTATCGACAACTCAGAATGTGCTACCCATTTTTGGGATAGACACCTCAACAAAGTAGCTTAGTGCCACAGACTCTGTGTTGGTGGTCCTACTTTTCTATGAAGGACGATCCAGAAAAATTAGAAATCAACTCGGTGCTATCGATATCTGTGTCGATAGTACCAACACATATAAGAAGCCGCGAGGTAAGGAGATATCTCGGTGCCACCAAATTGTTGTAGGTCATACTGACTTTGCGTATTCAGGTGAGATTAAAGATCTTAGACAATCCAATGGTCACAACTTAATAACGGGTGGAGACCCTCTTATGACCTAAGAGGAGTTCGACCAGAGCTATTAATGTCATCTATTCCATTGCATGAGAACATAGAGAGAGGATAAGAGAAATAGGAAGAGATGACCACATCTCAGATGACTCAGGCACCTTTAGAGAGTGGATTTGCAGCTAGAACACATCAAATCGTGACGTTCATCAGAGGGAGTCATCTGAATAGTCTTCTCCATGGGTTTTCATTAGATCTCTCATGTTTTCCTCATTTTCTCTTCTTTCATCCATGCATGCAATGGTAGAAATCATACAGGGCTAATCCGCTAGTTCCTTAGGACCTCAAAGTAGCCCGATTTTACATTATAGTTGACATTATGATTTGTTGTCTATATTCATCTTAAATTTTGGACATAAATATATGATTTCTGTGACGACCGTCTCGCAGAAACAAGATAACTAATGCGGAAGCGTTCATCAAGCAGCGGATTAGCGAAAATCACTAAAAATTAAAACCTTTTTATCAAAATATCCATTGAAGAAAAACTTTCTCACATAGAACCAAAGTAACATCATTACATTCTTGTTCACAGGTACATATTCTGTATCATCTCCTTTTGAGAATTATAAGCATTAACTGTCCTGTCAGGCTAAACACAGGCAGTATAAAATCTCGAGGCTCTAAGCCAAAATCTCAAAAGCACTAACTACTACTCCGAGGACCTGAGAGTACAGAGACGACACATATGACTCTATTTACATCTATACAAGGCATAACAGTCAGTGTCTCCACCTGAGACTTCACTGCTGTCTCTGCTGTTGCTATTGTTGTCCTTCACCTATTGAAGGATTCCTATCTCCTCATTCGCGTCCACCTAAAAATGTGGTTCCCACGGGGGTGAGACAATTATAAAAATTGTCCCAGCGAGAGTTATAACTCTCCTCCAGTAACATTGTTATTGCAACTTAAGAAGATAAATATGAATGGAAGAATCATATTTGTATAGAAGTAGATATTTTAATGTCTAACAGATTAGAACATTATTCTATATCAGAAGCATTGCAACTATAACTTGATAGAATCAACATGTCATTTATCCTTTAAGGAATATAAAGAACATGTATAACATCTATTCAAACTACATAATCATTACCACTACTTTAACTCTCTTCAGGATTAGATCATATATCTAAAGCCTAGTATTATCATTGTGGAGTCATGGCCCGCAGCCATATTCTTTTCATAAAGAGTTAGGATCTTAATCCCTCAATTCACCACTGGAAATTGTCATCCTTTCACAATTTCAATACCCTAACCATATGATTCTGGGTGTTTAAACCCTTAGCTCATCACCTGAGCATTGTTACCACTTCCTTAGGTAACCAACACCTTTAGGTCATTTGACCAAGGTAAGTATGATACTTGATGCCTATTAACTGTCTTGCTACCTCTTATCAGACAACAAGATATATTATGGCACACAAGGCCCAATAAACAAATTCAAATTAATAACATATCACATCGCATACCTGTCTATGCCCATCATCTCATGATACCTACATGGTTAGCACATATGATAGCAGCACATCAATTATCTATCAACATCATGAAAAAACAATGTATTAATAATTCAAGGGTATTACCCTTATTCCTTTACCAAGATTAGGATTTCCATCACACATCTCATGTATCATTCATCCAATCATATTGGACTTATATCACAACAAGGTATACCAGTATTTGGGGTGTTGGATATGATATCTATCATATCTTGATGTCTCACTTCCCTCAACACCATTAACTTTCTTAAGTTCACATACTTAGCTTGTATTAGGGTATTACCCATCCTAATACTTTATGCACTAGTTTATCACATTCATCATGTAAAGTAGTGATCAATTGTCACTTACTTGGAATATACAACTATTTCCAATACTATGGATTCATACATAAGTCAGGAATTAATAAAAAGACCATGTTAGGTCCTATTCAAAACAAACTCTAAGTCAAACATAGAGTACCACGGCCGTGAAACCAAAAACGGACGTGCTAAGGGAAGCCACCACGGCCGTGCTACCTTGCACGGTCGTGCAAAGTGAAAATACCATGGCCGTGCTAACTAACACGGTCGTGCTATAGGAGTTCACCTCTTGAATCATATTCAAGCATGAATTCTATTCTCTTATTAGGGAATTATGGTTTCACATACCATTTCCCTTCATTAGAATAGGGATTGCATATAGCACCACCCTTCATTAGGGTTTCATATTACATTACCCATAATTAGGGTTTACTAATCAATCCTCATTAGGGTTTCTCATAGAATCACCCTCAATTAGGGCTTTACATGGATACACCTTCAATTAAGGTTTGAGTTCAATAACCCTGTCAATTAGGGTTTATGTTCATGTTTAGGGTTTCATGATCTCTTTGCTTAAGGATCATAACCCTTAATCATCACATGAATCATATTCATGTATGAATTCATACTATCAACTTCTCAACTTGATTAGGTCATATCAACCCTTCAGTCGAGTACATACAACTATGATTAACATAGTGTACCAAGTCATTGATCCTATAAGCAATTAGGGATTCATCCCTTAATTGGCACTCAATTACTTAGGTACTATTAGGGTTTCAACCATTTGTAACTTCATTTATTATCATTACTAATCATTATTGGATCAATAGAACATTCATCATCTTAATTCTCAAATATTCAATCACATTGGACCTCCATTACATAAGGTATCCAATTGAATTAACCAAATTGAAACACAAATGGTTTGAAACCGTTTAAGCAAAAAACTTTGAAACTGCATGGACTTGAAACCGCATGGGTCTCAAACGGTTTGAGACCATTTGGTCCCAAACGGTCTTGAGACCGTTTGGTCCAAACCTCTCAAAACCGCATGGACCAAAGAGTCAATCAAGACTTCAACAAAACTCAATTCCAATCTATGGAATCTCAACCAATTGGATCATCAACTGAATCATCAATTGAGTCATGAACTCATCCCTTAATTGGAACTTCAATTAGGGTCTGATCTCAATGGAATTAGGGTTTATAAACACCAATTAGAGCTTTGAAGTTGATCATCAATCAAGCTACTAATTATGTTTCAATTGATTGCATTGGATCTTCAACCATTGAATTCATGGAACCAATCATCAATTGGACCTATGATCATACTTCAATTGAGTTTAGTAGGTCAAACTTCAACTGATTTGACCCTCAATTGACCCTCACTTGGTCATCAATTAGGGTTTGATTCAATTGGATTAGGGTTTAGAATCGATGATTCAACAACACTCATCAATACAAGATTGTTTACTTTGAAACTTTTGAACCATCATCCAAATTGGGTATGACCTGACACCAAACGGTCTTGAGGTCATTTGGATGACCTCGAAACGGTCTTGAGACCGTTTGCCCATCATATCACTCAAATCCAAGCCATCCAATTAAGGTTTGGATCATGGAATTGATCACCAAATCAGCATTGCATTGTATATCAGCTTGGTACCTTTAGACCTTCAAACACCTAACCATACTCAACCCTAGACCTCCAAACGGTCTTGGGTGACCACCAAATGGTATTGAGACCGTTTGGATGAGCTCCAAATGGTATTGAGACCGTTTGGCTCATCCAACCTTTGGATTCTAGTGAAATTTCATCAAGGTTTGGTCTATCGAGTACATCAACAAATCAACACTTAATTGCAATATGATTTGGTACCTTTAGACCTTCAATTGGTCAACTATACTTGACCCCAGACCTCAAAACGGTCTTGGTGTGACCCACAAACGGTCTTGAGACCGTTTGGGTGATACCCAAACGGTCTTGAAACCGTTTGGGCTAATCAACCCAAAATCTCCAATTAACTCATTGGAATTTCAGCACTGTTTTCAATTAGGGTTTGCCCAATTGAATAGCCTTAAAATCACGATTCCTTGGGAGTTAATCCCTAAAATTTGGAGGGTCATCAACCAACATAATTATGAACAGGAATCCCAAACGGTAAACGCTTGGTCAACTCTCTCAAACGGTCTTGAAACCGTTTTCCCAAATAGGTCAAGTTAATCAGGTTGAAAATCAGCATTTAATTCAATTTGATTTGCCTAATTTGTTGGCCTTCAACCTACGATTCCTTTGGAGTTAACCCCTCAAATTTGGTGGGTCATTAGCCTACATAATTAGGAACAAAATTCCCAAACGGTCAACGCTTGGTCAACCATCTCAAATGGTCTTGAAACCGTTTTCTCCCAAACGGTTTCAAACCGTTTGCCTTTAAACGGTTTGCTGAAACCGCATAGTTAATCAAATTAAAACGATTTGGAATAGCTATCAAAACCATTTGGCTTGGTACTTTTCTTTGGATAAGCATCTAGGATGATGTCATCATCCCCTTCCTTCGAACAACCAAGAACAGCAACCGTTCTTGATGGAAATTGCAGTAAAGAAACAAGAGTGTAGCAATTTAAAGAAAACAATCAACAAAGTATAGAGAATTGATGCAATATCAATGATTAAGGCTTTGAGTTATAAAACCCGCCTCAAATCTGATCTCCAAGCTCCAAGCTACACGACTCTAATGGTGGATGAAGCTTCTCCAACTATTCCAAGGCTCAACTTCAAGATTTGGAGTGAAATGATCGACAACAGGTTGGGGACGTGCTCCCTGCTGTCCTTAGCATTCTTGGTCGGTTTTGCAAGCAAGGAGAAGAAGTGGGGTCGTAAAAGCCTTTCATTTGGCTTGGAAAAGGTACTTTTATAAGAAAATTGAGGAGAGAGAAGATACTTTATAAAAGTCTTTTAATTCCAAAATTGTTGCCACCACTTCCCCCTTAGTTTCTTGCATGCAAGGGCATCTCTATCCCCACCGAACTCCCTTCCATTATCCATGAATTAAGGGAAAAGAAAATAAGCACCTTAATGCTTATTATATTAATATCCCATATGTGAGTGGAAATTACTTTCCTTTATAATAAGGTGAGTGGAGTTTCACCTCCTTTAGATATTTTCGTTCCTTATCTTGGCAAAATAACGTCCATCCTTATTCAAAATCAACCAATAACATTTTGGTTGAAGGCCCTTTAATTAATACATTCATTTTTGCCCTAAATTGGATTAGGGTTTCACTTAGGATTAAATCTTGATTATTTTAATATCAAGATTCTCTCTCCTCCATCTTAATTCAAATGAGAAGTAACTCTCATTTTATTTTCTCTACATGATGCCAAGAAACATTAGGGACTTTATTGAAGTGGTAATTTGCATATCAAACCCTAGGTTTTGGGTAAATTGCACATTACACCAAAACTAGGTTTTAATGCACAACATTGCTTTATCAACTCTTTCTTGGTATTCGGGCTTCCATAAGCCATACCTCAACATCATATTCACTCTCATGATGATTCAACACATGAGGAACATATTATCATGCACAATTTGCACATAAACCCCTCAACTTGGGTAATTTGCACTTTAGTCCAAAACAAACAAAACATTGATTCAACATTGTTCAAACAGGACCAAAATTGAAACATAAGTTTCTCATGAGCCCTAATTACTTTTCCCAAGATGAGATTAAGAATCTACTCAACCTTATTAAGCAAAACCTCTAGGGTTAACACATAACCTAGGTCAGGGATGTTACAAATTATAAACCCCTAACAAGGATTTCGTCCTCGAAATCCCAGGAAAAGGAGGAACAAATTGTTCATTAATCATGCCCTTAAGTCTCCACATATCATCTTAATATCCTGGAGATATTATGAACTCTGTGATTCCACACAAAGCTCCTTTCATTAATTCCTCCATAAAACTATTTATGTTTATGCAAAGCATAAACCCCTAACATATGATGTCCATGTCATTGAAAGGAAGAAGCATAAAAGAACATACTTCAATAATCACTCAAGAATACTTATCAAAAGGAAAAACATATATATCTAACAGAGATAATTCACTTAGCAAACTCTATGTAATTGGGAATTTTCGCATAGTTATTCCTATTAGTTAGGAATGTCACATAGCTTTTCCCTTTTTGTTTAGGGTTGGAATTGCACAAAGCATCTTCCTTTATTGGAATTGCACAAAGCATCTTCCTTTATTGGAATTGCACAAAGCATCTTCCTTTATTGGAATTGCACAAAGCATCTTCCTTTATTGGAATTGCACAAAGCATCTTCCTTTATTGGAATTGCACAAAGCATCTTCCTTTATTGGAATTGCACAAATCATCTTCCTTTATTGGAATTGCACAAATCATCTTCCTTTATTGGAATTGCACAAAGCATCTTCCTTTATTGGAATTGCACAAAGCATCTTCCTTTATTGGAATTGCACAAAGCATCTTCCTTTATTGGAATTGCACAAAGCATCTTCCTTTATTGGAATTGCACAAAGCATCTTCCTTTATTGGAATTGCACAAAGCATATTCCTTTATTGGAATTGCACAAAGCATCTTCCTTTATTGGAATTTCACAAAACATCTTCCTTTATTGGAATTGCACAAAGCATCTTCCTTTATTGGAATTGCACAAAGCATCTTCCTTTATTGATTCCATATTTCTTATTTCATGATACTCATTAGATTGTATCAGAATGACTGCTTGATCAGAGCAATAAAAAAGATATCAATCTAAGAGTTTCATACTTGCCTTATCTTTAATAATCATATACCTGGCCAGGGTATATAAGTATTGAGATTAGGTAGTATGCACATTATTTGCTATCGTATTCCTCACTTTTCATATCATTGTACACACATGATTTTCCATTTCCTAGATTTTCTCCAAGCATCACTTCTATATTTCATCTTTTGACATACAGATAAGGGAGATTATAAAACATTTTAAGGAACACTGAGTAAGATATAAGTTCTCATCTCTCTTGTGTCCTTATAGGACTAGTCAAAGGAAGTTCAAAAACAACTACTTTCATATCTTTAACACATAGAATCATGAAATGAAGTATCAGGGTGAATATAATTTATTTAAGTATTACCCTTCAAGGTCACCTACCACATTAGGTTGATTTCAACCCATAGTGTCCAATTATCTCATATTGCTGCTTTTGTCTTTACTTAGTGGCTACTGCCCTGGCGTACTAGGCATTTAGTGCACTGGTAACACCAAAAACTTTGGCTTTTCAGAATATCCAGGAAAATGTCTCTAAAATTGTAAAGACCTTACCTTAATTCATAGCTTATGGCCCCTCCTTGGGCACTACCATCACAAATGTACTGTTTGTCTAAACTTATGGCAGAGTCTACTTTCTTGCCATATGTTAATCTTTTCCACATTTCCACTATTCTAACATGATCATATCACTCAGGAATCCTTTCAAAGCCCAAAGTTTATGCATTAAAGACTAGTAACTTAGGTTATGATACTAGTATCCAATCTTCTATATGCATTACAGTTGTCTTATTTCTGCTCTTCAAGAGCATAGCATAGGATTCTCTATCCTGATTATGTCAAGGTGGGAATTCTCAGGCATTTGTTCTCCTCTTGCCTGGTCCCATGCACCCTCTCCTGGTGCAACAACATTGTCCTTAGCAATGTGTTCCTCGTGTTCTCCAGTCATTTTCAAGTTCTTCTTCTCCTATGTGAGCAGAAGATACTATCAGATAAACTGGAAGACACTTAGAACAGACTCTATAACCTTAGTCCTATGTCTCTGTAGACTCAGCGAACCTAGAGCTCTGATACCACTTAATTGTGATGACCGTCTCGCAGAAACAAGATTAACTAATGCAGAAACGTTCATCAAGCAGCAGATTAGCGAAAATCACTAAAAATTAAAACCTTTTTATCAAAATATCCATTGAAGAAAAACTTTCTCACATAGAACCAAAGTAACATAATTACATTCTTGTTCACAGGTACATATTCTGTATCATCTCCTTTTGAGAATTACAAGCATTAACTGTCCTGTCAGGCTAAACACAAGCAGTATAAAATCTCGAGGCTCTAAGCCAAAAACTCGAAAGCACTAACTACTACTCCGAGGACCTAAGAGTACAAAGACGACACATAGGACTCTATTTACATCTATACAAGGCATAACAGTCAGTGTCTCCACCTGAGACTTCACTGCTGTCTCTGTTGCTGCTATTGTTGTCCTTCACCTATTGAAGGATTCCTATCTCCTCGTTCGCGTCCACCTAAAAATGTGGTTCCCACGGGGGTGAGACAATTATAAAAATTGCCCCAGCGAGAGTTATAACTCTCTGCCAGTAACATTGTTATTGCAACTTAAGAAGATAAATATGAATGGAAGAATCATATTTGTATAGCAGCAAATATTTTAATGTCTAACATATTAGAAAATTATTCTATATCAGAAGCATTGCAACTATAACTTGATAGAATCAACATGTCATTTATCCTTTAAGGAATATAAAGAACATGTATAACATCTATTCAAACTACAGAATCATTACCACTGCTTTAACTCTCTTCAGGATTAGATCATATATCTAAAGCCTGGTATTATCATTGTGGAGTCATGGCCTGTAGCCATATTCTTTTCATAAAGTGTTGGGATCTTAATCCCTCAATTCACCACTGGAAATTCTCACCCTTTCACAATTTCAATACCCTAACCATGTGATTCTGGGTGTTTAAACCCTTAGCTCATCACCTGAGCATTGTTACCACTTCCTTAGGGAACTAACACCTTTAGGTCATTTGACCAAGGTAAGTATGATACTTGATGCCTATTAACTCTCTTTCTACATCTTATCAGACAACAAGATATATTATGGCACACAAGGCCCAATAAACAAATTCAAATTAATAACATATCACAGCGCATACCTGGCTATGCCCATCATCTCATGATACCTGCATGGTTAGCACATATGATAGCAGCACATCAATTATCTATCAACATCATGCAAAAACAATGTATTAATAATTCAAGGGTATTACCCTTAATCCTTTACCAGGATTAGGATTTCTATCACACATCTCATGTATCATTCATCCAATCATATTGGACTTATATCACAACAAGGTATACCAGTATTTGGGGTGTTGGATATGATATCTATCATATCTTGATGTCTCACTTCCCTCAACACCATTAACTTTCTTAAGTTCACATACTTAGCTTGTATTAGGGTATTATCCATCCTAATACTTTATGCACCAGTTTATCACATTCATCATGTAAAGTAGTGATCAATTGTCACTTATTTGGAATATACAACTATTGCCAATACTATGGATTCATACATAAGTCAGGAATTAATAAAAAGACCATGTTAGGTCCTATTCAAAACAAACTCTAAGTCAAACATAGAGTACCACGGCCGTGCAACCAAAAACGGCCGTGCTAAGGGAAGCCACCACGGCCGTGCTACCTTGCACGGTCGTGCAAAGTGAAAATACCACGGCCGTGCTACCTAACACGGTCGTGCTACAGGAGTTCACCTCTTGAATCATATTCAAGCATGAATTCTATTCTCTTATTAGGGAATTATGGTTTCACATACCATTTCCCTTCATTAGAATAGGGATTGCATATAGCACCACCCTTCATTAGGGTTTCATATTACATTACCCATAATTAGGGTTTACTACTCAATCCCCATTAGGGTTTATCATAGAATCACCCTCAATTAGGGCTTTACATGGATACACCTTCAATTAAGGTTTGAGTTCAATAACCCTGTCAATTAGGGTTTATGTTCATGTTTAGGGTTTCATGATCTCTTTGCTTAAGGATCATAACCCTTAATCATCACATGAATCATATTCATGTATGAATTCATACTATCAACTTCTCAACTTGATTAGGTCATATCAACCCTTCAGTCGAGTACATACAACTATGATTAACATAGTGTACCAAGTCATTGATCCTATAAGCAATTAGGGATTCATCCCTTAATTGGCACTCAATTACTTAGGTACTATTAGGGTTTCAACCATTTGTACCTTCATTGATTATCATTACTAATCATTATTGGATCAATAGAACATTCATCATCTTAATTCTCAAAGATTCAATCACATTGGACTTCCATTACATAAAGTATCCAATTGAATTAACCAAATTGAATCACAAACGGTTTGAAACTGTTTAAGCAAAAAGCTTTGAAACCGCATGGACTTGAAATCACATGGATCTCAAACGGTTTGAGACCGTTTGGTCCAAACCTCTCAAAACCGCATGGACCAAAGAGTCAATCAAGACTTCAACAACACTCAATTCCAATCTATGGAATCTCAACCAATTGGATCATCAACTCAATCATCAATTGAGTCATGAACTCATCCCTTAATTGGAACTTCAATTAGGGTCTGATCTCAATGGAATTAGGGTTTATAAACACCAATTAGATCTTTGAAGTTGATCATCAATCAAGATACTAATTATGTTTCAATTGATTGCATTGGATCTTCAACCATTGAATTCATGGAACCAATCATAAATTGGACCTATGCTCATACTTCAATTGAGTTTAGTAGGTCAACCTTCAACTGATTTGACCCTCAATTGACCCTCACTTGGTCATCAATTAGGGTTTGATTCAATTGGATTAGGGTTTAGAATCGATGATTCAACAATACTCATCAATACAAGATTGTTTACTTTGAAACTTTTGAACCATCATCCAAATTGGGTATGACCTAACCCCAAACGGTCTTGAGGTCATTTGGATGACCTCCAAACGGTCTTGAGACCGTTTGCCCATCATATCTGTAAGGCCCTTGAACTTACTTAATGAGTTGAATGAGCTTAATTACCATAATTGAATTCTTATAACCCTAATATAACCTTTTTTATATGTTTTGAAATCATAAGACAAACTTAAGTTTCACATTTGGTCCAATTTGGACATTGTTTGAGCAAGTTATGCAATTTTCTGTACATTTTGGACTTTTATGCAATTTACCCAATTGAGGGGTTTTCTTTGCAATTTGTCACATAAATTATGTTCCTCGGTTGTTATATTATCATTCTTGAGATTTTTGAACCATGGGGCTCCTAGTTGAGCCATGGTTTGAAGGTGTTATTATCAAGGGTATTTTAGGGTTTTTCCCTTCATGGATGAGCTACCTTTAGTAGCTATTAACTAAGGAATTATGTGATTGGCTGGGAATTTCTCCAAAGGAAAGCCAAGAAGCTCTAGAGGGACGGTGGGAGATTTTCTTGTGTGTATGCTTATGTATTTTTTTATAATTTAAAGCCATGGGCACATGGATATATACTAGAATTGTAACTTTTTCTTTTTCTTAATATTAAAGTGTCATATACTTATCCAAAAGCCCCCAAACGAGCCATTTCCTCTCCATTATCTCTCTCCTTCTCCCAGCTTCGTACTCCCTCTGTTCAGCTGCGATTTTTGCTGCCCAAGGAAGAAGAAGGTGGGGATCCTCTTGGAAACAATTTCTAGGGTTGAATTTGATTCTCTTTTTTGGTGTATGAAGCTTCCCCCTAGTGATATTGACCTAAAAGTGTAAGTTTTTCCTTATTTCCTCCGTTTAATTCTTTGTTCCTCTTCCTCCTACATCTCTCCAGGTCGGAACCATGGTTTTACATGGTGAAAGTTCCCCTAGAACTCAAAACTCCTTCCTTCTTGTTTCTTTTCTAGGGTTTTGCTTGTTTGTGAAGAGAATTGCATAGTTGGCCAAGTTCAGATCTGAATCCAAGGTTTCCTTGCCCTATTTGCTCGAGATTTTTGCTGTTGGATATCTTATCTACTCTATAGAGGTGAGTTATATAACATTCTTCACTTATATTGCTTATTAGAAGCTTGTTGGTTCATGATTATGCTTGAATGTGATGATCTAAGCATAGAGAAATCATGCTTGTTTAGAATTACGAATTTTATGGTGTTTCTTGTTTTATTCCAGTTCTATATGAACCTGTAAATATTTTTACATCCTTTATAATGTGTAACATGATCTGGGACAGGTTGATAGCAACAACCTATGGTGCTATGTACAAAACAAATGATGGTTCTAATTAGGGTTTTCAAGCTACTTCCTTCCCTATCACATAAGTGATTGTCATACCATTCAACCACCAATAATGTTGCTATCTTGGAAACTGATGTTCGTGATCAATAGTGTCCAATTTATGGTGACAACCTATGGTCACCACCTTAGTTCAGGTTTTGACTCAATTAGACATTTAATTATCATCCACTAAGTATTCTAATGATGTTATCGATCGATGATGATATTGGCTTATTATTTGATGATGTTAATTGAATGTATTACTGATCTAGAAACCAATGGTTACCTAATGATCACAAGTAATGGTGTATCAGGTCATCACCATATATGATGAATTAAGAATGTAATTGTAGATTTGACTATACCTTGAACCAATGGTTCCTTGGTTCAATTGATCTAATGGTTAGACCTATACTTCAATTGGTAACCTTGAATAATGAACCTGATCCAATGAATAATATTGGATGCTTTAACATCCAATGGATTAGAATAAATCACATGTTATTATATGTGGGTCCTAGTGAAGATAACTCAATGGTTCAATACCATTAATCGGTAGTCTTACCTTTGCCATTATATAGTTATATTTGATAAATCAATGTAATGAGTGGATGCGTAACTCCCATGTGATCTAGCTTGTTATACTTTTTTTTTTTGGTCGGCCAAAACTCCTGTTGCTTTTTTTCATTTTTCCTTTAGTGTCTGTACAAAACTTTGCTGGTTCCAAAAAAGAACCAACACAAAAAGAAAAGAAAACTATCCATCTATCTTTACATATGATAGACAAAAAGCTCATAAAGAAAAGAGACAACAAAAATAGGCAACTTAACGCCAAAGAGCCCATGACAGTAGTTAACCCAAGGAGAAACTGCACTGATAAACCTCCACCACAAAGATACAACATCAACCATTACTTCACAGCTACTCAAGAAGAAGAAACCATTAAAACCAGCAGCAGCTCTCCAGAGAAAAACACTCCCTGACCATCATAACAGAAGAAAGAAGAAGCCCTCTAGAAGTCCACAACAGAAGAAGATAAAGAGGTCTGTAGACCATAAAAGAACTACCAACCACAGATCAAACAAAGGATCAAAGCAAAAAACCTCAAACAGAGATCAACACATCTGCCCCAAAGCATAAACAAGCTAAGAAAACCCAACATATAGATCAGCAAAGCAAAGACAGAAGCATCATATCTCAGGAATCATCTAAGCTCCAGGAAGAAGGGAAAAGAGCCACCATGGCACTCCTAAGAACAGATCTCAAAATAAAGCAAAGCAGCCAAACCAAACCAAGCTTGAGCGAGGTCTGCCACTCCATCCTGGATAACCTCTGCCACTCAAGAAAAAGAAACAAAAACTTGGGAAAGATCTGCCACTCCACTAAGGATTATCTTTACCACCCACGGATAGAGCATCAACCATCACTTCAGCAAAAACTGGATCCATCAGTAGCAACAGAAAGCCAGTATCATAAACATGGCACAGCCAGGAGCAGAACCCCTCCACCACAAGGATAGAGCATCAACCATAACTTTAGCAAAAAAAGCCACTCCCATAGGAAGATAACTCCCACTCAGTCAAGACAGAAAACTCCATAATCAGCAGTCAGCACCACAGCAAACTCATAACCAACCACAGCTACTCCAAAAAAAAAAAACCATCAAGCCAACAACATGTTTCCAGATAAAACACTCCATGTCCAACATATCAGAAAGGAGAAGAAGCCATCTTGAAGCCCACAACAACGACAGCCAAAAACAAACATCTCGCCAACAACAACAGCCAAAAACAATCACCTTCAGTCAAACAGCAACCAGAGAACCATCAAGGTGGAGCTACCCTCACAAAGAAAGCAGAAGCTCAAAAACAGAAGGTCTCGCCAACAGTAACAGCCAAAAACAAACATCTTCAGTCATACAGCAGCAGCCATAAACAGAGATCTTCAGCCAGCACAGCAGACTTGATAACAAGCAGATGGAAATCTCTTGTGAAAAAAGATTTCAGCCTTTAACATCTTCACACAACCAACCAAGAAAGGCATAAAAGCATTAAAACCAGCACTGACAGAAGGATCAGCAAACAAACACCTTGGAACAGAAAACCAGCACTGATAAAAGGATCAGCACGAACAGAGAAAACATGTCATCATGCCAACAGAACAGCAGACTTCCAGCACAAAAACACCTTGGGAGAGCTCTGCCACTCCAAATGGATAAGCTCATCCACCCAAGGAAGTAACCAAACCATTAACCAGCAAAGGGCCAAGCAACTAGCAAGCACTGAAGCTACAGAAAGGAAGGCTATCACAGAATCAGAGCAAAACAGCTCAAGAATTAGCAGGGAAAAAACTCTGCAGGTCTTCATTAATAGCTTTGGCAACGAGATCAGGAGATCTACTTCTATCCTCATGCACACGGATATTTCTTTCAACCCAACAGTGATAAAAGATAAGACTCATCAGGCACCTCAACCTGGGAATCAACAAACTTTCTTCATCATACCAGGATCTAGGCATAGAAATATTAAACCAATCCCAAATCATCTTGGTAAAACTACAGCAAAAGAGGATATGATTGGTATCCTCATAATCATTAGAACACAAGAAACAAATGGAAGCAAGGGAGAGGCCTCTCCTTCTAGAGTAATCTGAAGTAGGTAGCTTATTATGCCTAGATTTCCAAAGGTGAAGAGTAGCTCTTTTATGAGTTTTAATATTCCAAATCCAACCAAAATCAGGAGCATTATCCACCTTATCTCTAATAATGTCCCAAACACCAAGGAGATTGACCTTCTTTAAATTTGCAAAAGAAATAGAATCTTTGTGCCCATGATGAATAGTAATAGTTTTGACCACATTGAGAATGTCAGCTTGGCCCCTATTACAAGGTTTAGGAATAACCCAACTGCCCTCATTCATAATATACTTCAGATTGGCATTAATCGGTATACCAGACCTAACAATACACTCTCTGCCAACATAATGACTAAGGAAGTGAGAATTGCACCAAGGGTCCTGCCAAATGGAGATGAGGCCCCCATCTCCAACATCAAAATTAATGTATTTCAGAATGTAGTCTCTAACACGGATAAGATTATTCAACATCCAAGAATGGTTGGAAGATTCATTAACAGTCCAATAAGAGACTTTTTTCAAATACTTTTCATTTATCCATTTAACCCAAAGAGTGTCTTTCTTACATGCAATATTCCAAGCATTGATAATAAGACAAGCTTTGGCAACATCCTTGAGTTTCTTAATCCCAAGACCACCATCTTTCTTCGGTTCAGTAATCCTATCCCATTTGATGAGATGAAGATTCCTCATGGCATCCGTTTCACCCCAAAGAAAATCTCTGCAAATTTTATCAATGTAATCCAGAATAGAGCTTGGAATAGGAAAGGAGAAAATCCAGTACAAGTGCATATTGGAAAGAGTAGACTTAATAAGTTCCAGTCTAGCAGCCATAGAAAGAAGATTTGATTTCCAAGAATCAAGCCTGGCCTTAATTTTATCCACCAAGGAGCCACACAACCTCTTAGAAAGTTTGCCAAAAAATAGAGGAAGACCAAGATATTTCGAGGGAAAACAACCTTCCTTAATACCCATAACCTCAATAATAGGCTTCCTATCAACATTCTTACTAAAAAAGATAGAACTCTTCGAATTATTGATATGAAGACCAGAAAGCTCAGCAAAGGTATCAAGAATGGTTCTAATAGCTTTAGCATATTCAACACTAGCTTTGGAAAATACCATCAAATCATCAGCAAAGATAAGATGAGAAATATTCAAGTCTTTAGAAGCAGGAATGGGATTAAGACTACCACCAAGGACAACCTTCTTGAAGAGCTCTGAAATACCCTGCATGCCAATAACAAACAGATAGGGGGCAATGGGGTCCCCTTGCCTGACCCCATTCATAGGCTTAAAACTGGTAGAAGGTTCACCATTAATGAGGACCTGATAAGAAGAAGTAGAGAAAATCTCTCTAATCCAATTGATCCAGATAGAAGGAAAACCCATATGATACATAACAGAGAAAAGAAAAGTCCAACTAAGAGAATCATAAGCTTTAGAAATGTCAGCTTGGATGCACATCCTGTCAGGAGAATTTGACCTTTTAAAATCACTAAAAATTTCATTTGTGAGCAAGGTAGCATCTTTAATACTTCTTCCTTTGACAAAGGCACATTGAGAGATATCAATAATAGAAGGAAGAACCTTTTGAAGTCTATTCGCAAGAATTTTAGAAATGATTTTAAAGAAAACATTACACAAGGCAATGGGCCTCCAGTTTTTGATATTAGTGGAGTCATCCCCCTTGGGTATAAGAGTTAAGAAGGTCCTATTGGCCTCCTTAAGCATCCTGCAATTGTCAAAGAATTCAAAGACAACTTCACACACATCATTGCCAATAATGTCCCAAACCTCTTTGTAGAAAAGACCATTAAAACCATCAGGTCCAGGAGCCTTATCAGTCTTGATATCCTTAATAACATCCTCAATCTCTCTTCTAGATACTCTAGAAATAAGAAGATTCCTCTGTTGAACAGTGAGAGTATTGTCGGACCATTCTCCTTGCCAAACATTGATAGGAGAATTATTATTAAAGAGATTAGTGTAAAAACCAGTAATAGCAGACTTGATATCATCATAATCATAAGAAATAGAACCATCAATATTAAGCTTCTTAATGAAATTAGAGTTTCTTCTGACCTTCATAGAGGAGTAAAAATAAGAGGTGTTAGAATCGCCGTCTTTGAGCCACTGAACTCTAGATTTCTGCCTATAGAAAGATTCTTGGACATCACTTTGTTTATTGGCTTCTGTCCTATACTCCTTTGCAATCCTCCTAAGATCTTCATTGAGAGGATTACCATCAGCATCTTCTTGAGCCTTGATGGCAAGGTGTTTGGCTATCTTAGCATTATCATTAATATCACCAAACACATTCTTGTTCCAGTAGATAAGTTTCCCCTTAAGAAGACCAAGCTTCCTATATAATTTGAACATAGCATACCCAGGGAAATCAGTAGACCATGCCTCTTTAACAATAGAACGAAACTGATTATGACTAGTCCAAGAGTTGATAAATCTGAAGGGAGCTTTAATCTTCCTAGGATTTCCAATTCTAACAACCAGCCTCCTATGATCACTAATGATATTAGAAATAACTTCACCCGAATAATCAATGTTTTCAAAAATGAAGTCAGAGTTATGAAGCACTCTATCAATCTTAGACATGACAAACCTATCACCATCTTGCCTGTTATCCCAAGTAAAAAAAGGACCTTGGAGACTCATCTCAAAGAGCTTAGAATTCAAAGCACAGTCATTAAAATCATCCATGGATTTCCAGGTAGGTAGAATTTTACTAATCCTTTCTTCAACTTTGCGAACACAATTAAAATCCCCCATAATGAGCCAAGGAGCATCAACAAGAGAGCTGAAATCAGTAATAGAAGACCATAACCTTACCCTGTCACTATCAGGATTGTGACCATAGACAGCAAAAAGGAAAAAACATGATTGATCAAAGTTAACTTTCATGTGGATGACTTGATCATTCTCTGCAACACTAGAAATATCAACATCAAGATCCTTCCATAAGACAACAATTCTACCAAGAACATGAGAGGAATGATTCGAGATCCAATTATAACCAGAAAAAAATTTATTGACAAAGGAGAAAATCTTGCGAGGTCTAATCTTGGTTTCAAGCAGGATGACAACATTATTGTTTGCCCTCCTGACCTCTTCCTAGACATCCTGGATCTTGTTACTTATACCACGAACATTCCAGGAAGAGATAGAAATGGGAGGAATCATTTTACAACATGGGCTGTTGAGCTGTCAGCCTCAACATCATTTGAGTTAATGTGGAGCTCTTCAACTTGAGCTAGGATAGGAGAGAATTTGGGACCTACAGAAATATATTGTATACTCAAGCATTGGTTAGATAGAGATTCAGAAGGGAAAATGTTCCTTCTCCTATCACTTGGATCTATTAGCACCTTACCAATAACAGAACTGTCAGGAGAGGTATTTTCAAAACACTGCAAGACAATCGGTGTAGATGGAACAGAACCTCCATCACTAGCAGAAGAATAAACCAAATCAAGTCCAGAATTAACAACATTTGATAAGAGGATATCTTCAACAACAGTGCCTTGAGGCTGACCTGCCAATTTATTCCGTTCTATTTCAGACTTGTCAAATATTTCTTCAATAATAAAATCCGCATCACCCACCAGAATAGTAGTAGGAATCTCTTCAAAACGAGGGATAGTCTCCTTCCTTTTGACTTCCCAGACCTTCTTAACATTGGCTATAGGTTTAACACTCTGTTTCTTTCCAGTGTTGCTTATACGACAGTCTCCATGTCCCAAAAAACCACAGACACGACACTTATGCGAGATCCATTCATAGCCCAGGGACACAGTGCACTCAACTCCTTTATCACTCCTAAGAGTTAGGTTTTTCAAATAACCAGCATCTTTGCCCATGAGAACCTGGATTCTAGTAACATCCAGCCACACCAGACTACAGGTAGACTCATCCATCTTAAGAGGACGACCCAAAACAGACCCTATCCTGTTGAAAAATCTCAGATCCCATAACTCCATGGGGAGGTTAATAATGTCAACCCAAACTGGAACCTCAGAAAGAATAGGCCTAGATTGAAGATCACCAGGACTCCATTTCTTAAACACAACAGGTCTACTAAGAACATACCAGTCTCCAGTGAGAACATCATTAAGGTCTTCAAGATTATCAAAACGAACCAGAAAAAAATCCTTCACCTCTATCAAAGACTTCAAATCTCTCACGGGTACCCCAGGCATTATAGAAATGATTTGCAAGAAGGTGGATATCCGGCCATAAATCTAAAACATAACCAAGGAGACACTTACTCCATTTGATAGCATTCTCCTCCGATTCATTGCTAGGGTAGATGATCTTTCCATCAACAGTAAACGTGTCCACCCAATGCAGGTCCAATGCTCCCCCAGACGAAAACGACTTCAAGGCTTCCCACTGTAGCGGAGAATTGACTGTAGACATATTTGGGAAATGACTAGCATCATGAGGAATAGGGTTGGCAGTAGATAGCACGCTCCTGTCAATCTCTTTCCGCTTCACTAGATCTGGAGTAGACGGCCGACTGGATGCCGGCGCCTTCCCAGTCGCCTTCTCACCCACGGCAGTGGCAGCTAGGGGAAGCATTTTTTCCGGCGCCTTAAAATGCCAATAGATTAATGTCCTTAGATGTAATTATATGATGTTAATTGGTTATAATCAGACCTCTTGAATGATTAATGTGATAATGAATTACACTCTTATGTTTAAACCACAATGTAGTATTATTTGAATATCATAGTGCCTTGCCATGTTAAAATCTATGGACATACATGTGCTATTGATCTTTTGAGCCTTGTTTAAGGCATGGAATGATGATGATAAACTTACAATGAATAATGTGATGGTCTTAAAGACCTTTGGGAATGTTTGAATCCATGATTGAGGTGAAATCCTCTTCATGTTCCAATAAGGGTTAAAACCCTGGAACTTGTGATAAGATATTGGTATCTTGCAATAGTATGATGATAAGTGTGGTCTGTTAATTTGCAATGAATGATAGATGTGGTAATGTGATTAAGATTTATATCTCAAATGTTTTATATCTTTTGAAGTTGTTATATATATACTCTTGTTAGAAAATAATTAGGGTTTGAATGTTCACTTGTATGATAAAGCCTTAATGCATTCAATTGGCAGTAATTAATCAAGTGTAACCTTAATCATGTAGAGCCCTGTGCCGTAGAGCCATCTTCAGTGTCAGAATTTACTGGATGGTGAAACGAGTATTCCCAACGGAAACTCGGAGCGCATACTGTTGAGTATGCGGGGGTGGAAAGTTGAGGATATATACTTATCATCCACAATTGTAGGTTATGGAGGATGGCTATGGTCATGCCTCAGATATTTGATGTGATTGAGGACAGCTGCGGTTGTACCTCAGATTAGAGGGTTTTGTATACCCTATTTTCTAGTGTCGTAACTTGTACCAAGTACGAACTAGTTGTTATCAGTTGACTATATGTCACTGTTGGCAGTTTGACTGGTATGTCACTGCAGTTTACTCGTACTGACTGAGGGGAAGAGATCTTAGGATACCGACACTCCTAGATCTTATACGGAACTGAATAGCACTTCGCAGTGGTCAGTTGGACTTTGAGTGGTACGACTCAAACTCCCCAGGGCATAATAATAAAAGATATAATACCATCTGTGTAGTATAATTGCTAGGGTTTAATACGTATCACATTGGTTGATTAACCCTTGTCTTGTCTTTATACTACATAGTTCTTACATGATGCATACTTATGACAATTGTACAGTTCTACTTGATGTTACAACTTATTTGCTTAACTGCTTAGTATGCTTAAACTATTCATATTGTTTAATCAATATCCTAACTACTCAATGTATTTACTGTTAATTAATGTTATAATCAATATATGTTGGAGAGAGTTATATCTCTCGCTGGGACTGGGTCTCACCCGTGGGTCACCACATTTTTTTTAGGTGGTCGCGGGCAACGAGGTCGAGGTCGTGCTGTGGAAGAGAACCAACCTGGTGATCCATAGATTCAGAAGGTTGGTTAGTTGTAGATGTTAGTCATAGATGTTAGTGGTAGATTCCTAGTGTCATCCCTGTACTCTCAGGTCCTGGTATGGGATGTGTTTTCTAGATGATATAATTGTATCGACACTAGATTTTGGTATTATGCCAATGTTTGTAAATATATGGCACGTACATGTGAAATATCTTTTGTATGCAGGATGTGACTTAGGTCTTTGGACCCATATGCAAATGCTTGTTAAAGTATATGAGAATGGAATGATGGACCTTTTATAAATGTTCTAGAGTTTATTTACATTGTTGGAATCAGTTTTAATTGTTTCACATTTTTTTACTATGTGATTAATTCGCAGTTGATCGTGTTTTGTGTTTTGAGTAATCTCGTTTAGTGTGACGAGGTGTCACAGTTAAGTTGGTATCATAGCTCTAGGTTTACCGAGTCTACAGGGACATAGGACTTAGGTTTGAGTCTATTCTTATGTATCCAACATATCTGATCATAGTTTATGCTTATGCAGATATGTCTGGAGGACATGAAGAACACGTTGAGAGTAGCTATGTTGCACCAGAAGGAGGTGCAGGGAGGCAGGCACGTGATGAGAGAGTGCCAGAAGTAGGGCCAGAGCAGCCCACAATGCCTCATCTAGACCCGACAATGATGGCCAATCCTGAGTTTCAGTCTATGTTTAGACAGATGATGGCCACAATTACACATATTGCTGATAGAGTGCCAACACCTCAAGCTAGGGCAGTCGCCTCTAATGTGGAGTCCCAAGGTGTCGGGAAGACATTTGAACGTCTTAGACGTGTTGGGGCAATTGAATATGCAGGTACTTCTGATCCAACATACGCTGACATGTGGTTGACTGAGCTGGAAAAGGCATTCAAAATCCTAAACATCACTGAAGAAGATAAAGTTAAGCATGCAGTATACTTGTTAAAGGGTAGTGCTGGCCACTGGTGGGCCATAGAAGAGGAGAAAAGGCCAGGAGTTGTGATAGGATGGGAAGAGTTTCGAAGGGAATTTGTTAGTCGATATTTTCCAGAGACCTACCTAGATGAGAAAATCTCTCAATTCGAGAAGATTTGTCAGGGAGCTATGACTATCAATGAGTATGAATCAAAGTTTATGGAACTTCTGAGGTTCTGCCCGCACATGGCAGCAACAGACAAGGAAAGGATCCGAAGATTTGAGAAGGGTCTAAGTATAGAGTTGACTACTACAACATCAGCCTTGGAGAATAGGGAAAGGTTTTCCACCTTTATGGAATCTGTTAGGAGGATTGAGAGGTATGCCATAGAGAAGCGTGAAGCTAATGCTAAGAAGCGACCTATGCAGTTCCAAGGGAAATCATCTGGAGGCTTTAAGAAGCCAAGGTTTTTCCCACCGCTGTCACAACCAAGGTCAACCTTCACTGAACCAAGATCACATGCACCATCACAGTGGACCCTGAGTTAGGGTAGAGGTCATAATTTTCCACCGACTGGAGCCCACGGTACCTCATCAGTTTCAGTGACAAGTCCATTTAGGCCATATCAGGGCATCAAAACATGTTACAAGTGTGGGAAAGTGGGGCATACAAGACCTTATTGCACTATGAAAGATGAGGAGGTGACTCAGCAGCCAAGGCAAAGTCAACAAGGTCCACAAAAACGACAGTTTAGTAGTGGCAGTGGAAGAGGACGTGGTCAGTCATCCCAGGCAGGATCCTCTGGACAAGAAAGTAGAGGACGTGGACGACAGTAGGTGACAGCAAGGTTCTATGCCATGACCCAGCCAGAAGGAGTGGTCAATCCTCGAGTTGTGACAGGTCAGATGGAGTTATTTCATTCGGATATGTCTACTTCTTGTTTCATATCTATGTTACTAAACCCGAGTGCAACACACTCTTTTATCACCAGAGAGGTGATAGATAGTTGTTATCTACCTGTTAGTCTTAGATCTGATAGCCTGCGACTGGAGACTCCTTTGGTTGATTCTGCTGAATTGCGGGAAGTGTGACTTTCTTGTATTCTTTCTTTTTTTGGACACAACATTCAAGTGGATCTTCTGCCTCTTGACATGCATGGTTTTGATGTAATCCTAGGAATGGATACCTTGGAAAAATACAAGGTAGTCTTGGACTGTAGTACTAAGTTGGCGACATTCCATGATGGAGATGTACAGTGGATTTTTTAGGGTGATAGGAAGATTCTTCCTACATGTTTGATGTCAGCCATGACAACTGAACGATTGATGAGACAAGGATGTGAGGCTTTCTTAGATCATGTTGTGGATACCAAGGCAGTAGGTCCTAGTATCCAGGAGGTTCCAGTGGTGCAAGAATCTGAGGATGTCTTTCTTGAGGAATTTCCTAGCATTCCCCCTTCTAGAGAGATTGAGTTTGAGATCAATCTTGTTCCTGGAACACAACCCATAGCACAGTCAGTATACAGGATGGCACCGACAGAGATGCAAGAGTTAAAGAAACAGTTACAAGAACTGTTAGAGAAAGGTTTTATCAGGCCGAGCACTTCCCCTTGGGGTGCTCCCGTGTTGTTTGTTAAAAAGAAGGATGGTTCAATGAGGTTGTGTATAGACTATAGACAGTTGAACAAGGTGACAATAAAGAATAAGTATCCTTTGCCAAGGATTGATGATCTTTTTGATCAGTTGAGAGGTGCCACTGTGTTTTCAAAGATAGACCTAAGGTCAGGTTACCATCAGTTGAGAATTAAGGCTGATGACATACCCAAGTCCGCTTTTAGGATTAGGTATGGTCATTATGAGTTTGTGGTTATGCCGTTTGGGCTAACCAATGCACCTGCAGCTTTTATGGATATGATGAATAGGGTGTTTAGACCTTATCTTGATCAGTGTGTGGTTGTGTTCATAGATGATATCCTGATATACTCAAAGGATAGTCAACAACATGAGGAACACCTTCGCCAGGAACTGACATTGTTGAGGCAGCATCAACTATATGCTAAGTTTAGCAAGTGTGAATTCTGGTTATCTGAAGTGTCTTTTCTGGGTCATGTTATATCTGCAAAAGGCATTTGTGTTGATCCCAAGAAAGTGGAATCTGTACTAGAATGGGAACAACAAAAGACACCGATAGAGATCCGTAGTTTCCTAGGTCTGGCAGGTTACTACAGGAGGTTTATCAAAGACTTCAGTTCTATAGCATTACCCCTAACTAGGTTAACCAGGAAGGATGTTCCTTTTGCTTGGAATGACAAGTGTCAACGTTCCTTCCAGCATTTGAAAGAAAAGTTAACTAGTGCACCGGTGTTAGTACTGGCAGAGCAAGGAAAAGGCTATATTGTCTTTTGTGATGCTTCAAAGAATGGGTTGGGATGTGTGTTGATGCAGGATAAAAATGTGATTTCTTTTGCTTCACGACAGCTTAAGAAACATGAGGAGAATTACCCAACACATGATCTAGAGCTTGCAACAGTGGTCCATGCCTTAAAGATCTGGAGACACTATCTTTATGGAGAAAAGTGTCAGATCTTCACTGACCACAAGAATCTACATTATATTTTCTCAAAACAGGAGTTGAATATGAGGCAGAGGAGATGGATGGAGCTGATTAAGGATTATGATTGTACAATAGACTACCATCCAGGGAAAGATAATGTGGTAGCTCATGCATTGAGTAGAAAGTCATCTTCATCATCAATGGTAGATAATGCACAATTAAATTCCTTGATGTGCCATAAGAGAGATATGCTAGTGTCTCTTTGCCAGATGAATGTACATCTAGAAGTTTCCTTATTGGCAGGATTGTTGGCACAGTTACAAGTGAAACCTACCTTGAGACAACAAATTCATGATGTACAACAAAATGATACCATGATACAGATTATCCAATCAGGGATTGGCAGTGAAAAGTATGATGGATTTCACGAGGCAGATGATGGTATAGTTTGTTACCATAATATGATAGTAATTCCTGATGTTGATGGGTTGAGGAAGATGGTACTTGAGGAGGCTCACTCCTCCATGTATGCAATGCATCCTGGAAGTACCAAGATGTACCAAAATTTGAAAGACATGTATTGGTGGCCAGGTCTAAAGTGTGATGTGGCAGAGTTCATTGCCAAATGTCCAGTTTGTCAGCAGGTGAAGGCTGAGCACCAGAAGCCTACAGGGACATTACAACCCTTGCCAATACGACAGTGGAAATGGGATCATATTACTATGGACTTTGTGGTTGGTCTTCCTAGGATAGCCAAGGGTCATGATTCCATATGGGTGATAGTAGACAGATTGACTAAGTCAGCTCATTTTTTGCCAGTTAAGACGACATTTACAACAGAGAAATTGGCACAAATATATGTTGATGAGATAGTCCGTTTGCATGGCATCCCAGTGACTATAGTTTCTGACAGAGGTCCACAATTTACAAGTCATTTTGGGAGCATCTGCATTCAGCAATGGGAACACAGCTGAGATTCAGCACAACTTTTCATCCGCAGACTGATGGCCAATCTGAAAGGACTATTCAGACTTTAGAGGATCTCTTGAGGTCATGTGTGCTGCAATTTCTTGGTAGTTGGGATGTACATCTAACTCTGATAGAGTTTGCGTACAACAATAGCTATCAAAGAAGCATAGATATGGCTCCTTATGAGGCTCTGTATGGGAGACGATGTCGGTCTCCTCTTTGCTGGTATGAGACAGGTGAATATCAACTTTTGGGTCCTGAGCTAGTACAACAGACTACAGAAAAGATTAAAGTGATACAACAACAGTTGAAAGCAGCCCAAGATAGGCAAAAATCTTATGCAGACAACTGACGCAGACCACTTGAGTTCCAAGTGGGATATAGAGTATATCTTAAGGTTTCTCCATGGAAAGGTGTGTTGAGGTTTGGAAAGAAGGGTAAGTTGGCTCCTAGATTTATGGGACCATACCCTATCCTAGCTCGTGTTGGAAAGGTAGCATATAAGTTGGAGCTACCACCAGAGCTACATAGATTGCATAATGTCTTTCACATCTCTATGTTGAGGAAATGCCATCCAGATACTGACCAGACAATCCAACCAGTAGAGGTTGAGTTAGATGAGGATGTCTCCTATGTTGAGGGCCATGTGCTGATCATGGATAGAAGGGTGAAAAAGCTGAAGAGAAAAGATATAATACTAGTGAAAGTTTTGTGGAATCATCAGGGCATAGAGGAAGCCACATGGGAACTAGAGAATGATATGCGTAGAAAATACCCATCTCTTTTTGCTTAGGATTTCGGGGCGAAATCCTTGTTAGGGGATTATAGTTGTAAGGCCCTTGAACTTACTTAATGAGTTGAATGAGCTTAATTACCATAATTGAATTCTTAGAACCCTAATATAACCTTTTTATATGTTTTGAAATCATAAGACAAACTTAAGTTTCAAATTTGGTCCAATTTGGACACTGTTTGAGCAAGTTATGCAATTTTCTGTACATTTTGGACTTTTATGCAATTTACCCAATTGAGGGGTTTTCTTTGCAATTTGTCACATAAATTATGTTCCTTAGTTGTTATATTATCATTCTTGAGATTTTTGAACCATGGGGCTCCTATTTGAGCCATGATTTGAAGGTGTTTTTATCAAGGGTATTTGAGGGTTTTTCCCTTCATGGATGAGCTACCTTTAGTAGCTATTAACTAAGGAATTATGTGATTGGCTGGGAATTTCTCCAAAGGAAAGACAAGCATGTCTAGAGGGACGGTGGGAGAGTTTCTTGTGTGTGTGCTTATGTATTGTTTTATAATTTAAAGCCATGGGCACATGTATATATACTAGAATTGCAACTTTTTCTTTTTCTTAATATTAAAGTGTCATATACTTATCCAAAAGCCCCCAAACGAGCCATTTCCTCTACATTATCTCTCTCCTTCTCCCAGCTTCGTACTCCCTCTGTTCAGCTGCGATTTTTTCTGCCCAAGGAAGAAGAAGGTGGGGATCCTCTTGGAAACAATTTCTAGGGTTGAAATTGATTCTCTTTTTTGGTGTATGAAGCTTCCCCCTAGTGATATTGACCTAAAAGTGTAAGTTTTTCCTTATTTCCTCCATTTAATTCTTTGTTCCTCTTCCTCCTACATCTCTCCAGGTCGGAACCATGGTTTTCCATGGTGAAAGTTCCCCTAGAACTCAAAACTCCTTCATTCTTGTTTCTTTCTAGGGTTTTGCTTGTTTGTGAAGAGAATTGCATAGTTGGCCAAATTCAGATCTGAATCCAAGGTTTCCTTGCCCTATTTGCTCGAGATTTTTGCTGTTGGATATCTGATCTACTCTATAGAGGCGAGTTATATAACATTCTTCACTTATATTGCTTATTAGAAGCTTGTTGGTTCATGATTATGCTTGAATGTGATGATCTAAGCATAGAGAAATCATGCTTGTTTAGAATTACGAATTTTATGGTGTTTCTTGTTTTATTCCAGTTCTATATGAACCTGTAAATATGTTTACATCTTTTATAATGTGTAACATGATCTGGGACAGGTTGATAGCAACAACCTATGGTGCTATGTACAAAACAAATGATGGTTCTAATTAGGGTTTTCAAGCTACTTCCTTCCCTATCACATAAGTGATTGTCATACCATTCAACCACCAATAATGTTGCTATCTTGGAAACTGATGTTCGTGATCAATAGTGTCCAATTTATGGTGACAACCTATGGTAACCACCTTAGTTCATGTTTTGACTCAATTAGACATTTAATTATCATCCACTAAGTATTCTAATTAATGATGTTATCGATCGATGATGATATTGGCTTATTATTTGATGATGTTAATTGAATGTATTACTGATCTAGAAACCAATGGTTACCTAATGATCACAAGTAATGGTGTATCCGGTCATCACCATATATGATGAATTAAGAATGTAATTGTATATTTGACTATACCTTGAACCAATGGTTCCTTGGTTCAATTGATCTAATGGTTAGACCTATACTTCAATTGGTAACCTTGAATAATGAACCTGATCCAATGAATAATATTGGATGCTTTAACATCCAATGGATTAGAATAAATCACATGTTATTATATGTGGGTCCTAGTGAAGATAACTCAATGGTTCAATACCATTAATCGGTAGTCTTACATTTGCCATTATATAGTTATATTTGATAAATCAATGTAATGAGTGGATGCATAACTCCCATGTGATCTAGCTTGTTATACTTAACCTTAATGTAATTATATGATGTTGATTGGTTATAATCATACCTCTTGAATGATTAATGTGATAATGAATTACACTCTTCTTATGTTGAAACCACAATGTAGTATTATTTGAATATCATAGTGCCTTGCCATGTTAAAATCTATGGACATACATGTGCTATTGATCTTTTGAGCCTTGTTTAAGGCATGGAATGATGATGATAAACTTACAATGAATAATGTGATGGTCTTAAAGACCTTTGGGAATGTTTGAATCCATGATTGAGGTGAAATCCTCTTCATGTTCCAATAAGGGTTAAAACCCTGGAACTTGTGATAAGATATTGGTATCTTGCAATAGTATGATGATAAGTGTGGTCTGTTAATTTGCAATGAATGATAGATGTGGTAATGTTATTAAGATTTATATCTCAAATGTTTTATATCTTTTGAAGTTGTTATACATATACTCTTGTTAGAAAATAATTAGGGTTTGAATGTCCACTTGTATGATAAAGCCTTAATGCATTCAATTGGCAGTAATTAATCAAGTGTAACCTTAATCATGTAGAGCCCTGTGCCGTAGAGCCATCTTCATTGTCAGAATTTACTGGATGGTGAAACGAGTATTCCCAAGGGAAACTCGGAGTGCATACTGTTGAGTATGCGGGGGTGGCAAGTTGAGGATATATACTTGTCATCCACAATTGCAGGTTATGGAGGATGGCTATGGTCATGCCTCAGATATTTGATGTGATTGAGGACAGCTGCGGTTGTACCTCAGATTAGAGGGTTTTGTATACCCTGTTTTCTAGTGTCGTAACTTGTACCAAGTACAAACTAGTTGTTATCAGTTGACTATATGTCACTGTTGGCAGTTTGACTGGTATGTCACTGCAGTTTACTCGTACTGACCGAGGGGAAGAGATCTTAGGATACCGGCACTCCTAGATCTTATACGGAACTGAATAGCACTTCGCAATGGTCAGTTGGACTTTGAGTGGTACGACTCAAACTCCCCAGGGCATAATAATAAAAGATATAATACCAGCCGTGTAGTATAATTGCTAGGGTTTAATACGTATCACATTGGTTGATTAACCCTTGTCTTGTCTTTATACTACATAGTTCTTACATGATACAGACTTATGACAATTGTACAATTCTACTTGATGTTACAACTTATTTTCTTAACTGCTTAGTATGCTTAAACTGTTCATATTGTTTAATCAATATCCTAACTGCTCAATGTATTTATTGTTAATTAATAATATAATCAAAATATGTTGGAGAGAGTTATATCTCTCGCTGGGACTGGGTCTCACCCGTGGGTCACCACATTTTTTTAGGTGGTCGTGGGCAACAAGGTCGAGGTCGTGCTGTGGAAGAGAACCAACCTGGCGATCCATAGATTTAGAAGGTTGGTTAGTTGTAGATGTTAGTCATAGATGTTAGTGGTAGAGTCCTAGTGTCGTCCCTGTACTCTCAGGTCCTGGTATGGGATGTGTTTTCTAGATGATATAATTGTATCGACACTAGATTTTGGTATTATGCCAATGTTTGTAAATATATGGCACGTACATGTGAAATATATTTTGTATGCAGGATGTGACTAAGGTCTTTGGACCCATATGCAAATGCTTGTTAAAGTATATGAGAATGGAATGATGGACCTTTTATAAATGTTCTAGAGTTTATTTACATTATTGGAATCGATTTTAATTGTTTCACATTTTTTTACTATGTGATTAATTAGAAGTTGATCGTGTTTTTTGTTTTGAGTAATCTCATTTAGTGTGATGAGGTGTCACAATATCACTCAAATCCAAGCCATCCAATTAAGGTTTGGATCATGGAGTTGATCACCAAATCAGCATTGCATTGTATATCAGCTTGGTACCTTTAGACCTTCAAACACCTAACCATACTCAACCCTAGACCTCCAAACGGTCTTGAGACCATTTGGATGAGCTCCAAATGGTCTTGAGACCGTTTGGCTCATCCAACCTTTGGATTCTAGTGAAATTTCATCAAGGTTTGGTCTATCGAGTTGATCAACAAATCAGCACTTAATTGCAATATGATTTGGTACCTTTAGACCTTCAATTGGTCAACTATACTTGACCCCAGACCTCCAAACGGTCTTGGGGTGACCCCCAAACGGTCTTGATACCGTTTGGGTGATCCCCAAACGGTCGTGAAACCGTTTGGGCTAATCAACCCAAAATCTCCAATTAACTCATTGGAATTTCAGCACTGTTTTCAATTAGGGTTTGCCCAATTGAATAGCCTTCAACTCACGATTCCTTGGGAGTTAATCCCTCAAATTTGGAGGGTCATCAACAAATATAATTATGAACAGGAATCCCAAACGGTCAACGCTTGGTCAACTCACTCAAACGGTCTTGAAACCGTTTTCCCAAACAGGTCAAGTTAATCAGGTTGAAAATCAGCATTTAATTCAATTCGATTTGCCTAATTGGTTGGCCTTCAACCTACGATTCCTTTGGAGTTAACCCATCAAATTTGGTGGGTCATTAGCCTACATAATTATGAACAAAATGTCCAAATGGTAAACGCTTGGTCAACCATCTCAAATGGTCTTGAAACCGTTTGCTCCCAAACGGTTTCAAACCGTTTGCCTTTAAACGGTTTGCTGAAACCGCATAGCCAATCAAATTAAAACGATTTGGAATAGCTATCAAAACCATTTGGCTTGGTACTTTTCTTTGGATAAGCATCTAGGATGATGTCATCATCCCCTTCCTTCGAACAACCAAGAACATCAACCGTTCTTGATGGAAATTGCAGCAAAGAAACAAGAGTGTAGCAATTTAAAGAAAACAATCAACAAAGTATAGAGAATTGATGCTATATCAATGATTAAGGCTTTGAGTTATAAAACCCACCTCAAATCTGATCTCCAAGCTCCAAGCTACACGGCTCTAATGGTGGATGAAGCTTCTCCAACTATTCCAAGGCTCAACTTCAAGATTTGGAGTGAAATGATCGACAACAGGTTGGGGACGTGCTCCATGCTGTCCTTAGCCTTCTTGGTCGGTTTTGCAAGCAAGGAGAAGAAGTGGGGTCGTAAAAGCCTTTCATTTGGCTTGGAAAAGGTACTTTTATAAGAAAATTGAGGAGAGAGAAGATACTTTATAAAAGTCTTTTAATTCCAAAATTGTTGCCACCACTTCCCCCTTGGTTTCTTGCATGCAAGGGCATCTCTATCCCCACCGAACTCCCTTCCATTATCCATGAATTAAGGGAAAAGAAAATAAGCACCTTAATGCTTATTATATTAATATCCCATATGTGAGTGGAAATTACTTTCCTTTATAATAAGGTGAGTGGAGTTTCACCTCCTTTAGATATTTTCGTTCCTTATCTTGGAAAAATAACGTCCATCCTTATTCAAAATCAACCAATAACATTTTGGTTGAAGGCCCTTTAATTAATACATTCATTTTTGCCCTAAATTGGATTAGGGTTTCACTTAGGATTAAATCTTGATTATTTTAATATCAAGATTCTCTCTCCTCCATCTTAATTCAAATGAGAAGTAACTCTCATTTTCTTTGCTCTACATGATGCCAAGAAACATTAGGGACTTTATTGAAGTGGTAATTTGCATATCAAACCCTAGGTTTTGGGTAAATTGCACATTACACCAAAACTAGGTTTTAATGCACAACATTGCTTTATCAGCTCTTTCTTGGTATTCAAGCTTCCATAAGCCATACCTCAACATCATATTCACTCTCATGATGCTTCAACACATGAGGAACATATTATCATGCACAATTTGCACATAAACCCCTCAACTTGGGTAATTTGCACTTTAGTCCAAAACAAACAAAACATTGATTCAACATTGTTCAAACATGACCAAAATTGAAACATAAGTTTCTCATGAGCCCTAATTACTTTTCCCAAGATGATATTAAGAATCTACTCAACCTTATTAAGAAAAACCTCTAGGGTTAACACATAACCCATGTCAGGGATGTTACAATTTCCTCATGAATTGCCTATACCTAATCACCATAGTTAATTTCTCAAGCCATTAATTGTTAAAAAAGAAGGATTAAGGGTTGGATAAGTTGTAGATTTACATGGTCTATATCATGCCTTGAGATAGGGCTTATGACTGTAAAGGGTATAATCCATGGGTTTTGCTAAAGCACCTAGCTTACAATTAAATCACTACAAGAATAGGATTTATACTAGATTAGGTAGTGAATTACATTGTGAGAGTGGGTAATTCTTGATATAGGTCCCTTGGTCTAGGGTTTATGATAAACACATATTAACAAGATGATGTTAATTACAATATGAACTGCGGTGAAACTGTAATCCTAAGGAATCCATCCAAACTGTGATCACAAATCAATTAATTTATTTTTTACTTCTTGAAAGTAATTAATTAATACCAATCACATTTTCACCAGGTTTAGCTGATCGAGTTATAATTAGTAGTAGTATTTGGATCAACGTTTCCCTAAGTTTGACATTCTGGCCTCATAGACCTATACAACTCCATACGTGCACTTGTGTCTTATATGTGTGGTTTACACACATCAATTGGATGACTCATTGATGATCAAGGTTTACTTACATTCAATGATGTTTCTCTCCATTTTCAAAATCATTCAATTGACAAATACCAAGCGATCGATTCACTTGGTCCTGAATATCTACTTTTGAACTTTAGACCAACTGACTGACTAGGAAATCTAGTCGTCTGGTTGAGGTCTGTTGTGAAGGTTGACATGCTTGATTCAATGTAGATTATCTCCCAATGCTTAGTGGTAATGGGGGATTGATCTGTACGAATTTGGTAAAGCGGTGAATCATCACAATTGAGGTCCTTGAAATAATTCTTTAATTTTCTAGAATAAGTAAGAGTTTCTCATTTGAATCAAGATTAATGTAGTTAAAACATAATTAAGTTGAAATAAGGAATAAACATGTAAAATGCACGGAATCTAATCCAAAATGTGAAACTAAACAAAGATGAATATGCAATCATCAATCAACCCCAAAATTGAACGTTTCTTGTGCTTGGGTAATGCATAAAAAAGAGACAACCACCAAACACATGCCTAAGAATGTCCAAGAAACCCAACCTCCACATAGGCCTATACTACTCGATACTTGCACTTGTGTTTTATATATGTGGTTTACACACATCAAGTTTTTGGCACCATTGATTGGGAAATGACCAATCCAACAGTATGAGTGCTGTGATCGACCACTCTAGGCCACACTTCTATTAGATCTGTTCATCATATTTACTTTATAAATTCAAATATCCATCAAATTTACTAGTATCTAGTTCTCACATTTTCCTATTATTGGCAGATACTAGTGTACAGTACAGACTAGAACCAATGATTATAGAGAAGCAACTCCATGTGGCATATGCCTAAAGGAACTTTGTCATAGGGAAAAGGAGTACAACAACTCTATAGGAAGATTGTTCCACACTCCACCGCCATAGGAAGAGCAAGCAATGGTAGGAGTAGAAGGCCTGAATGCATAGGATTGAGTTGGAGCTGAACCTGAGGAGAAAACTATCTAAGAGAAGATTAAATATTCATCAGCCACAACACAATTGAGACCCATAAAAGGCAGGCTATGAATGTTGGGAGTTAGGAAATAGATCATGGACTAGTGGCATTGATCAAATCTCAAGTGTTCCATAGCCATAGCATGGAGGACCTGATGTATCACATCAACAACTTTGTGGAAAGTTGTGATATGTTGAAGATTGATAGGGTCCCCACAACAATGATATACTTGAAGTTATTTTCTTACTCGTTAGCAAATAAAGTGAAATCACAGTTTCTAAGCCTCCCTTCATAATCCATAGAGACATGGAATGTGACAATTGACATCTTCTTCGAGCGTTGCTTCCTACCTTAGAAGACAAACAAGCGAGTGCGGAAGATTTACAACTTCAAGTACGAGGTTGAGGAGTCATATTCTAAAGCTTGGGAGAGGTTTCAAGACATGCTTAGGAAGGTTCCTCATCACATAATTGATCTTTATGTCTAGGTGAAGACCTTCTCTTCTGGCCTCCATAAAGGTGAGAGGGCTACACTTTACAGTGTAGGGGGGAGATTCTTCTTGAACAACAAGCCTACTAGGTGTCATGAGATCATGAAGAACATGGCCAAAAACCAGTCACAGAGAGAAGAAAGAGCAGTATCAACTACAAATAAAGTGCCATGGAATCAAAGGAGGTTAATGAGTTGAAGGATCAGATGGCACAACTGATGAAGAAACTTGAGCAGAAATTTGGCACCTCATCTGGAGGTGAGGAAGAAGAATGCATATATGTGCGACAACAGAACTATAGGGGCAGAAATGATTATGCATGGAGGAAGGATCCAAAAATTTCATGGAAGTATCCTAATTTTTTAAGCAAGATCCATCTCAAACACAACAGTCCAAGCCACAACAGGCCAACGCACAACAAAAGTATCAGTAGGATAGGGTTCCTATCAAGATAGAGTGCATAGAAGACATGTTGGGCAATTTGGTTAGTCTGAATGTGACAATCATAGGACAAACACAAAGGGAGATGCATAATCGAGGGGGCATAGATCTACAACATAGAAAATGAGATTTCTTAGATAGAAACAAAAATAGCACCTTTGAAGAAGCCAGGTCAACAAGGAGTAGACATCCCAACCATTAAACAGGTGAAGGCAATGTTACTCCATTGTGGCAAAGTGTTATTGAAAGAATAGAAGACAACTTTAGAGAATTATGACAAGGCAAGTGATATTGGAGTAGTGCCAGCTAGTGATTCTCCTGAGTAAGACACCACAACACAGGAGAAGGAACCAATAGAAGAATCTGATGAACTAACTAAAATTAGGGGGGAGTCTTATGCCCCCCCCACCACAGGAAGATGGTGACTCTAGTCCCATTCCCCAACAGTTTGAAGGCAAAGAAGGTTGACCAGCAATTTAAGAAGTTTTTAGAGAATGTTAAAAAAACTTCATGTCAACATATCCCTTGTAGATGCAATAGAGAAAATTCCATCATATGGCAAATTTTTGAAGGACATAATTAACAAGAAAAGGAGGATATTTGGTTTTTATGTAGTGGTATTGAAGGAGGAGGTTTGTTCCCTAATACAAAGGAAACTTCCACAGGAGTGGCATGATAAGGAATTCTTTAATATACCATGCTACATTGGAAAAGTCAAATTTGGTGGAGCTTTATGTGGCTCTGGGGCAAGCATAAATTTCATGCCCTTGACAATATTAAATGCCATCCCTACATTTCTTGAGCAAAATTGGATCACCCCAGACATAAAATCTCAAGGAGTGAATTTTTTTATTTTTCCCCTAATACCTACAATTGTTTGGTATCTCACCCACACACCAAGTAGTTCACTATGATGGGTCCTTGTCCTGCATAACAAAAAAAAATGTTCATCAGTGACAATTGCTATCCCTAAATATTCTCATAGACTCTTTCCAACTTAGATAAATGATCGACTAGCAAATTTCTTTTCCAGTCTTGTCCTTGATTTCTATATCAAATTCCTGTAGCAAAAAAATCCACTTTATCAATCTAGGTTTGGCATCTTTCTTCTGCAAAAGATATTTTATAGCCACGTGGTCTGTCCAAACTATCACCTTATCCCCTATTAAGTATTGACGAAAAATTTCCAAAGCTAACACCACAACAAAAAGTTCTTTTAGTGGTACTGTAATTGAATTGAGCATCATGAAGAGTTTTTAGCACATAATATATGATAGCAAGAGATTTATCTTTGTGTTGCCCCAAAATGGCCCCTACCACATATCCCAATGTGTTGTATATTAATTTAAATGGCTGGCTACAATTTGGATCCTTTGCCATAGTTGTGAAGACCAATTTCTCCTTCAACACCTCAAAAGCCCCCAAACATCACTCATTAAAAGTAAACTTAGAATCTATCTCTAGCAATTCGAAAAGTGGTTTGGTAATCTTCAAAAAATCTTTTATAAATAATCAAATAAAAACTAGCATGTCCTAGGAAACTTCTAACCCCTTTCATCGATGATGGTGGAGGAAGCTTAGAGATCACCTCTAGTTTAACCGGATCGACTTCCATTCCTTTATTGGAAACCTTGTGTCCCAAAACAACCCCTTCACTCATCATCATGTGGCATTTTCCCAGTTCAAAACAAGATGAGTATCCTCACACCTTTGTAAAACCTTATCAAGACTAGAAGACAGTCCTCAAATGATTCTCTATACATTGTAAAGTCATCCATAAAAACCTCAAGACATCTCTCTATCATGTCTAAAAAAATAGTGAGCATACCTGAAATGTATCTGATGCACTACAAAGGCCATAAAGCATCCGATAGTAAGCAAAAGTTCCATAACGACAAGTGAAGGTGGACTTCTCTTTATTATGTGGTTCAATGGAAATTTGATTGTACCCAGAATACATGTCTAGAAAACAAAAATAGAAGCGACCGACAAGCCTCTCAAGAATAAGGGAAAATGATCTTTTAGCGTGATAATATAGCGTGACAATATTCAATCAATGATAATCGATACACACACCCCATCCAGTCACTATTCTAGTCAAAATTAACTCACTTCCAGAAATCGTGGTGATAGTGATCTCCCTTTCTTAAGAACAACCTGGGTTGGGCTAACCCAGTTAGAATCAGAAATAGCATAAATTATACCTATCGGTAGGAGCTTCATTACCTCTTTCTTTACTACCTCAGTCACGATGAGATTGAGACGTTGTTGAGGTTGTGCTATCGGCTTGGCTCCTTCCTTGATTCTAATTTTATGTTGCTAAAAACTAGGAGATGTCTCCTTTATGTCTCCAGTAGACCACCCGAATGCTGCCCCATGGTTCTTTAGAATAACAAGCAACTGCTCCTCCTCAAGAGTGCTCAGTGAGGATGAAATGATGACATAAGTTTCTTGTCCATCACCAGAAAAATGTACTTCAAATGTGGAGAAAATGGCTTCAGCTCAAGATTAGGTGGACATTGCAATGACGTAACCAACATTGGTGGAGGTGGTCCTAAATCCTCATAGGGCCTTGAGTACAAGTATGAAAATGATTTTAAAAGAAAGGTTCATTCTTCAAGTGAATGATAGCGTGTGAAATCATCCAACAGATTCATGATGCGCACATCTAATGGTAGTTGTGGGTATGCTTGTGTGAGAGCGGAAGATGTTTTACTACTCCTCTTCAGAATCATTGGGATATTTTACTACATCTATCAAAGATACCTAGTTAGTATGCTTTGTGATGTCCACTTCTAGTGTGTCCTTGTTCACATTTGTCATGACATGGGCCATATCCAGAAATGGCTTTCCCAAGAACAAGGATAACTCATTACTTTTTTGCTGCAACATATGACAATGTGCTTTCTCATCAACCTATTGTTGATAGTTTGGAAGCTTTATCCCAAAAAAATCATCCTAGATATCTAGTGTCAATCTTCCTCTTCCCATTTCTAAAATTACATCCATTGTAGCTTGGAATAGCCTCCCTAAGAGTATCTCATTGCATAATCATCCTGCATTTCCATGACTACAAAATCTGTCAGAAAGATGAATTTGTCAACCTTTACTAACACATCCTCACATATGCCTGTTGGTCTTACCACTGAATTGTTTTCCAATTGTATGGTCATGTTTCTATTCTAGGACTCCTTCAACCCTACTTTCTTCTTGGGAAATGTGTGCCTCAAAGTGAGTTTGAGAGCATATTGGCACATTATCACTCCCTACCTATTGGGGGCACCATGCCAGCTCAAGGATACATGCCAAGATTTTAGATAGTGGTTTTTATTGGGTTGTGTTATTTAAGGATGCTTACAATTATGTGCGGAAGTGTGACACATGTCAACAAGTGGGAAATATATCTAGGAGACACAAAATTCCCTTGAATACCTTTTAGGGGATAAATGTTTTGACTTATGGGGGATTGATTTAATGTGACCCTTCGTGCCTTCTAATTTTATTTGTAATTCTACTTGCACTGGATTATGTGTCTAAGTGGGTGGAACCAATTCTAACTCGTACTAATGAAAACACATGTTGTTTGCAAATTTGTGAAATACCATATTTTCTATAGGTTTGTGGTGCCAAAATTTATGATCAGATATGGGGGATCTCACTTCACAAATCCAAAATTTGGAGCTTTATTAAGTAAGCATGGAGTGAGGCATAGGGTAGGAACCCCATACCATCCCAGAATCAAGGTCAAGTTGAGGTGTCTAATAGAGAGATCAAGAAAATATTAGAAAAGACACTCTCAACAAACATGACCAATTGGAGCATGCAGTTGATTGATGCTCACTCGGCATATAGGATAGCTTATAATATGCCTATAGGTACCACTCCTTATAGTCTAGTCTATGGGAGTGATTTCTATTTACCTATAGATCTAGAGCACAAATCCAAGTGGGATTTGAAAAAGTTAAACTTTGATCTTGATGATGCAAGGAAGAAGCGTAGGTTGGAACTCAATGAATTGGATGAGCTTAGACTAAATGTCTATGAGAGTTCTAGGATCTAGAAGGATAGGACTAAGAAAGTACATGACCGCCATATATTCCATAGGGTGTTACACTAGGGGAACGGGTATGATTGTTCAATTCTAGGATGAAGTTGCATCCTATCAAACTATGATCCAAGTGGAGCGGCCCTTATATGGTGGTCAAGGTTTTTCCTCATGGGGCAATTGAAATTAGTGACGTTACTAAATCATTTTTGGTAAATGGACAAGGCTAGAAACATTATTATGGAGGAGAGTTAGTCTGTGAGAAGGAGGAGTTGAAGCTCATTGAGTTTCAATGAGCTTTTGTCTTACATGATCGTCGAGCTTAGGATGTAAAAAATGGTGCTTTTGGGAGAAAAACCAAATTTATATTTGTCTTAGTTGTTTACATCTTGTAGGACTTTTTCTTTGTTTGAATATTGAATTTATTTATTAGAAGTTACTTGATATGAAAAGGCACCTTGATCAATTTTGTTTGGCGTGCAGGCAGTAGAAAAGTAGGTGGCACTGACACATAAGTCGATGACACTGAGATGTGCATGAAAATAAATAGTGGAGTTCATAATAGTATTGGTACCTCCGAAAACCAAGTCGATGGCACCAAGTTTTTGTCAATAATCACATGGGAGTCCAGCTGCATTTTGGCACCACTGACACCATTTTCGGTGGCACCAAGTTCTTGCAGATGGAAGAATAAATTCCCTACAGATAGTCGGTACACTGACACCAATGTAGGTACCAATCTTGACTTTGAGAGATCTCTAGATTCAATATATCGAGGGCCCTATTTGAGAGCATTGAGGAAGAAAATACCAAACAATAATGCTCTGTAACTTCAACTGAAAAGTCAGTGGCACCGGTAATTTCCAACATTTGCAGATTCAAAACACTCGGTACCACCGACACATTCGTCACTATCACCACAAAGAAAGATCAGAATCTGTGGACATCAACCTCAACGATCGAGAATGATCCTATCTGATAGTTGGTGGTACCGATTCGGCAACACAATTCATAACTCAATACAACTGACATGTCGTTAGTATTATCAACATAGAGCAATCCATGTGTCACGACATCGACGACCATGAGCTGTCGGTATCAACAGATGGTATCAAGACACACAAGCTGGGACAAATCTTGGTACCACTGACAACCATGCTAGTGTTACTACCGCGACGCACCTGCGCAGTTTGAAAGCTATATAAAGGGAGGTGTAGGGTTTTATTCAAACACACCCATACCGTTTCCCTTGCATTCTAGAAAGTAGTCAGTACTCTACGACACCCGGGTCTTCATCGAGCTCTTCTCTCAATCCCCATTCTCTCATCAGAGTCCATGGCTTCACGGAGGTCTGCATCATCAGTAGGAGGTGCCAACCAGATGGTGCAAAAGCTGACATGCATGGCCTTCATCACCAAAGACCACAAGAAGTTGTTCTCCAGCATGATGAAGAGAGAAATCATACCCACATGGTATGGTTACCAAACCTTCCTCAACAATGCAGGCTTTCCCAAGTCTGTGCAGGGAAAGGGATGGTGGGTGATCACCCATTATTTGGTGATTGGCCCACCTATTAGGAAGTTGTCTGTGAGTTCTAGACATCCTTGGAGGTTTTTTTGTATCCCCGAGCATGGGGAAGGTTGGGAGGAAGGATGGGTGCACTTTTTCCTCTACAATGCCAACCACCACCTCACACTGACGTAGTTTAACACAATCTATGGTTGGCTAGTAGGGGGCATGTGTTACACCCTCAACGACTTTGACTTTAGCTAGATGTGGAGGCTTATGAAGAACCTGCCACAAGGTTGCATCATCAACTGGCATTAGTCATCAGTCATGGATATAGAGCATCCGTTTGCCAGGATTTTGCATCGCTATTTGACAAACACCATCTTTTCCAGATCTACACATGGGAAGGGGAACGTGCAACAAGCAGACCTTTATGTCCTCTGGGCATTCTTGACATAAGGGTAGGATAAGATAGACCTTGACTCATTCTTTCTACAACACTTGCTGACAGTGAAGACGTAGGTTCAATTGAAGCCTCCTATTCACTTTGGTTGGATCATCACACCGTTGAAACTGCACCTCCACCTAGATCTCTCCACCACCAACACCTTGAAGGCCTCCTCTAAGTTAGACTTTAACCATTTCAAGAGGGTCCACCTTGTGAGAAAGCATGAGGGCAAGCTGTTTGCCTATTGTATGATGGAGATCAACTATGGGAAAGGGCACTCCTTAACCCCATCTTCCGTCTATGAGGGGTACGATTCTTGAAATGGCATGAGGAGGGTGCAAAACTAGAACTAGAGGAGGAGGAAGACCGCAAACTAGAGTGGTTTAGAGAAGCAAACACTAACAAAAATGAGGCAATGACACCATTCACTCAGTGGTGGGTTATCCACTGGGGCTCAAGGAGATATATAGAATCCAGCTTCGGTGATCCATCACCTGCACAACTGGAAGACTCTTTTTCTATGGCAAGTATGTACGAGATGTTGTAATTGGGTTAGTAGGGGAAACACCATGAAGTGACCACCTTGGCGGAGATTCATGGTGTTCAAGGGTGGCTTCTTCAGCAACATTGGGAAATTTATGACAATGAGCACCTTCTCCTAGCCAACTAGGAGAACATACATACTCACATGTAGAAGATTGAGCATTACCAACAACCACTTTATGATCACTACTAGAGTCAAGGACAGTTTGTCACTTACCCCCAGCTGCTAGAGATGCCCACTCAGCCACCAAGTTTCACCGAAACATTCTACCCACTAGATCCAAACATGCGGTCAGGATTATTTGACACACCACCATTCTGATCGGGTACTTCTATTTCACCTCTTTGGTTGGATTCTAGCTATGATGACATAGTCAAATTCAAGCTTAGGGGGTGTTGGAATAGCTCTATTTATGTTGTTTCTTTAGTTATTTTAGTTTTTCCCATTATGAATTTGTAGTATCCACACCTATCTAGTGTAATCATGGAGCATAAGTATCATGATTTCCACTATCATCATAGTGTGTGCCTTTGCAATGAAGTTTGGAAATTTGAAAGAATAAAAAATTTTCATATCTTTGAAAGCTAAGTTGCGAAGCCTAAAGGAAGTATATTGGTTATTCAGCTTGAGGACACTTAAGAATAATGAGAAGTCTTAATTTATCCAAGAATTGAGAATGATAATGGGGTTTGAGCCCAAACTGACAAAATGAGTAATGATACCAAATGAGATTTTTTGAAAGAAACTCAAAGGTTACCCTATACACCGGTTGATAGAGAGGGACATAACATAATTTAATAAAGGAATTGCTTCTTAATCATGTGATTTCACCCACTTGTCATGAAATTTCATCCACCACCTTAAGATGACCAAGTAACCCAAATTGTTTCCTATTGATTGCATTGCATATAATAATAGGGGACTTGTTAGCTAGTATTTTTATTGCACTAGTTATAAAATGAAAAAATATGTGTATATAAATTAGTAGTCTCATAATAAATTTCATGTAGATTGCATATTCATTTTGCATCATTCTTTCATCATGTAGCTATGTTGTTTCCCCTGAAAATAAAGTGAAAGTATACACATACATACCCTCTAAATGAAATAAAAAGAGAAAAAGAGAAAAAGTAATGAGTTCTGGAAGTGAAGCCTGAGCATACTTTCCAACCATGCTAAAATAAGAGCGTAGAGAAAAAGAAAAATAAATATTAAATGAAGAGGGAGAAAAGGATGCCTTGAATGCAAATCTGGATTTTTCTTCAAGAAGAGGTGAAACAACTACATGAATGCATTCTTTTAATTTGTTCTCATTACTCAAATGATATCTTTAGTGCATGCATCATTCCATTAAAATAGTAGGCATTAGAACTCATGCATATTTCATTTCCTTCATGCTAGGTTCATCATGTTTTGTTTTTGTAAATTGATTCAGATGTTACTTGTGATTCTTGTTCACAACCACCTACTTCACTCCAACCATTGCTCTTTATGGTAGGCCACATATATGATTAACCCCCTCATTGACTCTTATAAGGGGAAATGCTTACAAATATTTTGGTAGGTATATAAGAGCAATGTAGATAGGGAATCACATCGTGCATCAAGTGAATGCCCTATTGATAATGGTATTTACTGCTCTATTAATAGTGTTTCATTGATCTAAGGTTGGACATCTTTAATGAACATTTTTGGTCACTCTGGAGTAGTGATTTGTTTAGTGGTTGGTAAGGGCCGGTTCAGGACCTCCAAGTGGGGGTATTAAAGAAATATAGTTCATATTGTTTGTCCTTTTACTAATTTGTCTTAGACAGATCCAAAGGTAGTGTTGCTCGAGGGTGAGCAACATTTAAGCTTAGGAGATTTTGATGCTTTGAATTTAAGTCACTTATCACATGCTATTTTCATAAGCTTTTTGCCTTTTTATTGGTGATTTGATGTCAATTAGGCATAATTCATCATTGCTATCCTGTGAAACCATATTGCATAGAATATTATCTATTTTCACTAAATTAAATCAATTTATCATGATTAATTGGACTAATTTTTGGTATTTCTATATTTCAGGAAATTGGAGAAACTCTAAGTTAGCTCAATGCTACTGATAGCCATGTCGATGGTACCAACACTAAGAAGAAGAATGTTAAGCTTTGTCGAGAAGTTTAGTGCTATTATAGCTTAGTTAGTGCTACCAATTTTTGGAATAGACACCCCAAAAAAGCAGCTCAGTGCCATTGACTTTATGTCGATGGTACCAACTTTTCTATAAAGGATGATCTAGAGAAGTTAGAAATCAACTTGGTGCTATCAACATCCACGTCAATAGTACCAAAACATCTAAAAAGTTGTGAGGTTAGGAGACCTCTCAGTTCCACCGACTTGTTCTTGGTGGTACTGACTTTGTGCATCAAGGTGAGATTAAAGATCTTATTTAATATAATAGTCACAACTTAATGATGGGTGGAGGCCGTCTTGTGACCTAAGAGGAGTTAGGCAAGAACTATTATTTCTATTCTATTCCATTGCATGAGAGTACAGAGAAAGGAGAGGAGAAAGAGGAGGAGAAGACCACATCCCAAATGACTCAAGCACTTTTGAAGAGTGAATTTGCAGTCAGAATGCAACAAATCATGACGTTCTTAGGGGGAGTCATCCAGATAATATTGTCTAGGGGTTTTCATTATCTCTCATGTTTTCCTCATTTTCTCTTCTTCCATCCATGTATGCAATTGTAGAAATCATGCATGCTAATCCCCTAGTTCCTTAGGACCCAGGAGTAGCCAAATTTTACATTGTAGTTGACATTATGATTTAATATCGATATTCCTCTTTAAATTATGGTCATAGATCTACGATTGCCTCATGAACTACCTATTCCTAACCAACATAGTTAATTTCTCAGACCATTAATTACTTTGATAGAGGGACTAAGAGTTGGATAAGTCATAGATTTACATAGTGTATATCGTGCCTTGCGAGAGGGCTTACGACTGTGAAGGATATAATATAGAGATTTCCTTAAAGAACCTAGCTAATAACTAAATCACTACGAGAGTAGGACTTATGTTAGATTAGGCAATGAATTACGTTGTGAGAGTGGGTAATTCTTGATACAGATCCCTTGGTCTAGGGTTTAGGATAATTGAGTATTAATGAAATGATGTTAATTGCAATGTGAAATGTGGTAAAACCTTAATCCTAAGGAATCCATCCAAATTGTGATAAGAAACTAATTAATTTAGTTGTTCTTCTTGCAAGTAGTTAATTAATTTAGTTTTCTTGAGGACTTCATCTGTGCTATGATCGGTGGCCCATGGATGATTTTCAACAACTACCTATCAATCCAATCATGGTCGAAGGAATTTTGACCCTCAGACCCAATTCTGTGCAAATTGGTTGTCTGGGCTAGGATCGCGGAGATGCCGACATACCTCTTCTAAAACCAACTCCTTTCGAGCATCGATGATCTCATTGGGAAGACTATCAAGATCGATACGACTACCCAGTCAGGCCACTGTGGCAAGTTTTCTAGGATAGCCATAGAGGTGGACACATCAAAGCCCCTCCTTCCTACAATTGAACTCAATGGGGGAAGTCTACAGGTTGGAATACGAGACCTTACCCACACTATGTATGAACTGCGGCCACCTTGGTTACACTGAAGGGGACTATAAGTTCAGCCCACAGTTCCCAAGTGTGGATGGCTCGACTGCCCCTCCTGCACCACTCCTCTCTGCCCCAGTATACACAGATGCTATCCATGCCAAAATGCCACCAAGGAAGCCTCCTACGAAGCAGAACCCTGCTGCCCAATCAAATGGAGACTCCAAAGAGAAGATACCACCTCAACCAGATAAAGAAGCTAACAGACACACCAATGATAAGAACGCTTCCCTAGATGACCAATGGGAGGTGGTGACTAATCGTAAGAATAAGAAAAATCCTTTGAAGAAAACAAAGGAACCACCTGGACAAAGCTCAGGCAAACCACCACTTGGCCCCTCCTCGTCATCTACAAATGTTCCCCAGAAATATGACACGACCATGACCCTCGTGGATGATGAGACTATGTATGGGAGGCCTACTCAAAAACTATTGGACTCCTTCAAGTTCTAGGTTAGTATCCAAACTGCTTCAACTGAGATCCCCATCGGCTTCGAATGGGGGTCCCATGGTGGCAATGGGGGGTGATCCTCTGCAACAGGAGGGTAATCTACTAACCTGTGAGCCCTGGTAGAGAACAAAAGAAGGGAAAGATGGCCTAGATCATAGGAAGTGGTGGGGAATACAACCCTTTCTTCAAAAAAGTCCTTGTCTTCGAAGATGACCCAGGAGCAGACACTTTAATGGAAGGGGAGGTGGATGTGTCAGGCCTCCTCACTACAATCCATTTATTTCTGTCACTCTGTACACTACTCTAAATGACTAATATCATATGTTGGAACAACCAAGGAGTTGGTTCTAAGAATAAGTTAAACTTATTAAGGGAATATAAAAGAAGATATAAGCTTCATATTCTTGCCATTATTGAACCATGGTGCAGTGGTATCAATGTTGATAGTATCATCTAGAAGCTAGGTTACACCTCTTCCCATCGGGTGGAGGCGTTGGGCTTCTCTAGTGGCATATGGATCCTTTAGGATAGTCATAAATGTCAGGTGGACATTATTCAGAGCCACTGTCAATATATCAATTGTTGTATTAACAACTCGTGGCACTTGACCTTTGTCTATGGCAACATGAATCCTATGAAATGAGACCTTCTATTACAACGACTATCTACTCTTGCCTCCTCCATGACTAATGCTTGGGCGTTAGTTGGCGACTTCAACACAATGTTGGATCCTTCAGAGAAATGTGGTGGTAAGGGATTCGACTGTCATTCGAGCCTTAAGTTTAACTCTCTTCTTCTCAACTCTGGCCTATCTGACATACAGTCCTCTAGCAACCGATTCACCTACAAGAAAGGGAAGCTCCTTGAGAAGATTGATAGAGTCATTGCTAACATTGACTGATTATCCATTGAGAGTGGTATGATCATCAGCGTCCTCTCGCTAATTCATAGTGACCATAATCCCATTCTAATCACTGGGCAAGGTTCCTCACAGTGACAACAACCACACTTTAGGATGTGGATGAGTTGGAGTCAGATTCCAACCTTCAAATCCAAACTACTTCCGTCATGGGATAACTCCAAGCCCCTGCTAGAAGCCCTCCTTGTGTTCCAAAAGGCTGCGGCCGAATGGGATATAAAGTGGATCAAATAGCAACACAAACATAAAGATGATATTATGTGCCGCCTTGAGAAGTGTCAGGTATCCACACAACCACCTAGTATTGCTAATCAGCTGGTTTCCATTGATTTGCAAGAGCAATTCAACTATGTTCTTCTCTGAGAAGAGGCAGACTGGAAACAAAAAGCTAATATTAACTGGCTTCAATATGGAGACGGTAATAACAAATTCTTCCAGTCTTATGTCAAAGCTCGGCGCCACTACAACAAGATTTCTAGTCTCTGTGATGACGGCGGAGTGTGGATCGAGTTTCTGTTACCTCTACATAATATGGTTCAATCCTTCTTCTGTAACCTCCTTGCCACCCTGGCCTCACCGACTCCAAGTTGAGATGTGATTTCTAGTTAAATTGGTGTCTTCCCCGACATCCAAAACATCAACTCCCTGAGTCAAATACCAGAAGCAGATGAGATCAGACAAGTGCTTTTCCTCATGGCTTCGACCAAAGATCCTGGCCCTGACAACATCTACAATGAGTTTGCCTAGACTAATTGGTCTCACATCGACATTTCCTTTATCTCTACAGTCTGTGACGCCTTTCTCACCAGTAGAATTGATGTGCATATTACAGATTCCTTGATGGTTCTCATCCCCAAGACTCCTAGCCCATAGCACTGCTCCGACCTCCATCCCATTTTGCTGAATAATTGTTGCTTTAAACTCATCTCTAAAATTATTATTGAAAGAATTAAACCCTTTCTCAATACTTGGATTTCTGAGAACCAATCTAGTTTTATCCTGGGTAGGCGCATCAACACCAATATCTTGCTTGTACAAGAAGTTATTCACTCTAAAAATCACTGTGGGGGAAAGAAGAAATGGCTGGCGATCAAGCTTGACCTCTCAAAGGCGCTTGATTGTATGAGCTGGGATTTTATAGAAGATACACTTCTAAAGACTGAGCTTTAGCGTAGTCTCATCCAATTAATTATGAACACTATATCCTCAGGTAGTACCTTCATCCTATGGGAAGGCATACCTCTGGAACCATTCAAATCTTTTCATGGAGTCTGCCAAGGAGACCCTATAAGTCCATACATTTTCATTCTATGCATGGAGCGTCTAAGCCAGGCGATCACTGAGTCAGCTAGATTTGGTGAATGGAGACCCATATTGCTTTCTCAGAATGGAGTTCCTCTTACACATGTCATGTTTGTGGATGACATCTTACTGATGGCTGAAGTTTCTAATAAGCAATCCATCAACATTAAATCCACATTACAACAATTTGCTTGGTTGTCTGGCCAAATCATTTCCAATGAAAAGTCTAGATGTTTCTTCTCTCCAAATACCACAATTGCAGGGAGAAATGGTTTCTGCCGTAGGCTGGGCATATCCAACACCACTGATTTGGGTCGATACATAGGGGTCCCCTTGTTGCATCATCATCTCAATAACCACACACATGCATCCATCTTGCAATATATACATTCCATAATGAGTAGATGGTCAGCTCGTCACCTCTCGTTCATGGGCTAAGTCAATCTGGAGAAGAGCACACTCCAGACAATTCCTTCGTATACCATGCAAACAGTGAAGTTATCCCCCACCTTATGTGATGACATCAATCATCACATTAAGGAATTTATCTGGTTAAGGGGTCGTGAGCAACGTAAGCTTTCCCTAGTTTCTTGGCAACAAATTACTAGAAGTAAGGAACTAGGCGGTCTGGGTCTCAAGGATGCTCGTTCTCAGAATGATTCCCTAATGCTAAGAAATGTCTGGCAATTTATGAACCATCCATCGTGCCTATGGGCTCAAGTGATGAGAGGCAAATATACCCACGGAGGTACCATCTCTAAGAATCCTTTCTCTACTGCTTGGTCCTTTATCAAATCCCAATTACCTAAATTGGAGGCTTTCTATCACAAAACTATCAACTCAGGTGAAACCACGAATGTTTGGTGTGATAAAGTGGCTCTTGGGTAAATATATCATGGATCTTAACCCCAACACCACGATCCCTAATGGACTTGATGATCTCAAAGTTCAACATATGACCAATTTGGATGGTAGCTGGGACTGGGGTTTCATAAATTCCCACCTACTGCAGAACACATGGCAACTTATCTAGCATATGTAAGTACCGGTGGTGGATGTCGGTCCTGATACTTGGTCCTTGCCACTCAAAATTAACATAGAGCTCATTTCTCATATGACATACAACTCCCTACTCTCGGACATCCAACCTGCTACCATAGTAAACTGGAAAGGTCTCTGGTCCATGCCTATCCCCCATAAATTCCAAGCCTTCCTATGGCTTCTCATGCATAGGGCTATTCTTACTAATGCTGAGAAAGTCAAGAGGCATATTGTAACAGATACTTCCTGTCCGAGGTGCATCAATGTGGGCGAATCATTGGTGTACTACCTCAGGGACTATCCAGCAAGCAAGCAAGTATAGACCCAACTTGGTATAGACCAATACCTTTTCACCTCCACAGAAGGGGATTGGATCGACTTCATCATATATGGCAAAGGGAACCTAGAAGAAAAAAACCACTAGTTGGGTTGCTTGTTGGGCGCTCTGGAATGCGCTCAATTACTTCATCCACAATGGGGGACACAAGTCTCCGACCACCCAAGCTTCCTTCATCAGAGGTCGAGTGAATGGTATTTTGCAGATTACCCAAATACCGGTTAGGGGAGGATGTTGTGCACAAAGTCTGGTCATCAAACATCTGGGGGAGTCACAACAAATTATATTTGTTGATGTTGTGTTCCAGAGCCATAGTCTAAAAGTCGACATTGGAACCCACATTCTAGACATGCATGGACATTGTCTACTTGGCCTAGGAGTACCAAGTTATGCCACATCGTCAAAGGAAGCAAAGATGAAATGAATCCTACATGTATTGACGCTTTGTAGAGTTCATGGTTGGTCTTCTTCCATCATCTATTCAAACTTGATTTCTTCTATTGAATGGCTACTCCAACCCCTATAGCACCGCAAACAAGTTTGAACCATTGAGAAGAGAAGTTTCACGTATCCTAACTACTCTTCCTCATGTCCAAGTTTCATTCATACCATGAAAGAAGAATTTGGTAGCTGACCATATTGAAAAACATACCTTGTACTCCTTCCTTCCTCACCACTTCACCAGTGTAAGACCTACCTGGTTGTCGTTGGACACTAATGTTTCAATTCCTTCTTTATTAGCATGTAGTAGAGAGAGAGATGAATAAAATGTAGTCTCTATGGTTCATTTAAAAAAAAGTTAATCAACCATTCACTTTTTCACCAGGTCTAGCTGATCGAGTTACATTTAGTAGTAGTCCTTGGATTAATGTTTCCCTGAGTTTGCCATTTAGGCCACATATGCCTATACTACTCGAGACGTGCACTTGCATTTTATACTTGTGGTTTACATGCATCAATTGGCTGACTCACTGGTGGATAAGGTTTACTGACCTTCAATTGTGTTTTTCTCCATTTATAAAATCTTTTGACTGACAAGACCAAGCGACTGATTCACTTGGTCATGAATATCCACTTTTGAACTTTAGCATAACCGGGTGACTGGGAAATATAGTCGTTTGATTGGAGTATGTTGTGAAGGTTGATGTGCTTGAATTCATCCTAGATCGTCTCCCACTTCTTAGTCGTAAGGGGAGATTAATGTTTACACCTTTGGTAAAGGGGTGAGTCATCACAATTGAGGTCCTTGAACCGATTTTCTCCAATTTTCTAGAATAAGCAAGAGTTTCTCATTTGAATCAAGATTAATGTAGTTAAAACATATTAAGTTGAAAGAAGGAACAAAACATGTAAAATGCATGGAATATAATCCAAAAAATGAAATAAAACTAAGATGAATAAGCAATCATCAATCAAACTCAAAGTTGAACGTTGCTCATCCTTACGTAATGCAAAATAAGAGACAACCACCAAACTCATGCCCAAGAATGGCCAAGAAATCCAACCTCCACATATCAACCTTCGCCTATTACAAAATGCAACTTTTCTAGCGTCATTCCCAACTTTGTTTCACAAACCTATTTTCCTATCAAAATTCCCAACATCATGCAAAAATAAGAATTTCATGAAATTTAAAGGTTCTCGTGTAATCTATGAAAATGAATGAAAACCAACTCTAGGGTATGGAAAAGAGAGAAGTGGAGCATGTGACATGCCTCTTGGTGAAAACAAGAGTGAAAGGAGGTATAGAAGGAAGAGTACATATCTCTCCTCTATTCTAATTGGGATTTCATTATTTTGCACAAATATGTATATTGCAATTTTGTTTATTTTTCTTTTTGTGAACACTGACATATATTCTTATTTTTTGGTATGAACTTTCCCTTTTGTGAACACTGGCACACTTTTTTTTGTATGACCCTATTACATAGGAGGGGTATGGAAGAAATATATAAACACAAGGAGTGGTTGGCCACCCTAAACTTAGGATTTTCATTTATTTTTCCATTTTTGTTTTATTCTTGGTGGATGGAAGGTATGGAAATGGAGGAAGAAGTGTAGAAGACTTTTGTGTATGTGCATCTCATTTGGTGATTTTCTAGTGCATTGGGTTGAGCTTCACAATCATTTCATTCAAAATTAGACACAATAGAAGATAATGGCAATCCTTCAAGAAAGCTACACTAATTGGTAGAGCGTGCATTGAAATTGATCCCTATTAATTCCATCCAACTTGCCATCATTTCCAGGGAGGATAACAGTTAATAGCATTCACATTCAGGTTGAATTCTAAACATTGACAATTTCTTATAATTAAGCGTACAATAAGTGTTTACTTCATTCAAGAGGTATTGTAGAATGAAATGGATGTTCCTGCATGCAACACTAAGAAAATCTAAGTTAGCTAGGTATCAGATTCACTGTACTAAGGAGATTTTAGAAGTTATGATAATACAACTAAAATGTAGTGATATGGATGCATGATCATGATATAGATCCAAAAACAATCAAAATAATTGAATGAAAGATATATGTGGGTGGAATGAAGTATGTACCACCCACACTCCATCTTGAACTTAGAAATTTAATTGTCATCAAGAAAACACTAAATTCAGAATGGACTTCAAAGTACAAAAATAACATGGACACAACTGCCATTGTCATCCCCAAGTGGGGCCTCTTATTGTTGTAGAGGCTGAGGAGGATATAATTAGTTGTGGTATGAAGACTCAAGTTGTTGTCCACCACGTCAGGCACCTTGACTAGGTAGGGGTATCATACTAAGTGGGTGTATTTGCATACAAGTGCCCCCAATAACATAAGAATCACCAAGATAGGCCTGATGTGCCCCATAGTCCTCATAGCGCGGGTGCACATTCAAATAATCTCCATGTTGGGTGTGTCACTAAGGTACACTTGGTTCAACTGATGTCATTGATGGTACTTCTGCCACTCCATTTGAGTATGTGCACCCTCGATCTACCCAAGTTGTTACAAGTCGGTGAAGTCATATGGGACATTGGGTATGTCACTGTTAGGAACTCGTTGTTTCAGAAACATCCAGTTGGAGCTATGGAATGAAATGTCTCCTCATCATTGTCTCCATAGAGGCACTACATAGCCCCAAAAGAGGTTTTTTAACCTTTCCTTTTGGGGGTGGGTGCTCTTACAAGTATTGTTGTATATGTACAAACATATCTATGAGGTCATATGAAATGTTCGCCAATGCAAAGCATGATTTAGTGGAAGAGCAAGATGTTTTGACTTTCCTTGAATACTTGGAAATAATTTCCTTGCTCTAAGGATGGGAAAGGCAGGGGCCTAAAAATATTTCATATTAACTAATACTTTGCTTTTTTTTACTCTCTACTTCATAAAGGATGTGTTTATCCTAGGTATGTGGTGATGGCAGTGACCACCCTGCCCTACGAGGACTGGGAGTTGGTGTTTTAAGTGATGACAAGATCCCAATGTTCAATCAACGCACTTTCCCAATTGATGAGCTCCACATTCAATATGCACCAAAGATTGTAGAGGAATGTGTATGTGATATCCCACTACATACCACCCCTACTGAAAATTGTGCATGAAAGGATGTGATGAATATACCTTAGTAAGGGGTTGTGGATACATGACTCCTTGGTGCCATTCTAAAACGATGGCATCAACCAAGAAATTTCAGCCCAAAAATGTTCATCCAAAAACTTCTTAGTGTAATAAGAGTGGTTGGTTTGGTCACACTTCTTCAGCCAATCAAGGTCAATATCTATAATGAAGGTGTGATATTGATATCCTTGGGCTCATTTTCTTTGACATACAACCTGAATGTGCAATTGTAGTAGTTATTATTAGATATACTCATTGTGAAGGTTAAGAGGAACTCTAGTATGAGGTATTTGTAGATTGGATAGACTCTAAATGTAAATGTAAGGATGTGGGAGAATCCCAGCATTTCCTCAAGAGGTTTCATGATATCGTGCTTTTCTAGTGTGCAGAACACGTCTATCAGGGTAACTAAACCCCGATGGTTTTCATGGTTTTGTGAAACCTTCTTTGGCTAATCATGACAGTTGGTTTGTACTTGTTGTACTAAGGAGTGCAACATGAGGAGAATGTGGGTTTGCATAGGAAATGTGTTCCCTTGGGTATAGATTGCTCCAATGGATATGGTGATAGAGGTGTATGACTCAAAGAAGAGTGGCCCACCACATGAAAGACACTCTCTCATTCTATACCCTCAACCAACTGAACTGTCATGGCAACATCACCATCATTTGCTTCATGGGATTGGGATCATACTCCTTAGACTCTTTGTGCATCTCTGAATCATCCACTACTCTTCTCTCCTAGATTTGAAAACCGCCCATTGCAATTAGGTGGGTAGATTTTGACTTTGAGAGGGTAGGAGAGGGCCTCTTTTCATTGTCTTTATCTTTCCCTTTCTCATGTTAAATGGATTAACTTCTTGGCTTTATCATGAAGTTCAATCCTAGATGAATCATCCACTACTCTTCTCTCCCAAATTTGAAAACTGCCCATTGCAATTAGGTGGGTAGATTTTGACTTTGAGAGGGTAGGAGAGGGCCTCTTTTCCTTGTCTTTATCTTTCCCTTTCTCATATAAATGGATTAACTTCTTGGCTTTATCGTAAAGTCTAATCCTTGATGGGTTGTGCGAGCCTCCTCCTCTTGTTCTAAGTATGGATGCAAGGGGGATATGTAGCTAGTGAGGTGGATCATCTGACTAAGAATTGGGATGATCAATTGGTCTTGCGTGTTGCCCGAATTGCAGAAAGAAAGTGAATACTATTGATGATTTCATAGTTTTCTTAGTGAATTGGTTGGCACAAAGGAGGTGGCTAGCTATGGAATCATGAAAGGGTTGATCAGTGATGATGAATCCAAAGAATTGAATGGTTGTCTAGATTGATGAAGGTGATTGACTTGGGAAATCACAAACCACAAGTCAGGCAACTGGGCTGTTATGATGGATATATCTTATTCCCTTGACCTTAGGTTGGAGAGGGAGAGAAGACATGGTGAAGGTTTCAAATGGATGAGGGTGGGAAATGGTTCTGGCAACTGGAGGCCACTCAATTTCCAGATTAGCATCCAGATGGAGATAGTGGATGGTGAAGAAGACAAAGAAGAAGATGCATGGTGATGGAGTATGAAACAACTAGCATAGCTCTCGCAATACTTGGGAAGGGAAATGGAAAAGCGGGGATTGCGTGTTGACCCTTGCCCTAGAAAAAATGTTTCTTGATTAGACCAGTCTCCTGGTTTGTGTAAGTGAATAATCTCAATGGCGTTCTTTGTTTATTATATTTGTTGCAGGTGTGCCAACCAATTGATCTAGACAATCAACTGTCTTTCTTGATTTCAAAAACCTTATTGCTTTGGCCCTCTTTTGCAATCAACTAACTCAAATAGTGATTCAATTGGTTCACTTGAGGGTATCTTCTCCACTCATAGGAGGATTGGTCGACTAATGAACAAACTAGTTGATTCACATGGGAGGGAGTTACTGTTGATTTTCTATTAAATTTTACAATCAACCAACCACCCGACTCAGTTATTGCATCGGTCAATTGGTACAGTGGTGATGTTGTCTTTCTATACGTAAGTCATCTAACTGAGAAGCTCGTTTTCTCACCTCACTTTCTAATATGGACCCTATATTTGAGGGCCTCCCCAGTTGGCCTACGGGTGTTGTAAAATATAGAATTTTAGCCACTACATATATTTTGAACTACAATTCATAATTCTCTCAAAAATCTGAGTCCAGTTACACACTGGTCCCTCATTCTAAATCTTATTTGACTATTTTGGTCAACTATCATGTCCTTGGATATTAATTTGTCTCACTTTGAAATCCTTGTCTAAATGAGTGGATTTTCCTCACATGAGAATATATACAAAATGGTCCCTTAATTTATCTTTTGTGACTTACTTTGACGATATTTTGTGAAATTTAAATTGTAGTTCTCCAACACTTGGATAAAGTCTTGTAATTCAATAATACATCCATTTTGTTAAATAATGTCTTTGGAATCAATGTAGGATATTAAGCATATTATTAATTGTCAAAAAAAATTACATTTCAGAGTAATTAAATTAGCCCCTTAAAACATAGTTGGAGGTGTTAATTTATTCTAGAAATTAATAGATAATTACCAATAGTCAAAATATCAAAAAATTGGGTTTTCTATTAAAGGATATACATACTAGAGATAATTATAGTTAAAGGGTTGCTAATAGCTATATTAGGGTTACTTACAGAATACCATCACCTTCCTCTTCCTCCTTAGGTTGTGCGTTCTCTATAGTTTACACAGGAAGAACAATTACATTGTGTTCTGCAATCATCACATAACTAAGTTTCTCCCCTTTGTCTCCAACATAGCTATCCAATAGCCAATTCTGGAACATTCCCCTACAACCTCTCACTGACTAGCTGTCACCTTGACCATGCCATAAGTGCAAAAAATGATAGCTTGATGAATTCAAGACTTCTCAACACTAGCAAAGTGACAACCACATTAGTTACTTTTCTCCTCATCATCAAGTGGCCATCCAAAACCCTCATGTGTCCCATCTAACCTTCTAACCCCATATATCTATCCATGTGGCCACATGTGCAAAGAAAGGCATACCTACAATGTTGTACCAAATGCACCAGCTAGCGCTCAACCACAATCTGCAAAGTCTAGAACACTGAAAAATCCTTTGAATCACCTTGTTTCTTCTCCTATGTCTAGATGCAAACATTGTCTTTGACCTACCTACAACCACCACATATCTACATTGCAATCACCTAAAGTTACCTGACACAGAACCACCCTGACCACATGCCGCACAACAATCAGCGCACCATCTACAACCACCCCCATTGTGGTTGCTCCAGATACCAAAGAACCCTGACTTAATAAGAATCCCCCATCTCTCCCATTGATCTAAAAACAACATGAAATACTTGAACTGATGTCCCTTGATGAACTTCATCTACAATTTTGTTGATTCGGGGTCTGAAGCCATCTCACAACGTGGTCTTCTCCTTCACTTGCGGACTAATGGACCAGCAAAAACCTACAACATTGTAGACATGCAAATGATCCTTGATCCCTTCACACAGACTCTATCCCATGTGATATAACCACCTTCCTCTTGCAACCATGATAGTATTTAATGAAGATCCTCACACCAGAATGGATCCTCTTCCTCATCATCTCTAGAGTCTGATGTTCTTCAGAATCTTGTCAACATAGTTGCTTCTAGGATAGCCAGAGGTCTCGTCTCCATCTATCACCAAGAGATTGTGACCATAAGTGGCTAGACAAATGTTGGCTTTGATCGATCAATGGCACCCAAGCCACTAGAAGACACCTCAACCCTAGGGTGAAACATTAGATATGCTAGCATTCTGCTCAGAATCTCCAAAGATCTTGGAGATACTTGACACTGGTTTGATCTCCTAACAGGTCTGGAGATTTATTAGACATGGACACTAATGTACCATCAAGGTCATAATAGACTCCAATGTCTATATGTTAGCCTCCTATATACTTCTATTAGTTTTGTTAATAATATCAATATATTGCTGTATTTGATGAAACATAAATAGAATGAAGTACTCTAAGTCTAGTCATTGCCTATATTACTTAATTGACACCCCTAACTTGTACCATACCCATAATATCAATCAAATTAATAAGATCTATTACCTATTCACTAAAATTAAGACAATATACTAAGATACTTGATAACTTGATAGTTCGGTCATAATAGATAGAGTGAAATGTTTAGTTATTAATGACATGTGAAAACCTAAATAGACCTACACCCTAATCTAGGCATCAGGGTAAAAATGGTATGTATTAAAAAATTTAGAATGTACACCCTAAATATCCATAGTAAGCATATCTTAGTAAATACACATCTTTGATCCTAGTTAGTGGATACAATTATATTATATATAAAATAATAATATTTTAGGATTTAATCTAGAGAAAATGTGATAAACCATTTGAGTGTGTAATATTGATTATATATATAGCCTATCTAGAAACCCTAGAAATGAGCATAATGGAAAATATAAATAGCACTCCTAGATGGAAAACCCTAGACACCTATAATACTAATAAAATGAAATTTTACAATACATGATTCCAAGCCGTATCATGAACAATATTTCTCTAAGTAGATGTCTCTCTTAATTGTGGTGTCAACACTTGGAATTTTCGCATATTAGATACACTTGATTCAAAGGTACAAAATTTCTATTACTTTTGGAAAGTTTAATTCTCTCTAGAAACCATGCATAGTAGATAGGTTGGACAGTCTAAATTTGTTCTAAAACTTTAGCCTTCCTCTTTGAAAGGCCACCAACATTTATCTAGAAATGTAGCACAATGTTTAAATGTCAAAAAGGGAAGGATGGTGCTGATTAGTTTAGTGGAATTACACTTCCATGCCTCTACATAGCGTTCAAGGACATATCATCCCTCAGTGTACTAGGAAACTTATTTGGTGTGTTGTCATTCTATATAGGAGAGAACACATGGATTCCCCAACATACAAACATTGACATGTGATATCTATCTAAATTTTGAATCTCTAGTCTCAAAATTGAATCTTATTGAATTTGAAAACACATTGTATCCATTTGATATTTGCCTACATTTTTTTAACTCTTTGCATTTTTGTCGTAAAAATCACTTGTAGCTAGGTTTATACTTTTACTTTCCAAATATTTTTTTTTACTCGTTATTTGAGTGACCTATGCTTTCCTTCCCTAGATCCATGTGTGGTTTTGTTCCCTCTGGGAATTCATGTACATGGATTAAAGTAAGACCTAGAAGATATGTGTAAGAGCCTTCAATAGATAGAAATCAATGCCTATTCTTAATTTGGTTATCCTACGCATAAGCTTCCACTGCTCTGATGTAAAACATGATTGTAAAAATATATGTTTATATTTTCTGATACAATTTTGTAAACATTTGATCATAAGGAACATGTCTGTATAGGTATGCCTAGTCACTTGTTTTTTTTTGGGTGGGGGATGGGGTTACCTGCTCTTTTCGAGTTTGTTCTTCCCTCATCTAAGTTGGATTGGAATGCAGATCTAAGCATGAAGCAGTCTACAAAGTCTACACAAAATGATGTGTATGCCATGAACTAGATTTAAGAATGAACTAACTAAGAAAATTTTGAATCATAAGTAAAGAATAACTACTGGGTTGCCTCCTTAAAAGCGTCTTGTTTAACATTATTGAACAAATACCTATAAATCAAGTTGCTCTCAAATTGGTGAGTGGAAGTGGGCCGACTTCCTTTACATTCAAATCATCCATGGTGTAGTATCACTTAATACTTTGTCCATTCACCATAAGCTATCCCTTGTAATTGTCCCATAGGATGAAAGCATTGTGGGGTTAAGCATGTTTATGAGGAATGGGTTGTTCCATCATGATTGAAGCTTTCTCAGGAATTGTTGTAGTTGTGAATAATAGAGCATGACATGATCTCCAAATTGATTATCTTTCCTCTTTAAGAGACCATCATGCCAACTATTTGTATGCTCCATATAGATATGTGAATGTTCATATGCATTTAATTCGAGTTCTTCCCATTCATGAAGCTATAGATATCATTTATCACCTACTACAGACATGTCAAAGTAAAGTAGCTTGATCACCCACCAAGCCTTGAGCTCCCTCTAAATTAGAAGATGACCAAGATTTTTTGTACATCAATATGAATGGAGTGGTGACCAAGGGAATCTTGAAGACCATCAGATAGACTCAAATGGCATCACAAGATTCAATACCTAATCTGTCTTGTTGCAGTTGATAATCTTTTCCAAGATAGCCTTGATTTGTCTATTAGAAACCTCCACTTGCCCACTCATTATGGGTGATACAGAGAGGATACTTGGTGATGAATGTTATACTTCTTTAGTAGAGATTCAAGCTTGTAATCTAAAAAATGAGAAACGCTATTTGATATCACTATTGTGGAGTTCCAAACCTCGATAAGATGATTTCTCTAAACAATTTGATAACTAGTTTGGAATTATTAGAGATTGTGGGGATTGCCCCTACCCACTTTGAAACTTAATTGATTGCCCCAGGGATATAAGAGAAGATGTGAGAATAAGTAAATGGAATCATGTAATCCAAACCCCTACACATTAAAAACTTTGGGTTCTTTTCAAGAAGTCAAGTATGTCTCATATCTCTTAGAATTTCTATAATGACTAGTAACACCCATGATATCATAGGATTGAGAACAATCACATGCCTAAATGATATGAGTGGAGATGATGGCATATTATAGATTTCTAAAACTCTCCATGCTTGCTAAATCAAACTAATATTTTGAGCCCTTTTGAAGAAAATTAGTGAGAGGCTTCACAATCTTCAAGAAGTCCTTGATGAATCTATCATACAATCCATCATGACCTAGGAAGGTCCATACTTCCTTGACCATCAACAGTGGAGCTAATTTGGAAATTAATTCAATCTTTGCCTTATCCACTTCAATGCCTCTACTACTTACTCACTGGCCAAGTACTATGCTCTCCTTCACCATAAAGTGGAATTTTTCCCAATTGAGGAATTAGATGTGTTTCTTAAATATGGACCAGTAAATGAGAGAGATGGAAAAGGCATGAGTAAAAGGAATCTTCATACATAGAGGTCATCCACAAAGACCTATATAACTTTCTTTGTCAATCCTGAGAAGACGGTTGTCCTACAACGCTGAATGGTGACAAGTGTATTGCAAAGCCCAAAAAACATTCTTTTAAAGGTGTAGGTGCCAAAGGGTAAAATGAAAGTGGTATTTTCTTTTCCATCTAGATTAATAGAAATCTAATATAAGCTATAATAACTATCAAGATAACATACAAACTCCTAGTGAGCCAACTTCTCTAGAACTTGATCCACTAAGGGGAAGGAAAATGGTCTTTGCGAGTGGCTTTGTCTAGCTTGATGAGTCAATGCATATTCACCAACTTGTAGTTGTTGTGAAGGGATCAATTCATTCTTGTCATGCAACACCACCATGGCAACTCCCTTCTTTGGAACCACATGCATGAGAATCACCCTTGTAGAGTTGAAAATAAGGTAGTTGATTCCAACACAAAGTAGTTTAATCACTTTAAGGCAGACCATTTCTTTCATGTTGGGATTTAGCCTTCTCTGTGGTTTTCGAGAAGGTTTGTATTATTCCACCAAAGCTTGTGCATGTAGGTATTTTGACTAACACCAATGAGGTAAATCATCTTGTATCCTTATTCTTTCTTCCTTTTTCTCAACTTATTCAATATCTTTTCCTCTTATTTTGTGGTGAGATTAGCACTAAATATTACTTGGAAAACTTGTAACTCATCAAGAAAAACATATTAAAACCCTTTAGGTAAGGGTTTCATCTTTAGTGCTTTAGGATCAAATATTTATTCTTCAACAATAGGTGTACCGTTGAGTTCTTCAAATTTAGTTTGTGGATATTCTTCAAAGGTGTTAAATGTAGAAGGCATTGTTTAGTTTGTGCATTGGATACTTAACTTCCTCAAGGTCAACAAGAACTATTTTAAAAGGATCGTTAATAATTGATTGTCTTGCCTTAGTTGGGGCATTTTCTAAATACATTCTAATAGGAAAACATCATAATGTATTCATGTACTTAAGATATCAAAGGCTATGAATTCAAGCATATCCTTTACAACCTTAGGAGAGATGTTCCTTTTTGACATCAATTAAGGCACATGCAGTAGTTGCCAAAAATGATATGGCATCTGATATCTTATTTTATATCCATGATAACATAATCACATGGCACATAAATTCCTTACCAACCCTGACCTAAATGTCCTCTATGAATCCATTTGTTTAATCATTGAGGAGTCAGCAAGCTAATTCGTCATTGTGGTTGGTAGTAAATATGTGAATTTCTAATTTTTTGTACAGGATGAGGGGCGTGATAGAGATACTAGCTTCAAGATTGGTGAGTCCCTTCTTGAAATTATTTTACCCAATGAAGCATGTGATCCCAAAGGAACCTAGATCCTTCTGCTTCTTTGGCATCTTATACAAGACAATGCCAGAGGCAATCTTGACTAGCTTCATTGTTGCATACTCCTCAATTGTGTATTTTTGTGTGAGAAGTGTATTAAGATAATTGGGTCATGCATGTATCTTGGATAGAGCATCTAGGGATGGAATGTAAACATGGATATTCTTCATAGATTCCTTGAACTTCATGATATGAGCATCTAGCCATGTCGTCTTCAGGAAATTTTGGTAAAGGTAATGTGGTATATACACTAGAATGGTTGGGTCGACTACAACCCATTATGGCCATACTGCATCCTCCTTATTTTGCCTTGTGATGCTAGGCCCAGTTGTTTCTTGATTCCCTAAATCTAGTATCACTACCTATGTAAAAATTACAAAGTCCTCTTTGCTTTTAAAAAGCACTTAGGAGCCATGTGTATGGGTTTGTGGTCTAAAAAGATCTTTCCCAAACATGTAGAAAAACTTTCAATGTTCCAGATGGTTTGGGTTGTTTCTGAACTACCCCACAAAAGAACTGGGAGATGGGCGTAGATTGACATAAAGTTCAGCCATTAGGACTCCATGGACTTATTATGGGCTTATTGGCTTGTTTGCATAGTTTGTTGAGACTGTAGAACATTTTAATTGCATAGAGTTTATCTTGATGTAAAGGAGATGGATTTCCCAACTTGTCTCTATATTCTTGTTGTGCCCCTTCATTGGTGTTTTAAAATTGATGTCCCTGGTTGTAGCCCCTATTGTTATTTTTGTTCATTTAGTTACCTTGATTGTGGGTTCCTTAGTTCCTATAGTTTTATTGGTGGTAATTATGGAAGCCTAGAGGACTGTGAACTTAATTCTTTACACACTGACCTTAATTGAGAAGAATTTTCTACACATTATAGGTTGTGTTACTAAAATCCAAGATGGCTTCTATTTTTATTGGGATTGTACCAACACTATACGAGTATAAAATGGATAAAATTCAAGCCCTTTACTTGATTTTCATCTGTGGATTCAAGGACTAAATTGAGTAATCCCTTGTTTTGATGATGAATAAACCATTCAACTTACTTGTGTCTAATTCTTCGACTTGAGTGATTTTAGATTATATAGACACACTCCAAATGTCTAAACTTACAAGCACTAATTTTTGGAAATCAAGTCATACACTAAGTTTGAAGACTACACGATTTATTTCCTTAGCTAACTTTGTAATTACTTCTAATGATTGTATGACTTGTAATTAAGATGAAGAGTCTAATATATTAATTAGAATGAATTAATATTGCACTTTGCATCAATTAAGTTTCACCAAACAAGAACTCTCATCGACTGAGATAGTCCTAGAAATAACTTAGTCGATGATATTGTTGGTGCCTTAATTAATTCCATTCGATGATTTCTCTACTAGATAAGAATTTGGTCGATGAAGAAAAAGTACATGTTCAAATTTCTTCATCGGCTGAGATAGATTTTTTTCTAGATGAGATAAATTGTTCATAGTTGGGGATAGTTTTTTTTTGTTATTCGAAATACTTGGAGGTTCTACAAAAGTGCAAAAACTAGTTGTTAGAGAGAGAGAGAGAAAGAATGAAATAGATCCAGTGGACTCTCTCTCAAATGGCTAGAATTTTTTCTAAGTGATTTAACAGATAGGAGGCATCCTCAACTATAAATAAGACCCCTTGGGCTGCATCCCATGGTTATCCAAGCACTACAAATTACCCTATATTATATTTGATAGAGAATATGCCCCAAAGAGCTCCTATACACTCTCATGAACTTAATCACTTTCTACATCCATTAGAGTAAGTAGGAGATTATAAGAGATCCAATCCTACTTGTATATATTGTGAGACTCTCATTTCTATAACTCCTAGTCTCTCTTTTTACTTAGAAATGAAGATTCTCTCTATTGGCTAAGAAATGACCAGAAGAAGGGAAGGAGGCCCTTAGTGTAAAGCTTGTCCTTGGTGAAGGTGAAGTAAAAGGTATAAGATCCAAGTCAAGAGTGGGGAAGTCCTTGAAGGCCAAAGACTCATTGCAAGAGTGGATAAGTACTTGGTGAAGGTCACAGACTCATTGCAAGATTATGTAGATCTTTAGTAAGGCTAAAGACTCTTGGTCATGGATAGGTAAGTCCTTTGTAAGGTTGTTGGCTCCCTTGGCCTAGAAGAGAATCTAGTTGTCCCTTAATCTATAAAAGGGTTGTCTTAAGTTGTAATTCTCATAATGGAATATAACTAGTAGAACATGGTTGATAATCCTAGAGGTTGACCTCTTTAGGTAGTGAAGCACATCTTAGAGTTTATAGTTTGGTATAACTATAATTACTTGTTTATTTTGTGCTTGTTCAATCTCTCTCCCTTGCTTTTCATACTTGTAGTATTATCTAGGGATATATATTGAAGGTATAATTGTTTATTGATTTCATCTCTATTTACCCCCTTGACTATTTTATGGGTGCAACTTTCAATATTATAAAAGGCTAATGCAATTAATTCCACATTCAAAGATCAAGTCTTGAGATATGGAGATGGTGGATCTTCCGTACAAACAACTGGAGACAATTCTAGAAAAACGGAATGAGGCTACTTTTAAGAAAGCAACTTTGAATGCTAAAGCCATAAACATCCTCTATGTCACTCTCTCCCCCACTGAGTTCAACCAGATATCATCTTGTGACACAACCTATCGGATATGGAGAAAGCTATGTGTTATTATGAGGGGATGAAGTAAGTGAAGAAAAGCAAAGTCTACATGCTCACTCAACTCTTCAAAGGTTTAGAAATTGGAAAGATTGAGAGTGTTTCTAAAATGTACCCAATGCTCAACACTATTGTAAATGGTCTTTTCATCCTCAGACATACTATGGACAATGGTAAGGTGAAATCCAAGATTGTTTTCTTTCTTCCTCTCTAGGTGGAAAATAAGGTAATGAACATATAAGAGACTAAAATTCTCTCTACTATTCCCATTGAAGAACTTATAGGAAACATCCAAGCCTCTTAGATAAGGATCAACCCAAAATAATAAGAAGAGCTTGAAGAAGATAATAATAAGAAGGAGAAGGTGACTACTTTCCATGATTCATAAATTCAAAAATCCTTTCTAGATGAAGAAGATGTCATGTACTCTAAAGGTAGATCCTACAAAGACAAGTCTTTTTCCTCCATCCTTTTACTTCACATGTGGAAAGATGGGTCACCTAAATGGTTGATTGCACACATGTAAAAAAGACCTATCAACACAAGGGATACAAGAAAATAGATGAAAAGTACAAGAATACGGAAAAGAAAGACCACCAAATCTCTAGTGACTCCTCCACCTCTACATGAAGTGAAAGTGAAGTTAGTGAATACCACTTTACTCTAATGGAAAGTTCAATTGAGGATTCATATGAGGTAAATCTAAACTCTTTAGATAAAGATCATTTTATTGAAATTGTTTATTCTACTCGATCCACTCTTAAGACTACTAAGCATAAAAAGAATAAGCTTGCTAAGATTGTTGACAACTAGCATGAAGAAAAAGATGATATTGAAAATGCTAATATTTGCTTGAAAAATGCTATTGACAATTTCCAAAAGCTCTATCTAGAACTTGAATTGAAATTCAATGGTGTAGATATAAAAAACAATGCTTCTATTAGTAAGTAGAGGCTCTTAAACTTGAAAATTCTAACTTTCTTGATAGGATTATGTTTCTAGAATCTCAACCTTTTATGCATAGTTCAAATGAAGAGTTTACTAAAATAGTTGATTCTCTCATGTTTGATATGGATGTTATTAAAATTGAAATTGAGGACAAATACTTTGTTTTGAAAATATTTAAATTTGAAACTAATGTTTATTGTTTATATTTTAGTATAACTATTCATTCGAATGACAATGCTTCCTTTCTTGCAAAAATCAATGTTTTTAATTCTTATTCTAGTTCTTCTAGTAGAGAGAATAAGTCTACTTATTTTTATATTGGAAAAAATTCTTGTAGGACTATAGACCTTTGCATAGAAACCCATCTTTTGCACCCTAGATATGATATACATGAATGTCTGCACCATTACTTCTCTTATGTATGATAGTCATATGTTAAGATAAACTTAACAAAAAATCTTAATTGCAAAAATAATCTTCATGAAATCTTTGATCATGCTATAAAGAAAATTTGTAAAAATGGTATTGGGTTTTATGGTAGCTAAAGGAACAACAAAGGCAAAGGACCTCCAATTATCAATGGAGAATCCTCTAGTTCGGATGGTAAGGCCAAGTGTAATTGTTGCAAAGAAAACAACCATTATTCTACATATTGCCCTTTTTGGAAAGAACCCAAAAACAATAGGACTTCGGTGGTTACAATATCCCATGGATCCAAAAATATGATTGAGGATCAATTTTATATTTCTTTGTGTAGGAATTTCCAAGGATTTACATAAGATATTAATTAGCAAATTGATTTCTCAATCCATATAAGAAGCAAGGTGACATGTGTAAGGGTTGGCAACAAGTGAAAAAGAAATGATAAGAATAGAGGTAAAGGTGTTACTTCTCATATACAAACAATGATTGATATTTCCAAGTTAGTTTTCACATTAGGTATGGTTTTTGAGTCAAAATTTGCATATTATGATTCTATTATTTTCTGCTCAAAAATCACCCCTAATGCTTTCATGTTGCACTGCTAACTTGTTTATACATGTTTGGACACTGATTATATTTGTATCATGCCTCTAGATATGTTTTTATGAAAAATGTGTGTCTTTGTACAATAATTTTTTCCCATCAAGATTGTCATCTCAATCGATGAGGTCACTTGGGATTTGCCTTGTTGTAGTCATCGATTGAGATTTACCACCCAGAAAGTCAGCCGCTGGTATTGTGCAATGAGTAAAAATATGGGTTGTTGAATGAGATTTTCCCTCTCAACTAGATTTTCTCATTCAATGCCTTATTCTTATCTATTCTCTTGGTACCTTGGTTTCTATGATATGCACATTCCAATGATTTAAATTTCCTATCTTACATACAACTATATCTTTCTAATTACTCTGAAAAATGGTTTATTTATATCTTGCAATAACTTGTTTTGAGTTGTTATGCATGTTTTCACGATTATCTCTTTAAAAGTTTTGGTTGTGATTAAATTACTTCTGTGGTGCTATAACTTTCTACGTCTATATAATTTTATAACTTGTTTGGATGCAACCTTTAGTTTTCTTAGTGGTAATCATTTTTGGTAGTTATGCATTTTTTCTATTGATTAGTAACCATTTGCGCTACCTATATTGCATATTTCTTTGTATATATGTCTCTCTACATATACTTATATCATCTTTTAACTTGTGCATGTTTTGCTATGATCTATATCATACTAGTAGTCCCAACTTGTGATATAATCTACTAGTAATCTCTCAACATGTTGTTCTGACAGTATCTAACTATATACTATGCTTGAATCTTGCTTCGTACATACTCAAACTTGCTTCTTATTTGCATATATATATATTAGCTTGAGTTACTTGACTGCAATAACATTCCTTGATTAGTGTTAGAACTACATCTAGGGCTATTCAAATGCATGTATGGATTTGCTTTTACATTGCTTGGACAATCCCTTTTGTTTTTGCTCTTCTGAACTCCCTTTATGACATGTTGTGTTTTATCTCTTCAAACTCCCACTTTTTGATATGACAAAGGGGGATAAGAAATGTCTTATGTAAAGGGAGAAGTGTCAATATACAGAGAGAACACATAGTTCCTACAAATGTTTTGAAAGCAAACCTTGCAGGAGCATAACATAAATTGAGAAGGAGTATATGAACTCAATTAGTATAAATTAAGGGGGAGCATATGAAATCAATTATATTGAAACTTGTATGTTTCTTGAAAGGTATGATTTTACTTGAAAGCTTTCAAAAAAATACATGGAATGGTTTTTAATCTTCAAAAAGCGGGAAAATGTTGATTCGAGGTCTAAATTGACTAATCCCTTGTTTTCTGGATGACTAAACCATTCCATTTATTTGTGTATAATGCTTTTACTTGAGTGATTTTAGATTAGTTAGACACACTTCAAATGCCTAAACTTGCAAGTTTTGAGAAATCAAGTCATACATATAAAAAAATCAAGTTTGAATGTGACATAGCTTATCTCCTTAGATCATTTTTTAATCAAGTGTAATGATTGTGTGACTAGTAATTAATCAAAAAAGTGTAATATAATTAATTGGAATAAACTGATATTGCACTTAGCATTAATTAAGCTACCAAATACGCACTCTCATTGTCCAAGATAGTCTTGGACATAACTCAGTCGATGTACTATTGGTGGCTTAATTAATGCCATCGACCAACTTCTTAATTGGTAAGAGTTTCAATCGATGAAAAAAAGTTCATGTTTAGATTTCTTCGTTGGCCGAGATAGCTTTTTTGGTTGGCTAAGATATATGGGTCATCATTAGAGATATCCTTGTCATCATATGAGATACTTGCAGTTCTACAAAAGTGCAAAAACTAGCCATTAGAGAGAGAGAGAAATAGTGAAATAAATACGTTGGACTCTATCCCACATGACTAGAATTCATTCTAAATGATTCTAATGGTTAGGATGCACCCTCAACTATAATAGTACCCTTTGGACTTCATACCATAGTTATTCAAGCACTACAAATTATCTTGTACTATATTTGAGAGAGAAAGTGCCCCAAAGAGCCCCTATGCACTTTCATGAGCTTAATCAATTACTACATCAATTAGAGTGAGTATGAGACTTATATCAGAGCTAGTCCTAGTTGTATATTTTGTGAGGCTCTCATTCATCCACCCCTAGTTTCTCTTTCTATCATGAAGAAGATTCTCTCTCTTGGGTAAGAGAGGAGAAGAAGAAGGGTAGGAGTCCCTTGGTGAAGGTGAAGGTGAAGTCAAAGGTGGAAGATCTAAGTCAAGAGTGGGCATGTCCTTGAAGGCCAAAGGCTTATTACAAGAGTGGGTAAGTCCTCGGTGAAGGTTGAAGACTCTTTGAAAGAGTAGGTAAGTCCTTGATAATGATACATAAGTCCTTTGTAAGGTTGTTGGATCCCTTGGACTAAAAGGGAAACTAGTTTTCCCTTTATCTATAAAAGGGTGGTCTTAAGTTGTAACTCTTATAATGGAATATAAGGAGTGACACATAGTTGACAGTCCTAGAGGTTGACCTCTTTAGGTAGTGGAGTGCACATCACACTTCAGATGGAATCACTATAAATAATTGTGTTATTTGGTGCTTATTAAATCTCACTCCCTTTGCTTTCATACTTGCAATATTATCTTGGGAAATATCTTGAAGGTATAATGGAATTTGTTTAAGTGGTTATATCTCTACCCACCCCCTATGGAGCCCATTATAGATCCAACATCATCTTCTTGCAATTGTGAGTTATTCACCATGATATCAAACAACAATTGATACCCTACAGTAGAGTCATCATTACCCTTACATGCTTCACAAAAAATACTCAAAAACTAACATATTTCACTTGCTACTGTTGTGAATGCCCTCTCCTTTCATATGCATTAAAGGTCTTAGCCTCTCTTCCTTCAAAGCAAGTTTCTTCAAGGATTCAAAATTTTGATTTGAGTTTAGAACTATCCTCTGGTTTGGAATGCCTCATTTTTGTCTTCCCAAATGTGATCGGTTTTTAGAACCCCAAATTACAAATCCTCATGTGCTTCCATAACTTGAGCACATGATATGAGGAATTTACAAACTTTTTGTTGTCTTCATCAACATCCTGATAGAATATCTATATCAGGTGGACCTACGAGATTCCATGGTGGGTGCATCGAAAAAGGGGTTCTTTATATTTTTCTTAAGTCTCAACAAGGGACTCTCTAGGGACCATGGAAAATTGTGGATGTTCCCCCTTATTTGGTATGTAAGAGAGGGTGGGTAGAACTTTTACAAAAACTTGCTTTACCATCCTTCCCATTTTGTGATGTTGTCTCCCTCTATGGAGTATTACCAACTTCTTGCCTTGTTTGTTAGAGAATACTTGCACAATTGGAGTTTGATCACATCTTCATATCCCATGGATTTTTATTTAATGCACAAAGGTCAAGGAATCTCTGCAGATGGTCCTAATAACATTCACCCTTATTACTAGGAAATGCATCAGTCGATATTATAGTAACCCATTCTGACTGGATCATAAATTGAGAGGCTATAATGGGCAGTGAAATCACAGGCAATGGCCGTATGTGATCTTAAGGACGGAAAATCCCTAAGTTGCTTCTGACATATCAATTTCAAAGGCTGCTTTTTAGGAAATTCGAGTTTCTTCTTAGATCACAACCCTACTCTCTTGCACTAATCTTTCTTTCTAATCACGAAGAGCCTAATTCACATGGTGAATAATTTCTTGCTTATCCATCCTATATATGTTCAATCCATTCATAAAGTAGAAGATGCCAATCTCAAGATCAAATTATGATGATGTGTAGTCAACATTGACTGAGCATCGCATACATAGAATATGGTGCTTGAAATAGATGAACAAGCATAATTAAATGGACACAAGGAAAAAATCAAGTTCAAGTTATATGCAATAATATCAATGGTAAAACAAAAACCTAAACCAATATCAAATAGAATCAAATTTGATTGAGATTGTATTGTCCCCGACAACAACACTGAAATTGATGTGGATATTTTAATCACACAAAATCCTCCAAGAAATTAATCATATACTTTTACCTAGCCTACATGCAATTATCACCACCTATAGGAGGATGAGTCTTATTTTAGTGTAGTGATTGGACCGAACCCTGGGGAAAAACTTTTTATGAATCTTTATTAAATCCAAATAGATTGAGATCGGTATTTAGAGTCAAGCACTAATTATTTTATTAAATAATTGCAAGAAATTAAACAAGAATGAAAGGAAATGTGTATCAGTTGATGTTAAAACAGCGGGCTGGATTGGGTTTCACCACCATCACCTATGTATGCACTATCTCATATCATATTAATCACTCTTACATCTATCTAGATTGAGGATGAGGATTTTCATATCTTCTAGAGTATGAAATTCACACAGACAGATTTCCCCATAGGCTTGAGTTCTTGTTATCTATGGATCCTTAATCTATTTCCCATAAAACTCCCTTTATTGGTCTCATATGGGGTTCAATGATAATGATTGATATTCAATCCTAGGTTTCAACATATCTATGTCTAGGATTATAAAATTCATGAAAAACCACATGATCAGTCTAACAACCTATAATCAAAATGTCAATAGCCAATCGAGATATACATACAGACAATAATTTATAACATGAGAATACAAGATATGGGCAACACAGAGACTCCCATTACCCTAGAGAGAAAGTCTACTCACTCATGGTAGGAATTTAGAACAAAGAGTAGATAGGAGAAGAAGGAGCCACGATCATAGAAGCAATAAATATGTGATCCCTGGTCTCTAGGAAATGACCAACACTCCAATGAGATGGTAGTATGATGAACTCTATGGGAAAATGTCATTCATTCTTATTATATATGTCCAAGGCCTCCAACAACTATGTTAGTATTGATGAAGGTCAAACCCTTGCTCATTAGGCCAAAATCCCCTACACCAATGTGATAGTGGGCCCACCAATTCATTAGTTAATTCACCCACAATGCTCTCAAAATTAGCACTAAAAATTGATAGTAGGGTGATTGGATTGCTAGAAATTGTAAAGGTATGTCTCCCAGCCGGGTGACTCATTGATGGGTCGATTGACTAGTATCAAGGTACATCTGGAAGAATACAACTCCCTATAGATTAATGACAACTATCCTCATGTTGGCAAAGGCCATTGATCCAATGACCCCATGGTATGTCGATATCTACAACTACCTAGCTTGCCAATATATACCTCCTATGGTTAGTTACAATGAGAAAAAGAAGCTTTTCTCTTACTTGAAGAACTACTATTGGGATGACCCTTTCCAATTACAAAAATGTGTATACAATATCTACAAAAGTTGCATACTCAAAGAGAAGGTACCAAAGTTCATCTATAAATTTCACGCTTTGCCATATGGGGGGTACGTGCAAGTAGACAGAACTGTAGTGTAGGTACTACAATAAGGTTTAGACTAGAAAACTCTAGTTTAATATGTACAAGACTACAACAAGTGTCTGAGAATAGGAAATATCTCCAAGCGCAATGAAATGAAAATATATGCTTGGTTATAATTTGAGGTTTTTTATGTGTGGGGTATAGATCACATGGGCCTCTTCCCTTCATCTTGAGAGAATCAATATATTTCAGTTGTCTTTGATTAGTGACAAAGTGGGTAGAAGTTATAGAACCTCATACTTGTGATCCAAGGATGTGATTAAGATGTTCAACAAGGTCATCTTCCCAAGATACATAGTCCCCATAATCATCATAAGTGACAGGGGGTACCACTTACAGAGAAACAATTTTAAGTCCTTCTGAGGAAGTATGGAATCAAAAACAAGGTTTCCACACCATCACATCCATAGATTTTAAGTAAAGTTGCATGGTCAAATAGGTAGATCAATAAGATCTTGGAGAAAATGGTTGGAAAATCTAGGAAGGACTAGGACAAAAAACTATGGTGCTATGTGTGAATATATGATAGCTTTGAAGACACCAATAGGGACCAACCCATATAGGCTGATTCATGACAAGGTACACCACTTGTCGATAGAACTAGAATGTTGGGAATTTTGGTCCATAAAGTCTTTGAACACAGACTTAGACCTGATAGGCAAGAAAATATTCCTACAACTCCAAGAATTGGAAGAACGGAGGCTTCATACCTATGAAAGTTCTAGAATTTATAAACAAAGAACCAACGTGTGGTAGGATGCATGCTTGAAGAGAAAAGACATTAAAGAAGGAGACAATGCTTTGGTATTCAACTCGTCTATCATACTACTCCTAGGGAAGCTAAGATCTATATGTTTAGGTCCCTTCACAATTGCAAATATCTATCCATCCAGGATGATGTGGTTGCCCAACGAGAATTCTAGGACACTCCCAATAAATGGGCATAGAGTGAAAAGATAGTATGAAGATGAAGCATTCATGAGGAAGATTTGCAGCTTTCCAAACATTAGAGTCAGATCTAAGAAACACAAAAGGTCAAGATGATAACTTAAAATTAGTGCTCCATTGAAGGCAACCCAAGATTTTCCCTTTCTTTGCTTATTATGAATTTTTTTGTTCAATTTCCTTTGATATTTTAGTACAATTTTCAATATGCATTCTCTAGTTTTTTTCATCATTTTTATGCACTTTTCAAATATTACTAGTAATGTGGATACAATACATTATGGTCAATGGCATAAATATTGTTTGGGTCAATGCAGTTGATACTGATGATATATAGGTCAATTGCTAAAAAAGGAACTCATGAACCAATGAGATGGAAAAGGTGTGAAGTCTTCATCAATTCATGAAGATAGGAAGTTCATCAGTTTTCAACTAAGAGTTTTCATTGGTTATAGAAGGTTGCCTTCTCATCTATTCATGAAAACTAGAATGTTCATCAGTTTTCAACCCTAAGATCTCATAGGTTGTTGGAGTTTGTCTTTCATCAGTGGAAGAGGATTGCACTTTCATCATTTAGTGAAAGTAGAATTTTCATTAGTCAGTACCACCTAGGAAGTTCATCAGTCTTCAAACCTAATTCCCTCTAGTAATTTTATCATTAAAATAATTGTTCAATTCGTTCATATGCACTACATCTCCATTGGTATTTAAATTAGGAAGCCATCAATAGGCATTGTTTGCACTTTCATCAAACTTGGTCAAACAATGATATAAAATTGCACACAAGCAAATATACTTGAGTATAAAAACCACAAGAGGTGCTTATGGTGGAACTTTTCAAAAATCCTAGCCAATGGAGCAAGAGTTAACCCTAACCTAATTGCCTCTAGAGAAAACTACTTCCATTAGTGGTGAACCTGATACTTTCATCAGTTGCCTCATCATCTACATCTGCATGTTGGTCTATGAGGAGCCTATTGATGAAGATCATAGACTCCCCCATGTCAATATGACACCCTTTCCACCTTAACTCATGATGAATTAAGAAGCTCAATAAGGGTTACACCATGCTGTCACTGGAGAACAGACTCCAATTCTTTGATGTTACCCCTCTAAGCGTAGAACTATGATTTTTAACTATAATATCAGCCTCTACCTCTTACATGAGTCAGGACTTCTACGAACACCACCGAGGAAGATCTCATCGCTGCAAACATTATTGGGTGAGGAACTTCCATATATCTTTGGTCGCAATCTATAAGAAGATCTCATCAACCCTTATCTCACCCACATTTTCTTTAGTCATTGAGTTTAATTAGGTTGCAACACCTTGAGTTGTTTCATTGGTAGGCGTTAGCGTGCTTTCTTTGGTAGAGTACCTGAGATTTTTTTGACTAATTTTCGTTGGTATGCAACTAGATACCCACTTCTTCATTAGTCCTTAACTCTCATCAAACTTTCATTCTCGTTGATTTGTACCAAGAATGTTTTCATCAATTGACATCTGATGATCTTTATTGTTTACTAATTTCCATTGGTTGGAGGAGAGTAAGTTTTCATTGGTCCAAGATCCTAGTAGTATTCATCAATTGAAAACTACTTTTCTCTTCTACCTGCTATTTTCATGGGTTCCTTCACTTCCATTGGTTCATAATTTTCATCGGTTCCTGCATCAGTCTCTATCTGACTAAGAAAATATTTCAATTTGATTTATTGTTGCATCATTCCCTTAAATTTATTTTGTAACTTCGTTGTTAGAGATAATTAGCTAAATTTGGCAAAAACTTCCATCGTTTATACATTATGTATATGTATATATATGGTCCATTATAATATGGAAGGACACTCAGGATTCCTTAGAGATGAGTTAGGGCCAAGTTTGGTAGAAAGATTAAGAAGGTTTCAATCATAAAAGAGAAACTAAATGATATGAAAAGATTAAAAGTTGAAGTTGCAAAGTACATCAAATAACATGGAGATACTACACTAGGGAGTAGGCAGGACATGTAACATACAGTATTGGTTGAGGCACCTTGAAGCATCTGACTCACATTAGGAACCTTCATCTAAGGGTTCTAAAGCCAAAACCTTCGATGAATATGTTCCTTTTGATGAGATAGTGAATCCAAAGAAAACAAAAGTAGTTAATCCTACACCTAGTGACCAAATAGAAAAGATAACTAGGGAAACAAGATCAGGGAAAGCTTCCATTCATTCTACATTTTCATTTTTGGAGGGTTATAGATGAATAATAAATATAGGATGAAACAACAAGCATCTAGCAAGGGTGATTTTGCAACACAACCTATGTGACTGAGATCTACAACCTTGAACTAACAACAATATGCCCTCTAAGAAACTAGATAATAATTCTAAACCACCAGAGGATTAGGGGCTACAGACAGGTAAAGAACATTTGAAGTGACAAGTTACGTATGGGTTCAAATGCAAAAGGAATCTGGAACCTATGATGGGGAAAAAGAGGTAATATGTGCAAATGTTTACTACATTATCTTCTAAAAATAATTATCTTAGGGGGGATCACAATGGAATATATGTCCTCGTTAAAGAAGATTTCTATCAAGAATGATGATGCTAAGCAATGAAGAGGGGGGAAGTCTGATTATTTATGGAGGACTCATCCTAACTGAGAAGACATTGAGTTCCATCTTCTACAAAACAAATGTGGAAGCCACTCTTCCATACAAGGCCACATCTGATAGAGAGATCAAAGGATTGAACATTGATAAGACTTGGGAGTATCTCATTGGAGAACTAATCCACAACCCAATTAATCCAAGGCAACTCTAGGGTTATGTCTATTATTTACAAACTCAGGACTTACACATTCTTCACAAAATAAAATAGGGGGAATGTAACCAGGGCGGACCAGTGCATCTTATGGAGTATATCAGAAAAGAAGTGAATGGAAGCAGGAAGATTGTTAACTGACAACTAGTGGTGGAAAGTGGACCAGAAGGGTCAAGGGAACTATGCATGGGAGGTCTTGTCACCTTTATCACACATCGAGTTAGTCACCCCATGATCTTGATTAACTTCACTAAAGCCAAAGGAGACTGATACATTAGTGCAAGGTACTTGACATTGACTAGCATTATCACAAGGAAGAAGAACAAACTCTTACATAGATTTGAGAAATACAAGACCTATTTATACTACCAGAGACAAGCATCTATGACAGTGATAAACTCATCTTTTCTATGAGTTATATCCTCAGGGTCAACTTCACTGCCTCAACCTAGTGAAGTCAGGAAGCAAGAAGAAACAGACCTCCCAAAAGTAGGATGGCTCCCAAAGCCAACCAAAAATGAAAATATAGTGATCACGATTCCCAAAAGGACAAAAACATAACCCACACTTGAGAAGTCAGCAGCCAATACACCTGCTACTAAATTGAAGCAGCCAATGGGAACAATAGGTAAACCAAAATTAGAAAAATCCCCAAAGAGAGGAATAAATTATAGTTGCACCCCAAGGGAAACCATTTGTAACTGTCCAAACAAAACCACGAGAGAAAGAATTTGTAAACAAAGAGGTGTAAATCAATGAATTTTCTAAAGTGCCTGAAGGTAATCTCAACCATTACATCATGGATGATGACCCACATTACCCTCAGATTGACTCACAACAAAAAGAAGTCAACCCCAAACAAACACCTTCTATAAGAATAGCAAAAAATACCATCTCAAAATGTGTGATGTTCATGAGGGAATTTGACATCATGTGTGAGATGGTTATCAAGTGTGCACCTAATATTTCAAATTTATTTAGATGTGCAAACACTAATCATGTAGTTCAATGAGGTCACAATGGAAATGCAGCCTCTCATGCACCTACAATAGCATCCCAAACTCTTGCTAAAAACCAACACCAAATTATAGAAGCCATGGTGAACATGGCCAAAGAAATTTCTATGGCAAGCAAGGAGTTTGATGAACTACACAAGGAATGGGATGAGCTATAACATAAACACAGTTCTAAGGGAAACACAAATAGGAAGACAAATTCCTCTACTCTTTCTTCACTACTACCACCTGAAGAGAGATATCAAAGAAGCATAATATCAATAACAAATCAAGAGAGTACCCTCCATCCCCAGCTCACAACACCAGCAATCATGAAGAAGAGAGCCCAATTTGGTAGACCATAAGCAGTAGGTACAGCATCCTCACCAAAAGATTGTGCCACATTCTTTTCATCTAATCAATATGATAGGGAACATTCAGTAATAACACTAGTGGATTCAATGAATATATTGAAAACAAAGTAAAGTCAATAGTCTTCCCAAATCAATCAACAAATGTGTCAAGGGAACCATGAGAGCTTGAACAAGACAAATATGCAAAAGACATGGGTATAAAAATGACAGTGAGGGGACAAAAAATTCCAATGGAATGGAAGTCAACATGTGAGAACAAAATGTTGTGGAGGCAATGTCTACCTCCAAATGAGGTGGTAGGGCAAACTACTAAAAACGTAATGGAAAACCTCAAATATCTTTTTCATATGAAAGTCCACCACCAACCCAATATGCAGAAACCCGTAGTGAGTTCACATTCTATCGACCCACATAACAACCTTTCAAAGTAGGAGCACAACAAATACATAAAAAGGGGTAATGCCACAAAGATGTCAGTTCTACTGATGATAAGAGATATATGCACGACTTATTTAAAAATTCTCTAGAGAGGATGTCTAATTTGGTCTTCCCCAAGCTAGAAAACCCTCATGGTATCAGACAAGCTATACCTGATATGGATATGATATCCACTGCATGGATGTTTCTGAGGGACATTCATGTCCTGGTAGATATCTTAAAGAACAAGAATCTTGGAAGAAATATCATGTATGAGAATTCGGGGTGTATCATGACTAGGGAATATTTTAGAATTGTATTCAGAGCAAAGGTCTCGATAAGCAAAAGATTCTTCAAGGTTCTATGTGGGACAACTAGAGAAGAATTATTGCACATATACAAACAAGGTCTAGTCTTCCCAACAGACTGAATATCTCTATCCTCCTCTACGACAACAAGTATGATGCACCATATGTCAAAGAACTTATCACTGCAGTGCAAAGAAACAAATTAATAAAGGTTATCACGTTGCCCTATAAAGATAAGGATTACTAGCTTCTATCTTAGTAGACTTGGTTGATCAACAAGGTGTGATATATGATTACAATGCCAAAGAGCTGCAAGTAATAGAATTCTCTTCCATGAGAGGTAAAAAATATACTACAGATACGTATCAGGATGGAAAGTCTAACCAAGGTGATAGATGGCTATACAAATTTGGGTGGAAGAACTTCATGATAAACTCAGATGTCCCCCAACAACTGCCTAACTCATGGGTTACCGCCTTCAAAGTCCTCTAGATAATACAACCCTTAAACAAAAGGATTCCATTTGAAGATATAGCTAAACAATTCCATGATCTATGTGAGAAGTATGTAATGGAGGTCATTTACAATAGAATATTCTTCTATGAACCCTACATAGATACAATACCAAGTAATGCATACTCAAAGTTCACCACTCGAAGAAAATTCCATGGAGGGAAGAACTAAATACTCTCTAGACACAACCAGTCGAATAGGGAGAAAAACAAGAAACACTATTGGTATCAAGCCAACATTAGAATAGAAAAAGCAACACATGGTGGTGCAACATGGGCCAAAGCTAGAAACAACAATGCAACCCACATTCAAACCCACACAAGATCAAGTAATGGCCACTGCATAAAAGAAATCCAGTACACATGCCTCCTCCAAAGATGAAAGACAACTTGTCGAGCAAGAATACCAACCTTCGAAAACTTTGATAGAGAGAGGACTGCCATAAGAATATCTGGACCTTATTATGGATAGACTCAAGGTAGACAATTATAAATTCTCTCTCATCTTCTAGTGTGATCATGTGCATGTACTGATATGTGTCATTCAGCACACCAATTCACTAGGGGTTTTATCCTAGAGTTTAACCTCTTGTCAATGGCAAAACAACTAATTAAGGTTAGTTCATTAGTATAGAGAGGGTCGATCCAATGAGACAACATTTTTAAGATTTATTTCAAACCCAAATTACTTTGAACAATTACTGGAACAAGAAGGTAAAGATCTGTTGGTTGGTGGTTGATTATGCTAAAACAAGTATGAAAAGATAACACTAAGAACAAGAAAATAAATGTTACACTAAGAACAATTAAAGGAAAAAGTTATGCTAAAAATAAGTAAAAGAGAGGTTTGCTAAGAACAATAAAAGAGAGATTAACTATGAGAATAATTAAATTGCAAGTAAAGAAAAGGGCAAATTGAGAAATAAGTGGTCGAGAATTAAGTAAGACTCGATAATAGAAGTTATCAGGGTTATGGGTTTTACCACCATAGACAGTGTGAAACTAGATCGATTAAATCTATGAGATGAAAAAAGTTAGATGAAGGTATTCAAAACATTCATAAATCCATTACAAAAGTCTATCTCCCTGTAAACTCATTGATCTTGGCATTTGCATATCCTTGCCCAAACATCCCAACAAAAGACCCTTCTGAGGTCTCATCTGGGTCCTTGTGTATTTGTTTGGTTGTTCAAAGCCTTGGGGTTTGAGGTCTCGTTAACCAAAACTAACATTCGACAAAAATAAGAGATCAATTTGTTTAAGTCAAAAAACAAATCCAAACAAAGACCATCTTACAAGTATTATTGTTACAGAATCGATCTAGTCTACACTACGGCTATGGGGCTACTCCCCACGCCTTGATATAGAGAACTACTCATGATCTATGGAAGTTAAAGAAAGAACAACTGAAGGAACAGAGGAAGACATAGAATAGAAGATAAAGAATCCAAAGGATCTTGTCTAGTGACTACAAAATGCACCCCCCCCCCAATTCCTTTCTCCCAATAAGAAGACCAAGAAACAATGGAAAGAGAACTAGTCATCTTTATTGAAGAACAAGAGTACAAAATGTGAGAATGAAATAACAAGAGATGAATTATAAAGTGCAAGTACAAAACCTGGATCCCCTTTATTGTGGAGACCCCCTCCTTTTATAGGGGGAGGAGGGGTGGAACCCCTATAGAGGGGGAGAGAAAAAGGAATGTGTGGTGAATGTTGAAGAACTAAATTTGCATGTCATGAACTGACCGGTTCAAATCCTGAATATCAGTTCAGGTCTGAAGGGGTGTGGGCCCAAGGCGGTAGGCCAAAACCCTAGAATTAGGGTGGCCACGCCATTTGACAAAGTCTTTCCTTGATGCAATTCGAAATGACACTTTGAATCTTAGAATGATCAGTTCGCATACGGGTATGCACGGATTAGAGAAGTTGGGCGAAAACCCTAAGGCAAGGTGGTGGTGCACTACCGCATGAGATTTGGAGGTGAAGAAATCCAATTCATTCAGTTCAATCTTAGAATCTCCGATTGGGAACTTTAGATGACCGGTAGGGGACATGAGACTCCCTTTTGTTGAATAGCCAATGTGGAAGGTTTGAGCTAAGCAATGAAATGTCATTCTGGGCTACACGGTGTAGCTTTTTTAATGAATGAAATGACATTTCACAGCATGAAATGATCGATTCAAGTGCTAAGAAGGCTGAAAAATTGTAATGAAGGAAAAAATTGCAAATGATTAAAAAAGATAAGAATTTGCATTATTGGTCAAAAAGTGAGTAACTTGCCATTACTTCTAGAAAATTAGCAAAAGGGAAATAAATTCCTATGAAAAGTTGAAAATGCATTTAAAAATAGATGAATATACATTCATCAAAATACCCCAGGCTTGAATTTTTATTTTTCCTCAAGAAACAAAGAATACGAATAATTGTATTTGGACTACCAACATGTATATCCTCACCCTCATAGCATTGCTTTGTTCCTTACCTCCTTTCTTGGATAAGCGACCCAATCTCCTAGAACCACAAAACACAAAATTCCACATTCCCTATTAAAACATGTTTCATAATCAAGACTTAGTAAGAAACAGACTTCATCTTACTTTACTTTGGCACTCCCACTTTTGTTGTAAGTATTTCACATGAACAAGATGAAATGAGGTATAGAAGAAGACGATCCCTCCACTATTTGACTTGGCATCTTTTTATTCATGGATATTTTTTTGGTGTGCTCTATGGCATCATTTTATCATACACCCATATTAAATTTATGAGGGGTATGGAAGAATGGAGATCAGGGAAGGCATGGCACCCCGGACCTGGGGTTTGGCATGAGGTGATTTTGGTTCTTCTTTGTGAGATGAAGATGGTGGAAGGAGATTGTTCATGTGCTTTCAAACTTTTTTTAGGGAGTGTCATCGTATCAATTCAAATTTCCTATCACACCATCATACAAGAGATATTACAAGATAATCTACACATTTTAAATAGGAAAAATTTGTGCTTGATTCTTATCAATGCAATAAGGCTTGCCAACATTCCCAAGGAGTACTGCAAATTTTAGGGTCATGTGTGACATGGTGTTTTTCTAATCATGGAAATTTGTATAAATTTTGCAAGGAGGACTAATGAATTCAAGGGGGTACAATGATAAAAATTCTATTCATATTGGCTGACTACATAAAGGTCAATTTTCTCAAATTTTAAAATAATAAAACTACTTTTTAGAAAGTAAACTATATGCAGAATAAAATAATGAAAAGATAATTTTGAAAAGGAAAGATAGGGGATGGAATTGTTATATACCACCCACCTCTACCCTGGACTTAGAATTTTTATCATCCATAGAAAACCCCAAACCCAAGATGGAGGGAAGAAAATCACTGGGTTCCCTCTTAGCTAGCACCCTTTTTAATGTCGAAGGCCTGACAAAAGTGGTATCCTCTAAGGGTGAGTAGAATCTGAAGTTTGAATGAGGGTGTTATATTGACACAACTGATTTCCTTACATCTACTCCATCATCTTTTCTTGAGTTTTTTGGAACGTGTCCTGGACGGCTTGGTGCATAGTTGTTTACCAAGGACAAAAATTGGGATCAGAATGGATAGGTTCCCAAGGCTCAATGTGTGATAAGGAATAACTATGGGGAATCTCAGTTGTATAAGGATAATCATTGGAAGGTGTGGAGTTTTTATTGAAGTGCAGATGCTTGGTGATCCCATCATATTTGGCACTACTATCAATGGGGAGTGAATTGAAAGGATGATAAGTGGGAACTTCATCATTAACTGACAGTTGTACTTCTTGAGTTGTAATTGGTAGTGGTAACTCATGAGGGATCTGGCGAGTATCATAGACCGGTGCTTCTAGGGGAAAGGGGAAAAAGAAGATGGGTGTAGCATGTGGATAGGAGAGATCTTGGGTGGGTATTATGAAAGTGGGGATGGGATATAGGGGCACCTTAGTAGATGTCATCATGAGGGTGATTGATGCAACAATGTGGTTGTCCTTCAGGGAGATTGGTGATTCGGTTAGTGGTGGGGTCTCATAATCGAGGAATCAATGTTGCATATGATTGAACTGGTCAATGCACTCAAGGAAGTAGACTTCTTCCTTGGTATACTTCATGCTATCTCTAGAGTCTTAGAAGTCAATAAATTCAATTCCCAATCATAGGGTAAGAAGTCATGCCTCAATGTCGATCAGTGCCCTAGTAGTGGCGAGAAAGGGCCTACCAAAGATAAGTGGGTAGTGACGGTCTTCCTTTATATCTAACACCATAAAGACACATGGGATGAAATATTTTCTGACCTTAACTAGAACATCATCAATAATGCCAAGCAGCTTGGTAAACGGAAAAGTCTGCCAGTTGAATGCTCATTGGGGTGGTCATGCATCAGTGAGCCTGAGTCTCCTACACATGCTTAGAGGAATGATGGATATTCTTGCTCCGAGGTCAGATAACCCCAATTGACTGGTAGAGTCCCCGATAGCACATGTGATCCCAAAGGATCTTGGGTTTTTTCTTTGTGCAGAATTTTACTTTGGGTGATGCCCAATGTGGTTCTTTCCAACTTCACTATTTTAGATTCTTCACTATTGTATTTACAATTAAGTAGGGCTTTGAAGAATTTTTTCATTTAGGCATTTATGTCGTTGCATCTAAAATTGGGATATTGACGCATAACTTCCTCATTATTTCTTTGAACTTATTGAACCTAGAGTCCAAATGGGTCTTCTTCAATCATCCAGGAAAAGGCATATGTAGCCTATAATTGGGCACATCTTCTTGTGGAGTGGATGGTTCTAGTGGATGTGAGACAATCACTTCATCATCTTACCCTTGATTAGAATTTATATGGGGAGGTATTTACCCTTCCTGGGGTGGTAAGGCCAGATCGATTCATAGCCTTGAGTTGTTCTATATGTTTGGGTTTGTTTCTGGTTGGCTGACAAAATTACCCACGAGGGAGTTTTGTTGGGCAATGAGTTGGGCCAACTAGGCATCAGTCGCCTTTTGATGAGATTTCTGGGAAAGGATAATTTGATGAAGGATACATTGTTCTAGATAAGCTATCCTCTCATCAAAAGAAGGATTGGGGGCATTCTGTTGCATTTGTGGTGGTGGTTGTTTCAGATTTTGATATTGTTTCCCTTGATAATGCCCTCAGTTTCAAAATTTACCTCTATAATTTCCTTGGTTCCCAATGTTCCTCTTGTTGTTAATGTAAAGAAAGCCAAGTGGTGGACAATTTGCATTGTTGGCTTGAGGATGAGGGGGTCTTTGCTGGGGAGCAAGTTGAAAAGAATTATCAGCACCCGATGGGTTTTCATTTTGGAACCCAGGGTGGTTCTTGGCCTGGTTTGGGTTATGACAAGCTTGACCCGATATGCTATGAATGGAGTTGAGGTCCTCCATTTGTTGCCCAACCTCTGGTTGCATGGGTACATTGTAGAGAAATTGACATTGTGGGATAGTGTGATCGTACCCTTGGCAAATTTCATATACAGAGTATGTAGATTTTACTTGTTGAGGTTGCCCTCTCCTCTCATAGGCATTAAAAGAAGACTCTAGGCGATCTTGTTCCAACCCAAGAAGCTTAAAATTGTCAACAATATCCCTAATTTTAGAATTCTCTTCAGCCGTATCTACCTTGAGGACCCCACCAATCCTTTCTCGTTCTTGGGTTTCAAAACTATGTTTAACAACCTCCCAAGAACTGTCAAAATTTTAGAACACAAAATTTCCTCTAGATGAGGAATTAAGAAATACTTTGGTGTCATTGTCAACACCAAGGTAGAATATTTCGTGTTGGACTTGGGGAATGTCGTGGTGGGGGAAACAATGAAGAAGGTCTTTAAACCTCTCCCAAACTTCTCCTAGGGTCTCACATGGGACCATGCCAAACTGGGTAATTTGTCCCCTGATTCCATAAGTGAGAGAAGAGGGATAATATTTTTCCAGAAATTTGGATTGGAGAGCATACCAAGTAGTGACACAATCTCCTCCCTCCATGGCATCATAATAGATGCCAGCTTGCCCTGAAAGGGAATATTTGAACAATCTAAGTCAAATGGCGTCCTCAAAAAGGTCAGGGATATTATGTAAGGAACATATATCGGCAAAATGTTGGAGATTGTCTTGGAAGCTTTCTCCCTTATCAATAGAGAAAGGGTTAGCCAGAAGCATTGTGATCCATTGAGTATGGATCTTGAACTTAGGAGATATGATGTTGGTTAGCACAACATGATGTTGTGCATAGGCTATTTTGGGGACTGATAAGTCCTTTAATTGTTTTTGTCATTCTTCCTTGTCTGGCGTGGCATCTCAGGCTACCTGTTCGGCCACAAAGGCCTCTCTCTGAGCAGCAAGGGCATGCTTGATCTTACAAGTCATTTCCTCCTCATCCATCCTAAAATGGTTTTCTCGATTTAAACGATGGAACCTCCTTTCTATTTCTGGATCAAAAATTGGTAGTGCAGAGTCATCATATAGCGAGTGTCGCATGCACAGTTATAAGAATAGATAATAGCATTTATAGAAAAGAATGTAATTTTGGAATGAAAAATCGGGCAGAGGAGGAGTAGTACTTCTAGGATGGGACTCATAAGGTACAGAAAAAATAAAATAAAAAGGTTTTTGTTCAAAATTGTGTGGGGTTTGACAAAACAATATGTTGTCCCCGACAACGACGCCAAAATTGACATGCATAGTTCGGCACACCAATTCACTAGGTATCATAGGTTTTAACCTCTTGTTAATGGAAAAACAACTAATTAAGGTTAGTTTATTAGTATAGAGAGGGTTGATCCCACATGATAACATTTTATAGGAATAAACGGTAAATATATGTTCGTTGACGGTTGCTTATGTTAAAACAGTTATGAAAAGATTACATTAATAACAAGAAAATAATGTTACACAAAGAACAATGAAAGGAAAGAGTTCTGCTAAAAATAAGTAAAAGAGAGTTATGCTCATAACAATAAGGAGAGATTATCTATGAGCATAATTAAATTGCAATTAAAGAAAAGAGTGATTGAGAAACAAATGGTTGAGAAACAAGTATGACCGATAATAAAAGTTATCAGGGTTAAGGGTCTTACCACCATATCCTATGTGAAACTAGATCGATGAAATCTATGAGATAAAATAGGTTAGATGAAGGTATGAAAAACATCATCAAATGCATTACAAAAGTCAAACTCCTTGTAAACCCATTGGTCCTAGGGTTTACAGATCCTTGCCTGAACATCCCAATAGAAGACCCTTCCAAGGTCTCATCTGGGTCTTTGTGCATTTGTTTGGTAGTTCTGAGCCTTGGCTCTGAGGTCTCATTACTCAAAACTAACATTCAAAAAAAAACAAGAGATCAATTAAGTCGGAAAATATCCAAACAAAGACTATCTCACAAGTATTATTGTAAAGAAATCGATCTAGTCTACACTATGGCTATGGGGCTACTCCCCACCCCTGGTAAAGGGAAGTACTCACAGTCCGTGGACATTAATGAAAAACAATGGAAGGAAGAGGGGAGGCCATAGACTAGAAGACAAAGAATCCAAGGGATCTTGTCTAGTGACTATGAAATGATGTCCCCTCTTAATTCCTTGCTTCCAACAAGAAGACCAATAAATAATGGAAAGAGGACTAGTCATCTTTATTGAAGAACAAGAGTCCAAAATGCAAGAATGAAATAAGGAGAGTTTAAATCTAAAGTGTAAGTAAAAAAACTCGTATCCCCTTTCATATAGAATCTCCCCTCCTTTTATAGGGTAAAGTGGGGTGTAAACCCTAAAGTGGGAGAGGAAAAAGGATTGGGTAGTGGCTGCTGAAGATTTTAATTCATGTTCCATGAACTGACTGGATCAAATCCTAAACCAATTGATTTAGGTCTCATGGGGTATGGGCCTAGGGAAGCAACTCAAAACCCTAAAATTAGGGTGGTGTTGTCGTTTGACAAACTCTTGTCTCAATGCAAATTGCCTAAATCTTTGAACGCTCAGTTTGCATCTGGGTATGAGTGAACCAAGGAAGTGGGGCGAAAACCCTAAGGCAAGATGGAAGAATGTTGTCGAGAGAAACTTGGTGGTGAAGAAATACAGGTCATCCGATTGGATCTTAGAATGATCGGTTGGGAACTTCAAATGATCAGTTGGGGACATGAGATGCCCGTTTAGGCTATTGAGTAGTCGGTGTGGAAGGTTAGAGTCGAGCAATGAAATGGTTGCATGGGCTATGAAGTGTGGCTTTTTGAATGAATGAAATGATTGATTCACATCATGAACTGATCTATTCAAGTGTTTAGAAGGTCGAAAAATTGTAGTGAAGGTAAAATATGCAAAATATAATTGAAAAAGATAAGAATTTGCATTATTAGTCAAAAAGTGAGCAACTTGTAATTCTTTCTAGGAAATTAGCAAAAGGGAAATAAATTCATATGAAAATACTATAAAAATGCAATTGAAAATAGATGAATATACATTCATCATGTACTCAAACTCATCCTTTGTGAAATACTTACGATTGATATATATGACAGTGAACGTAATGACAACTTTTCGGCTACTACTAGAAGGCTAGCTTGAATACATTTGCATGGTTGGGTACAACCTCTTGGAGGACATGATAACAAAAAAGGAGTCCAGAGAAGAAGAAAAATCAATTGAGCAACTAATGAAACTTATCTCCTGATTCATCTTCCTACCTATTATGCATGATTGCCACTAGATTTGTCATCTACCAACACAAGAGTAAAAACCTCTTACTTGTATAACAATGCCAACACTCCTTTTAGCCTAAGGAAACACAAGAACACCACCTTGGTTGCAATCGTAATTGAGAAGAAGGTTGAGAAATGCACAAAATCCATAGTTTATTGATAAAGAAATATGGTAGAGGATTCTCAACAAATGATGAAGATTTTGGCAAACCACATTTCTATCACAAGATCACCCAGAAAATATCACAATCTAAAGATTGTGGTTTCCACGTGTTATTCTAGATCCAAGTGTTGGTTGATGTGGATTAAAAACGTGAACAATTTCAAGACAATTAATACAACCACCTACATTGAAATATATGTTGTTTTTTACATTGTGCTCTCACTACAAAGATGAGAGACTGCACAACTAGGTCTACATCTTTCTACTTTACATCTAACATATTCATTTGACACAATGAGGACATAATGAATTATATGTTTGGTGGTGTAAATAGGACAGGTAGGTACACTCTCATTCCCGATCCCCTTTTACTCTTCCCTTTGTTATTATACCATATTATCTACATATAGATTTATGAATAAATTTAAAATTTAAGTTTTAACTTGGACATGTAAGTTTACATTTAATGATTCTACCTTTATTTGAGGGATTTTTAACCTAAGGAAGAATAAAATTTTGATGTTAGGAAAATTTGATCCAATTTTATAGGTGTTATCTTCACCCTTAAACTAAATTCAGCCTTCTTCATCTATCATTTACTAATCTTCATATATTAAGTAATGAATTTGGGCAATATATATCCATTGCTTAATAAATGTTTTTCTTTTATACCAACTCTATCTTAAGATGTTGTAGACTACAAATAAAATGTTTGAAATCCTAGAAATTTACTTGAGAACAGGGTAAATCTTAGTCTCTATACTCTTCTAAGTAATTATTTGAATATCCAATAAATGTTAGAAATGTGAAAGTCTCATAACAAGGAAAATTATACCCCTTTTACTCACTAAAATCCTAAAATAGAGAAAAAGAAGTTTGGCAGCTCACAAAATCCCTAAAAATCCCAAAGGTCACAAAAATCCAAAATGAGAGAGAATAAAAGCATGAGTAGGAATAAAAGCAAGAGAGTTGTGTCATGCTAGGAGCCAAGTATTCTACCTAGAAGGTGTATAGCTACAGTCAAAAACATAGATACATTGAGACTGGTAGTATAACCTAGAATCTTGATAGAATAAGCCCATGGACTTCAATGGCATTCACTAAAACCAAGGCAATCTAGGGAAGTAAAACATAGGGTGTGAAGTCTTTTCTCTAAATCTAACTGGATTGAACTATAGGAACCATTTGCCCACTAAATTGGACCTTTGGTTGAGTGGCCCAAAGAATCATAAGCTACACCTCAACCTTATCCTACCCCTATACACACTTTTGATTTCCAAAAAGTAAAATTGGGAGGAAAAACTACCTTTAAAAGAAAAGCCACATCATACATCTAGGAAAGGGTAATTGGAGTAGACATCATGGAGGAAGACCCCAACTCTAAGAAGGGAAAGTAAGATATGAAAGAATAAAGCACTCTAAGTTTTTAGGTAAAATTCCAAGGACATAACATGAAGTCAAAATAGATAGGTAGTTGTCTTTGTATATAGTTAACATAAAAACATGGTAATAATAATAATGTAGATTCATCTAGCTAAAAGCCCTAATTTGTTACCATATACTTCTATTATATTTATTATCTTGAGGACAAGATAGATTCTAAGTTTGGTTGGTTGATAACACTCAATTTTCTGGACGTTGTATACCTATTTTACCCTCCATTCCCTCTTATATATTTGACTTTAGAATGTTAAATGAAAATTTACTTGATTTATCTATCATTATCAAGTTGTAATAACTTTCATTCTTTTTATAGGGAAAATCCCAAAATAGGTCTATTACAATGCATTCCATCGGTTGGTAACCGATGGACCAGCAACCTCTCATCGTTTGACAACCAATGGGCTATTGAATATTAGCAATCGGTGATCCATAGATTACATCTAACTTCATTAGCTCAGATTTCCATCAGACTAAAACTCGATGAGAAGTGACCGCCATCAACTAATGGCAGGTCGAGAAGATATAATCCAATGGTTTTCCTATCTCCATAAACCAATGACAAAATACAGTCATCAATAAATGATCTTCCTATCTCCTCAATTGATGAGGGAACAAATTCCAACAAGCAATGGAAGGCCAACTTACTTCAACTAATGGATGGTTAATACCACCAAGTGATAGAACCTCAGTTTGTCAGTTGTTGAGAGTTTTTCCTTTGTCAACTGATGATGTTGCAGACTATTGTCATTTGATGGGTGTCCTATTACATCCACTATCATAAGATTATTTAAGCACAAACCCTCAAGGCACGTTCCTTGAGACTTGGGCCACAAGTAAAGCTCTCAAACTTTTCCATGAGCGTGCCACCAGTCCATATAATGCCTCAAAACTTGGGGAGCAAGAAATATCTTGATCTCATGAAGGAATCACTTGTATGCTTAGTTACCATCTTTTCATGTTTAATTTCTAATGTCTCAAGAGAGTAGTATTAGATTAGATTTGGAGTTAAAGATTAGCGTGAATGCATGAAAGTGTTGAATCATTGACGCTAATGATGATATGGTTATATGTTTTGATTGTTTGTTTGTCATCATGAGGGAGATTTATGCATATAATATAGATCTAATTGATCTCATGAGAGGAGGGAATAGACAATATTGGTGATTGATTGTAAACTTTTATAAGGGTTAATCAATAAAAAATAAGACATGGATGTTAATAAACGTTCCTATATATGATATATTAGTTCGGATATTCATAAAACAATAAAATGTATAATATTTTGGCTTTTAGTTCTAGTTGAAACTTTCAGATTTGCTTTTATACAATGGAAATTTCATTTAGTTGACTTAATGGATAATTGATTGAAACATGGATATTTGTGGAATTCAAGTTTATGAAACTTATATCCTATAAATATAACATTAGGGTGAGTCTAAGTATCATATATGACAAAAAAAATTCATATTATTGATACTTGTTTTGATATTCCAAAAAGGAAAAAAATCATTAGATGACCCAACAAACATTCCAAAAACTAGAATTACTAAGATTTTGGGATTCTTCATGCATTGAATAGGGTGTTTCAATTTTAACTTTATTTGAATTATTCTAGTAGCCATTATAAAAGAAAATAATAAGTGATATGAAAAAGATTCCAATAAATTAGTTCACCAAATAACTTTCCTAAAAGTGTAAAATAATAGTGAATCAGAATCTACATATTCTAATTAATCTAAATGTTAGTGTTCATCTAGTTTGAATAGTGATAGATACTCCAAATAAACTAGGAAAGAGAAATAGTAAAGAAAAACAAAATACAAAATATTAATCATATATGTGTTTTTTGTCTCTTGATAAATCGATGCATCACGCTAAGATTAGTTGTTTCTGCATTTCTGGTCTATGCAAGCTTGTATACCAATTTTTGGTTTTTGATTAGATGACCTCGAATTTCTCTCCTACCTTGGGTAGGAGACTGAACTTCTCACCTATGATGCATGATGGATTTCCACTCTCTTCTTCCTATCGACTCTCACTCTTGTCACTTTTCACCCCAACATCATTTCCTTACCGTGAATCTATTGAACCCTAACTCAATGACCACATATCACCACTGTATCAACCCTCAATTTTTTTGCCTTCTTAGACTTGTTTCATAAAGGGTCCCAAATTAGATCCCCCTACACACCTATGAATCTAATTCCTTTGAGGTCCTCCTAGAAATGATTTTTATTTTCAATCCATCCCATGACTCAGCCACATAGCATCACCAACTCCTTCCTCCTTTTCTACATCCTGAACTAGCCTCTGCCAGCGCATAGCTATAAAGTCCAATTCCCCACGATGGAACCTTTCACTCGACCCTACATAGGCTTCTGTTACCCTCATCTCCCTTGAACTTCATCATGTTCCTATGACCAACTATATTTATTGTTGTTTTCTGAAAAAATGTCTTATGGTGTTCTTTGGGCCCTCTTGAACCTCTAAAATGGAACTGATAACGTGGTAGTGATGAATGCATATTCATCCATCTTTTTGCATATTTTTCTAAGTCATTTTATTAGATTTCTCTTTTTTATTAATTTCTAGACTAATGTGATTTACCCATTTCTTGATTTACTTTTGCAAACACTTATCCATTTTCTCAAATTTTACAGGGATTTTTTCCAAAGTTTGTTCAAACCCATTGAGCTAGTGAAACGGACATCTCACTGAACCATGAAGATCGGCTCACTCCCTGAAGACCCCTCATTTCAGAGCCAAATGTCCACCTTGACCTCAGTTCAATCGCCAAACTCTGGATGCTAGATGGGCATCTTGCTTCAGTGAGACAGTTGTCTCATGGAACCAGACGAGCCCAGACGTCTACGTCGACTTGACAAAGACTCACATCAAAAAGCAAGTGTGTCGCCACTTGAGTAGGGTTCCAACCCTTTGATTTCACATATGGCGGCGTGAGACGGGTGCCTCAGTCTACCCAAATGATTGTTTCATGACATACTTTGAGACCAAGAAACAAAAGCAAATGGTGTCGCCAATCGCTCGATTAGGGTTCGACCGATGCTCCCAAGTCAAGCCATATCACACTCGAGATGGGCGTCTCAGAGATCCCAGACAATTGTCTGGGACTTTGCTTCGAGCCCAGGATTCCATCCAATGGGCACCACCACAACCCTTCTTAGGGTTTCGATCTGAACCTTCTAGGCCCATGCCCAGCCATCACCAGAGGGCCATTTCGCCCAACAAAATGTCTGTTTTGTGGCGCACGAATAGTGGATTTCAGCAGCCCCAACTCATTCTTTCTCACCCCTCTTTCACGGTTTTCCACCCCTCCTTCACCTATAAAAGAAGGGGGTGCTAAGAAAAGGGTGACAAATTTTGTACTCGTTCTGTAGTGTAACTCTGTCAATTTCAATTCTAGTGTAATTTTTATATTCAAGCAATAAATTTTTCTCTTTTCTTCAGCATCTGGATCTTTTCTATTCTCATTATTCTTCTCGCATTCTTCTTAGAGCGAGAGATAAATCAGTTAAGCCATTTAATTGTTACCACCTTGTTCTTTTTGGAGACCCTAGATTTTTGGTTGATGGATTACCTTCTTTTTCTCTTAGTTTCTCCCTTCCTCACTATGAGTAGTGAGTGGTCTTCTTATAGAAGCAAGGGGAATAGCCTCTTGACCATTGCATTGATTCAGATTTAGTCTATACAATTTTTCTCTATGCATATGGCTTTTGGTTTAGAAAATCGCCAATTTTATTTTTTAAGGATTCCAAGTAACATTATGTAAGTGCTATATCCTCTTTCTGTAGAGTTTTCATTCCAGTAGTACATTTTTTCTACACTTTAATATATATATATATATATATATATATATATATATATATATATATATATATATATATATATATAATTGTGCATGTGCTGCCCATCAGACGATTTTACACTGCCAGTTTTGATCCTGAGCTAGAGAAAACCTTCCATCATTTAAATCTACAAAACAAATTTAGGATGGATGAAGAGGAAGTTTTCCGTAGGATTGAGTAGGCACTTTCCACTCAAAGAGAACTTATGACGGCTGAATGTGCATCCCAAGAAGCCAATTTGCATAGCCAATATCGCTAATCAAGGGGGTGTAGAAGCCGCTTAGAGGGAGGCCGAGAGACAAAAACAATTAAAAGATTTTTTCACTCCGAAAATCAGATATGCACAATGCCTAGTTGTGCCACCCGTGATTACTACCTCCCAATTTGAGATCCACACTCAGTGGATCACCATGCTCCAAGCCAACCCTTTTCTAGGAACAAGGGTGAAAGCTGTCAAGATCACCTCCGACGATTCACCAACCTTAGTTTCTTGACTAAGATTCCATGTGTCTCTGAAGATTTCATTAGACTTAGACTTTTCAAATCCTCTCTCTTAGGGCTAGCTAGTAGTTGGTATAATTCCATGGAGAGTGAATCCCTCTTCACCACTTAAGAAGCACTTCAAACAAAATTTTTGGATAAATACTTCCCTCCTTCCCTTACCTATGAGATCAGGGGACAAATCCTTCTCTTTTTAGTGGTTACCGAAGAAACTTCAAGAGAAGCTTGGGCATTGCCCACATCATGACATATCACAATCTCAACTCATTGAGATATTTTACCATGGTGTTGATGATAAGACCAAGAAGTTCCTTGATTCCTCGTCTGGAGTAAATTTCATGTTCCAAAACCTAGGCAGCACATGGGAGGTGGTTAAAAGATCCTCTGAGACCCAATATAGAAGAGGATCTGGTGGGGTCCTCAAGGTTGCTAAGGCTGAGGTAGACCCAGACATCCATACCATTGCTGAAGCCCTTAAATTGATTTCCCTGAAACAAGACCGCTCAAATCTTCTTTCAATGCCTATGAAAGGCAACCTCAACAAGTGAGGGTTGTGGATCTATGTGGGATATGCCAAGGGTATGATCATGCTACCCTCTAATGCCAATATCTCTACAACACTTCTATGCATCCTGACGTTGGTCAACAAGTGAAGGACCTTAACTCTATCCATAGTATCTCGGGCCAGGTTTACTACAATCAAACCAAGCTAGAAATCACCCCAAATTTCAATATGGAAATCCTTCAGGACCCAAAAATTCCTCTCAGATTCCCCCTCCACAAAGACCCCCAAAACCCCAAGCCAACTACCGTCCACCACCAGGCTTTCCCTACAATAATAATCAAAGGAATTTTGGGGACCAGGGGAACTATAGGGGTAATATCCCAAATCATGGACCTTACCAAGGACAATAATATCAAAACCTATATCAACCACCACCTCAACAAAATGTCCCCACTCTGGTGACTGATGATAGGATTTTGGCCCTAGAACAAATCATAATAGCAAAGTCCATCAATGCATACTTTGCCCGTCCCTTTGCCCAACAAAAACCCCCTACATGTACCTTTGTTGGACAACCTGAGAACAATCCAAAACAACTTGAACCACTTAAGGTAGTATCCACCCATTCGGGGAAGACTTATACAGCCCATCCAGATAAACTCGTCATTATACCTTTAGATTTTGAGGATGATGATACTATGGTCATAGAAACTCCCCCTTTACCCACTCGCATCATTCCCACTCCTACCATCCCTTCTCCTATGGTCCTAGCTATGGAAATTGATGAGCCAGAAATTCTTGTTTACAAACCTCATCCATACCAGACCCACCTTAAGCAAACTAGTCTTGATACTCATTCTATGAAATTTATAGAAGGCATTAAAAAGTTGCATGTGGATATCCCTTTTCTTGATGCCTTAGAGAATATGCTTGCCTGGTCCAAGTACATGAAATCTCTTTTGACCAGGAAGTACCACACTGACGAGCATGAGACACTCAAGCTTGCTAGGACCACCTCTGATATCATCCAAAGCAAGATGCTCGAAAAGAAGAAAGACCCTAGTTCCTTTGGGATTGGGTGTTACCTGGGTGATAATGCTTGTAAGAAAGGTCTTGTAGATTTGGGTGCTAGTATTTCTATCATGCCCTATAATCTTTATAGGAGGTTAGGCTTTGTTGACATGCTTCCTACCGCCATGACCATCCAACTGGTTGACTCATCCATAACAAAACCCTTAGGTATCGTTGAATACATACATGTAAGGGTTGGGAAAGATTCTTATGTCCCATGTGACTTTGTCATCATGGACATAAAGGAAGACTTAAGGTACCCCATCATTTTTTGCCACCCCTTTTTGGCCACCTCTCGTGCCTTAATTGATGTTGAGGCTGAAACCATTTTCTTGCACCTAGAAAAACAAAACCTAAAGTTTCAAGTTTTTGAAATTACGTGTGGACCAAGCCTTCAAGAAGAGGCTTATCTTCTTGATTGTATTGAGAAGATTCAACAATTAAAACAAGAATGGGAATTAGTTGAAGCTCCCTTCTAAAATTCCTTTGGGACCCACATTGATTGTGGATTTGAAGATGAGCAATTGGAGAAATTTAGACATCATCTTAACACCTTTGATTAGATCCATGAGGAAGAGTTTGAAGACCTAAAAATGGTCTTTGTTGTAGATTCAAAACCTAAAACTCCCAAGGCACCCGACATGAAACCCCTACCTGAAGGTCTTAAGTATGTCTTCCTTTATGAAAAAAAACTTTATCATGTTACCATTAACTCTGATCTCACCCATGGATAGGAAACCATGCTAATGACTGAGCTTAGGAAGTGGAAGTTTGCCTTAAGATACAAAATAGCTAATTTGACAGAAATAGATCAAGCCATTTACATGCATAAAATTCCTATGGTAGAAGAGTACAAACCTTCTAGAGACCCTCAAAGCAAACTCAATCCTTATATGAAGGAGGTTGTGCATCTAGAGGTTATCAAGCTTTTGATTTAGGAATTATCTACCCCATCTCTGACTCTCCCTGGGTTAGCCCTGTCTAGGTCGTCCCCAAGAAAGGGGGTACCACTATCGTGAAAAATGACAATGATGAGCTTATTCCCACCTGCACTGTCACTAGGTGGAGGATGTGTATTGACTATAGAAAACTAAATAAGGCCACTAGGAAAGGTAATTTCCCCCTTCCCTTTCTGGATCAAGTACTAGAGCGCCTCGCCCATCAACAATATTTTTGCAATCTTGATGGCTATTCAGGTTTCCATCAAATTCTCATTCATCCACATGGCCAAGAGAAAATGTCATATATATGCTTGTTTGGCACTTATGCATGCAGGAGAATGTCATTTGGGTTGTGCAATGCTCTAGACAATTTTTAGTGGTGCATGTTAGATATTTTTTCTGGGATTGACCGAGACCATTATAAAGGTGTTTATGGATGATTTCTCCATCTATGGAGATAGCTTTGACTCATGCCTCCATCATTTATCTCTTATTTTGGAAAAAAGTGAGGAAGAACACTTGATTTTCAATTGGGGGAAGTGTCACTTTATGGTGACTGAAGGGATTGTTTTAGGCTATAGGGTGAGCAACTTTGGCATTGAACTGGATAGAGCCAAGATCGAGGTCATCTCAAAACTTCCACCCCCCATCTTCTGTCAAGGATGTTTGTGCCTTCCTTGGGTACGTGGGTTTTTATAGGCATTTCATCCATGACTTTTCTAAGATCACCAAACCCTTGACTAATCTCCTCCAAAAAGACATCCATTTTGTGTTTGATAAAGCTTTCATGACCCGTTTTCTTTGTTTGAAGGATGTCGTCACTACTACTCCCATTATTAAGACCCCTGACTAGTCCTTGCCTTTTGAGTTGGTGTGATTTGAGTCATTATGTCATTGGTGCTATTCTGGGACAACATGTTGATAAAAATCACCATGTAATCTACTATGCACCCAAAACTCTTGATGATGCCCAACATAACTACACCACGACTGTAAAGGAAATGCTATCCATATTATGTCTTTGACAAATTCTACTCATATTTGGTAGGGTCCAAAGTCATTGTTACATGGCCATTACATATCTAATGACTAAAAAGGATGCCAAACCCCGCCTTCTTCGTTGGGTCCTTCTACTTCAAGAATTTGACCAGAAATCCTAGAAAAAAAGGGTTGCGAGAATGTAGTTGTTGACCATGTTAGCCACCTTGACTTTTTTTATGATGATGGCATCCCCATAAATGACTCCCTTCCTAATGATAAATTGTTGAAAATGGAATCCCAGTATCCTTGGTTTGTTGATTATGTAAATTTTCTAGCCACAGGGGTGTTGCACCCTGAATACAAGGGACATTTTAAGGCTAAATTCTTACATGATGTGAAACAATATTATTGGGATGACCCATATATTTTTAGATTGTGTTTTGATGGACTTTATCATAGGTGTGTCACTAAAGAAGAGGCTCATTGTTACAACCCCAATTTTGGGGTTCCTTTGGTGAGAAATGTAATTTCTCATATTAAATATATTGGAATGAATGGTGATATAATTTGTGTTGAATAAATGAGTTTCATTGAAAATAGCCTTGTTGTTTGATTTGTGGGCTTTATTGGCTATTGGGCCCAGTAACAAGGATATTCAATTAATTAATGAATAACTGACAATTTGAGATAAGAAAGGTGTGGAAACCTCTAGAAGGCAAATCCAAAAAGGATTTAATGCCTCTTAGATTCCTTGGGTTCCAAGGAGTCCAAAGTTGCAAATAAAAGGCAATAAGAAAAGAAAATATCAATTAAGTATTTCCTTGTTAATAAAGAAATTGAAAACATTGATGAAATGTGGAAAATATGTGAAAAAATGTATAATTGGGTAATCCTTAGTGGAATTTCGTATCCCAAGGATTCCTTATGATAAAAGAAATACCAATGAGGAAAATAAAAGAGAAATAAAGAGGAATCCTCAAAAATAACTATTTTAGAAAAAGAAATAAACAAGATAATGAGAGATAAAGAAGAATAATGCATGTAGATGCATCTAGAAGGATAATGAGTATCCTTAATGAGGAATTTCGAAATCTTTGAGTTTCTTGGGGTCCAAGGAACCCCAATAAAGTGGAAAGAAAGAGAAAATACCAAAGATTGCAAAATAAGGGCATAATGTGATAAATTATTATTGAATTTTGTAATATGGATAAAAGGAAGTATTTTCTATTAAAAGAAAACATGATTTCGTGATAAATAATTAAGAGGCAAGTAATAAGAAGATAAAGGAAGAGATTTTTGTAATCCTATTATCCCAAGAACAAGGAATATCAAAAGGATATGTAGGAGAGAGAATCTTGCTTCTCCTTAAAGGAATTGTTTTCCTACATGGAAAGGGATTCTTTGGTTCATGAATAGCCAACCTATGGCTTCGGTTCTCTTCCCTATAAAAGGGTAAGAGATCTGGTTCGAAGAGAAAGAGAACCCCACGTTTCTCTAATCTCTACCCCTTCTTCCTACTGTGCTAACCCTAAACCATGGGTGGTGAGTTCTTTGGAGCAACGGAGAGACGTGGAGTCATTTTGAGGAAGACCTGATGAACCACGATGATCAGTGGGAGATCCGTGGACGTCTTGGAACGTCAAACTTCACCGGAATGCCTACGACACCCCTGCAGCACGGCGGCAGCTAGGCAGTAGATCGCGAGGTTGCAGAGCCCACTTCCAGCGGTTGCGGCCAAACCCAGGGTAGCCCCACCTACGAGGGGTCACGGAGAAGGTAGGGGACTTGTCCCCGAAGGTCGTCGAGGGCCCAGGTGCGAAGGAGAAGCCGCACAAGGTCGGCTAGGGCACCGCAGCCGGTCTACGCAAGGATGAAGATGACGAGGGATACGTTGGACGGTTATACCCCCAGGGTATGAAGCGCCAACCTGTTTAAGTGAAGGGTAGAAGCGACATTCAGTTCTATTTTAAAACGGGTCGCATGCAAAGGCTACGTGGCATATTCCGATTGGTTCATGTAAGTATTTTTACAAAATTCGTATCTAATGAACCGTAGCTCGGATAGACGCGCATTATACATGAAACTTGCTCAGAAAATCGAGAAGAATCTAAATAAAATATAATTGGAGCATGATTCCTTATGCAATTCGAAAAGTATATAGAGATACTATCTTTAATAGTTTAATCAATGAAAAACCCTAACCTTTGATGATTAATGAGTTAGAAAGGGTTAAATGAGTATATAAATTTGATATTAGCCTGTTAATGATAAAAAGGATCATTAAGATTGGAAAAGGATGAATTTGCATGTAATTAGTTTAATTTCGAGTTTAATGTGCATGAATATACTTTAATGGGCCTTGAAACCCTAATGTTGACTAGTTCGACTATTAATGGCCTTAATTGATTAATTTCAGTAGGAATATGTTATTTCGAGCATTAAAGTCCCTAATTTGTGGATAAATAACCTTAATATAGAAATTAGGAGTTTTACATGAATACAAGGTGGAATTAATGACAAATCAAGTTCTTATGTGTTTTGGATCATAATGGACTATGAATTGATGATAAATGTGTATAATGACCTTGAAATAACTTAAAAGGATAAAGAAGGCAGTTTTGGTATCAAAGAGAAATAATCGACTTTAATTGGGCTTATGATGTTGAAATTAGGGTTTATGAACTAAGAGAGCATTTAATATGATAAAAGCGTTATGGAGGCAAAAAACCTAATGTGGTCTAGAAAGCCTAAGTTGGAATCCAAGTCTAGCTTTAGAATGTTTTGGATAAACTATAACACTTGGAACGTATGCGTTAATTTCAGGATATTGTTGATTGCTTGTTGATTGATTCTTTATCCTTATTGCTTGGACAATCAAGTTGCTCTGGATCAGGTATGTGGTTAATTATGAATAACCGCCTTAGTTTCCCGATGATTTTTCGGATGGTTAATCGCATTGAATGCAAATTATCAGTTTGGATGTTCATACTTGCAAACTATAAAGTCACTATGATTATCACATTAATAATAGAAGTATGGATTCTCGCACCTACATGCCACCCTGATGGATGATGCCAAAGGTCAGGCCCAGATGGGTAGACCAATGGACACCTTGAGTGGTGACCCCAGGCACCAAGAAGGTGGCCTATGATATTGCATGACTAGTGGGCACCATGAGTGGTGACCCCCAGGCACCAAGCTCGGGATTGAGAAGGTGGCCATAAGTCATTGGCAAAGGGCACCCTAAGGTGGGTATGCCAGGGTTAGGGAAAAAGCAGTGGAGAACGTCATACTGAAAATTGTAAATTGGCTTGTTAATTAATTTGATTGTGATTATTAAATTGTTAGCCATATTTGCAAGTTTTTGGTTATTCCCACATACCAGTATATTTCAATATACTGACCGACGTTTTGTTTGTCGGCGTTTTAGGAACAACAATTGAAAGAACAAACAGTAAAGTGACACATTGTGAAAGTAAAACATAAAGTGCAAGGAGGATTAGTTAGAGTGGATTCAAGCTTGGATAGATAGATTCCCAAGGTTTTCAAAGGTAAGTAAAGTTTTAATTTTATACCAAATTTCAGTTAGTTAGTAGAATTTCATAATTGTTATTGATTATTTGTCGAACTTTTGATCTTGTTAATTGGATAACGGCACCGACCTTTCAATCTCCCTTAATTGGGGGTTATCGGGAGGCGGGGTCATTACAATTGGTATCAGAGCATAAGTTCCTCATTTAATCTTTAATAATTATTCAATTTTACAAATTCCATAGAACCGAGGGAGTTATTAGAGGATTATCCGAAAGATAGAGGTGTCTAGAAAAGGATCACGACCGGGGGCTGGCAATATTTTCCTTCGCACCGCTAGTCGGAATATGAGGACTCCCGGATCCGTGTGACTGCCTGGCCAAAGTCTTAGGGTATGAATCGAAATAAGATACCTTTAGGACCCCCTTATCTTGTTCGTCCCTTCTCAACTCAAATTCTATTAAGGACCTTAGGGATTAGGGTTTCCTCTCTCCTCCTCGCCCTCTTGAGGTATGGGTAAGGTTGATAAGGATTAAGGAATCCTCCACCAAATTAATAAAAAGCATGTAAATAAGATGTCATGGACATAAGCTTAATAGAATAAGCGTAAAGGAATAGATACATGCTTAGGCCGTATGACACAAGTTGTTATTGCCCTCAGGAGAGACTTGAGGATAGACCTCCTTGGCAGGAGGATGTGTATAGAGAGTTAGTCTTGGAGGTAGAGATCTCCATTAAAAGGATGATGTTAACCCTAACCCTAAGTGAAGGTTAGGGAGAGAGATGACATGATAAGTTAGATATCATGTTTGGATAAACATGCCTTGGATGCCATATGAGCCATGAGAAGTCGATGACCGAGTACCTTTGGCAACCTAACCCTGGAGAGGGTCGTGCATGGTAGATGTGAAAGATAACTCCTCCATGGATGACGTTAGAGAAGATTCTATAGAAACCTTATGGGATGTTGCAAGTAGGGTATAACTTGCACCCCGAGTACATCTGTAATGTGAACAGTAGATTGAAACTCTGACCAGAAGGGATCATGAGGGATGTCTTATGAGATAAGCATAAGGGGTTATGGATAACCTTGAGTAAACATAAGTTCGAGTATAGGCTTTACTCCGGTAGGGGCATGCTTATGAGATTGATCCTTCATAAAGACAGGACCTCTTATAGAGAGGTTGGTTGTAGGATTAGCTCTAGAAAGAGGGAGCAGACCTCGGCCAAGAAAGTTGGAAGCCTAAAACCCCAAAACTTGAGAAATAGTGGGAGTCGAGAATGATGCGACCTAAGTGGATGATAATGGTTGCCTCATACATGATCCCTGGAGATTGATGATGTCTGGGTTAGCTTGAGAGTAACCAAACCCTAAGAGAAAGGATGATGCTTCTGGTATAAGTGGTTACCTACTGAGATGAGCAAGGAGGTTTAAGTATCCAGTTGTGAAGCATTATACCTAGTTGGCTGTTCTTAGAGAGGACTCAACTCGGAGGTGTTTCTCATATAAAAGGATCATGGAAGTACATGACATACCTTGGACATGCTTGATTCATGGTCAAGAGATTAAGCATGCAGTTGGACACCCAAAGGGGAACCTAGGGTTCCTAGGCCCAAGAGGGGAAGCAGTGTATCCAATGCTCATGGTGAGATTTGAGTCTCTATAGTTTCAAGCATGGTACTCTTAATGTGTAGAGGTAAAGTAAACCCCTTAAGGTAAGGGTATGTTTGATGAACCCCTCACGACTAAGTTGATCTGATGCTGAGGAAAGAGAACGAGTGTGACCTAGCATGGTTTAGTAAGTGGTCCACCTGTGCCTTAGTAGCTACTGGGTTAGGCATGCTCATGTGAATGTAAACCCTAAGGATGGTTGTGACCTTACTGTCACGGGTTGTAGTTCCTCCCATCCTGGGAGAGGGACCCTTTGGTAGGGTGTGTACCAGTTATGTTGGTTTTGAGGTGACCTAAAGAGGTTTCATAGGATCTTGTGAAGCTAAGTGAAAAGTACGTGGTATGAGAATGAACCTATAAACCCATAGCTAACCATCTCTATGTGCATGTGAATGTGTTACCATGAAGGTAATCGGTATGGGGCTCGACCAAGGTAGGCAAGTCGCCATGACCCTTATGAAAGGTTGAAGGTCAGCCCATGAATGCAAGAAGAGGGATGATGGATGTTTGGGTAAGGTTCTATGTTGGACATGTACAATAATAGAATCCTAAGTCTATCCTAGGGTCAGGTAGGGATAAGACCGATGGAAAAGGAGTTGCCTAATTCCCTAGTTGCACACGACCATAGAGTCGGGAGGTAATAGCTATCATTGTCCGAGGGCCATGGGTTAGGAGATTGATCACCTTCATGAACTCATGGGACCCAAAGGGCATATGAGTAGGGCACTCTCGGGATGCATAAGGGAAAGGGATGACCCCAAAAGTTCCGGCACCCTATAGACCTAGAGGAGATGACCAAGGATAGTGTGGTGACCCAAGTAGGTTCGAGACCAGTTTTCCATGGAAGTAATCTTTGATATCGAGATGAATGTGATGTTGAGACATAGGTGGCACGTTTCAACCTAGATTTAAAGGTGTACTGGCAAGGTGGGATGTACCATCTCTACTCTTGGAACAGGAAGAACTCTGTATTTGGACTGCAGCCAAATACTTATTTCCTTTTGTTATGGGAGTGAGAGATAGGACAATACGCATGCCTTACACCAAGGATAAAAGATGTTGCGAGTTGGAACGTTGCTACGAGGTATGATGGAAGAGATGATAACATACCCTTGTGAAGTGAATGGTACATGGATGGTTTACTAACACTAAGAGTATTAAGGAAATCATCTTGTAAGGATGTTTTATCATGAGCTATGTGGAAATTACAAGTTATGCAAAGTTGAGTTGAATCACCATGAGGATGAGCTCAGAGTTTCTTGATGAAGACCAACTTAGAGTTTGAGATGAGATGATAAGTATAATACATGGAGGTGTATATCACCACATTACCTGACACCTAAGGAGGTGAAGTGGTAATGAATGCCCTGGTTGAGATATAGCTGCCTAATTTAGCTAGAGGCTAGAAGAGGTTGAGATTGTTCGACTAACCCTAAGTTTGGAAAGAAGGTGAGTTTTGGCTAACACACAGATATAATAAGATATGTGGAACAAGTTAATGGTTGTTTGGTTAGCCAGTTTAGTCCTTGAGGTAGTGAAAGGATGGTGATAAAACCTCATATACACTTCTTTAGATAGGGAGGTAATAAAACCCTGATGAAAGTAGTTTAGGGTTTCTGAGGTATCGATCTCGAGGAATCATGACATACAGGAGATCATGGTTTTAAGATCATGATACACCTTGATACTACAAAGATAGTAAGTGATGGTAGCATTATGGATGCTTAAAAAAAAATTGCATGTAGCATGTGGCCATGCAAGTGAGGAGGTGAAGGACGAACACCAGTAACCTAGTGCTTGGGCATAGAGTATAAGAGTTCCCGAGAGGGAATGGGAGTTCACCACTATGGATGTTGTGGTAAGTCTCCCCTTGAACAAGAAACAATATGGGTTATGGTAGATCGCCTTACCTAGATGACATGAGAAAGAAAGAGTATTGTCACAGGACAGATTCGGTTGAACTAATTAAGAAAAAAAGATGGTTCAACTACACCATGATATGAGTTCAAAAGTTATTGGGTAAGACCAAGGTTCACGTCCATGAGGTCGAAGTGGATACATGAAGAACTTGATGATAGTACAGTTTATCACCCCTTAATAATGAGTAGTATGATCCAGACTAGAGGGTCTTATGAGAGCAAGTGTGCTTGTTCAGGGTGATACAAAGAGACAGTTCTTAAGATGTGATGTTAACCACCATAGCCTTTATCGGGATGCAATAAGTCTTATAGAGAGGTTGTGTCGGTCACCAATTCATTAAGATGATGTTGGTGAAGGAGGCCTCACGAAGGTCAGAAAAGAACCATAGTGTGTGTAGATGAAGTCGCTTTGATCGTGCCATGGCCGAGAGAGAGCCCAGTGGTGACATGAGTCACGAGTTGATGCAAAGCAGACTGACATGCAGTTCACTGTAGGAGAATATGTGACGTGAAAATCCGACCCCTCTAAGCTACAGCTGAGAAAGTTGAGTCCCCGATATATGGGTCCATTTGAGATGGATTGGTGGAGATGGTTGTGTTTAGCCTACCCCTCAGGATAACATGATGAATAAAGTGTCCCATAAGTCCGATCTAGAGCACTATGTGAGGTACCCAAGCCATGTGTTGAGCCTTGAACCTTTTCAGCTTTTGAGAGGCTAAAATGTCCTGAGTCACCTATGAGGGTACGATATACCAAGGTAAGAAAGAACTAAAATGGAAGAATATGAGATGATGAAGGTTCTTGGAAAGCACCATGGAAAGGGGTGAAGCCACATGGTATCCCTGATGGACATAAGAAAGACTTATCCTATTTGTTTTCTTGCTTGATGGAATTTTGAGGACAAAATTTTTATAAGAGGGGAAGGATGTTACAACCCCAATTTTGGGGTTCCTTTGGTGAGAAATGTAATTTCTCATATTAAAGATATTGGAACGAATGATGATATAATTTGTGTTGAATAAATGAGTTTCATTGAAAATAGCCTTGTTGTTTGATTTGTGGGCTTTATTGGCTATTGGGCCCAAAAACAAGGATATTCAATTAATTAATGAATAACTGAGAATTTGAGATAAGAAAGGTGTGGAAACCTCTAGAAGGCAAATCCAAAGAGGATTTCGTGCCTCTTAGATTCCTTGGGTTCCAAGGAGTCCAAAGTTGCAAATAAAAGGCAATAAGAAAAGAAAATATCAATTAAGTATTTCCTTATTAATAAAGAAATTGAAAACATTGATGAAATGTGGAAAATATGTAAAAAGAGGTATAATTGGGTAATCCTTAGTGGAATTTTGTATCCCAAGGATTCCTTATGATAAAAGAAATACCAATTACGAAAATAAAAGAGAAATAAAGAGGAATTCTCAAAAATAACTATTTTAGAAAAAGAAATAAACAAGATAATGAGAGATAAAGAAGAATAATGCATGTAGATGCATCTAGAAGGATAATGAGTATCCTTAATGAGGAATTTCGAAATCTTTGAGTTTCTTGGGGTCCAAGGAGCCCCAATAAAGCGGAAAGAAAGAGAAAATACCAAAGATTGCAAAATAAGGGCATAATGTGATAAATTATTATTGAATTTTGTAATATGGATAAAAGGAAGTATTTTCTATTAAAAGAAAATATGATTTCGTGATAAATAATTAAGAGGCATGTAATAAGAAGATAAAGGAAGAGATTTTCGTAATCCTATTATCCCAAGAACAAGGAATATCAAAAGGATATGTAGGAGAGAGAATCTTGCTTCTCCTTGAAGGAATTGTTTTCCTACATGGAAAGGGATTCTTTGGTTCATGAATAGCCAACCTATGGCTTCGGTTCTCTTCCCTATAAAAGGGTAAGAGATCTGGTTCAAAGAGAAAGAGAACCCCACGTTTCTCTAATCTCTACCCCTTCTTCCTACCGTGCTAACCCTAAACCATGGGTGGTGAGTTCTTTGGAGCAACGGAGAGATGTGGAGTCATTTTGAGGAAGACCTGATGAACCACGATGATCAGTGGGAGATCCGTGGACGTCTTGGAGCATCAAACTTCACCGGAATGCATGCGACACCCCTGCAGCACGACTGCATCTAGGCAGTAGATCGCGAGGTTGCAGAGCCCACTTCCAGCGGTTGTGGCCAAACCCAGGGTAGCCCCACCTGCGAGGGGTCACGGCGAAGGTAGGGGACTTGTCCCCGAAGGCCGTCGAGGGCCCAGGTGCAAAGGAGAAGCCGCACAAGGTTGGCTAGGGCAGCGCAGCCGGTCTGCGCAAGGATGAAGATGACGAGGGATACATTGGACGGTTATTTCCCCGAGTAATGAAGCGCCAACCCGTTTAAGTGAAGGGTAGAAGTGACATTCAGTTCTATTTTAAAACGGGTCGCATGCAAAGGCTATGTGGCATATTCTGATTGGTTCAAGTAAGTATTTTTACAAAATTTGTATCTAATGAACCGTAGCTCGGATAGATGCGCATTATACATGAAACTTGCTCAGAAAATCGAGAGGAGTCTAAATAAAATATAATTGGAGCCTGATTCCTTATGCAATTCGAAAAGTATATATAGATACTATCTTTAATAGTTTAATCAATGAAAAACCCTAACCTTTGATGATTAATGAGTTAGAAAGGGTTAAATGAGTATATAAATTTGATATTAGCCTGTTAATGATAAAAAGGATCATTAAGATTGGAAAAGGATGAATTTGCATGTAATTAGTTTAATTTCGAGTTTAATGTGCATGAATATACTTTAATGGGCCTTGAAACCCTAATGTTGACTAGTTCGACTATTAATGGCCTTAATTGATTAATTTCAGTAGGAATATGTTATTTCGAGCATTCAAGTCCCTAATTTGTGGATAAATAACCTTAATATAAAAATTAGGATTTTTACATGAATACAAGGTGGAATTAATGACAAATCAAGTTCTTAAGTGTATTGGATCATAATGGACTATGAATTGATGATAAATGTGTATAATGACCTTGAAATAACTTAAAAGGATAAATAAGGTAGTTTTGGTATCAAAGAGAAATAATCGACTTTAATTGGGCTTATGATGTTGAAATTAGGGTTTATGAACTAAGAGAGCATTTAATATGATAAAAGCGTTATGGAGGCAAAAACCCTAATAAAACCCTGATGTGGTCTAGAAAGCCTAAGTTGGAATCCAATTCTAGCTTTAGAATGTTCTGGATAAACTATAACACTTGGAACGTATGCGTTAATTTCAGGATATTGTTGATTGCTTGTTGATTGATTTTTTATCCTTATTGCTTGGACAATCAAGTTGCTCTGGATCAGGTATGTGGTTAATTATGAATAACCGCCTTAGTTTCCCAATGATTTTTCAGATGGTTAATCACATTGAATGCAAATTATCAGTTTGGATGTTCATACTTGCAAATTATAAAGTCACTATGATTATCACATTAATAATAGAAGTATGGATTCTCGCACCTACATGCCACCCTGATGGATGATGCCAAAGGTCAGGCCCAGATGGGTAGACTAATGGACACCTTGAGTGGTGACCCCGGGCACCAAGAAGGTGGCCTATGATATTGCATGACTAGTGGGCACCATAAGTGGTGACCCTCAGGCACCAAGCTCGGGATTGAGAAGGTGGCCATAAGTCATTGGCAAAGGGCACCCTAAGGTGGGTATGCCAGGGTTAGGGCAAAAGCGGTGGAGAACGTCATACTGAAAAGTGTAAATTGGCTTGTTAATTAATTTGATTGTGATTATTAAATTGTTAGCCATATTTGCAAGTTTTTGGTTGTTCCCACATACCAGTATATTTCGATATACTGACCGACGTTTTGTTTGTCAGTGTTTTAGGAACAACAATTGAAAGAACAAACAGTAAAGTGACACATTGTGAAAGTAAAACATAAAGTGCAAGGAGGATTAGTTAGAGTGGATTAAAGCTTGGATAGATAGATTCCCAAGGTTTTCAAAGGTAAGTAAAGTTTTAATTTTATACTAAATTTCAGTTAGTTAGTAGAATTTCATAATTGTTATTGATTATTTGTCAAACCTTTGATCCTGTTAATTGGATAACGGCACCGACCTTTCGGTCTCCCTTAATTGGGGGTTACCGGGAGGCGGGGTCATTACACTCATGACATATTTGAGCAGTGCCATTATAGCCCCACTGGAGGGCACATGAGCTCTCTAGAAAATGGCTAGAAAAGTCTTACAATCTGGTTTCTTCTTGCCTACTCTTTTCAACGACTCATATCATTTTTTCCTTTCATGTGATGAATGTCAAAGGACATGCAACATATCCAAGAGAGACCAAATGCCCATGAGTTCTTAGAAAGGGATTGAAATCTTTGATGTGTGGGGGGTAGATTATATGGGCATGTTTCCTTCCTCATGTAGGTACAAATATATCTTGGTGGTTGTTGACTACGTTTCCAAATGGGTCAAAGCCATCCCCACTAAAACTTGTCATTCCAAACCCATGAAGAAACTCTTCAAAGATATTATTTTTCCTCAATTTGGGGTACCTCAGACCATAGTTTCTGATGGAGGTTCCCATTTTTAGATAAGAGTTTTAAGTCCTTGTTGAAACTGTATGGATTCCATAATAAGGTTTCCACCCCTTACCACCCTAAGACTAGTGGTCAAGTTGAGGTGTCAAGTAGGCAAATCAAGTCCATTGTAGAGAAAATGGTAAATCACACTAGGAATGATTGGGCCTTGAAAATCAATGATGCCTTGTGGGCATACAAGACTGCCTACAAAACCCCCATAGGCATCACCCCCTTCAAATTGATTTATGAGAAATCATGCCATCTACCCATAGAATTAGAGCATAAAGCCAATTGAGTCATCAAAACTCTTAGTTTTGACTTAATTGATGTAGGCGAACACCGCTTTTTGCAAATGCAAGAGTTAGATGCGCTACGGATGACAGACTACAAAAATGCTAGTATCTACAAAGACAAAACAAAACTATAGCATGATGGTCATATTAGGCAAAAAGACATTAGGGAGGGCGATCATGTTTTAATGTATAATTCTAGGTTGATACTTTTTCCTGGAAAACTTAAATCTAGATGGTATGGGTCCTACCTTGTCAAGCGAGCCTACCCTCATGGCACCTTTCTTCTTTGGGATAAGGTATTATAGGAGTTTAAGGTCAATGGACATGGACTTAAATGATATATCACTATTGAGGATTTTTTATCTTCTGAGGCACATCAATTCTCCTTACTCAAAGATCTCGACCTGCATGAACCCCCATCCCCCTCCTGAGCCTAAAATGGCTCCATGATCCAACTACGTTGGGCCTTCTATATTAAATTAGGTGCTTATTGGGAGGCAACCCAATCATTTAATTTTTGCAAATTTTCTCATATTTTTGTTTTATGCTAACCCTTGATTATTTCAATTTTAGATTAGATCCCTCTTTCTTATGCAAAAAAAAGTTGTGGTATTCTAACCTATTGCTTGTTCAAGGTTTGTCATCTACCCCACCAGGACAAACGGTCGTTTGGGGCTGGCAAGATGGTCATCTCGTCCGTCCAAGAATCTTTTCAAAAGTTGCAGTCATTTGAAATTTGGAAATTTTTGGGCACCATTTCCATGCCATAGGGTCGTCTGACATGCACGAGACTGTCATCTTGACCACCAAGGAGCAAAATCAAGGCGGGTTCAAGTTTCAAGACATTTCAAAATTTGAAATGTTTGCTTCTATCTGTGAACTATCGTACGACCGTCTGGCTTTGACGAAATGGCCATTTCATGTCTCATGTGTGCCTATAAAATATGCAACTCAGGAGTGTGTGATTCACCCGCTCCAAGCATCCCCTTTTCCTCCCTGAGCTCTAGCTTTCTTCAGCCACATCACTACCACCTTTAGACGGCATCCTCACTTATGATGTCGGTCATCTCACTGCCACCCTTTTGCATCACCAGGTAACCAAATCAGACCACCGCCTGACTCGCCCCTACCATCGTCTCACCACCGAGATAGTTGTTGTGGTTCCTCTTGTCCTTTCACTGCTTCTCTAGAAAGTTACCTCACTTGCGACATTGGTCGTCTCACCACCACCTCGTATACAACCTTCTCCCTCGACTCTGACGGCCATCCCATCATTAGACGCTTGTCTCACCTCTGATACAACTATCTCGCAAGCCCTAAATTGTTGTGCATTGACCTGATCACCCCTCACCGCCCTCCCCCCCCATACGGGCGTACCACCCCTTCTAGACGGTCGTCTCACTGACATCTAGATGTCTTTCCTTCCACAGAGACAGTTGTCTTGTGCCTCCTCATCTCCATCAGTTGAGCACCCTACATCACTAGTGTTGTTGTTTGCCAGACAAAAACCAAATGAGCGGTTTATCAACCCCATCTGACTGCTTAGTAGACAAAAAAAGCATGTCTCATTTAAGTCAAGCGGTCGTTTTGTCAGCTTAAAATGACTGTTTGGGCTTAGCCAGATGCTTGTTTTGCATCCACTCCAACAAATTTTCAACATGTTTGAGGGAGGGTCAAGACACAGTTTCCTCGACCGCTTGTTTAAGGGCATGCATCCTACCAAACAGACAGTATCTTGTGAGCCACCTCGTTGTTCCACTGTGAGGTCGGGGATTCACATTTAGGAGCCAACTGGAGAGTCCTCCCTAGAAGTGGCCTCAAAAATGAGAAGTGATATTGACGAGCTCGATTCCATCATGGCGGTCGAGCAAGGACAATATACATCCTGCTATGACTCAGACCCACCGTGCCACAACCACCCCACATAGATCCTACCCTAGAGAACTATGCATAGTTTATTAATGTCGTGTACTACAAAAGGTTCAAGGAGACCACTGTGATCGGTATCTCTCTTCCTCATTGGGCTTGCAGCATCACCTTTGATGTGCTTGACATTTGGGAGGTGGTAGACAACATCTTGAGGAAAAATCACATACTTATTTTTCCATATCATGTCACTCCAGTGTATAGTGATCTGACATTGGAGTTAATCACCACCTATTGTTGGTACCACCATTCTTGGGGAAAATCCACTTGCAAAGCCCGAGTCTTTGGAAAAGATTTTGATATCTCCTCCAGGTAGCTGACCTTCATGATACTTGATGGAGGTGATGATTACTAGCTCACCCAATGCATGGAGTGTCGCCACAATGTTCATCCGTACAGCTACAATGCAGAGAAATTCTGGGCAGACATCACAGGGCTCCCATCCAAGTTACCTGGCATCATGAAGGCATCTAGCATCCATAACCTCAGTGGTATGTTACCTTCATCACATCTTGGCCCGCACATTCTTCGGAAGGAAAGGTACTCAGGGCACCATTACTCTTTCGGAGTTGTATACACTATGTTGTCTTCTGAATAGTGTGTGCTACAACTAGGGATGTGCCATGATTGACCATCTTCACTACCAAGCCACCCACGCCACTTCTTCCTCCTACTGTATTGGCCATGTAGTCACATACATTGTGCTTTTCCTGGGCTACACTCATATCCCATTCCAGCCAATAGCACTGAAGCACCGCCTGATTGACATGGCCTACTTGAAGGGGTGCAAGTTCATCCATCTGGTAACTGATGAAGTCTACTACTTGCTTTTCAAATACTCTCAAGTGGTCCTCGAGCTTCCACGCCATGTTGGTTTGCAGCCTCCAACCTAATTTTTGACTTGATAGATCTGCCAGCACATGTCGCAAGGTTATTCACGGAGGATCCCCATACATATGACCTCCCTAAACCCACGGTCCATAGGATGAGTGTCTCCTTAGAGGCACATGGTGACGAGACTAGACTGCTACTTCCACCTTCATGACACTACACTAGGAGACACAGGGCCAATGAGGAAGGCCCCAAGGAGCCTTATGGCTTCTATGAGGTCTAAGACCAGTTGGAAGAGATCCAGCGTGAGCACCAGCGTCAAGGTCATCAAGTTAACCATATGTATTTGATGCAGTACTCCTACGAGTCTTGGCATGTACACCAGGGCCACTATGATGCCAGTAGACCTCTATATAAGGAGTATAGGGCCCATTAGGCCTACCCTGACCCCAATTCCCCTTTTTGGGGAATACTACTACAATTGTCCATCGTTTTCACATTTTCCACCGCCATAGTAATTCTCTTGCCTCCATATTTGATTTAGGTTTTGCTCGGGATGAGAAAAATTCTAAGTCTGGGATGGAGGTGGGTGGTACAATTCTATTCCACCCCCTATCTTTTCCCTTATTTGCTCTATTTTGCCTTTTTATATTTTGCATGTTTTTACTTTAGTGTATGGCCATTATCTAGTCAGCCATACTTCTCTATTTTATTTAATTGTAAGGGCAAATATCTAGTCGGCCCATTGAGTAGACATCTTACATTGTACCCCCTTTAAATTGAGTAAACTTTTTGCAAAATCTATTACAAATTGCCATGTCTGAAACTATTGTGTCACCTAGGACCTTTAATAACATTACTCCTTGGAATAGTTGGCAAGTCTTAAGGAATCAATCAGAACTAAGTATAATATTTTCCTATTTTAGAAACAATGGATTGTCTTGTTATAAAATTTGAATGATTTGATTATAGGAATATTATAACTTGAGAAACAACACTCTCTAAAAAATGTTGAAATTAAAGAACATGAACATCTCTTCCTTCCCTCTACTTTTCTTCTAAAAAAGAGAAGCAAAGAATCACCACTGGAGAAAAATCAAGTCCGGGGTGGCATGCTTCCCAAAATGAAATTCCATACCCCACAAAGGGGTGTACCATCAAAAAGATGCCAGAGTGCACAAGAAAACAAATTTGTGACCAATGTAGCCATAACTCCACAAAATCCAAATCTCGGGTCGAATAGAGGAGGGATCAAAAAAATTGATCATTTCCTTCTTTGTTTTCACACCTCCTCCTTCTTCCTGTTCTTGTGCAAAAACTTACAAAAAGTTTAAAAACTGAGAGTGCCAAGGTGACAGTAATAGGAAGTCTATTTTTCTACATATTCTCATTTTAGAAGCAAGACTTGATAGTTGTTTTGATAGGGAATATAGAACTTAATGCTATGTGGTTCTAGGAGATTGGGTCACTTGGAAAAAATTGGAGGTGAGGACTATAGTGATGTTACAAAGGTGAGGATGACATTTTGGAAGTATAAATTGGAATTTATTTGTAATTTAATTTGCTCGAGATGAGAAAAGAATCAAGTCTGAGGTATTTTGATGAATGCATATTCATCCATCTCTTTACATATTTTTCTTAGTCATTTTTATTATATTTTCTCTTTTTCAGTAATTTCCAGACTAAAATGCAATTTATCCATTTCTTGATTTACTTAAGCAAATACTTATCCATTTTCTCAAATTTTGTAGGGATTTTCTCCAAAGTTTTTTCTGACCCACTGATCTAGTGAAATGGTTGTCTCACTAAGCCCAGACGATCGCCTCGTTCCCTGAAGACCCCTCATTTTAGAGCCAAACGGCCACCTTGGCCTCAGTTCAATCAACCAAACTATGCACGCCAGATGGCCATTTCTCTCAGTGAGATGGTCGTCTCATGGAGTCAGATAAGCCCAGATGGATATGTCAACTTGATCTAGACTTGCATCAAAAAGCAAGCGTGTTGCCACTTGATTAGGGTTCCAACCCTATGATTTTGCATATGGCGGTGCAAAATGCATGCCTTAGTCTACCCAAACAACCATTTCATGTCTTAGTTCGAGACAAGAAAAAAAAAACAGTGTCACCAGTTGCTCAACTAGGGTTCAGTAGCTGCTCCCAAGTCAAGCCATGCCACATTCGAGATGGGCATCTCAGAGATCCAGACGACCTTCTGGGACTTTGCTTCGAGCCCAAGATTTCATCCAAACGGACACTGCCACAACCCCATTAAGGTTTTGATCCAAACCTTTTAGGCTTGCACCCAGTCATCACTAGACGACTGTTTCGCCCAGCAAAATGGATGTTTCATGGCGCATGAACAATGGATTTCAGAAGATGTCACTCATTCTTTCTCACCCCTCTTTCAGGGTTTTCCACCCCCTCCTTCCCATATGAAATGAGGGGGGACTCTACTAAGAAAAGGGTCCCAAATGTTTTACTCATTCTGTAGTGTAACTCTCTCAATTTTCATTCTAGTGTAATTTTTATATTCAAGCAGTAAAGTTGGCTCTTTTCTTCTACATCTGGATCTTTTCTATTCTCATTCTTCCTCTTGCATTCTTCTTGGAGTGGGAGATAAAATAGTTAAGCCATTTAATCGTCACCACCTTGGGCTCGTCAGCACCCCAGATTTGTGGTCTATGGTTTACCTTCTTTTTCTCCTTGTTTGTCCCTTCCTCACTATGAGTAGTGAGTAGTCTTCTTATCGAGGCAAGGGGAATATACCCTTGACCATTGCGGTGATTTAGATTTAGTCTATACAATTTTTTCTCTATATGGATGGCTTTTGGTTTAGAAAATTATTGATTTAAACTAAGTGATCTCTCGTTTTCATCGCGAATGAAATTATGCAGATGCGACCGTGGAACCTAAAATTTAGAAAAACTAAACCAGATGCATGGGGATTTGGATGTAATAGAGGAAAAATCCCCATTGGGATGATGGACTATGATGCGTGAACAGTAGGGCCAATGGGTTCACATGAAGTTTTACTTTTGTGTTTTGTTTACAAATAATTCACATACCCACTTCTCGTTCTTTAATTATTATATATTCTTGATGTGGTCTTCACTTTGGCTAAGGTAGTGAAAACCCCTAAGCCTCAATGTTTTCCCCATCTGATTTCAGTCATTTCTTTCAATGTTTGTTTCAAATTGCTTTCTTTTTAATTCTTACCATATTGTTATCATTCTTAGATAATATTTTGTTCTATACTAACCATCTTCTTCCTTTATTTTTCTTACTTAGTTTAGTCTTTCCATTTCCTGGCTTAGTGTAATCTTTTATACTCTGCACTTTAATTTCTTGCATTAGTTTAATCAAACCCCCTCAAAATCAGATTTTACTTTCTGTCAATATTTCAAAAATACCAAAAAGAAATAATTTCAAAAACAATCAGGATTAAAATAAAATGAATCTTAAAAATGTTGTCTTATGGTATCGACCTTTCTATACTAGCCTTAGCTGGAAAGTTAAGAAGGATTAAACTCTAGGATAATTATTTTAGTGAATTGGTGTGCAAACAACGTGTATCAGGTAGTGATGTCTCACATGCCTTCATTTAACCTTATCTTGAAGTGAGTCTCTGAATACCATTTCTCCCTTTTTATTTTCCTTGTTTTCTATACATGATGGTGTATCTACAGTTCTACATCCTTTTTCTTTTATTTTCATTGGTTCTGAGTTTTTAGTGCACTTTGATTTTTCTTGGCTTGGTCGGAAGACTCACAGTTGATGATTGGAGGTGCTTGAATCCTATCCCTCCATGTTTCATGGAGGGATATGATATTGGCCTCTTGTTTGCAACAGTGGGTGAGTGCAGGCTTGTCAACTTTGTTTTAACCTCCAGAATTCAACAGAATCTTCTCATAATTGAAGCGGTTGATGAAATAGGAGATTGATTGGAGCAAATTCTCTCTAGATCACGTCCTCGTGTGGTTCTCATCAAAAAATATTAGGAATTGAGTATTAAATATGTTTTCCTCGATGTCATTTAGTTATGTCACACCTTGGTTGGGTGTTTTGGTCTTACGGTGGCTTTATGGTTAGGTTGCACGAGTTTTTTACCTAATTACCTTGTCCGGAATCCAGATTTTGATGTGTATATGAGGGGCATCAATGTCTTTTCATTAGTTTTCAGAATTAAATAATTCAAATATTGTTAGCCTAGAAAATTTGTAACTATTTTAGAAATGGCAATAAAGTAAAATAAGATTTGAAATTAGAAAATGGTAATTATCAATTGGGATGAATTTCTAGGGCTAATTGACTAGTTTCAAAAGTCAAATTTTAGGGTTTTGACTATATGATGGAACTAAATCCCAATTCTTATATACCAAGTTATTTGGTGTCATGAAATCTTTATCATGGGTTATGAGGTGATTATGGATACGAGTTGAATCTGGACCTTTTAGGACTAATTTCTAGGGGTGTGTGTCTACCCTATTTTCTTTTAGGTTTATATTGACTAAAACCCTAAATTCCATGCATATCAAGTTAAAATGAATCTCTTTTACTTGTCTCTTGCCATCTTTTGGAAGGTATTTTATTATGAGATTTTCTCTCTCTTTGGTTACTTGATTGTGGAATTATTATTGATGGATCCTTTGACCCAAATCTAATACAATATGGATCTTATCATCCCCTTATATTTGAAATAATCTGAAGTCGAATAAACTTGTACCTGCATTTGCTATTTTTCATGTCATTTAAAGTAATACTATTTAGAGTAGTGGTACCTCTATGCCACCATATATTTATTGGGTGCTCCTTTCCACAAAAGGTGCGTCTTTCCACCCATATGTATATATATTGGGTGTTCCTTTCTGTCTAGGTTATGCCTTTCCACCCAAACTTTTTGGCCTTAGACTTTATGGTATATTGGTTCTACTATATGTAGTCTTATTCTATGTTTTTTACATCCGTTGTTGATTATTGTGATACTATTGAAATATTTTAAGGAAAGTTATAAAATGATGATATCTCTTTATAAATTAAATTTTACATCTCTTTGACCTAGATAATCTCTTAAATGAACTTCCTCTAGAACTACCTACATATATTGTACCCCTTTTATTTGGAAAAGATCTTATTTATTTTACCTTTTTCTTATTAAATTCCCAAATGTGTTCATATTGCACATACTCAATTTATACTGAGAAAACCTCTCTTTTGTTTTCTCTTTTTGGGTGTTGTTCCCAAACCATTTAGATATATGTGTTGTAGAGGAATATGGCTCAGGTAGAACATGTCAAATGAAGTAGAGCTTTAAGGATAGCTGGATATGTCCAATTTGCCCTCTATAATCAGTCCTTTTGTATTAGTTGCTTATGAATTTCCTTTTATGTAATACCACCTTGTGGTGGGGAACAATGTATTGAATGTTCTATGATAATATAAATAGTTGAAGTTTCCCCGATTGATATCACCTTGTTTTGTATAACATATTTTTTAAGAAAATTAATCAACTTCCTTGATACTTAGGGTATGTTTGGATTGAATGGGTTTATTTCTCAATCAAGTAAAGAGTAGATCCCCTCTCAGGTCCCACTCCTTATATGTGCCCTCCTCCACTCCTTAGTTGTAGACAACACAAAACTACTCTCGACATGTTCTTTATGTCACTCTACTACATATACATCATCATAATGGTGATTAGATATGGATAACACACAAGAATAGACTTGACATCCTACGTACATGTATCGCTAGGCAACCTATTCTTTAATACCACCAAATATGACACCCCAAACCCTGAGTTTAGTGCATATCATGCCTCAAGGAATCAAATGGCCTCATTGTGAGGAAATTAAAAAATAGAAAACCAAACTGATCTTACTTAACATCATAAACCAAAAAGGAAACGAAATGTCAGAATAAAGTTTCTAACAATATTCGCATAACAAATCACAAAAAAAGCTAAATTTGTAAATATGATGGTAACTATAAAACGTCTATCATATTTAACCAAGGTTGAAACATACAGAAACCTAGCGTCTTGACTCTACAAACTCTAGTCTCATTATTAGGAGATTAGAATACTTGGTTCTTTAGATTTGACCAAATAAGGATGACGTTACACCTTAATGTATATAGTTAATGCATATAATAAGAATAACTCAATTGTAACACATAATATATAGCCTTGAACATAAATATGACGTATTAAGTTACATACGCTTCTATAATCAACATCACATATCATGATACACCCATATCATCCTATTTGCCTAAATATATGTTAACATGCAAGTGATTCATGATATATGTCATGTATGTTTCCTTTTCTAACTAATATTCACATAATGGTTAATATATGTTTAATAAGAAGTATAATGTGATTAATACATGAATTGTAATAACAATTGGTGTTTTCATGTCCATAAATATGAATATGTGTGCCATCATTCAAAAAATTAATTAATGGACTTAATAGATTAAATCGGTAAAATATGGCAATTCGTACATAATATAAGGAAACTCTTTTGGTAATAATGTGAAGATAGTAGGACTCAGTTTAAGCAATGTTGATGATAGTGATGTAATATTGTAATGAATATAATGGTTATGAGCCTAAAACCTAATTGTAGTAGAACTTATAAATGTAAAGTTCAAATCCCCAAATCTAATAGAATATCGTGATCCTTGGGTACCAACTAGATTGGGTACCAAGTTTCACATTAGTTCAACAATCCTAGATGCATTAATTTCAATAAGGAAAGAAAACATAAGTTAAAATCTAAAATGTTAAATGATATACTTGATGACCCTAAAAATGATGATCAATGTCAAAACCAGGATCTACATGTCTTAACTAGTTTATGTGTTGAATTGCACATTATTTGGAACTTGCATGATCCCTCACATGAAATAAAAAATAATTTACTAACAATAATACTTTCCTAGTATGGTTTATAATGCAATTAATTAATTATCTTCTTTCCTATAGTTGGGCAGTCATACTAGTTTTCTCGCTTATATGGAAAACCTGGATTCATTCTTACTGCCAGATTTCCATCGTATGACTATTATTTTTTCTTCAACCTTCAGTTGTTTTGGCAAGTTCGATGGGGTTTTGACGCCATTTGTATTGTTTTCCTTTTCAATTTCTCTCCCCTATTATCCCATACATTTTTTGACTTTTTTGTTGTTAGTTTCCTCACTCAATTCTGAATCATTTGATTATAATTTTATGTACATGTAATTGCCTCTCATAGAATCCTCAAATCTCCTTTCTAGCTCTTTTGTTCCAACAGTTGTAGGAATCGGCCCCAAACATATAAGAAGAGTATTTGGGGGCCATCGTCCTTTTAGGAATTCATTTTTGCTCTTAGTTCTCCCCAAGAATCCCAACCATCACCTCAACCAATTCCATCTTCTTTTTAAGATGAGTGGTTCAAGTTGTGTTTATATGTACCACAATTACCCAATTCCCTTAGCACAAACCTTCCATAGTTGTTTGCAATGGATTCAGTCAAGCTTTGGAAGCTTGACATGATGCCAAAACTCATGTCAACACTGCCTTGTTGGTGCTTGCTAAAGATACCTTGCCCATGGTCCTGTGGTTGTGTCAGGTGCTGGGAGCAACGTGTCTGGATTTGGAAATAATTCATAGAATTCAAAATTCAATTAAATTCCTATTCATTGCAATAAATCTTGCATTTATTTTCCCTTCTTCCTCCACCATCCATTTCATGGTTGTTAAAACTTATGGCCATGGTTTTCTCTCTAACTTGGTTCCCTAGATCTGGCTTCTCATTCCACAGCTTCTTAGGATGAGATTTGGGGCTAGTGCTTCCCCTAGCCTCTTTTACCACCTCACATGGAAGCACAATAGGATGAGTGTTGTTGCAAGTGAATCATGAGAAGGAACAATGATCCCAGGCATTGGATTTCCCTCACTGCCCAATTTTGAGGTTTCATTTTTTCCTTGGCATTGGGGGTATAATCATCTTTTGACATTTGCTTTTAGTTTATTGCAATGTGGGTATTTGGAGGTTGGGTTTACACTTTTACTCTCTCACATGCTAAAGTAGTAAAACACATGTGAGAGTAGCATAACCTTTCAGGATTTATTTTTCCTAATAGAATTTCAATAAATTAGATTATCTTCAAATATTCATATAAATTAAAATCAAATTATAAAAATATAAATAAATATGTTTTAGAAATGGAGATTTTTCTCCATCCAATATTATAAGTTTTGTAACTTAGTTCCAATATAATGTGTTTTCTGAAGGATTTTCTTAATTGCCTATAAATACTAAAAGTCATATCTAATCATCTACAAGTCAGAAAATAAAGTAAAATACACTATGCACTCAGAGAATTGTAAGCTACAAGAGGGTGTGGTTTTCATAACCTAATTCACTAATGATAAAAAATATTACTTTTAGGATTTATGCCCTTAATGTGAACGATTACTTTTAGGATTTATGTCCTTAATGTGAACTTAACCGTAAATTCTATATATATGTATAATAGACATTTCAAAGACCCTAGCTTGGACCTAGGGTTAGATTTGGACATATGTAAACATGAGATGAGTTATGTTACTTTTGTTATTATAATATTGAACAGTCACCCATATTTATCTCTATCTCTCTCTTGGTGCTTTGGAACATACTATTCTATGCACATTTTATGTCTTTAGAAAGGTTGACTTATATGAAAAGTTATGTGTTGATATGGTTTCTTTAATCATTTGTTGAGTATGCTTGTTGACTCTAAATTTTGTTAATGGTTCATCCTATTTTCAAGTGAACCCTTATATGGTACAAGTATGACTCTTGTTGTAAAATGGAATCTGAATTTGCAATAGGATGGCCTCTTCTGGTCTTATGATGCACCATTATTGTGGAAATGATTATATATTTGTTTATGGGCCCTCGGTCCCAACTTGATATTTGTTGGATGTTCTCATCCCTTACTTAAGCATGACTCGATTTACGTGTGTGATTGACTACTCATAACTATAAGTGAGGACACCATATTTTAGGCACTAGATTTATTGCCCTATCAGGCACTAGGTTTTATTCCCCTACCACATATGATATTAGGCATTAGATTTTATTCTCTCCCATGCACTGAGTCTTATTCCCTCAAAAATTCATATTCGTTTGGTATTGAGATTTTCCTTCCCTTTGGTATGGAATGTATGGATTCCTACCCTACTTTTTAGTATATGCTAGTCAGTTTATTACTCACCATGCAATTATTTATGTTTTGTGATATTATTGGTGTGGTATTGTTTAAAAGGTAATACAACTTCTTTATCTTCTTTAAATGCTATCATGCCTTGATAATTTACCATTTTGGGCTCACCTGGGTGGGTTCTCTCGGTCACCAAAAAATGTTCTCTTTGGTATCCATTTGGATTTTCTTTATCCCTCTTGACTTGGGAAGCCTTGAATAATTTTGTTGATGTTTGTTTTCCTGATATTTCTCAATTCATATTTATATACATGTATCAGATGTTATGGTGACAACATTTTATTTATGTCTTCTCTTGTGGGGTATGCTTCCAACCCCTTAGGTGAAGGACATTGTGGACCTGACTTGATGGTCTGGACTTGGATTAGTAAAGTTGACTTTTGGAAGATAGATTTGAAGTAGTTTGGACATCCCTCTTCCTAGCGAATAAGTTGTTTCTTTCATGTAAAGCCTATGTAAGTTGATTATAGTCATTATTATTTCCACTGCTATACTTTGGTCTTGTATACCATTATTTTGAAAAATAAAAAATACACATATTCCAGCATACATTTTAGTGTGTTGGTTTCGATGGGTTTATTCCTCAAATGGAGTAAGGAGTGGATCCCCTCTCATGCCCCACTCCTTACAAAGGTCCCGACATGTTTATAAAAAAGATTATATGTGTTTACATATATCATATATAAGGCATAAACCTAGAAATTGAGTCAAAATAGATTTTTCATATAAAAAACCTATGTGGTTTTGTGTGTATAGACTTTATCTAGACACAACAAAATTTTAAACTATCACCTTCAGCTCACTGCTAACTAGGTGAAAGAGACACCTCACTTTTAACCCCTGAGGTAGGTGTTGAAAACATTAAAAGGATGGAAAACTATGCGAGTGAGACCAATGTCCCAATGAGTTAAAGAATATGTAGAGCATTCTAAGCATGAACGGTCTACTAGATATACATAATTTTTAGTTTAATAACTAATAGAAACTTCTAAAAATAGAGTGTGAAAGGAAATATTTAGTAAAGGCAAGCTATATGTAAAAGACACATTAAATCGGTAAAGGAAATATAATGTGAAATCGATAGCATAAATATAAAAGTAAAGCTACACAACTTATTAAATATCTTGTTATTATGTAAGGGTTAGTTGGAATGCATTTTCCAATCTACTAACTAGTGAGTGTGATGTCCACTGGCCCACCATAGTGGGTCTTAGGATTATCTAGTCTCTATATGATCTTAACATGCCCCATTCAATGCGAATATAAAAAGTATGAGTTCATCAGCCTATGGTCGACATAGAAATCAGGCATGCCTTGGGTATGAAGGTCAAGGAATGTATCATATTACATAGAGAGTACTACCTTTTAATCATCATATCACTTATTTCTCAATCACATTGGTGAAACTGTCATATATAATAGGAACTACAACATTGACCCCGCTCATATGAACAGGTGAATTTAGGGCATAAATGGGATGATACCCCCATATAGATTATTAGTAAACCATGTATATTCAAGAAGACACGAGTATGAGTACCTTATCATCATCCCAAGAGTTCTACAAGGATATTTGTTTTGCTTCCTCAACTTCTAGGCAATGAAGATTTATATAGTCACATGGAAACTACATGTATTAGGGTAGAAATTAGTACATTTTGTTAAGATATACACAAATTAAAGCATCATAGGTGATAAAACTCTAATTTATTTCACAAAGGCACATGGATAACCAACTTTGTCAAGTTATGGGCATACTAAGGTCATACCTTAATTAGGAATTCTAAGACACATTTGACAACATGTAAATCATATTACAGTAGTAAGGAACCATTAACAAAAGTTTTATCAAAGACTTCCATCGTATATATTTAATATGTTAAAAATAGTAAAAAGTGACCTAGATTGGCAATTTAAGGGAATTTACATGTAAAGGTCATAGTTTTCAACATCGTCGTAGTATCAAGTCCATCATCTTTTTTATTTTATAATAGAAAGAAGTAGTAAAGAGGGTGATAATCCTAGAGTTCCCAAGTTTATTGCCAAAGCTACCATAAAATACATTTTTATGTCATTTAACATGTTATTAGATGTTTAGTGGATGTATGTAGGAATTGCATCTTAAAAACATACTAACAAAGTCTAAATCGCTTTCCTTATGTAAAGAATATGTATCCACAAAGCAAGAATGAAACTCTAACTCCCAAGATTCACCAAATAGCCCCAAAACCTCCACCTTAGTAATCTCTAGCTCCATCTAGGACAAAGTAGGTGAAATAAAAGACATTCTTAGGTGAGGAGCAAGGTTTCAAACATAGAATATGAAACACCTTGTCCAAGAAGGTAGAAGAAAGTGAAAATAATAACAAATATGAGAAGAAATGTAAGAACCTACGCATATTTAAGCTGAACCATATTAGGAGTTCGATTGCTAAGCTTGATCTTCAAAAACTTGAGAAATCACCAAAAGGCATGAGCTTCTCTTCTAAGCCTGTTGGGAAATGGAATAGGATTTCGGCCCATGTCCTAATTGTATTTGGTCTTGAGTAGTAGTTGGTTTGTGTTTCCAATCCTAGTAGGAGTTAAATCCAATAGGAGAGAAGATGGTTCTCTATTTGCAACATTGGAAGTGGATTAGGAATTGGAGTGGGATTCTTAATTACTACTACATGTGATGGAGGCCTATAAATAGAGGCCCTGGGGGAGGCCATTGGGATCATCCCATTAGTTGTTTGTTGTCGGTGCCTTCTGTGGCCAGAAAACAAGAACAACTGGTGGTGCTCTCTTTTGGTAAGAGAGGGTCAGTGACTTTGCCTTAAAGCAAAGTAGCGGATGATAGTCAGCGACACATTGGTGGTGCATCAACTACGACGACGGATCTGAGCAGCAGAAGATGCACATCAGTTGGCGGCACTATGTTGGTATTGTGGCAGCGACTACGACAGCAGTTCGTTCGTTTAGTGGATGACGTATTTTCTCTCTCAGGCGGAGAGAGTTCTTTGGTTGGCAGGCGAGGTACACAACCTCATCAGGAGTAGAGGCAGTCTGGTCAGCGATTGTAGTGACAATAGGCCACAACTATGTGTCTTATTCCCTATAATGACAGAGGTGTTGTGAGGAGAAAAAGATAACTAGGATATTTTGTACACGTTTGGGTATAATTCTATTCTTCTTTTCTTTGTTCTCATGTGGGGAGAGCGATCCAGATTTAGGGATAATTAAATCTGTACGGTGTGAGTTATAATCTTGATTACATAGTGCTTGTTGGTCGGTATTGTCCTGTGGTTTTTCTCTTCTCGTTTGGGGTGAGTTTTCCACATTAAATCTTGCACTTTCAATTTTGCAGAACACGTCTCTTACACACCAAAAATTCCTAACAAGTGGTATCAGAGCAAGGTTGGAAGTTTAAAGCGGAAGTGATAATGACATCTGAAGATGGGAAAGTGTACATTGACAAGTTTAATGGTAAGGATTTTAGCTTTTGGAAGATGTAGATTGAAGATTATATGTACCAAAAGAAATTACATCAACCTCTGGCGGGGACTAAATCTGAACAAATGAAGCAGGAGGATTGGGATCTCCTTGATCGTCAGGCACTTGGGGTGGTCAGGTTGACATTGGTACGGAATGTTGCATTCAACATAGCTAACGAGAAGACAATGGCGGGACTTCTGAAGATGCTATCAAATATGTACGAGAAGCCTACAGCTGCAAACAAGGTATATTTGATGTGTCATTTGTTCAACCTGAAGATGAGTGAAGGAGCCTCGGTAGCAGATCACATCAATGAGTTCAACGTCATAATTACTCAACTAAACTCAGTGGAGATAGTGTTTGATGATGAAGTCAAATTTCTTATCTTACTTTCCTCTTTGCCCGAGAGTTGGTCTGCTACTGTGACAACAGTCAGTAGTTTGTCAGGAAGCATGAAGCTGAAGCTTGACGATATTCGGGATTTGATTCTGAGTGAAGACATCCGTAGAAGGAAATGTGGAAAATTTGATTCTTCAGGTTCAACTCTATACTTTGAAGGTAGAGGGAAAAAATTAGAGTCGCAATTACGGTTCTAATCGCGGAAAGTCAAAGATAAAGAGTAAAGAATGTTACTGTTGCGGAAAAGTTGGACACTTCAAGAAGGATTGTAAGATCTGGAAGAAGGTATCACAAGAACTTGCCAAAGAATACGAGGATGACCATAGCAATATAGTTTTCATTGCGGAAGATCTAATATTGACAGTCTAAGAATAGGGTTTGAACACAGATGATGGTGTTGAGTGGGCTGTAGACACAGGAGTGACATGTCATGTTGCAACTCACAGGAAGTTCTTCACAAAATATAAGAGAGGGAACTTTGGCAATGTGAGGATGGGAAATGCTAGCTACTCAAAGATCATTGGGATTGATGATGTCTGCGTCAAAACAGATGTTGGGTGTACTATCATGCTCAAGGATGTTCGTCATGTTCCAGACTTGAGGCTTAGTGTAATTTCTGGTTCCTTGTTGGATAGGAGCGGATATGATCTCAGGTTCGGTGGTGGCATGTGCAAAGTAACAAAAGGGTGTTTGGGGATAGCTTGAGGCAGACTGTGCTGCAATCTATATAAAATCACATTGAGAGTGCACAAAGAGAAGGTTCAGGAAGTCAAGAAGCCAACGCCAGTTCAAAAGAGACGAGGAGGACTTGAAAGTACTCCTACAGATAGCCATAGGTCTGAGCTGTGGGATTCTCTCAGTGATGTCAGCAAGGGTAGAAAGGTAAGTTTCTACAAGCATCATGACGACTCTCAGTTAGAGAAGATTGCTACAAAGACTTCTTCTAGACAATGTGCATATGAGGAAGCAGGACAATACAGTGAACATGTAGTTGATACATGTAGAATGGAGGATCAGGTTCTTGATGTGGGATTACATCGATAGGGAGAGTGTTAAAGGAAGGTTTCTGAGTCTTACTACAGAAGGTCAGAAACATAATTTTCATCCAGGATGGCTCGACAGACCGGTCAACGGGAGCAAACAAAGTTCCAGACGTGAGCATGGAGAGAGAAGCGGCGTTGCCAGGATACTTCTTCTCAGTTTCTTGGGAATAAAGTGAAGTCGGGGTGGTACTTCAAGAAAAGGGATGAAAAGGACAAGATGCTGACATGCTTGAGGAGAATGACCACCTATCAGAATCCATCACAGGTGGTGAGGAATCTAGAAGTTACTCTAGATGATTGCTGAAGACAAAGTCTCCCTCATGGGCCGCAGGGGGAGATTGTTGGAAAAAGGAATAGGATATTGACCCATGTCCTAATTGTATTTGTGCTTGAGTAGGAGTTGGTTTGTATTGCCAATCCTAATAGGAGTTAAATCCAATAGGAGAGAAGATGTCTCTCTATTTGCAACATTGGAAGTAGATTAGGAATTGGACTATGAATTAGTGTGGGATTCCTAATTGCTACTATATGTGATGGAGACCTATAAATAGAGGTCATGGGGGAGGCCATTGGGATCATCTCATCAGTTGTTTGTTGTTGGTGCCTTCTGTGGTAGAAGAGCCAGAAAATAAGAACAACTGGTGGTGCTCTCTTTTGGTAAGAGAGGGTCAGCGACTTTGCCTTGAAGCGAAGTAGCGGCTGACAGTCAGCGAAACATTGGTGGTGCATCAACTACAACTGCGGATCTGAGCAGTGGAAGACGCACATCAGCTGGTGGCACTACGTTGGTGTTGCGGCAGTGACTACGACAGCAGTCTGTCTATTCAGCGGAGGACGTGTTTGCTCTCTCAGGCGGAGAGAGTTCTTTAGTTGGCAGGTGAGGTACACAACCTCGTCAGGAGTAGAGGCGGCCCGGTCAGCGGTTGCAGTGACAACAGGCAAGAGCACAATTGTGTCTGATTCCCTACAACGACAGAGGTGTTGTGAGGAGAAAATATAAATGGAATATTTTATACAAGTTTGGGTATAATTCTATTTTTCTATCTTTGTTCTCGTGTGGGCAAAGTGATCCGGATTTAGGAGTAATTAAATCTGGACGGTGTGAGTTGTAATCTTGATTACATAGTGGTTGTTGGTCGGTATTGCCCCGTGGTTTTTCTCTTCTCGCCTTGGGGAGAGTTTCCTACGTTAAATCTTGCGTTTTCAGTTTTGCAGAACATGTCGCTTACACACCACAAATTCCTAACAAAGCCCCCCCCCCCAAATGATGAGAACCCATATTTTTAGATATGAATTCATCAATCGTAAGATAGCCCAAAATAGGTCTCTTCAACCTCCTATAGGCCGTTTTTACACAAAAAAAATTATCCAAGCACTCACAAACACCTACTTTGACCACCAAAACATGCATTGAAACCCAAGACGTGTGTTAATGTAACATCAGTTGTTACCTAGACCAGATGGACCAAGACTCAAATAAGAAAAAGAAAATTAGACCGCGGAGGACCGCATAAGAAAGCTGAGGAGAGAACGAAGGCCAGACCGACTAAGACTCCTGCTAGTTCGAAAATATGAAAGAACCATGTAATGATGTGATCAGTCATCTGATTTTATTACAATCTTCTGGTGAGGAAATGCAGCAATATCACTGATATATTTTATTTGGACCTTTATATGCTTGAGCTACTTTAGATAATCTCCTCGTTACGTGTCCGCACACGTTTATTAATAATCACGTCAAGCCAGCCAATAATATTATTTTTAAAAAGTTATTTTGCACTACATTAACTTTATATATATATTAACGAATAGCTTGTCATATAACACTATAAAATGCATCTTGATTTATCTATATATCTCTAGCGCTTCGGCCCATGTCCTAGTCTAACATGTATTTACCTTCAAGCCTAGAGTAATAATATTTCTTATGCACCATATATTACTTGTAATTTCTAGGATTGACCTATACACTCCACTTCCCAAAGATCGAACCACCTTAGATCGATCATCCAATTGATTGATAAAAACACTAAGATACCTACTTTTAAGTTTGAAATATCTAATATTTTGTTGAACTAAACTTTGAACATCACTTGTTTCCTTTTCAAATACATGTCAATTATTACACCACATGATTTATTGTATTTACATATATCAAAATCAATTCTTCAAAAATATGTAAATCATTTGAGTAGAATGAATGTAGCACAATAAAAACAAGGGGGTCTCACATTTTTCCCTGAGGGTATTTTCCATTAAGAATATAATCATGCATCACATATTGGAACTGAAATATATATATATATATATATATATATATATATATATATATATTTGTGTGTCTGTGTGCGTGCGCGCAACTCCTCCAATTATCTAGAATTTACCAAGGGTTGTAAACGGTCTCTCATTCAAGTCAATGCATTTCCATATATTATAATTTGTTACTTCACTTGAGAATGTTTCATCTTGCCCATCTTGATTTGTACTTGCACGTCTATGATGTTCTCGAGATACTTCATTGTTTAGTTCTTGTATCCAAGATAAAATTGATATTTTTGTATATGCTTCGATTTGGCTTGTATATTGTTTTCATTGCGGTAACACCCTAAAATCCGTGTCAAAATTGTGAAAGTCAATTTTTTGACCTTAGACTAATATATTTTTACCAATTACAATGCCACCCTTGCCAAGATTAAAATGTGGCCTACTAGCAGCTTACCATGCTTCAAATGTGAAGTCAACACTAGAAACATTTAGGCCATTAAATTTATGAGGCTAGGATGTAAGTACAAGATTCAATTAGAGATTGATTACTCTTAGAATGCTAAAGCATTGTAACCTTAGAATGCAAACAAAATAGGTATAGATTTCGATGATCGAACAAGAATTGGGGTGGAACAACAATAGAGAGAAAGATTGTGTTAGGGGTGGCATGAATGAACTAGGGCTCTAGTATCCCTTTTGTATTTATGTATTTTGCTATCGTTTCCCCTATTTTCCATTATTTAATATATCTACTACACTTTAAACCTTGTGATTGTTTCTCTTTAAATGTTAATTACAACATAGAATGTATTTGGATTGGCCATGACCAAATCGTATTCGAGCGGTTAGGGTTCATATGTATACCTATAGACCCACAGTCATCACTATTTCAGAAACTACAAAGACTATGAGCCAACAACAACTTCACACTTTGGGAGGAAATATTATAATCGATAGATACTAGTATCGACTATCGATTTAATTGGATGCATTTTGGTGGATTGGAACGATAAACTTTTCAACTGCCAGCACTGTCACATAGGTGCATATCATATCACATTAAACTCAAGGACAACAATGGGATAAATAATTGGGTGTTGACATGGGTATACATTGAGCCCTCACATAAGAAAACAACATTTTTAATGAAACATAGAACAATGGGAGAAAAAGCGATTAGGATTCTTGACTTCTTCCAACACCTTTTAGGTATAAAGATAAATTTTGAATCTACTCTTGTTGGGTCATGGCTCAATGATATAGAGTTGAATAGATTTTTTCATATATTATAATGTAAGGGAAAAAAACTTTTAGTCTCAAACTTTTTAGTCTTCCTAATTCTCTAGATAAATTGCCTAACTCAGTCTGGAAACTCATTAATGATAAAGAGGCTAGCAGCTAAAAATTGATGTCTAGACAGAGCGGGAGACTCACTCTTCTTAATGCCTCACTTATGGGGATTCCTTCATATTTCCTCAATTGCATCCCTCTTGCATCTACAATAGAACTTAACATTGATAAAAATCACAAGGAATTCCTATGAGGTAGTACTATAAACAAAAAGAAAATTCACCTTGTGAATTTGACGGTTTATTACCAGACCTAAATCGATGGAGGATGGGGCATCCTCAACATTGGACTTCGTTCATAGAGTATGCTCACTAAGGTCGTGGTTAATATTATCAGAAAAATCGTACATAGTCACAATTTATCACACAAAAAATTCAAACAATACACCCTCTGGCTCTCCATAACTAGCCATCAAAGAAGGAAAAGTATCTCCCATTTATGACAACACATTGGTAACAATAACTGCCTCATCAGACCACCTTCTTGTTGGAATAATATGGCTTATTGGTCAGACAAACTGACCATTTATGGGAAGGCATGATCATCCAAAAATCAACTTTGAAATCCCAAGTAATTTGTATAAGATTTAACTTGACAAAGTCTACTTTATGTTAACATGCAAGAGGAAAGCTAAGCCCAAAAGATTCATGCACTACCACTATCATGAATGAATATCTACTACGAACTCCATAGACCACATAAAGACCCAACCCCTTCTTAAGTTTTGGGTTACATGGTCAAGAAAGCATATAAAATTTTCGGTGACCACAGACTATAGTCTTTATGAAAGTATTTTTCGAACATTAAACACCCTCCAAAAGTACATATTCATCTTTGGCTCATTGGTCACAAAAAAAATATTCATTGGAAATGCACGTATGAAATGGGGCTTTCATGAACAATTCATATGTTTTTTTGTTCAAAAACATCATTTCATTAATGAGTTGTCCTTTCTCTTTAGCAATTTGGGAACACTGTTTCCGCTTACAAACAAACTCCCTCCATGAACATGAAAAATTATTATGTTTTATGAACAATATTGAAGCTTGTCGTGACATTTCTTTCCAACCATACATCAACAAGCTACTTACATGCATTTTTTGGAATATCTGAATTAAGAGAAACGACAGATTTGATAACTATATTGGTAGCAATATTTTCTCGATTGTTGCTAACATTTACAATACTTATCAAAATTAGATTTGGGCTTTTACACCACATGCAATGCTGGCTCAGCCCGAAAGGGCATAGACTCTTTATGTGCCTTCTCCTTCTTTCAAGAAGAAGAGAACACCATCCCTGTTGGCGTCATTAACTTCGATGCTACTGACGAGCTGCCCACACCCAAAGGCTCGCCCCACCCTTAAAACCATGTTCGATCATGGTGATACCACATTCACTTGTTTCTGCCCTACCAAACATTTTGATGATATCCAACCAGATGTTGTGATGTTGTTTGACGTCTCGCCGTTACTACACCCACCTACTGACTTGATGGGCCCATATATGTTTCCTTATATGTTTTTAGTGGGTGTCTAAGAGGAGCCCACCTCCCTGTAGTACTGCTCCGATGGTCTGAGAAGCGCACACAAATTTGTTGGTATGTGTATGGGTAGTATACACATCCTACCTCGTGTTCTCATTTTTCCTGCCGCCCCTCCAATAGGCCCAGATTCTCGGTTCTCTTGGGCTATCGCAACCCCCCTGCGTGAAGTAAGCATATGTTACCGTATTACGGTTGATGGACAATATAACTAATATTTCAAAGAAAATGATAGTGATTAATTGGTTAAATTTATATGACTACTCACAACTTGATTCCATCTTAATTATGTTCTAACCCACTAACAAGTGTATCACTTGGCCTAGCAGTCAAGTTCAGGTTAATAAGGATTTATATTAAGTGTGACATTGCACATTCGTACGACCACCCCCTCCCCCCACCTAAGAATATAGATTATTTGAGTTCAGCACCTAAAGCCCAACTTAAAACACTTCCATGTGTCTGATAAACCTAAAAATAAACTTCAAAGTTGGAGACTTAAATATCATAAAATCAATTTAAAATGCAAACAAAAGAAAATATACGATCGCACCATCTATATATAGAAGAGATCACGTTGCATTATATACGCGTTTCGTTTTGTATGAAACTATTATTAATGTAATGGGTCACGGCATGAAGACAAAATTGACATGTATACTTTTTCTCAAACAAAATATAATAAATTCTAGACTATATTAGTTTGATTGAGATCTATAGCCTAAGTGAGGACCTGATTCTAGAAATTTTATGGTCTCGTCGGGTTTGCTTTTCTTTGTCGGGTCAGAAATCTTATCCCATTTACATTTACTAAAGTCCGGATGTGCTAACCCTATTAATCTTAGAATTGTGTTTGATTCGGGAGTTCAGAATATTGTGTCTAACTTTTTGTAGTCTGGTTTATAATTGCTCTGGCGTAAGTGTTATGGGTAAAACCGGGAGGACATGTAGAGTCGCGAATTTAAATCTCCTCAGTTTTACGTGATTCAAAAATACTGTTGTTACTGAAATATATATGAAATATATTTATCAAAAAATTACATATTGAATATGACACAAATTTGATTACAGATGTTGCATTTAGTATTTGTCATCAATTTAGCTTGATATGTATATCTTATCAGAAGAAAATTACCTAACGGTTAAGACCTTTTGTTCTGATAGAGCTTGTCGAAATCTATATACAGTACCCAAACACGACTTATATATATGTGGTTCATACAACTTTATAAGCTAAATTGCAACTGTTTCTTGCCCGTCTCTGACAGCCTGTCCCTTACTCTTGCATTTGATATTACAAGCAGACAATCTCTCACCACAATTTGCTTTGCTTGCATTGTCCTCGTTCGCTTTTGAGCTTTTCGCTTCCCCAAGCACATTGTCTTCCACAATATTAGTTGCCGCACTTCTCGTATTAGAAGAGTGTGTGTGACTATTCTCCTCAACGTGTGGAGGTTCTTCTGCTTGTTTAGTCCATGGATTGCCGAAAATCAGAGAAAGTTCTTCATACATTCTTATTGGCTGATTAAGAAATGCTTTCGCTCTTGGATGTCTCTGCAATGATGATCAATGAAAAAAATTGTACCAGTTAACTGCATGAGGCTCAATAGACTGGCGAGCAGACTACTTGTAGTGATAGGTAGCGATTACTCTAGTTTCACAAATTCTAAAGATTTCTTTCCTGAATAGTTACATTAGTTTTTTTCCTTATTATTTTGCAATTTCCTTGTGCTTCGTTTCAATCGATGATTTTTTTCCACAGTTGGAAATGAGTTCCCGTCTCATTTTAGTGAGAAAACAAGGAGGAACACTTACAATAAACAAAACAAAACAAAACCCAAGATCCAAAAGCTCATGCAAACAATTTACCCAGAAGTGTAAGCCTCGAGTTTTGTATTTCTCAACTGTTATGAGTTGATATAAGTCAATGAAAATTGATTGACAATTCAGACTTTCAAGATAAGATGTAGACCTTGCCAACTTCACTAAAACTTTCACACATTGGACCATGCAACACAACCAAAACCTTTAACGGGAAATGGCTTCATCCAGCAAAGTGCTAAATTCACCTTTTTTTATAAAAAGTGATGGTGAAACAAAATCATAAATAAGATAAACATGTGAACATACATAAAACTATATTGAAAGACTCGTGACTTTCCTTACTACCCATTTTTTAAATGGCCGACATAACCAATGAACACAAATGCTTGGAAAAAACACGTGTTTTACTCTGAATCAAGAGTGGTGCTTCCTAAAGCAGTAAAGCAACTTATATGTAGAATTAAAGAACTTATCCGTAGTTTCTGTCTGTCTACATGTTGGACAATGAGGAATTGGAAACAAGTGTTTAAGGCGTTCAGAGCAATTTTTGTATGCCATGGTTGTAAAGCTCTGGTCTAATACAAAAAAATCAACTCATGAATCAAACTTAAGAAATAACACATATTTCACATGTAATTATAACATTAAAAGAATACAGCCTAAAATGTGATACTGCAACATAAACAAGTAAAGATTAAGATGAAAAAGAAATAACAGAAGAAAAATTAACAAGAACTTACTTTTATGTAATCCTTTGCAGTGGCTTCATCCAACTTAATGGTCTTTGAAGCATCATCAAAAACATGTTCACTCAAGCTGCGAAGATTCATAACTTCTTCCCAATTCCTTCCCAAAGTCTTGAAATGGTTTTCCACATTGTTTGCAAAGCATTGCTTTCCAAATTTTCTAGTGACTTCCTGAGCAACTGAAGTATAAGCCTTGCATTTAAACCCCTTTTGATGCTTATTTCCTAACTTCACTTGATCAACAAGCTTTTTAATCATAAATTCGGACATGTTGTTCGTCCACTTGAACTTTTCTTGATCATTTTCCACTTTCTTTACTGGAGTTTCATACATATCTAAAATAACAGGGTAAGCGTCATGCTACCACCATAAATAATAACTTCGAAAGATACTTCGACAAACAATAAAAGATAGATATATGAAAAGATGTATATCGCAGTGTGGGATGTAACAGCCAACAGCAAAAATAGATAGATAAGACAATATCTTGACAACAGTCCAGAACGGTCATCTGTACCATACAATAAAATTCTTGGAATAAGGTTTTAGGATGAATATACAAGAGAGATAAAAGAGGATAACATAGAAGATAAAGATAGGAAGAAGAATCAAACACAGATTTAATGCTTATAAAATCAAAGATTTGTTAAATGGTAGACACATCATCAATCCCTAGAACTATTCCTTACTATATAGCTGGCTAGGAGAAGCTCAGGTGGCGGGGCTCGATACATCCCAATGAAGGCTCCTAGGTTCAACTTTGTCTGAGAGCTATTTTTCGGAATTGTTTGCCCTAAGGCCGGCCAGCTGTGCGTTTTGAATAGCGTCCGGATGGGTGGGGCTCTGAGGCAAGAGAGTTTACATTGTTAGGGTGGGTCACAAAGTGGCTCAGCTTGGGGGCACTTTTCTTGTCAATCCAAAAAAAGCCTTCCTATCATCATCATCTAAGCTCAATCCAGCCATATCGGGTTCAGCTACAGGGGTCCTTTTCCAGACTATTTTGCTATGAGTTATATTACAATCAAGATGTAAACATTCAAAATCTCTCCTTGTAAGCTCTTTTCAAGTTTATTTTTAGTCCTGCCTATTCTTCTTTTAGTTTTTCTTGACACAATAACAAGTGGCCCTGCTTGGGGTCAGTTCTCTCATTAATCCAAGATATAGCCTTACTATCATCATCTAAGTCTCAATCCTAGCCATACCAGGGTCAGCTAACTTCTATTTCAATCGGCTTTATTATGAGTTATATTATGATCAACATGTAAATATTCAAAGTCTCTCCTTATAAGTTATTCCAAGTTAATTTAGGCTTGCCTATTCTTCTTTTAGTTGTGCTTAACTCAACAACATTTCTTCAAATAGGGGCATGTCTTTCAGCATTGCATGGAAGTTGCACGTGTCCATATCATCACAGGCGGCCCTCATGTAACTTGTACTCAGTAGTCGTCACCCCCACTTTGTTCTCGAGATAGTCAATTCTCAAGCAATCTTCCCTTGTTTTCCCATAGATCCATCTCAGCATACACCTTTCAGCCATTCATCTTGCTGAGACCTTGTTTCTTCACCACCCAACATTCACTTTCATATAGTACCGTTGTCGTATAGTTGTTCTATAAAAAGGTACTTTGCAATCTAAGAGGGATCTTCATGTCACAAACTACTCCAGTTGCACTCCTCCGATTGAACCATCCTGCTAACTGTTGTGCTCATGTGACAAACATCATCTTAAACATCACCAATCGAATAACGGTGTTACATTATATATTTCCTGTTTTACATAGCCTGCTATTTGTTTTGTTATTTCTCTTTTATATATGGACCTCTCTGTAATTCTTTCAGTATTATATATATGAGGGTGCACACATTGTGCAACCCTAAGCTCTCCAAATCTCATTGTTTTTCACATGGTATCAGAGCGGGACGATCCATCTTAAACGTAATCCCTATCTCCACCAACCCTAGCCGCCACCGCACTCCGAAACCTCCTTTTTTTCGCCGCTACAGTACTACTACAGTACCGCCGCCGCTACCGATCGTCGTCCACCCCTCCGCAGCCCTCCATCCACCTCTAATCCCCTAATAAACTCCATCCTTGTGGCCTAATCCACCACAGGACCCTCCGTCTAGCTCCGTTTCTCTTTCTGAAATCTCCGGACAGCCTCGGTAACTTTCCAGTTCTGGCACGTTGACGGCGTAACGGGCTTCATCCTCTCTGTCTGCCTGCGCCTCATGGTGGAGTGATTGATCCTCCATGTTGGCGCAATTGATTACTTTGAGACTTTTTCTCCTGTTGCTCGCCTTAACTCTGTCAGGATTCTCCTATATGTTGTTGTGAATCTGAACTGGCTTCTTCTGCAGCTTGATGTAAAAAATGCTTTTCAGTATGGTGACTTGCAGGAAGAAGTGTATATGGAGCAACCTCCTGGGTTTGTTGCTCAGGGGGAGTCTCACAAAGTATGCAGGCTTAAGAAGTCTATCTATGGGCTCAAGTAGAGTCCTCGTGCCTGGTTTGATAAGTTGAGCAGGATCATGATTGATTTTGGTTTTCTGAGGTCACAGGTTGACCACTTTGTGTTCACAAAAAAGACTTCAGCAGGTATTACTGTTCTGATTGTATATGTTGATGACATTATTATTTCTGGCAGCGACTCTCTTGATATTCAAGCTACCAAAGATCATCTGGGCAAGCACTTTGCTACAAAAGATTTGGGCAGACTTCGGTATTTTCTTGGCATAGAGGTCTCTAGAACCTCTAATGCCTTGGTGCTTTCTCAGAGAAAGTATGTTCTTGATATTCTGCAGGAAACTGGTATGCTTAGAGAAAGACCTGCGGATACTCCTCTTGATCCCAATGTGAATTGGGATGATGATTCCTCTTCTGTGTTTGCTGATCATAAAAAATTCAGGAGGTTGATTGGTAAATTGATTTATTTAACTGTTACTCGTCCTGATATTGCTACTGCAGTGGGTCTTTTTAGCAGGTACCTTGACAAACCCAAACAGTGTCATTGGGATGTTGTATGTCAAGTCCTGAGATACTTTAAAAAGTCGTCTGGCAAGGGACTTCATTATATAAAGAATGGGCATTGTGTTCTTGAAGGGTATTCTGATTCTGATTATGCAGGCAGCAAAGTTGATAGAAAATCTACCTCCGGTTACTGTACTTTTGTAGGAGGCAATCTTGTTACTTGGAGGAGCAAGAAACAGAATGTCGTTGCCAGATCTAGTGTTGAAGTTGAGTACAGGGCCATGGCCCATACTGCCTTTGAGTTACTGTGGGTACGTTCTCTCCTGAAAGAGTTTGGGATTGAGTCTTCTTCGGCCATTCCTATGCACTTTGATAACAGAGCTGCCATCTTCATTGCAAATAATCATGTCTTTCATGAGCGCACCAAATACATTGAAGTTGAATGCCACTTCATCAGAGAATCTATTCTTGCTGGCAAGATATGCACTCCATTCACGAGATCAGAAGATCAAGTTGTTGATATCTTCACCAAGCTGTTGGCGAAGAAGCAGTTATGCACACTGATGGACAAGTTGGGCATGATTGACATCTATGCTCCAACTTGAGGGGGAGTGTTACATTATATATTTCCTGTTTTACATAGCCTGCTATTTGTTTTGTTATTTCTCTTTTATATATGGACCTCTCTGTAATTCTTTCAGTATTTTATATATGAGGGTGCACACATTGTGCAACCCTAAGCTCTCCAAATCTCATTGTTTTTCACAAACGGAAACCATGTAACGAAACTTATTGCATTTTGGAATATCTACTCCGTCCAACTTGCCCCCAGCATCCACAATTCTAGACTCACTGAAATCGCAATGCATATACTCCATACATAACAACTGATAGAAAAAAATTTACTCTTCATTTTTGTGCCAAACATGTGCGTGACAATGATCCACTAAATATTGATCCACCAATCGTTGTACACCAGGGCAATGAGTTTGCCAAATAGAGCAGTACGTGGTATAGAATCCATACCTAGGTGCCTTTAGACATCCTTTTACCTCTTGTGGGTTTTTTTGTTCTTCCGTGCCTCTATCTCCACATCTGAACTCCAATATCTGTTTGCTGTCTTTTCCCTCGGCTCCACTCTGGTGATAATTAGATAGGCTGTAAGTTCTACAATGTCTTCTATTCTGTTCGGTGGCACACACACACCCGTAGCACCTAAAGTCCATGCCGATGAACAGTTGTATGTTTCTAGGTACGCACTGAAAAAAAATTACTCTAAGAACAGGAAACTATAAATTTAGAATTATGGACCCACTCATGTGAATTATTCACATAAATCTGGGGTTACATTTATTTGATGATTCGGGAAATCTCATTTAAAATACTAAAAGGTAAAGGAGGACTGCAAATGTTTCCTCGGGCCGGATGGAGATTGGCACTCGAGTGCAGAAGGGAGCTATTACATAGATATTTAGTTCATACATATAGTAACTATCTTTAAATCATGCAATTATTATTAGCCCAATTTCGCTGAAGGGTAATTCACTATTCAATCATTAATCAAGAATTCAAGATAAACAAAATCCAGGTAAACTATCTCCTGGGAGAAGCCCGTTAACAGTGATTTGTTCCCTACCACTCAGTACAGCCATTTTCACAACAAAATGAGCAGCACTGTTGCCTATACAATTGACATGTGAATAACACAAGCTAAAAAATGATATTCTTCTGTCATTCAGTAATGGAAGTATCAAGTTTTTCACATCGGCCTCTAAAAATATTGTTCTTGAGCCCCATCTTTCACCCTCAAGCTGGCTGCTGCACATTCTGCCACCCCAAGAATCAATCAGCCAATTATTCTTCTTGTGGCTATGACTTGGATCTTTCTTTCCAAAACTCTGAAGACAACCCCTAGCACTAGGCCGTCCTCCCCTTTAGAGTTAGAATTTCCGCATCCGTGTTAAGAACATTCACTCCTGGCAAATGCCACTGAGTTATGATTCCTGGAGAGATACATTGTTTTTATGCATATTATGATCTTCTACCCATTTGACCAGGCCGTGAGTTATCCACTCCTCTTGGGGTTACTTGCCCTGGAAAACGAATTCTCTGCAAGAGCCCCAGACCGCTCAGCCCAAGCGACAAGCTGCAAAAGATGTAGAGCTCCACAGCGTCAGTTTGGACATCATCATTGGAAGCAGCTTCTGAATCGAGTACGTTGCATCTGCAATGCAACCTTGGAGTGGCCTGTGGCTGCAAACCTGGTCAGCAAACATGCACTGCATGTGCATGACAGAAAGTTTCATTTTCTTGGCAGCAGATTGTCCATATTACGTGCTTGGAATACCTATTGTAGAGTCTGCTTTTAGTCCAAACAATTAGCATTAACTCTTAACATAAGTGGGCTAATTTTGGTGGTGCCTCCATTCTCCAGATCTTCTTCCATAGTTTATCTTCATATACCCCGTGATTTTGATGCCCCGCCTTTCCGAACCAATATGTCATTGTAACAGTACATCGGCCATCATTGGAAGAGTACCAATATAGGCAATCTCTTGGTAGCCTGCACGTGATAGGAATTGATAAAAATGTTGTACCATATCCACGTGGAATCACTGCTGTAGATAAAAGTGGATGTTATAGGACACTTTGATATTATGCAATCAATTGTATACCAGGTTGCGATCATAAGTGTTATGGACGTCTAGGACGTCAATTGTCAGCTTGTGGTCATGCTGAAGTCAAGGAGTGATGTCTCCTTGTTGGTGATAAGGAGGCAGACATCAGGTAGTTGGATATTGTTGCAGCAGAAAGCGATCACATTTATCGTGTAAATTGTGAACACGGTCTCGATATTCTCAAGACGTACGACGTGGTCAGCCAACGAGTCGTCAATTGGAGAATTTAGTGGTGAGATCCGGACTAAAGCAATTTGGAGTTTTCGTAGTGAGATCCAGACTGTAGTAAGGGCCCCACATCTAACCAAGAGGTAGAAGACTGCAAGTTTAGAAGAAAGAGCAAGAGAAACAGCAGCAAACAATTTGAGGTCAAAACTCTTGTCATTACAATAAACTGCTACTGATAGTGCGCCCTCGTCGTGCCTCCCTTTGGGAAGGGGACTGCTGGGAGAATTAGAGGGGAGATAGATAGCACCTACTGTTGCATCCCTTGTTGAAGAAGAATGGACCCTAGGGCCTCTTTGATTGTCAGGAGGGGTGGGGGATCTGAACAGAACCCATTAATGGTGACCGGGCGCTTGTTATGGCCAATCTACGGTTTTGGTTAGACCTGAATCAACACTAGGTCGATTACTAGGGTCCCCAAGGAGTGGAGGGGAGGGGTAGAATGTGGAGCCACCCAATGTAGAGGAGGCTAACATCAATGGCCTCTGTCAGCTGTAGCACCTAAGGATGAGAGCGGGAAGAAAAAAAAATATTAGCAAGAGGAGAGGAGGGGAGGTAAGATAGCTCACATGAGCAAACCCTAGTCAAATATAGAGTTGTCTTGGGATGGAGACGAAGAGAGGTTAGGCCTTAAACCAGACCTAGGGTTTAGATCTTGGGCTCTAATACCATCTAATGGGGAAATGCTGTTTGAGGGAACAATAAAAGTAAAACGTCAAACTAAAATAAAATATTGAAACATCGAAGCTTGCAAATAGATCCCACAAATTACATGACACTGAGAGCAACTACAAAAGTATAATCAGCCTAATTAGGCTCTCTCATGGGGATTCTGAGCCTAACAGTCGGTGATAACACCCAAATTCATGTGTTTATGCTATGCATTTATATATGGTTTTGTGTCGTGATAGCCTTAATATGCCCAAAATAATCCTAGATTCTTATTTTTTGGTAATTTATATCTTTTCATAGATAAAGTTGCTCAACTAGCCAATTTTGGGACTTGCAGGCACCGAACCTGGAAAAGACATCTATTCTCCAAAGATTTCTCCCCGATATATAGTTTTTGCAGCAGCTAGGCTTCCATCCGTCGCGACCGCGACACCTGACGCGACAAGGTGCATCACTACGGCCGTGGCGAGGTCAAGCTGCGACCGCAGTAGGTGTCGCGGCCACGGCCTATAATTCTGCCTCGACCTGCATCACCACGGCCGTGGCGAGGTCAAGCCGCTACCGCAATAGGTGCCGCGGCCGCGGCCCACAATTCTGCCTCGACCTGCATCACCACGGCCGTGGCCAATCAACACGGTCGTGGCAATGACGCGCCACCACGGTCGTGGCAACCAACACGGTCGTGGCATTAATGCACCGTGACCGCGGTCATCACCACGGTTGTGGTGAGGTCAAGCCGCGACCGTGGTCCGTAGCAAGGGAGCATCGCGACCGTGGTCATCATCACGGTCGTGGCCTCCCACCATGGCTGTGGAGAGCAGGATCGCGACCTGGATCAGCACCTCGGCCATTTCGCCTATAAATACTCACCCTCTCCACCTGAAGGGGGGTTCCGAATTTTTAGAGGTTCCACGTGTTAGTTCCAACCCGTTTTGGTTCCCAGAGCCCCGTGGGAGAGTTTCAAGGTCTGGAAAGGCTGAGGTGCTCTTCCTACGTCCGTTCCTCCAGTTTGCTTCCATCTCCCACCATTTTTCACCACCATTCACCCATATCCCACCATTCTCGACTATCTTACACCTCCATACATCCACCAAGTTGTTGTTTGGGACGGAATCAAAGAGAAAGGAGGCCAAGGAGTCCAGAAGACCAAGGAGGACGACCCAAAGACAAGATTCGGCCTATACAGAGGCTAAGGAGCGAGAGTCACCTCTCCTCTATGGGCTAAATCTCTTATTCTTCTCCTTTCTTCTATTGTTCTCCTTTGTTTCTGTACAAATGATGTTCTTCCATCTTTGTTCGGTGCCAACTATGCTTGTCCATGGCTAGTTGAGCTCCTTCTTGGCTATGTACCCCGTTTTGGACATGTTTATGTACTTTTACCTTAAGCAAGTAGTTTTATTCCAGATCTAGTACGTTTCTTGTTCTATCTTCTCTTTCTGGTTATGATTGCTAGTTTGGTTGATCTCTTTCTTGCTTGAACTTCTATTTCTGCCTATATCGAGAGATTTGTTGTAGAAATAGATAAGAGAATGTAGTTTGGATCAAAATCTGAAAAGAGGACGGTTCAAGGTGATCTGTGCAGAGTCGTAGACTTGGGCACGGTCAGACCCAGCCCGGCACGGTCGGGCCCACTACCTGGTTCTGCCCAGATCACACTTGTTCCTAGCACCTTAGAACATTCTAGACCTAAGAGGGTATCTAGAATATTCTAGGGTGTTGATTTGTCATCCTCGAGAGATGTTTCATGTCATTGATGGGTTTTAGTCACGTTGCGCGAGAGCGAGTGGGATGACTCCACAGGAACAAATACCACAATACGTACCATGTTTGGATGTAAGTTGCTTGCTCAGGTCTTCGAGGGTTGCCTACGCCAGAGAACGGGTGCATAGACTGCCCAACTTGTGGTTACATAGCCAGGAACTCCTCTCTGATTAGTAGAATCCTACAGACTCTGTTTTGTTTTCTTTTCTTTGTTTTGTTTTATTTCACGACAATATGCTAGACTAGTTCTAGCTCCATACTTTTATCGACTATCGGATTGGCTTATCTGACTTAAGAGCGAGATCTTAAGCGTCATAAGCGTTCCCACGTCCCTGTGTTTGACCCCGTATATCTATTTCGACCCTGTAATAAAGTTGTCGGGTCCTTGAAGATTTTAGGTTATAAATTCAAAATCCAATCACCGCCCTCCTCAGGAGCCGATCAACTTTTGGCGTTGTTGTCGGAGACGTGTTTTCCATGTATACTCGTCCAAAGATTTTGTTTTGTCATCCATAAACTTGTATATATATTATATATGCATAGTTCTTTTGTGTTTTACACAGACTTGTTCATATATACTGAATAGCTTTTCTTTTTCTTATACCTATTTCAGCCATGGATCTTGCTTCGGCAAGACAAGTTATTTTGTCCACCTGTCCTCCCGAGTTTTTCCGCAGTTCCGACTACTGGCAAATAATTGAAGGTCGTGCTCTACAACTAGTTGAGTTATACTCGCCTCCACCGTCGTCATATGTTGAAGTCCCAACAAAGGAGATGGCGGATCAGCCCTCGACTTCCGCGTTGACGTGGGATCAAGAGTTGATCCGAGCAGTGAAGCTAGTCGGAGAAAGTGTCAACGCACTGACCTCCTCCTTAACTCCTCATCTCCAAGAAAATGTCGATCCGCTCCAGCAACTATTAAAAAAGTAGGAGCATCAACTCCAAATATCAAACGGAGATTGCAGACCGCAGTAGAAGTATGCTTCAAACTGTTGAACAAGGATTCATCCGGAAACATCAGTTTCATACCGGATTCCCATCAGATGTGTATGGCAGAATTGATAGGTCTCGAAAGCATTGTTGCTCAAGTACAACAGCTTCATGATAAAGATGTTGAACAAGGCAGGAGGCTCCAAGAGCTGATCGATTTGGTTACAATTTGGTTACAAATGCCATCACAAGATCATGAAGATTACAGTCATTAAAACCATCCATTGGGCCTGAAGTGGAGCTTGTCCTACCATCCTATTCAGACCATCAACTAGGTTCACTGGGATTTTTCTGTGAAGAACCGCCAACCTGGGAAAACTCTTCATTTTATCCAGATGATTCAGCTGATCAACCAATGGAAGATACCAGTAGCACGCATGAATGGTTAGATGATGATGACGATGACTCCTGTCCTCACCAGGAACGTCAAACAACCTCACAACAGGGGGGTCAGTTTGAAGAACCTGAATCAAAAATTGATCCAGACCAAGGTGATAACTCTCACATTGAGACTTATCATTTAGCCACCACCCACACACCTACTATGGCCTGGAATAACTTGTTCGAGGAGGACGACGACAGTTGTTTGAATTGGAGCAGTGAGTATACTGACAAAGACGAGTTGGAGCAGCACGAGCCGTCATTCGCCACCATCCCTTTACAAGGCTTAGTGGACATCAAAGGTGCAGGATGGACAATCCATCACAACATGGCTGCTGAGCATGAAGATACCCCAGACCCCATAGAGTGTGACAAGCTTGGGGTGGTAGAACTGCAATTAAATTCACCCGGGGATACTTCTTGCTCAGAAAATGATTGGATGACTCAGACTGTACATGAAGACTTATCTGAGCATCCAACCTCAAGTTCAGAGGTGGAGAGAGAAGTGAGGGGTCCTCTAGAAAACTTTCAGCCTCTCCCCTCCGTCTCATCCTGTGTCTACATCCTAGGGCTTTCCTGCTCGGATTCATATCTTGGAAGGTACCTTGAAGATGATTTGCGGAAGAACAGAGATGACTTCACCGAGTCTCCGAATTTTATTCCTCTCCTTCAGACTCGGAAGGGCCCACATATCCGCCTATTCTACTCCTATTATGTGGCGGAACCCGTCGGCGAGACACAGGTGACATTGGTCCTAAAACTTAGGATTTGGAATCCCAGTGTCGATATCGTGGGGCAGCCACCTCCTTTCTCTTACTCCTTTCTTTTCTTTTTGTTTTGTTAAAATAAACTCTTGTTTTAGCTGCTTAAATATTTCCTTGCATACATGCACCTTATTCTACATCACAAACATACGTCAAACACTCTAAACAAGGACAGGGGTCAAAGGCAATATAGGAGAAGGGGTGTCCCTAATGAGCTTAATCATCTCATATTTAAGGAACACACAAAAACAAGATATGGGTTCAAGTTGGACACATGAGCGTATGTGATCCAATCATCCAGAAGATACTGGATAAAGTTACCATGGCAAAGATTACTGTCAAGGAACACTGTTCTATTAAAGATAATCCTTAAACTCTAAGAATGGCATGACAAGATTACTCCAATTGCTAACTAATTGTTTTGTTTCACATCACTCTATCCATCCATTTCTTATCACTCATCCAGTCATCTATGATTCTAATGAACCCTTGTGGATTAGCTACCTTACTACCACAAATCATTGTCTTGAGCTTGTAGTTGTTGTGTTTTGCAAAGTTTTATTTCCATAACTAAATGAAACCTCGTTTCTACTCTTTTGTGTGTGTTTTTCTAGTCTGTTTGTGTGTATCTGAGTATATGTACAAGGCTCTTGCTAAGTTTTATTTCTATAACTCAATGAAACCTCGTTTTTACTCTTTTGCGTGTGTTTTTCTAGTCTGTTTGTGTGTATATGAGTATATGTACAAGGCTCCTCAACATCCTCCATTCCTATAAATAAGAGCAAATGGACGAGAAATGTACATCATAAGGCCCATTGTCTAGCGTCAAAGCCTGATAGAATGAACCATACTCCTACTTAACAACTCAGCCCAATTTAAAGTATACCCCGAGACTCTTCTCTGACATGTCAGGCCCTAAAAGAAATCTGTGATGCATCTTCATTTGAGTTTAACCATAGCTTCCATGTCATAGGTACCTAGATGCCCCAGAAATCAGGCATCTTCTCTGGCCTTCACCACAAAAACTAAGGCATCGTGTAGTAAAGAAACCCCTGCCTCTCCAGGATACAACATGTTTCGGTTTATCCACATTCATCTATACAAACTATGCCGCTGAACTACTTCCGTATCCTGCAAATCAAATGTTGGGTTTTTGAAACCAGATTTGAATTCATGTAAATTCTTTATGAAAATAATACTACAGAACCACTGGCAGGCCTTTGCAAACAAAAAATTATTACCAAGAGAAAAGATCAGAAGCATGTGTAATGTAACTGAGAGGAGAAAAATACCATCAAACAGAGAGAATTGAATGTGAACTGGAGAGTTATAAGGAGTTGGGTACCAGCAAGCAACTAAACTATCTATCTTTAAAAACATGAAGTGATGTGTACTTTAACTGATAGGAAAAATATATGAGGTTTGCTATGCAGCCCCGTTTTGAAACCCAAAACGGAACCCCAAGCAATCTCCACCACATGTTACAAGGTATAACAAATAAAATATATTTATTTTATTTGTTATACCTTGTAACATGTGGTGCAGATTGCTTGGGGTTTTGTTTTGAGTTTGAAAATGGTGTCCACCTAGCATTTGTCAAAATATATCATCCAACAGAGAGAACTGAATGTGATACTGGAGAGATATAGGAGTTGGGTACCAGCAAGCAACTAAGCTATCCTAAAAACATGGAGCGTGTTATGTAAATTGATCGACACACAAAAAAAAAATCAGGCAGGGAAATTAGGAATTAAAATAGTACATGAGATAGAGAGAGAGAGCGCTAACCATCGTATATTCCTCCTTTAAAAAACAAGAAAGTGCCAAGGCGACCAACACCTAAGCAACAACACTGCATCTTCTCGTTAAAGGTCATGTCCGCAAAATGGTTGAGACCACACCAGTAGGTACGCCTTTGCCTGTTCACCTCATCGATGCTTCTAACGGTTCGTAGGAATATCTCGAACCTGGAGGCTTCCTCCTCGGCGCTCCTGTAGTCTCTGCCATTTTCCTCTTTCCATTTCTGGAAAACTTCCCAAAGCCGCCCCTCGGATGTCATGTCCTCTTGGGAGAACCCCACGACTACTGGGTCGGTATAAGGATTATACTCTGAACTAGAAATGCTATAATAAAAAGGAACTAGAATAAACAAGCATAATCGACGTAATGGTTGATCGGGAAACGATAAATGGATTGGGCTTGTGGGCATTTACCAAAACCCTCTGGTTCTCGCACACCTCCGGAAGATCGGAGAGCCACTGATTCCCGATTCTAGGCTCACCTGCTCGTTCATGCAAATTCGCAAAATATTTAGATGAAATAGTCGTAGTGTCGATGGCAATTAGAGGCCACTAATCGATTACAGGGCAAATGAAGGATTCAAATAGGGTAGAAACTAGTAGATGTGAATAGGCCTAGAAGTACAGAATAGAAAAGGGTTTAGGGTTTAAGGCGAAGACAGGAGAATGGAAACTAAAGTCTATATATCAGACCTGATGAAATGCAGAAGAAATTCCGCTGGCCACACATCTCGCTCGTGAGAGCTTCAGCTTCGAGACCAACGACGCCATTGCAAGCCAACAGCCAGGCGGTTATCGTTGAAAGTGGGGAGAAACTACGGCAAAATCCGCCGAGTAGGGAAAAAGGACTCAGGTAAGGACATGCAAACACCCCATGCGAGTGGCAACAATTCAGCATGCAATCGGCTTGCCCAGCGCAAACTTTTACTGTACTGTATACTTGTGAAACAAGTCACAATCATTAGGCTTAGATATAACTCGTGGGAAAAACGTGCCTCGTCATGCTCTTAAATTTGATATAATTTTGCTTATACAGGTCTGTATCAAGCGACAAAAATAACAGAATCATACAGAGAAAAGAACGTTTAACCTATCGAATGGGATCATTGACACTTAAATACAAGTAGGAGAAGGTTTGGGTGGTTTAGTAGCCACCTATTTAATTATGAGGCAAACCAAACCGAAACTGTTTATACGACAAATTTCACTAGTTTATCCGCAGCACCCATGAGTAACCCCATAGAAAAGATCAAATAAATGAGAGAGAAGATATTTATTCAAAATAAATTAGAAGTTGAGAGGAGAAAAATAATGCATAGAGTTATTTAAAAAGATGCCTACGCAGAGGTCTCAACTACAAATTAAGTTGTCAAACCTTTTTTTATGGCAAAGTCCAATGATCGAAAGAAAAAATCTGAAGAAGTATATAATGACATCATCACATTTTATTTCTCATATATGTATGTGTCGTAAGAGAGAATCGAGTCATTACTAACTACAACAAAGATATCAAAGATGAAGAAAAAATATGATGATTTGCTTCACACGCAACTCCTTACTTACAAACTTTATGTGTGGCCGCATCAGAAGTTGTCTAACTTTCCTTGAAGTTATTTGAGACACTAGTAAAATCAAAATAAATTTGCTTTCCAATCAAATAACAATATATTAGTAGGTTTTTTAGTGTGGAGATCGTTATGATGTGTCCCTAGAAAGGTGATTGGAGCTTCTTTCAAGGTATTTATCCCATCAAGAGAAATAATATCAAAGAGGACATCTCGAATGACATAATGACATAACTTGAATCTCGGACTGATGTGACAGTGCAACGCATGGTCACCAAAAGAATCAAGATCTATAAATTGACAAAGGGACAATGCTCATTTCCATAATATAGAGGGATCACTAATCAGTAACATTGACTAGCTCGGGTATACAACTGGTGTCATCGATAGTCCAACACGATCAATAGGAATAACAAGAGAAATTGTTATGCATGGTCAGTCTGTAGGGAAGCCAGGACAACCTCTCGTTGTTAAAAGACAACTCTAAGGCCTTGAAGCGTCATAAGACCATGTTGTAGTAGGTGTCTGTTAAAAGAGAATATGTCTTGGGTTAAAAGAGAATGTGTCTTGGGTGGTAGAAATAGTACATGACAACTTGTACTAGCAAAAGGACGATAGAAGCTCACAAATGGAAGCATAGTGATCGCCCTTAAAAACGTGGGTCCACAGTATAACACAATTGCCTAGTTACAAAGGGTTGGATTTAAACTTATACCAGACTTCAAGAGACGTCCAACAACTCAGTAAGAGGTCAATTACAGTAATACGGGGTTAAACATAGAGATAAAGGAAGGCAACTATGTTAAGGAACAAATTAATCTACTTAATGTAAAAAGCCTAAATTATGAAACTTAAATAAGGATTGTGGTGATTATTATAAAGGGAAACTTGGATTGGGTTTCACCAACAAAGACAACCTCAACTGTGCAAAATTGTTTCTCCTATTTATATTTTCTCAACATGTTTTGCAAGCAATTATAAAAGATATCTAACACCTTTCTTCTCTCAACATCCATGTATATTTCTATCAAAAGGCACATGTCTCTTGAGATGGTAACCAAAAGATCGAGAACAAACATATGACTTTTGCTATAGTGATTCCCCGCTCTCATGGCTCCTCGCTAATCCAAACTCTAGCCTTCCTAAACTCATTCTTTCAAAATGGTTCATATGAAACATCACAAGAAGGTAGCTAATCAAACAACCAGTGCAATAAAATAATAGTATGGAAGCAAAATTGCAAAAACATATGTATCAAACAGAAGAAGAAATCTTACATGGTTGGGAGGGTCTGATGGCTAGTTTCAACCCAAGTTTATAGAGTATAGCCACTATGATGCAAGAAAAAATCAAACTACAAGTTAAACAAGTCATTGCTTTCAAAATAAATGGAATAAAAAGAGGGAAGGTGGAAGGTCGATTACATGGGTAGATTGAGTTGGGAGGTTGATCTACCAACCTTTCGGCTGAATTTGCATATGAGGTTGATTGCCCTAGAAGGTCAATTACACTGATCAATCAAATTGGGGGTCGGTCGATCCAATGTATCAAGCTAGAGGTTGGTCATCTTAACTCTTGTTGAATGGACTTACAATCACTTCTTTCATGGAGAAATTGATTGAGATGACAAGAGTAGTTGGATAGCAAACTCGGTTGATCGATCACTTTTAAGGTCGATCATTCTGACTTTGGGTCTGTGAGTACTACAACAACATTTTGGCTCTTTCACATAAACCAAGATGCCTTACGAGTGACACCATATGGTCCTATTTATAGGGTACGATTGGGCTCGTGTGGACCTATGATTGCTCCACATGGCATTGACCATGTGGCTTCTAGCTATCAAACTTTAAAGCTTGATCAGTATTACAACTCGATATCACTCTTCATGATCATCATGACACTTCTATTCTTGGTTGAAATGGGTTGTCAAGCTCTTAGTAATTGCTTGATGTTTGTAGCTATCGACCTCCTATCTTGCGAGTCGCAACTTCTAGGGAACTGCAGAACACATGCCCTAAGCATGTTTTCTAGGGTTTGTATTGTCCTTTCTAACTGTCCATCAATATGGGGATGAAAAGCAGTATTGAACTTCAAGTGAGTTCCCATTGCTTCATGTAGTCTATCCCAAAACCTAGAAGTAAACTGTAGACCTCTATCTGATACAATAGAAAGTGGAACTCTATGTAGTCTGATTATGTTGTCAACATATATCTGAGATAGTCGTTCAGTAGAAAAGAAAGTCATCTTGATAGGAAGAAAATGAGATGTCTTTGTCAATCTATCTACGACAACCCATATAAAATCATGTCCCTTGGAAAAATTGGGTAAGCTGACTACAAATCCATAGTAACATGATCCCATTTCCACTCTGGTATAGGCAAAGGCTGCAAATACCCAACAAGTCTTTGATTAGCTTCCTTTACTTGCTGACATACACCACATCTTGCAATAAAATCAGTTACATCTTTCTTCATTCTAGGCCACCAATACAATTCCTTGAGATTTTTATACATTTTGGAACTACCTAGATGCATTGCATACATAGAAGAATGTGCTTCCTCAAGCACAATATTTCTCAGCTATACCTGATCTTGGACACACAATCTTTCCTAAAAACATAAAATTGTTGGATTAAGGGCTCTACAGGGAAGGGGTGAATAGAGCTATAAAATTTCTCACCAAACATATTAGACCTTCAAATTATATCAATTAGAAGCAATAGCTAAAAGGCAATTTGAAGTCCTAACTAACAAGCACAGTAAGGATGAGAGAGATTGATAGCAAGCACTTGACAAAGGGATGTAGAGTGGTTTCACACTTCAAACTAGAAGTGAGTCAGTCCACTACCTAGAGAGGTCAACCTCTAGGACTTTGCAAGTGCTTTTCAATTAATCACCACAACGATTACAACAATAGACCACCAAAGGAATTATCCATCCAAACACAAGGAGATCTCCATAGTAACATGATCCCATTTCCACTCTAGTATAGGCAAAGGCTGCAAATACCCAACAAGTCTTTGATTAGCTTCCTTTACTTGTTGACATACACCACATCTTGCAATAAAATCAGCTACATCTTTCTTCATTCTAGGCCACCAATACAATTCCTTGAGATTTTTATACATTTTGGAACTACCTAGATGCATTGCATACATAGAAGAATGTGCTTCATCAAGCACAATATTTCTCAGCTATACCTGATCTTGGACACACAATCTTCCCTGAAAACATAAAATTGTTGGATCTAAGGGCTCTAGAGGGGGGGTGAATAGAGCTACAAAATTACTCACCAAATAGATTAGACTTTCAAATTATATCAATTAGAAGCAATAGCTAAAAGGCAATTTGAAGTCCTAACTAACAAGCACAACAAGGATGAGAGAGATTGATAGCAAGCACTTGACAAAGGGATGTAGAGTGGTTCAACACTTCAAACTAGAAGTGAGTCAGTCCACTACTTAGAGAGGTCAACCTCTAGGACTTTGCAAGTGCTTTTCTCTATTAATCACCACAGAGATTACAACAATAGACAACCAAAGGAATTACCCATCCAAACACAAGGAGATCTCCATCTTCACAAGGAACTTACCCACTTAGCTTGAATTTTTAGCCTTCACCTAGGTCTTACCCATTCAAGCTCAAGTCTTCAGCCTTTGAAGGACTTTTCTTCTCCTCTTGGATTTTCTGCCTTTGCCTTCTCCTTCACCTGGAGAAGATCACCACCTCTTCATCAACCTTGAAGAGGACCAACAATAGCTCCTTCTTCACTCGATGGAGCTTGCTTCCGTCAGTTTTTCTTCATGGAAGAAGGGGATAGGGAAGTAGTGGAAGATTGAGTTTTACATGCACAAAGGTGGAAATCTCTTACAATAATCCTAACCCACTCACAAATCATGAAACTAGAGAGAGAAAGGGGCTCAATGGGTGGTAGCACACTCAACTATAGCAAGGACCTTGTATGTAGTGAATGAGAAACCTTACATTGAACTCCAAGTGGTCCTATTTATAGTTGGGGGTGCTCCCTTGAGTTAGGGAACACTTAAGGTCAAATTATAGCCATTTTTGCACAAGGAAATGGATCTATTTTCTTCCAAACAAGTCACCAATGGTTAGAATCACTTTTTCTGCATTTTTCGTATATTTAGTCGAGATTCAATAAAGGTAACTCGACCAATTGGCTAAAAGACAAACCCGATTTTCAAACTATCGATCGAGTTTGTCCAGGAAAACTCGACCGATCGGTTAAAATCATATTTGGTTAGTAACACGATCGGTCGAGTTCTGTGAATGCACAACTCGACCTATGCACTCTCCAGAAAATTGATCCAAGGGATCGGTCGAGATTGTAAGTCGACCGATCAACAGTCTGTGATCAATTTTCTAAAGTCATTAAAAAGTGATTAAAACTTGGTATTAAGTGTCCCACATAATTTTCTCATATTAGTTACAAGTCATATCATCAATACAAGTGATTACAAAATTATTCTAAGGTCATTTACATGGATTTCCTAATTAGCACACTTGCATTACTTTTGACTTGAACTTTGACAAGCTAGGGCTTGTGTAAATTGATTCTTTTCATGTACCTAACACCTGAGATCAATCTTGAATACACATACTAGATACATATGAATGGAATCATTGAGTCATTATCAAAATATGGACAATATATAACCTCTAGGTCAACATTCTCCCCCTTTTTGACAATGACAAACCATTCCTCAAAAATATTGAAAAGAATATTGAAAGTATACCTTTGCCATGTGAATTAGGGGGATTTAAGATTTAATCAATGTGAATTGCTCCCCCTCAATCTATGCTTACTTTAACCTGCATAATTTCTTTTTCTACACAAAGTAATATAGCATGCATGTACCACATAATCCTTTAGCAAGTCACATAAAGCATATAAAGAACATGAAAAGGATCACTTCAGCAATAATAGCAATATGATTGAGTTTTAAGACATTGAAATTTCTCTCCCCCTTTTGACATTATCCAAAAGGTAAGGGGGGTAGAACAGCATACAAACAGTCTTCTCCAAACACAACTAAGCATATATTCAAACAGGCACTCACATAACATATATCAAACAGAGATGAGAGAAACACACAAGCTAGGTCGTAATCAAAATATGGTGAAATATGGCACCAACTCATAAGATGTAATTGATCAAAGAGCAAGAGTGCACATAACATAGATTACAACTCAGAAGCATGTTCTCATAAAAGTAGCTACAAGCAAGAAGCTATGAAAACTGAAGATAAAATAGTACATCTCAGATAATGTGCCCAGATGTTTCTAATACAAAATAGCCTAGAAATATATTTATGATCAACAAACTAGACTAAACACTAAGAAACAAATAGACATCTAGACTATCTATGTCCACAACATCAACATCATCCTCGACATCAGGCTTGTAGTCGTCGTCTCCATCTGAAGGTGCAGCAACAACAATACCTTCATCATTGGAGTCACCAGTGAAGCCATCAGAGCCATCACCATCATCATATGCATCCTCACCATCACCAGCATCCTCATCAGCAGCAGACTCAGTATCATCCTGGTCAGGTATCTCCTCATCCACAAAAGGACCGAAGCCACGATCAAGTCAATGAGCGTTCTGCTCATCCCAAGTCATACCAAGAGCATAGAGCTCATTGGCCTGAGGAAAGGAGGGAGCAGAATCACCCAGACTGGCAAGCAGGGTGGCTAAGGGGCCAGCAAGCAATGGCAGGAAGACGGGAGCAGAACCACCAGAAGCAGAGGGTGTGGGAGCAGCAGCGGATGGTTCGGAGGTAGGGTAGAAGTGATGGTATGCATAAGATGCATAATCATTACCGGGATATGGTTGGTAGGTGGGGTATGGGTGTGTACAGGATAAGTTCATGTTTGACATGATTGAACATAAATCCTAGTGCAGATGCTCCTAGACCTAGAGGTTGTATGCCTGTTGGTGCATCACGTAACCCATGAGGGCATCATTTGATACACGAAACAAGGCACGGCTAGGTCGGGGTGGCTGAGGAGGTGGAGCTCGGGTAGAGGTAGAGGCAGGGGAAACTGAGGCAGAAGTAGAGGGTGAAGCATCGGGTGTGGTGGAGGATTGGATAGACATGAACTTCTGAATTGTGGCCTCACTGATGCACACTCCCTTCCTGGCAGGTCTGTAGTGGAAGTCATAGAAGAGTGATTTCTCAATGGCGAACTGGAATAGACCACAAATCAAGGCAGGATAAGGTGGATGGGTGCCACGGGTGTTCTTTCCAGAGTCAAAGCAAGTCATATGATGTAGGATATATCTAGATCACTTGACTCTGACATTCTTAAGGATGCAATGCATGATACTGTAGTGTTCTCTGTAATATTCGTTTGATTTTTCTTTAGATGGATGTTGTAGTTGACCACTAGGGCTAATATACGCTTCCTGAGATCTAGGGAGGAGGAGGGTAGGGTGCTCTTCTTCTTGTAGGGAACATCGGGTTTCTTCAGATAGCGATGGATATCGGGAAGAGTGATCTCATTCTACTTATAGAAACCCTTAGGGTCCAAAAGGTCAAAATACTCATCGTAGTCCTTGATCGGCCCGAATCGCACGTCCAGAAGGGAAGGCGGACTCAGAAGGAATCAAACTTTTAAATTTATAACCTGAAACTTTCAAGGATCCCTATAACTTTATTATGGGGTCGAAATAGATATACGGGGTCAAACATAGGGACGTGGTGACGTTTAGGATGCTTGGGATTTTGTTCTTGAGTCAGATGAGCCAAGACGATAGTCAATAAAAGTATGGAGCTAGAACTAGTCTAGCGGGTTGTCACAAATTAAAACAAAACAAAGAAAATAAAATAAAATAGAGTATGTAGGATTCTACTAAATCAGAGAGAAGGAGTTCCTGGCTATGTAACCACAAGTCGAGCAGTTTATGCACCCGTTCTTGGGCTTAGACAACCCTCAAACACCCCAGCAAGCAATCTACATCCGAACCTGGTACGCACTGTGGCATCTGTTCCTGTGGGGTCATCCTACTCGCTCTTGCGTAGCGTGACTAAAACCCATCGATGATATGAAACCTCTTTTGAGGATGACAAACCAACATCCTAAAATATCCTAGATACCTTCTCTGGTCTAGATTACTCTGGGATGTTAGGAACAGACAACCTTGAACCGTCCTCCTTTCAGATTATGATCCAAACTATCTTCTCTTGTCTATTTCTACAATGAATCTCTCGATATAGGCAGAAATAGTAGTTCAAGCAAGAAAGAGATCAACCAAACTAGCTATCATAACCAAATAGAGGAGACAGAACATAAAATGTACAAGATATGGATTAAATCTACTTGCTTTAGGCAAAAGTACATAAACATGCCTAAGACAGGCTACATAGCCAATAAGGAGCTCAAATAGCCATGCACAAGCACAGTTGGCACTGAACAAAGATGGAAGAACATCATTTGTACAGAAAAAAAAGAGAATAGTAGAAGAAAGGAGAAGAAGAAGAGATTTAGCCCATAGAGGAGAGGTGGCTCTCACTCCCTAGCCTCCGTATAGGTCAGATCTCATCTTTTGGGTCATCTTCCTTGATCTTATGGACTCCTTGGCCTCCTTTCTCTCTAGATCCACCCCGAACAGTAGCTTGGTTGGTGGATGGGGGTGGAAGATGATGGTGTGGACGTTCTCCTTCTCTTGAAGAAGACAGATCCTCAGTCTTCTCTCTCCTCATCTTCCGCCTTTGGAGATCTAAGACTGGAGGTAGAAGATGGTGGGGAATGGAAGCACGCTGGAGAGATGAGTACTTCAGCCTTCTCAGACCTCTAGACTCTCCTATAGGGCTCTGGGAACCTCACCAGGTCGGAACCACTAGGTGGAAAAACTCCCCAGATCGAAACCCCTCTCCAGGTTGCGGGGGGTGTGTATTTATAGGTGACATGGTCGAGGTACTGATCCAGACCATAGTCTTGCTCGGTCGTGGTCGCGGTTCACCCCGCAGTCGAGATGTAGGCCTTGGTCGCGGTTGTGGTGCACTCTGTAGTCACGGTTAATCCTACAGTCGCGGTCTACATTGCGGTCGAGGTGGATGCCTCGATCGCGGTCTCGGTGTAGGTAGATACTGCGGTCGCGGTTGAGGTGGATGTGGATACCGCACTTGCGGTCAAGGTCAAGGAAGATGTACCTCAGTCACGGTCGAGGCTACTTCTTCTTGGTCGCGGTCACGGTCTAGGAGGATGTACCTTGGTCACGGTCGAGGTTATTTCTTCTTGGCCGCGGTCGCGACACCATGGAACAAACCCACCCGGGGGGGGAGGGGGCTATTACTGGTGGTCGAGGGGCCCACTTCGATGAGCCCTTTTGATTGGCGAGGATGCATCCTGATAAAGGGTTGGCCATCGAAAATAGGGTCCAAGATATCAAAAGTTTCTTGGGCCTGGTGCACATAGTGCGATGCTTAGTCCACCGCGGTCTGCTGCAAAAACCGTGTGTTGGGGAGAAATCATGGAGAATAGATATCTTTTTAGGTTCGGTGTCTGTAAGTCCCAAAATTGGCTAGTTGAACAACTTCATCTAAGAAAATACATAAATTACTAAAAGATAAGAAACATGGGTTATTTTGGGCATATTAAGGCTATAGTGACACAAAACTATAAATAAATGCTTAGTATAAATGCATAAATTTGGGTGTTATCAGTCCTTACGCCAGGTGTCATTATCATCGGCTCCTGAAAAGAACACATTCTACATACCCTTAGAGATTTGAAATCTCTTCCCGCCAATCATGGAAGTAAGGATTATTGAGTATTCGGAGGGGATACAAGGGAGTCGTAATTCCAACACAAATTTGCATAGAATTCGTGAACTACTTATATGTTAGACATTGAATTATTAAAGCAATCACATTTGACAGCCAGGGCAGATAGGTGATGAACGGATAGCAACCTCGCTACTTGATCGATGATGACTTGACGCCTAGTGCTAGGCTCAAATAAGGCTCGAAAAGGGAAAGGACTCCTAGGAAGATGGTCCTTATACATATTTACAACCTTTATTGAGTCAAAGAGGGTCTCTTCAAACAGAATCAAGAGAGAGGATGAAGAAGAGGATGGGGCACTGCTAGGGGCGGGTCTCTTTCTTCTATGAGAACCCATGGAGGTGCAAAGAAGGAGAAGAAGAGAGCAAACACACAAAACAAACCACCAAAACCGTTCACACACCAAGGTAGAGCAAGGGGGGAGGTCTAGAACGGTCTATCTAGGTCGGATTAGGGCTAGGAAAGGGAAGGTCAGGTCTGTGGTAGAGATCTTAGGGCTAGAAGAGGAGAAATCAGTCAACTATTCTCTATTTGAGAGGGAAAATACTCGGCTGAATCCAACTTAAGTTGGCTTCAGCCCGCGGATCGGTCGAGTTTTGAGAGTCAGAAACTCGACCGATTGGTTCATTCCAGAACAACTCTCGACTAGGGATCGGTCAGTTTGTCCTAGGGGAAACTCGACTGATGGTCAACCTGACCTAAAACCATCAAACTTAATTTCTAGCCATTTGAATGCTAATTAAATTAATTTTTCAAGTCCATTATGTATATTAAACATACTTGGGCACATATCACTCATCTTTGGGTACTATTTTGCGATAAAATAAGTGTTTACGAAAAATACCTAAAACAAGAGAAATTCAAAGCAAAATGAACATGAAAAAGCAATTTTAAGCATATAAGCACTCAAAGATGATTAAGATAGATGCAAGACATATAGGATAGATGACTACTAGCTGGAAGGCATATCAGATTCATCCAAAACAGTTATAAGCAATTTTGATCTAATAAAATTAAATTGCTCTCTAGCTAGAGGTTTAGTGAAAATGTCTGCCAACTGGTTTTCTGTGTCCACATGCGTGATATAAATATCCTTCTTGGCAATGTGATCACAAAGAAAGTGATGGTGAACCTCTATATGTTTAGCTCTACCATGCAATATAGGATTGTAAGACAAGTTAATTGCACTAGTATTATCACAAAAGATAAGAGAAGCATCAAAATGAATGTTAAAGTCTTGGGGCATTTGCTTCATCCATAGGACCTGGGCACAACAACTCCTGGATGCAATGTACTCAGCCTCAGTGGTTGATAATGCCACACTGCTCTATTTCTTAGAGAACCAAGACACCAAGCATGGTCCTAGGAGGAAACAAGTGCCACTTGTGCACTTTCTATCAATCAAGCAGCCTGCATAATCGACATCACTATAGATAGTAAGAGTAAAGTCCCTTGACTTGGGATACCATAGTCCAAAATTTTGAGTTTTGGCTAGGTACCTTAGAATCCTCTTAACAGCTATAAGATGAAATTTCTTAGAATTTGATTGAAATCTAGCACACAAGCCAACACTAAACATTATGTCAGGTCTAGCAGCAGTTAAATAAAGTAAACTTCCAATCATACCTCTATAGATCTTCTCATCTACCTTTTCACCTTCTTCATCTTTATCAAGTTTGGTGGTGTTTGACATGGGTGTGTCCATTGGCTTGGTATTCTCCATCCCAAAACACTTAAGTAGTTCATTGGCGTACTTACCTTGGTTGATGAAATTTCCATCTTTTGTTTACTTGATTTGAAAGCCGAGGAAGAATGTGAGCTCACCCAATATACTCATCTCAAATTCACTATGCATAAGATCACTGAATTCTTTGCAAAGATCAAGGTTAGTTCTGCCAAAAATGATATCATCAACATATATTTGAATGATAAAATTATTAGAAGTGTGCTTTAGAAATAAGGTAGAATCCACTTTGCCCATGATCTAACAAAAAGTTCTTTAATTTCTCATACCAAGCCCTTGGTGCTTGTTTGAGTCCATAGAGAGCTTTTTGCAACAAATAAACATGGTTAGGTTGGTCATCATGTTCAAAGCCCGGAGGTTGGGCAACATACACTTCCTCCTCAATTGTACCATTCAAAAACACACTTTTAACATCCATTTGATACAAAAGAAAGTTTTTATGACTAGCAAAAGCAATCAACATATGAATGGACTCAAGTCTAGCTACAGGTGCATAAGTTTCATCAAAGTCAATATCTTCCTGTTGATTGTAGCCTTGATCCACTGACCTTACTTTGTTTCTTACCACTTTGCCGCTTTCATCTAGCTTCTTGTGGTAGACCCATTTGCTGCCAATGATCTTTCTATCACTTGGTCTTGGCACAACGGTCCAAACTTTGTTCTTCTCAAATTGTTCCAGCTCCTCTTACATAGCTAGGATCCATTCTTCATCCCCAAGAGCTTCCTTGATATCTTTAAACTCTAGTTGTGAGATGAAGGTGTTGTTGGCTTGTTCTTTTTAAATGCAGCCCGCGTATTCACTCTCTCAAATGTATCACCTAAGATCATCTCCTTAGGATGATTCTTTGCAAACGGGGGAGTTGGATCCTTCTTTTCATCATCTTTTTCTTCTTCTTGAGCAGCCACCTCTTTTCCCTTTTGGGTGATGTTGAGTTCTTTAAGAATAGGAATTAGTTCATCTGCAACATCATCTTTTGAAACAATATCTTTGGGAATAGAGGGGTTAGTCTCAATAAACTTAACATTAATAGATTCTTCTACTTTAGCAAGATCAATATTATAAACTATATATGCCTTGCTAGTAGTGTTATAGCCAAGAAAGAAAGCCTTATATGATTTCAGATCAAACTTGTCAAGAGAATCTTTCGTATTCAAAACATAACAAGGACATCCGAAAACATGGAAATACTCGATAGATGGCTTCCTACCATGCAATAGTTCATAGGGGGTTTTCTTAAGTGATGGATGCGTGAAAACACAATTTTTCACATAACAAGAGGTACTGACAGCTTCAGCCCAAAACTTCTTAGGAGTATCAAACTCAAGAAGCATGGTCCTAGCCATCTCCTATAGAGACCTATTTTTCCTCTCTACAACCCCATTTTTTGAGGTGTTCGAGGTGAAGAAAAGTTGTGTGCATAACCCGATTTGTGACAAAAATGCTCAAAAAGGTCAACTTCAAATTCTCTCCCATGGTCACTACGGATGGAAACAATTCGGCAAGAAGCTTCATTCTCAACTTGTTTACAAAAACTAGAGAAAACATCAAGTGTATCGCTCTTTGAAACGAGAAAGAAGGTCCAAGTATATCTAGAGAAATCATCAACAATAACAAGGCAATACTTGGAACCACAAAGTGATTGCGTTCTCATTGGTTCAAATAGATCAATATGAAGAAGATCAAGAGCTCTCTTAGTGCTAAGGACTCCTTTGGATTCGAAGGAGGACTTGGTTTGCTTTCCTTGTGTACAAGGTTGGCATTCCTCATCCTTTTCAAAATCCAATTTAGGAAGTCCCTTGACTAAGTCCATTTTGCTCAACTTCAATGAATATTTACATGACCAAGTCAGCGGTGCCAAAGATAAACATCATTCAAATTGGCTACAAGGCATCTACCAACCACATTCTTAATAGAGTTAAGAACAATAACATAAAGATTACCACTTCTAGTTCCCTTATATATAATTTGGTAGGTGAGGGAATCTAGAATCAAACATTTAAAAGAAGTAAATAGAATAAGGTAACCATTATCACAAAGTTGACTAACACTTATTAAATTGTAATGTAGGCCATCCACAAAAAGAACATTCTTAATGCATAAGGATTTACCTACATCACCCTCACCATTGACTTTACCTTTCTTGTTGTCCCCAAAGGTAATGAATCCTCCTTTCTTCTTTGTGAAATTGTTGAAATGGCTTACATCACCCGTCATGTGCTTTGTGCAACCACTATCAACAATCCATCTATCGTTTTCCTCACCAATGTCTTCACTTGTAGAGGCCATGAGGGCAAGGTGGCACTCACCATCTTCTTTGGAGCTAGAACTGCTAGAAGATGAAGCTTCCCAAGCTACATTTGTTGCATTCTTGTGCCTCTTTTCTTTCTTATCCTTCCTCTTGTGTTTGATCTCCTTCTTGTAATCCTCATCTTTCCTTGAGATGCTCTTGTGGTGAGACTTTCTTGACTTTGGGAATTCACTCTTGTAGTGCCCCTTTTGACCACACTTCTAGCATCTCGGAGTAGAGGAGGAGGCATGCTTTCCCTTGAAGTGCTTGCCCTTGATGTAGTTGGCTTCATGCTCACTAGGGCCTTCATCTTCACTAGAGGAGGGAGTCCAGAAAGCAAGTTATTGTTGAAGGATGATAGCCTCCACTTGTGCTTTGAAAGCACTATCTTTGATCTTCTTGGCTTCCTTCTCTTCTTGCTTGGCTTCTTCTTCTTGCTTGTCAAGTCTTGGCTCATGGGCTTGAGGATTGCCAATGAGTTCTTCAGTTGGGATGTCTGCAAGGCTCCTCACTTCTTTAATGGAGGTGACCTTTGACTCCCATCTCTTTGGAAGATTTCTCAATATCTTTGAGTTGATGACGCCTCTTTCCAAAGGAGTGCACAAAGAAACTAGACCATCGACTATGACATTCAGCCTTGAGTACATCTCTGCAATGCCTTCTTTTTTTCCTATCTTGAAGTTCTCTAGGAGGCCGCCCAACATGTTGATCGTTGCCTCCTTGACTTACTTTATGCCTTCATATGTGATGCACAACTTGTCCCAAATCTCATAGGTGGTATCCATGATGAGATTCGGTTGAACTCCGTGCGAGTGAGGGTCGCATAGAGGATACTAATGGCCTTTGCATTGAGTTGAGCTTCTTTGAGAGAAGCTTCACTCCATGTTGCAATAGCTTTGGTTGGCTCCTTGTAAGGTGTGACCATCACCTTCCACATGTCAAAGTTCATCCCTTGAATGTAGAACTTCATTCTTCTCTTCCAATAGAGAAAGTTGGTGCCATCAAAGACCGGAGGATGCATGGAGAAGCTGTTGGTATGTATGCCCTGAGAGCCAATCATGGTATGATTGGTGGGATACATTAAGATTGATTTGATAAACATAAAAGGCGAGCTTCCAATTCTTTCTGGTTCAGTCATATGAGATAGTGATAGAACAGATTGAATGTCTAGAGAATGACAGTAGTCAATGACGTATGCCTTCAGGTTCATGACCTGAACGATGAGATCATACGGATGCTAAGAGTTTGTACATTCTTGTTATGTCCCTAGTCGGATGTCATTGTGGAAGGTAGATAGACAGCAATGACACACAAGACTAGATTGTGGTGTTGGTTGATGACAGAATCTCATTAGTCATGATATAGAGATATCAAACCAAACACATAGGTACTTGTTAGAGAACAAGGTACCGGACAGACCCACCGTGAGTTTGACACATGGAACCATGAGATGGTAGTCACATTCAGTACTCACAGTGATGGTGGTGAGTGTGATTCTTAGACCTGAAATCACTGCACTCAACACATGTCGTTGGGCACACTTTGACATCATCAAACGCAGTCCTGAAACATGGGTTGTTATAAAGGTGATGATTGGGTGGCTTTGACACATGGGGCTTTTGAGGTGTGAGTGATAGATATGGGATTTGTCCCTCCTGAGGGAGTTTGATATCCATGGCCACTTGATGAGTAGGATTGAGAAAGGTGTGCACGCATGTGTGAATCAGTATATGATACTGATGTCATACATATCTCTTCCAGTCTACTCTGAGATCAAGGAAGTGAATGAACGTTGGCAGGATGACTGTTCCATGCCTCGAGTTCATTCGGGATATCAGTGACAAAGGAATTATACATTCGCTGTAACACCATTCACAGATTGTAGGATGAAAGTTGTTCTCCAACTTTCTACTTTCACTTGGGTAATACTGATGTGTGACTAGGCACCGCTCTTTGCTTGTGAAGTCATAAGTGTTATGGACTTTCACTGCCAACGTGAAATGGACCTGCAGGGTCACACACATAGGATTTAACCTGGAAGAGGAGTTTTTTCCACAAAGCAATGTTTAGATTGATTACTAAAGGAGTTTAGTAGTTCAATTAAACACTCAATCAGTCGATAGCTCAATATCGTATGGTTCAAGGTGTTGGACGCATTGATTGGAGTATCGGATTGATTGAAATCGCAATTGACTGATTTTGCCCAACCTGTGCTCCCAACCGATCGGTTCATGTGATGAACCGGTCGGCTGAGGTTGCTGAACCGGTCGGCTGGAGTGTCCAGGCCGATCGGCTCATGCCCAGGTTGAAACGACCGGTTCAAGGGTTGAACCGATTGGCTCAACTGGTGCAACGGATCAGTTGGGAAAAGTCATGTCGGCAAGAATTTTCCTTTGGTTTCAAATTGCCCAATTCGATTGGGAATAATATTGGTATTCGATACCAATTGGGAAAGAAACAAGGAAAGTCTTTTTGAGCCGGATTAGGACCATGAACCGATCGGTTCAGGGCACCAACCGATCGGTTGAAGTGCCCCAAACGATCGGCTCAGGTCCAACCGATCGGCTCAGGTCCAACCGATCGGCTCAATGGCCGAACCGATCGGTTCAGTTGTGAACCGATCATTTCAAGTTGCGAAACGGTTGCTTTTTGTGGAAAATTCTCAAACCCTTCTACTCCTGCTTTAGTCCCGCATTGCCCGGGATGGAGAACCCTGTCCCATGACTCTCCTATATATATAGGGGTATTGGGGGCTTCTCAAAGTACAGCTCAGTGCAACCAGTTGCTCTGCAAGTTGTCGTTCTCTCTGGTTTTGGTAACCGTGAGAGAGCCCGAGCAAGTGCTTCCCGCAAAAGGGAGGTGCAGCAAGGGAAGGACAACTGCAGTTGCAACAGGAGGCAGGAGAGCGTGTTGGCGACTAGTACGTCAACAGGAGGGTGCGAATCCTTCCACTTCCTTGTGGGACAAGGAGAGTGGAGTTCCAGGTGGTCCGTGTGGACTACTACAGAGGCGGGAGGACACTGCCGCTTAGGAGGACAACTGTCATCCGACAGTCCGGTTCAAGTAGGAGTTGTCAGTCCCGGTGCGACCAGGAGCTGCACAGACACCGTCAAAGTCCGGAGTTGAAGACCGCGCATTGCGCGAGGTATTTTCGCCGAGCAAGCCTCGGGACAAGGTATGATTCCACAAACCATCCTTTCCTATTATATAGACGTTGACGCGTTTCCTCGGTATGGGTTGGGGAGAAAATTTTTGTTTCCGCTGCCTTCTCTGTCTCCCCTAAAACCCAACAGTGGTATCAGAGCCACGTCAACTGCTCTATATTTTAGGAATATCGATATGATCGATTTTGGTTTGTCGCCTTTATTTATTGCATGCGATGCGAATAATATTGGCTTTATGCATGTCCAATCCTAAATCCCAAATTACATATATGATATGTATTATTAATGCACTCGATACGCGTCACTCTTAAATGAGTTTTGTGGTGGATGTGTGTAGCGTGATTATGGCCTATAAACCCCTATCTGTGTGTGGTTGTTTGTGGTTGCTTGCATCTCGGTCTGCGCACCGATCTTCCCTCTCTTATTCCCGATGTAACTCGAAATAATTCGAGATTCTTTCCTACCTTTTCTCCCCCTGAATGTAACTCGGGGTTTCCTTTTTAAAGCAATGTAATAAATAGAATAGGATTTTATTTCCTGTTATGTCAAAGACCGGCGGATATCAAGACGACTGCTCAGACGGTCGGTTCAAGGAGTAAACTGATCAGTTGACCTTCCAGACGGTCGGTTCAAGGAGTGAACCGATCGGTTGATGACCGGTTCAAGGAGCGAGACGAGCGGGTAGCGGACATGATGAGATGCACGACGACCAGGCGAACCGATCGGTTGGAGGAGCCAACCGATCGGCTGGTGGCACCCAGACGACCGACTGGAGAGTACAAATCATTCATGTGTTGAGTTGATCAACTCATAAGGCAAAGGCACAGATTTCGTCTTGTACAGGTTGCATGTGATGTAGACCTAGATGACCGTGATTCCTCTTGGCTCGAGGAATCACATTAGGATGGCCATAATCATCGCTTTTATCGTTTTGTGCATGTTTTTTGTGGGATATAGCATGTATATGATACATACTATGTATTGTGGTGATTGGATATGTATATGTATATAAAAACCAAATCCCTCATTAAAATATTAAGTTTTAGATGCCTTCCAAATGCGACACACGTGAAAAGCTTGTTCGACCAAGTGTGGGCACGCCCTAGCATGGTGCACCGTCTACCTCGTGGAAGCGTGAAGGATGAATGTGTGGGTCTGCCCTAGCAGGGTGCATATTCATCGTGTTTGCTTTGGGTCGGACTTAACAAGGCGACCTAGATAGGATCTAGCACCTTGAGGCATGGAGATGATCATTGCAAGGAGTTGCATATGACATCTTATCAAGAGTTGCATATGATGCAATTGGCAAAAGTTGCCTACCTGAGAGATCTTTGTTGTGGGTGACAGCCCTAGCTGGTCCATGACTTAGAGGATTTCAGGATCTTGCCCACTAGAAGGTTGTACGCTGCAATCTTCTGAATTGATGGTGAGGGCTATCAATTTGAAGTAAAATAGTGGGAGCGATAATTAATTAAAGGCCTAATTATATCATCAAATTTTCAAATCAATCAAATAAGTCAAAAATGAGTTTTGGATTAAAATTGCATATTTTCCTTTTTGTAGTTCAAATGGCAACAAACAACAATAACTTTTCTTTGCGATCGGTCCTTGACAAGGACAAGCTAAATGGGACAAACTTCCACGACTGGTATCGTACATTGAGAATTGTTCTCACTCAAGAGCGCAATCTCTATGTCCTGGATACTCCAATTCTAGAGGAACTCGCTCCTAATGCACCAAAGGCAGAAAGGGATGCTTACAAGAAGCATTCTGATGATGCCATTGATGCAAAGTGCTTGATGCTATGTTCAATGAACCATGAGTTGCAGAGGCAACACGAGAACATGGGTGTCATAGAGATGATTCTGCATCTCAGGAACATGTATGAAGATCAGGCACGGCAAGAGAGGTACAATGTTTCTAGGGCGCTGTTCAAGTGTGTCATGACAGAAGGAGATCCAGTTGGTCCTCACACACTCAAGATGATTGGGTATGTGGAGAACCTGTAGATACTGGGATTTCCACTGAGCCAAGAGTTGGCTACTGACGTGATACTGCAATCGTTGCCAGAATCTTACAGTCAGTTTGTGATGAACTACATCATGAACAACTTTGATAGGCCACTGTCAGAGTTGTTGGGCATGTTGAGGACAGCCGAGTTACAGATGAAGAAGGACAAGCCTAAGTCTGTGATGGTGATCACGAGAAAGAAAGGCAAGTCCAAGTGCAAGGGCAAGGGCAAAGCTAAGAAAGGTTCTGAAGCTAGCCAGGAGTCCAAGCCATCTTCAACTCTCAAGGCCAAGGGAGGCGTGACCAAGAAAGGAAATTGCCACCATTGTCAAAAGCCAGGACATTGGAAAAGGAATTGTCCTCTCTACCTGGAAGAACAAAAGAAGAAGGAGGCAACTGAAACCTCTACTTAAAGGTGTCATGAAAGTAAACTTGTAACACTTTTGAGATACATGATATCAAGATGTAAAGTGTAAAGCATTCTTACTTGGGGCAAGTGTTGCCTTTATAGATAGAAATACTTTAGTTTATTTTCAGCCAATAAGGCATGTAATACAGTTATGAACTGCTATTTCATACTTGCCAATAGATAGAAACACTTTATTTTTGCATATTGTATGACAATGATAGCAATTAATAAAGAGATGTTTCAATTTATAAAGATGTGATCTTTGTGGCAATGCCTTATTTATCTTGTGATATTTGATATGCATAAGATATGATGATACCTAAAAGTTATAGATAACTCAAACAATTTAATTAGCATTAATCATGAGAAATTCATTTCTAGTTTCCATATGATGGATAAAACTGGACTCTTTTGGTTAGAGAACCAGTAAGGGACATGAATATCTTGGACATGATTAATCAATCTTCACTAAAGTAGTGGAAGAGTGATTATCCTATTAGGTATAATACATGTGATGTATTTACATACCTATTGGAATAAATGCTAATACTTCAAATGGTGTTTAGAGAAATACCAATATGAATGTCTTGAAATGTTCAAGATTATCATAAATGAAGTACAAATTTGGTAAAGTATTAATTCTTGATGAGATCAATGAATGAAATACTTGGACCAAATGTTTGAGATCCTTATGAGTGATTATGATAGTGTATCATAGTGAACTCATGATTAAGGCATGGTGATGTCTGAATCAAGAAGGAATCATACTCTAAGGAGTTAGAGAATGATTATCAAATAACTGAATTCTTCTTAATAAAAGAATACCCCACACTAATAAAAGAAATTAAGAATCACAAGGGTTGTGAGTTCTTATATCTTTAACAGATACACCTCAATTATCTATGTGATGAGTTGTTCATGTGATGAGTCAACTATCAAGATGAATATGAGGAACTGAATCTTGAGTTATAGTTTAAAACCATTACATCCTAAATGACTTCCATGTGAACCATAAGGTATGACCTTGATGGTAGCACTCATTGGATCATATCCATAAGTGCAGATGAGTCTTAAGTGTTAAGTCACATGGATAACATTTTGAGAAGGATGATCCTTGTTGATTGCAACTTAATGACTAAGACATTTGGCATATGGATACTAAAATTGCATTCCTACGAGGAATAAAACCAGGATGTGTACATGACACAGCCTATAAGGTTTATGAATCCACTAATGCAAATGAAGTCTATAAGTTACAATGGACTAATCAATGTGATTGATTGAGTACAAGCAACTCAAAATTGGATCTTTATTTTGAAAATATAGTCAAAGGGTTTGACTGATATGTCAAAGATAAAGAAGTGATCTGTGATTTAGTGGGAGCGTATTCACATTCCACATATTGATGTGAAATGGAATTGTTCTAGAATGGAAATCCAAAAGTGGAAATTATCTTTAAGGAAGTTAGAGATGTTTCCTATGTGATAGGAATAGAGATCTATAGAGATAGTTCTCGAAAATCTCTTGACCTGGAAAGAGAAAGCATACATTGGCAATCTGTACTGAAGTGTTCAGTATGCACAGATTCAGTGGGAGAAAACTTATCCATGTTACATGGATATTAGTATCCCAAGGCCAAGTGTCCAATTCTTATGAAGAATGGGAACACTAAGAACAGATATGGATCTATCATGTATGTAATCATCCCATTATCTTGCATGTATGACATGGCAAGAATAAATGCATTCATCATCTTGTATGTAGGACATGGCAATATGATGTGCTCATCCTGATAACTCATATGTGTGACATGATGAGTGGATGACTGTCTGCTTCTAGTAAGTGTTACTGGAATACCATGAGAACTTGATAAGTGCTTGTGAAGCACTAGTTCTATGGAGAAGAGTTCGATGTAAAGAGTTACATTGATGCGAACTTCCGAAAGGACAGAAAATTAATCGCAATATATATATACATGAGATGTATAAAAGTGAATGTTTGTTGATAATTGGAAGTGTTCCAATAAAGCCATTTAAAAGGGAAAAGCCGAGTATCTATGTGTTAGTGAACAGCAGTGGATACTATATGGATCTTAAAGTTCATTAGATGAACTTATATTCCACTCATTGATGACAAGTCTGGAATCCTTGATCATGCAATGTGGCTAAAGGTTAGCAAATGGAATACAAGATCGCATATTACGGCAACTCCATCTCATACGTGTGACGTACAGCGAAGAGATGAGAGACATGTAATTTATACATACTTTGGCAAGGTGTTGCCATTACTCACTATGTTGGCACTACAACACAGTAACATGTGGGACATGTTTGAAAATCACTATGAATATGATTCATGGGTGATTGGCTCGCAGTGCAAGTGGGAGTCTGTTGGTATGTATGCCCTGAGAGCCAATCATGGGATGATTGGTGGGATACATTAAGATTGATTTGATAAACATAAAAGGCGAGCTTCCAATTCTTTCTGGTTCAGTCATATGAGATAGTGATAGAACAGATTGAATGTCTAGAGAATGACAGTACTCAATGACATATGCCTTCAGGTTCATGACCTGAACGATGAGATCATACAGATGCTAAGAGTTTATACATTCTTGTTATGTCCCTAGTCGGATGTCATTGTGGAAGGTAGATAGACAGCAATGACACACAAGACTAGATTGTGGTGTTGGTTGATGACAGAATCTCATTAGTCATGATATAGAGATATCAAACCAAACACATAGGTACTTGTTAGAGAACAAGGTACCAGACAGACCCACCATGAGTTTGACACATGGAACCATGAGATGGTAGTCACAGTCAGTACTCACAGTGATGGTGGTGAGTGTGATTCTTAGACCTGAAATCACTGCACTCAACACATGTCGTTGGGCACACTTTGACATCATCAAACGCAGTCCTGAAACATGGGTTGTTATAAAGGTGATGATTGGGTGGCTTTGACACATGGGGCTTTTGAGGTGTGAGTGATAGATATGGGATTTGTCCCTCCTGAGGGAGTTTGATATCCATGGCCACTTGATGAGTAGGATTGAGAAAGGCGTGCACGCATGTGTGAATCAGTATATGATACTGATGCCATACATATCTCTTCCAGTCTACTCTGAGATCAAGGAAGTGAATGAACGTTGACAGGATGACTGTTCCATGCCTCGAGTTCATTCGGGATATCAGTGACAAAGGAATTATACATTCGCTGTAACACCATTCACGGATTGTAGGATGAAAGTTGTTCTCCAACTTTCTACTTTCACTTGGGTAGCACTGATGTGTGACTAGGCACTGCTCTTTGCTTGTGAAGTCATAAGTGTTATGGACTTTCACTGCCAACGTGAAATGGACCTGCAGGGTCACACACATAGGATTTAACCTGGAAGAGGAGTTTTGTCCACAAAGCAATGTTTAGATTGATTACTAAAGGAGTTTAGTAGTTCAATTAAACACTCAATCAGTCGATAGCTCAATATCGTATGGTTCAAGGTGTTGGACGCATTGATTGGAGTATTGGATTGATTGAAATCGCAATTGACTGATTTTGCCCAACCTGTGCTCCCAACCGATCGGTTCATGTGATGAACCGGTCGGCTGAGGTTGCTGAACCGGTCGGCTGGAGTGTCCAGGCCGATCGGCTCATGCCCAGGTTGAAACGACCGGTTCAAGGGTTGAACCGATCGGCTCAACTGGTGCAACGGATCAGTTGGGAAAAGTCATGTCGGCAAGAATTTTCCTTTGGTTTCAAATTGCCCAATTTGATTGGGAATAATATTGGTATTCGATACCAATTGGGAAAGAAACAAGGAAAGTCTTTTTGAGCCAGATTAGGACCATGAACCGATCGGTTCAGGGCACCAACCGATCGGTTGGAGTGCCCCAAACGATCGGCTCAGGTCCAACCGATCGACTCAATGGCCGAACCGATCGGTTCAGTTGTGAACCGATCATTTCAAGTTGTGAAACGGTTGCTTTTTGTGGAAAATTCTTGAACCCTTCTACTCCTGCTTTAGTCCCGCATTGCCCGGGATGGAGAACCCTGTCCCATGACTCTCCTATATATATAGGGGTATTGAGGGCTTCTCAAAGTACAGCTCAGTGCAACCAGTTGCTCTGCAAGTTGTCATTCTCTCTGGTTTTGGTAACCGTGAGAGAGCCCGAGCAAGTGCTTCCCGCAAAAGGGAGGTGCAGCAAGGGAAGGACAACTGCAGTTGCAATAGGAGGCAGGAGAGCGTGTTGGCGACTAGTACGTCAACAGGAGGGTGCGACTCCTTCCACTTCCTTGTGGGACAAGGAGAGTGGAGTTCCAGGTAGTCCGTGTGGACTACTATAGAGGAGGGAGGACACTGCCGCTTAGGAGGACAACTGTCATCTGACAGTCCGGTTCGAGTAGGAGTTGTCAGTCCCGGTGCGACCAGGAGCTGCACAGACACCGTCGAAGTCCGGAGTTGAAGACCGTACATTGTGCGAGGTATTGTCGCCGAGCAAGCCTCGGGACAAGGTATGATTCCACAAACCATCCTTTCCTATTATATAGACGTTGACGTGTTTCCTCGGTATGGGTTGGGGAGAAAATTTTTGTTTCCGCTGCCTTCTTTGTCTCCCCTAAAACCCAACAGAAGCCTCCCTCTAGGTTGAGTGAACCAAGTAGGTTGTTGCCCATCTTCTCATCTCGTGGGAGATTGTTGGAGAAGATCCTTGGCTCTGATACCACTTGTTGGATCTAAGGGCTTTATAGGGGGGTGAATAGAGCTACAAAATTTCTCACCAAACAGATTAGACCTTCAAATTATATCAATTAGGAGCAATAGCTAAAAGGTAATTTGAAGTCCTAACTAACAAGCATAGAAAGAATGAGAGAGATTGATAGCAAGCACTTAATAAAGGGATGTAGAGTGGTTCCACACTTTAAACTAGAAGTGAGTCAATCCACTACCTAGAGAGGTCAACCTCTAGGACTTTGTAAGTTCTTTTCTCTATTAATCACCATAGAGATTACAACAATAGACCACCAAAGGACTTACCCATCTAAATACAAGGAGATCTCCACCTTTACAAGGAACTTACCCACTTAGTTTGAATCTTCAGCCTGCACCTAGGTCTTACCCATTCAAGCTCAAATCTTCAGCCTTTGAAGGGCTTTTCTTCTCCTCTTGGATCTTCTGCCTTTGCCTTCTCCTTCACCCGGAGAAGATCACCACCTCTTCATCAACCTTGAAGAGGATCAGCAACAGCTCCTTCTTCACTCGATGGAGCTTGTTTTCTTTATATTTTCTTCATGGAAGAAGGGGATAGGAAAGTAGTGGAAGATTGCGAGCTTTACATGCACACATGTGGATCTCTCTTACAATAATCCTAACTCACTCACAAATCACAAAATGAAGTGTAAATTAGAAAGAGAAAGGGTCTCAAGGGATGGTAGCACACTCAACTATAGCAAGGGCCTTGTATGTAGTGAATGAACCACCTTAGAATGAACTCCAAGTCATCCTATTTATAGCTGGGGGTGCTCCCTTGAGTTAGGGAACACTTAGGGTCGAATTATAGCCATTTTTGCACAAGGCAACAGATCTATTTTTGTCCAAACAAGTCACCAATGGTTAGAATCACTTTTTCTGCATTTTTTGTACAATCCATTTGATCGAGATTCAATAAAGGTAACTCGACCGATCGGCTAAAGGACAAACCCGATTTTCAAACTATTGGTCAAGTTTGCCCTGGGAAACTTGATTGATCAGTTAAAATCACATTTGGTCAGTAACCCGATCGGTCGAGTTCTGTAAATGCACAACTCGACTGATGCACTCTCCAGAAAATTAATCCAAGGGATCGGCAAGATTGTAACTCGACCGATCAGTAATCTGTGATAAATTTTCTAAAGTCATTAAAAAGTGATTAAAACTTGGTACTAAGTGTCCCACATAATTTTGTTATCTTAGTTACAAGTCATATCATCAATACAAGTGATTACAAAATTCTTCTAAGGTCATTTACATGAATTTCCTAATTAGCACACTTGCATTGCTTTCGACTTGAACTTTGACAAGCTAGGGCTTGTGTAAATTGATTCTTTTCATATACCTAACACTTGAGATCAATCTTGAATACACATATTAGATACATATGAATGGAATGGTAAAGTCATTATCAAAATATGGACAATCTATAACCTCTAGGTCAACAAAAATATCCTCATTAGTGAGGTGGAAGCCTTCTCTTTTCCCTTCTTGCATCTCTTTCATTAAAGTATGAATATAAGGATCAACACCTTGCATTTATTTAATTTGTTGCCCAACACATCTTTCATTTATAGTTGTGCCAGAAAACCACCAGAAGATGTCAAATCCATATGCACATTCATCTCTCTTAGAGACAAAAGCATGTCCCTTATAATGCATGTCATGGAATTCATTTCGATAGAAGGCATAGAAGATGATGACTTTCTACTCAATGCATCTGACATCACATGGGCCTTTCCAGGATGGTAATCGATTGTGCAATCATAGTCTTTAATCAATTCAAGCCATCTACGCAACCTCATATTTAGATCTTTCTATATGAAGACGTATTTTAGGATCTTATGATCAGTATACACCTGACAAGACTCTCCATATAGATAATGTTGGTAGGTCTTCAATGCAAAGACTATTGTAGCAAGTTTTAGGTCATGCGTAGGGTGGTTTTCTTCATGTTTCTTCAACTGTCTAGAAGCATATGCCACTTCCTTGTCATCCTGCATAAGAACACAACCTAAACCATTCTTAGAAGCATTACAATATACAACATAACATTTCCCTATCCCAAGAAGAGTTAGGACTGGTGTAGATGTGAATATCTTCTTCAATTGTTAAAATCCATTCTCACACTAATTTGTCCATATGAACTTGAGTTCTTTCCTTGTCAAACAAGTCAAAGGCACGGAAATAATGCTAAAGTCATGTATAAACCTTCTATAATATCTTTCTAGGCTAAGAAAACTCCTCACGTCAGTGGGTGTCTTGGGCTTCTCCCACTGGAGTACAAATTCCACCTTCTTGGTATCTACACAAATCCCTTTAGTGGAAATCACATGACCTAGAAATGCCACCTTAGATAAACATAACTCACATTTACTAAACTTGTCATATAGATTATTTTGTCTTAATACATGTAAAGCTAATCATAAATGCTCTTCGTGTTGCTCCCTATTCACACAATATATCAAGATATCATCAACGAAAACAACAATAAAGGTATTGACAAAGTACTTTATTCATCAGGTCCATAAAAGCTACTAGTGCATTGGTTAGTCCAAATGACATAACCAAAAACTCATGGTGGCCATATCTGGTCCTAAAATCTCTCGGGGACATCTTCAACCTTAATCCTAAGTTGATGATAATCTGATCGCAAATCAATCTTAGAAAACATGTTGCCCCTCTCAATTGATCAAAAAGATCATCGATCCCAGGCAAATGACATTTATTTTTGATAGTGAATTTGTTGATTTTCCAATAATCGATACACAAATGCATCGTTCCATCCTTCTTCACAAATAGCACTAATGCTCCCCATGGTGATGTGCTAGGTCAAATAAAACCCTTATCTAGCAATTCTTGTAATTGCTTCTTTAGCTCTCTCAATTCAACTAGAGCCATGTAATATGGTGCTTGTACAATAGGTTGAGTACCTAGAGTTAGATTGATCTCAAAATTAATCTCTCTAACTGGAGGTAATCCTAGCAGTTCATCAGGAAAAACATCATTGTACTCTTTCACTTGGGTGCATCAGATAAGGTATGGTTCTCAACCCTAGTAATCATTACATGTACAAGATAACATGTACATCCCTTCCTCATCATTTTTTCAGTAGTTGTAGAACATAACAAACATGTATGTAATACTTTCTTGTCCCCTTGAAAGATCCAAGAAAAATCTGCATCAGAGAAGATAACTTCCTTGGTAAAGCAATCTAGCTTCACACGATATTGCTCGAAGCAATTCATACCTAGCATAATATCAAAGCTATGTACTTCAAGTGGTAATAAATCCAATTGTATGCATTATCCATTAAATCTTAGAACACATCCTGGACAAACCCTGTCACAATTGTAGGTTGTATAATAGGCATCTCTAACAAGAAATCATAAGGTATCTCCTTAACAACAAGCTAACCTCTAGCTATGACACCACGGGTCACGAAAGAATGTTTAGCACCAAGGTCAATCAATATTGTACAAGTATAAGAATGGATGTAACTTAAAAAATCTATCCTGTTACAACATGTGGAGAAACTACTCCCTCCTACTGAGTCAAAACATAAGCACGGGTTGTCGCCTACTGCCTACCTCATCCTCATCCTCTGCCCTGATGTATTGTGGCTCCCTAAGTGTTGGAACCTGCATGTGATGCATACCATCTACTTGCACTATGTGGTGTTGTCAGTCTCTGTACTGTAGTCATTGACTGTTGCTGAGTTCTCTATGGACAATCCCTGACAAAAATTCCTTCCTGACCATATATGAAATAACCCTTGAAATCAAGTCCACAACATGAACCTTTATGGAACATGTTGCAGTATGTACATTATGGTGGTGTTGAGTGAAAGCTTAACCTATGCGGTCCTATTACAGTTCTTGTACTCTGTGTCCTCTATGGTGTTGGTCCCCTAGATGCAAAATAGTAGTACCACTGCCATATGGAATATGTGGCAGTGCACTAGATGGTGTGTTTGACCTCCTAGAATGATATCGACAGCCTAGTCATCCTCAGCTGTGCACTAAGTCATGGCTTGCTCAACTCACCACCTGCCCTCTTGTGGGTCTCAAACTCCCACCTCTACTAGATGACATGCTCCACACGCCTTACTACATCAACAAAAACATGAAAATTTTCCCTTGATTCTATCACATATATCCTCTCATGTAGATCATAGTTCAAGCCTTGCTCAAAATGTCAGATCTTATCCTCATATGTGACACATAGTTGAGGATAAAACCTAAGAAAATCCAGAAATAGAAACTCATATTAAAAAACTATCATCTGTCTCTACCTCAGAGTCTCAAATTGTTGGATCTTGTCACATATGTATTTGGTAGGATAATAGAGGGAATCAAACCCTCTTTATGAATTCAGCCCATTTTAGACTCTTTTCAGCCACGTGTGTCTCTTCCAGCTCCACCAATGACTTGCACTACCTTTTAGAAGATAAGTAGCATGGTTCACCTTCTCTACATCAAATACATGAGCTATTTTTAAACACTTTTAGTTTTATATAGCCAAACATCCACTACTGTAGGATCATAAGTGTCATAGAAGTCATAGGCACCCATCTTTCTCAACCTCTCATAAGACCTACTAATATCACACAATGGATCAAGAATGGTGGGAGGTGATGGGGGGACTACTCTTGTTTCTGGATGAGCCATCATTAACACTAGTCTATGTGCCATAGCATAGAGAGGATCAGTGGTACATAAGGTAGTCACTGAATGATGTTGATCCATTATTTCAATAGGAGGCTCTTCTTGCCCTAGTTCATCCCTAGAACCACCTAATGGAGATGCCAGATAGCGACTCTCTGCTTGTCTTCACCTTTACCAGCCATATTTTGAAAAGAAGAGAATATGACATATATCATTAGATACTTTGAAGGACCCAATAAGACTCATAGACTCATCTAATGTCCATGTACATAGACACTAACAATAACCTGGGCTCTAATGCCACAATTTGTGGGACTCCACCTATGATACCCCACAGTTTTATCCAAACGACCCACACTAATCCTCAAATTGGCATTTAAATCTTAGAATCAAAACATTCAATTATATGAAAAACACAAATAACTTTATCCATTTAATTTTAGGTCTGTCACAAACAATTAAAGTAGTATTCATTTTTATCAGATCAAATATAAGAAAACCCTAGATGTAAGCATTGTTCAAGATAAAACTAATAATACAACATGAAGTAGAAATTTATATTATTACATTCACATAAGTGACCTAGATCAAGATAAAGTACATCACTACAAGCGCACACACCCTCCCAAAACTCCCCAGTATATGGACGGCCTATACATATAAACTGCAACAAGAAGAAAACTCTCCACCTCAGATGGTGAAGAAAAGATCACTGTGAATGAGAAACTACTGGGTGAACTGAAGTTGAATCAATACCTATAAAATTTTAAACCACCACTTATTAGCACACTGAGTGAGTGGAGCAGGTTCAAGACAAAACTAGCATTGAACTAATCCTTTTTGAACTGATCAAATATAAGTGAATTTCAGACTAAATCAAACAATTACAAATATCATGTAGTACATAGAATGAACATGAAATAACGAATAAAATAACATGTATTTGGAGATAGATAATCAAATCTTGTTCTTGTATTGTCAAGATTTATTGTTAGGTTTTCCCTTAAATTACTTGATTTGTACCTGATCAAGTAGAAGTCATCACACCATGTTCTCGTGTCAACGAATCACTATCCACGTCTTAGGATTAACCAAAAATCCTAAGATAAGCAAAAAACTCTAGTCTTCCTTAGAGCTGCCAAACACTTCTAAGTAAGAGCATAAAGCCTGTCTACCTTACATACCTCATCTCATGTACATGAGATAGGTTTAATAACATAAATATCAATGATAGGGCATCATGTATGAGATATTAAACAAAGCTATCCCTACTGATCCCTTTCACATCAAGATTCCATATTCTATAACAATGTTATGAATACAATTTATTTTATTTACTTAGCAACAAAGAATTTAGGTTAGTATCTCTTCTTGAAATCTTTCCTAAATTTAGGTGATCTAGCCTTCAAGGTCTAGAATCACACTCTGCATTCCTTTTCATAATTTAAGGACTATTAGAAGGAATCCTATTTCATTTTTCTTGTGTAGACCTTGGAGGAAAATCATAGTGTCTAGAGTTCCTATCTAGATGACTTAGGTTATAATGAATATTAAGTGCATTTACTCACTTTAAGGAAAATATGAGGCATTTATATCACATATATGTGATTTCGTGTTCTAACCCTAGAATTTGTGGATTAGTTTTTTAGAGATACATTATGTTTCAATTTAGATTACAACTATCATCATATAAATTCAAATGAACCAATCACAACTCAAGAATTCATATATTATGCACAATATTCCATATTCAATCAATATTCAACATTTGCAATGTATAGATAATAATGTGAAAACTGAATTTGAGAAATGTGTATTACTCATGATCAAGAAAATTTAACTTACATTTGCTTCATTTTCAAGGATTAAGGTAAGAATCATATTCAATATCAAGAAAGCAGAACGATCCTATACAATGTTGGAGTTGCTCAATTTCCACCAATTGTATTGTAATGAGTAGATTTTATGGTATAGTTCAACAAGAGTTTTCAAATGAACCTACACCACCCACCTTAGGTGTGAATCACCTAAATTTTTTATCCCAGCTACAACTAATTCTTGAATCAAATTCTAGCTTCAAGGAAATTAGATTTTTCCTGCACCTATATGCTCAAGAACCTAGAAGAAGAAGAAATGAAGAAAAAGAATGAGAGAAGTGATTAATTTGGGATATTTTGATCCAATCAGTGGAGTGATGAGTTCTATACACAAGAGAGAGTAAAAGAAATTAAATCTAGCAAATATTGATGATGTATATAGGATTTACCAACCTTGGAAAGAGAAAACCCAAAAATATGAAATTTCAACTTTAGGTTCTACAAACCCTAGAATCCCCTCCTCTCTCAAGAATTCATAAGCTCTAAAGTGTAGGACGGAAATGGGAGGTGATTGGATTGTAATAGTGTCCTATAAACTCATTAAGGTGCTTAGAATAATTAATTATAAACATTTTCTAGTCCATTTCTATTGTTCTAGAAAATCTAGTAGGCCAAGTTGTTCCTGGTAGAAACTTGACCGACACAAGGTTCTTTTGTGACATCCAAATGCTCCAAAAATTACGAAAATTTAATATGTTATCTAAAATCAAGTATACAAGCTACAATTAAAAATTTCAACTCAATTGAATAATCCAATAAATTATTAAAAATCAAATATTAGGCAGTTGTACTTCAACCTGTATAGCATGGTCGACTGAGTTTGTCCTGGGAAAACTCAAGCGACCAACAGGTCCAGGAAACCCTAAAAGTTTTGAAATTTTTCACTAACACTCCTGCTTGAGTTCTCCAATACATATTCAAAATTTAAGGTAATATGAGTTACATACATGACTTAACACTAAATTCATAATCACATTTTCTGTTGTTGATTTCATACAACTAGGATTTTCAATTTATAACCCTACTAACCTAATCATTCACAACACTAATATAACAAACAAGGTTTAAGATTTCAATTAATATTCAACCTAATTAGGAGAAAATAAAATCAATAAATATTGATGCTTAGGACGAGTGAACTAGGATTTAATGTAATTTAGGAATGGGTCCTTACAAATTTCTTGGAACGAGGAAGTATGAAATGTTCATTGAAAGTTGATGTAATAAACCTCCCCAAACTTAGCATCTATCTTTTTCTTAAGCTAAAAATTCAAATCAAATTGTATAGGCGAACGAGTAGGATAAAAGATTGATAATTGATTTTTATTCCAGACTCATATCAAACTGTTACCAATTCTTAAGATGATTCTTTTTCCTACTCATGTTTCAAAGATCCTTCCTTGCCAAGTTATATCAACAATTATTTCTCATGTACTATCTCTAACACACATCTCTATTCTAGAGCAACTTTCACTATCATTTTTTTATTGTATGGGAGGCAGAAAAAGCATGGGTAGGTTCAAACGCTTATGGATATCCCTTTCGTTTCTTTGGGTCATTCAACTATAGGTTTGTTTAGTGGGCAAGTGGTCCCTACAGTCCAAACCAATTGGTTTTGAAGTAGTGATTGCACATCCTAAGTCCCATCGCCCCAGATTGATATATCTTTAATGAGAACCATCAATGATTGGGGTGTGTAATATGGCTTTAGAAATTACCAAAAATGACATATTTGTATTCAAGAGAGCAACTATATATTGTTCTGATAACGTCTTCCACTCACAAATTTGGCACAACTGTCTTATTTTATTGGCACTCAGCCTTTTATTCCTCACTCTTTTTAGGATTTTTCATTGGGCCTGATTATGGGATGGAATACGAGGTAGCTCTTTCTCTATCCATGAGTGTGCATCTTTGACTGAATATGAGTTTGTCCTTTTGATTTTACATGGTCTAAGAAAGGATCTTATGATTACTGGGATTAGAATCAAGTTAACAGAATCTGCAATATTTTGCTGAGAGAATGACATAAAATCAATGTCATCATCAAACAAGACATACCAAAATGGCGTGACTCATTTTTTTTTCTTTACACCACATTTGTACAAAATTAGCTTTACAGAACAAACTGAGCATGTGTTTGGGAAGAGAAAACAATCAATCCTATCATGTACATAAGAAGAAAACTTTCAAACTTTTGAAGACAAATGAGAAAAGGATTAGAAAATGAGTTAAAAAGAATAAAATTTGGGTGATACCTATCTCACATAATTAACCCTCAACTTATTACATACTCTATAAAAAGTAAGAAAGATATGGAATTAGGTTAGATTTTTAGACAACACTCTGGCATTGATTCTCGTCTATCCATTTGGAGCATGATCGCATGATTTTCATGCATGTGATGGTATTTCTCCACTTGGCATTTGTTAGCTTTTTGGATATGCCACACATTCATATTTCAATGATGCAAATATTTCCCAATTTGTTGCACTAACATGTGTATTGAGTGTTTTAGGTGATCAAGGAACTTAATCAATATCCAATTACAAAGACCATGCAAATTTTATTTGATTGAATGCTTGCAAATCAAGACTCTACCATGAATATAATTGTACTCGCAAGTTTTTGTACAACTTGATAGACATAATGTAAGGAGAAGTGATGATCTTCCAAAACCTACCCGAAACCCTAACCCGCACTCATAAGAAGCCTCTAGGGTTGATAGGTTTCATTAGATAAAACATTAGATATGTTTTTCATAGATTTGCACATTCACAGAGTCTACCTCTGTCCAAAAATTTGTCAACCGAGATAGGTTTGGTTGAGCTTTTTGTCAACCAAGTATAGATTACTAAACTAGTTGACCAAGTAGTTAGAACGACACTTACCCATTAGAGCCAGTTTGACACTTAGACCAAACTCAGTCAAAATATTTCTCGACCGAGGAAGTGTCCAATTGAATAACTTCTCGACCCAAAATGTTCTGGAACCAAAAAATAATAACGATCAAACTAGCCGTTGATAATCAGTCAATTGCATCCAAATGGCTAAATGACCTCTAAGAACACTCTAGAATCTACTTGTAAACATTTCCTATGGTCTTAGGACACTTATGTACAACAAATTGAACAACAATTAAGACCATATACACATCCTTGAGCATAGTACATACTTGTCATCATTCTCAAGAGCTTAGGTCTAACATTTCAAGTTGTAATCATTCCATCCTAAGCCCTTAGCTCAGATATAGTATCCTCTCCACCTAATATTACACTGCATAAACCTTTTTGGAGTGTATCATCATCACTTGTCCATTAGAGATTTATTGTATATCTTGTGAGCTTATTTTGTTTCTCTCTTTATCCATTATGTTTCTTCTTTGTTGTATTATTCTTGGGTTACTTCTTAGAGTGAAGGCTTCTAGGAACTTGTGAGAAGGATTATTCTCAACTTTGTACTCTTCTGATGTCTGTCAAAGAAGAGGTGAAGCAACAATGTTCTTCCACATCCATAGAAGAGGCGAAGAGGGTGACCTTCTGTAGCCCGTCAAAGAAGGTGTAGTTTCTCCCTGAGATGAAAATGAGGGCTAGTATTGCGCCACAAAAGACACTGATAAATTTTGTATATTGTGTATCGATATATAAAAGGAATAAAATACATGATTTGGAAATCATGGTTGGAAACAACTAGGTAGTGGACTGACATCTTTTGACAGAACCACTCTAAATCTCTATGTACCATTGTGGTTGCTTGCTTCTCTCAAATTTTTGTGAGATAAGTGTTTTAATTTGCTTAAAATTAACCAAAAACTTTATTCATGGATGTAGAATCATTATCATGGGTGATTCAACTTGTTCCCCTCCTTATGGTTCAATATCTTAAAGAATTTCTTATCCTAAGTAATCATTTTTGGTCATCTGAGCTGTTCAAGAGTTCTTTTCTAATCTCACTTGCATAAAAAATGATTTCTTTTTCTCTTCCATGGTAAATGGCAATAACTTTACCTTTGATGGGGATCCTATATTCACCTTGCTAGACATCAACTAAACTGATTTTACCCACCATATTGATTTCACCACCAAAAATCCTCTAATCGAGTTTTCATAACTTTTTACAAGAAGAAATTTCCCTAACCAATATTAAAAGATTTCTTCTTATCCCTGGTGCCACTCATAACGAAACAAGAGGAACTATCTATGCCTCTTCTCTCACTCAAGAAGATCGAATCATCAATCTCATTATTTGTTCAAATATTTTGTCCTTGGGCCAAAAAAATCATAATTTCCTCAATTTCGCTTGTACCTCATTTATGCTATTCTCTAGAAAATTCCCATTAATATTGTGAAGATTCTCTTTCATGAAATGCTTGAGTATAAGGGATCACCACCCTTTTCTTATTTCATATGTCATCTCATTGAACAATCCATTGGTGAACCTCTCTCTCTAAATTAGGTTATCCTCGGGACCGTCTTCCCCACAAAATTAATCTTCAAACTATTGAAAAGATGGGAATTGACTTTGGCCATAAACGGTCTAGAAATGTAGAAGAGGATCCACAAGAACCTACTCCTCCCCCTCCTCCACCTTCCTCTTACACTCATGAGAATGACTTTGCATATTTCAAAGGTATTGCCTATCAACTTGGAAAACACATGGATTATCAACATCATGCAATGCCATATCTCAATGAACGCATGCAAGCCTTAATACCAAATGTCCTAGATAAATATCCTTCTCATTTTTATCTTGGGAGCATCCCTCCATACAACCTAAACTTTAACTATTTAAAACCACCAACATCACCATCCGACCTCCCTCACAAACAATTTTCTGAATCCTAGCTTCAAGATATCGCTGTCCACTTCAACTTTTATCGAGCTCCTACTTTTCTTAAAGAATATGCATTGATGACCACAAATGCTTTAACTTGGGAAACTATTGTGCAATACTGTGGTGATGCTTCATTTAGAGGAGATGACCCTAATGTGGATTTCATTCTTGATTTTGTTAAGAGTTTGTAAATCTTTTCTTTAGATCCATGTCATTTTTTATGTATTTCTTTCTATTTCCAAGCATTGTACTCTTGTTGATCATGAATGAATGACATTTATGTTTTCTTAAAGTCCATTCTTCCCATGGATATTTTTGACATTTTCTAGAGGGAGTATTATATCAAGGGGGAGAAGTAATTCTGAAAACTCTCTTAATCTTAACCTGGATTTAAATAGCATGTGCTATCACTCAAATAAATATTATGAAGCAACCTGTAAGAATCTCAATCGAATACATCTGGGACCTAGCAGTAACTCAATGAAAATTATTCTCGACCGAAGTAACATAAGTAACAAAATTTATTTGAATCTTTAAATACTTACTTTTACATATTCAAATCTTACTAATCTCTTGGGTTCTATATCTGACATTAATGTCTTACCATGGACAAAAAAGGATAAATTATTCCAAGCAGAAAATTCTTTGTGCATAATAAAATTCATTTGAAATTTGGTTTTCAAGCTCAAAATTTTGTGCGATCTTTCAGTTGCTACATTTGACATGAATGATTTATGGCTATCTCATTGAATCTTTTTTCTTATGTTTGAGCTCTATTTAATTGATATGAGATTAAGGGGGAGCTAAAAAACTTTTAATATAACTTGTATCTCTTTTACTACACTGAATTGATTCTCTATATCAATGTAGGCCTAACAACCTTTGACATTTGGTGTAGAGATTCTTTTAGAGTTGTAATTATGGTACTTAATGGCTTCTTTATATCAATATGGGATTAACATCCCTTATATTTGGTCTAGAGATACTTTTTTTGACCTCATTTTTGTGCTTAATGGATTCTTGAATCATATTTGGGCTTAACATCCCTTGAAAATGATTAAGAAATCAATTTCAATGTTTGACTTTTGATATTTGTGATTTATGGGATATTTTTATCATTAAGGACTTAACATTCCTTTCGTTGGTAATTATAAAATATTTTTTATGTTCCTTGGTCAAATATGACTTTTTGTCTATGCCCTAATGTGATTAATGACTATTCTTGTTTCCAACTTTTCCCATCAATTGGTATTTCTTAATACATTGGGTATTAATTTTCCCTCTCTAAATGACTATCTTGTTGCGGGGAGTATCTCCTTGAGGGGGATCATTGGTAAGTATTGAACCTTTTTGACTTCAAATAAAGGGGGAGAATAACCTATGAGATAAATTGGCTATCAATAGATCAACTTAAAGGTATGAAATTCTATTTGGTCACTTTCAATTTATCTTATGGAAATATTTGTCATCATAAAAAGGAGGAGATTGTTGGATTTTTGGATATGCCACACACTAATATTTTGATGATGCAAATATTTCCAAAATTGTTGTACTAACATGTGTATTAAATGTTTTGGGTGATTAAGGAACTTAGTTAAGATCCAATTACAAAGATCATGCAAATTTTATATGATTGGATGATTGCAAATCAAGATTGTACTATAATAATTATACCCGTGTGTTTTTATACAACTTGATAAACATAATGTAAAGACAAGTGACGATCTTCCAAAACCTACCCAAAACCCTAACCCACACTCATAAGAAGCCTCTATGGTTGATAGGTTTCATTAGATAAAACATTGGATAGGTTTTTCACACATTTACACATTCACAGAGTCTACCTCGGTCCAGAAATTTGTCAACCGAGACAGGTTCGGTCGAGCTTTTTGTCGACGAGTATAGAACGTTAAACTAGTTGACCAAGTAGTTAGAATGAAACTTATCTGTTAGAGCCAGTTTGACACTTAGACCAAACTCGGTTAAAATATTTCTCGACTGAGGAAGTGTCCGGTCAAATAGTTTCTCGATCCAAAATGTTCTGGAACAAAAAAATAATAACGATCAAATTAGTCATTGCTAATTAGTCAATTTCATCCAAATGGATAATTGACCTCTAAGAACACTCTAGACTCTCCCTAAATCCATACTAACCACTTGTAAACATTTCCTATAAATAGGAGTGGTCTTAGGACACTTATGTACAAGAAATTGAATAACAATTCTGATCATACACATCCTTGAGCATAGTACATACTTGCCATCCTTCTTAAGAGCTTAGGTCCAACATTTCTAGTTGTCATCATTCCATCCTAAGACCTTAGCTTAAATATAGTATCCTCCCCACCTAATATTACATTGCATAAACCTTTTTGGAGTGGATCATCATCACTTGTCCATTAGACATTGATTGTATATCTTGTGAGCTTATTTGGTTTCTCTCCTTCTCCATTCTATTTATTCTTTGTTGTATTATTCTTGGGCTACTTCTTGAAGTGAAGGCTGTCCAGGAACTTGTACAAAGAAGGATTCTTATCAACTTGATGCTCTTCTACTGGCCGTCAAAGAAGAGGTGAAGCAATGATGCTCTTCTGGGTTCATCAAAGAAGAAGTGAAGAGGGTGACCTTCCGTGACCAATCAAAGAAGGTGTAGTTTCTCCTAGAGTTTAAAAGGAGGGATAGTCTTGTGCCACAAAAGTCATCGGTAAATTTTGTGTATTGTGTACTGGTATATAAAAGGAATAAAATACATGATTTAGAAATTTCCAACAAGGTAGTGGACTGATGTCTTTTGACGGAACCACTCTAATCTTTGTGTCCACTTGTGGTTGCTTGCTTTTCTCAAATTGTTGTGAGCTAAATATTTTAATTTGTTTAAACTTAACCAAAATCTCTATTCACTCCCTCTAGATCTTTTCACCATTATACTATGATGATTTGAAGAACAGAAAGAGAGGACATGACGTAGAAGACATAGTCATTTTATAAGGGTCTTTGTTGAGGACTATGGTGAAAGAATTGGGGATAGCTCTATTTCTTTTTGCTATGAGAATGATATCCCTTGCCATGTTTGTAGATAATATAATGTTAGAATTAATGTTATTTAGTTGATTATGTTGTGTGGGCCTAATTGTCTTAGCTCATTAGGGATAAGTTTGCTCCCCTTGTACTTGCCTCATTTCCAATATATAGGATATAAGTGTGTCGTCTACCAATAATAAAATATCTCACTTACCCTCCCATCTTAGTTTTCACATAGTATCAGAGGACCGATCCTAACCTAAGGAGACAAAGAAATAACCTCTGCCTGTTGGTGGTCGTTGTCTCTTCTTTTCTTGGCCACCCTCTATGCATAATCTTGACTTCCATGGTTGTCTCCTCTCTTGTTCTTATGTAAAAATCTAATCTTTTTACCATTTCTCTCCACTCTGATCACCATCACCTATATCTATCAACCTCCACCTGTAGTCGTATCTAGTCTGCCCTTCCTTGAATTCTCCCATGATCTAATCATTACATTGATGTTTACATATCTTTAGTTGGCAACAACAACCATCCTAGCTGCCACCATGACTCTAGACGCCAACCATAGTGACATCACACCGCCTCTAGCTTTCAATAGCAGTAGCCACGCCACAGTCACATAGTTAAGTAGCCATGCCACACCGATGTCAGTAAACTGTTGTCATCACCAATTAGCATAGCAGTTGCCAATCACAGTAGCATTTGTAACGCCCGAGCCCAACATCCTAGGCTCAGGTAGAGTTTTAGGAATGATGACTGGACCTACAGACCACCACTAGCCTTAACTGCGCACTTTTTCCTCACTCACGTGCAAGCCGGGGTCAACTTCTCGACTGGTCACCCATCCTAGTACTACTCCAAGTTGAGCATGCTTAACTATGGAGTTCTTTAGTGATGGGCCCCCGGGATAGGAGGCGTACCTTGGTGATATGGGTAGTCCAATCATTCCTTATAAGATCCTTTTACCCGAGGCCTCAAATCTTGGGACGTTACAATCTCCCCCACTTAGACTCTTGACGTCCTCATCAAGGCTCAACTATATGACCTCATAATACTTCCCCATTTCGGTGTAGACCTAGTATAGCCCATTTACACCCAACTCCCGATTATGGAATACCAACACAAGGGTGGCTACATCAACCATGGACAACCCTTTCCAACATGTCTGGACCGCACGACTCAAGATTGGAATGCTACATGCCCATGTGGGCCCCACCTACTGGAGGAGTTATGGCTCTGATACCATTTGTAATGCCCGAGCACAATGCCCTAGACTCTAGTAGAGTTTAAGGAATGACGACTGGCCTTACAGACCACCACTAGCCTTAACTGCACACTTTTTCCTCACTCACACGCAAGTCAGGGTCAACTTCCCGACTGGTCACCCATCCTAGTACTACTCAAAGCTGAGCACGCTTAACTATGGATTCTTTAACGATGGGCCCCCGAGAAAGGAGGCGCTCCTTCATGATATGGGGAGTCCAATCATTCCTTATAAGATCCTTTTATCTGAGGCCTCAACTCCTGGGACATTACAAGGAGCCTCCACCACTAGCAGTGCACAATGACCTCCCATCAACCACAAGCTAGTATGTCACCTCCATTACCAACATGGGTAGTCATCGCCACCGTGGGAAGCCTTCATCAATCCACAGTGGGCAAGCGTAGTCACAAGGCACAACTATGAATCCACAAGGAATAGTCATTGTTTGGATACTTTTTACAAAGTCGAATGTTGTCGTACTATCTCTCTATTTGTCACAGTTACCCATCTTTTCCCATTACCCATATCTCTAGAATTTTCCTATTTTGACCCTCTTTTTACAAATTTATGCGTGATCACCAACGGGATCCCTTAACTAGGGGGAGTGCATCCCTCGGACCTTCAAATTTTGACGACCATCTACTAAGGAGCCCCTTAACATCTACCTTAAAAATTTACAATGACTCTCCTTCTCCAATTTTATCCCCTACCTCTCCTAGTGTTTGCATCTCTTTCCACATGTATGACAGGTGTTGTTTCTTTTCTAGACCAAATACTCATTCACTTTGTATTTAGTGTGTGGGAGGGATATAGGGGAGAGAGAGAATGTATGAAGAGGGAATATAAGCATAAAGAGTACGAGAGATATTATATTTATCAGTATAGACTATTCTAATCTCCATGGAGCTTCTTATTCTTTAGCACACCCATATTTCTGATGCCTTTGTGGTGCCTTATTCCTACTAAGCATTGTGCTTCTAGTGTATCACTGCTGTACATCTTTCCTAATGACACTATGCTTCTTCATGCTTCTACTACATCACTAGTGTATCTATTTCCCAATGACATTGTGCTTCTTCATATTTGTGCCTCGATATGCATGTAGGTTGTCAATATGTTCTTATTTCCACTTGGCACCAATTCATTCAACGTTGAAGGATCTAATTTGCAACATTTACACATTATAACATATTTTGTTGTACTTATTCTGATATCTTGTTCCCTTTGGATTTTAGTTTTTGTGATTATCATGCTGTATATCATAAAATGGGTGGTTACTTTTCAAGAAGCTCATCAATATCAAGCCTATAAATATTAACTACAAGGTTAATCACTTGTCCATATTTTATCTTCACCAAGATATTTTTCATGTCTTCTCTAAGCTACACCTCAAAGCTACATGTCAAAGCTCATGCCTTGAATGTATAATTGCATCATCCTCTTCTAATAGAGAAAGTTAGTACCACCAAAGATAGGTGGACGCATGGAGAAGCCACCCTCTATGTTGAGAGAACCAAACATATTTTCACCCATCTTCTCTTAATTGTGGGAGTAGATTGTTCGAGAAGTCTAAGCTCTGATACCACTTATTGGATTTATGGGTTCTAGGAGGGGATAAATAAAGCTAGAAACACTTACACAAAAATCATCAGACCTTGAAGATATTTGCTAAAAAGATATTGCAGGTATGAAAATCAAGGAAGAGAGAGATTGAGAAAGCACCAAAAAAAGACTAAGATTTATAGTGTTTCCAACCTCCAAACTACAAGATGCACATCCTCTACCTAGAGGGGCCAATCTCTAGGATTTTGGACCTTGTTACAGTCTTTATATTGCACAAGGAGAGTTACAATAAGAGATCATTATTTTCAAGAATGAGGGTAAGTAGCATTCCTTTCTAGATAAGGGGGCCAATAACCATTACAAAGGTCTTACCTATCTACCTACCAAGAATCTTCTTCCTTCTTCAAGGACTTAGCCATTCTTGTAGAAGATCTCGAACCTTTGATTTACCACCTCCTTCTTCAAGGAAGTCACCTCCAAATCACCAAGTTGAGAGAGAGATTGGGAAGGAGGGTGAAGAGCTTTGATAATAGCACAATGGAGAATCTCTTCAACAAAGATCATAACTCAATCAGATTGGATGTAGAGAAGTAATCAACATTGAGGTAGATTAGGGGATTTTGGAGGCATAATCACTCAACTATAACAAGGGAGCATAGAAGGCAAACTTGGAATGAAGTCCAAGGGATCCTTAGTTGAGGATTCCTACTAGCCGAAAGAGGCACTTGGATTGCATTCTAGCCATTTTTGGGGTTGCAACAAATCTACTTTTAAAGTTTACAACACTCTAAACAGCTAGAAATAATTTTTAGCACTTTGTAGAATAATGTTGTCCGTTGAGTTACCTTTTGGGTAACTCGACCAACACTGCTCACTGTCTTGCCAATGACATTTGTCAGTCAAGTTTCTAATTGATAATAAAACTCAGATAATGGATGTATTAGACTTTCCAATGCTAGCTGCCAATCGAGTTACCCCAGTGCAAACTCGGATGATAGTGTGTTCTCTTAAAAGCCCAAAGTGGCTACTAGTCGAGTTACCTGAGGGGAAACTTGACTGACAAACCTTCCTATAATAGATTATTACAAATACTAAAAAAGTGTATCAACATTCAAATTAAGTGCTCTACATTTACATTAAGCTTGGTTACAAACCATATATTCAACATAAATGATTTATAACATGATTCTAATAGATGTACTATCTATTTTTCAATTCTTGCACTTGTATTGAATTTGACTTGTTTTTCGGCAAACTAGGGTTTAGTAATTTCATCCTCTTGATGTACCTATCTCTGAAATGGAAGTCAAATAGACACATTAGATAGAAATGAATGGAATGATTAGGTCTTCATCAAAATATGGACAATGTATAACGGTTAGGTCAACATTATCCCCCATTTTGAAGATGACAAGCCATTCATAAGCATATTGAAATTATAGAAATTGTAAATATTTTACCTTTGACATTAGGGGATACATGAATATGTGATGGACACTTCTCCCCCTCAATTTATGATTCCCTTTACCTATATGGTTAGTTCCTTCAGAAACACAACTAAACCATATATATGCTATTTGCAACCAATTTTCCATAAGCAAAAAGATATGCAAATATAGATCAACTTTAATATGTAGCCAATATGTTTCTCCCCCTTTTCATATAAAAAAGAGAGGGGGTAGAAGAGATAATATAGGTATTATCCATCCATACGAACCATACAAAAACACCAAGACACATCAAACTAGAGGGAGAACTAATATCATTAAATCATAATAAAAAAATGGAAGAGTATATACTTCCAAACTCACAAAATAAGTAGTAACATAAGTGTACATGGTATGATAATTACAACAAAAAGAAATCAAATCCATGATAAATGCCAAAATTGTGAAGAATGACATAAATAAGTAAATAGTAGCCTTAGATACAAGTTCTCTATGTAATACATGTTAAGATCACAAAATACAAGTACATGGGCACTCTAAGACTTAGGAACTACTCATCCTAAGATGATTCGCCCTGAGCTGGGTCATAATACTCATCACTAATTGGCTCCAATCTTGGGAAGTAGGTGAAACATCAACACCATATTCATCATCATCCTCATCATCTTTATCACCATCTTCATCACCCTCAACATCCTCATCATCTAAAACATCCACAACATCCTCTTGCTCCTCCATCATGACATCCTTAGAAGGAGTGAATGGGCATGTAGCCATCCATCTAGCATTTAGGTCATACCAGTGGCAACCGGCCATGGTCTGCTCATAGGTGGGCATAAAAACCCCACTAAAATCAATAAGAGTAGTTGAGGTAGGGTCAGACAGAAGAGCTAGTCAGACTCTAAGGTGGGTGAGAGACTATAAGTGGAAGTGCAACAATAGGAGTAGAGTGGACATGGGAGGTAGAATATCGATGTGCTAGATAAAACTAATCATACACATAGGTAGAATAATTAGTGGTAGAAAAGGAGGGATGCTATGGTGGATAAGGGGAAGGGCAAGATGGGTTCATGTTTAACATGATGTGAATGAAGTCCATGTGAAGATGTTCTTTAACTTGCATATGATAGGCATTCTTCTACATCATGTACCCCATGAGTGACTCACTGGATACAAAGTAAGAAGCCCTATCAATTCAAGATGGAGTAGGAGGGGACTACGTGTGCTGACTGGTCTGATAAGATGAGGCACCAGGTGTGGAAGAGTTAAGGAAGGACTTTTTCGTAGAGGTTTCACTATTTTAAACACCTCTCCTACTAGAAGGATAGTTGATATAAGTCAGGAGAGATTTCTCAGTAAGGAAGTGAACAAGGCCACAAATTAGGTTAGGGTATGGAGGGTGAGAGTCCTTAGTGTTCATCTCAGAGTCAAAGCAGGTCATATGGTGAAGAATGTATCGATCCCACTTGAGTTTGTTCCCTTGAAGAAGACAATACACAATCACTACAATTTATTCTACATTGTCAATTTTGTTTTTCTTTTGATCGACATTACAGTTGAAAATTAGGGTAATGATGTGTGTCTTAATGTCAAGGGCTTTAGCGGGAAGGATTATAGGGATTCCCGAGTTTCTTTAAGAATGTGTGAATGGCAGAGATAGTTCTAGATCAAAAAAATTTATAGAACTTCTCTAGATAAAGTAAGTCAACATGACTGGGGTAGGTGGTCTCCCACGAGTTGGATGTAATGGATCCAATGAGATAAGAATTGAGAGAATCCTATATCATTTCGATCCTAATTCTAGAGAACATGGAGGAAAGAGTGATCATGGTATTGAGTGTAGGCACCAACGTAGTGTAGTTTCATGTGAGATTTGCATATAACTCATGAACAAACTTCATCCTATAGAAAGAAATAGAGAAGAAAAGGCATTCAATACAAAGTGTCCCAAGACATTGATTAAGAAACATGTGTTTGATACCAAGTTCCTCTATCCTGAAGTCTACAAAGTGTTGAAAGGGAAATGAAGATTGGGGAAGTAATTGTTTATACCTAACAATAGATTAAGGATTGATAAACTTAAAGCCATCATGGATAAAGAACCTAGGTGAAGAAGCAAAAGGGGGATGGTTGAGGTACCAGCTAAGGAGCTTCTCTTCCTCCTATTTGACACCATGGAGGACAAAAATCATGGAAAAGAAGAGTTGTAGACCCAAAACCATAGAAATGATGAGCGGTATGACCCCAAGGACCACATAGGGTGAGGAAAGGAGAAGGACGGGGGGGGGGTGGTGGTGGATAGGATAGGGTTAGCATTGAAGAGGGTCTAGGGTTGGAGGATGAATGAGAAAGGAGGGTAGTCAGTTGAGTTTCTATAGTTGAGAGGGAGAAAACTCAACCAACTGAACCCTTTATCAGACACACTATAGTGTTGTTGGTCAAGTTTGCTGTTTGGGTAACTCAGTCAACAACAGTTATTGTTTAGTCCTCGCCTGACCTATCAGTTGAGATACTCCAGCGTAAACATGGCCGATAGCAAGTGTTGGCTCAAACTAACATTTATATGGTCCTGGAACCCTATGTAAATGCACCAAACAAACCTAGAAAGTATGTATTATATATAAGATCACATATTTATAGTCACTGGCTACTATTTTGCATTAAAATAGAGAGAGAAAAACATTTTTTGATTAGGTTCAAAACAAGCATGGCATGGCAATTAAACATGGTAGTTTTAACCAAAATATGAGTAGATGATTTTCAATTTAGATCAAAAAGAGGCATATAGGAACACTCTAGCTAGGAAACATAGAAGTATGATCAATAGCAGTGATAAGCAATTTAGATATAATGAAACTAAATTGCTCTATGGAAAGGGTTTTCATGAGAATATCCACAAGTTGATTTTATATATCCACATGAGTGATAAAGATGTCTTTCTTAGAAATGTGATCATGAAGGAAATGATGGTGGCCTCTATATGTTTTGATCTGCTATGCAATATAGGGTTATAAGACAAACTTATTGTACTAGTATTATCACAGAAGATAGGGGAAGCATCATAGAAAATTTTGAAGTCTTGGAGCATTTGCTTCATCCATAGGACTTGAGCACAACAACTACCATATGATATGTATTCAACTTCGATGGTTGATAAAGCCATAATGCTTTGTTTCTTAGAAAACCAAGAAACTAAATTGGGTCCTAGAAGGAAGAAAGTGCCACTTGTACACTTTGTATCAACCAAGAACCCAACATAATCTACATCACTATAGGCAGTAAGAGTAAAGTTCCTTAACTTATGATTCCACAGTCCACAATTTGGGGTTTTGTCTAGATACCTCAAAATCCTCTTAACAACTAAAATATGGGATCTCTTGGGCTTGATTGAAATCTAGAACACAAGCTAATACTAAACATGATATCCGGTCTAGAGACAGTCAAATATAATAAGCTACCAATCATACCTCTACAACATTTTTGAACTTCCTTTCACCTTCTTCATCCTTATCTAGCTTGGTGGTGCTAGACATGAGAGTGTCAATTGGATTTGCATTATCCATCCTAAAGTGCTTCAAGATTTCACTTGTGTATTTGCTTTGGTTGATGAACTTCCCATCTTTTTCTTGCTTGATTTTGAACCCAAGGAAGAAGATAAGATCCCCCATCATACTCATTTCAAATTCACTATGCATGAGGGAACTAAACTCGTCGCATCAAGATTAGTACCACCAAAGATGATATCGTCAACATAAATTTGATTGATTAATAAATTGTTAGAAGTGTGTTTCAAAAAGAGAGTAGTGTCAACCTTTCCCATGACATTGTTTGTTTTGCCTAAGTATGTTTCTTAGAGCCTTGCTCTAATCATGTAAAATGAAATTAGGGAATGTTGAAAGCTTAAGTTTCTTGTTTGAGCTTGTTTGGATGATGCTTGTGTTTTGTGGCGAGGTTTCAGTGCAAATTGCAATTCACCCAGAGTAGGGGTTGATGTGCAATTTTTTCACCTATAGAGTGTTTCTTCTCTCTCTTGGCATCATCTTTAGGAGAGAGAGATGGACACCTTGTTTGGGTCTTGGTTGTGTGGTGGCATCCTTGGTGATGATTTTAACACGTGTGAGGTGTGCCTTGCACTTAGATGCGTTGTCATTAAAAAATACCTTCATTTCTCATACCAACCTCTAGGGGCTTGTTTGAGTCCATAAATGCCCCTTTTTAATAGATAAATATGATTTGTAAGCTTTTCATGTTCAAAACTAGGAGGTTGAGCCACAAAGAATTCCACCCTAGATCTCCATTTAGAAACACACTTTTAACATCCATTTGATAAAGCAAGAAATTTTTATGATTAGAAAAGGAAAGTTGCATTCTAATAGATTTCAGTCTAGAAACAGGAGTATACATTCCATTAAAATCAATACCTTTCTATTGATTGTAACCTTGAGTGAATAACCTTGCATTATTTCCTACCACTTTTACACTTCATCAAGCTTGTTCCAGTAGACCCACTTTGCACCAATGGTCTTTCTATCCTTTGGCCTTGCCACTAGAGTCCACACCTTGTTACTTCTTTTCAAGCTATTCCAATTCTTCTTGTATTACTAGAATCCAATCATCATCCTCAAGATCTTCTTCTACATTCTCTGGATCAATCTATGAAATGAAGGTGTTGTTGACTTGTTCTTTGTTGAAGGCATCCTGTGTCTTCACTCTTTTTAAAGTATTGCCTATGATGAGCTCCTTTGGGTGATCTTTTGCAAATCAAGGAGTGGGATCCTTCTTTTTTTTCATATGAGCATTCAACTTTCACCTCTTTACCTTTGTTGTTGATGTGAAGTTCTTTTAATAAGGGAATCACCTCATCTAGAACATCATCATAAATAACATTCATGGAAATAGAGGGGTTATCTTCACCAAATTTCACATTGACAAATTCTTCTATTTTAAACAATTCAATATTAAAGATTATATATGCTCTACTAGTAGTTTTATAACCAAGAAAGCAAGCCTTGTATGATTTTGCATCAAACTTGTAGAGAGAATCTTTGGTGTTCAAAACAAAGCACAATAATGAACATAAAAGAAGTCTATTAAAGGCTTTCTACTACGCCATAACTCATAAGGGATTTTATTAAGCAAAGGATGCGTAAAAACCCGATTTTGCAACAAAAAAAATAATACTAATGGCTTTGGCCCAAAATGTCATGGCAGTATCATACTCCAAGAGCATTGTCCTAACCATTTCTTGCAAGGACATATTGTTCCTCTCTACAACCCCATTTTGTTGAGGTCAACGGGGGGAAGAATATTGTGCATGTAACAATATCCTTCACAACTTTCAAATAAATCATTTTCAAATTCTCCTCCATGGTCACATATAATAAAACAATTTGGCAAGAAGCTTCACTTTCAATTTGTTTGAAAAAAATAGAAAAAAAATCAAGAGTGTCACTCTTTGCAACCAAAAAGGAAGTCCAAGCAAAATTATAGAAATCATTGACAATCACTAAACAATACTAGCTACCACAAAGCATTTAAATTATCATGGATCCAAATAGATAAATGTGAAGAAGCTCAAGAGATCTTTTTGTGCTAAGGAATCCTTTGGGTTTAGATGAGGATTTGGTTTGCTTCCCTTTTGTGCAAGGTTGACATTCCTCATCCTTATCAAAGTCCAATTTAGGAAGTCCTTTGCCCAATTGCTTTGACCAATTCTTTTTTTTCTCAACTTCTTCAATTGATGCATATTTACATGGCCAAGCCTACGGTGCTACAAAGATATATCATTTTTATCTACAACAAGGCATTTACCAAGAATAGGCTTAAGAGAGTTAATAACAATATTTTAATGATTTTCAATTGTAGATCCCTTATATATGTCATTGTTAGTGAGGGAATCTAGAAGAAAACATCTTGTAATGTAAAGACAAAAAGATAACTAGTATCACAAAGTTGACTAACACTTATTCAATTGTGATGTAGGCCGCCCACAAGAAGTACATTCTTTGTGTATAGGGAATCACCAACATCACCCTCTATAGGGAGATATGGCGACAAAGCAGACAGTGGAAAAAAATTTCACTTTTAGATTCCCCTTTAAATTGTAGATCGTGTCAACAACTATGTAATGGGAAGGATGGTTGCAGGATTATACCTGGTCCTAGAGTAAGTACAATGACAATACCATCACCATAGCATGCAACTTTCTTTAAGCAACACCTGGACAATGTCTATGTCAGCCTCCTGGTTGATCACCATAGACAATAGTTGACTTTGTCTTTTGAGTGACAGGCAACAACCTCCTCGCCTCTACAGTAGTCCACACGGACGATCAGGCACTCCTATCATTATAGAAGAATAGACAAGAAGGAGTTGTCACTTCTAGTTGGTTTACTAGCACCAACTTGCTCTGCCACAATTATTCTCCATTGCTATCCCTCCCCTTATCTAGTAGGCCTTGCTCATATTCTCTCGGTTACCACAACAAGAGAAGATAGCAATTTTCAGAGCTAATTGATGTGTCTGAGAAACCCCCAATACCCCTCTATTTATAGGAGGGTAAGGGCCATGGTTCCCAGTTTGAGAGGGAGTCAAATGGGATGAAATTACATGAATTTTTGCATCCTGCAAGTGGTGAAATGGTTGGTTCAGGGGTGAACTGATCGGTTGCTATGTGAGTAGATCGGTTCAACCCTTGACTAGTCTTTTTATCATGTTTTCCTATTGCAATTGTATTGGTGATTAATATCCTACTCATGCACAAAATTATGTCAGTACTAATCCTTAATCTTAATCAAATTGATCAATGAACATGGAATTTCATCACATGAACTGATCATTTGAGACCTTGAGCCGGTCGGTTCACTAAGTGAACTGGTTGGTTCATGCCCTAGTTCAACTAATATTCAATAAATATAGTTTCAATTAACCTGACACTCCAACCGATCGGTTCAATCCTTGAACCGGTCGGTTCAGATTTAAGTTAGTCAATTTGCAACCATTGTTGTTTAAGTTGAATACCTAACTTATTAGTAATCAAGTTTAAGCTACATTCATGAATGAACTCCTATTCCAAGTGTAACCTATGTGTGTGACCCTATAGGTTCCAAGTTATGTTGGCAGTGATTGCCCATAACTAATTTATGGCATCACAAGCAATGAGTAGTACTAGCAAAACATCATTGCTACCCAAGTAATTCGGAAAGTTGGAGAACAACTTAACCTACAATATTTTGTTGGTGTTATAACGATTATATAGTTCCTTTGTCACTAATTTCCAGATTGAACTCGAGGTGTGGAATCATCAACCCCTTCAACATTCAATCCATGTTCCTTGAACTAGAGTTGACTGTCTGAGATATATGTAAGTTCAATATTAGATATTGACTCACATGAGCATGTCCATGCATTTATCAGTCTCTCTTATCAAGTGGCCAGGATATCATACTCATGTATGAGGGACAAATTCCATCTACATCACCGACATTCATCCCCATGTGTCACAGTGCATCCCATCATCACCTTTATTGTAAGACCCCGACCTAAATTTATGCTTAATTGTAATTACTTTGTATAATGAGATGCTTAAACCTTAATCTAAAACTCTTGAGATGTTTCAATATCATGTGACAAGCTTATATTTTCATTTTGGTCCAATTTGTTTGGTGTTTGAGCTATCTTTGCTATATATGTGTTTGTTTTAGATTAAATTGCAAGTTACTATGAGTGAGGGTTATCTTACAAATTGTCACATGTTGAGAATGTTTCTTGTACTTTAGAATCATGAGAGAGAATATGATGCAATGGGGAACTTTGTTTGAACCATGGATAGTGATGTGATATCTCATGGTGATTCTAGGGTTTCTAGGGTTTGCATAGTGGACATGGTGTTTATGTTAGGGTTTGAGTGTTGCGACCACTACCTCACACTTGAGTGAGTGTAGTGACTGTAACACATGCTTTGGGTAGTGTTGTCTTGACCAAGATGACCTAGAGAGGAGTGGGTCGAAACACTTTGTCTTCTAGTATCTCGACCATGTACATATGGTGACTTAGGGTTTTGACCTAGATCAGTTGATGGAAGTGTCTCGACCGAGACAAGGTGGCAGCCGAACTAGTTGGTCATGACACCTTTCTGAATAAACATGACACTACTACAGATACTACCTTTAGTGTCGGTTATTTAAGGCCTTTAGTGTCGGTTTCTGAGCGACGCCTATGTGGGCGACACTAAAAGGTCACCCATTACGCGTCGGTTCCAGAACCGACACCCAAACTCTTCGCGCGCGACCGAAAACACGCCATCAGGGGACTATAGGCGTCGGTTATTAGATAAGAAACCGATGCCCAAACCCTTCGCGCCACAGAAAGGGCGCCATCTTGGGCGCTATCAGTGTCGGTTATAAGCCAAAAACCGATGCAATATGTCTTCGCGCCAAAAGAATATGTGTCGGTTACATTTAAATAACCGACACTGTAACGTTATGTGTTGGTTGTTTACAATTACCGACGCCTATTATTGGCGCCAGCTTGGGCACTATCAGTGTCGGTTTTTAGTAAGAAACCGACACCATATATGTTCGCGCCACAGGAAATAGGCACCGGTTATATCTAAAAAACCGACATTATATCATTGTGTGTCGGTTTTTTTACAAATAACCGACGCCTATTGTTTTTTTTTTTGGTCAGTCTGCAGACCTGCTGTGGCTGGTCGCAGGATGAGAAACCTACAGTTCAGTTAACTGAACTGCAGGTTTTACGACATCCATTGATATCAGCCAACAACAGGCCACAAACCTGCAAATTTAACAACAAAAATATTCACACATGCATTTAGCAATACAACCTGCAGTTCCATTTTATTTTCACACATTTAGAAACATTCATGTAGCTAGCAATCTGTAGTTCCATTCATTCACATTCACACATGTAGAAACATTCATATAGTAACCAACACTTTCATTCATTTTCACTGAGACACATGTAGAAACATCTAGACATGTAGAAACATTCACACATATTATAATTCAGAAATTCATTTAAAAAATCCCCACTATTTGTATGGTTGTTGCCCATTCTTCTCTTACTTCATTTAATTCCCCCATCGTATAGGGATCATGTACATCTGGTAAGTCCGTTCCTGTAGTGGGGTCAGCTTTAAACACATGTAAAGAGAATGATGTATATATATAATTAATGAGCTATAAATAAGATTGACAAACTAACACATGACAGACTAACACATATATAGTACATAACAACATGACAGACTATATAATACCTGAGCAATACAATCAATGCCCATACAACATGACAGACTAACACATATATAGTACATAACAACAACAGCGTCGAATTTACATACAACACTAGCTTAGTACATATATAGTGGGACTTATAAGGTGACGATCCCATCTGGTAAAACAGGTTACCGACAACTACATGTTACGACTGGGAGGTCGTGATTCAGCAACAGTATGCATTAGCAGGAGGACAAACAGATCACCATATGTTTGTCCTCATATGGTGATATGTTTGTCCTCCTGCTAATGCATACGTTGCTGAATCACGACCTCCCAGTCGTAACATGTAGTCGGTAACCTGTTTTAGCAGGTGGTATCATCACCTTAGTCCCACTATATATGTACTAAGTTAGTGTTGTATGTAAATTCGGCGCTGCTGTTGTTATGCACTATATATGTGTTAGTCTGTCATGTTGTTATATGAATCTGAACCACTTGTGTGTGCTGCACTTTATGTATTGTATCTGTATCCTGCTTCTCTTCATTGGGGCTTCTTCCTGCATATCCTGCATAGCTATGTCATGTCCGTCCTGCATAGCCTTCTTCCTATATTTATTTTTCAAAGAGAATACAAACAAAAATTATTAGTGTAGAGTTAGTGAAATACTGATCAATGTCTAGAATTGGAATAGATCAAGAACCTACTCTCAGCATCGCGTATGTAATCTCGGGTGAGATTGGTCCTATAGTTCTTTAGCACCCTCCCACAATGTTTAGCATTTGTATTAACTAGAAGATAATGAAACATCAAATCAGAAAATGATATTGATATTAAAAAAGTAAACATTTAGCTTCAATAAAAAAATATAAACATGCATGCCTCTAAAATTGTGATCTTTTATCAATTAACAATCCTTCATTGTGATCTCCGCGCACATATAATTCATCATTAGCTTCAATATTTTCTGGAGTTGTCAACCCAACTGAGAATGGACTGGAGTCATCATATTTATCATATTACTCTTCTTCATCTATAGGATCTTCAATGAACTGTCTTTTACCATGAAGAACAACCGACCATTTATCATTTGCAGGATCATCGATATAAAATACTTGTTTCGCCTGTGATGCCAATATGAATGGTTCAGCCTTCTCGCCAATCTTTTCAAAGTTCACTAAAGTGAAACCCAATTCATCCACTATAACTCCTTTGGTGTTATCAACCCAATTACATTTGAAGAGCAGAATTCTGAAATCTATGTAGTCAAATTCCCATATCTCTTCAATGACACTGTAATATGACATTTTAGCTTCACATGGACTCTTATCCTTTGCACTTGCAAAAAACATAGTCGATGCTTGAAGGGTAACCCCACTGTTTTGGATGACACTCTTATCATCTTGGCGCTTTGTGTAATATGTGAATCCATTAATGTCATACCCTTCATAAGACATAACAGTCAACTTTGGTTTAAAGGCGAGGCATTTGATAGTTTCAATAATATCATCTGGTGTTTGAGATAGTTGATGTAAGACTTTATCTTCAAACCACTTAATAAAAGTCTTGTTATGCTCTCTAGCAAGCCACATTGTATTGGCTCGAGGATATTGTCTTTTGATGAAATTGGTATGTTCCTCGATATAAACGTTCACTTCATCCATGTTGTGTAAAATATACAAATGACCTTGTTCCAACTGCTCACGGCTGATTACTTTCACACGTGATCCCAAAATTCCTTTGCCAAATAGCTCGTCAATATTCTTGTCATTATCAGGAGTGTCATTACCACTGAGAAAGTCATTGCAGAAATCCATAACCTCTCTCGCCACATAACCTTCAATAATACTCCCTTCAGGCCGATAACGGTTTCGAACATCACCTTTAAAAATGCTCATGTATCGTTCAAAGGGATACATCCAATGCAAGAAAACCGGGCCCAAGATTTTCACTTCCCTAGTCAAGTGGATAACAAGATGTACCATGATATCAAAGAACGAAGGAGGGAAATACATCTCAAGCTGACATAGGGTAACAACCACTTCTCTTTGCAAATTATCGAGAGTCTCAGGGTCAATAACTTTGCTGCAGAGACTGTTGAAAAAGAAACAAAGTCTGGTGATTGCAAACCTTACATGCTTCGGCAATATAGATCTAATTTCCACGGGCAATATTTGTTGCATTAGAGTGTGACAATCATGAGATTTAAGTCCTATCAACTTCAGATCTTTCATTGATACCAATCTACGGATGTTGGATGAGTAACCATGTGGCACCTTAACATTTATCAAGCATTCACAAAAAGCTTTCTTCTCTTTTCTAGACAACGTGTAACATGCGGGAGGTAAGTATGTTCTTTTACTACCCATTTCACGTATTTCTGTTAATTCTGACCTTATTCCCATTTCACGTAGGTCCAGTCTGGATTTTATCCCATCTTTAGTCTTACCTGGTATATTTAACAGAGTACCAATGATGCTATCACAGATATTTTTCTCAACGTGCATTACATCGATACAATGTGTGACTGTCAAAGAACTCCAATAAGGAAGATCCCAAAATATTGACTTCTTCTTGAATGAAGAATTGTCACTCCGTGTAGTACATTGTGATCTCTTACCAAATTCATTGACAAAGTCTTTTATTCTTTCATAAACAACCTCCCCTGGTATAGGTTTAGGTGCACTGCGTTCCTCATTCAATCCATTGAATGCTTTGCGCTTCCTACGATACGGATGGAATTTTAGAAGAAACCTTCGATGATCGAGATATACATTTTTACCGCCATGTTTTAGTCTTGTTGAATCAGTGTTCTCTTCACATATAGGACACGCTTTAGCTCCTTTGACACTATATCCAGACAAATTCCCATATGCTGGAAAGTCATTAACAGTGCAAAACAACATAGCATGCAAACGAAATGTCTCTCTTCGTGAAGCATCATAGGTCATCACACCTTCACCCCAGAGTTTCTTTAAGTCATCAATCAGAGGTTCAAGATAAACATCGATGTCATTTCCAGGTTGTTTAGGGCCTGATATCAACAACGACAGCATTACGTACTTATTTTTCATACACAGCCAGGGAGGAAGATTGTATATAACAAGCATGACTGGCCAAGTGCTATGTTGGATGCTCAATGTCCCATACGGATTCATCCCGTCTGTACAAATCCCAAGTCTTAGATTCCTGACTTCTTCACCAAATTCAGGGTACAATACATCAATCTTCTTCCACTGTGGGGAATCAGACGCATGTCGTAGGATCCCATCATTATTTTTCTTAACATCTGCATGCCACCTCAAATTCTTCGCATCTATCGGATTGGCAAACAAGCGTTGAAACCGTGATATTATAGGTAGATACCACATCACCTTGGCAGGAGAACTAGTTTTGGACTCCCCCGAAGTCGTCAATTTATACCGTGACGCACCACATTTTGGACAATCTTTCAAATCTGCATAGTCCTTTTGAAATAATACACAATCATTAGGGCATGCGTGTATCTTCTTGGCATCCATTCCCATTGGGCACAACAATTTCTTTACCTGGTATGTTGAGATTGGCAGCTCGTTTCCTTCAGGAAGCATTTCTTTCAACAAAGATAGCAATGACGTGAAGCTTTTGTCGCTCCATCTATTGTTAGCTTTCAACTTATACAATCTCAACACATCGTTAAGCTTCGTAAACTTAGTACAACCTTTGTATAACGACATCTCAGCAGCATGCACAATGTTTCTAAAAATGGGAGGTGGATCGGTGTGCTCTACCCCACAACTATCCAGCATCGCATCAACGATGTCTACTGAAACTGGTTCATTCACATCTACGTCATCGTAGGCAATTTCTTCTTCCACACAAGCACTACTATCGACATCCACTGGTTTCGGGTTTGAAATCTCTCCATGCCAGTGCCATTATGTATAGCCTTGTATAATCCCGTTTCACATGACATGAGTTTTGATTTCGTCACCAGTGTTGACTTTCAAGTTGTTACCGCAATGTCTACATGGACAGTAGAACCTATCTCCAGGTTGTTTCCTATGTTCCTCGACAAATTTAATGAATTGGTGAAGACCAGAAATAAACTCTGGGGTGCAGCGATTGCGAATGGACATCCATGATCTATCCATTCTATGATCAAAGAGAAAAGAAGTATATATTAGGACAAGATTAGGGTCTAGGGTTAACAAATACATGTGATGTCATTATTATATATAATAAATGTGTACCACCTATCCATTCTTGAACACCTAATCTCACTAGTAAGTGTATAATGTGTATTGGGTTTTCAAGAAAATTTCAGCAGCATTTCCCCGCTGTTCTCCAAGTACATATGTACTTAGAGAACAAATGGGAAAATGCTGCCAAAATTTTCTTGAAAACCCAATACACATTATACACTTACATCCTAAGCGAGATTAGGTGTTCAAGAACAGTCCCAAACCGGGGACTATCCAAGATTTACTCCTAATGAGTAAATCTTGGACGGGTTTCTAGGCCAACAAATAATGTATTGTCATTCTTATACCTAAAATCGTAATTCTTCAAGTTAGGGTGATTATTGATGTCTTTAAAAGCATGATTGGCAATTTAGGGAAAAGTTCATCATTTACATTCCAACCATGTCACATGTGTGCATTACAGTTCATCATTAAGCAAGATATAAGCAAGTATGTCATATGAAAATAAACTAAACAATATGAGAAAATAGTAGTGTAATCATGCAAATGGGAACATTCATGGGAACACACACTTCAGTTATAAGAATTCATGTAGCAACTTTCAGTTCCATTCATTGATCTCTTTTTACATCCACACACAGGGGTGTACCCCTAAACAATAACCAAACAAAGGGGTTGGTGTACCCCTAAACATGCGCATAATTAAAAAAACTATTAATACAGACAAGTCAAGATAGATAGACAACTAAATACTACACCAACATGGTCCCACATCAATAACTTCTTTTTGATGATGAAGCTGTGTCACGAAGCTCCTCACTGTATTTAGACAAATCTGAACTGACAGGGGCCTCAGATTCAGATTCCTCATAGATGATATCCGACGTCGTGTGCTCATACCGCAGTAGATGATCGGGGGTCTCGCAGTTGTTGTTGGTTATCCAAACTTTGATGGAATTATGGCCAACTGGACGGAGAAAAAGCCTGTTGCAACGGACCACATGCATCTCTCCAATCCAATCACGCCAACTGGATTTTGATACAAGATTTCCCGCCAAATCATACTCAACCTCGATAACATGTGAATAATTGCCAAAAGTTATGGTCACTTTACCATGCATGTAGTGTCTTCCTTTTAGAAAACGCCAATGTTTGGGTATGACCAATTGGTTTAAGGAACGATCATCTAGGATGATGTCCAATTGTTCTTCAATAGGGAACGTTAACATTGACATAGAGGCCCAGTTCATAGTGACTGTTATGGGTGGACAGAGACTACACAATATTAGTATTAACAAAGTGTAAGTACATATAACGATGTTATATATTTTCAAAAAAAGTTGTATAACATCACTTAACCTTTTATTGCTTGTCATAACCAACTTTATTGTGGTAGATATGATAGCTTGAAAAGAAGTATACAAATGTACTTAGAGAACAAATGAGGAAATACTCCTAATGAGTAAATCGTGGACGGGTTTCTAGGTGCTTACTAAAATAGAACTATTATATGGAACTAATCCTACATTATACACATACTTTTCCTGAGTAAGATAATGTGCACTTCATGGAATTATTAAGATCTGAATATATATAAGTTGTTTCTACCTACTTTGATGGGATTTTATAACATTCGAGTCTTCCATTTATAACATTAAAATCTGAATATATATAAGAATCCCATTTGATACACACGATTGAGAATCTTTCACGATACTAGGAAAATACACTAACTAGATATTCATTTAGATGTTAGACATCAATATGTGTATGAGCCCTAATTAAAACTGATTCTCATAGGAAGTAAATAAATTTAAAAAAAATGCCCAGCAGCAGGGCGACACCTTGAGGGAAGACGAGCAGAGGAAGAAGAAGAAGGCAGGGCGGGCACCTTGAGGGAAGAGGAGCAGCGGTCAGAGCAAGTCCTAGCAGCTTCCGGCGGCGAAGAGAGGAGCGGCGGAGAGGGCGGCGAGGCTAGGAGACCTAGCTGCTACCGGCGACGACAAAGAGGGAGGCCGGCGGGCGGGCGGGAACCGACTGCTTCTCACTCGACGGCGACGAGCGGTGAGCACGGAGGAAGGAGCGGCAGCGACGGAGCACGACGGCGGAGCACGAACGGCAGGGAGCGGCAACGGCAGTGGCAGGGAGCAAGAAATCGCCAGAGCTAGGGAAATCGGGAACGAAATAGGGAAATGGGAAGAATCGTTTGGGCATGGTGAGCTATTAAGTTGAAAATACGTGTCGGTTATTTAAAAAACCGACAACTAAACCAACAGTGTCGGTTCGTTTGCAACAACCGACACCTATACTATATTATAGTCGTCGGTTTTTGATTAAACGAAAACCGACAACTATTCCTATCTCACGAATACCATTTAGTCGTCGGTTATTTAGTTACGAACCGACGCAATATGTAAAATATTGGAACCAATTTTTTCGCTGGAATTTTGGGTTTGGCGGTTGAGTTTAGGTGTCGGTTGTTTATTAATTAACCGACACTTAATAAAAGCGGTACCCGTGTCTGGTCGACCGTCATGGGTTGGATGTCAGTTTCTGTTAAAAACCGACACAATAGGATTTATGTGTCGGTTTTTGTATACAACCGACACCTTGAAAACCGACTTTATAAGCCATTTCTGTAGTAGTGTGAACATTACATATTTTTCATGTGAGTGGAGGAAAGGTTATTTATTTGAAGGGCATGTGTCCTATGATGATATATTATATTGACACCTCAAAATCTCTTAATTCCCTCCTCCTTTGGGTATATAACCCTTTTCTTCACATATGAGAAACCTTTTGGCCCCAAATCTCTTTGTTCTTCCTTTAGACCATCCTTGGAGATTCTGGATCAAGAGAGGTAAGATCTTGAAACCTTGGGGGCTGATCTACCTCCCTCGAGAAGATCTTATGCTAGATCAACACCTTGGTGGATATTTTTGGTGATTCCTCTTTTGGTAAGTGATCTTTTACTCTTGATCACATTTTCCCCTCTTCTAAAATCCCCATAATCTTCTTCTTCCTCCTTGGCCGTAGACTATGGACTACCCATGGTGGCCTTCTTGAGAGAAACTCCTTTTCACAAAGGCATTAGATTGTATTTTGATATGGTGGTAACTAGTGAGAGGATACTTTCTTCTCTTTTCTTCTTTCTTTCTTGGTTTGACCTATGAACTATTTTCCTCTTTATTGAACTACTTTGTGACCATGACTTTCTTCTCTTTTGAGGTTATTACTTGGTCAAATTTTGAAGCTTGGTTGGAGATCTTGGAGCTTGTAACCTTGGGAGATTGATTTTCTCCAAAAATAGGTGGGTTATATAACTTTTCCCCCAACTATTATGTGCATCTTAAATCTGATCATATACATCTATTCTATACCTTAAAGACATGATATTTGTAGTAGAGGGAAAGATAACAATTTAGTTCATGGATTTCTGTTGGTATGTATGCCCATAGAGCAAGTCATATGATGATTGTAATGGGATACTTTGTAAATGATTTGAATAATAATAAAGGCATTTTCTGATCTATATGTTTAAACTATTTCTGAGATGATGGTGTAACATGATAGATGTCTAAAGAATGGTTTTACTCAATGACATATGCTTTTAGGTTCAGGACCTAAACGATGAGATCATACAGATGTTAAGAGTATACATTCTTGTTTGGTCCCTAGTCGGTTGTTATTATGGAAACAACCATAGACATCAATAACACTAAAGACTAGATTGTGTGTTGGTTGATGACAGAATCTCGTTAGTCATGATATAGTGATATCAAGCCAAGCACATAGGTACTTGTTAGAGAACAAGGTACCAGACAGACCCATCGTGAGAGTGACACATGGAACCATGACTTGGTAATCACAGTCATCTCTCACAGTGATGGTGGTGAGTGTGATTCTTAGACCTGAAATCACTACACTCAACACATGTCGTTGGGTACACTTTGACATCATCAAATGCAATCCTGAAACATGGGCTGTTATAAAGGTGATGATTGGGTGGCTTTGACACATGGGTCTTTTGAGGGGTGAGTGATAGATATGGGATTTGTCCCTCCTGAGGGAGTTTGATGTCCTTGGTCACTTGATGAGTAGGATTGAGAAAGGCATGCGCATGCGCATGTGAATCAATATGTGATATTGATGTCACACACATCTCACCCAGTCTGCTCTGAGATCAAGGAAATGAATGAACATTGACAGGATGATTGTTCCATGCCTCGAGTTCATTCAGGATATCAGTGACAAAGGAATTATACATTCACTGTAACACCATTCACGGATTGTAGGATTGAAAGTTGTTCTCCAACTTTCTATTTCAATTGGCTAGCACTGATGTGTGACTAGGCACCGCTCTTTGCTTGTGAAGTCATAAGTGTTATGAACTTTCACTGCCAACGTGAAATGGACCTGCAGGGTCACACGCATAGGATTTAACCTAGAATAGGAGTTTGTACACAAACAATGTTTAGATTGATTACTAAAGGAGTTTAGTAGTTCAATTAAACACTCAATAAATTGATAGCTCAGTATCACAGTGTTCAAGGTGTTAGACTGATTGATTAGAGTATCAGATTGATTGAAACTACGATTGACTGATTCTGCACAATCTGCACTCCCAACCGATCAGCTCATGTGATGAACCGATCGGCTGAGCTTGGTGAACCGATCGGCTCAACTGGTGAGTCGATCGGCTCATGGATAGGGTGAAACGATTTGTTCAAGTATTGAAACGATCGGTTCAAGTCCAACCGAGCAAGTTGGGAAAGTAAGATTGGTGAGAAATTTCCTTTCGTTTCACTTGCCCAATTTGATTGGAACAAGGATTGGTAATACCAATTTGAAACAAAAGAAGAAAAGTCAATCGGGAACTGATTAGGACCACGAACCGATCGGTTCAGAAGTGAACCGACCGTTTCATGGGTCCCAACCGATCGGTTGAGGTGTCAACCGAGCGGCTCAGATCCCCAACCAACCGTTTCAGTTGTGAAACGATCGGTTCAGGTTACGTAGTTGGTTGTTTTTGTGGAAAATCTAAAACCCTTATACTCCTACTTTAGTCCTGCATTTCCCGGGATAGAGAACCCTGTCTCATGACCCTCCTATATATAGGGGTATTGGGGGCTTCTCATAGTACAACTCAGTGCAAACCAGTTGCTCTGCAAAGTTGTCGTTCTCTCTGGTTTTGGTAACCGAGAGAGCCCGAGTAAGTGCTACCCGATAAGGGAGGCACAACAAGGGAAAGACAACTGCAGAAAGCGACTGGTGGTAGGAGAGTGTGTTGGCAACTGTTACGCCAACAGGAGGGTGCGACTCCTTCCGATTCCTTGTGGGACAAGGAGATCGGAGTTCCAGGCAGTCCGTGAGGACGACTGTAGAGGCGGGAGACCTCTGTCGCTCGGAGGACAACTGTAAATCCCGACAGTCCCGGTGAGACCAGGAGTCTTCACTCCCAGTTTGACCAGGAGCTGCACAGACACCGTCTAAGACTGGAGGTGAAGACTGCACAAGGCACGAGGTTCTTTCGCCGAGCAAGCCTCGGGACAAGGTATGCATCCACAAACCATCTTTCCTATTATATAGAAGTTGACGCGATTCCTTTTATTCTGGGTTTGAGGAATAAATTTTTTTGTTTCCGCTGCTTCTCTGCCTCCTCTAAAACCCAACAATTTCATGGTAGTTTTAGGAATGATACTCTTTTTATTAAAACCCTAAATCTCTATATTCGATCTTGATGGTAATTGAAATATTTGTATGTAACTTGGGATCTTTATCCATGGAACTTAGTTATTTCTATTTGTTGCATTTATATTTTAATAATAGGAAGTTTTTGGCATGGTTATATGCATAAGAATATTGATTTTCTCTATCCTAAACATAGTTCTTTTGATGATCTTCTATAAGCCATTATCTAGGGTTTGATGCACATCTGGTTTGGAGGTTTTTCTCCCTGGTGATGTTTAATCTTCTTGGTTTGATCTCTTTCTGAACCTATTTGGATATGTTCATATGTTGGGTATAGGGATAACATGAGGTCAAGACAACCCTTGGTCTCCCTCATGGTTGATACCATAGATAAGTGATGGTTTTGACTATGAGAACCCTAACCCTAGGGTTTGGTTGCTACACTGGTTGCGACACAATGTTGCTGCATGACCACTTAACCTATTGGTTGATGTTATGGGAGAGATGATAAGTTGTGATGATCAAATCACTAGTTAGGTTGTGTCTTAGCTGTAAACATGTCAAGTTGAAGTTGGTTTCAATCACAACACACCAAGAGTAGATGGTCGACACACTTGGGTGGGTTTTGGTCGTAAAGCGACGTTGTTGTGTCCCGGTCACGACACTCCTTGGTGGATTCATGGTCGTGATACTCTGTTGTGGTATACCCTTGTGTCGTGGTCACAACACCATGCATAGGTGGTGTCATGGTCGTAATGCCTAGGATTGTGGCTATGTTAATGTGTCTCGGTCATGACCATGAGGAAGGGTCATGGTCATGACACTCTTGTTGTGTGAAGGGTCAAGACACATATGTTGAAGATGGTCGAGATACCTACCTGTGAGTATGTACATGGCCAATACATAGTGTAATGATATGGCTAATCATCAATAGTAGTATGTAACCCTTATGTTCTCCAATAATATGGGAGGTGGTAGAATTAGAGTTTAGTGGTTGCATGATAATTATGAAACCCTACTCAGATACATATGAACCCTAACCCTAATCTTGTGATAACATGATGTATGAATTCATTCTATTTGGAGTGATTATTATGTGACTGTTCTTTATCTCTCCTACTTGTGTAACACTAACTTGTAGGTGAGATGAATGTCATAGCTATAAGAATGCTACATTGAACCTTATGTAATACATGGTGGTGATTATGAGTAATGTTGAGGCACATTGTGATATTGTTGTACAAGAGTCATATGAATTGGTCTAGTGACCTAGTAAGTTACTTGTGCATAAATTGAGGGATTGATATCCCATAGTGATGAGATATTATTGATGACCTTGTAATGGTTGTGATACAAGTGTCGTGTGATGATGGTGATCTTGGACTATAGTGCCAAGGTGGAAACGTTTGTGGGTGGTGATGTTTCATGGGTATTTGAAGGTGATAGGAAGATTCTTCTGACATGTTTAGTTTTAGCTATGACAACAGAGAAGTGGATGAGAGAGGGATGTAACACATTCTTGGCACAAGTGGTGGATATAAAGGCAAAGAGTCCTAATATTCAGGAAGTTCCAATTGTGCATGAGTTTGAGGATGTGTTTCTCGATGAGTTTCTAGGTGTATCTCCTTCCAGAGAGATTGATTTTGAGATCAATCTAGTTTCAGGTACCCAACCTATTGCGCAGACACCGTATAGGATGGCACCAGCCGAGACGTAGGAATTAAATAAATAGTTGCAAGAACTTCTTAAAAAAGGTTTCATTAGGCCGATCACGTCTCCTTAGGGTGCTCCCATTCTATTTGTAAAGAAAAAGGATGGATCGATGAGGTTATGTATAGACTACCAATAGTTGAATAAGATGACAATTAAGAATAAATATATGCCACCACGTATAGATGATTTGTTTGATTAGTTACGAGGTGCCACAATCTTCTCTAAGATAGACCCAAGGTCAGGTTATCTTAAATTATGGATTAATGTAGATGACATACCTAAGTCAGCCTTTAGGACAAGGTATGGCCATTATCCATTCATGGTTATGCCATTTGGGCTAACCAATGCACCAACATCATTTATGGATCTGATGAAAAGAGTGTTCAGACCCTATCTAGATCTGTTTCTAGTAGTGTTTATAGATGATATCCTTATCTACTCTAGAGATAGCCAGCAACACAAACAACATCTACGTCAGGCTTTGACTTCATTGAGGCAACACCAGTTATATGCAAAGTTCAGTAAGTGTGAGTTCTGGTTAAAGGAAGTGACTTTTCCTAGGGCATGTAATATTCTTTAAAGGAGTCTATGTAGACCCAAAGAATGTGGAGTCAGTGCTGGAATGGGATCAGCCAAAGACACTTATGGAGATTCATAGTTTTCTAGGTTTGGTAGGATATTATAGGAAATTCATTAAGAACTTCAATGCAGTGACATTATCCTTAACAAAGTTAACAAGGAAGGATGTGCCATTTGTTTGGGATGACATATGTCAACAATATTTTATGATCCTAAAGGATAATTTGACCAGTGCACTAGTATTAGTGTTGCCTGAACAAGGAAAGGGTTATATTGTTTTCTATGATGCATCTAAGAATGGTCTAGGTTGTGTGTTGATGCAAGTTAAGAATGAGATTTCTTTCACTTCATGACAACTTAAGAAACATGAGGAGAACTACCCAACACATGGTTTGGAGTTGGACGCCGTAGTCCATGCCATGAAGATATGAAGACACTACTCATATGGTGAGAAGTGTTCAGATCTTCATTGATCACAAGAACCTGCATTATATCTTTTCAAAGTAAGAGTTGAAAATGTGAAAATAATGCTTGATGGAATTAATTAAGGATTATGATTGCACCAAAGATTACCATCCAGGGAAGGTGAATGTGGTAGAAGATGCTTTAAGCAGGAAGTCTTCTTCAACATCATCCATTGATAAGGCACAATTGAGTGTTTTGGTATGTCATAAGAGAGACATGTTGGTCTCCTTGTGATAGATGAATGTTCAGTTAGAAGTGTCCATGTTAGCAGGTATGTTTGCACAATTACAAGTAAACCCGACATTGAATCAGTAGATCAGAGATGCACATCATAATGATACTGTGGTACAACAGATTTAGATAGAGTTGGATAGTGATAAGCAAGATGGCTTCCATGAATTTGAAGATGGGACAATGTGTTATCATGGCAGGACAGTTATACCAGATGTATATAATCTAAGGACATTAGTTCTAGAGGCTCATTCTTCTATGTACACTATGCATCTAGGTAGAATCAGAATCTGAAAGATCTATATTGGTGGCCAAGATTAAAGAGTGATATCACCTAGTTTGTGGCTAAGTGTGTAGTATGTCAGTAGGTCAAAGCCAAGAACCGAAAGCCTATAAGGACTTTGCAACCATTTCCTATACCATAGTGGAAGTGGGATCATATCACAATGGACTTTGTGGTCGGACTTCCTAGAACAACCAAAGGTCATGATTCCATCTGGGTAATAGTGGACAGGTTGACTAAGTCAACACACTTTTTGCCAGTAAAGATGACATATAAAGATGAGAAGCTTGCACATGTGTATGTTGATGAGATAGTATGTTTACATGGTATCTCAACTACTACATTGTCAGATAGAGGTCCACAGTTCACTAGTCGCTTTTGGGAGCATTTGCATACAACAATGGGTACGTTGTTCAGGTTCAATACTACATTCTATCCACAGACAGATGGACTGTCTGAGAGGACAATATAGACCTTGGAGGATCTGTTTAGAGCCTATGTGTTGTAGTTTTTGGGCAGTTGGTATATACACCTTAGTCTGATAGAGTTTGCCCACTACAATAGCTATCAGAGGAGCATCGATATGGCACCATATGAAGTGTTGTATGGAAGACGTTGTAGATCTCCTTTATGTTGGTACAAGATGGGAGAGTATCATCTTCTAGGTCCTGATCTAGTGTAGTAAACAATAGAAAAGATCAAAGTGATTGAACAACAACTAAAGGCAGCACATGACAGACAAAATTCTTACATTGATAACTGTCGTAAACCTTTAGAGTTCCAATGTGAGACATGGTGTATCTCAAAGTCTCTCCTTGGAAAGGTGTTTTAAGGTTTGGGAAAAAGGGTAAGTTTGCTCATAGATATAAGGGACCTTATCCTATGGTAGCACGTGTTGGGAAGGAGGCCTACAAACTAGTGTTGCCAACTAAGTTGCATAAGTTGCATCCTGTGCTTCATGTCTCTATGTTGAGGAAGTGTCACCTTGATACAGAGTTGACTCTTCAACCTGTTGAGGTGGAGGTGGATAATGATATATCTTATGTGGAAGGTCCTGTTATGATCTTGGATAGAAGTATCAAGAAGTTGAAGAAGAAGGACATTGTGTTAGTCAAGGTTTTGTGGCATCATCGTGGCAAAGAGGAAGTTACGTGGGATCTTGAGGATGAGATGTATAAAAAGTATATGTATCTTTTCGCGTATGATTTCGGGGGGCGAAATCCCTATTAGGGGTTTATGGTTGTAAGACCCCTGACCTAGATTTATGCTTAATTGTAATTAATTTGTATAATATGCTTAATCTAAAACTCTTGAGATGTCTTTATATCATGTGACATGATTATATTTTCATTTTGATCCAATCTATTTGATGTTTGAGCTATCTTTGCTATATGTGTTTGTTTTAGATTAAGTTGCAATTCACCCATGAGAGAGGGTTATCTTGCAAACTATCACATGTTGAGAATGTTTTTCTGCTTTAACATCATGAGATAGAAGATGATTCAATGGGGCACTTTGTTTGAACCATGCAATGTGATGTGACATCTCATGGTGATTCTAGGGTTTCTAAGGTTTGCATAGTTGACATGGTATTTATGCTAGGATATGAGTGTTGTGACCACTACCTCACACTTGAGTGAGTGTAGAGACCGTAATACATGCCTTGGGTAGTGTTGTCTCGACCTAGATGACCTAGATAGGAGTGGGTCGAAACACTTTGTCTTCTAGTGTCTCGACCATGTGCATATGGTGACTTAGGGTTTCGACCTAGATCAGTTTATGGAAGTGTATCGACCTAGACAAGGTGGTAGTTGGCTTAGTTGGTCCTGACACCTTTCTGGATAAACATGAACATTTTGTATTTTGCATGTGAGTGGAGGAAAGGTTATTTCTTTGAAGGGCATGTGTCTTATGATGATCTATTATGTTGACACCTCAAAATCTCTTACTTCCCTCCTTCTTTGGGTATATAACCCATTCTCTTCACATATAAGAAACCTTTCGGCCCCCAATATCTTTCTTCTTACATTGGATCATTCTTGGAGATTCTGGATCAAGAGAGGTCAGATCTTGAAGCCTTGGTGGCCGATCTACCTTTCTTGGGGAAGATCTTGTGCTAGATTAACACCTTGGTGGAGATTTTGGTGATTCCTCTTTTAGCAAATGATCTTTTACTCTCGATCACGTTTCCCCCTCTTCTGAAATCCCCATAATCTTCTTCTTCCTCCTTGGCCATAGAATGTGGACTATCCATGGTGTCCTTCTTGAGAGAAACTCCTCTTCGCAAAGGCCTTAGACTGTGTTTTGACATGGTGGTAACTAGTGAGAGGTTGATTTCTTCTCAGTTTTCTTCTTTCTTTCTTGGTTCGACCTATGAACTAATTCCCTCTTTCTTGAAATCCTTTGTGACCATGGTTTTATTCTCTTTTGAGGTGATTCCTTGGTTGAAGTTTGAAGCTTGGTTGGAGATCTTAGAGCTTGTAATCTTGGGAGATTGATTTTCTCCAAAAATAGGTTGTTTATATAACTTCCCCCCCCCAACTATTATGTGCATCTTAAATCTGATCGTATACTTATGTTCTATATCTTAAGGAGATGATATTTGTAGTAGAGGGAAGATAATGATTTAGGGCATGGATTTCGTGGTAGTTTCAAGAAGGCTACTCTTTTTATTAAAACCTAAATATTTTCCCGGCAAGGAGTGGTTCAAGTGGTCAATCATGACGTCCCCTCATGAAGGGACCCAGGTTGGATTCACATCTGCCGCCTTATTATTTACCACTCTCCAGGCGTCCGGCCTCTGCTATGGTTTGGGTGAGGGGGGAGAAAATCTTCTCTTCTAACCCAAAACCCTAAATATCTATATCTGATCTTGGTAGTGATTGAAATATTGGTATGTAACTTTGGATCATTATCCATGGAACTTTGTTATTCCTATTTTGTGTGTTTATATTTGAATAATAGGAAGTTTTGGGCATGGTTATATGCATAAGAATCTTGATTTTATCTCTCCTAAACATAGTTCTTTTGATGATCTTCTATAACCCACAATCTAGGGTTTGATGCACATCTGGTTTGGAGATTTTTCTCCCTAGTGACGTTTAATCTTCTTAGTTTGATCTCTATCTCGACCTGTTTGGATCTATTTAGATGTTGGGTATATGGCTAACATGAGATCGAGACAACCCTTTCTCTTCCTCATGGTCGATACCATAGATAGGTGATGGTTTTGACTGTGATCACCCTAACCCTAGGGTTTGGTCGCTACACTGGTCGCGACGCAGCGTTGCTGCATGAACACTTAACCTATTGGTTGATGTTATGGGCAAGATGATAAGCTGTGATGATCAAATCACTAGTTAGGTTGTGTCTTGGTTGTAAATAGGTCAAGGTGATGTTGGTTTCGGTCACAACACACCAAGACTCGATGGTCGACACACTTGGGTGGGTTTTGGTCACGACGCGACGTTGCTGTGTTTCGGTCGTGACACTCCTTGGTGGAGTCACAGTCACGACGCTCCGTTGTGGTGTCCCCTTGTGTCGTGGTTGTGACGCCATGCATAGGTGTTGTCATGGTCGTAATGCCTATGGGTGTGGCTATTTTAATGTGTCGGCCATGACCACAAGGAAGTGTCACGGTCGTGGCACTCTTGTTGTATGAAGGGTCGAGACACATATGTTGTCTCGACCGTGACATGTGTGTGTTATGAGAGGTCGAGGCCTAGGTGTTGAAGGTTGTCAAGACCTATGTGTTATGGGTGGTCGAGACACCCTTATGTTGAAGACACATTGTTTATACTTTAGTAATTCCATTTTCACACTCTTCAACTCACACCCTGAATGTCACCCAATTGTGAAACAATAATTCTGTTCGCAACCTCAATCAGACAGTATAAACTACAACTCTCAGAAAACAATAATGACAATGTGCTGGCAAATTTTGCCCGAAACCAAAGTAAAAAAAAAAGAGAAGGCAAACCACACGTATATCGGATCACTCATTTCCCGAATTTAAAAAGTGGTCGTTGGAGTCGTAATTTACGTCAGTTAAAAGTGAAAACCGGAGGCACACAAGAAGAGCACGACCACCAAGCCCAACTGAAGCCAACTTCCTGTTCCTATCCTGCCCGCCCCACCGAAGGGAAGTTGGTTATCATCCAGCGGCTGCTGTCCGAATCCGCTCGCCCCAGCACCAGGCTGCTGCTGCTGATAAGCACCACCGAATGGCTTCTGCTGGCCGTTGCCCAGTCCAAACGCCCCTTGCTGAGCAGCGGCGCCGAACGGCTTTCCAAATGGGAGTGGAGGAGGGCTCAAGGCGCCTTCGACAGGGCTTCCGGCTCCGTCTTCCGTATCAACCGTTGGCGCAGGCGGAGGCTGCTCGACAGGGAGAGGAGTCACTGGAGGAAGACTCACGCCGTTGTCCGGCGAGCCGCCCACTGAAGGAGCTAAGCTTCCAACTCCTACGGCCGGACTCTCCTCTACTGGGTGCTCGGACTCCGAACATGAGCCGTTTGGACACGAAAGAACCAGTGGGGAGAGAAAAACGAGGTGGAAGACGATCACAGAGGCCAAGAGGGTGGCCACATCCACTTTGTTGTCATTGTACAGGACAGCCATCTCGACTTCTCTCTTATGTTAGCTGTTATACTATGAAGTCTAATCTGTTCTGGAATGCCTTGCTCCTTGCACAGCGGTGAGACTGCATGGAGGATCGGGGGGGATTTATACCTATCGGCAGCATAGAAATTCTGGGTGGCTATCGTGAGTGGATTAGGAGGTGTGTAATGACATGAGGAGCTGGTGCAGCTCAAGCAGAAGGAACACAAAGAATGGAGCAGATAGCAGTCAGCAGAAAAACACTGACCAAATGCTGAATCCAGATCATGGTCGCACTGTTTGTTATTGGCAAAGCTGGCGAGAGTGATACTTTGTACAAAAGTAGGACTGTGAAAACACAATATTTTAGCTCATCCATATACAAAAAGTAGGACTATGCTACTTTCGGCGACTTTATATTGGTCATATGTCTTGTCCATGGAAATGGTGTGATCAAGGAACAATCCAAATTAGATGAGAGACGCGGACATGACGAATGCCTATCGTGAGAAAATATTGTGGGAATACACCAAGTATCCAGAGCAGCTAAAATAAGAATAAAAAATGTAAACAACATAGGAAAGAATGACCCTTCGACCTCGTAGTGGTTCCGTTCTCGCATCTAAAAGTGTGCGTGTTGGTTTTGGATTCTCCAAACCAAGTCATCCTTATTAATCCTAAAATCTGGCAGAAAAAAACAGCTTTTGTGAAGTGTTTTAAATAACTGATTCTATAAAGTTTACAGAAGAATTATATAAAATTAAACCATCATTAAGTGTTAAGTCAATACAACGGAAGGAATACCATACAATGTGTATACGTCAACAAGAAGAAAAACAATCTATACAAATAATGAGCTCAAGATTTACGCACTTCTTTTTAAATGACCTACTTCACAGAAGGAGAATAAACATTCTACTATAGCAAGAAGATTGTAAAGAAGAAACTGTCTAAAATAAAATCCAAATTTTTTTTGAGTAATAGATGTGATGGGAATATAATATGTATATGTGAATAAGATGAAGTAGAAAAACAACAACTCAAGAATTATCCATGAGAAAAATGGCACCCAAGATGCAAGAAACACCTCAAAGAATGACGGTCTTCATATAAATGGAGGGCAAGTGGCATAAAGCTCGTTGTACCACTACAAGATCCATTCAAGGATCAAATCAAGTCCTAAGAGAGGCTAAGAAAAATAGGAGCCTTTGATTTTACTATTTTTTAGATCCATATGAGGCCAATGCGTGGAAACTTGAGATAGAAAATAAATAGGTTGATGCATGTACTAGTCGAGACACCTATATATGAGTATGTACATGGACAATACATATTGGAATTATATACCTAAGATGTTGTAGCTATGAATGGCTAATCATCAACAGTAGTACGTAACCCTTGTGTTCCCCAATAATATGGGAGGTGGTAGAATTAGGGTTTAGTGGTTGCATGATAATTATGAAACCCTACTCAGATACATATGAACCCTAACCCTAATCTTGTGATAACATGATGTATGAATTCATTCTATTTGAAGTGATTATTATGTGATTGTACTTTCTCTCACATACTTGTGCAACACTAACTTGTAGGTGATATGAATGTCATAGCTATAAGAATGCTATGTTGAACCCTATGTAATACATGGTGGTGATTATGAGTAATGTTCATGCACATTGTGATATTGATGTACAAGAGTCATATGAATTGGTCTAACGACCTAGTAAGTGCCTTGTGCATAAATTGAGGGATTGATATCCCATAGTGATGAGATATTATTGATGACCTTGTAATGGTTGTAATGCAGGGTATCAACGGAGATAACTCCTTGTACCCTTAAATTGTTGAAATAGTGGTATAATTCTTTGTTATAGAATGGCCATGCGTGAGCATGTTATCTAGTGCTGTGAAATGTACTAAGGAAGGTTATTTGTTTTACATGACCATAGCATTGACTATGAGTTGCCATCTCTACAAAACTATAGCTATGACTATAAGTCGTTGTTTATTAGTTTGACTGTTATGTCACTGCATTGCATACTCAAACTGACCGAGTAGTGCTAATGATGATCATGTAGTCCAACTATTACATTGATCTTGTATGGTACTAATTATGACTTAGAAGTGGTCAGTTGGATTTGAGTGGTACACCTCAAATTCTCAGGGTATAATAATAAAAGTGATAATACAGTCGTGTAGTATATTTGCTTAAGGGAAATACAAATCACATTGGTTGACCCCATACCTTATCTCTTGTATTGTTTAGTTTATTACAATTATACATGTTCTTCATATTTCTTCTAATAGCATAAGATGTTCTATTGCTCAGTTGCAAGTGCTAAAACTGCTTAACCAATATTTACTACTTTACTTAACTGCTCTATTATCTTGCTATGCTTATAATAGATGTTGGCAAAGAGTTATATCTTTTGCTGGGACGTTTGGTTTCATCCCATAGGTTCCAAAACTTTGTAGGTGGTCATGGATAGGAGGTCGAGGTTGTGGTGCAGATGCTGAGAAGCAAGGAGATCATTAACTGTTAGAGGTTGGATATGCTACCAAAGTTTTATAGTAGAGTCTTACATGTCATCCCTGTACTCTCAAGTCTTTGGGGAGATTTTGTTGTTTTATATATCGACATGTAGATTTTGACTTTGTGCCATGAGTGTATAGAAATGGCTTGTACATACAAACATGTTGTAATATGTAATAGTTGTGGTTTGATAGCCTTTGAACATGACATGTAACATCTTTTGGTATATATGAAATAGAGATGATTTGAGTTGAAGGTTTGTTTATAAAATACTTCTTCTTGAGATATCAAATTGTAAATGATTTTAATTTACCCTAGTTTGTTGTAATATTGTTAATAGTGATAATTCCACACTTTGTTTTGAGTAATCTCACTTTGTGTGGCAAAGTGTGTCACATTTGTGGCAGTCCTTATTCAAGGTTGCAGTGGATGATGTCAAAATATATCGAACGACATGTGATGAGTTTGATGATTTTAGGTCTAAGAACCACAATCACCACCATCGCTATGAGAGACGGTTTTGACTACCATGTAATGGTTTTTATGCATAACTCTCAAGGTGTATCTGTCTGGTACATTGTTCTCAAACAAGTACATGTGTGTTTGATTTGATATCACATATCATGACTCATAAAATTATGTCATCAACTAACAAACTGTAACACCCCTGACCTGGGTTATGAACTAACCCTAGAAGTTTTGCCTAAATAGGTAATTATTATACTTGTGAACACTCCCTGGCATGAAATTAAGTTCCTCAGGAACATTTACTTTCGATTTTGCTCCTTTTTGTATAAAGATGTAGCATTGTGTTGTATGCAGGGACCTATGTGCAAATTACCCAGTTTAAGGGTTGAACTTGCAAATTTCACAAGATAAGATGTTCTTTTGATGTTAAGACATCATGAAGATGTCTATGATAAAGTTTGAGGGATTTCCCAAGCTTGAGCACCAAGGTGCAGCTGTGGAAGCAATCCCCATGCTCAGAAACCCTAATTTGGGGTAAAGTGCAATTTACCCAAATTGAGGGGTCCAACTTGTAATTTTCACCATCTAGAACATCTTCTATGACTCTTGTCATCATTTAGAGTAGAAATGATGAAGGAGATACATCATTCACTAATCAGATGAGAAAAATGATCTTTGTGATAGAAATCACCTAAAATGGGTACAAAACCCTTTCATGTATGTACCCTGGTTGAAGGTTGGATTCCTTTACCCTTAGATCTTGAGTTTTCTTGAGATTTGCATAAGATTAGATGGGCTTGGACGTGCCCTTGAACAAGGAGGGACCTAGATGTGAATTTTGAATTTGAAAGGTCCTTGTAGTAGAAAATAGACTAAAGCTATAAAAGCTTTTTCCTTTGCAAACGAGCAAACGACCTTGCTCCTGTTTCATTCACTCCCTCTCATTCTCAAACCGACTAAGGAGAGCTCTGGAGCTCAGGAGGACGAACAAGGGAGTGCAAGGTAGGTTTGGATCCTTCCTTTTTGCTCAATTCTTGGATGAAACTCAGATTTAAGGTCAAATTCATGGCTAGCTCACTTAGCTCCATCTTTCTAGCCATCTCTTCTCAACCTTCCTTGGAGGATTCACCTTGGCCGACCTGTGGAGCTTCTAGGACGCCATTAAAGGCTTGGAACTCGAAAGCTTGGAGCTCAAGGAGCAAGCTTTAGGCGGGTTTTATAACTCTAAACTTTATGCTTTGATTATACATCTTTTCTATGCATATAGTTGATAGATCTTCTTCTTCCCTATCTTCCCTTGCATCCTTGCAAGCAAAAACGTGAAGAACTGCTACTGTTCTTAAGGTGGAAGATAAGGGCGTTAATTCCTATGCTTATCCACAGATTTTCACTTTATCAAACGACCTCCACCTATTGCTCAAAACGGTTTCAAACCGTTTGGTGGGCAAACGGTTTCAGGGTCGTTTGAGGGCAAACGGTCTCAAGACCGTTTGGTCCCGTTGACCAAGCGAAGACCGTTTGGGAATCTTGTTCATAATTATGTAGGTTAATCACCCACGAAATTTGAGAGGTTAACTCCAAAGGAATCGTGAGATATGAGCAAATCAATTAGTAAAACGAATTGAATTAAATTCTGATTTGCAATCTGTTTAATTTGCCCTTTTTGGGCAAACGGTCTCAAGACCGTTTAAGATGGTTGACTAAACGTTGACCGTTTGGGATTACTGTTCATAATGATGTTAATTAACGACTCACCAAATTTTATGGATTAATTCCAAACGAGTCATGAGTTGAAGGATGATTAATAGGGCAAACCCTAATTGAAATTAGTGCTGAATCTCCAATGAGTTAAGTTGAGATTTTGGGTTGATTAGCCCAAACGGTTTCAAGACCGTTTGGGAATCACCCAAACGGTCTCAAGACCGTTTGGGGGTCACCCCAAGACCGTTTGGAGGTCTGGGGTCAAGTATAGTTGATCAATTGAAGGTCCAAAGGCACCAAATCATATTGCAATTAAGTATTGATGTGATGATCAACTCAATAGATCAAACCTTGATGAATTTTCACTAGAGTCCAAAGGATGGATGGGAAAACGGTCTCAAGACCATTTGGAACTCATCCAAACGGTCTCAAGACCGTTTGGTGTCAACCCAAGACCGTTTGGAGGTCTAGGGTTAAGGTAATTTGATCAATTGAGGCCCAATTACAATGGGTTATTGAAACAATCAAATTGCTGTTTTCTAAATATAGATCTTGTTGAGTTTTGGGTTGAAGGACCCAAACGGTCTCAAGACCGTTTGGGGTTCCTCCAAACGGTCCCAAGACCGTTTGGGCACAACCCAAGACCGTTTGAAGGTCTAGGGTTGAGTTAATCTAATGGTTTGAGGGTCCAATTGTAGGAAATTGATGCATTGTTGAAAATTGCTGATTTTGACCTAATTGGATTTCAACCTTAGTCAAAACGACTTGGATTTTGGTCAAACTTTGGGCAAACGGTCTCAAGACCGTTTGGATGATGTCCAAACGACCTCAAGACCGTTTGGGCCAAGTTTGAGCCCAATTGGAGGTCAATTGATAGGTTCAACCTTGAATTGTTTCACATTGTTGAACATTGATGACCAATCAACTTGAAACCCTAATTGAGAACGATTGAACCCTAATTGGTTTACAATGGAGGGTCAATTTGATGTCTAAGTGGTTAAGGCTAACCTTAATTGGCTCAATTTATAAGTGGTTAGCATACCTTGAGCCAATTGAGGGCTTCAACATGCATATCCTTGAACTTTGGTGACCTTTGAACCCTTTTGGAGGTCCAAACGGTTTGAGCCCATTTGGACCAAACGGTCTCAAGACCGTTTGGGTCCAAACGGTCTCAAGACCGTTTGAGACCAAACGGTCTCAAGACTGTTTGGGGCCAAACGGTCTCAAGACCGTTTGGGCTCAAACGACCTCAAGACCGTTTGAGCTCAAACGACCTCAAGGTCGATTGGTCCAAACGACCTTAAACCGATTGAAGTTCCAAACGGTTTGGAAGTCAACCCTTCCAAACGGTCTTCACCTCCAAACGGTCTCAAGACCGTTTGGATCCAAACGGTCCCAAGACCGTTTGGGGTCAAACGGTCTCAAGACCGTTTGAGTGGTTGAAACCGTTTGAAGGTTGAAACCGTTTGAAGATTGGTGATGGTTTGTACTTAACCATTTGATGATGTAATCAGTTCAATGGTGATCCAATCTAAACCCTAATGGTAACCTAGATCATTAAGGGACTATGTGATTAGTGGGTTAACCCATGATGGTGATCATGTGTCAAATTACCAAAATACCCTTGAGGGGTCTAAAGGGATAAAACCTTGTACTAATCAAACCCTAATCACATGATGTTGATGTTTTTGCTTATGTTAGTCAAGGAGACTTATCTCAACCTGATCTAGAGTGGTGTTGCCACCATTTACTAGTAAGAGGAGAGAGAAAGTATTTTCTAGAGAGAGAAAGTATCCTAGAGAGAGAAAGTACCCTTTTTAAGGTGGAAACTCTGGTGAGATACTTCAATTACTTATGAGTGTGCATGTTTAGGGAATGACCCACCTATGTGAGGTCATGGGAACCCTATTTATAATATCTAATGGATCTTAATCCTAATTAAGAGCCTTAATGATGATGTTTCTCTTACATAATGATGTAATGAGTACAATTCACCATGGAGTGAATAGTAAACCCTAAGTTTAGGGTGAAGACATGAAAGATGAATAGTAAACCCTAATTCAATTGAATAAAACCCTAATTGATGACTAGTTGAGGGTGATTCCATGTGAATCCCTAGTTGAGGGTGACTCCATGTGAATCCCTAGTTGAGGGCGACTCCATGTGAATCCCTAGTTGAGTGTGACTCCATGTGAATCCCTAGTTGAGGGTGATTCCATGTGAATCCCTAGTTGAGGGTGACTCCATGTGAATCCCTAGTTGAGTGTGATTCCATGTGAATCCCTAGTTGAGGGTAATTTCATGTGAAACCATAATTGAGAATGCAACCTTAATGGTTGAATTGTTTACTATTATCTGTTGAATGAACCATGCAGGTTGTTATGAGATAATAGGCATAACCAGGTAGGGAATGCCATGTTATACTAATGAACCTTGCAGATTGTTATAAGATAATGGGCATATCCAGGTATGGAATGCCATGATATATTCATTGAAAGCATGTCTTAAGCTTTATGAATAGTAACCCTTGTTGATGCACTGTGAGTGACATCTTTTGTAATTTATGGGCTGTAAGAGCCATAAATGTTATCAAAGTCATGCTTGACAGATGACTTGAGATGAAATAACTGATGATTGTGAAAAGTTAGGCCTGCTACATTTTAAGTATTCTCATATATAGCTGTGTTATTGTAAGATGATAAGAATACTGAATGTACCTAACTGATTAAGAGAAATAGTGAGAGGAATTGATGTAGATTCTTGTAGTCCGTCATTCCTTCACTAAAAGAGAAATGGTGAGAGGAATTGATGTAGATTCATGTAGTCCATCATTCCCCACCACACAGTCGAAGAGGTGAGATACATCCCTGCACTCCCTTAAAAACATAATCAATAGCGTAGTATATCTGTTAGAGTTATCTACGAGTTATTTGATTGATATTACTTTGAATAGCATAGAGGTTCTCATATTTTGATATTGATTGAACTCTGCTTATCATTAAACTGCTAGTGAATACCTTGAAGGCTTTTATTGCTTAGTTATTCCCTGCTTTGCTTATAAAGCTTCTAGTGGAGAGTTATAACTCTCGCTGGGGCAATTATGTATAATTGTCTCACCCCGTAGACTTCTACTTTTTAGGTGGTCGTCGAAGACGGAGGAACAAGAACTCAGGTGACCAATCCCAGCAGCATCAGGAGCAGTAGTTATCTCAGGTGGAGATCTAGCCTGCTTCATGGTGTAGTATAGAGTCAGTCTTATGTGTCCTCTATACTCTCAGGTCCTGGAGTGTTTTGAGTATGAATTCTTGAGAAGTTTTGTATCATGTTGTATATAATTACTCAAGAAGTAATTGTCAGTGATGTAAACAGTAAAATCCTTTTTCTATGGAAAAGGTTTGAGGTTTCAAGCGCTTGTCTCAAAAAGTTTTAATTTCTCGTGATTTTTGGTCTTCCGCTGTTTACCGAATGCTTCCGCACATGTTTAAATCGAGATTAATTCGTGGTTTGGAGATCGGAGCCCACACAAACACTCTAGTCTTATGAATTACTATTGTCTATTCTTCTTCCACAATAATAACCATCTACAAAAAAAAGAATGTATGTACTCTCATCATACATATGATCTCATTTTTTAGGTCCTAAACCTGAAGACATATGCCATGGTCTATCGTTATTCTTTAGACATTTATTGTGTTACATCAGTATCTCATAATTGAATAAAACAAAATAAATTGGAAGATTGCCTTTATTATTAATCAAATCATTTACAAGTTATGCCATTACAATCATCATATGATTTTCTCTTTGGGCATGCATACCAATACCCTCACCTATCACTTTTCCTTTCTTGTGGTCCCCAAAAGTCACCAACCTCCTTTCCTTCTTGTAAAGGTGTTGAAGTGGCTCTTCTCACCGATCATGTTCTTAGAGCAACCACTATCAATAATCCATTTTTCTTTTTTCTATAAGTAAAGGAGAGACTGATGTCCAATTGACCTTTGGGCTCTGGGGTTAGCTTGGGAACCCATTTCATGTTTGGGTTGGTCCCCTTCATATTATAAGGGCAAAAAGTACAATTTTGAAAATAAAATTTGAAATGAGCATAAACCATTGTTTCCTTAGAGCTAGAAGACTCTCTATGGTGTATAGGATGTCCCTTCCTCTTTTTCTTATCCTTTCCCTTGCTCTTTTTGGGCCTCCCTCATATCTCAAACAACTACTACCCACTTTTTAAGTAGAGTGTTTTAGGACTTCATTTAGGAACTTCTTCCCTTTAGGGAATATTTGCAAGGAATCTCTAAGCATATGGTTATCATCTCTAAGAGTAATAACAATACAAGATAGACTAGCAAGATCATCTTGAGCATGCAATAAGTCAGCCTCTGAATAGAGGGCTTTAGTTAGATAGGAATCTAAGAGTAATACTAGCTACTTCTTTATTAGAAAAAATAGGTCTAGATTCCAAATCATTTACTTTAGCAAGAAGTCTAGCATTTTCAGTTCTAAGAACTACAAGCTCATCAAGACAAGTTTGGTTTTCATATTTAATTCCATCAATTTTGAGATAAACACCATTCTCAACTTATACACCATTACATTGAAGTTCAAGATCAAGAAATGTCTCTTGCAAAGTATTTATGCTATCATTGTATGTTTTTCTCATTTTTTTCAAGAATTTTTATTATAGCATACAAATCATCAATGATTTTTCCTAATATCTTCTTTTTATAATTGCATTCAAAATTAGAAGAATGGGAAGCATTAATCACATCAGCAAGAGAATCTTTAGGGAGTTCATTGAGATTTACCTTACTTACCTCACTTACTTGTGCTAGACATGAAGGCCATGTGGCATTCATCTTCATTTGAGCTAAAATCACTTGAGGAAGTCTCTTCCCAAGTGACATGGCATGCATCTTTGCCTTTTCTTTCTTTCTTTTCATTCTTATTGAATCTACTCTCCTTGTGGTAGTCCTCCTCCTACCTATGTATGCTCTTGGGGAAATGTTTCTTGACTTTTGAGCATTCATTCTTGAAGTTCCCCCTTTGACCACACTTATAACATCTAGGAATAGAGGAGAAAGAGGGTTTGCCCTTAAATTCCTTTAGAGTAGTCAGCCCAAAGATCACTATGGGAGTCAACTTAACTTGAGGATGGAGGAGATTGGATAATGACTTGTTGTTTCACAATAGATTCAACCTTTTCCTTGAATGCATCCTCCTTTCTTTCTCTTGGATACTTTCTCTTCTTCTCTTTCTTATTCCTCTTGCTTGTCATGTCTCACTTCATAGGCTTGAAGATTGCCCATGAGTTCTTCAGTAGGAATGTCAGATACATACTTTGTTTCTTCTATAGTAGCCACCTTTGTTCGTCAATAATGAGGAAGAGATCTAAGAATATTTGAGTTACTCTTTCCTTGATCCATAGTGTGACTCAAGACAGCAAGGCCATTGACAATGGAGTTGAGCCTTGAGTACATTTCAGCCACACTTTCCTTCTTTCCCATCTTGAATCCTTCAAAAAGACCATTGAGCCTATACACATTGCTTTCTTTGACTTGCTCTGTACCTCCATAGGTGATACTGTGATTGTTCCTAATGTCATGAGCTGTATCTCAAGAGGAAATCCGGTTGAATTCAATTCAAGTGAGGGTAGAGTATATGATTCTAATAGCTCTAGCATTTAGTTGTGCCTTCTTCATGCTTACTTCATTCCAAGCAACTACTTCTCCTTCAGGCTCCGTGTAGAGAAATCCCACCACCTTCCACATGTCAATGTTCATGCCTTGAATGTATAAATACATCATCCTCTTCCAATAAAGGAAGTTAGTACCACCAAAGATAGGTGGACGCATGGAGAAGTCACCCTCTATGTTGAGAGAACCAACTTGATTTTTTCCCATGTTCTCTTAATTGTGGGAGTAGATTGTTGGAGAATACCAAGCTCTGATACCACTTGTTGGATCTATGGGCTCCATGGAGGGTGAATAGAGCTAAAAATACTTAAACAAAATTCATTAGACCTTCAAGATATTTGTTAAAAATATATTGCTAGTATGAAAATCAAGGAAGAGAGATTGATCAAACACTAAAGAAGACTAAAATTTTTAGTGGTTTCAACCTCCAAAGTAGGAGATGTGCATCCACTACCTAGAGGGGTCAATCTATAGGATTTTGAACCTTGTTACACTCTTTATATTACACAAGGAGAGTTATAACAAGAGACCATCCTTTTCAAGAACAATGGATAAACTAGAATTCCTTTTCAAATAAAGGAGCCAATAACCATTACAAAGGTCTTACCTATCTACCACTAATCTTCAGCTTCTTCAAGGACTTACCCATTCTTTTAGAAGATTTTTAACCTTTGATTCACCACCTTCTTCTTTAACGAAGTCACCTTCAAATCACCAAGTTGAGAGAGAGATTGGAAAGGAGGGTGAAGAGATTTGAAAATATTTTAATGGATCAACTCTTTAACAAAGATCCTAACTCACTTAGATTGGATGTATATAAGTAATCAAGCTTGAGGGAGATTAGGGGCTCTTGAATGCACAATCACTCAACTGTAGCAAGGAAGCATAGAAAACAGACTTGGAATGAAGTCCAAGGACTCCTTTTTATAGTTGAGGTTGCCTACCAGCTACTAGAGACCCTTGGATTGAATTTTAGCCATTTTTAGGGGTTGTAACATGTCTATTTTGGAAGTTTACAACACTCAAAATGTCTAAAAACATTTTTTAACTCTTTGCAAAACAATGTTGTTGGTCAAGTTACCATTTTGGACAATTTAGTTGACAATGCTCACTATCTTGCCAATGGAAATTGTCGGTCAATTTTCTAACTAATAAGAGATTCAAACAATGTATGTATTATCCTTGTCAGTGCTAGTTCTCAATCGACTGAACCCAGGGAAAACTTGACAAAAATGAGTTCAGGAAAAAGCCCAAAGTGGATGTTGACCGAGTTTCCTAAAGGGCAAACTTGGCCAACAAACCTCCATATGATTGCTTATAACAAATATCAAAAAGTGTATAATCATTAAAATTAAGTTATCTATATTTCCATTAAGCTTGGTTGCAAGTAATACATTCAATATACATGATTTACAACATTATTCTAATAGAGATGCTATCTATTCTTAAATTCTAGCATTTGTGTTGAATTTGACTTGTTTTTTGAAAAACTAGGGCTTGTTTATTTCATCCTCTTAGTGTACATAATATCTAAAATTCATCTCAAATAGACATATACACGAATGGAATGGGTCATCAATAAAATTGATCTAAAAAATAGACACACACAGATGGAATGGTTATATCTCAAATATGTACCTAATATCTAAAAATGACCTCAAATAGACATACACATGAATGGAATGGTTAAGTCATCAATAAAACATGGACAATGTATAAAAGTTAGGTCAACATGTTATTTTGGTGATATATTGAACTTTCCTTGATGATATCTTTCATTCCCATCAATCCTCTGAGCGGATGGATCCACATGTAGTCATCATCACCTCATCATATCTACCGCTACATCATTGAATGTGTTGATTGTACTCACTCCAATCACACATTTCTTTCAAGTGAAGATGGCATAGTCATGGTGCTATTATCTTATGTTCTAGATCAGTGATGATGTTATGCATTCGATATGCACTTCAAAAGATCTTCTCTAAAGTTAAAGTATTCCATCCTACATGACATAACTTCAAAGGTGACGTCATCAAATTGTTTGAGATTCATGTTTAAGGGGGAGTGAAAATTTTGTATGGGGAGTGACCTTTTTATTTTTTGTCTATCACATCATCTAATTGAGTCTTGTAAGTCCAATCTAGAAGTATGTGTCACCCATAATCCATCTTGAGGAGGAGTTTTAGAATTATTGTTATATAGATTATTACATTGTATTAGGTTAATTGTCTTGGCCCATTAGGGTTAAGTTTGCTTCCCTTGTACTTGCATCCTTTTCCATATATAGGAGAGGAGTGCACCGTATATCAATAAAAAAATATCTCACTTAGCCTCCCATCTTTTTTTAACAATAAACAAGCTCCTTGGCACATATTTCAGCTTGATGCTTAATTTTTTCCTGCTAACTTGAGTGTAATTCTTGGGACCAACTAGATTGAAAAGATAATCTGAGATGTTATTAAAGATAGCTCACAGTCTTGAGTAAAAATTCTAAGCAATGGTATTCATGGAGGAGAGGCAACAAGATATATCTTGGAGTACCCAATTGTAGACCTTGGATTAGAAGCTCTCTCTCACATAATTTTTCTTTGGCATATAAATCATTCACTAGACTTGGGTCATCCATAAAGACATCTTCTAAATCTTGTCCAAGTTGGCACGGATACACAACTATAAGGATGAACAAAGAGTACCCTCCAAGTTCAATAGTGCTACAAAGATTATCTTTAATAACAATAACGTCAATGTGATATAATACATCAATGTGATAGAATATAACAAAATTATCTTCATTGTCTTTTAGAATCTTCATAAGGATATTTATAAATGTCTTCTGAAAGACTGATGCATGCACTCCTATCAAAGGTTGCAAAGTTGGGCACTATGGTTGCAGCTGGCCCTTGGATGTCAGGGTTGGCTTTAGTTTTCCTCCAAAATAGCTTCAATTTCTTCAAATTCACAGGCAATTATAGTGAGTAATGGAGATTCAAGCATCTAAGAATTATGTTTTAGAACATGGCTTTCCTGAGGATGATATTGCTCGATATCAGATTGTAAAGCCTAGATTACTTAACATAGAACCTTCCTGAAGGGAACTTTGGAAGGCCTTGAAACAAGGGGAAAAACATCCCTTATATTTTCAATAAATTCTAGGTCTTATAAGAATCAACGATCATGGATAACCTCCATTGCATATATTCCTCTTTGTTCAGTAAAACTGTCGGGGTCTAGAGTATCAATCAGTATGTTCCAGTTGATAGCATCCATGATGTGGAGGACAGTGAAAGCACTATCTCACTACATAATGCACCAGGATGTGAAGGTCTTTGTGATATATGCTTCCCGTTTTAACTTGGTGAATAGGACATTGTCAATAATTTTGTGGATGATACTCCGTAGACCTAAATGCACATTTGTTGCCTTGGAATCACTGTATATGCATCTTGTTTTCTGAATGAGTGTTTCCTAGACCTTATTGGCATTGAAGTGAGATTCCTCTTTGTCAAGCTTGTCAGAATTGACAATTTCAGACTCATTGTCATCAACACAGAAAATTTTATTCAGAATGTTCTCCACAAAGATAAGTTCTTCATTGAAGTTACAAACCCTAATCCTATGAAGGCCAAAACATTTACTCCGTGTAGTTGGTGTAACCATTAATTGAAGATATGAACTCTCATGTCTTCTCAATGTAGAATCTGGATGTAGCATGACAATTTTGTCTCTATTGAGTAGGCTTTACACTTGTTGCATGATATCCAACTCTTAGAGTGTAACCTTGTGAGAGAAGCATGATAATTTTGTAGTTTTTAATAACCATTGTGGCATAAGCTTCTTTACACCTATCATATCTTGGATAGAAGGTGTCTTGTCAGACTTCTTGACTGGGGATCTCCACCTTTGCTTGATCCTTAGATTCTTGGTGTAACATGCTCAAATCTAGGTATATAGGTAAACCTCCCTTTTTCCTAGACCCCTTTTCTATTACATTGGTGTTAGTTCCTTTTTTCCAATTCACATTACAGCAATAACAATAAATGATATCATAAACACAAAACATCCTTATATTTGGAAATTAAAAAAAACATAGTAAGTTAATTGTTAATGGCATCAACTTCCTACAATCTTCCTAGGAAATATAAAGGTGGGGAAAATAAGATGGGAGAGGCTAATGGGATGTTTTCTAGAGTATGGGTGAAACACATATCCAACTTGGACCTACAAAACTCAATTAGACGATAAAAATGTCACTCTCCATACCATATTTTCAACCCCCTTAAACATGACTCTCCAAAATCAATTTAACGGTGCCATATTTGCTACTGTGTGCTATAGGCTGGAAATACTCAAGCTTTAGAAACTGCCTTTTAAAGTGCACCCAAAAAGAAGAACATCTGATAAATGGAATCCAAATGTCACAACAAGAAAACTCACCACCATCAATTTGGAGTAGATATCAAAAGCACCATGACTATTCCATCTTCATTGAAGAGGAGTGTGTGAGTGGTATAAGTGCGTCAAAACATCCCACATACATAATGTGGAACAAACATGGAGACACAATGTCAATTAGCAATATAGGTATCTTTAAATTGTCTAAGAAGTACAGTCAACTAGAATTAGTGGAGAATACCACAAACATGCATAATTTGGCAAGAACACAAACTGAATGAGGGGTTTATGACTACTATAGTGGTTCCATAAATTTGGCACATGAACCTTGGGGGCTTGATTGGAATGAAGGGAACTACCAAGGAGAAACCCAAGTAGATCAACAGAAGTGCCGTGTCAACATATGCAACTTGGAGAATACATAACTAAAGTAGCTCGATGATGATAAATCTAGATGAAACATCAACCTTGCAGTCACAAAATTTGTAGGCTAAACTTGAAAAGCTTCTAAGAAGTCTAATGTGAAGAAGAAACCATATGTCTCATTAAAATGCAATGAGCATGATCAATTAAAATATCATTAACACTAAAGGGAACAAGAGACTAGAATAAGTGCAACAAGCTCTGTCCTGACATACATAATGCAATACAAATGCAAAAAGCTTGATGTCAATGATGTGACTCAGATCCTTCAAATCCGCATGAAGCGGTGTCAACCAGAAATAAGTGCATATAGGCAACCTATTTGCATATCGTGGTATGAAGATGAAGAAGCACAATGTCATTGGGAAAGAGATTACACCAATGATGCACTGGAAGCACGATGCTTAGTGGGAATGAGGCGCCACAAAAACATCAGAAAGACGTATGTGCTAAATAACAAGAAGCTACATGGAGATAAAAAAAGGCCTACCTAATACATATAATCTCTCATACTCTTCCTCCTCACACACACTCTCTCTCTCATCTATTCCCACCCCGCCCCTTGCACACCAATTACAAAGTGATTGTGTAGTTGTGTGGAAAAGAAACAATACCCTCTACATGTGGAAATTGATGTGAACATAACATGTTGTAGAGGAGGGGGTTTTCAACATAGAGGAAGGGAAAAAACACAATTCCCATTTTTTAGTGCTTTATAAACTAGCACGATGTCTTTTCTTTGCCAATATGTTGTACATCTAACTAATAATGTGACTCAGTGTGCTACACAATTTGATTAGATACATTCAGAATTAAAAATAAATGGTTCTTTGTATGACTCAAATAGATTCTGTCAAAAAATAGACCTTGTTAAGATCTGATTAGAGATTCGTATGTATGTAGGGGACACTCACACAAATACATGGCATCTCAAATGGGCGTCAGACAAGTACTCCTATAGATCTGGCGTCTTGAATACATTGCAACCATGAGTAGAATTGTTGATCACAGATCATTTCAATAAAGAATCACCAATTGGAGGGTGATACTAAATTTGGACAAGTATTGAAAAGCCTATTTCGTTTTAGTTGTTCATTTAATTCCACTTGATTCCTGGTGTGTGATCAGGAGCTTGCCATCTACGTTGGACATGATTGGATCAACATGCAACAACTTGCATTAGTGTGGCAGGACATGCAATCTAGAAGCATGAGGAGCCCTCTCCACCCTTAGCTGTGAGACTGGATTCCATGAAATAGGCTGCGGAATAGTCTAGGTGGAGAATCAACTTTGTGGATCTACATTCCCATGTGGATCTAGTCTGGCTAGAGAGCTTTCTGCGTATGAGAAATCTAATCATTGTGAGTGTAATGGATGTAAAGTTGAGGAGTCGTTGATAATGAACAACATCTGGATCTTGTTAGAGATGGGGAGGTTGTGGGGAAGCAACACTACATAGATGAACTCGGGTTAGGCAGATAAAATTAGATGATGGTCGAGTTTCAAAGCATCGACGTAATAGATTTTATTTTTATTAAAGAATAAGAGAAGAGACAACCATGGAGGCTAGGATGATAATGAATGGTAGCCGACTAATCCTAGAATAAATGATGACCACCAGCAAGAGAATCTTTCTTTTCTTCCCTAGGTTAGGATCAAATACTCAAGTACCATGTGGAAAATAAGCTTATTATTACATGGAACAATCCTCTCCTATATATAGGAAAGGAGACAAATACAAGGGAAGAAGACTTAAACCTAATTGACCAATACAAGTAGGCCCATCTAACGTAATAACTAAATAATCATAATTTTGACAAAAGGAAAGAATATGAATTATGTATTATATAGTATCCTAATTGATTATCTAATATGAGTAAATACAATAAATGGATTTTTAATATGCAAAAATGAAACCTAATATTTAATGTTTTCAAAATGTAGATTTTATGCAGATTTGTATTCCCTGACGTAGAAAATTTCATATTAGTTGGATGTCAAATATACCTCAATCTGATTATAGGAAGAGAAATATAAACTATTAGTTTAATGAATTTCTTGTTGTATGGACCAAAGTTCTCTATGAATACCAGTAATGTTGTCACATGTATTTTAATGTGAATATCAAATCTTATGGTTTATGGTCCCTTGTTGGAAGCTGCATGATTAGGATTGGATGGTGTAGAATTCATCTCCCATCTATCAATCTTTAGGCATCTCTCACATTCTATAGAGCATTTAACATGTATTTCTTCTCTGGCAGTTTCCTCCCTCGACAGTTAATGGCTTCTTGAGATGTCTTCACTTTTAGTTTCCCCTTCATGCTCTATAGCTGATAAACCCTAGCTTTAGCATTTCTACTACATTCTTCACACTTCCCATGACTAGTCATAGGGCTCACACCTATGAACAAAACACAGATCCATCACTCCTTGAGCACTCAGAAACCCTTGCCCCAACTTTCTCCACCTTTATCCTCAACCATTTGATGTTAGACCACCCTAACGTGTTGGGACACAAAACGTTCTGGCCCATGTCGTATTGGGATTTGGACTTAATAGGAGTTGGTTTGTGTTGCTAATACTAATAGGAATTGAATCCAAAAAGGAAAGAAGATGGCTCCTTATGTGTCAGATTAATTAATGTTTGGAATTGGATTAGGAATTGGAATAGGATTCCTAGTTGCAACCACATGTCACGGAGGCCTATAAATAGAGGCCCCTGGGGGAGGCCATTGAGATCATCCCACCTATTGGTGTGTGATCCCACAAGTTGTTGGTTGTTGGTGCCTTCTGTGGTAGAAGAGCCAGAAAACAATAACAACTAGTGGTGCTCTCTTGTGGTAAGAGAGGGTCAACGACTTCACCTTGCAGCGAAGTAACGGCTGACAGTCAACAACACATTGGATGCACTGACAATGTAGCTCTCTTGTGGATAGGAGAGGGCTAACAAATTTGCCTCAAAACAGAGTAGCGGTTGGCAGTCGACAACACAATGGTAGTGATCGACAATGGAGGCGGGTCTGAGCAACAGAGGAAACACATCACTTGGTGGCACTTTTTTGGCACTGTGACATCAACATCGACGACGCTCTGTCTGATCAGTAGAGGAGGCACATCAACTGGCGACACAGAGGTGGTGCATCGATCGCGACGGTGGATCTGAGCAGCAGAATACACACACAGTTGGTAGCACATAGTTGGCGATGTAGCAATGACCATGGTCTGTCAAATCAGTGGAGGACGCGTATCATCTCTCTCAGACGGACTATGGATAAATTAGACCCACATCGTAGTGAGAATGTACATACACTAAGATGTTAAAATAGAAGGGAAAGACTAGAATAACTAAGAATCAATTGGAAATGATATCTAAGATCCAGCTTTGGGGACTTAGATAAGAAACCCTAAGTTGGGAATAAAGGAAGAGGGATTATAGATACAAGACATACATTAGTATGTAACATACAAAATGAAGAAGAAAGGATGGATAAAGAGAACTGAACTATATAACTAATTGAGGCACTTTACCCAATCTGAAATCAAGGAAAGATAAGAGAAAACTACATGAAAAGCCAAGATAGAAAGAATTAATTAGAATGAATGGATCATATAATCTAGTAAGATGTATTTATGTACTCTACAACAAAGGGAAAATAGGAGAAAGAGTTAAGTATATAATAAGTACATACAAGTGAAATTCAGAAGAATGGAAGTGAACAAAACTAGATGAACATGTAAATTATAAAATTAGGATAAAAAACTAAGATTAAATAAAAAGGAAGTGATGGAAATGATGAGTTTGATTTGGAAAGGAGGGTTACATGATATAACAGAGAGCATGGAATGTGCACTTCTATCATAAAGTGTAATGCTTTCATCCTTACTAGATTTTCATTCAAAGTCTCTATATAGTCACAACCTAGTTTACATCAAGTGTATTCAATTGGTTCCTAGTGATGAAATGGAACTAGTTCTCAAAAGAAGAACAAAGGTGTAGCTAAATAAATGAACAACTCATATAAAGGTAAATTGTATTAAAAAATAAAAGCTTGATTGAAAAGGAAACTATGATTCACCCCTGCATGAGCTGTTTTATTCAAAATGAAGGTCATGTGATGTATAATGCATAAGATGAAACTTGGATGGAGACTATTGATTTAGAATTTCAACTAGATAAAAATAAAAGGATGATAAGAAAGTATATATGGCTTGGAATATGGAAATATACATAAGAGTGAGGAACATGATCATAAGAGAAGTAAAAGTAAATAATGGCATAGGAAAGAGTAGCAAACAGGCAACCGATGATTGAAAATAAAGAAGGGGTTGAAACATGAGGGAGTTATATAGATGATAAAAGAGAGATATTGGGATATGTGAGAATATGCTAAATAGATAGTCTCCTTGATGATGAGTAATTAAGCCTAGATATGAGAAATGTATTAAGTGAATACTTGAAGATTGGAATTCTAAATCGTAGAATCACCTTGTCTTTTATATCCTCCCTAATGAGAGTAATGTGGGGATGAAGTGGTAAGAGAATGAATTCTGAATGATGCATAATCACCCTGGTAGACATGCTATTGAATGTATGAATGACACATAACATGAAGATGAAACCCTAGTAAGGTAAATAAAGAAGGTAACCTATCAAAAATGTCAAGTACGACAAAAGAAAATTCAAGTGGTAAAGACAAGGAAGTCTTTAGTAAACCTCAAGAGATCTAAGGTTTGCATATCGAAATAAGGGAGTAACATCATGTAACGATAACATCATGTTATTTATAAGAATCAAACCCTATATAGTTTAGGGTTGTAATAGTTAAAGAAATGTCAATAGTGATTTGACCTTGAGCATGAACATCTATATGAAATAAAATTCTAAGATCATCAATATGAGAAGAAAATAGCAGTTATAGTATTCATGGGTTTAAAGGCTACAAATGTGAAAGATAGATAAACATTATGGAAATGAGTATGAATGAAGGATAAGAAATAGATTTGAAATGTAAGAAGTGTGATTTCATGAGCAAAGTGTAATCTAAAATAAATTGTTGCAGTGATAGCAAGAATGATGAATATTCTATTCTTACCTTGAATGTTTAAATGTTAGGGTTGATTATTCTATATGATCAAAATGTGAAGGATAAATAAGTAGAAGTTGTAATGCATAAGAATAGAAATTAGATAAAGCAAATGGATTTCAGCAATATGTGAATTTGTTTTAAAGAAGTGTAGTTTGTTGAAGGCATATCAAGGGATGAAAATTTATTTTACATATGGCTTCAATTGTACATGCACAAGCAATATATTAAATTGAATGAGTGTTATGGTTTTAGTCATTAATATCTGTAGTGTAGCTCAGTTTTATACAATTATTGTTACTTCTAGTCTTGCAACTTATGAGTGCTTTTCTATTAGAGTGGCAAAATAGTGAAATTCAAAATAGAGAGGTGAACTGTCTTTAATAACTATGATGTGATGTAGAAAAATAAGTATAGATTGAAGTCTATGAATTATGATAGTGGGATCAGATTACCAATATTAAGCTAACACCTGAATAGGGTATGGCATGATTAAAAATGGTTGTTTATATTTCTCTTTACTAATATTGACTGTGACATAGAAAATTATTTTGCTATCATTGAGAAGGCTTGCTTTAAATATGTTGTGATTAGAAGAGAAACAAAGGACTCAATGTTTAAAATAACATTCTTATATGAAATACAAGAGTATGGTGACAAATAAGATTTTAGAATAAAAAAAACCATGAATATACTTTGTTTTCATACTTGTGTTTTGATTATGAAACTTTTTTAAGGGAGGGAGAATTGTTATGACCACATTTGTGCTTAATTTGTAAACTAGGGTTTACCTGAATGATTACATATTTAATTAGATTGAACATAATTTAAACTTGGTTAATGATGTTAGCTCAATTGTTATGTTTCAAACCTAACAAGGAATTCTAAGCATGCTTATGATTTGAAGAATTGGGGTTTGAGAAATGTAAACCCTAGTCGGAAAAAGTTAGGGTTTTTGATAATACATAAATATGGAATTTGATCAAGATAGTAGTGTGGTAAATGATTTTTCATATTTTCTATTTAACTTGGATTTATTTGAATTTTCAATTTAATATGGATAACTCAATCGTACATGCTAGTGAAAATTTTTAGAATATTTAAATATTCTTTGAACATGGTTCTCAGTCTAACTATACTTCGACAAACCATGCTGACAGAGTGTTGTTTAGCAGTGTAGTGTTTGATTTTTAGTTTATTATTGTTAACTCATAATGATATGAAATTTTCAATGGGGCTGTAAAATTAGATTTCAAACATCATGATAAATCTTCATAATTTTTGGAGGATGTTTGACCTCTGAAATAAACGAATTAACATTTGTATTACACAAAAATCTGTTGAGATAAGAGAAAGTATAGTGAGGGGTCATTGTACAAATCACCCAAGCACTTCAATTGCTCTATATGAGCAATATAACACTCAAGGAGCTATCATTTCGTGATCCATTCTAGAGAAATGAAATTCTAGAGAGAGAGGAAAGCTAGGGTTTTGAGAGTAGAAAATGGTGGAGATGTTGACCAAGGGTTTCTCTATCCAAGATATGATGAAATCAAGTAAGTTTCACTTCTTTGCATAGACTTTCATGATGAATCTTCTCTTAAATGTCAAGATTCCGTCCCTCCTCTAATTTGATTCAAAATGATATCAGATCTTCCCCTTTTCTCACTCTTTCTCCATAAATCCCATTTCTACGATTTTCGAGTTGAAAGGAAGAAGAAACCGATGATTTGCTTGGGTTTTGATATGGATTCGAGATTTTAAGAGATGGGCTGCATTTTTAAGGTGTTTCCACACCTTAGGGTGAGTGAGACTTTCTTTAAACTATAGATTGCACGAAACTAGATTAAATCCATCATAAATCTTCAATTATCTTGTATGCTACAATAAACCCTATAATGTCTTTCAGTTCTAGATTTTGTAATATGATTTGAAATGGATTATTTCTATGTTGTGATGAATTTCAGATTATAAATGATTCTAGAAATGCATATGAAACATATAAAAGAGAATTCCTAAAGTAATTGCAGAGGATCTAAGAATATATTGAAATATAGGGTTTTTATGCCTAAAATTGATATATAATTGAATAGAGAACTTTGCCTATTTGAATGTCCTTATTAATGAGTGATTGTTCATCTTAATTCATAGTACATACATATAAATACTATCTTGGATTTTATATGATGTTATCATCGTCTGCTTGATATCTCAGTAAAGCAGTGAAATCCTATATGAGTGTAAAGTTGGAAATTTACAAATAGATATTGTGAAATCCATTTGAAGTGATTCTCTTTGACATCATAAACTTTATCTATTCAATGTTATTCTTGATGCATGATATCTCAGTGAATGGTGTGGAAACCCTAATTTATCTCAATTCTAGGGTTTCATATAAATGTTGATTGTATGTCCATTGTTGAATCTTTTATCAGTGAAAGATTGTGATGCATAAAGTCCTTATGTGAGATGTGTGTTATGTGAATGTGGTGACGTAAACCCTAAGGATAAAGTATTTAGTAAAACAAGTGCTTTAATATCAATGTTCTTTAGTGAGATAAGTGGTGTTGCACAACTACTTAGTTTACGATATAGATTGTTGGTAATTTATGAAAAGGATTGTTTATGAGGTTAAATTAATAAATGTTTATGTGATTATTGAATTGTGAATCTTAAGAGTGAATTGGACATTTAGATGCCCTGAACACTATAGAATCCTTCATAGGAGGCATGCGCTGTGAGGAGGAAACAACTTCCCAACTGGAGGTCCCACTTAAGTCGAGGTAATCTGGTGTGCATCATTGTCGGGTGCGGGGGTCTAGGCCAGTGAGGGCAGACACCTTAAATGATCGGTATCCAACACCAACTGGGTCTTCCCATGGTACTTGAGATATGAGTTGTGGTGATCAGTGGACATCTTCGATAGGTCCAATGGTGCACAAAAAGTATGAGGACTTTGACTCACTGCCTGAGTACCTAGGTTGAGAGGTGGAGTCTGAGATATCTGGCTGCTCCCATTAGCCGCCAAGAGGCAAACGTGTCAAGGCCCGATGTAGATAAGGTCTTAATCAAGACATAGGTTTAGGAACCTAGGCATGATTCTAATCCTTGTATAGTGAGATCGTAGCTTGCTGCAATTCTTCCACATGTTGTGGTACACCTTATGTGGGTTCAAGGCATAATAAAATGAATGTGAGATCAATCAAGTGTGTGCATCTAGTGATTTATTCCATGGAAATTTATATAGTATTTTGATATTTGTATGTTTCTGAATTACCAATTTTTTTTTGTGATTGATCAAGAATGTTCAAAGATTGATTTACTCTTGTAGTCATTTAGAGAAAACTACAATATGTATGTTTTTAAGTGATTAGTTTCTCTATAGTTCATTTCTATTGTACTTTATATTCACTTGTTCAATGATATATCTTTGACTATTAAAGTGATTTATACTGTTTCATACTCATTCACTGAGCCAGTAGGCTCACCCCTCTACTCACAACTTTTTAGGGAAACTACGTGGATTGAAGAACATCAATACCAAAGTAGATCTTCCACAAGAGCTAAGTATTGGATTAGTCAAGTTATGTTGGTCCCCGTCACTCTAGGTCCTTGTATAGAAGTGAGAGAGTTGTTAATGATGTTGTGTAACTTTGATTCCTTAATAATAGAGTATGTATCTGATTATCATGTTGTATGTATAGGGAAGTGTGAGAAATGAAATGAATGTCTAGATGTGTATCCTTAATTTTGATATGAGATTAGAATAATCAAGGTTTAATTCGCTTGTAAAGTTTGTTTATGTGATTGGATGTGAAAAAATAAAGAGTTCGTAATCAAATAAAAATTGGGAGTGATCTTTGTATTAAGTATAATGCTCTAACTTATGCCCTGATCTCATGATTAGTGGAAATTGTGGGATGCGGGTGTAATAGCTTGGTACCAGAGCTTAGGCTAAGTCATCATGGACCATTAGGATAGAAAGTTAGAGTTATAAGTGTGGAAGTTAGGAGGTGATGTGTCTTTATCTCTGGGAGGTCTGAGTGTTTGGATATCCTGGCCCGATATCTGAATACTTAGGTTGACCAGTATCTAGCTACCGTGTCTATTCTTCTTTGGATGCCCTATCTAGGTATGTAAAGGAAGGATCGGCGAGAGAGAAACCCTAGAAATATTAGGGTAGGAGACCAAAAAGTAATGAAGGAGTAAGAGCTTAGAGATAGAATGAGATACAAATATTATTTTATATTATTTTTTATTGGAGATGAATAAAATGCTCTTATATATTTGAATTCAAATTATCATTTTGTAGAATATATATGGTACTTTTAGATTGTTGCATATCATGAAGTTGCTTTAGTTATTGTTTATATTATTTGTATCAAGTAGACAAGAATTTATGTTTAATTGAGTCTGCCCTAAATGAATTTTCTTTCCACGTGTTTGAGATGAATAGGAGTTGGTTAATCCTGAGTAGCTCTTGGCTTCAAGACTGCAGGTCTGGCTTGGTCTGGATGGCAGGGTGCGTTACTGGGATCTAATGACTCCTATCAATATAATAGAGTAGACTCTGGATAAATTAAACTCACAACATAGTGAGAATGTACATACACTAAGATGTTAAAATATAAGGGAAAGACTAGAATGTCTAAGAATCAATTAGAACTTATATCTAAGATCTAGCTTTTGGGCCTCAGATAAGAAACCCTAAATTTAGAATCAAGGAAAAGGGAGTAAAGATACAAGGCATACATTAGTATGTAACATACAAAATGAAGAAAAAAGGATGGACAAAGAGAACTGAGCTATATAACCAGTCAAGGCACTTTACCCAATCTGAAATCAAGGAAAGATAAGAGTAAACTACATGGAAAGCCAAGATAGAAAGAATCAATTCGAATGAATGGATTGTATAATCTAGTAAGATATTTTTATGTACTCTGCAACAAAGGGAAAATAGGAGAAAAGAGTTAAGTATATAATAAGTACATAGAAGTGAAATTCAGAAGAATGGAAGTGAAGAGAACTAGATGAACATGTAAACTATAAGACTAGGGTAAGAAACTAAGATGAAACAAAAAGGAAGTGATGGAAATGATGAGTTTGATTTGGAAAGGAGGGTTACATGATATAATGGAGAGCATGGAATGTGTACTTCTATCATAAAGTTTAATGCATACATCCTTACTAGATTTTTATTCAAAGTCTCTATATAGTCACAACCTAGTTTACATCAAGTGTATTCAATACGTTCCCAGTGATGAAATGGAATTAGTTCTCAAAAGAAGAACAAAGGCGATGCTAAATAAATGAACAACTCATATAAAGGTAAATTGTGTTCAAAACATTAAAACTTGGTTGAAAAGGAAACTATGATTGACCCCTGCATGAGTTGTTTTATTCAAAATAAAGGATATGTAATGACTTATGCATAAGATGAAACTATAAGAGAGAATATTGATTTAGAATTTTAACTAGATAAAAGTAAAAAGATGATAAAAAGTATATATGGCATGGAATATGGAATCTTACCCAAGAGTGAGAAACATGATCATAAGAGACAAGTAAAAGTAAATAATGACATAGGAAAGAGTAGCAAACTGAAAACTGATGATAGAAAATAAAGAAGGGGTTGAAACATGAGGGAGTAATATAGATGATAAAAGGGAGAGATTGGGAGATGTGAGAAGATGCTAAATAGCTAGTCTTCATCACGATGAGTAATTAAACCTAGATACATGAAATTTATTAAGTGAATACTTGAAGATTGGATTCTAAATCTTAGAATCACCATATCTTTTGTATGCTCCCTAATGAGAGTAATGTGGGGATGAATAATAAGAGAATGCATTCTAAATAATACATAAACACCATGGTAGACATCTCTATTTAATGTATTAATGACACATAACACGAAGATGAAACCCTATTAAGGTAATTAAAGAAGGTAACCTATCAGAAATGTCAAGTATGAGAAAAGAAAATTCAAGTGGTAAAGACAAGGATGAATTTAGTAAACCTTAAAAGATCTAAGGTTTGCATATCAAAATAAGGGAGTAAAATCATGTCACGATAACATCATGTTATTGATAAGGATCAAACCCTAGATAGTTTAGGGTTGTAGTAGTTAACAGAATGTAAATAGTGATTTGACCTAGAGCACAAACATTTGTATTAAATAAAATTCTTAGATCATCAATATGAGAAGAAAATAGCATTTATAGTATCCATGGGTTTAAAGGTTGCAAATGTGAAAGATATATAAACAATATGGAAATGAGTATGAACAAAGGATAAGAAACATATTTGAAATGTAAGAACTGTGATTTCAACATAAGGAGAAGTGCAACATGAGCAAAGTGTAATCTAAAATAAATTATAGTAGTGATAGCAAGAATGATGAATATTCTATTCTTACCTGGAATATTTCAATGTTAGGGAAGTTTATTCTATATGATCAAAATGAGAAGGATAACTAAGAAGGAGTTGTAATGCATAAGAAGAGAAATCAGATAAAACAAATGGCTTTCAACAATATGTGAATTTGTTTTCAAGAAGTATAGTTTGTTGAAGGCATATCAAGGGATGAAAATTATTTTACATATGAATTCAATTGTACATGCGTGAGCAATATATTAAATTGGAATGAGTTATGATTTTAATCATTCATATCAGTAGTTTAGATCAATTTTATACAATTATTGTTACTTCTAGTCTTACAACTTATGAGTACTTTTCTATTAGAGTGGAAAAATAGTGAAATTCAAAATAGAAAGGTGAACTGTCTTTAATAACTCCGATGTGATGCAGAAAAATAAGTATAGGTTGAAGTGTATGAATTAAGATAGTGGGATCGGATTAGCAGTATTAAGGTAACACCTCAACAAGGTATGACATGATTAAAAATGGTTGTTTATCTTTGTCTTTCCTAATATTGATTGTGACATAGAAAATTCTTCTACTATCATTAAGAAGGCTTGCTTTAAATATGTTGTGATTAGAAGAGAAATAAAGGACTCAGTTTTGAAAATAACATTCTAATTTGAAATACAAGAGTATGGTGACACATAAGATTTTAGAAGTTTAAAAGAAATATTTTTTGAGTATGAAACATTTTAAGGGAGGGAGAGTTGTTATGACCACATTTGTGCTTAATTGGTAAAGTAGAGTTTACATGAACGATTACATGTATAATTAGATTAAACATCATTTAAACTTGATTAATGATGTTAGCTCAATTGTGATGTTTCAAGCCTAATAAAGAATTTTAAGCATGCTTAGAATTTGAAGGATTAGATTTTGAGAAATGTAAACTCTAGTCTGCAAAAATTAGGGTTTTTGATAGTACATAAATATGGAATTTGATTAGGATAATAGTGTAGTAAATGATTTTTCATATCTTCTATGTAACTTGGATTTAATTATATTTAGTATATGATATGGATAACTCAATCATGCATGCTAGTGAATTTTTAGAATATTTGGATTGTTTTTCAATATGGTTCTTAGTCAAATGATACTTCGATCGACCATGCTGATAGAGTGTTATTTCATCAGTTTGGTCTTTAATTTTTGTTTAATTATTGATATCTTAGAATGATCTGAAATTTTCACTGAGGATCTAAAATTACATTGCAAACATCATGCTAAATCTTCATAATTTTGGATGATGTTTGACTTATTAAATAACGAATTACAATAACATTTTTATGATAGAAAAATCTATTACGACAAGAGAAGGTATTGTAAGGGTTAGTGTGCAAATTACCCAAGCACCTCAATTGCTCTATATGAGAAAGATACCACCCAAGGAGCTCTCATATTTTGTGATCCATTCCAGAGAAACTAAATTCTTGAGAGAGAGGAGAGCTAGGATTTTGAGAGGAGAAAATGGTGGAGATGTGGACCTAGGGTTTCTGTATCCGAGATATGATGAAATCAAGTAAGTTTAGCTTCTTTGCATAGCCTTTCATGGAAATTTTCTTTTAAATATCAAGATTCTGTTGCTCCTCTGATTTGATTTGAGATGATATCAAATCTTCCCCTTTTCTCACTCTTTCTCCATAAATCCCATTTCTAGGGTTTCTGAGTTGAAAGGAAGAAGAAACCAGTGATTTGCTAGGGTTTTGATATGTATTTGAGATTTTCAGAAATGGGCTGAGTTTTTAAGGTGTTTTTACACCTTAAGGTGAATGGACACTTCCTATAAATAGTAGATTGCACGAAATTAGATTAAATCCATCACAAATCTTCAATTCTCTTGTATGCAACAATAAACCCTAAACTGTCTTTTAGTTTTAGCTTTTACAATATGATTTGAAATGGATTATTTCTTTGCTGTGATGAATTTCAGATGATAAAATCATAATATAAATGCAAATGAATCATATAAAAGAGAATTTCTAAAGTAATTGTAGAGGTTATAAGAACATAGTGAAATCTACGGTTTTCAGTTATGCTTGAAATTGCTATATAATTGAATAAAGAACTTTGCCTATTTGAATCTCCTTTTTTATGAATGATTGTTCATCTAAATGTGTAGTACGTACATGTCAGATACTATCTTGGATGCTATATGATGTTATCAGTGTCTGTTTGATATCTTAATAAAGAGGGTGAAACCCTAAATGTGTGAAAATTTGAAAATTTGTGAATATATATTGTGAAATACATTTGAAGTGATTCTCTTTGACATCATAAACATTACTTATTCAATGTTATTCTTGATGCATGATATCTCAGTGAATGGTGTGGAAACCTTAATTCATCTCAATTCTAGGGTTTCATATAAATGTTGATTGTATGTCGATTGTTGGAAGCAATCTTTTATAAGTGAAAGATAATGATGCATAAAGTCCTTATGAGATGTGTGCTATGTGAATGAGGTGAATGAAACCATAAGGATAGGGTATTCAGTAAAACAAGTGTTTTCAATTCAGTGTTCTTCAGTGAGATCAGTGGTGTTGCACAATTGCTTAGTTTACGACATAAATTGTTGGTGTTTGTGAAAAGGATTGTTTATGAGGTTAAAATAAGAAATGTTGGTGTGATGATTGAATTGTGAATCTTAAGAGTGAATTAGACATATAGATTCCCTAAACACTTAGAATCCTTCATAGGAGGCCTGCGTTGTGAGGAGGAAATAATTTCCTACTAGGAGGTCCCACGTAGGTCGAGGTAAGTCAGAGTGCATCATTATGGGGTGTGAGGGTCTTGGACAGTGAGGGCGGACTCCTAAAATTATTGGTATCCAACACCAACTGGGGCTTCCGGAGGTACCTGAGATATGAGTTGTGGCGATCAGTGACATCTTTAGTAGGTCCAATGGTACACAACAAGCCTGAGGGCTTTAACTCACCGCCTGAGTACCCAGGTTGAGAGGTGGAGTCTGAGATATCTGATCACTCCCATTATCCACTGAGAGGGAGACGTGCCCAAGCCCACTTCAGACGAGGTGTTACTCGAGACATAGGCTTAGGAACCCGAGCATGATTCTAATCCTTATACAGTGAGATCGTAGCTTGTTGTGATTCTTCCACATGTTGTGGTACACCTCATGTGGGTTCAGAGCATAATAAAATGAATGTGAGTTCAATCAAGTGTGTGAATCCATTGATTTTTTCCTTGGAAATTTATAGTGTATCTTGCTATTTTGTATGTTTTTGAATTACCAATTTTCTTTGTGATTGATCAAGAATGTTCAGAGATAGATTTACTTTATATCATTTAGAGTAATATCTAATATGTACATTTGTGAGTGATTAGTTCCTCTATAGTTCATTTCTATTCTACTTTATATTCACTTGTTCAATGATACATCTTTGAGTGTTAAAGTGCATTATACTGTTTCTATGAAGTACTCATTCATTGAGCGAGTCGGCTCATCGCTCTACTCACAAATTTTTAGGGAACCTAAGTGGATTGAAGAACATCAATGCCAAAGTAGATATGCCACAAGAGCTAAGTATTGTATTAGTCAAGTTATATCGATCCCTGTCACTCTAGTTCCTTGTATAGAAGTGAGAGAGTTGTTAATGATGCTATGTAACTTTGATTCCTTAATAATAGAGTATGTATTTGATTATCATGTCGTATGTATAGGTAAGTGTGAGAAACAAAATGAATGTCTGGATGCGTATCTTTATGTTGAGATCAGATTAGATTAATCAAGGTTTAGTTCCATTTTAAAGTTTATTTATGTGATTGAATGTGAGAAAACAAAGAGTTTGTAATCATAGAAAAAGTTGGGAGTCATCTGTGTATTAAGTATAATCCTCAAACTTATGCTCTAATCTCATGATTAAAGGAAATCTTGGGATGTGGGTGTAACATTTGTTTCCATCCTTTCTCCTCCCAAATTCCCTCCATATGACTAAGAATGAAATTCCTATAAAATCTGAGGGACTTCTTCTTCTGGAATGCACCTCCGGTATAGATGTCAACAAATCTTTTAATTAAGAGCGTGTCATCCTAGTAGTAATTCCTCAAGTTTGAAAACAACTTTTTCTTCTAGTTGTAGGTGATATCAGGTGGCAACTATTGGCATGTCAAATAGTTACATATATTGGCAAACCATGGTAGGTTGGGTTCAATGGACCTTGCCATCATCAAGGCCTCATCAACATAGTCTTCATTGACAAGTAGGTGATCTTCATTTTCTATAACAATTCTTGGTAGATGATTTGCTACTATATTTTTAGATCCTTTTTTGTCTATTATTTCATGATCAAATTCTTGAAGCAGTAGGGCCCACTGTAAAATTCTGGGTTTCCTATCTTTCTTTTACATTAGATACTTTATTGCTCCATGGTTTGTGTATACCTTAACTTTTGACCCTACCAAATAGGATATGAACTTGTCAGCAAATACTACCGCCAACATTTCCTTTTCTATCGTGGTGTAAATAACTTGAGCTTCATCCAGAGTTTTGCTGGCATGATATATTACATGATGTTTCTTGTCTTTATTTTGTCCCAGCATAGCCCCAATGTAAAAGTCTCTATCGTCACACATTATTTTGAATGGTAATCCCCATTCTGGAGCTTGGAGTATAGGTGGCATGGTGAATACATTTCTCAAGGTTTCAAAATCTTCGTGACAATCATCCGAAAATTGAAAAAATGCACCCTTAGCAAGTAAACTAGGCAGAGGCTTTGCTATCTTTGAAAAACCATTTACGGACCTCCTATAGCATCCTACACGACCAACAAAGCTCCTTATTCCTGTTATGGATTTAGGAGGTGGAAGATTCGATATGTCTTCCATTTTCTCATGTCTACCTCGATCCCCTTATCAGAAACTATATGTCCCAAAACTATTCCTTCTCAGACCATAAAATGGCATTTTTCCCAGTTCAGGACTAGTCGCTTCTCTTCACAACGTTCTAGTACTCTAGATAAGTTTTTAAGGAAGATTAAAAATTGTCTCCATAGATGTCAATGAAGAGTTCTGTGATATCCTCTAGGAAGTTTGAAAAATGGAGATCAGTGCCTTTGGAATGCTGATGGTGCATTGCAGAGTCCAAAAGGCATTCCTCTGGAGACATAAGTGCCATAAATGCAAGTGAAAGTCATTTTCTCTTGGTCATCTGGGTGGATAAGGTCTTGATAGAATCCTGAGTATCCATCCAGGAAATAGTAATAGCAACAGTGAATTAGACGTTCCAATACTTGATCTTTGAATGGAAAAGGAAAATGATCTTTCTTAGTGGTAGCATTTAGTATCCTATAATCAATGTACATGTGCCACCCTTTCATAGTTCGGGTTGCAACCTTGCCTCCATTTTCTCCTTTGATGACTGTCATACCCCCTTTCTCAGGCACAACATGTATAGGGCTAACCCAATTGCTATCACTTATGGGGCATATGATTCTTGTGCCATGCAAATTTATTACTTCTTTCTTGACTACCTCTTTGAGCATTTGATTCAACTTCCAATGTGGTTGGGATAAGGGTTTGGCTGTTTCTTCTAAGTTTATCTAGTGCATGCATTGTGCTGGGCTCAGATGTCTAATTTCATCCACTGAGTACCCTGTCACTTTTTTGTGTTGTTTAAGCTCGTTCATCAACTTCTCTTCTTGGTTCTCCATCAAAGTGGAATTTATGATCACGAGATTTCTTTCCTCATCATCTAAAAATTCACACTTCAGACCTTCAGGCAGTTGTTTAAATTCCATCTTGGGCTTGGGTGCCTCCTTTTCTTTCGTGTTTGCTCCAGCGAGGTATGCTTCATAGTTTCTATGGTACCCTCCTCACCACTATTGTATTCCTCCTCAGGTTGGTTCAGATAATATTGGATCTCCATGACTTTAGGATCTTCAACACTTGGATCATGTTTGTTGAGAGCTCGCATGAGAGGATTGACCATCACTTTATCCTCTTGTACTTGCTCACATAATTGGTTGTACCTGTCCAGGAAGTAGACTGACTCGAACGGAGAGGGTCCTCTCATAGCATCCTGAACATAAAAGTCGATGTGATCATTTCCTACTTGAAGAGTGATCATTCATGCTTCCACATCTATCAAAGCTCTATCAATGGCAAGGAAAGGCCTCCCAAAAACATAGGGCAAGTTGGGTCCTCTACAGTGTTGATTACAACAATGTCACAAGGAATGAAGAACCCTTACACTCAGATTGGGACATCTTCCACAACTCCTATCATCTTTGTGAAAGTGTGATTGGCCAACTGAATTCTCATCCCAATTTTCACCATGTTTGTGAGCTAGGGTAAAAGGCCCGAGACTAATGGTTGCACCTACATCAATAAGTCCTTGTCTTACTTGATTATCACCAGCATTGAAAGGAATAGTGAATGCCCCAGGGTCCGTCTTCTTTTTGGGCATTTTTTCTTGTAAGAAAGCACCGTACATCGTAGCTAGTTGCACTGTATTTACATGATCTCCTCTTCTTCTTTACATAATCAGATCCTTGAAGAACTTGGCATTTGCGTCCATTTCTTCGATAGCATCCAAGAATGGAACATATAGGTGTACCTTCTTGAGAGCTTTCATGAACTTCTCATACATTTTCTTTAGACGGGCCTTGATCAACTTGTAAGGCAAAGGAACCCTTGGGGAGTATGGACCATTTTGGTGAATGATTCCTTAGTTGGTTCAAGCTTCTTTGCTTTTGCAGTTTTATTCCTTTTCCCCTTTTCTTTGTCCTTATCCTTCTTAGAAGGCCCCCCCTTCATTAGGCACTTCCTCCACTATGATTGGTTTAGGTTGTGACTTAGTAGCAGCATTACCTCCATTGTTAACCTCGTCTTGTTGGTTTTCCAGAACTTTTCTCAAATAAAGAGTAGCCATCTTTGCGGTCTCAGTATTAGACGAGATTTTTCCTTGAGGATTCTTGATTAGTTCAGACAATTGTGGTAGTTGTTGATCATTTCATCTTTAGTGTGTCTGTATATTGACCATTTGAGTCTGCATTGTGCTTAAACCACATGTATTGGTGATAGCACTCTGATTCAATTGCTCATTCACTGTTCCCTGCCTTTTTACAAACTCAAAGAGCTTAGTTATCATGTTAGGTTGTCCGCTTTCCTTGTTTTGACCTTAATCTTGGCTTTGTCTATTCGGTTTTTTTTCTTTGACTTTGAACTTGTCCTTGGTTTTGGTAGTTTTTTCTATTCTATTGGTGATTCATGGTTCACGTGAACTTATTTTGTCTTCCTCCTCTTCCAAATTCTGGTGGTGTTTTAGACAAACCACTTAACTGATGGGAATTTTCAGCAACACCTTTGTTTCCATAATTGAAACCAAGATGATTTTTCCTTTTGAAATTAGCATACGAAACATTCTCAGTCTCTTCCTCAATGCTTTCTTCCTTCAGCTAAGTATATATGCAGTTGTGTATCCCATGGTCTACTTCACCACATGTAACACATTTCATGACTCTCTCTACATGTTTCATACCTTTTCTCCCATAATCCTTTAGTTTCTTGACATCTGTGGCTATCTTCTGAATTAGGGCAGTAATGGTTTCTACTAAAGATGCACCTTCAGGTGTTGCCTTCCTGCCATGTTCTCTTTCATATTACAATCCTGCTTGAAGTGTAGCCATATTTTCTATTATGAATATCATCTTCTTTGGATTATTTCCCAAGAAATCACTTATTGTTGCTGCATTTAGTGAAGTTATCCAGATAGGGGTGAGACCATTGTAGAACGTCGTGACCAGAAATCCCTTGTCATAATTGTGTTGAGGATAATCCCTTAAATATTCTTGGAAATTTTCCCATACCTCGTATAGGTTTTCCCCAGGCTTTTGCATGAATCCAGTTATTTAGTGCTTATTCTTGAGGGTATTTTCTACCAGGTATAACTTGGAGATAAAAGTGTCGGTCAAGGGTGGCCATCCATTAATCTTCTTATCAGGTAAAGAAAGATACCAAGATAGGGATTTGTCTCTCAAAGAGAAGTTAAACCCCTTGTAGTATATTACTTCTTGCGGTGCTCCTCTCATCTTGATAGTGTCGCAAATGTTTTTGTAGGCGTCTAGATGATGGTAAGGGTTCTCGTCTCTGAATTTTCCTATAGGTTGTTTTGAATCATTCCAATCACTATAGGTTTAGTTCAAACTTCAATGCATTAAACCTTGGGATGACAACGGGGCACATTGACTCATTGACCATGGTAGTAGCTAGCTCATAGAGAGATGGGCATCCATCATCATCTTCATCTTCATGGTTGTTATTATTATCTTTGTTTTGATAGTTGTTCCTCCCATTCCTTCTCGCATGGGGGCGATGTCCTTCATCACAGAGTCGTTCCTCACATTCCTCCTCATTACACCATTCCTCATCATGTGGAATTGGTATTTCATCCTATTTGGCTTTATCAGTGTTGTGCTCTTCATGCTCAGATTCAATCTCCGGTCGTGGTTGAGCTTTCTCAACGCTTGCATTTTGATCACTTCCAATACATCCTCTCCTACAAGGGGGCATGTTGATGGAAGCCAAGGGATGGTGTTCGCTAACCTCTTTTCTCCAAGTTACCTAAACATTTCACACAGTAAAGTTAGAAAATTGGACGTATGAAATGAAGTATTCAAAGCAGTTAGATATAGTGGATACATTTTTTTGTGGTCAAGTCTATTGATAGAATCGAGGCACGAGTGTATAGTGATTATATCGGGTTCTTAATAATCTATTTGCCTTGTCCCCAACAACATCACCAAAAAGTTGACTGACCTAAATCACACGTCCAAAAAGGAGTGTATCTATAGTAGTCAGACTCTTAAATTTATAGACAAACACTCATGCCCCCACAACTATCATATGGGGTCCGATGTAGTAGATTGGGGTCGAACCACAAGGACAAGTAATGATAAGTTCTAAGAACAAAAAACCTTAACTTCATTGCACTAGCCAAAAGGGGTAGGTTAAGTTTATTATTCCTTATGGAACAATGCTACTCCAATCAATGACTAAAACAAAAGAGGTAAAACAAAGCAAGAAAACAAAATAAGAGAATGAGAACAAACAAAGAGTGTTGTAACAAAAATGAATGGGAACTTGGATTGGGTTTCACCATCTAAGATCTCTCACCAACATGCAATACTCACACCCATAGTATACCCTTATCAAGATTACAAGCAATCATCATATATGTGTATTCCCTCCTCTCTCGAGCTTAGGATATATCTAGATTATAAGGTTACCTCTCTCTCAAGATGACAAAAAAAACAAAAAGGTAACCATATGATCATTATCTTATGCATTCCAACATTCTCATTCATTCATGCAACTTCATAACACTTAGATAAGATTAGTACTACTCTTTTGAGGCACTAACAATCAAACATCACAAGATGGTATCCAGTCATGCAAGTGAAGCATTAAGGACAAGAGTATGGAGATAACCATTGACAAGAGCATTTATATCCAAATGGATGTAAGTATATACATGTTGGGAGAGCCTTAGTGGCTACTCCCAACCCAAGCATGATGTTTAGCCACTCATGTTAATGAGAAACATTACAGATTTACAAATAGACATGGACATAAAGTACTACTTAAGAGAAGGGATGGAATAATGATATGAGAAGGGGAATCTAGGAGGTACAAGGTACACCAACTATGACCAGTGGTTGGCCACAGTAGATGGTCAGGTTCTCATCACAGAGCTCGACACAGTGACTGTGTGATTATGCTCTCCATCCTCCCTTTGTCAAGGGGAAATTTCAAATAGGTAGAAAGCTAGGTGAGGCAGTAGTAGACTCCGGTGGACCTTCATCCTACTTGGCTACCAACCAACGGTGGTGGTGGCAGTCAATGGCATGCTTCTTCTCTAGAAACTTTAACATACTAGGCATTGCATGATCCCCTCACTTTTCCATGGGGGTATCATATTTATAGGCTCCTGATCCAGTGCTCAGAGACGATAGAATCATCCTTTACTTGCGCCCCAAGTACCTGGAATATCCCACCTCAGTCACGTGCTTAACAGTCTCGAATGACTTATCAACTAGTGCCTCCCTTAGTTCTTGGGCCTTCATGTTGTATCTTTATGGGATCTTCAATTGATTATGGCTAGGGTATCCATTGATTGAGCATTGGATAGTTGTAGTGGTACCACCTGGTGTTGGTCCAGATAGCCATTGCCTGATGAGCATGTACCACCATCACCTGATGAGTGTGTACCACCATCACATGATGAGTCTGCTCATCCATTGACTGATGTGCTCTGCCCAACCATCAGCTCATGGACTTTACCCAACCATCGGCTGATGTACAATGAAAACATCTGATGGTCGTGCAGACTAACCATGGCATCCATCGATTTTAGACTAATAGTTGTTCTATGAATACTGGAAGGCATCCATTGGTTCTGGAAACTGATGGAGGTCATGTTCCTAGGTGAGATGCTCCACCTCCTTGATCATCTACATAAAATGCCCTTGTTATCCACAAGTGGGGTAGAAAGAGTATTTATGTGAAAAAAATGTGGGAAGTGAGTAAGAATTCACATAATGAGAGAAAATAAGAGGTAGGTTAAGGCATATAATATCCACAAAATTGGGTGTTATAACACTCCAAGTGTGGTGCACTGTATATGTCATGGAAGTGTGATGGTAGTTATGTGGGCCTACCAAGAAGGGTGCATCACTATTGTGTTGGCTTTTTAGTTAGACTTAACTAAGTGATATTAATGAGGTTATTCACTTAGAAGCATGCAAATGACTATGTCAAAGAGTTGTGCATACCATCTATCCAAGAATTACATAAGATGCAATTGGAAAAAGTTTCCTACATTAATGATTGATTATGGATGTTGTCATTGATCATGAATAACTCAATTGTTTTGGATCTTGTCTCACTAGAAGGATTTACACTGCAATCTTTCAAATTGATATGTGAGGGCTATCAATTTGAACAAATTAGTGAGAGTGATAATTAATTAAAGGCATGATTAAACATCATCAAAATTTAATTTCAATCAAATCAAATCAATTTTTTTTTGAAAAATTACAAATTTCTCTTTTAGAATCAAATGACAATCAATAACACCTTTTCGTTCAGATCGGTGATTGAGAAAAACAAGTTAAATGGGAATAGTTTCCATGACTGGTTCAGACATTGAGAATTGTTCACACACATGAGAGGAATGCTAAGTCCTGAAAATACCAGAGCCAGATGAACTTGTTCCCACTACACCTAAGGTTGACAGGGATGCTTACAAGAAGCATACTGAAGATGTCGTTGATGTCAAGTGTCTAATTTTGTGCTCCATGAACTATGAGTTGCAAAGACAACATGAGAATAGGGATGTTATTGAGATTGTAACACGTCTGAAGAACATGTACCAAGACCAAGCAAGATGGGAGAGATATAATGTCTCCAAGGAATTATTCAAATGTAACATGGTGGAAGGAGATCTAGTAGGTTGTCACATGCTCAAGCTTATTGGGTATGTGGAGAACCTTGCTAAACTAGGATTTCCCTTGGGTAAAAAGTTGGCCACTGATGTGATTCTGCAATCGCTTCTAGATTCTTATAGTCAGTTTGTCATGAACTACAACATGAATGGCTTTGACAAGATGTTGACAGAGTTTTGGCATGTTGAGAACAACTAAGGCACAAATGAAGACATACAATCCCAAATTTGTGATGATGATCAACAGATCAAATTGGAAGTCCAAGGGTAAATGCAAAGCTACGAAGAGTTCTAAAGTTGGCCACAAGCGTAAGTCCTCAATGCTCAAAGAAAAGGGAGTGGTGAATAAGGGAGGCAATTGTCACCACTGTCACCAGTTTGGACACTGGAAGAGAAATTACCTCTCTACCTGGAGGAACTAAAGAATAGGGAGGGGATAGAGATCTCCACTTCAAGTATATACATTATGAGATAAATTTGACTACTTCTTCTTCTTGGATACTTGATACCAGATGTGGATCTCACATATGTTTGAATATGCAAGATATAAAACAAAGTAAGCCTTTACAAAAGGGTGAAGTTGGACCATTCGTTGCAAATGGAGAAAGAGTTGTTGCCATTGCAACTCAAAACATATAATTTGTCTTAGCCCACATGGCATCTAATAGATTTAATGAAGTACTATTTCTTATCAGCCAATAATAGAAACATTTTACTTTCTGCATCTGGTATGGTCAAGGATGAATATGGAAATCATATAAATAATAGTCAACCTTCTATTTTAGAAGGATGAGATCTTTTATGGAAATGACCCAAATATATTATGATCTTTATTTGCTGGATCTAAAGATAAATGCTTATAATGTAAATACCAAAAGATTAAAACTTGATAACTCAAACAATAAATACCGATAGCATTGTCATCTAGAGAACATAGGTAAGAAATACATTTCTGGGATCCATAATGATGGTTGTCTAGACTCTTTTGGTTATTGAACCAATGGTGACATGCTAACCTTATCTATTGGGAAATATGACAAAAGTAACTTCCACTAGATGTAGTGGCATAACATTTATTCTCTTAGGGTTTGTACATATTGATGTACATAGAAAAATGCTATAGGTAGTTACTAGTACCTCATCATACTTATTGATGATCCCAGTAGATATATAAATTTGTTTTTAGTGAAATACAGACATAGATCTCCTAAAGTGTTTAAAAAGATCATGAATGAAGTACGTAACCAACTTAGTAAAAGTATTAAGACACTTTGATATGATCAATGTTGAAATATTTTACACCAAGAGTTCGGGAACCTTCTAAAGAGACCATGATAGTGTATCACATTGAACTCTACTTGAAACATATGATGTATCAAAAATAAGGAATCACACCCTAATGAGTCATGGTGTGATTATCAATAAATCTAGCTAGTCTTCCAATTTTTTTGGGCACATGATTTACACTTAAATATTGTACCATATAAAATGGTTCAAAAGATACCATATGGGATACGACATGGGAAGTGAGTCGATATGACTTATATAAATATTAGGATTAAAACTTTTGAAAGAAAATAATTTCTTGAAAAGCTTTATCTGCAAATCACATAAATGTTAGTTTTTTAATACTACTTTTATCTTAATCCAATAAAAAGTGTTTTTTTTACAAGGATGGCTGAATTCCTTGAGAGGAGTTTAATTCCATAGGAATCAGTGGGAGAATAATAGAACTCAAAAAGTTAGAGATCAAGAAAACATTGAACTTAAAGAGGTACAATAGGAACAATGAGAATCATAAACTGTTGTGAAATCCCAAGTTCCTTATGTAACAAAAAACCTCAAAATCTAGTGGAACACACCCTGAGCTTGAAAGATTTTGATATCTTATAACTCATAAAGGTGGTGATTTGGTCACAAGATGATGAGCCAACACCTATCTAGAAGCTAATGAGGGGCATGAGTTTGAGAGATGGCTTGAGGCCATTGATTCCACAATGGACTCCATGTACTCCAACAAGGTATGACCTTAGTGGTACCACCTAAGGGGTAAAACCCATAGGGTGCAATTGGGTCTTGAAAGAAAGATCGACATGTATAGTAATGTACAAACCTATAAGAGCATATTGGTTGTAAAGGGTTTCAAACAAGTTCAAGGTGTTGAACATGATGAAATCTCTTCACCTATTTCCATGGTTAAGGTCTATTAGGGTCATGCTTTCCATTGCAACTTATTATGACTATGAGATTTGGAATATGGATATTAAAACTACATTACCTAATAGGAACAATTAAGAGGATGTGTACGTGACACAACTTGAAGGTTTTATAACTCCATTAATGCAAATAAAGTTTGTAAGTGAAAAAGGACAATCAATGTGATTGAAGCAAGCGTCTTAGAGATGGAATATTTGATTTGACAAGATAGTTAAAGAGTTTGAATTTAGTCAAAATAAAGATGAAATTTATGATTACAAAAGATTTAGTTGGAGAATATTTATATACCACATAATGAAGGGGAATAATATAGTATAAGTATTGAAACTTGGCATGGAAAGCACCTTCTCTAGGAAGGGTTAGGAGAAGCATCCTATGTGATAGGAATTGATATCTATAGAGATAGTTATGGAAAACTTGTTTACCTAAGCAATAGCACATATTAGAAAAATGCTAAAAGGATTAAACATGAAGTATTCAATGAGAATTTTTTTTCCATGTTTCATGGGATTAGTCTCTCAAGTATTTGAAAACATGACTAAGATGCCATATGCATTCACAAATGGATCCATCATGTATAAAATATAGTATACTCATCCCATCATCTTGTATGTATTGGATGTGATGAGATGATATTAATCATATTCCAATGAAGGTCATTGTAATGCCATAAAGAACATCCATAACTACTTGAGAAGCAATAAGGATCAGTTCCTACATTATGGCAATAAGGAAGAGTTGGATGTAAAGGGTTACACTAATGAAAGCTTCAAAAATGGCAAAAGAAAATTAATGATCACAATCTAAAATTCATGTTTGACATGAAAAAACAAGAACTGTAAGCTAGAAAAGTTCCAAGAAAGAGATAGTTATTTAATTCTACAAATTCAAGCTGAGTATTCTGGTGTTATGAACATAGAAAAAGATACTATTTGGATCAATAAGTTCATGTAGATGAACTTATGGAATGTTCAAACCATTTATGACATAGTAGAAATATTGTGACAACAATGGAGCTATGGGTTAGGCAAGGTATATTAGATGCATACTATGACAATTCCATCTCATATGAGAAGTCTTACAATGAAGAGATGTGAAACATGCAATACACTGACTAAAGGCAAATGTTGCTAACCCACTAAATTAGCTGTTGCGCAGTAGAACGTGATGGACATGTTTAAGATCACTCATAATAAGATTCATGGGTGATTGGCTCTAAGTGCAAGTGGGAGTCTATTGGTATGTATGCCTAGAGAGCCAATCATATGATTACTATAATGGCATATCTTGTAAAAAATTTGATTAATGATAACAGAAATCTTCCAATTTATTCTATTTCATTCAGTTATGAGATAATGATGAAACAGAATGAATGTCTAAAGAATGGTATTACTCAATGACATATGTCTTCGGGTTGAGGATTTAAACAATGAGATCATATGGATGTCAAGAGTATATACATACTTCCTATGCCCCTATTCAAATGTTATCATGGAAGTTTGATAGACAACAATCACATAAGAGACTAGAGTGTGTGTTCGTTGATCACATAATCTCATTAAGTCATGATATGTGATATCAAAACAAACACATATATACCTAGTGGAGAATAGTATATCAGATAGACCCACCTTGAGAGTATCACATGGAAATCATAATTGGTAGTGAAAATCATCTCTCATAGAGATGGAGGTGATTGTGGTTGTTAGACCTACAATTACTACACTCATCACATACCATTTGTTGTACTTTGACATCATCCACAGTGACCTTGAATAAGGGTTACCATAAAGGTGGTGCTTGGGTGCATCATAACACATGGGGATGACTGTGAGTGATGTAGATGGGATTTTTCCCTCCTACAAGAGTTTGATATCTAGGCCACTTGATAAGAAAGACTGATAAAAGCATGCACATGCACCTGTGAATCAATATATGATATTGAATTCACATATATCTCATATAATCTTCTTTAGTTCAAGGAATATGGATTGAATGTTGAGAGGATGGCGATTCCATGCCTCAAGTTCAATTTGGATACCATTAACAAAGGAATTATACAATCACTCTAACACCAATCATAGATTGTAGGTTGAAGTTGTTCTTCAACTTTCTGATTACTTGTGTAGAAATGATGTCTTTCTAGATGTCAATCATTGCTTATGAAGTCATAAACTAGCTATGCACACTCATTGCCAATGTAACTTGGAACAAATAGGGTCACACACATAGGATACACTTGGAATAGGAGTATATTCATGAATATAGTTTAAACTTGATTACTAAGGAGTTAGGTATTCACTTTAAACAACAATGGATAAATGATGACTAACTGGACTGTGAACCGACCGATACAAATGTTGAACCGATTGATTCAAGTGTCAGGTCAATTGAACCAATATTTGCGATATGTTCCATGAGATGACCAGTTCAGGAAGTGAACTGATCATCTCAGGTCCATGAACTGACTGGTTTAGGTTGTGAAGTGACCATTTGGTTGATCAATTTGATAGGATCAAGGATTAGAGCGTTGTGTCATGATGTGCTTTAATTAGATATTAATTGTCAATACAATTGTGATTAGGAAACATAGAGAAATGACCATTTCAAGGGTTGAACCATTCGACTTACATGCCAACCAATTGATTCATCTTTAAACTGACCATTTTATCGATCATAGGATGCAAAAAAATCATGAAATTTTGTCTCCTTTGACTCCCACTCAGACTAGGAACCTAACACTGACCCTCCTATAAATAGAGGGGTACTGGGGGATTCTTAGACGCAACAATAAGATCTAACAATTGTTGTCTTCTTTGTTTGTGGTAGCTGAGAGAACCTGAGAAAGTCCTACCCATTAAAGGGAGGAATAGCAAGGGAGATACGACCGTGGGAGAGCAAGTTGGTGCTACCACACTGACTAGAATGGACAACTCCTTTTCTGTTCTTATAGAATGATAGGAGTTCCCATTGGTCTGTATGGACTACTATAGAGGCGAGGAGGTTGTTTCCTGCTACTAGGAGGATGATGTCAACTGTTGTCTATGGTGATCAACTAGGAAGCCGTTGCTAACGCTACTCGGGTGCATATTGAAGAAAAGTGCATGCTTCTGCAAGGGGATTGCCATTGGACTTGCACCAAGACCAGGTATAACCTTTCTAATCATCCTTCCCATTACATAGTTATTGAAACAATCAACTATTCAAAGGGGAATACGATAGTTCAATTTTTATTTCCACTGCCTGTACTGTGGCCATATTTCCTTACAAGTGGTCTAGTTTAAGGTCCTGGTTAAAAACCATAAAGAAATAGTTTTTATTAAATCTAAAATAATTTATGGTCATAGTTCAGGACCTTATAGTACAATATGGTCATGATCTAATACTCATTGGTACAATGTAAATCATGCTCTGGCACCCATTGATATGGTTGAAGTTCATGCTCCATGACCCATTAGGTATAGTTTAAGGTCATAGTACATGATATATTTGTATAATTTAAGGTCATTCTATAGGATCCAATTGAAGGAGGTGATGCATACATGTAATAGGGATTTGCGTTTCATATGACTTAAAGTCATATTCTAGTCAGAAGATTTTAAAAATTGAACTTTAGTTGAGATCAAAAGAAAAAAAATAAAGAGTGCGGAACTCAGTCCAATGTTTAAGATCCAAAAGGTGATCATGCTTCAAAGGAAATCAATGATATTATCTTCCTTATAATAAAGAGTCTTCTAGTTTTAATATATTTGTATGTTTATGATTTATTAGTATTTTATTTCACATTTTTCTAAGTTTTCTCTGGTTTTGGGTGTTTTAGGAGGTTTTGAAAATCCAGCTAAAAATTTTAGGGATCTATGGTAATTTTTAAAAAACTTTGTTTAGGGGGGGGGGGGCTTAGGGGATAGTCAGGCATCCGACTCATTTTTTATATTTCAAGAAGCAATGTGACTAAGTGGTTAAGCTTGAGCGAGCGACAATGGTTGGAGAGAGAAACTTTTGTAGCATGCCACATTCTGTGATAGAAGAGATGTGGATGACTCCCATGTTATGTGGAGGGATTCTAGAAGAGCCAGGAGAGTTTCACCTTGTTGGCGGAGAGGCGGTGAATCTTGCAAAATTCAGGCATTTTTCCATTTAAAACATTTGATCTACTCCAGAAGGTCTATCTTTCATCATTTCACCATTGATTCATCATTTTGATCTTTATAATATGACTTTTGGTTTTTAGTTTTCTGGAATTCTTCTTGGTCTATAGGTGAAGATGAGTGAGAATCCACTTTGAGTTGTTATTCATAATTTGTTAGTTTTAGGTTTTTTAGCATCTGGCACCCAATTGCGTTGACTGAACTTAAGATGTGAAGCTCATTTTATTGTTAATTTGGTTGTTTGATCCCAAATGGAAACCCATGAATGGTGTAGCCGGGAGGATGCACATGTTCCTAAAGAGGATCCTTTCATGGAAGATCATGATGAGGATGACATCATGAGAATGAAGGCATATCCAAGGTGCATTTTAATTCTTATTTAGTTGTATTTCCTTTGAACTAAGGAATCTCTGGTCTTTATTTGCTTTGGGAAGTTGTCAAGTACATGCTAGACTCATGAAAATCTTCTTCCTCTGGAGGACTTTTGTGGAGATATCTGCTCTATTATGGATGAACAATTCTCATTGAAGACGTAAAACATGCCATGTGGTATATAGCTTGAAACATTTTGCCCTCGTTGTTCCTCTAAAATTAATAAATCCAAATCAGGCTAAGATTGTTTTTTTCAGCAATTTTCATGATTACTTTGTATTCTGCCTTTGATTTTAGGACTTAGTTTTCAAATACTCCATTGAGAATGTAACACCCGAGCCCACTGCCCAAGGCTCTATAGAGTTTCAGGGATGATGATTGGCCCCACATACCAACATTGGCCTTAACTTTGCAATTTTTTCCTCACTTACACACAATCTAAGATCAACTTCTCGACTGGTCACCCATCCTAGTATGACTCCAAGTTGAGCATGCTTAACTATGGAGTTATTAGTTATGGGCTTCCTGAAAAGGAGGTATGAGTTGGAGTTCTATTTTGTCCAACTTGTACCTTATAGATTGTCGTTCTTTTCCTTCTTTTATCGTATTCTACTCTACATTCTACTAATTGTTTTTGTCTTCTCTAGCCATGGATGAGTAGAATTTTTGTTATTGGACATGGAAGAGTAACTCCTATGTCATAACTCTATTAAACTCAAATTTCATACTTAATGTTAGATGTTTTCACTGTTCTAAGGTTCATCGGTGTAGTTTTATTCTTACATGTTTTGCTGGCCAGTTGGTATGTTTGATCTATTTTCCTTGTTTTATCTGGGAAGATATGCACATGAGTAAGGAGGTGTGCCTCGGAAACACCACCTTAATTAAGAGAGTGGCGAGGATGTGTTGAGGATAAAGGTTTGCAATTCAAAATTTGGTATAAGCACGAAAGTTCTATAAGAAATTGGGATTGTTCTACACTATTCAAGAGGTGTATGTAGGATGCAAACCTCCTTTGTGTTTTTTCTAGCATAGTTAATTTTCATAATTCACATTGCTATGACATGATTGTAAAATTATGTTCCCAAGACTTCTAAATCAATCAAAATGTTTTGAATCAAGTGATCTTTTTCTGGTTTAATTCTCTAGTTTGCTTAGTTTACTAGTGTAAAACCAAATTAACCCTTAAAATCAATCCAGATTGTTGAAGTTTAATATTCTTATGCCTTATAATCAATTTAGATTGTTGAAGTTTAATACTCTTGTGCCTAATAGTGCCTTGCTTCTTGGATGACCTCAATAATACTACACACACATTTATACTAATGAGGTAGTGTTAGAGTATATAAATTTAAGACTTGTGCACACATCTAACAAGTTTTTGGCAAACTTGTTAGTTGTGTGTGCATGTATTAAATTTATAAACTCCAACACTATCCACAAGTATATGGGTGTGTGTAGCTAAAAACTTGTTAGTTGTGTGCATAAGTCTTAAATTTATAAACTCAAACACTACCTTGAAAGTATATGGGTGTATGTAGTATTATCGAGGCCATCCCAGGAGCAATGTATTATTAGGCACAAGAGTATTAAGATCAATTTCAAGGGTCTATTTAGTTTTATAATAGTAAACTAATAAAACTAGAGAATTAAACTAAAACAAAATCACCTAATTCAAATGATTTCAATCGATCTAGAAGTCTCATGAATAGGATTTCACAACCATGTCACAACAATATGAACTATGAAAACCAACTATGCTATAAATAACAAAAAGGAGGTTTGTCTTCTACACACATCTCTCGATTATTGTAGAACAATCCCAATTTCTTATATCACTCTCATGCTTATACCAAATTTCAGACTATAAACTTTTATCCTCAAGTTATCCTAGCCACTCTTGTGGTCAACGTAGTGTTTCTAAGTCTCACCTCCTTGCTCATGTGTATATATTCCCAGATCTAACCAGGATCATAGATCAATCATATCAAGTGGACAACAAAGCATGTAAGAAGAAAACTACATTGATGAAACTTCGAACAATGAAAACGTCTAGCATTAAGAACTAAATGTGAGTTCGACAGAGTTATGACATGGGAGTTACTCTTTCATGCCCAAGGACAAATGTTCTGCTTGCCTATGGCTAGAGAAGACAAACACAAATAGTAGAATGTAGAAAAAAACATGATAGAAGAAGGAAAAGAACATCAATCTCCAAAGTACAAGTGGGACAAAGCATGACGCCAACTAGGAATGGCAATTTCATCCTCTATATATCTCTTTTTACAGAAACCTTCTCTTCCGAGTGGCTGGAATGGAGGATAGAGATCCCAACTATAATGGTTGAAGAAGAATAGGAGAGAAAGTGGTTCTCTCTTGAATAACTGTTCTCTTCTCTCCCAAAAACACCCTCCTTTCGCCTTGGCTTTGCTCTGGACATTTTTTGCTTCAAATGACTCGTCATAACCCATCCCAAATGAGTTGTGTTTGTGTATAAAACTGAGGGACAATTTTATTTTAATTTAAACTGAAATCGCATGTAACACGACATGTTAGTTGCAAAAAACTGAAGTAGAACTACTCTAATTGATGATGACACGATGTGTTGAATAGTCAACATGTTGTATTGATGGAAGTTATGAAAATCTAGGTAGTTCTAGAGCAAGGGAGCATAGTGTGTATAGATACTGCCATGTCATGTTGTTGCATTACGATGATCTCTAACTTCTTCAGGATGGAGAAGACACGTCGTGTTGGTTGGCTAACATGTGGCATTGATGTAAGTCAGGGAACTTGGCGATTTCCTAGAATGAAGGTACAAAGCATGTTAGCTGGCTTACACACCGTGTTTCTCCACATCGATCAGAATATGCTTTTTCCTTCTATTAGCACAACGTGTTAGTTGAATCACACAATGTGCTTCTATTAGAATCTTCAGAAATTTTTTCAGTATTATGGAATATCTTGGGAAATCTGAGTAAGGTTAGATTGTGATTAAATTATTCCCATTTTTTCGTCAAAATACTATACCTCTATCACAATCATGAAACAAGTAAAGATAACAACAAAGTGGAAATCTAGCATGATTAGAGGCAACTTGAGGCAGATAATGGTTATTTCATTTTATTAGATTGATACATGTGCTTGACACTTTCTTCAATTGTTTATCTATGTTCTTTTTTCTTGTGGAAAATAAATGGTTCAAGCTTAAGGGGATTTGATGTGCATGATTTATATAGTCTTTTTGCCTACTCTTGCGTGCACTTTCAATCCATTTTATATCTCAATTTGCCTCTAATCATGCTAGATTTTGAACTTTATTATTATATTAACTTGCTCCATTTTTATTCTAGGTATAGTATTTTGGCATCAAAATGGGGAGAGAAAGACCATGATTTCATTTAGCAACTCATCCCCAGCAATCCACATATGTAGAAAATCAATACTATAGAAACTGTCAGTGGCATGTCGTGTTGAGATATCAACATGTTGTGCTTTTTGGCAAGAAGCCGTGTTGAGAGTTCAACATGCCATGTTTCAGCGCAAAAGTTGGATCCACATCAAGTAACATGCCGTGTTGAGATTTTAACACGTTGAATTTCTTTACTCTAGGATTTTGTAGAACTCCATGACTTGTAGCAACACACCATGTTGGCTAAACAACATGCCATGTCAACATTGGTTGAGGCAGTTCCACTTCCAAAATTGCAAGTAACACATCATGTTAACATTCCATCATGCCTTGTTACTTATAGCTTCTTTTCAAATCATAAGATAAACTACCCCATGAAATAAAAATGGGGACCGATTTGGGACAGTTATCACATAATATTTTGGACCATTTGGAGTGGGACTCAAGAAAGGAAAAACCAATAGGAGTTGGAGGTGTTCCAAGGGAGAAAAGTTGGTTTCTCGAGAGAGAAACTTGTTATTCTTTATTCTTCTCTGACAATTGCAGTAGTGATCTTCATTGTTATCTTCTCTCCACTCTGGAGTGAAGCTTTCTCGAGAGTTTCCAACAACAAGGACAAAGTTTTGACTCCTTGACCGAAGTTCTAACTCTTTCCCACTTCGTCCATGAATATCCAATTTTACTTTCTTCTTTTATGGTCTAGCATAGTTTTCTACTTCTTGTATATACTTTCTAACGTCATGGACGAGTAAAACTCTTGTTCTTGCGCATGGGGAGTAACTCCCATTTCATATCTCTATTGAACACAAATTTCATATAAATGCTAGTTTTTTAACCATTCTAAGGTTCATCAGTGTTGATTTCTTCTTACGTTCGTTGTTGTCCACTTTGTGGGTATTGTTCATACTCTTTGTATAATCTGGGAAGATATGCATGAGTAAGAAGATGTACCTTTGGTATACTACCTTAACCATGAGAATGGCTAGGATGTGTCGGGGAACAGAAGTATCTAGTCTGAATCTGAGTATACACACGAGAGTAGTATACAAAGTTAGGGTTATTCTACACTATCGAGAGGTGGGTACATGATACAAACCTCCCTTGTGTTAGTTCTAGTATTTTTTTAATCTTCTTTTCTCTTCATGTTATGATGTGGATGTGAAACCCTATTCTCAAGAATCCTTAATATGATTTGTTCTTAATACAAGTGATTTCTATCTTAGTTTGATTTTTCTAAATTAGTTATTAACATAAAACCCTCTTTTTCTAAAAGCATCTAGATTGTTGAAGTTCATCACTCTTTCATTTAACAAAGCATTTCTCCTTCATGATCTTGAATATACTACACACACCCATATACTTGCAGGTAGTGTTTGAGATTATAAATTTAAACTTATGCACAATAGATAACAATGAGGTGAAAGAAAATACACCACAACTAAAAAAGAAATGGTTGCAATCATCTACTCTTTTATCAAGTTTACATCTTATTTGCTTGGCACCAAAATCACTTTCTATACAGGTTATGGAGCTATTAAGTATCTGATGACAAAGAAAGAAACTAAATTACGACTCTTACGATGGGTCCTATTGATTCAAGAGTTTACGCGCAAGATCATATACAAGAAAGGTAAAAAAATGTCATGGTGGATCACCTTTAAAGAATTCACACATAGGGTGACAACTATATGTCGATTGATGATTCATATGAAGATGAGTTGCTACTAGCTATGAGGATGATCAACCCTATGATATCTTGGTATGAAGACTTTTGTAACTACCTTGCATGCCACCAATTTCCACCGAACATGATTTATAAATAGAAGCACAAGTTCTTTGCTGGCCTTAAGAATTATTATGTGGACAATTCACTTCTCTTTAGTAGAGGCACAAACAATTTATATGATAGGTGTGTTCCAGAAGACAAGGTTTATTCCATTCTAGAGAAATTCCATTCCTCTCCTTATGGAAGGCATCTTGGTGAGTAGTGAAAGTTCTGCTTTTTGGATTTTATTGTTCATATATCTTCAAGGAATCTCAAGATTATGTCAAGGCATGTGATGCATGCCAAAGGATTGGGAACATCAGTAAAAGAAATGAAATGCCTCTCACAAACTAGGTCAAAGATGAAATATTTGATATTTGAGGTATATACTACTCGGTTCATTCCCATCATTATTGGAAACCATTATATTCTAGTCACAATTGATTGTGTTTCTAGATGGGTGGAAGCTCTAGCTTCATCCACCTGCGATTCTAAGATCATCATGCATCTATTTAGTAAGGCAATATTTCCAAGATTTTACATTCCTAGGATTGTGATTAGTGATGGAGGTTCTCATTTTTCTAGAAAGCAATTTGAGGCTCTTCTAAAGAGGTATGGTGATAGACATAAGGTCTCTACCCCATTCCATATGCATACCTCAAGACATGTAAAGGTCTCAAGTCATCACATTAAATAGATCTTGGAAAATATTGTTGGGAAGTCCAAGAAATATTGGTCTTTTAAACTCAATGATGCTCTATAAGCATAGTTATAAGACACCCATTGGTACATCATCATAGCATCTTGCCTATTGGAAGTGCTACCACTTTCCTATTGAATTATAGTACAAGGAGTCTAGGGCCATTAAAAATCTCAATATGGATCTAGATCTCTCAAAGTAGGAAGGATTCCTACAACTTCAAGAGTAAGAAGAACTTTTCCTACATGGAAAAAGAGAAAATATAAGGAGAGGATGAAATTTTGGCTTGATGCTCAGATCAAGCGCATGGACATTGCTAAAAGAGATTATGTTTTGCTATTCAATTCTTTTCTTTGTCTATTTTCTAGAAAATTACAATCTCATTGGTCTAGACCGTTGACTATTATTACGATTTATCTCTCCGGAATGATGGACATTCAAAAAAAAGAAGTTTGGAACTTTCTCTAGAAATAGACATTGTATGAGGAAATACTATAGGAAGAAGTGTTTACACGAATAGCCAATTTGGAGTTTTTAGAATCACCAATTGTTGAGTGAATGAATTGAACAGTCAAGATAAGTGACTATAAACAAGGACTTCTTGGGAGGCAACCCAAGCTATTCTACCTTAGCTTTTATTTTGATTTCCCTTTTTCCTAGTTTCTTCCTTTTTGTTATGTTGAGCTTGATCGACCTACTTTGATGGAGCTTTGTTTTGTTTTGTTTTATAACTGGTCATCCTCGATCAAGATCAATCATTTTCTACATGATGACCATTCAATCATCTTCATTGAGGAAGCAAATGACCTAATTTTGATCCTTTCCTAGTTTGATAAGAAACAATCGGTGTCAAATTACAAGCTATTTATTGACCTGAGCGATCGAGATAATATGCATTAATCTATCAAGCTCCTTTGTTTTAAGTCAACCAACTTTATTTACATGTCGACTTCAACCGATAAACCTCATAGGTTGATTAACATGTGTCCGTCATTGATCCATCCTACCCAATAACCACCTCAACTACAAAAGTAAAGAGGGGGTGGTAGTTCCATTCACTTTCTCTTGTATTACTGTGGAACATAATAAAAAAAGTTCTTACGTTATTGAACTCAATGTGTTTAGCCAATCAACCTCATGTTCATGTTGTGTTGATTGACCATGGAGATTGATAGAATCAAATTTTGATCATTCATCTCTAAATATTATGGTATATAAACTTTCTCAAATTATAATTCATAATGGCTAGGATGATTGACCTCTCATGGTTGACTACCTTAAGAGTGTATCTTTTGGCCATTTTTAAGACTGATCGACCTCTTTACAACATTTTGAAAATATAAATAGTTTTTCCTTGAGAAACCAACCCCCTCAGAATGATCAAGTTGATACACAAGTATGCCATATCTCCCACTTTTCTTAAAAAACTTGATGATGTGACTAGATAGATAGTCAGTAATTTTGATTTGCTCGAGCCCCTTAACTATTTACCTATTTACCTCTCATAGATTGATAGAATCTTTAAAATATGCTTTAGCTTATCGACCTCTTTCTTTTAGAGTTTGATCACTTATTGTGTACAATCAATTTTTTTGCTCAATATCCCAGTAAAGATAATGTTTGGGCTTTATCAACCTTTTCTATCGACCTGAACTAAACTGTGTGCTCGACCTCATCTTAGGTTGGTAGTTTTCCAGTATCCTTTTATAGCAAGGTCAACCTCCCTAAGAGATCAATTTCTAGACAATTGGCTTGGTTTTAACCTTATCTCTTTTACATTGTAATTTCTCATAAAGCTTAATATAATCACTGAGAAGTCACCTTGCCTTTTCAAAATTTGCAATGGCACAAAAAAGGATGATTGACTGCTCCAGAAGAATAAATTGGACAAGGAGATGTTGCTTCAACAAGAGGAGTATACAACTCTTACTCTAAATAAAGTTACAATGAAGCAACCAACATAAGAGGATAAGAGAGCTCTCTCAACACCTTCCACGGTTGAAACAAACAACTAAGAATTGAACGATTGGTTGCAAAAAATGTTTAAGTATGAAGAGTGTGACCCAATAGCGGATCCACTCAAAGGGTATGATACAAAGAGACATGTAATGATAAAGGAGCAGCAAAAAACCATTACAAAGTGACATTGGTATTTCATTTATAGTTGTTCTCATCGTAAAAGTTGGTGTTACAAATTAAAAGCTTCAACAAAGAACACATAAGGATAATTGCAGAGGGCAAACTATCCCTCCTAAGATATTCTCAACCCACACTCCTTATAGTGATCTTTATGGGACATTGCCCTATAAAACACCTACACACGGGTGGTTTGGAAATAACACCTAGAATAATAGGAAACAAAAGTGTATGCATCAATAAACGCTAGTACGTGCTAGCAAACATATTTGAGCATGATTGAATGTTTAAGAAAAAAGAATCATGTTCCCAATAAAATAAAAGGGACCTTCATAATGTAAGTAAGATCAAGAGGATATAGTTCAAAGGTATATAAAAAAAGAATGAGGCTATACAATTATAAGAATAAACAATTACTTCAGATATCTTTCAAAATAAATCACAACTATATTACAATGTTCATGCATGTTAGACTAAGTGAATCTATTGTAGGGTCGAGACACCATAGGATCCTGATCTAGAAAGCAAGGGGGACTAAAAACCTAATTCTCCAAGGCTTTATACCCCTTGGGCAAGGGGGATTAAAACTCAGATACCCATTATATATATATACATACATACATACATACATACATACACACACACACACACACACATATATATATATATATATATATATATATATATATATAGGGCGTTCAATCGTTGCCCGTGTGGGTAGCCTGGATTTTCTCTACCCGACAGCCAAAAAAGTAACTCTCCTGGCCAAAAAAGTAACTCTGTTGTCAAAAAAGTAACTATGGTGATCAGAAAGTAACTACACGAATAATAGAGTAACTCTGTACAAAATATACAACAAATATATATAAGGATGGGTTTTTTTTATTTTGGAGGGGCAAATGATATTATTTTTGGCTAAATTTTTTTGGAGAGCTAGAAAAAACAGTCCTCTACAATTGCGATTTTTTTTGTTGAAAAAAAGTGGTCGGAAGGGTGGGCAGGTTGCTACCCGCGCGGGCAATAAAGATGGGCCCATATATATACATATATAGATATACATACATACATATATATATATACATACATACATATATATATATATATATATATATATATATATATATATATATATATATAAGTGTGGTTGATAAAAGTATTGTTACTATGGATTACTCGTTTATTGAGCATGCAATATAATATGGTAAGATGAAATGATTTTAGAAACAACATAATCAACAATGTAAATATGGAAAAAGGGTTAATGACCAACATCCAATGATAGTTCTACATTTCAAAAGAAACATATTTCATGGAGTATAAATGGTTTCAAGAAGGAACATTACTCAAAAGATGACTCACTATGGAGAAATGAGTTTATAGTCATGTAAATGATGAATTTAGAATAGGGATTTCAAATACCTCAAAATCTAACCTAATCATTTAAAAATACTCCTAGGGTCTGGTTCAATACCTCTAAGTACCTAACCATAATTTATATTCATTTGATTAATACTAATTTTATTGAATTCTTCGATTAAAATGACCTTATTGAATTCTCAAAATTCAGTCTCAAAACCTATCTCAATTAATAATTAGTATTTTTATAATTTTAAAACATATCTATTTGTATTTTTCTAATAGACGAATCATTAATTATGATTTTTACAAGTTAATTTGATTTCTAATTATATCATAAAAGAAAGCAACCAAAGAACAATACGACACACCATCCTATTATTGGTTAATAGAACATGACATGGTATATTCTTCATTGCATGCACACATAAAACTCGTGCAACTACATATCAAACATTATTTAAATCATTACATTACTCATATGCAATTATTCGAATAATTAAAATTCCAAGGACAAAGAGGTCAAAATGAGCAATGGTCAATAGTATAGGACATGCCCTATACTTATCTTATAGGATGGCCAATCAAAATATAGTAATTCCTTCTCATTTTTCTATAAAATCCAGCCCCTTAGAAATTAAGGAGAGAGAAATGACACATATACACTATAACAAAATTCTAATGAATCCTGCTAAGTTTTTATAGGACACATTCTATAAAATGAACGTCCAGGCCCAATGACCTAATTTTTCCTTACTTCCCAATCAACATGTAGCACTGGGACTAATAATCAAAAACCAAATCGTGAGAAAACTTGATCCTAAACAAAACTAAGGTTGCAAATGTGTTGCCCACACAAAGTGACACCTAGAGAGCCAAAGATCAGGTTCTAAGATGCACAAGAGTGCAAGTCCTTTGCCATGGTAATGGAGGGATGTGTAGTAGAGTAAAATTGGGAAAACAATGTAGAAAACTAAGATGATCAGCCGAAGTAGATCTATGGTATCTATGCGGTGTCAGGGAACAATCCTTAGTCAACATGACCGAAATGGAGTGAACTTGAATACACAGATACTACATAGGCGTCATCACAAATTTGAAATCCAGAGTGAAACAGTGGAAACTAAAAAAAAAGGAATGGTAAAGCCTGGATGACAACAATCAACCAAGGATTTTGGTAGCTTCCCCATATCCCTATTGAGGGGTTGACATAAAATTTGGGGTCTAGTGACCATTGAGAGCCCCACCGATGACCGGCTATGGGGAAGGCGACAACACATCTCATCGTTAGGATGAAGTAGCGAAAATGAAGGCAACAAGGAATTAAAAAACTAAAGGGGGAGGGTTAAGGATCATTAACCTATAGCGAATTGCTCTGGATTTCCACCAATCGGTGTGGATCCTCAAAATACGTTGGCGAAAAAGACCAGTTACATCCATGTGCATCTTTTAGGAATTGTGGTGGGAAAGTGAAGTGTTCTACAAAACTAAAGGCACAAGATTTAACATAGAAAACTCTGTCCAAGACAAGGAGAGAAAAACTAGAGAAAATACCAGCTAACAAGGACTATGTAACCAAGATTACAACTCACACTCTCTAGATTTAATCACCCCTAAGTCTGGGAAGCTCCCCCACCCAAAAACAAAGATAAGGAAGAACAAAATTACATCCATTGTGTACAAAACCTCCCTTTTTACCTTTTCTCCTCACGACTTCATTGCCGCTGCTAGGGATTTCTTGTTGCCGCTGCGACCGCTGATTGGGTCACACATCACTTGATAATTTTTCTACCTTGCTTCATATGTAGCTTGTTCTAGTTGGTGCCTCCAACTAGAATTGCGATGTGTGCTGGAGGTCTATCCATCTAAGAGAGCTGATATGCATCCTTCACTAATTAGATAGATCATAGGCATACCACGTCACCAACTATGTGCTACCAACCATGTGCATCTTCTGTTGCTCAGATCCGCAGTCGTGGTCGATGCACCACCTTTGTGTTTTTGGTTGATGTGCCTCCTTTAACGATTGGACAAAGTGCAATTGATGTCGATGTCAAAGTACCAACAAAATGTCACCAACTGATGTGTGTCCTCTTCTACTCGGACCCACCCCTGTTGTCAATGCACTACCGTTGTGTTGTCGACTGTCAACCACTACTATGTTTTGAGGCAAAGTCGTTGGCCCTCTCCTATCCAGAAGAGAGCTATAGTGTCAGTGAACCCAATGTACCACTAACTGCCAGCCACTACTTCGCTTCAAGGTGAAGTCCCTAACCCTATCTTACCATAAGAGAGCACCACCAATTGTTATTATTTTCTGGCTCTTCTATAAAAAAAGGCACCAAAAACCAAAAACTAGTGGGATCACACACCAATAGGTGGTATGATCTTAATGGCCTCCCCCAGGGACTTCTATTTATAGGAATCCATGACATGTGGTTGCAACTAGGAATTCTATTCCAATTCCTAATCCAATTACAAACATTAACTAATCCCACACATAGCGAGTCATCTTCTTTCCTTTTTGGATTCAACTCCTATTAGAATTTGCAACACACACCAACTCCTACTAAGTCTAAATCCCAATAGGACATGGGTTAAAACTTTCTATATCCCAACAATCTCCCCCTCTGACCCATAAGCGAGACTTTGTCTTTAGCAATCATTTGGAGTAGCTTCTGGACCCCATCACCACATGTCATGAATCCATTCTCCTCAAACATGTCAGAACCATGTCATCTTCATCCATCTTGTTAAAGCCCCACAATGACTTCACTTTGTTCCCATACAACTGATAAGGAAGTATCATGCCAATGCCACTTCTCTCTCCATGTCTACACCTGGAACATTGTAAGCTCCCACTAATCAATCAGATGAGCCATCTTTGATGAAGAATGTATTTCTGGCCTTCTGTACTAAGGCTCAGAAACCCTTTGATGAAGTTCTCCTATCAATGCAACTCCTCTTTAGAAGATTGATCCTCCACTCTAGATGTAACGGTTGAACACCCACTACATTGCCCTTCTTCTTCACATGCATGATATTATATTGTTAATAGGAGTCATTAGATCCTAGTAATGCACCCTTCCATCTAAACCAGGATGAACCTACAGTCTTGAAGCCAACAACTACTTAGGATTAACCAACTCCTAATCACCTCAAACATGTGGAAAGAATATCCACTTAGGGCAAACTCATTTAAACATAACTACTGGTCTACTTGATACAAAAAATATAACCAATAACTAAAGCAACTTCATTATACACAACAATATAAAAGAACCATATATATTCTACAAATTGATAATCTAAATTCAAATATATAAGAGCATTTCTATTCATATCCAATCAAAAAAACAACATAAAATTATAGTTGTATCTCATTCTATCTTTAAGCTCTTACTCCTTCATTACATTTAAGTCTCCTAACCCTAATATTTGTTGGGTTTCTCTCTGGCCCATCCTTCCTCTACATACATGGCCAGGGCATCCAGAGAAGAATAAACTAAGTAGCTTGATATTGATCAACCTAGGTATTCAGATACCAGGCCAGGATATCCAAGCACTCAAACCTCTTAGAGATAAAGACACATCACATCCTAACTGCCACATTTATAACTTTAACTTTTTATCCTAATGGTCCCTGATGACTCACCCTAAGCTCTAGTACCAAGCTGTTACACCCACATCCCATGATTTCCACTAATCATGAGATTAGGATATAATTTTGAGGATTATACTTAATACAAAGATAACCCCAACTTTTTCTTTGATTACAAACTCTTTATTTTCTCACATTCAATCACATAAACAAATGTTACAAGGGAATCAAACCTTGATTACTCTAATCTGATCTCAACATTAAAGATACACATCTAGACATTCATTCTGTTTCTCACACTTCACTATACATATGACATGATAATTAGATACATGTTCTATTATTAAGGAATCAAAGTTACACATCATTATTAACAACTCTCTCACTTATTACAAGTATCTAGAGTGACAGGGACTGACATAACTTGACGAATCCAATACTTAGCTCCTGTTGCAGATCTACTTTGGCATTGACATTCTTAAATTCACTTAGTTTCCCCAAAACTTTGTGAGTAGAGGGGTGAGCCTACTCACTCAATGAATGAGTAATTCATAGAAACAATATAAATCACTTTAATAGTCAAAGATATATCACCGTACAAGTGAATATAAAGTAGAACATAAATGAACTACAGAGGAACTAACCACTCACAAACATACATATTGTAGTTTCCTATAAATGACTACAGGAGTAAGTCGATCTCTGAACATTCTTGACCAATCACAAAGAAAATTGGTAATTAAAAAACATACAAATAACAAGATACTCTATAAATTTCCAAGGAATAAATCAAAACATGCACACACTTGATTGATCTTACATTCATTTTATTATGCCCTGAACCCACATGAGGTGTACTACAACATGTGGAAGAATCACAACAAGATACACTCTCATTGTACAAGGCTTAGAAGCATGCCCAAGTTCATAAGCCTATGTCTCGAGTAAGACCTCTTCTACAATGGGCCTCAACACGTCCACCTCTCAGTGACTAATGGGAATGTTCGAATATCTCAAACTCCACCTTTCAACCTGGGTACTCAGGCGGTGAGTCAAAGCTCTCAAGCTTGTTGTGCACCATTGGACTTACCAAAGACATCCATTGATTTCCACAACTCATATCTCAGGTACCATCAGAAGACCTGGTTGGTGTTGGATACCAATCATTTAAAGATTCCACCCTCACTACCCTATACCCCCACACCCTATAATGATGCACTCAGGCTTACCTCGACCTACGTGGGACCTCCAGTCGGGAAGCCATTTCCTCCTCACATAGCAGGCCTCCTATGAAGGATTCTATAGTGTTTAGGGCATCTAAATATCTAATTCGCTCTTAAGGTTCACAATTCAATCATAACATCAACATTTCTTAATTTAACCTCGTAAACCATTCTTTTCATAAATTACCAACAATCTGTATCATAAACTAAGCAATTGTGCAACACCACCTATCTCACTGAAGAACATCGAATTGAAAACACTTGTTCTATTGAATACCATATCCATAGGGGTTCATTCACCTCATTCACATAACACACATCTCACATAAGGACTTTATGCTTTATAATCTTTTACTGATAAAAGACTGCTTTCAACAATCGACATACAATCAACATTTATATGAAACCTTAGAATTGAGCTGAATTAGGGCTTCCAAACCATTCACTGAGATATCATGCATCAAGAATAACATTGAATAAATAAAGTTTATGATGTCAAAGAGAATCACTTGAAATGGATTTCATAATATCTTAGTGAAAATTTCTAACTTTTCACTCATTTAGGGTTTCACCCTCTTTGCCAAGATATCAAGAAGACAATGACAACATCATATAACATAGAAGATATTATCTGACATGTATGTACTACTCATTTAGATGAACAATCATTCATAAACAAGAAGATTCAAATAAGCAAATCTCTCTATTCAATTATATAGAAACTTCAGGTATAACTAAAAATCCTAGATTTCAATATGTTCTTATAACCTCTACAATTACTTTAGGAATTCTCTTTTATATGATTTGTATGCATTTATAATATTATTTTGTCATCTTAAATTCATCACAATAGAGAAATAATCCATTTCAAATCAGATTACAAAATCTAGAACTAAAAATTAGTTTAGGGTTTATTGTCGCATACAAGAGAATTGAAGATTTATGATGGATTTAATCTGATTTCATATAATATGCTGTTTAAAGGAAGTATCCACTAATCTATGGTTTGAAAACACCTTAAAAATGCAGCTTATCTTTGAAAAAATCCAATCCATATAAAATCCTAGCAAATCACCAATTTCTTCTTCCTTTCAATTTGGAAACCCTAGAAATGGGAATTATGGAGAAAGAGTGAGAAAAGAGGAAAAATTCATATTATTTCCAATAAAATATGAAGAGGGATGGAATTTTTACATGTAGGAGAAGAATCACCAAGAAATTCTATGCAAAGAAGCTAAACGTACTTGATTTCATCATAACTCAGATAGAGAAACCCTAGGTCGACATCTCCATTATTTTCTCCTCTAAAATCCCTAGCTCTCCTCTCTCTCTAGAACTTTGTTTACCTGAAATGGATTATAAAATATGAGAGATCCTTGGGTTCTATCTTGATCATATACAACATTTGAGGTGCTTGGGTAATTTGCACACTAACCCCTCACTATACTTTCTCTTATTTCAACAAATTTTTCTATCATAAAAATGTTACTGTAATTCATTTATTTTAGTGGTCAAACATCCTCCAAAAATTATGAAAATTTATCATAATATCTAAAATATAATTTTAGAGACACAGTGAAAAATTTCATATCATTCTGAGTTATAAATAAATAACTAAAAATCAAATACTACATTGCTAACAACACTCTGTCAGCGTGGTCGATCGAAGTATAGTTCAACCAAGAACAATATTCTAAGAAGAACTAAATATTCTAAAAATTTGTACTAGAATGCATGATTGAGTTATACATATCATATAACAAATTCAATTAAATCCAAGTTACATATAAAATATGAAAAATAATTTACCATACTCTTTTCCAGATCAAATTCCATATTTATGTACTATGAAAAACCCTAATTTTTTCCGACTAGGTTTACATTTATCAAACCCTAACTCTTCAAACTATAAACTTGCTTAGAATTACTTATTGGTTTTGAAACAACACAATTAAGCTAACATCATTAATCAAGTTTAAATGATGTTCAATCTAATTAAACTTGTAATCATTTAGGTAAACCCTAGTTTACCAATTAAGCACAAATGCAGTCATAACAACAACAGTCCTACAACAAGGATTTTACTGGCTATTCAAGGATGCTCACACATATGTTAAAGCATGTGATGAATGCCAATGAACTGGAAACATTTCCACAAGGAATGAAATGCCCTTGTCTAATTGGATAGAAGTGGAAACCTTTGACGTCTGAGGAATTGATTACATGGGACATTTTCCATCTCCCAGGGGCAACCAATACATATTTGTTGTCATTGATTATGTTTCCAAATGGGTAGAAGCTGTTGCAACCCATACGTGTGACTCAAAGACAGTGATCAGGCTGTTTGAGAAAATTGTCTTTCCTAGATTTGAAGTCCCATGCACAATGATTAGCAACGAGGGATCCCACTTTGGAGAAAGATAGTTTGAAGCATTATTGAAGAAGTACGTGGTCAAGCATAAAGTGGAGACACCTTATCACCCACAAACATCTAGGAAAATGGAAGTGTCAAACTGTTAGATGAAAAAAATCTTGAGAAAATAGTCAGTCAGACTCAGAAGGAATGGTCTATGAAGTTTGGTGATGCATTATTGGCATACCACACAGCTTACAAAACCCCCATAAGAACTACCCCTTATAGGATAATATATGGAAAATGATGCCACCTTCTTGTGGAACTAGAACACAAAGCCTTTTGGGTCATTAAGTTTTTGAACATGGATCCTAACCAAATAGGCAAAAAGAGATTTGTGCAATTGCAAGAGCTAGAGGAGCTAAGGCTACATGCCTATGAAAATTCCAGAATCTACAAATAAAGGACCAAAGTATGACATGAATTCCACTTAAAAAACAAGGATGTGTCAGAAGGAGATAAGGTCCTTTAGTTTACCTATAGCATTAGATTGTTTCCTGGCAAGCTCAGAAAAAGGTGGTATGGTCCTTTCATGGTATCTAAAATATATCCATCAGGGATGATGGAAATCAGCAGTGAAAAGATTAGAACTTTCAAGGTGAACAAGCTTTGGTTAAAAAAGTACTATAAAGATGAAGCCTTTGTCCAAAGGTCAGAACTTCAATTGGAAGAACCCCAGTCTACTCTACCAGAAGAAAGCTGAAGAGAGAAGCAAGAGAGTCAAGCTAAAGACTATAAATTAGCGCTTCTTAGGAGGAAACCTAAGGATTTCTCAACTTTCTTTAAATTTCAAAGCTTGTTTTATTGTATTAGAATCTTGATAATTTCTAATTTATAGCCTTAGCCTTAGTTTACACAGATATTGAGTTGTCAGATTTGGATAATCTTGTTTCATCTCCAATTTCAATTTTTTTGCAATTCCTACTCTGTTCTGTAATTTTTAGTGTTTGTAGAATAAAATTAGTTTGACCTTAACTTTTGTGTTAAGTAACTTTGTCAATAGTTAACATTTGAGCTCCCGATGGTGGAGACTGACAACAATCTCCAGCATGAGAACATATCTAATGATGAAAGTAGATTTCCTTCTTCTTCTCAGAGGGACGAGCCACACTCATGAGCGGAATCTCTTAGCTCTGAGTCACTTCTTGATCCAAATTCTTCACTCACATCTGATACGACCAAGTTATGGGTGGATTTAATAAAACCAAATAATTATGACACTTCTCTGGAGCAGATATATATTGAGATTCAAGGCTATAAGCTGATATACCCAGGATAGGAGGCGGAAAGGAATGTGGGACGATAGAAAAAATGTCTAGAAGGCTACATTATTGGTTTTAAGCTTCATTTTCCCGCCCTTGAGAGCTATCTATTGCAGATCTTGGTGTTGAGGGGAACTATCAAAATCATGAATCATGGGTAAGGTTTCTGTAATGAAGTGAAACCACCTCTCTACTAAAAATTTGAACAATAGAACCTCCAGTCCAAACACACTTCAAAGGTATGCATGGAGTGGGTGTAAAGTTTTCAAATCTTCATTAATGGTATACAAAACAACCAAAGTGTAGCAACGGAACAAAAACATGACTATATTCAATTATAATACAAGGGAACATTTAAACTTACATCATAAGGATCCATGTAGAGGAAATCTAAACCACCTCAAGATTGTCTAGAAGTTTTAACTTCTCAATCTAAGTGTAAGGAGGGGGGGATTACCCCCTCACTAAAAATTTGAAGAATAAAACATCCATTCCAAACACACTCAAAGGTACGTTGGAATAGGTGTAACATTTTCAAATTTCAATATATGGTATACAAAACAACCAAAGTATAGCAGCAAAATGGGATTATCTATGTGATTGTCTATCAGGCCTTGGCTTCAGTGACAAGTGGATTTATCTTATATAGTAATGTGTTGAAACTCCCTCATTCTCTCTTCTGCTTAACAGTTCTTCTTTTGGTTTCTTTAGAAGCTGTAATGGTCTTCAGCAGGGTGATCCTTTATCACCCCTACTCTTTGCAATATGCATGCAAGGTCTAAGAAAATGCATTGAAGAAGCTCATAGCAAGAAGATTATTCGTTCCCATCCCATAAACACTATAAGAGCACTCAGTCGTCTATTATTTGGGGATGATTTCCTTATATTCACTGAAGGTCATTCTCGTAGCCTTATTCAACTTCAACATCTTCTTTTGGAATTTGGCAATACCTCAGGTATGAAGTGTAATCTGAGCAAAACCCATCTCTATCTTTCCTCTTCATGTCACAACAAGGAGCTGCTCTATAATTGCATGAATATTCAAAGAGGTTCTTGGCCCACGAAATATTTGGGATTTCCTATGGCTGGTGGCAATCTTAGAAGGCGACACTTTCACGAATGTATTGACAAACTTAGGAACATGATACAAAGATGGTCGGGTTCCAAAATTTCCATGGCTGGTCATCTTATGCTCATCAAACATTGTGCTATGGGGCTGATTTGTTATTGGATGAGAATGGGTGAGATTCCTCTTGCTGTTCTTAGGAGAATGAAAATTCTTTTATCGGACTTCCTTTGGGGCAGCTCTACACATCCATCTAGTTGGCAAAAGATTGCATTTCCTACTGATGAGGGAGGACTTTGGCTCAAAAATCTACATGAGCTAGCTTATTATTACACAATGAAAAGGATTAAAAAAGTCACTACTTCACAAAGCATCTGGTCATCTTGGATGTCCAGAAGGTATGGCAGTCTACTTACAGCTCCTGCTGCTCGTTCTATCATCAGTTCCACAAGCTATAGATGTATGTCTCTTCTTTGGCATTGCTTCTATAATGTGGATGACACTGTTATTTGGGACAACATTAGATAGAAGCTACCCATAGATATAGCCTACGGTAATCTATGGAGATGGAAATACTACCCTAGATGGAGTCTCTCCACTTTTAGAGCACTCAAAAATCTCCTTCCTACTCATGAAAGAATCAACTCATGGTCTGGTAATCCTGTACCTCCTTGCTTTCTCTGCAATCATGGTACGGGCTTGGTTAATCATTTGTTTGAAGAATGCAAATTCTGGCATTATATTTGGGGACGTGCCCAATTGAAGCTCAATATCAGATCTCCTTTCTTATTGCATGCTTGCCTTGCTGAGGTTGGTACCAGATCCAAGCACAACAGAGCCTTAGAACTATGGGCTATCACTGGCATTGTTCATATGCTTTGGGTTGAAAGGAACAAAAGACTACATAATGGTGGAATGTCAGACTACACTACCATATTCTCACAGCTTTCTAGGGAGATTAAATATCACTATCAAATTCACAAGTCAAAGCTTGAGTATCCCCTGTAGTTGCTAAGAATTGGGAGTTGATGTAATTTTCTTTCCCTGTTATGTTCTCACCTAATCACATGTATAGATGTGATTTGTAACTTTGTCCCCGTTTAGGGGTTTTGGAATATATTTACCCAAAATTTCCAAAAAAAAAGTATAGCAGTGAAATTAAAAAGATAACTGTATTCAATTTTCACAAAAGATTACAAAAGTACATCATAATCTCCCATATGGGTTTACATGTATGATACAACATAAGGATCTAAGTAGAGGGAATTTTAAACCATAACAACTCTGTCTCCAAGCTTTAACTCCTTAAGCTAGTCCAAAACTTCATGCCTTATCATACAAGTCATTCACCTAGGGTTGGAAGCATACCCCAAAAAGAAGAGAAAATAGATGACATCAGCAAAGGCTGGTATGTGCATACTAAATAGGAAATTGAGTAATATATGGAATAAATGACATCAAATATAAAAGGCTTCCCATAGAAAGGATAAGGACCACCCAAATGGGTATCAAGAGAAAAGGAATTGAAATAATATGATAACAAAAGAATACTTGCCATTAATAAAACATATAGATTGTGCCACACAAGCACATGTAAAGAATTAGGGCACACACCCCATATCATCAACCTGCATGCATGTGAGATAAACATAGCCCTAGAACAATATATACACAAAGGTGGCCAAGTCTCATAAACTTGAAACCTGATAGAGAAAGGAATACTTCCAATCTCCCAAATATATAAAACATGGGCCAAGAATCACACATCTTTCCCTGGGTATCAAGTTCCTTTCCATCCCAAAAGAGTAGGAAATATCACATCTGCACAGTAGGAAATAACACATATGCCATAAAATCCAATGCAATTACACTACTCTAGTGCTACTAAATCACATAGCATGTTAAATGTAGATGCAAGTAGAAAGTATAGTCAGAATATATAAACTAGTCACCACATAAGTGACCAACATATACATCCACCTCATAAGTGGCACATGTCATCTTTTAGAGTTCCATCATGAACAAAGCATAAGATAAGAGTTCAAAACAATATCCATGATCACATGATCAATATCAAATAAGGTAGTTGACATGAACCATGATTTTCAAAAGAAAAAAACATTATGTATAGGCTAATGTCCATAGGACAAAGAGAATGAATAAGCATAAGTGAATTGCTCAACATAGAAGAATAGGGGATACATCATACCTCAACTTCAGAGTCTAAATAGTCCAAGTAAAGCCTAGGTCTCCAAAGAACCTCTAGGGAAGGTGGACAAGTTCAATAAGTAAGGTTCTGAAGCTTAGAGGGCTGGTTTCTCCAACAAAGCTCCTTTCTCGAGCAAGAAGCACCTTCTCCACTTTAGAGGTGAAAAACCCTAAAAAAAGAACATGGAGATGGGGTGTTTAAGGGCTCTAGGTGGGGTTTCACCATGGAATACCAGGGTACTGACCTGGAGGAAGGTGGAAGGAAGACTAACAACATGAAAATAGGGAAGGAGAGGATAAAACTTACTAGTTTTGGTCAAAATCACCAAGGAGGAGCTTAAGAATTCCTAAATAGAGAAAATTTGGAACCCTAGGAGACTTCTTCACCAAGGTAGGCACCTACTTTTACCTTGGGACAGAAACTTCATGGCAAAATAGAGTAGGAATGATGCTCTAAGATAGAGGAAATAAAGGAGAGCAAGTGTTTTCAAATTGGGAGTTGGGAAGGGGTAGATACATCTATATAAAGGAAGAGGTCAAGTATGAGGTGTCTATGAGACTTTCCATGTGTCATGTATAAGGGTGTCCATGGACATGCAAGAATTTATGGATAAGGAAGAATTCAAGAATGAGGTGTCAAGTTACTTTCCATGTGTTCAATGCTAAGGGTGCCTATGGACTTGCAAACCTTTATGGATAAGGAAGAAGTCAAGCATGAGGTGTCCATGGAGCTTTCCATGTGTCCTTAGCCTAGGGATTTCATGGCCATGGAAGAGGACATCTCATAGAGGATTCTTGAATATCAAATGTCGGTTTATGCACACTTATAGGCCATCCCAACCGACCTCCAGTCAAAGAAATAACTCCATTGGTTGATAGCTTCTAAAGATAAGCTCATTTATAAATAGAGTAATCCCTAAAATGCCCTTGGAAAGAAACACTTTCAAACCAAGGTGCAACTAGGCGCCCTATGGTTCAAAAACTTGAGAATGGTAAGGGAATATATAAGTATTATAATGCATGTTAAGATTTGCAAAGAAAACCTCCCAATTGGGTAAATTGTAAAAAAGTCCAGAATGTACCTAAAATTCCATAACTTGTACAAACAACATCCAAATTGGACCAAACTTCATCCACAAGTTATATTTGATGTGTTAAATATTCCATATTTTGAAGTTATATAATCACATTATTCATTACTTATGCCTTTTACTCATTTTCTCTCTCTCATAAACTTATCCTAATATTTCAAGGTTGTCCAAATTAGATGCAATTTGACATGTAGGCTAATTTTGATATGTAGATTTCGAATTTGAAGTTTGTTTCCACTTTTGAGTCTTATTTTTATAAGACATATCATATGGCTCATTAACGACCCATTATATAAATTATTCATCCAATAAAGTTTCTTATCTTCATATTACCACTAAAATGAGTTATGAGGCATATTTTATGCATCCATTATAAACGTAAGATTAATGTTAGAACATTAGGTTATATTAAGGTGATATATACATGCATTAGATCATTGTCATTATATTAAACATCTATTTAGGTCTAACCGTCAACCTTGTTTGGCTAAGTCCCAAATGTCAACTTCCTAAGTAGGGTTTGAGATCTAGTATGTTACACTAAGTCCAAGTCAACATGACTTGTCATCCAAGTCCTCCACCTAGGGTTGGAAGCATACCTCGACAAGAAGAGAAAAATAGAAGACATCAACAAAGGCTAGTATGTGCATACTAAATAGGAAATTGAGAAACATTATGAAATAAAGGACAACAAATATAAAAGCTTCCCATAGAAGAGATAAGTACCACCCAAGCGGATATCAAGAGAAAAGATCACAATAAAGAAGATACTTTCCATAACCAACAAATAAAAAGAATGTGTTATCAATATATACATCCACTAACATGGTGAGAAAGGAAGCACAAGTAGGGAACCCACCCCACGATCAATATCATGCATGCATGTGAGATAAGCATAGACCTAGAACAATATAAAGACAAAGGAGGCCAAGTCTCATAAACTAGAAACCTGATAGAGAATGACGCACTGCCAAACTCCCAAATATATATAAAACCTAGGTCAAGAATCACACATCTTTCCCTGGGTATGAGGTTCCTTGCCATCCCAAAAGATTAGGAAATATCACATCTGCTCGGCAGGAAATAACACATCTTCCATAAACAAAACCAATGCAATTACACTACTCTAGTGCTACTGAATCACATACCATGTTAAATGAAGAGGCAAGTACAAATGTATAGTCAGAAATTATACAATGTTGCCATCACACAATGGACAGCACAAACATATAAATATCCACTTCAAAGTGGGCACATATCATCATATAAAACCAACATGCACCAAGGCATAAGAAAAAGATATCAAGAGAATGTCCAAGTCCATAACAAGTAAGATAGTTCACACGAACCATGATATCAAGAAAATAGACATATGTGTTGGCCAAAGACTAAAGAATGAAAAGATAGGTGAATTTCTCAACATAGAGGAATACGAGATACAACATACCTCAACTTCAGAGTCAAATGATCCTAATTAACTTCTAGGTCCAAGCCTAGGCATCCAAAGAACCTATTTGGCACATATGTAGATTTTGTGTCAATTTCGTATTGATTATACAAACCCTAGAAATCACCTTTTTCATTATTTGTGATATCAAAACCATGCCACATTTTATATTATTTTATAAGGAGTCCAAAACATATTTTATTATAATATTCTGACTTATAGATATTTAGTTCTAATTTTTATAAGTTAATTCACCTTTAATTAGATCCATTGAAAACACCTATTATTAATCTTTAGATTTAGCCATCAAAACTGATATCATTAGATAGGTCTTATTTTTTCAAATCCAATGAGTATTTATTCATTTTTGTCTGATCATCCATTAATTTGTTATTAATTTTTAAATCTCATTCAATCAGAAAAAGACAAGTCAATATCTTAAAGGCGAGAGAGAAGAGAGAGAGCGGGCCGCACCCTACTGACTTGACCCAAACAGAGGCCGCCACATCAATAGGTCAAAGGTCCGGTTGTCTTGGTCAAAGTAAAGGAAATAGGAGGTGAAAAGACAATTTTGCCCTCAATAGAAAAACAAAACGAAAGAGAAAAGTAGGGGTAAAACTGGGAAACCAAGCAGAGGATTCATCCCCTTCATAAAGCCCCACCATGGCCGCATCAGTGAGCTGCTAGCTTGGCCAGGTTTTGGGCGAATCCATGATTCGAGAGAAAACTCAAAACCGATACATCAGAAAGCAAGAGAAGGAAGAACAAAACTCACCTCCAAAACCAATCAAAGAAAGCTGCAGCCTTCTCCACGCACGAGATGCCGCAAGGGCAGGCTAAAGAACTGAATACTGGAGAGCAAACACATGTGTTCTTGAGAAATTGGTAGATGGGAATCGTCGCACAGGTGCTAAGACATCTTGGGGTACCCATATATATAGTTGAGGGTGAGGGGAAATCCAAGATGGACTAGGACCAACCTGGCTTGCAGTGACATCCCACAAAATCCCAAAAATAGCAGATCGATGGGTGAGGAATCATCTCCCGATCTTACTGGAAGAAAAATCAAGAGAAACAGAGGAGAGGTAGAATGATCAAAAACGAAATCTCGATATTGTACACATTCAGGTCGAGCTCCTACTCGAGGTAGGAGACAACCAGATCCCATCCATCCATGATCTGATGGTTGTGGTAGATAGGTGCATAAGTGAAATCCGAGAATCAAAAACCATAGGGTGACAACGTGACAAAATAACCAAAATCAAATCCGACTTGAATAAAGTGATATCAAATTTTATTTCCTTTTTCTCTCTCTTCAAAAGAGGGATCAAACAAATCCCGAATTAGATGAAATTTTGCACAAAGGCTAAGTAAATCATGTAGATTCTGATTATGCACTTAGATTTGCCTTTTGAAAACTTTTAATGTGTTAAATAAATCATATCTCATTTTCTCTTTCCTCCTTCAGTAATGGCATTAGGATTATCCAAATTTGATGGAACTTGACCCAAAAGCCATATTTAATGTGTTGGATATGAATTTTCCATCAATTTTCCATATTGGAGTTGTTTGTATATTTATTTAATATTTTGAAGGTTCTACACACTTTCTCTCTCCTGATTATACCTTTTAAGCAAACTTTCTCCAAATTGGACGAAAATTTACCCAAAGGCTATATTTATTATGTAGATTACAAATCTAAGATTATTTTCCTCTTTTGGAGTCATTTATTATTTTATTTGATATTTTGAGGAAAACACACATCTTCTTTTCCAATTTGAATTAAATGAATTATTATTATGTGAATAATGTGAAACTTGACTCCCAAGGCAATTGGGACCCGAGGAACATGATTTTATTCTTAGATTTTACTTTTGGGATTTCTTTTTATGAGACATGTCATATGGTCCATTAGTGGCCCATTGGCCACATTACTTAACCAATTAAGTCCTTTATCTTCTTATTACCATCCAAATGAATTATGTGACATATTAGATTACATTATTCATGCATTAGATTATTAGGATCATACTAACCTCAACCTTACTTGGCTAAGTCCAAAAGGTCAAACTTCTAGGGTAGGGTCCAAGATTCGGTATGTTACAACACTCCACCCCTTAAAAGGATATCGTCCTCAAAATCTATAGATTCAAACATCAACCACCAACTACTCTCCACCCCTTAAAGGGTTCAACCTAACAAGTCAAACTAAAAAACTTTTTTGAGCTACCCACATCTCTTAGTTGTGAAAGTTTTAGAGATTTATGTTTCTCATGTATCCGACTATTAAGTCACCATCTAGGGTTGAGTTTTAGGTCCTTGTGTCTCTAACCTATCAACCCTACATGAACATCCAAAAGTCATAAGATAGGTCAACTACACCTTTATGTCAATCCTAATCACAAAAACTAGGGTTAGATTCAAATCAACTAATTCTTGGGTTTCTCTTCATTGTGACTTGGTTCAAGAAAACATTGATAAATCAAAGAATTTTTTGTACATATAGTAGTGTAATGAAAATAATTTTTGTTGATGAAATACTTCACGAGTAAAACCAACATGCCGGCATAAAAATCAATATGAGTACCAAGTCACAATATTTCCATATGAAGACTTCTTATTCTACTACCACTTCCTCATACTCATAACCTAATTTCATCGTCAATTCAAACCTTATTGTATCCAAAGATCAAATCTAGAGTGAACAACTCACCTAGAGGTAACTTAGCAAAGTCAAGGGTTCTAATAGAGAGACAAAATTGTAATAGTCAGATTCCGACTACCATGGGCTCTGATACCATGTTGTAAAGAAGTGAAACCACCTCTCTACTAAATATTTGAACAATAAAACCTCCAGTCCAAACACACTTCAAAGGTATGAATTGAGTGGGTGTAAAATTTTCAAATCTTTATTAGTGGTATACAAAATAACCAAAGTGTAGAAGTAGAATAAAAACATGACTATATTCAACTATAATACAAGGGAACATCTTAAACTTACATCATAAGGATCCATGTTGAGGAAATCTAAACCACCTCAAGATTGTCTCCAAGCTTTAAATTCTCAATCTAAGTCCAAGTCAACATGCCTTGTCATCCAAGTCCTCCACCTAGGGTTTTAAGCATACCCCGACAAGAAGAGAAAAATAGAAGACATCAACAAAGGTTGGTATGTGCATACTAAATAGGAAATTGAGCGACATTATGAAATAAAGGACAACAAATATAAAAGCTTCCCATAGAAGAGATAAGTACCACCCAAGCGGGTATCAAGAAAAAAGATCACAATAAAGAAGATACTTGCCATAACCAACAAATAAAAAGAATGTCTTATCAATATATACATCCACTACCATGGTGGAAAATGAAGCACAAGCAGGGCACACACCCCACAATCAATATCCAGCATCCATGTGAGATAAGAATAGTCCTAGAAAAATATAAAGACAAAGGTGGCCAAGTCTCATAAAATTGAAACCTGATAGAGAATGACACACTGCCAAACTCCCAAATGTATATAAAACATGGGCCAAGAATCACACATCTTGCCCTGGGTATGAGATTCTTTGCCATCCCAAAAGAGCTGGAAATATCACATCTGCTCGGTAGGAAATAATACATCTTCTATAAACAAAATCAATGCAATTACAATACTCTAGTGCTACTAAATCACATAGCATGTTAAAGGTAGAGGCAAGTAGAAAAGTATAGTCAGAAATTATACAATGTTTCCATCACACAATGGACAACACAAACATATAAGCATCCACTTCAAAGTGGGCACATATCATCATATAAGACCAACATGCACCAAGGTACAAGAAAAAGATATCAAGAGAATGTCCAAGTCCATAACAAGTAAGATAGTTCACACAAACCATGATATCAAGAAAATAGACATATGTGTAGGCCAAAGTCAAAAGAATGAAAAGATAGGTGAATTGATCAATATAGAGGAATAGGGGATACACCATACCTCAACGTTAGAGTCAAACGATCCAAAGTCACTTCTAGGTCCAAGCCTAGGCATCCAAAGGACCTATTAAGCACATATATAGATTTTGTGTCAATTTTGTATTGATTATACAAACCCTAAAAATCACCTTTTTCATTATTTGTAATTTAGATTATCAAAACCATTACACATTTTATATTATGTTATGAGGAGTCCAAAACATATTTTATTATATTTTTCTGACTTATAGATATTTAGTTATGATTTTTATAAGTTAATTCACCTTTAATTAGATCCATTGAAAACACCTATTACTAATCTTTAGATTTATCCATAAAAACTGATATCATTAGATAGTCTTATTTTTTCAATTCCAATAAGTATTTATTCATATTTTTTAATCATCCATTAATTAGTTATTAATTTTTAAATCTCATCCAATCAAAAAAGGCAAGTCAATATCTCAAAGGCGAGAGAGAAGAGAGAGAGAGAGAGAGCGCGGGCCGTGCCCTACTGACTTAGCCTAAATAGAGGTTGTCGCATCACTAGGTCAAAGGTCTGATTGTCTCGGCCAAAGCAAAGGAAACAATAGGTAAAAAGACAATTTTTCCCTCCACAGAAAAACAAAATGAAAGAGAAAAGTCGGGGGGGGGGGGGTAAAACCGGGAAACCAGGCGGAGGATTCATCCCCTTTGCAAAGCCCTACCATGGCCGTCGTGGTGAGCTACTAGCTTGGCCAGGTTTTGGGTGAATCCATGATTTGAGAGAAAACTCAAAATTGATACATTAGAAAGCAAGAGAAGGAAGAACCGAACTCACCTCCAAAACTAATCGAAGAAAGTTGTTGCCTTCTCCGCGCACGAGATGCCGAAAGAATAGGCTGAAGAGCCAAACACCAATGAGAAAACATGTGAGTTCTTGAGCAATTGGTTGATAGGAATCGTGGAACAAGTGCTAAGATATCTTGGGATACCCATATATATAGTTGAGGGTGAGGGGAAATCCAAAATGGATTGGGACCAACCTTGCTTGCGGAGTAGGGTTTGGGGTTTTCCCAAACACTCCACAAAATCCCAAAAATAGTGGATCAATGGGTGCAGAATCATCTCCCGATCTTACTGGAAGAAAAATCAGGAGAAACGGAGGAGAGGAGAGGGAGAACGATAAAAAACATAATCTCGATACTATACACATCCGGGTCAAGCTCCTACTCGAGGTAGGAGACGACCGGATGCCATCCATCCATGATCTGACAATTGTGGTAGATAGGCGCATAAGTGAAATCTAAGAATCAGAAACCATAGGGTGACAGTGTGACAAAATAACCAAAATCAAATCTGACTTTAATAAAGTGATATCCAATTTTGTTTCCTTTTTCTCTCTCTTCAAAAGAGGGCACAAACGAATCCCAAATTGGATGAAATTTTGCACAGAGGCTAATTAAAGCATGTAGATTCTGATTATGTAGTTAGATTTGTCTTTTGAAAATTTTTAATGTGTTAAATAAATCATCTCTCATTTTATCTTTCCTCCTTCATTAATGGAATTAGGATTATCCAAATTTGATGAAACTTGACCAACAAGTCATATTTAATGTGTTGGATTCGAATTTTCCATATTAGAGTTGTTTTTATATTTATTTGATATTTTGAAGGTTCTACCCACTTTCTCTCTCCTGATTTCACCTTTTAAGAAAACTTTCTCCAAATTGGATGAAAATTTACCCAAAGGCTATATTTATTATGTAGATTACGAATCTAAGATTATTTTCATCTTTTGGAGTCATTTGTTATTTTATTTGATATTTTGGGGAAAACACACATATTCTTTTCCAATTTGAATTAAATGAATTATTATTATGTGAATAATGTGAAACTTGACTCACAAGGCAATTGGGACCCAAGGAACACGATTTTAAACTTAGATTTTACTTTTGGAATTTATTTTTATGAGATATTTCATATGGCCCATTAGCCACATTACTTAACTAATTAAGTCCTTTATCTTCTTATCACCATCCAAATGAATTATGTGACATATTAGATTACGTTATTCATGCATTAGATTATTAGGATCATACTAACCTCAACCTTGTTTGGCTAAGTCCAAAACGTCAAACTTCTAGGGTAGGGTCCAAGATCCGATATGTTATAGGTTCTTTTGATTAAGTTTTTTGATGAGCTAGACTTAGAATATGTCCTCGATGGTGGTTTGTACTTTGTCAGAAGCAAACCATTGGTCATGATGAAATGGAAACCAAGGGATGCATTGAGAAGATTTAGATTAACAGATATGCCCATTTGGGTTCATATTCACAACCTATCGCTTGAATTGTGGAACATGACAATGTTATCGAGCATTGTCTCTTATCTTGGTAATATGCTTTGAGCTAACAAAGCTACATTTGAATTGAGAAATTTGGAGTTTGTGAGACTGCAAATCCTTATTCTCGCCTCCTATGAGTTCCTAAGTGAGCTTGAAGTCTCTAGTGATAAAGGGATTTCTCAGGTTATCAGTTTCCAATATGAGTGGAAGTTGAGAGTATGCTCTGTGTGTATGTTGTTTGGACACAATGATTGTAATGAAAAAACTTTTGAACCTACATCGAAGAATATTTGTGTAAAAAAATAGTACCAGATGATGCCCCAAAGATGATTGAAGAAAGTGATGTGACACATGTCGTATTAAGTGCACAATCTTCTTTCTGTGAGTCAGTTGCATGTTCTGGTGAAAGTGTTGTGAAACATACTACAATGACTGTTAATGCTTCTATCAATGATTTGGTTACTGCCGGTGAGGAGGATGAGTTCCATGTACGTAATGATTCCTTTGAAGATATTGTCTCTTCGGGATCTGATGCTTCTGAGGTGGATGGTAGTTTGTAAGGGTTAGTTGTTGATTCTTTCAACTCCACCTGCTATAGAGGTTTCTGTGAATGAAGATGACATATTTGAAATCCAAAAAGGAAATAGAAGGAAGAAAGGCAAAGGGAAAGGTGAAAGTTTTTGTTGTTAACAAATAGATAGGACAGGTTACTCAAACTTCTCTATCCATCAAATTTGATAATCCGAAGATTAGTGTAACTGAAGGGGGTGGCCCAGAATTGCCTCAAACCAGTGAAGTACTGGTCTCAACTGTTTAAAATGGCTAGCTCTACTAATATATTTCCATGGAATGTTAGAGGACTCAATCTCAAAGCCTTTGTAGTTAGGAATATGATAGTAGAGTTTAACCCGCATATATTGTTACTTAATGAAATTGAAGTTAGAGAAAGGAAGATGATTAAACTCATTGGTAAGTTTTTATCTTGAGTACAAATGGGACTCTAATCATAGCTCACATGTTTTAGGTAGAATAGTTATTCTTTGGAAGGAAGATGGTTGTGTTGTGATAAAAATTTGAGAGACTGATCAATCTATCCAATTGGAGGTCTCTTGTGCTAATAGGGATTTCCTTATTATTTCTATCAATGGGTACAACCCTAATGATGATAAGGTTCATCTGTGGGATGAAATTGAAACTATCAATTTTAATATGACTTCACCTTGGGTGATTTTAGGGGATTTCAATGTTGTGAGAAAGGTGGATGAGAAAATGGGTAAAGACCCTCCCTTGAATAAGTCTATGGAGGACTTTAATAGTTGCATGCCTTGTTGTGGTCTCTTTGAGCTTAGGCTCATTGGTTCCCTTTTCTCATGGGATAATAATCAAAGTGGTGATGGATTTGTTACCTCTTATATTGACATGATTCTATATAATGATAATTTTATGGTTGACTTTGCTGATTTTGAAGGAATCCTCCATTCTAAAACCGTTAGTGATCACAGAATTCTTACTTTGGATATTGGTTCATTAACACTTTACGTTCATTAACACTTGGTTAGAGAGAGAAGATTTCTTGGACACTGTCAAAAGAAGTTGGGCTACTGAGTATTCAGGTTTTCCTATCTTCAAAGTGTACTCTAAATCCAGGAAGCTAAGTTATGATCTTTCATGATGGAACAAAGATAATGTGGGCAACTTCTCAAATATGGACAGGAGAAAGGAGTTCCTTGTGATTGAAGCAAAAGTGAAATTAGATGATAGACCTTCCAACATTACATTTCAAATTGAAGCTAATGGGAAGAGGAAATATGCGGTTATAGCTAAAGTTCATGAAGAATCCTTGTTCAAATAGAAGTATAGAATTACCTATTTAAAAGAAGGGGACTCTAACTCTAAATTTTTCTAATCTTCTATTAAGGTCAGAAGAAACTTCAATCATATTAAAGCCCTTTCTATTGATGGTTCTATCTGCACAGATGCTGCTACCACGAAGAAGCACATCCTTGACTACTGTTTTAGTATTTTCAACAATACTCATGCTATTGATATGGGGATTCTGAGTTGGCTCAATTTTCCTAAGCTAAATGATATGAACAAGTTGTTCTGGGACAAATGCTTTATAGTAAAAGATATTGTTGATGCTGTTAGAGGCTTGAACCCAGACAAATGCCTTGGTCCCAGTGGGTTAAATGGAAAGTTCTTTAAGGAGTGTTGAAGTGTCATATGTGCTTAGGTGGTTGAAGCTATCTTTAGTTTTTTAAACTCTAGTAGGCTTCTCAGGGAAGCTAATCACACATTCATCACTCTCATTCCAAAGGTTAAGGACTCTAATGACCTTAAAAATCTAAGGCCCATTTCCCTATGTAATGTCTTTTATAATATTATCTCTAAACTCCTAACCATCAGGCTTCAAAATGTTTTGCCTTCTCTCATTATTGGCAATCAATGCCTATTTGTGTAAGGGATGAGTACAAAAGATGTTGTCCAACTCTCCAAGGAACTTATCCATGACTTTAATAAGAAAGGAACCCAAGATGTATATCAAGATTGACATCTCAAAAGCTTAAATTTAGGATCTTGGGATTCTATTTTCTGTATTTTTCATTTCATGAACTTTCCTCATTGTTGGATGGTTTGGCTTAAAGAAATATTTGATACAATGTCTTACGAGATTTTGATTAATGGAGAGGCTACTGATTCCTTTAAACCAAGCAATGGAGTTTGACAGGGTGACCCACAAGATCCATTTATCTTTGTGCTTGTGATGTAGTTGGTTACTCTCTTGTTTGATAAAGAAATTGAGGAGGGCAATCTTAAACCTTTGAAGGCTTCTTCTTCTTTTGAAGTGTCTCATTTGATCTTTGATGATGACCTCACGATGTTTGCTGAGGCTGATGAACAAAGTGCTATGGCTGTCAATAGAGTCCTTGATAATCTTCATAGTGAAACTAGCTTAAAGATCAATTATGAGAAGAGTGAGGTGACTACAATCAAGATGTTGATAAAGATAGAATTGGTAACATTCTGGGTATCAATGTAGTTTCTCTCCCTCTATGGTATCTTGGTGTGCCTTTATTCATTAGTAAGCCCATGAAAGTTCACTACAATGCTCTGGTAGACAGAATCATGAGAAGGTTAGAGAGTTGGAAGGCAAATTAGCTTTCTATGGCTGGTAGAGTTGAGTTGGTTCAGTCAACTCTCTCAGCCATCTATCCATATTGGATTTATATCTTTCCTTTACCCATTACTATTTGTGATGAGATTGAAAAGTTGTGTCATGATTTTATATGGGGAAAAGTTGATAATAAGAATTTTGATCATCTTATAAAGTGGAGTGCTATTGTCAGGCCTAAATGTGAAGGCAGTCTGGGCATAAAGAACATCTGAGAGGTTGTTAAAGCCTCTGTCCTTTTGAATGGTTGGAGCATTACTAAAAAAGGACAATATTTGGATAAAATGGATTCATGAAAAATACTTATTCAGGCATTCTTTCTAGTCTATTTCGATCAATGACACTTTTTCTTGGATTTTCAAGAAGATTCTATCATAAAGAGATGTTTTAAGAAGATTTATTGGTTGTATTCTTGGTGATGGTTCCAGTGTTTCAATATGCAATGACCCTTGTCTTGCAGATACCAAGTTCTTAGTTGAGGTTCTGGGTAAACATAGTATTATTCAATTGGGTTTTGATTGCAATGCCAAAGCCAGTTGCCTTATTAATAATGGAAGTTGGTTTTTTTGGAGATTGTAGGTTACATAGCAAGATGGTTGATCTTCTGAGAAATCTGCAACTCCCTAAGAGGAATATAGATGATATTGTTTTTGATGGGAGATATGATGTTAATTTAAGAATCATTTGGGAAAATGTGAGAATTAAGCATGAACTATCTCCCTTTTTACACTGGTTTTGGAAGTTCAAAGGCTCTAGAAGGTTTCAAATGTTGGACTGGAAGATTGGTCATGGTAGGGTGCTAACCTATTGCTACATTAAAAGGATAGGTATCAACTTAGCATCTAGATGTCCTCTATGAAATCAGATGAAGAATATGTGGATTTTATTTTCTTCAATTGTTTGTTTACTCAAAATATTTGGATAATAGCTAGTTTACAATTTAAGTTTCAGGCTCCTGAATGTCTGAAGGACCTCTATAATCTTCATGGCAGAGAGAACTTTATGGTTGGCATATATAATTTTTCATTGGATTTGGAGCGAAAGGAATGATAGAATTCATAGAAGTTTTGAGAAAGATGAACAAAGTATTTGGTTACATATTCTGAATGATATCATCCTTGTTTCTAAGTGATGAAGTGTTGTAGTTTCTTATCTGATTTTTTCTGGTTTTTTTATGACCCCCTATACCCTTTGAATGGTGGTGATGATAGGCTGTACAAACATTTTGTTTTCTTTCTTTCCTTTGATAACACTCTTGTTGGAGTTTGTTTCCACAAAGATGGTATAGTTACTTGTACATTTACAAAAACTCAAAAAAAGCAATAGACAAGCTGGATTCACAAAAAAAAAACTTTTGCATTAATACAGGGAAACCGTTGAATTGCTTCACCAATTGGAAGAATCGTCAACAAAGCGAATGAGTGATTGCATTTAATGCAACCATTAGATCTAGCTAAGGTCTGTCCAACCATCGAGTGATGATTTTTTGCCTGGCCATCAGTTCTGATGAATCCTCAAGTGATTCAACTAGACTACCTAATCATCGATTGATGACACTCCGCCTTATCTTCAGATGATGAGTCTAGTCACACCATCAAAAGGTGGGGAAGGGAAATGGATGTTGACAAACCATCATATCTACTGAACTGTTGAGTGTCATCTAGGAAGGCGATCCATTGGATGAACAACCACAAAGGTGAGTTCATGGCATCCATCAGATGAACTATGCTCAAAACCACCATTGAGTGTAAAACACAGCACAACCTTCAGTTGATGACCATCGGTTCTCAAGGTCTACCTGACCATTATTTTTTAATCAAGTATCAAAACAACCAGATGATTACACCTAATGGCAAGCTAAAAGACGAACATTGAAAGGTTAGAACCCTATAAAAGAGACCAGTAAACCAATATATTCACCTCACTAGAACCCTTAACTCAAAGAAGATCGAAAACCTCTAAGAGAGAAGAATCATTGGAAGACACCACCTTCGAGATCCAATCACTGCCAACACCAACTAGCTTGAACAAGTTCCTCGACAACCACGATGTTCACCCATGGGTATCCCCAAACCACATAGCAGACAAACACTTGAGTAAGCACCTCTAATCATCCTCAACCCTACGACAAAGTTGGAGTAGAAATGATAGAAAGTGAAAGTTCAACTGTGGTGACTCGAACTAGTAATAACCCTTACTCACTCCCCTATGTCAAGTTTCAATGATCTTTGTTTGATCTTTCTCTCTCGTAGACCTTTGCCTTCCTCTAATCCTTCGGTAGATGCTTCCGCTACCTAAACCATCGCTTGAGCTTGGCCATAGGTTGCCGACCACCATCTCTCAAAAGCATCGAGTCTTGAACCATTAGTTTCTAACTTCTCACTGACCATCAATTGTTGGATCAGGCATTTCCCAGCAACTAGTATTCATTGGTTGATTGACCACTGTTTCCTAATACCTTCGATCTCCATCACCAGGTGTTTATTCTCAGACTAACCATCGGTTGTCCACTCTGCATTACAACCATTAGTTGCTGACCTGGAAGCTCTCGACCATTGATTTCCATCTTCTTGACTACCATCGACTAACATCCATCGATTGTTAGTTTTTTCCTTAACCATAGGTTGAGGTTGCCATACTATATTTTGTTTCTTAATCTTATAAAACCATAGAGTGTTGGTTAGATTCTGTTGATCAATTGTTTACTAAAACTCCAACTTTGGTTGTTTGAGTTAACCCTACTAGAGATACTTAAGTATCTATAATGTGAAAGATGGTAGGAAACTAGAACATGGACCAATCAATCCAAGAGTCTGAGTACTCTAGGAAACTTAAAGCATTGATAACTCTAGAAGAAATGGAAAGGATGGAAAAGTTAAAAGATGAAGCAGTCACGAAAGTAGTCATCCCAGAAAAGGAAGAACAACTAAATACAAGTACAACCTCACACCACAAAGAACATGAGGAAGTTGAGATTGGCATCAGAGCAAACCAATCCTTGAACATATCAATAGGAAGGAAGCCAAGGGAAGAAACCCCAGAAAGGAAGAAACCACAAATGCATCTAATTGGAGAACATGGAGAATATACCAAAGTGGATGAGGTGGGTCATGAAGTGAGCTTTGCCAGTAGACCAGAGCAACAACGAAGGGGCACCTACAATAAGCGTATTTAGGGAGATAGAGAAATAGATTAATGACCTCTGTGAGATTGTATCAACCTCTACCATAAACATTTCTAATTAACTACAAATACGTCTGCACTAACCTTACAGGTGCAGAAAACAACGACAAACATACATCCAATTCTAAGCTTACCACAATAGATGCAACAGTTAGATGCGAACCAATTGGAGGTTATGCAAGCACTAGTGGGAATGATGAAAGAACTCACTGCTCTATTAAGAGAGTGGGATGACCTACGTTAGGAAAACTTATGACTCAGAGCAGAAGCGGAAAAAAGAAAAGAAGCCACCACAACAAGCAGTAAAGCGACCATGGAAAGACAATGAACCGTTGCAACCAAACTATCATCTAGTGTGCCGGTTGACATCGATGTACACCTCAAGGCTGATATGGTTATGGATATTATGCAAGAAGGTCAGAGAGTAATCCTAGAAGGAGGTTAGGGTCTAAACACACCTTTCCACTAGAAGAAGAGGAGTCAAGAGGGAGCAAGGGAGTGCCAGCTGGGGAAGACGATGGCTCCACAACCCTAGCCTCACCAGGGCACTCAACCAACAAGCACAGAGATGATGAACCCAGAGCAGAGCCAGATATGAATGCCATGTAGTCATCACACAATGATGAGGATTCATAGGAAGTTGGAAAGATCGATGTTAGGATAATATCCCTTAAGTTAAGGGAATATGCATGGAAGACTACCAAAGATGTGATGGATGGATTGACCCCACTATTTGACTACAAGGTGCCACTACCGACATTTGAGTATGACAATTTTGTAAATAAAGTTCTACTAGATGAAACAATCATGAGAGGGGGGTTCCCCATCTCCTTTGAAGCATAAATAGAACAAATAGTGTCAAAAGTTGATGATGCGAACCCGGACCACATGTTTGATGATGCACCACCAAAGCAAGAGAACCCAATGTTCCCAGACCCACCTACAATTTCTGGCCCCAAGGATGGTTCAAGCCCAATAGAACCACCTGCACTGCCATGCAAGATTGTAGGCATGGACATGACCTCGGTGATAGGCATTTTGGTACACAACGTTCATGTCCTTGCCGACACCATAGATGACGAGAAGTCCAGATAATACATCATCTACCATAACAAAAAATATACTTTGACAAGGAAAGATTTTTGTTCAGCCTTCAAGAATAAGGCCAATATACACATAGTCTTTTTCAAGGTCTTGTGCAGAACAATTTTAGAGGAATTCATGTACAGAGACAAAATTGGGCCAATCTTCAGTACAAATTCTAACTCGGTAACCCAACTTTATAAAGAAAAAAGCAATGCATCATTAGTCCAGGGGTTCAAGACACTCTGATTAGAACGAAGACCTTGAGTATATAACATTACCATTCAAGGCCTTCAACCACTGGCTCCTAACAGTGATAAATCTTTCAACAAGGAGAGTCATCACATATAATTTCTATGCTAAAGACCTGCCATGTAGAAAAATGGTCTTTGAAAATCCAGAACACAAAACCATCCAAGAGGTACCAACTTGTTTGAAAATGTAATAGAAGGAATCTGTGGATGGTACCGACCAAATTGGAAAGATATTTCCACAAACTACAACTTCTCCCAAGTGAAAGAAAGCTCAGGGGATAATGCTTTTATAGCACTAAGGATGGTAGAAGCAATCAATAGGGAGTCCCCCTCAAGAATATTATCAGTGAAGACTTCCATGCACTGAGAGGAAAATACATCATGGAAATAATACATGATAGACAATTCTTCTACGATACATAGATGGAAGACATACTAAGGAGGATGTATTCACTAATTCCCTTACCTATAAAAGCCCCTTGTTGAGAACAACTGAAGTAACTCAAGGAAGCAACAAAAACCTCAGCACATGAAGAAAGAATGGGTGACCCAGTAGTCCCACCCTTTCCCTACCACCTCCCTTTACTAAATCTACAATAGTATTTTTTGCCTCTCTCGTTGTTGAAATCTCACCAATTGTCCCTTGACAACACAAGATGTTGAAGCACCAACAAAAAAGTTTTTAATAGAGGATTACCCTATCCCATCCAACATAGAGGTCACCAAGGAGGAAGCCACTGCTCTAGACACACAATATGACAAAGAGGTAGTTGATCACAATGAGGAAGATGCAACCGATAGTCAACCCAAGGAAGGACCAACACCGACAGACATAATTACGCCCACTTTCAAAATTTTTTGACAAACTGGCATGTTATGGGATGTCAGTAGAAGAAGTTACCTTTATCCTTAATGAATTGCACTCATGAAAAGATGATTTGGTAATAGTTTTTGAGAGAGAAAATGTTCAAATACTACTGCCAGATCTTCGAGATATCTTGACAATAGGAGGCTACATGACTGTGAATGTCATGGATGATGCTAGTTACTTCTAGATGACAAACTCCCCAATGTGTGCATTAAGTTCTATGAAATAGTGAGGGATGTTATATAAAAAAAGGAGTCTGGTGAGCTACAATGACTGATTGACCACCTAAAATACAATGTCCCAAGGTGGATATTTGTGCCAATTTTGCATGATGGTCATTGGGCACTATTGTCGATTGATACTGTGAATAGAACAACCATTTTATACGAAAGTTTAGATGCCATGTCCAGAAAAAAACAAACAAAATATCATAAAATATCTAACAACGTTATTAAACAAAAAGCTTCCCAGGTGGCTAAAGCTAATATGAACATACAACCAAAGCATACCAGATGATCTACAGTCTGATAACCTGCAATTGTATCACATGTGTCCACAACAAGAACCTATCTCAAATGATTGTGGTTTATACATACTCTTCTGGATGTATATGCTAGCCACGTTGGACCAAAAGGTCAAACAATACCAAGAAGACTACTACCGCCATCTTTGAGGACAAGACACAATGAAGATCTTAACCTCAGAATGGTCAATCTCAAAATACCATCTCTAAATCGCCTGTTCTAGATCAACATAATCCTTTGACACCCTAAGGATAGGGTAAATGATAAGTTTGGGTGGGGTTCTAAATAGGCAAATGTGGTATGTCTTTACCCTAAACATTTCAATCATATCTCAATTTTTCCTGCACCGCTTTATCTTGCCTTACCCCGTTTTGACCAAAAATTTTGAACAACCTAAATGATCAATTTTGACTAAATTTTTGCACATGCTTATACTATTATTTCCTTGAAGAATTTTTTTGATGCATAAGAAGTCTATAAAGGCAAATTTTGGATCCAATTTTCCTAAATGTAGGCATAACTCCCATTCTTAGGCTTACTTGTCTTCAGGCTAACTCTTAGCATAATTACTTCAAGAATGATGTATTTGGGCTACTTAATCTACTTAAAATTTTGTGTGTGATAATGACTTAACATCAACCTTACTTCATGACAACGCAAAATGAACATGGGAGCTTGTTCCCCAAAGTGAACCCTCAAAGTAAGGAGGACTCAGTCTAAAACACTCCTGATTGATCACCATGTCCTCAAGTATAGGTAGGAAAGCACATAACCATGGAAAAGAGGAAACAACTACCCCATCTAGTACAAGAATTTCCGCATTGGGATCAAAAGAGGCTAGGTAGCCCAAAAATTCCTTTAAATCCTATCATCCCAAAGCCTGTGAGAAAAATAAAAGTCGTGTGGAATAAAATCCTCAGAGTTGTGCCCGGGAAGATGTTGAAAGACTTTGTTTAGCTGGTGTATCACAACACTCAAGAATGCAAATATGTCATGATCGGTAGTGGATCTAGGAGGCCAACTTTTATGCACCGACTTTTCTAAGGGAAACTCACACAACCACCTACATTAGATCAGGGCCCAATCAGGCGACACTATCTTTACGACAACAAACATGGTTGAGAGAACTTGGGAAAGGCAAGAAACACTACAACTTTATCCCACTCTAGCAAAATAGCTAGTATATCTAATAATTAAAGTTAGATGTGAAAGGTACCTCAGTCAGAACCTTGCGCAAGTACGACTTGTAAAAGGGTCACCCATGCATCACGACGGAGAAACTCTTCTATTAAAAGAAGGCCATAGCAGGAAATACAAGTACTACAACTCCAATATGAGAGAGAAAGTCTTGGGATTGACAACCCCCAACTACGATGCATATATTTCGACTTAAGGCTAACCTTATCACATTCTTCACACTCGTAAAAACAAAAACATAATAAAGCTCTTTGAAGTTGTTTGATGCTTTAATTATATTTGTTAGCCCAAGGATAGGCTAGACTCTAAGTTTGATGGGGTTGATAGCATCCAATTTTTGGATATTATATGCCTTAAACTACCTCTTATTTTCTCTCATTATGTGAATTCATACCCACTTTTAGCCATTTTTGCACGTAAATACTCTTTCTACCACCACTTGAGGATAACAAGGACATTTCATGTAGATGATCGAGGAAGTGGAGCATCTCACCAAAGAATTAGACCTCCATCAGTTTCCAGAACTGATGGACACCTTCCAGTAGTCAACAACACAACCATCAGTCCACAGCTGATGGACAACATGGGCATTGTGCATGACCATCGAATGTTGCCATTGAACATCAGTTGATGGTTGGCCAGAGTACATCAAATGATGGTTGGACAGAGTACATTAGATGATGGCTGGGCAGAGTACATCATCCAATGGTGGTACACAATCATCAGACGGTGGTAGTGCACGCTCATCAGGCGATGGCCATCCATACCAACACCTGATGGTACCCTTGCATCCATCCAACGCTCAACTGATGGCTACCCTAGCCTTCCTCAGTCAAAGATCTGAAAGAGACACAACCCAAAAGCCCAAGAACCAATGGAGGCACTGGATGATTGGTCATTCGAGACCTTTAAGCATGTGAGACATGTGGGATATTCCATGTACTTGGGGTGGAATTAAAGGATGGTTCTGTGGTCCTCGAGCACTAGAGAGGGATCCTACAAATATGAGATCCCATGGACAAGCAAGGGGATCATACAACTCCTAGGACACCAAAGCACTGTCGGAGAATAAACCCACCACTGACAGTCGCCACCACCATTGGTTGGTAGCCATGGAGGATGAAGGTCCGTTGGAGTCTATTTCTGCCCCACCCAACTTTTTACCTGTTCGAAGTCTCCCCTTGATAGAGGGAGGACAAAGACCAGATTCACACCGCCATTGCATCGAGTTCTATGAAAAGAACCTGACCATCGGTTGTGGACATACATTGGTCATAGTTAGTATACCTTGTACCTCCTAGCTTTCCCTACTCATATCATTCTTCCATCCCTTCTCTTCAACAATACTTTATGTCCATGTGTATTTGTTAGTCCGTAATGCTGGTCATTATCATGAGTGGATAAACATCTTGCTTGGGTTGGGAGTAGCCACTAAGTCTCTCCCAACATGTATATACTTCATCTATTTGAATATATATGCTCCTAGCAATGATTATCTCCATACTCTTGTTCTTAATGGTTCAGTTGCATGACTAGCTACTATTTATGATGTTTGATTGTTAGTGCCTCAAAAGAGTAGTACTAATCTTATCTAAGTGTTATGGAGTTGAATGAATGGATGAGAATGTTGGAATGCTTAAGATAATGATCATATGATTACCATTGTGGTTGTTTTTTTGTCATCTCGAGAGAGAGGCAACCTTATAATCTAGATTTATCCTAAGCTCGATAGAGGAGGGAATAAACATATATGATGATTGCTTGTAATCTTTCTAAGGGTATACTATGGGTGTGAGTATTGTATGTTGGTGAGAGATCTTAGATGGTGAAACCCAATCCATGTTCCCATCCATTTTTGTTCAACACTCTTTGTTTGTTCTGGTTCTCTTGTTTTGTTTTCTTACTTTGTTTTACTTCTTTTGTTTTAGTAATTGATTTAATAATGATGTTACACAACGAACAACAAAATTAACCCACCCCTTTTGGCTAGTGTAACTGAGTTAATGTTTTATGTTATAAGCACTTATCATTACTTGTCCCTGTGTTTTGACCCCGATGTACTACATTAGACCCCGTATAATAGTTGTGGGGGTCTGAGTGTCGATTTATAAATTTAAGCGTCCAACTACTCTAGATCCACTCCTTTTTGGATGCGTGATTTAGGCCGGTCAGCATGCTCACACGTAGTCGATCAAGATTTTCATGTGTGTTGCTAATGGAAAGCATCTATGACTTGTATGTTTAATGGAGGGATTTTATATTTATAAGTACATATACATATCTAATCACCACATAGTTATAGAGCGTATCATATCCATGCTATATCCCACAAACAAGAACATGCAAAAACATAAGCGATGGTTATGGCCATACTATTGTAATTCCTTGGAGCCATAAGGAATTACTACCACCTAAGGTCTACATTACATGCAAAAACATATTTTTATTGAAGATATTTCCTTGAACCATTCTGGGTTGATCGATTCAACTCTTGAAATGATGGGCTCGCCTCCTAGTCAGTCAGTTGGTATGTCAGAATCATTATCTGGACTCTTTTCCAAATGATGTCTGGACACCTCCAGACTCTCGGTCGGACCACCAGCCGATCAATTTGGCTCCTCCTATCTTATGTCCTCCTCGGTCCTCCAACAAATTGGTTCTTCTTCTAAAATGGGTGGTTTGTCGGGTGTTTAACTTCTTCTTCATTGTAATAACAATTAAACTATCCTAAAGCATATTACATGGTAATAGGGAAACCTCGAGTTACATTTGAGGGGATCATACAGAGGGGAGAATAATAGTTTTACATATGAAAGAGAAGATATATGCTTGGTATGCAAACTGAGATAAAACATGATGAAACAACTACAAACAACCAAGCATAGACAACTGGGGTTATTGATCATAACCATGCTACACATCCACCATCAAAACTAACTTTTATGAAGACGCATGTTAATTGCATATATATCATAGCATACATATATTAGTTGGGATCGTATGTGGTATTTAATCAGATATGCACATTAATTATTTTAAGTATTCACATTGTATGCAATAAATCATTGATGAAAACCAAAATCTAATCATATCATTAAATCCCAAAGTAAAGTAAATTGATGTGGCTCTGATACCACTTTAGGGAAAGATAGCTACAATAGAGACAAAAAAACAAAAATTTAACTCCATGTTCCCCTTTGAACAGTTGATTGTGTCTATAAATATGTAATGGGAAGGCTGGTTAGCAAGGTTATAACTGGTCCTGGTGCAAGTCTAGTGACAATCCCCTTGCAGAAGTGTGCACTTTTCTTCAAGTTGCAACTGAACAATGTCAACAATAGCTTCCTCATTGATCACCATGGATAACAGTTGACCGCATCCTCCTAGTAGTAGGAAACATCCTCCTTTCCTCTAAAATAGTTCGCACAGACCACTGGGAACTCCTATCATTCTAGAAGAACAAACAAGAGGGAGTTGTCCCTTCTATTTAGTGTTCTAACACCAACTTGCTCTCCCACAATTGTCTCTCCCTTGCTATCCCTCCCTTTAATGGGTAGGACTTACTCGGGTTCTCTCAGTTACTACAACTAGAGAAGACAACAACTGTCAGAGCTTATTGTTGTGTCTGAGAAGCCCCTAGTACCCCTCTATTTATAGGAAGGTCAACGTCAGGATTCTCAGTCTAAGTGGGAGTTGAAGGGGATGGAATTTCATGAATATTCACATCCTACAAGAAAGAAAATAGTTGGTTCAAAGGTGAACAAATCGATTGGCATATGAACCAATCAGTTCAACCCTTGAACCAGTCATTCACTAAGTTTCCTAACAAAATTGTATTGGCAATTAATATCCTATTAATACATAATATGGCATCAACACTAATCCTTGATCCAACCAAAATGATCAACCAAACAGACGATTCATAACCTAAACTGGTCGGTTCATGCACCTGAGCCAATCGGTTCACTTCCAGAATCAGGTGTCTCATGGACCAGATTGCCAATATAGGTTCAATTGACCTGACACTTGAATCGATCAGTTCAACATTTGAATCGGACGGTTCAGAGTCTAGTCAGTCATCATTTAACCATCATTGTTTAAATTGAATACATAACTCCTTAGTAATCAAGTTTAAAATATATTCATGAATAAAATCCTATTCCAAGTGTATCCTATGTGTGTGAACCTACATGTTCCAAATTACTTTGGAAGTGAGTGTCCATAACTAGTTTATTACATCACAAGCAATGATTGGTATCTAGTAAAACATCATTGTTACCCAAGTAATTAGAAAGTTCTACAATATGAGATTGGTGTTACAGTGATTTAATGATTCCTTTGTCACTGATATCCAGATTGAACTCAAAGCACGGAATCATCATCCTCAACACATTCAATCCTTATTTCTTGAACCAAAGAAGATTGTTTGAGATATATGTGAACTCAATATCATATATTGATTAACATGTGCATGCACATGCTTTTCTTAGTCTCGCTCATCAAGTGGTTTAGATATCAAACCCCTATAGGAGGGACAAATACCATATACATTACTCACAGTCATGCCCATCTATTATGATGAACCCGAGCACCACCTTTATGGTAACCCTTATCCAAGGTCACAATGGATGATGTCTAAGTACAAGAAACGATATGTGATGAGTGTAGTGATTTGAGGTCTAAGAACCACAATCACTACCATCACTATGAGAGATGATTTTCACTACTAATTATGGTTCCATGCATCACTCTCAAGGTGGGTCTACCCGATACACTGTTCTCCAACAAGTATTGATGTGTTTGGTTTAATATCACATATCATTACTTAATGAGATTATGCCATCAACCAACACACATTCTAGTCTTATGTGTTATTGTTATCTATCATCCTTCCAATATAACATCTGACTAGGGACATAGCAAGAATGTATCTACTGTTGACATCCATATGATCTCATTGTTTAGATCCTCAACCTAAAGACATACACCATTGAGTAATATCATTCTTAGACATTCATTATATTTCATCATTATCTCATAACTAAATGAAAAAAATAAATTAGAAGATTGCCTTTACCATTAATCAAATAATTTACAAGATATGCCATTATAATCATCATATTATTGGCTCTTTGAGCATACAATCCAGCACCACTTGTGCATCATAGAACCCTACATCTGATAGGTTTGTTCAATTGGGTCATATATCATGATCTTAAATTGTACCTTCTTCACAAATAATATCATATCCTAAGCAGTGTTCTTACTTCAACATCTATGCCCTGTACAAAGTGGGAGTATCTTGCATTTTCATTAATCATGCTTTATTTTTGAATTTAAGCCCTATGCAAAGTAGGCAATTGTGGAATACAAATCACAAAAACATGATTCACTTAAGCGGAATCGTTCATTAACAACGGATTACTGAAAATCACTAAAAATTAAAACATTTTTCAAAGAGATCCAATTCCAGGAAACTCTTATAACAAGAACCAAAGTATTACATATACATTCTGGTTCACAAGTACATACCATGTACCATCTCTTCTCGAGGATTACATACAATAGTTTCTTTGCCAACTATACATAAGCAACATAAAACCTTGAGGCATTCAATCCAAATCTCCTATCGATGATAAAAGCACTATCAACTAACTCCGAGGACCTAAGAGTACAGAGACAACACATAGAACTTTCTATACAAAACATGACAACCAGTGCCTCCACCTAAGATATCACTGTTGTCCCTGATGCTGCTGCTGCTGTCCTTTCCCTACAATAGGGTTTCTGCCTCTTCTTCTGTGTTTACCTAAAAAGTTGGATCCCACGGGGGTGAGACAATTGAAAATTGTCCCAACGAGAGATATAACTCTCCGCCAGAAACATTATTATTGCAGATTGATAGAATAAAACTGAGCAGGAGTTCGTTTATATTAACAGTAGTATTAATCATTATATGAACATAATATGATAATTTTCTTCCTTATGAAGAACATTGCATCTACCCTTGGTAGATTATAAATCATCTATCTGCTTTGCAAGGAATGTAAAGAATCATAAATATATCATCTATCAGCTAAAGATGCATAAAGAAATGTAACATCAGCCAATGATTTTCATATTTAATCCTTAAGCAAACATTTTATACGGCTGATTACATTTTACAATCACACTTATGCCCTGAGGAGATGAGGTATACCGCTCATACTCCAACCGACCATTGCGAAGTTGAAATCGGTGTCATACAAGGTCAATGGAAGAGCCGGCTGCCATGACCTCCCTTATCTCGGTCAGTACGAGATTCAATGCAGGACATATTGTGTAGCTTTCCAGGGTATACTGGCAACTTCTCTATAGAGTTACAGTGGTGTGTTGTACTCTCTTCACAATTGAGAGATTTCATGTTTATCTCACATCGATCCGGCATTAATATTATCGGGAGATTCGTGATACATCCATCTTGTTATCGGGGGATTAGTGATACATCCACCCCGACATATATAATGAAGGATTGAGAGATTTAATGTTTATCTCGCATCAATTCCTCCATTAGGGTGTAAGGATATTTTCGCCCATCACCCCCGCATATTCAAAATATGCATTCCGGGTTATGCCACGGAACAACCTATTTCACCATCCAGCAAATTATGACACTGATGGTTATATGTCCATGCCACTACATGATAAGATTCCACTTGATTAATTATGTGCATTACTGTATTCTTTTAGCATCAGTCAAGTTCTCAAACATTATTATGAAAAATGCTACAAAGAAAAGTATAATTCATCTATGAAGTACTTTTCAAAATTTATAGAACATTGGGATGTTAATCCCTTGTCACATCATGGGCATTCTCATCCCTTAACATATCATCATCATGTTTGTGGAATATGGGTATTCAAATCCTCAGTTCATCGAAGAACACTTGTTACCACTTATCAGGTAACTAATACCTTCAGGTCATCTGACCAAGGTAAACATGATACTTGCTACACAAGCATCCCACATGGCTCCCAAAGCCCATTTAGTCTTGTGTTACCTCTTACTAGGCAACAATGCATATAATGGATCACAAGGCCCATAAAGCATTTAAGTAATTAACACATCATAGCTCATACCTGGCTATGCTCATCGGAATAGTCTATTTGATAGACTGGTAAATATAACGATGAGGGTGACCCAAAGCGGGACACCCATTACAAGGAGACCCCAAGGTGCGAGAAGCACCAGGCCGAAAGGCTTATGGGAGCCCCAACAGAAAATACATGTGAGCAGGACACACCACACACCAGAAAGGCTACAGTGTGGGGTGCATCCCACCACCCCTGTATAACTACAAAAAGGGGTGTGTGTGTATGGGGTAATTCTACAAAAACCCTGAAGAAGCTCGTGGGCTTTATACCGAAAAAACTAGGGACAAAAAGAAATCCCCCACATCCTACTGATGTGGGCTGGAATAGTGGAGCTCCATCCACGAGTATTGGCAAGCCGACGCGTGGCCTTGACAACCAGGTCCCGACACTCTGCAGAGGTGAGTGTTTGTTGGTTGTGTCGCCTCTCGTTGTGCTGTTTCCAGATGAAGTATGCCGAGCATGTCCAGCCCGTAAGGGCAAGCCATTTCCACCCCTTACAACCCCTGGTTTTGTCTTTTATGAGGGTGGCAGTTTCAGGGATGGTGGCTGTCATGGGTATCACCAGTCCACAAAGGCTCATGACGTGTGTGAGGATATGTTTGGAGAAACTGCAGCAGAAGAAGAGGTGTTGAACGTCCTCCCTCTGTCGATAGAAGGTGCACCTATCACTGGCGTCACCATTCCATTCGCGAACACGGTCCGTCGTGGCCAAGGCCCCATGGAAGGCCCTAAAGATTGTGAAGCTCCACCTATGTATAAGGGTGCTGTCCCATATGGTTTTGCCAATGATACATGGGGCCTGTTGTGGCTGGATCACCCTCCATAGGCGGATGTTTGGGTTGATTAGCTTGACGTGGCCATGGGTGTACTGCACAAAAAGGTGGCTGTGCTCAACCCAGGCGCGGGCCATGTTCTTCCAGAAGTTGGAAACCCCTTGTCGCAAAGAGGCTGGGTCAGGGAAGGAGAGCCCGTAACGCCTATGTAGCCACTGGGTCCAGGGTGACTCGGGGTAGGTGTGGAACCAGACATACCTAGCTATGCTCATCATCTCATGATCACCTGTATGATCATTACATAATAACAGTTACATCAATTATATATCAGCACTATGTAATGTAAGAGTAGCATCACTATTCTCTTATTTAGGGTTAGGATTTCTCTTACATGTCATCACCCTTCATTAGGTTTAGGGTTTTCCATTACTAACCGTTGAGGTTCTCAAGATCATATTATTAATTATCAAGCCCTAATTCATTGCTCCACACAACTAGGAGCCACATTGATAACACAAGTATCAATCATACTCATCTTTTATCAATAAATGAGTTATCAGCACAAGATATGAGTTCCTCTCTCAACTTTACCAGAATATGATTACATCATACTTTATTAATTTGGCTTAACCTTTTCATAAGGTATGTTAGCCTAAACTTATCAAAGTGCATTACATCTCAATGTAACAATTGTCATAACACACTTCATGTGTTACTCATCCAAGTATATTGGATTTAGAATACATCAAAGTGTATCAATCTTGAGGTGCTGGAAGTGATATCTATCATGTCTTGATGTATCACTTCCCTCATCACCTTTATCTTAAGTTCATCAACTTATCTTGTATTAGGGTATCTCCCATCCTAATACTTTGTGCACCAGTTCATCACATTTATCATGAAATATATTAGTCACAAGTCACTTATTTGAGAAATGCAACCATTATCAATGATATAGACTCATCTCGAGTTAAGGTATTATTGATATAAGGTCATCCATTAACAACCACCTTAGGTATTTCACTTATCAATATATTAATCACTATTCCATTATTAGGGGCAGGATTTCCCATCTTTATCAATTAGGGTTTACATAACATCAACCTATATTTAGGTTTCACATAACATCACCCTACATTAGAATTTCACATGACATCATCCTATATCAGGGTTCCACATACCTTCACCCTATATTAGGGTTTCACATGACATTGCCCTTAATTAGGGTTTCACATGTCATCATTCTCAATTAAGATTTCACTTGACATCACCTTTAATTAAGGTTTCTCATAACATCATTCTCAATTAAGGTTCATTTATATCTTTTCCCCAAATTAGGGGTTTATGCAACTTTACTCGGAATTAGGGTTTCATATGGCATTACATACCATCACCCTTGATTGGGGTTACATCATTACCCTTGATTAGGGTTACATCATTACCCTTGATTAGGGTTACATCATTACCCTTGATTAGGGTTTCATGTAGCATTGCCCTAAATTAGGGTTAGGACTCATCAACCTTCTCATTTAGGGTTTCATGATCTCTTTATCAAGGATAATACCCTAATTATATATTTTACTCATGTTAAAAGTGTTGAGGCTTAACCACTGCATGATCATTATACATGTATGAATTCCTCTCTTTCTCATCCCCTCTAGGATGTAGATCACTTCAAACTTGATTAGATTAGGTCAACCCCTCATGTAAGTATACACACTTAGGGTTAGCTTAGTGTGTTGAGATGTGGCTTCCATAAGCATAGAAGGTTAACCACTCAAAAGGTACTAATCACTTAAGTACCTTGAGGGTACAACCACTGTAATTACCTTTGATAACCATCATCAACAATCATGGGGTTGATTGTACTTACAAGATTTAAATCAATTAATCCTTCAAATGGTCTTTAGGTATTAGACCTTTATACAGTCTTGAAATACTTGACCTCCATTCGGTCTTGCCCTAACTGCTTCATTTGATTTTGAAACCATTTGCTCAATTGAAACCGAATGAACATCAAACGGTTTGAGACTATTTGCCCTCCAAACGGTCTGAGGACCGTTTAATCCCAAACGGTCTCAAGACCATTTGGACTCAAACAGTCTCAAGACCATTTGGTCCAAACTACCTTGAAACCGAATGGACCAAAGAGGGTTCCTCCAATCAAATTGATTTAGGGTTTGTACTCATTGAATCATCAATCGATTGAACTATTGAAGATACATCAGATCGTAGCCCTTGGATCTTCAACCATCATCATAATCAACCATTGACCTCCAAACGGTATTGAGACCATTAGGTCTCAAATAGTCTTGAGACCGTTTGACCTCCAAATGGTCTTGAGACCGTTTGAGTCAAGCCACCTCAAAACTGATTCCCTCAACTAGGGTTTCACTCAATTCAATCAATTAGGGTTTGCAATTAGTGGATCATTCATATATGGAGCCTTTAAAATCAAATCAATTAATATCATTGAATCGTCAACCATCCACATCAGCATTGATACTTCAAACGGTTTGAGACCGTTTGATCTCAAATGGTCTTGAGACCGTTTACTCCCAAACGGTCTTGAGACTGCTTGGTTTCAATCGATCTTGAAACCGATTGGTTTCAAAATTGAAATCGTTGCCCAAGATAATCATTAAGGTGTGTGTGCTTATGATGATGTCATCACCATCAAGCTTTGATCCTTCAGAATCTACTACCATTCTTATGGAAATTCTATCAATTATTCAAAGGAATTTCAAGAAGAACAAAATAATCAACAAGTGATGAAGAATTCAATGTAATAATAACATTTAAGGATTCAAGTTATATAACCCGCCTTCAAAGTTGAATCCAAGCTTCAAGATCCACACCTCTAATGGTGAATGAATCTTTCTCAACCTCCCAAGATCCGTCCTCAAGCTTTTGAGTGAAAAGAAATGGCTAGGGTTGAAGATTGAATGAAGAAAAGAAGAAATCAAGCATTGATTTTCGATTTCCACCATGAAATCAAGGTTGAAAATTATTAAGGAGCTTACCTACAGGTTGGGGCACGTTATCCTGTTTCTCCTTATCTCCCTTGTGCACATCCAAAGCAAGGAAAGAAAGAAGGGTCGAAAAAGCCTTTCATTTGAGTTGGAAATGGGATGTTTATAAGGGAATTTCAATGAGAGAGAAAGTGATAATTAATTCCTTCAACTCCCAAAATTGGTGCCACATACTCCCTTCCATCCAGTGCATACGAAGCCTTCTCCACCACCTTGTAATTCCTCTTCATTATCCATGAATTAAAAGAAAGCAAATTAAGCACCTTAACCATTGTAATAATAATATCCAAAATTGAGTGGATATTACTTTTTAGTTAACTAATGTGAGTGGGCTCTCCACTCACTTTAGATATTTCGTGGCCTTTGCAAGGAATAAGTACTTTCACACTTATTCAAATTCAACCATCTCATTTTTTGTTGAAGGGCACTTCAATTAATATATTTATTTTTGCATTAAATTGAATTAGGGTTTCAATTATGCTTAAATCTTGATTATTTTAATATCAAGATTCTCTCTCCTCTAAAGTGATTCAAATGAGATTCCCCTATGATCCTCTTGTATTTAATTGATACTAAGAAATAATAGGGACTCTCTAGAAGTGTTATTTTGCATATTGAACCCTAGGTTTTGGGTAAATTGCACATTACACCAAAACTAGGTTTTAATGCACAAACATTGCTTAATAAGCTCTTTCTTGGTGCTCAGGCTTTCACAAGCCATACCTCTGCATCATTCTCATTCTTATGATGCTTCAACACTTAAGGAACATTTTATCATGTGATATTTGCAAGTTAACCCCTCAACTTGGGTAATTTGCACTTTAGTCCAAAACAAGCAAAACATTGTTTCAACATTATTCAAAAAAGACTAAAATTGAAACATAAGTTCCTCTTGAGCCTTAATTACTTTTAAAAAGATAAGAGTAAGCATATAAATGACTTACTTAAGAAAAACCTCTAGGGTTAAGCCTGAACCCAGGTCAGAGATGTTACATCAATGTTTAACAGTTAAAAACCTTACTATAGAACAAAAAACTATCTTGCACCAAACAAATTGAATCTCAATTCAATGGTCGCACCTCACAATTTTCTCTTTCATGTCAGGTCCTACATATGGTAGGCATTTCATTCCCTTTTAAATTCCTACTTATGTCAGTCATCAAATTCTTAAATTATGAGTCATATCTTTAATAAACACTTAACATTTTTGGAAGCATTATTTCACATAGGAAAACGCTTCACCTTTTCCATGATAGGCTTGTGATTTATTCCTAAATTTGGTCCATCCACCATGTCTGTAAATTGACATCTAATCCCAGAGAGGCAACCTCTCCAAATCAAGTACCTAAGAGATCTTTGGCAAGTACGTACTCTTGATTAAACCAAATTTCTCCTTATGAACTTAACTTTTCCAACCCATTTCTAGTTCCACCTTTACCTGACTGGGACATGAACAATGAGAGAACCGAACTTAATCTGAAAAAGAACTAGCATGTCAAAGAAGATGCTTTTAAAGGTCTAAAGAAAATTTGGATCCTTTGATAAGATCAACGTCCGTCTAGGGGATAGATGATTATACATATACAACTAGTGGTCTTAGTTTAGACCACCTTAACTTTGGGTAGTATCCTGGCACCCATTCTTAACTTTTCTATGAATAGGGATTTCACTAATTCATCCATAGAAGGAAAAGAGATCACCTTTGCTATTTGTCCTCATTATGTCATTAGGTTACCCTTGATGAGTCTCACCTTGGACTTTATGAAAAAAATGGAGGTCATACGTGGCTCAATCTGACAGTTCTCACTCATATCTTGAACCTTGTCTTCAGAGGAGCAAAATGTTGACACTCCATGTTGAGTCATTCATTCAAAAATTGAGATGAGATTTTATGTCTATCTAATGATGGAGTTCATCCCATTCATTCATTCATATTTTTCTATATTTTTTCCTATTTAATACACTCATTTCACATATTTTCTGTAGTTTGAGATTTCACATTGAAAAGGTATCTTTATTTAGTTTTAAGCAAATTTGGCATTTATTGAGTTCTTCAAGACTTCTTCAATAAAGTAGCAATTTAATTATCCTGAATGTAATATTCATTTTTCAAATACCACAGAATATTCAACTGCCACTATCTTACAAAATTCATGTATTTTGATAAAAATAAGACTATCCCTAAAGTTTGATCACTTATCTTCTTTCCTTTTCTGGATTGAGTTTTACACACCATATAGCTCGATCTTATGATCCAAACTAATGTTCGCGTAATATATCTCTAGAATATTCCCACAAATCAAAAAACTTAGATAAAAGATATATTTTTCCCTTCCCGGGAACACCCACGAAATCCCACATTTGGTTAGGTGCCATGTGACAAAATCTCGCATTCCACCAATGTCTAGCCCTCCATAATGCTACATTATGGCGACTCTATCCTAAAAACTTCTAATCTAAACCCTAGACATATGAACCATAATTCTAGACTATAAATACCCCCATATTTTTGAACCAATCATCACTGCTTTTGATTCTCATGGAGCCAGATGGAAAACTATCCCTCTATTTTAATCCAATTTACCAGTTGACTAGAGGATCATTCTTCTAGCACAATTGGTTCTCCTATGTTGAAAGGCTGTTGTGACACCAAGGAGGCAACATGTCTACTTATTTTTTATATAGTATGAAGTGCTCTTAATCTTCTTATTCAACTGCTAAATTGTTCATATAATTGCTCTAACTATCAATCTAATTTACTTAACGGCTTAGACTAATTAAACCACAACTTCATTAATTTAATCTCTCTAAAATAATGATTTCCACATATAGTTTTACTACCATGTAGTCTACTTTTTCATGTTTGTTGCTACATTTTTGCATATAAACTCTTGATTGTGATTGAATATCATTTATTATCACTCTCTCTCCCAACATCCCACACTTATCATCCCAATTTCTCAAGATGAATATCCACTTTGAGAGACTGTGACGTGATTGTCATCTCTAAATGAAAAACAAAATCTTTACGGATGACGATGGGCAAGCCACAATCATCTCTAGTACCAAAAGATTCACAAATAAAAATCATGTTTTCCATGTTTGACCATTTTGTTTCACCTTAACCAATAAACCAGGCATTTCTACAAACATAAGATTTATGAATAGCAAAACTATTTTCACAGGAGATGTGGGATGTGTAACACCTTCCCTCCTGATAATAGGATTTCCAAATCCAGTTTGTATTTTCCCTTCAGCTTAAATACTTATCCTTGATTTGCCATGTTTTGCATGTAAAACATGGTGAGAAATCCAAATCTTATCTTTTGTTTGTATCTTAATCCTTTTTTATGGGTTTTGTAACGACCATGAGGCTATTCTCTTGTAGGATTTATTTTGTGGGTAAAACACTTATTGAATGCTTTAATATTTGGGTGGTTATTGAGCCCTAGTTTTGGTCTACATATGTTGTCTTTCTGCTCATTCATGTTAAGATAGGTAGAATGCATGTTTATTCCCAATAAAACCCATTTCATGTTTTAACCCACTTATGGAGTCTTTTTCATGTTTTAAAGGTACTTGTGTGCTAATTAATGGAAGGAAGAAAACGAGGTAGATTCAAGGACTTCACCATGCATGAAGAATCCTAAGGGGCCACCAAGATCTTCTCCAAACTACCCCGAGTGTTCAATAATTGTTTAGAAGGAATTGTCTCCAGGAATGACCAAGTGTAGACTTAAAGTGTTATAGGAAAATTCTCAAAAAGCCATTCCGTTGTTGAAATGACCTTTCCACAAGTAATCTAATTGTTCCCAAGAATGTCATCTCCCTAATCACACCATGTCATAGATAAAATAGATATTCTTATCAGAATGATAATTTTACCTAGCCTACACAATAATAATTCTATCACAAATGGTCATGAATGAACCCCACATTCACCCAAAAATCCTATTACTTCAAGTATTTCCCCTACAACCCTTCCACCTAGAAAGACCATGCCCAAACTTGCCAAAATGACCATTCTACTGTAGAAGGATAGTTATACCTCAAGCCACTACAATCTTTATACTCTAGAATGACCGCAACCACCATATCAAAAACTCCACAAAAACCCTAAAAAAAACCTACCATCTCCATCACAAACATTCTCTCCAAAATAGTCGTTCTGCCCTCAAAGTAGAATGGTCATGGTGGGGCAAAACAACCGTTATGCCCCTCAATGCTAATGTTGCGTATGAACTACATTTCCCACTTTGACCCTACTTAACCCTAGCTACCCCTAGGATCTATAAAAGACTTAGTGGTGGCTAGGATGAGGAGGTTGACATTCATTACACCCCACAACTGCCTCATATCACTCTCACCTACTCCCATTCATCATGTGCCTCATTTCCAGACCAAAAACCCTAGTTTTCTAGGGTTTTGACCACCCTTCCACTCCATTTTTCATGCCATTCACCTTACATGTAGGAGATATTCTTTGTACTATTTATAGGCAAAGAGAAAAATCTTCTTCATCAACATCCATGTCCTCCTACTCTTCTTTCTCCTTCCTTTTTGTATCTTATTTTATTATGAGTAGCAAAAGTCCGCTTTATCTCTTGTTTGGGGACATAATATGGAAATTTGATACCATGTTGTTGGAAATATTTATGTAAAATACTATTTATCGTTAACTAGTGTGACATTCATGCTTGTTCTCTCTCCCTATTCTTAAATTGTTATTTGATCTTTGGAACCACCTAAGATATAGAGAAAATAGGTATTTGGAGGCTTGGGAGGGAAAAACACCTAAGTTCACATGTGTAAACTTAGTTTTTTTTCATGTCTACCCTTCTACCCCTTTATTAAACTAATCCTAGGTGGATATCTTAGTATCTGGGTGTCAATCTTTCTTCTCCATTGGCAAAAAGCATGCCTTGAGGTTTGATAGTAGTTCAAAATTCTCTTCCTACCACCTATACCACCCCTTGCCACCAACTGGGTTAGGAGATACATACCTAGAAAGCTAGGGTTGATCTTGACTTAGGTTCATCTACCTCCTAGTAACTTGATCCTAATAAGGGTGGATAGATTGTGATATAGGGACATGTTATGCTATATATTCTCTATGCCATTCATGTCCCACTAATAGGGTAGAGCTCCTATGAAATACCCCCCTAACATTGTTGGTTTGGTAGCAATGCTATTGGATGTGTTTGTTGAATATTCTGTATACTTGTTTGATCTTCCCCCAAACATTCCAATCCCATCATCATTTGCTTAAAACCTAAGTGCTTAGTTGATTTCTAGTTTAGTTCTCTCTTGAATGGTGAATTTCTTTTTTTGGGTACTTAGTTCTTAATTGTGATTACTTGTGTTTGGTTTTTTAGTTGATAGCTTAGTGTATATATTTCTTACATTTCTTAGCTGATTGCATTGGTTAGTCTTAATTAGGTTGCTAGTTTAGAGTAGATAATTTCCATTGCCAATTTAGTTGTAAATTTCTTTTCTTATTAGTTAGTTAGCCCCAATCACTAGTGTTAACTTAGTTTTCATCTTGCCTTTAATTGCTTGCAGGCCCCCTTATGATCAACCGAAACCAAGTTAAACTCTAAAAACCCTAACCTTCACATATAGGAACCTAGAGAATCGATTGAGCTTAGTGTTTTAAAATGGGCCATGTGGCTGCATATGTAGCCTTTTATAAGGTTTGGACCCTTGACCAAAGCACATATGGGAAATCGGTACCTAAAGCAGACCATGACCACTAATCACCAACTTACAAATGATTTAACTGCTAAGATGACATTTTCTTAACACAACCCCCTTTTGTTCATGTAACTAAAACCACCAAGTACAATCAACCTACCTTTTGCTTCCATTTTCTATTTTTACATTACATTGATCTATGATTGTTTTACATATAGCTCATTATTGCATAATTGTTTATACTTAAGTTTGTTTGATTGCGTATTAGCATGGTTGTATCTAAATAGGAAATTGTATAGTTACTCTATATATAGATATAATATTTTGAAAAAATGAACACCCAAGTTAACAAATACTCCCGCATATACTGCCACATGTCATATTTGTTCTATTCAATGACCTATATGAACGTACATCACATAACACTTTTCAAAACAATGACCGAGCTCTACTTCCTTCACCATCCTTACGAATTCAACCCCGACTTGCCACACTTATACGACATCCCAATTTTTATGCACTTGTGGATCTATTATATAAGAATGTACAATTTGGGCTATTTTTATGTGAGCCTAGTGTACAAGCAATAGGTAGTAAGGAGTGAGTATGGTACCCACAATCCAAAACCGCATATTTATATTGCTAACTAACCAAAAGCCATATAAGACTATATAACAATGCATGTCCAAATAGATCTTGGCCAAATAAGTTGTTGTCCAAAGTATAACCAATTCTTCCCAACTATATGATTGTATAAATTTATGCATGCAATATAAGCTTGGTTATATTCCTTTTATTGGAGGTCCATTTTTCTCTAATTATATCTTCTTCATTCTATTGATTTATTTATGCACACACATGTGAAAATCACTTGATTTTGATCCTTTTCCCTATAAGGCATTAGAAAACTTTAAGTACAACAACTTGTCCTTAAATTCTCTTACACACATTTATTATTGATTAAACACATAATTTGAATACAATGTAAACACAAAATATCAAAAATCAATTTATTAGCATTCTGGGGTCAAAGAATGTCTACATCATCAAATTCCTTTTATAATATGGACACATTATGATGCTCTTAAAAGCGGGCATGCTTCATGAATTCAGGACCCACTTAGGTTAATGGATTTGGCATTATAGGAGGCATTGGGGTTCCATGAGTGTTTAGATGGACAATTTGATATGATGCCTTCCGACCTCATGAGGATCCATTGAAGAGGGAAATATGTCCTATAAGTGGTCATAGTAAAAAATCAATTAAACTAGACCTAATTAGGTCAATCATCTGACCTACTTAGTCATGTATTGTTGGTGGGGAAGTCCTTAGCTATACCAATTCTATGAAGTCATTATTTCCTTTCATAGATGAGCAATGGAGCATATTGATTATGTTTTGTGAGTGACTCTATGTTGTTGAGGTTCCTACCTGGGAGCCATTAAGAGAATAACCAACTCTTTGATACGATCTAGTACTTTTGTCATGAAACTTTTAGTTGCATTGGTCCGCTATAAATCCTTGAGAAGGTCCTCATTTTTGTCTCACTATTCACTAGACATATGTTCAACACACAACCTAGGTCCTCAAAAAGTCAATGTATCAATTTCAGAAAGCAAGTCAGTACTTACATTTCAAAAAACAAGATTTTGTCGTGTCAAACTTTTCTTAACCATGTGCATATCAACTAGTCAAAACTAATCGAAACCAACATCAAAACATAAGTCCAACTACATACATAAGTCGTTTGGATTGTGAACATAAAGTAATTTCATATGACTATAAACTTGATATATGACTTTACATATTCAATTTTGGCCTAACATAACTGAAATTGATATTAACAATCCTGGCTTAATTATCAAAATGAGCAAAATAGCACAAAAACTGCTAGGACATGAAGAATACGTTAACTCATATGTAACAACTAACATAGATTGTATGATAAGATTTACTATTAAGATGGTGTACTAGATTTCTTTTGTAATATCTTCCAAAAATCTTGTTAAATAGGAAAAAAATCTAGATAGTAGCCGGGCAGTGCATAATGACCAAGGAGGTACTTCAAAAGGAGGCCATACGATTTATCCCACCCAAAAGCAGCTTGTTCATTACATCTTAAACTGACCTCGTGATTTATTTAAATGCATTATAAAACTGGTTGGGCGGGCAGGTTTAAGTTGGACAATTCCATGTGTGTGTTGTGACAGTCAAATTATCAAAATCTAAGTTGACATCTACATTCGTTATAGATAACTAACTGCCTCACGAGTGAGTGTGAAAATCACCATTGAGCAATTAAAATTGTATGATTATTTAAATATCAAGTTCTCTTTCGGGCCATTCACGAGGTCTGGTATCCTTTCCAAGCAACATGGAGTTATGACCATCGGTGGACCAATGATGGGCATGGAAACATATTTTTCTAAGGAAAAATTGTTGATCGCCAATGAGTACCCATAAATAATCATACATTTTTATTGCTCAATAGTGATTTTCACACTTCATTATTATAAATAACTGACTGCCTCGTGGTTAAGTATTATAATCACTATTCAGCAATTAAATGTATGACTATTCAAATATCAAGTTCTGTCTAGCTACGGGCCATTCACGAGTCTTGGTATCCTTTTCAAGCGACTAGGGCTATAAATGGATATGGGTATACCCGCTTACCCTCGAACCCATACCCTCTAAATCCGTCATGGTATAAATTTTTATAACCATATAACCGCTTACCCTTATACCCATGTACCCGCATCTCACTGGATAAGGTTATGGTTATGCATATACCCATACCCTGTATACCCATATACTCATTTAGTTATATGATTTTATAGATAATTCATATTAGAATATAATAGTGCATATTGTACGACTCACAACTAGATGGTATAAGGACCTTATCATAGTAAAAATTTATATTAGAATGTCAGTTGCATTTCATAGCACTCACATCTAACATATATAAGTACCTTACAATAATAAAATAAACAAACCCACCAACGCACCCTCATAGTGACACAAGTACATTTCATTAACTTGGGAAGGTCATAAAGTTATTCTCTCATTCTACTCTTCTCTTATCTATTCCTTGAATGATACTTTTCCATAACCTATCCATTTAACTGTGGTAGTTTTGGTATATCTCAAAATTTATAGTGTATTATTATAGCATGTTTATCAATAATCGTATACCCAATTACCCGTCCATATACCCAGTAGTTATGTAGATATGGGTATGACATGAGTATAGATTTTGACAAAGCGGGTATATACCCATACCCATACCCACTTAACTAGACGATTATGGTTATGGATATGACCATATCCGCACCATATCCTACCCATTTACAGCCCTACAAGCGACATCGAGTTATGACCATTGGTGGATTGATGATGGGCATGGAAAGGTATTTTCCTTGAGAAAAATTGTTGGTCACCAATGAGTACTCGGGGGCGTACTCACGTAACTTACAAGGTACATATGATTTAGGTTCCCGTTAGTTTTTGCAAGCAACTCTTTTATTTCTAGCAAGCAACTCGATCTTCTGTCCATAAGTAATTGACAAGCACGTGGGAGCGGAAAGTAGCGCAACTCCTTGGCTTTTCCTGTGCTAATCCACGTGACTAATGCATCTATGGTTTAGCTTGCGTTTGTCAGCCGAAATTGCTACACTGAAGCGAGTGGGGGGAAACACAGGTTTGGCGCGCTTATTGGTCTGGTTTCTCCCGGCAGGGCCAGCAGCAAGGTATAGGGGCGGTAGTTGGGTTTGGGTTGACCGGATTTTATTTCAAGTCATTTTAAGTCAACACTTTTTAGCTAGATTCTAAATTTGCAAAAGATGAATTTTTTGGATCAAAATACTTGACTCTAATGTTGGAGTTGTAAAAGAAAGTCTAAACTCGCTTATCACCCACAAGTGTACGGGGTCAATTGTAGTCGAGTGTCGAACACAATGAGTTAGGTTAGCTAGTCACAAAGTCGTTAACTTTCATTAATCTAAATCGTATTATAAAGGTTGAGTTTGATTACAGATAGCTAAAAGACGAATAATAACAAAGAGCCTAAGTTAAAGGTTCAATTCAGAATTTAAGGGACTTGGACATTGGATTTCAAACGCACCATCACATCATATATAACTACGAAATCAAAGCATGTTGTCAATTCACAAGGAGGTTGTCATCCTCATGCACCTCCCGGTGACACGAGATGGTTTTCAACTTCACATAACACTTCCGTGTCTATGATTAGTTTTAAACACAACCATAAACCCTCAACATTCTCCAGCCACTCTTCTGGTCAAGAGCATATTGCTATGGATCCTACTCCCTACTCCTTCTTACGTTCTCCCGAGGGACAAAAAAGCATAAAACATGTATAAAAAGTGGCCAGCCAAGCATACAATATACTAAACACCATAGGCATCCAAGGAGAAGTAAATTAATTAGCATTCAATATAAAATTTGAGTTCACATGAGCAATGACATGGGAGTTACTCTCCCATTATCAAGAAGAAGGTTCTACTTGCTCATATTAGAGATACACAAGCACAAAGCAGAATTTTTAGAGTTTGGCATAGCTAAGAGAAGAAAAAGCTAAAGGAACCAAAAGTGTAGTCAAGGGGAAGAAGAATTCCGGCTAGAGGATGAGATTCCTCCCTTGGACCTGCTTTAATTCAGACAATCCTCCCTCCCAAGAAGTTTGAATGAGAAGAAAGGCTCCGTTGTACCTTTTGGAGAAGAAATGGTGAAGAATGGAAGTAGAATGGAGGTTCTTACTCAAGAAACCTCTTCTTCCACCCCAAAATCACACTCCTTTTACTTTGTAACTTCTCTTGGACGAAAAATACTTCAAATAGAAAGTGGTAACCACTCAAAAGGTTGGACTCATGTTTTAATATGAGGGGCGGTTGCTGCTAATTTATGCAGAAACTGATGAAGACACGACGTGTCATTGAGGAGACGCGTTGTGTCTCGTCGTGTAACTTGCTGAATAACTATAGCTGCGCGAGAAGTACACGACGTGTCTCATCGTGTAACTTGTTGAATAACTACTGCGGCGCGAGAAGTATACATCGTGTCCTCATAGAGACACGTCGTGTAGCTTCTATTGGGGTCGATCTGGGCATAAGGCACACTACATGTTCGATTAGATACACGCCCGTGTGCATTGGCAGCAAGTTGGAGTCAGCCTCTGGATCGTGAGGACATGTGTGTTTTAATAAAGACACGTTGTGTCATCTGCTCTACAATTCGGGCATTGAGGTTGCTGAAAACTTACACGCCCATCATGTTCTTTGTTGCGTGAGCCTTTCTGGAAAGTTATATGTCATGTCTTAAATAAGACACGTCGTGTTCAATGTTGTTTCTTAAAAAATGAACTATAAATCAACTGCAATCAAAGGGAGGTCCCATTGAGGTTGGACTTGGGTTGGGCTATCTCCCAATTTGGCATTTTAAATGTGTTCCTGTGATCAACATAATGCAACAAGTAAAATAACTAAAAGATGGCAAGTTAAGTATGATTAGAGGATAAATAGAAGGCAAAATGAACTGAATTTGTGTGTGGACATGAGTAAAAAGTAGATATGAAATACACACTCAAATCTCCATAAGCTTGAACTATTGCTTGTCCTCAAGCAAAAAGAGTATAGAATACAAATGAAGAAATTGCAAAGCTCACGTATAGATCAAATGAAATGGAAGATATAAAAGAGGCCAAACCAACCATAATCATCAGGTTCATATTCATAGCCTTGATTTTAGCTCAGACATCCAAGAAAGAAAATTAAGTTCAACAAAGATGGTAGCACATTAAATGAAGTAGTCAACTAGGCGTCACTAAAAGAAACTTGGATGACTAGGCCAAACAATGAGCGAATATGCAACAAAACTTTCAGCTATAATGGATGCAAATGATAGAATCTCAGTTAGTGTTAGCAAACTTTAGCTCTCTCTTCTTGTTTTCCCAAAAGATATGATAACGGATTAGGGGTTCTGACACTCGAGTACTAATGTAGGCTTATGCACACAAGGAGTGTCGGTTGAGGTTTTTACCCTCTTTTTAGGACACATCACCTAACCATCGTGGCCAGATCAGACTTATACTAGGTTAGTATAACATGTGGGCGATTTCAGCCATCTTTTATGGGGTAATTAAAGTGAAGTGAATTAGAATGTAAGTTAAATTGGTCAAGGATTTCACTTATTTTTCCCAGAACAGAAGAGAATTAACCAAATTGTAACATCACCTGGATTCCATTCATTTGTTTTGAAGAAAAAAAAATTCACTGAAAAGGAGTGGTTGTAAAATCACTAAAAGTTTGGCAAAATCAACTCGTGTTCTAAATAGTTTCACAAAGTTGACATATTCTCAAAATTTGTTACCAATTACATGTATTAGGCAATCCAGGATGAAAAAGTTGAAAATTCAGATTACAAATATAAATCTGAAATTTAACGTGTGTTGGTAATCATAAAGTTTCATTTGATTCATGCATGCTCTTTTACTATTTCTTCAAATGATAATTTTGATGAGGGAGGACAAGATAGTTCAAGCTTGTGTAGAAAGACAGTTCATTATAAAAAATGAGACTCACATCATACTAAACTTGCCAAGAAAAAAGTAGAAACTAAAAACAGAAGCTAAAGACAAGAACTTGAGAACTAGAAAATGAAAACAACTACAACTAACTACTGGTCAGTTGCACCCCCCAAGCTTGAAATTGTAGTGCCCTCACTGAGTCAATCAAGCCTAAGGATGAAGCAATCGATTACATACCATGGAGGATATCTGTAAGAAGGGCCAGCGCACCGTGACCAGTAAAGAAAAACTAGTTGACCAAATCATCATCATCAGGTATGTCGACCGACATGGGCTGTGGAGTAGGCTCCGACTGCTGTTGGTGAGGCTGGAAAGGCTGGGACATTGGATAGTGGTTTTGAGAGATATGCCACATATCCATGCGTTGAACCATGTCATGGATCACCGAGTACTGCTGACCCATAAGATCAAGATAGCTGTCTAAATGGTCAAATCACTATTGAACGTAGCCATAAAGGTGCCTAACATCAGTAATGGTCTAAGAGTACTCGATCTGAGTGCTTGTGGAAGGCAGCGACACAGTGTGCGTCGAGTAGGAGGTGCATTTTAAGCGACATGGTCACCAGGGGCATTTGCGTCATCATCTTGACCACTAAGATCGACCTTCCAATTGTCCTTGTTTGTTAAGGCAATGTTCATCAAGTCAAGCATGTGGATGTACTGATCGTTGTCAAAATATTTTCTGAACTTGACATCATCATTGTGGACCCTAGTGATCAAACCTACAAAAATTGGATATTGGATATCCATCAAGTTTTTTCCCGGTGTAGCCTCTAGACCAGTCAGGTCTACCTCAAGATTTGTGGCAAGGAGAGTGATCAATCCCCCACACAAGATGTCCCCAAATTCTCTCTTATTCATCTTCTTAATGTCCAAGAACTTGGTAAGAATGAAGTAACCTACATTGATCTGATAATCATAAACCATGCCCCATAGAAAAAATAGATCCTGCTTCCCACAGACTCCTTCAGTTTCTTTCTTTTCAAAGACTCCTGTACTGAGAAGGTGGTGGACATATCTAAAAATTGGGTTATGGATGACATATGCCCTAGCCTTCTTAGCATCATGTCTCACCTCATCAATGATCTCATTCTAGAATACATCACTGTCAAAAGCTAGAGGGTAGTTGAGAGCACCCTCATAGTGGCACTCTAGGAGCTCGAAGAATTGCTTGAAGGTGATATTGTAGCCTTGGCCTAGTAGGCGGAAGTGGATTAATGCATATGGTTCTAGTATGGGCTTGGGGTCCTCCTCATTCTTAAGAGTAGTAAGAAATTCATAGACAAGATGAGGATAAGTAATGGTTACCGAATAGAATATATACTGTAGGACAATTTCCTTCAGATGCGTTATGACCTCCTCTTTGATTCCTATGGCTCCCGTTGTTTGTTTGCATGCAAAATGCGTACGGAGGACCCTACGTGAGATGAGAAACTGGTATGTTGGGTCTTCCTCTATAGTGACCCTAAACTAGGTCATGGATACATACGCGGGGGTAGAGGACAAGCTTGGTCTGTGTTTGCGGTTCAACGTCTGCTTCATCAGTGCCATTGCTGCTTGTGAAGTTGTTGAAATGACTTTGAACATGACGTGTCTAGATTTGGACATGACAGGTCTTCAGACAGGAAAGCTGGCAAACTAGGCAGAGGACACGGTGTGTCTTTTGGAAGACACGACATGTACCTGGAGCGTAGCGGCGACTAGAGGTTGGGGATGATGGCGATCTTCACATGGCATGAACATGATTGGTTACGACATGTCTTTCGAAGTTGGAGAAGGAGCAGATGTCGATGGAGGCAGTGAATGCATTGCCTTGCTTGTTGGGATGGAGGAGATGCTTGTTGCAGTGGCGGAATCATGGCGGCGGGCTGCTAGGATCAAGGTGACCTTGCTTCGAGGTGTGGGGAGCTGCATCGAGGAGCTTTAGAGCATCGACGGGCGACGATTTGGGGCTGGAGTCGCCGCACACGATCGGAGTCGCACATGGTCAGAGGACACGACTGATCTAGGGTGAAAGTGAGGGAGGCGGCTGCTGAATAGGGTTTTAAACCTGCTTTCTCATCTCGAGACATGATGTGTCTATTAAAAGATACGACATGTTCTTTTGTACAGACCGCCTACTCTATTTTGGATATACTTTGACTTCAGAGGACACGATGTGTCTAAAATACAACACGTCATGTCTGATTCCAGAAACCAAGGTTGAAATCACCTTACTGATATTGACAAGCCTTGTTGAAATAAAGACACAAAGTTTATTCTTGTAGGAAAAATATAGCCATTCTAGTTTGAACATCACACACACCGTGTTCAAATTAGCACGCGCTGTGTAACATTCCAGGTGGAAACTGCTCACTCTCTACCTGATAACGACACAACATGCCAAATAAAGACACATAGTGTATTTTTCTAAAAAATCTTAGTCCATTCGAAAGACCTAGAGGACACTCCATGTTTGATTAAAAACATGCCATGTCTGATGCCAGTGGGTGTCGTCTGTGATCAAACATGCTGTGTTTGAAATTGTACACGTTGTGTACCCTTGACTATCTGCATAGTCATTCTTTTTATGGGTAGCGACACGACATGTACAAATAAAGACACTACGTATCCTTATGAATTTCTATAGAAATTGTCTTTTTTGATAAGCACCTAGAGAGATGATGATGTATCTATGAGGGTCTATATTATTACATTCATCCATGACAAGTGTAACAAGCCAGAACTTAGAATCCTACCCCATTCCATGATTAGAAAGCTGGTGAGGCTAGTTCCTTAGAATTGACCCAAAGGTTAAATATTAGAACACACTTACATATTGACTTAATTATCTACCAACACTGTAAATAAAACCATGAAATATGTTACACATATTTATTTACTAAATATTATGATTGAATAAAAATGAATAATTTGCTTTGGAATAACAACTGGTAATTCCCTATTAATATTGTTATATAATTTAATTGAAGTGGAATAAATAAAATAAAGATGCTAACTGTGTAAAAATTATTTTGTTCATAATAAATATATATAACTCATTTTGTAACAAGGTGACATAAATAATATTGATATAATGTTTTGATAAATACAAGGATAGTGCGTCAAAATTCATAATGGTACCATAACTCATAAAAGGTAATCACAAAAGTAAAATATAATGATAAAAATGTATTTCTTGGGTGTCAATTAGCTTAGTTGCCAAGTTTCACATTATTTTCATAATAATAACCATCTTAATTCTATTTAAAAAAGAAAATAGGGTAAGAACCAAAAGTATTAAATAAATTACTAAAAGTCACAAAAAGAGAAAATAAACCTCAATTTTGAAATTGTCTTACAAAGTTTAGCCTATGTATAATTTTCCATCTAATTTGGACAATCATAAATACTCTAGTGTATTTTAGGAGAGAGAATGTACTTTTAAGCCTAAAATATTCAATAACATGTTATATAACTCCAAAAGGGAAAGGTAATTATAGAAGCATGTTCCTCATGTTTAGGTGTGACAAACTTGATTTTCAATGTTTTCTAATTTCATATATATGACCTTGAGATTTTGGTGTATCTAAATGATCCCAGAATTTGCCATGAAGCTTATAATAATCTAATAGATCTATGGTTAATGTTTCAGAATTTTTGGGGATTGTTTGAATAATTATAAAAATTTGTATGTGCTAAAAATAATATTTTTGGAGATATTTTATTTAGATGGTTAAATGAATTTATTTTTAAATAAAAAATAGTGGAAGAATCCCTACACTGGTATTTAAGTGTGATATAAATTTTAGATCAATCAGATCTTGTTTGATTGATAAAAAAAACTATACAAGAACTATAGTCGAACTAAATTTAATGGTTCAAATCATTTGAATTATTTTAGTGAAATAGTAAAACTTTCACATCATGGGATTTCTTTGTCCAAATAATCTGAAATTTTAAATAGAGACTTTTGATTACAATCATGATTTTTGATAAATTTTAGAGAAATTATGGATTAACTATTTTGGAGATATGGTATATAAATGGTGTTTGAAATCTCGATTAATGGATGATGTGATTTGAAATGCGTTTTTAAAAGTGTTCACGATAAAATAAAGTATTTGTGAAGCATTTTGTTATTATATTTAAGGATAAGTGTGGATTTGGTATACAAGAATTTATTTTGGATATATGTTTTGATGGTTTGGTGAATCTTAATGACAATTATGACTTTTTAAACATGTTTTGCGAGGAGAATCATGTAGACCTCCAAATATTTCCTTTTTCTCTCTTTATTAAATAGAAAGAGAGACATAGGAGTTTTACATAATAAAGAAAATCTTGTTAACATTTCATAACTTTGGATTTATGGGGTTTCATGCTTACAATATTTTGAAAAAGAAAGTATTGAGGTGTATAATGTCATTTTAAAGGCGTAAATTTAATTTAGAAGTAGGTTTGTGGAATACATAATGAAAAAAGATGGTATGGAATATGAATATATTAATTACACCAAGGAATAATGCTAGGAGATGAAAGACTTCTATTATGATGGAGAACTTTAGTTTTTAATACATTTTCATGTAAATAATTAATTACGTGGTGGAACATATGCCTTGACCAAAAAGTTGTTTGAATGGTCAAACTAAGTAAATATGAGTTTTTTTTAAAAAGAATGTGAAATTAAATTATAAAGGAAGTTGGACCACAACTTTTCTTCTCTACTTATATAAATACACCCTACTGACAATGTTCATGCACACAAAAAACAACATGGATTGCTTCCTAGACCACTCTCTTGTGATTTTGCCCCAAGATTGTGACGGCAACACACTGTTGTAGAAAGATGGCCTCTTCCTCTTCCTCTTCCTTTTCCTCTTCTCTTCTCCCTTCCCTATTCTTCCCCTCCACCATGACTATAAAGCAACATCTCCTACCACCACAATGCTCTCTTTCCCAAATAAGCATGGAACATCGTCAACAATAATCAAGGGTAGGAAGATATTACTCCATGAGACTAGTCAATGGTTAACTTTGTTTGTAGATAGAGAATATCATGAGTTTCATGGACAAGGCTAGTGCCAACCCAACTTGTTACAAATCAAATGTCTTCATCAACAAGGTAGTAGGTCAGTGTTCTCTTGCCATTTTTGTCATCTACTAAGAGTTTCATTAAGTAGATAAATAAAAAGAAGAAGGAAATATATAGATCCTAATACAAATAATATATAATGAATATAGGTTGGTGTGACCCTTACCATTATCTTGTGGCGTAGTGGATATTTAGACCTTGAACTAAGGTAAGTGCATCTTTTTTATTATTTAGGCACTACTTTTATGACCAAAATATCCTTTCCCATATGAGGCATGAATAGATAATATCTTTTTCACCATTTGAAATTCTTATTTTCTTGGACAATACTTATGGGTCCTCTGACCCCACATGCTTTATTTTTGGGATTCTCTCATCCTATTAGTTCATATAGATTAAACTTGTACTTGCCTTTCCCTATTTGTGTGCATGCTTAGCCTAGCTTTATTTCTTGTATTTCTTGTAGTGGTACATCTGTACAACCATATTGACAGGGGCGTGCTTTTCTATCCAGGGTGTTCTTTTCCACACATTGTTTACAGAGGCGTGAATTTCCACCTAGGGTGTGATTTTGTTGGTATGTATGCCCTGAGAGCCAATCATGAGATGATTGGTGGGATACATTAAGATTGATTTGATAAACATCAAAGGCAAGCTTCCAATTCTTTCTGGTTCAGTCATATGAGATAGTGATAGAACAGATTGAATGTCTAGAGAATGACAGTACTCAATGATGTATGCTTTCAGGTTGAGGACTTGAACGATGAGATCATACGGATGCTAAGAGTTTGTACATTCTCATTATGTCCCTAGTCAGATGTCATTGTGGAAGGTAGATAGACAGCAATGACACACAAGACTAGATTGTGGTGTTGGTTGATGACAGAATCTCATTAGTCATGATATAGAGATATCAAACCAAACACATAGGTACTTGTTAGAGAACAAGTGTACCGGACAGACCCACCATGAGTTTGACACATGGAACCATGACATGGTAGTCACAGTCAGTACTCACAGTGATGGTGGTGAGTGTGATTCTTTGACCTAAAATCACTACACTCAACACATGTCGTTGGGCACACTTTGACATCATAAAACGCAGTCCTGAAACATGGGTTGTTATAAAGGTGATGATTGGGTGGCTTTGACACATGGGACTTTTGAGGGGTGAGTGATAGATATGGGATTTGTCCCTCCTGAGGGAGTTTGATATCCAAGGCCACTTGATGAGTAGGATTGAAATAGGTGTGCGCACGCATGTGTGAATCGGTATGTGATATTGATGTCATACATATCTCTTCCAATCTACTCTGAGATCAAGAAAGTGAATGAACATTGACAGGATGATTGTTCCATGCCTCGAGTTCATTCGGGATATCAATGACAAAGGAATTATACATTCACTGTAACACCATTCACGGATTGTAGGATTGAAAGTTGTTCTCCAACTTTCTACTTTCAGTTGAGTAGCACTGATGTGTGACTAGGCACCACTCTTTGCTTGTGAAGTCATAAATGTTATGGACTTTCACTGCCTACGTGAAATGGACCTGTAGGGTCACACACACAGGATTTAACCTGGAAGAGGAGTTTTGTCCACAAACAATGTTTAGATTGATTGCTAAAGGAGTTTAGTAGTTCAATTAAACACTCAATTAATTGATAGCTCAGTATCATAATGTTCAAGGTGTTGGACTGATTGATTAGAGTATCAGATTGATTGAAACCGCAATTGACTGATTCTGCACAATCTGCACTCCCAATCGATCAGTTCATGTGATGAACCGATTGACTCAGCTTGGTGAATCGGTCGGCTGAGGTGGTGAGTCGATCGGCTCATGGTCAGGGTGAAATGATTACTTCAAGTGTTGAAACGATCGATTCAACTGGTGCAACCGAGCAAGTTGGGAAAGTAGGATTGATGAGAATTTTCCTTGCGTTTCACTTGCCCAATATGATTGGAACAAGGATTGGTGTTTGATACCAATTAGAAACAAAAGAAGGAAAGTCAACTGAGAACTGATCAAGACCACGAACCGACCGGTTCAGAAGTGAACCGATCGGGTCATGGGTCCCAACCGATCGGTTGAGGTGTCAACCGACTGGTTCAGGTCCCCAACCGACCGTTTCAGTTGTGAAACGATCGGTTCAGGTTGCGAGTTGGTTGTTATGTGGAAAATCTCGAACCCTTCTACTCCTGCTTTTAGTCCCGCATTGCCCGGGATGGAGAACCCTATCCCATGACCCTCCTATATATAGGGGTATTGGGGGCTTCTCAAAGAACAAGTCAGTACAACCAGTTGCTCTGCAAAGTTGTCATTCTCTCTGGTTTCGGTAACCGAGAGAGAGCCCGAGCAAGTGCTACCCGATAAGGGAGGCACAACAAGGGAAAGACAACTGCAGTTGTGACTGGTGGCAGGAGAGTGTGTTGGCGACTAGTACGCTGACAGGAGGGTGCGACTCCTTCCAATTCATTGTGGGACAAGGAGATTGGAGTTCCTTGTGGTCCGTGTGGACTACTTTAGAGGCGGGAGGTTTTTGCCACTAGGAGGATAGCTATCAATCCCGACAGTCATGGTGAGACCAGGAGTCGTCAGTCCCAGTGCGACTAGGAGCTGCACAGACACCGTCCAAGACCGGAGGTGAAGACCGCGCAAGCCGCGAGGTATTGTCGCCGAGCAAGCCTCGGGACAAGGTATGATTCCGCAAACCATCCTTTCCTATTGTATAGACGTTGACGCGTTTCCTTGTTCCAGGTTTTGGGGAGAGAATTTTTGTTTCCGTTGCCTTCTCTGCCTCCCCTAAAACCCAACAGATTTTGCACCCATATTTTAGGTTGAGATCCAATTGTTTCTCAACCCTACTTGAAATAATTTTAGTCTTTATTTATTACATGCACACATTTATTTTTCTTATTATTAGTGGAAATTTTTAAAGGCAAGATTCCCTACATGACAATTTTTAGTTAGACATGCCTCATCTCTTGACTTGATGTTTCTCTTGAAACCTATTTCTCTTGATCATCCCTTATTTTTATGTCCTTTTGGACATCCTAAATTATTGCCTGGTTGTTATTTAATGCACATACTCAGTTTTTGCTGACGTCCTTTCCTTCTATTTTCCTCCTCATGGGTGTTGTTTTTCAACCCACCCAGAGGTAGAACAACCTAAGGAGTTGCACACAGAGGACTTTGCATGGAGACGTAGATCTAGCTAATGGAGAATATTCTTAATGGAGGTAGAGTTGAGATAGATTACTCATCACTTTAGTTTGATCCTTAAGTTCTAACTTTCATGTAAGCCCTATATGGGAGATAATGTTGTACATTTATAAAATTGAATATAGTCAAGAAATATATTTCTACTACTATACATGGGTCTCTTTTTGTATATCATCATTTGATAAATAAGGAAAAAAATTACACCCATTCCATCATATGTTTTTAGTGTGCTTGGAATAGATGGGTTTATTCTCAAATTTAGTAGGGAGTGGGTCCCTCTCACGTTTCACTCCTTACAACAAGTTTATTTTTGGAATTGAAAAATATTCTTGATTGAAACTAATTAATGAAATCTATCCTAATGTGGGGTCAACTCTCACAAGTTCCTCCATTTAGAGTCTAGAGTAAGACTCTTCAATTCTTTGATCATGCATCTTGGAGGGAGCAGGAGGCTCCCTTGTCAATCTCCTCTTCTTCGGTATACAATTTGAATATTTATCCATTGACCTTGAATGTTGATTGCTTTTCTTGCTGCTCCATTGTCCTGTATGACCTTCAAGACTAAGAATGCTCCAAACCACTTAGATCTCAATTTTCCAAGGAAGAACTTGAGTTTGGAATTAAACACTAGAACTTGGTCTCCTTCGTTGAATTCTTTAATCTTGATTCTTTTGTCATGCCATCTCTTTGTCTTTTCTTTGTAGATCTTTGTGCTATCATATGCATCCATCCTAATTTCTTTGAGCTCCTGGAGTTGCAACAATATTTTCTCTCCTACTTTCTTTAGATCATAGTTAAGGAATTTGACCGCCCACAGTGCCTTGTGCTTGAATTCTATGGGTAAGTGACATGATTTTCCGTAGACTAGCTTGAATGGGGTTGTTCTAATTGGAGTTTTAAAAGTCATTATGTACACCCATAGTACATTGTATAGATTTAGTGCCCAATCCTTTCTTGAGTTGGAGATGGTCTTTTCTAGAATAACTTTTAGTTGCCTATTGGAGATCTCCACCTAACCTGATGTTTGAGGATGATAATGTATGGACACCTTGTGCTTCACTCCATATTTTCTAAGAAGGTTGTTAAAGTTCCTTTCATTTAAGTGTCTGACATCGTTGGATATTATTTCTCTTGGGACTCCAAACTTGGGAAAAATAATCTTATGGAACAGTTTTATCACAGACCTGGCATCTGGTGATTGGATGGGGATTGCCTCCACCCCTTTGGATACATAGTCACATGCTACTAGGAGGAACTTATAGCTACATGAGGATGGAAAAGGGACCATATAATCTATGCCCCACACATCGAAGACCTCTATCTCTAGGATTGAATTCAGCAACATTTCATCCTTCCTTGAAATCCCTCCAGTTCTTTGACACTTGTCACAATCTTTGACGAACACGTGCACATCACAAAATAGACTTGGCCAATAGAACACTGCTTGAAGAATCTTGGTTGCAGTCTTGTCTGCTCCAAAGTGTCCACCATAGGGGGGAGAATGACGATATGAAATCACACTTGCAATCTCTTCATCAGGAATGCATATCCATCTGCACATTGCTTAAACAATAGGGGGTCATCCCAATAATAAAACTTAACATCATGGAGAAACTTTTTCTTCTGTTGGTATGTGAAATCAGGAGGAATGCATCTGGTGGAAAGATAAGTTGCAAAGTCCGCAAACCATGGCATAACAAGAGAGTTCACCACATATAACTTCTCAATAGGAAAATCATCATCAATTGAAATCTTGTCTTCAACACTGGTTGATAAGCGTGAGAGGTGATCAACTATGTTGTTTTCTATCCCTTTATTATCTTTGATTTTCAAGTCAAAATCGTGTAAAAGAAGTATCCAGTGGATGAGGCAAGGTTTTGCATCTTTCTTACTCATAAGGTACCTTATCTCAACATGATCTGTATATATAATGACCTTGGAACCCACAAGGTGTTGTTGAATTTGTCATGGGCATTATATATGGCAAGAATATCTTTCTCAATAGTGGCATAGTTGACTTGTGCATCATCTAGGGTCATACTTTCATAGTGTATGACATGGAGTTTGTTGTATTTTCTTTGTCACAAAACTGCTCCTATAGAATAGTCACTTGCATTACACATTATTTCAAAAGGATCACTCCAATCTGATGGCTTGATGATTGGAGCTAACACTAAAGCATCTTTCAATCTTCATAAAGAAATTTGGCAATCATCATCGAACACGAACTCAACATATTTTGCGAGCAAGGAGCATAAAGGCTTTGCAATCTTTGAAAAGACCTTTATGAATCTTTTGTAGAAACCCACATGTCCCAAGAAGATGTAAATTTCTTTCACATTGGTTGGAGTTGACAACTTTTCAGTAGAATCCACTTTGGCTTTATCCACTTAAATTCCCTTTCTTGAAATAACATGGCCTATTACAATCCTATCTGCACCATAAAATGGCACTTCTCCCAATTAAGTATGAGGTTGACTTGTTGGCATCTCTGCAAAACCTTAGTTAGATTCAATAAACAATCATTAAAGGAATTGTCATAAAAACTAAAGTCATCCATGAATATTTCTATAATATTTTCAATGTAATCAGAGAAAATTGTCATCATACACCATTGAAATGTAACGGGAGCATTACAAAGCTCAAAGGGCATCCACCTATAAGCATAGGTTCCATAGGTGCATGTGAAAGTGGTCTTTTATTGATCGGTGGGTAGATGAGAATATGAAAGAACACGCTGTACCTATCAACATAGAAAAAGTAGGAGTGATGGGATAGACTTTCTAACATCAAGTCAATAAAAGGTAAAGGGAAATGATCCTTTCTTGTGGCTGTATTTAATTTCTTATAATTAATGCACACTTGCCATCCAGTGATGATTCTTGTTTGTATTAATTCATCATTTTCCCCTTATATTGTAGTTGTTCCTCCTTTATTGGGCACAACATGTATAGGACTCACCCAAGGACTATCACTTATTGGATAAATAATTCTGGCATCTTTAAGTTTGAAATTTTCCTTTTTTACAACTTCCATCATATTTTGGTTTAGTCTCCTTGGGGGTCTATGCATGATTTGGAAATTTTTCAAAGCTATTCTATGCATACAAATAGATGGTTTAATTCCTTTAAGGTCATCAATTGAGTACCCTATCACATATTTATAGCTTCTAAGTTCATTTAATATTTTTTCTTCTTGATCATCATTCAGTTCAACATTTATAATAATTGGAGAGGTGGAGTTTGGGCTTAAGAATGTATACCTCAACCCTAGTGGGAGGGGTTTTAATTCTACCTATTTGTTTGGAGTTGTGGTGCTACTTTCCTCATTCTTCTTTGATTCTTCCTCACTTGGTGGAATCTTTAAGGTTTCATAAATATCCTTATTGAAAGTGACTTTTGTATCTTCTTCTTCTTCAAGATCATCAAGAATGGTCTCTATAGAATTTTTTTCTTGCTCAATCATTGTATTAATAATATCTATCAGACAAATGTACTCCTTGGAGCTGGGTGCCTTCATGGCATCGTAAAAAAAAAAATACCAGTGCTTCATCGCCAACTCTGACAATGAGTTTTCCTTCTCTAACATCAACGTACAACCTATAGTATGTAGGAAAGGTCTTCCAAAGAGGACATGATTGGCTGGGTCCTCATGCATGTCCGAGACCACAAAGTCACAATGGAAAATTTCCCTACTGCACGGGGACATCTTCAATCACTCCTCTAGGATGTTTGATCAAGAGATCAGCCAACTGAATTGTCATTGACGTTAGTTTCAAATCTCCCAAGTTCAGCTTTTACCATAAAGAAACATGAATAAAACTGATGCTAGATCTAAGACCAACAAGGCCTTTATCAAAAGTAGAGTCTCCAATCTTGCAAGGGAGAGTGAAAGCACCTTGATAATCTAGTTTTTTAGGCATACATTTGTGGATGATAGAGCTTAGCCTTTCAGATAACATAACAATTTCAGCATGACCAGATCTCCTTTTCTTTATTAGGATGTCTTTCAAGAACTTAGCATAAGAGGACATTTCAACTATAACTTCAACTAGAGGTAGATTCACATACAACTTTTTCACAATGTCCATGAACTTATTGAGGTTAACATCATATTTGGTATTAGCAAACCTGTGAGGGAAAGGAGCATTAGGCCTTCTAGAAGAATCACCTTGATGTAGATTTCCAGTAGATTTCTTTCTTTGATTTTCAATAGTCTCCTCAATAGTAGTGTCAAAAAATTCTTCATATTTCCTCTTAGAAGGCAGTGTAGACCCTCCTATGACAGATCCACTCCTCAAAGTTATAGATTTACAAGTCTCCTTGGGATTCATAACCGATTGACTGGGAAAAGAACCTAAAGGTGCTCCTTGGTTGGATAAGGCTTGTTGAGCTATCTGGTTCTCCAACATCTTGGTGTGGGTGACAATCCCATCAACTTAAGAAGACAGTTGTGTGATAGAATCCTTCAAGAGATTTCCATGTGCTCAAAACTCATCATTCTGTTGAAATTGTGTAGTCACAAAAGTCTCAAGGAGAGTTTCCAAGTTGGATTTTTGTGGTGGTTAATTCACTTGTTGAAATTGATTGAAGTTCATGTTGTTGTTGTTATTATACGTCAACGACTATTGATGGTTGGAATTCATTTGTTGACAATTTCTCATAGGTTGTTGACCTTGAGATTGACCTTGATGTTGGTTTTGCGAGTTGTTATTCCTGTAAGAAAACTTTGGATGGTCTCTCCATCCTGGGTTATAGATCTCAGAGAAAGGATTGTAGGCTTGTTTGTTATTGAAGTTGCCTACAAAATTGACTTTTTCTAGCCTCTCAGTGGCATTCAAATGTGGTGAAAAACAAGAAGAAGAGTTGTGGCTTGATACACATACTTTCTCAACTTCTTGAACAAAGTGAGTGGTTAACTTTTCAAACTTCTGAGTCAAGGCGTCAAGTTTGGTTACAATCAGATCTATTACATCTATACTGTGATTCCCACTGGACTACTAACTTGAGTTGGTAGAAGAGAAAGGCTGAGTGGTCCTTTCAGAACTCCATTGATTGTGGTTGAATGCCATATCTTCAATAATGGCATAAGCTTCACCATAGGACATGTTCATTAAGACTCCATTTGTAGAAGCATCAATGGACATACAGGTGTTGTAGAATAACCTGTTATAGAAGGTTTAGAGTAGCAACCAGTTGGTCAAACCACGATGAGGAAAAAGGCATTGAAGATCCTTAAATCTCTCCCAGGTTTCATAAAGCATCTCACCTTCTTGTTGCTTGAAGTTGGTGATTTGGTTCCTTAGCTGGGCCGTATTACTAGGAGGGAAATACTTAGTAAGAAAAGCATTTAGCAACTCATCCCAGCTCTTGATGGAACACTTGGGAAATGAAGAGAGCCACACCTTGGCCCGATCTTGTAAGGTGAACATAAATAGGAGCAGGTGTACTCTTTCAACTGGAACACCATTGATTTTGAAAGTGTTCATATACTTCAAAAACTCCTCTATGTGAAGATTTAGATCTTCCATAGGAGTTCCTCTAAAGCAATTCTGTTGGATCATCTGCATGATTGTAGGGCTGATGGAGAAGTTATTGTCTTCTATGGCACAATGATCTATGGCTCCACAAATGTTGATGACAAGCAACACATCAAAATCTTTTAATGGACGGTTGTCCTCCATCTTCGACTCTTGAAGAGGATCGGGTGAAGCCTATGGTGAAGGTGAGGAATGCATTGACGAAGGCTGTGATCCCTCCAAACTTGAAGAGTTATCTCTTCTTCTTGCTCTCCTGTGGCTACTAAAGGTTCCCTCTATTTCTAGGTCTAGAAAGATTGATGTTTGTAGACCCTTCTTAGAACGACGCATGCAACTTGAAAAGAAAAATTTGAGTGAGATTCACAAAAGCAAAGAGGTACGACGATATGGTATATGAAAATGATGAATTAGTCTCAAGTACTTGTTAACTCTTTTACTCTAACTAAAATTACCATATCTCCTCGGCAACAATGCCAAAAACTTGTTGGAGTTTTAAAAAAGTCTCAACTCGCTTATCCCCCACAAGTGTACGAGGTCAATTGCAGTCAAGTGTCGAACACAAGGAGCTAGGTTAGCTAGGTGCAAAGTCATTAATTTTCAATAATCTAAGTCAAATTTCAAAGGTTGAGTTTGATTACAGATAGCTAAAAGATGAATAACAACAAGGAGCCTAAGTTAAAGGTTCAATTCAGAATTTAAGGGATTTGGACATTGGATTTCACAAACACGCCATCACATCATATATAACTATGAAGTTAAAGCATGAATTCAATTCACAAGGAGGTTGTCATTGTCATGCACCTCCCTGTGACATGAGATGGTTCTCAACTTCACATAACACTTCTGTGTCTATGTTTAGTTTTAAACACAACCATAAACCCTCAACATTCTCCAGTCACTCCTGTGGTCAAGATCATATTGCCATGTATCCTACTCCCTACTCCTTTGTATGTTCTCCCAAGGCACAAAGAAGCATAAACCATGTATAAAAGGTGGCCAACCAATCATACAAGATAATAAACACCGTAGGCATCCAAGACGAAGAAAATTAACTAGCATTAAATATAAATTTCGAGTTCACATGAGAAATGGCATGGGAGTTACTCTCCCATGTCCAAGAATAAGGTTCTACTCATTCATAATAGAGAACAAGCACAAAGTAGAATTTTCAGAGTTTTACATAGCTAAGAGAAGAAAAAGCTAAAGGAACCAAAATTGTAGTCAAGAGGAAGAAGAACTCTATCTAGATGATGATATTCCACCCTTAGAGCTGCTTCAACTCACAAAATCCTCCCTCCCAAGAATCTTGAGTGAGAAGAAAAGCTCTACTGCACCTTTTGGAGAAGAAATGGTGAAGAATGGAAGTAGAGTGGAGGTTATTTCTCAAGAAACCTATTCTTCCACCCCAAAATTACCCTCCTTTTTCTATGGAACTTCTATTGGATGAAAAGTGTTTCTGAAAAGTGATAACTGCCCCAAAAGGTTGGGCTCATATTTTAAAACGAGGGGTAGTTGCTGTTGATTTTGCAGAAACTGGTGAAGACACGACGTTTCTTTGAGGAGACACGTCGAGTCTCCTCATGTAACTTGTTGAATAACTGCTTCTGCACGAGAAACACATGGTATGTCCTCATAGAGACACACCATGTAGCTGCTACTGGGGTCGATATGGGAATAAGGCACATGGCATGTTTGATTAAATACACACCTGTGTGCATTGGTAGTAAGTTGGAGTCGACCTCTGGATCGTGAGGACATGCCGTGTCATAATAAAGACACATCATGTCATCTTCTCTGCAATTTGGACACTGAGGTTGCTGGAAACTTACATGCCCGTGTGTTTAATATCACACATCATTCTTTGTTGCGTGAGCCTTTCTGAAAAGTTACACGTCATGTCTTAAATGAGACACGTCGTGTCTAGTGTTGTTTCTTCAAAAATGAACTCTGAATCAACTACAATCAAAGGGAGGTCCCATTGAGCTCGGACTTGGTTCGGGCTATCTCCAATTTGCCATTTTAAATGTTTGTTGGCGATCAACATCATGCAACAAGTAAAATAACTAAAAGATGACAAGTTCAGTATGATTAGAAGCTAAATGGAAAGAAAAAATGAACAGAATTTGTGTGCATATGTGTGAAAAAAGTAGATATAAAATGTGCACATCATCTAATCCGACCCACAAGTATTTTTGGATCTATCGGGTCTGACATGTAAATCTAAATACAAAGAGAACAAATAAGATAAAATCTTTGATTTGTGTAATCATTGATAATTATCAAGTGTAATCAATAAATTTCAATGCAAGTAAACTTACAACATGATTGAGAAACACACATAAACCTCATTGTAGTTTGTTTGAGAGTTTTAAACATAAATTTATTAAACAATTACATAATAAATCATACAAACAGATACAAGACTATGAAGAATTTTTTAAATAATCTTAATGAGTGATGGATTGGTCTCTAACAGGAGATTGGGTGTCCTAAATTTTATATTTATATTTTTTTTTAATATATAATGATAAAATTTGGGTCAATTGAGTCAATTCATGTCTAAAGTCATGGACCTAACCCTAAATTAACTTCAGGTTCTTGGGTTTGGGTCAATTTTGGGTCGGGTCAAAATATTTTAGACCTTACCCCGCTTAAATTTTTTAATCTTGGGTGGGGTCTTTTTTTCCTTTCGTACTTGGATGGTTTCTTATGACATCTGGGATGGGGGAGTTGGCATATTAAATGTGTGGTAGGGGAGGGAAGCAAAGAGGAAAAAGAGAGAAAAAAAAGAGGAGACAAAAATTTGTGTTACATATAACTTTCAATCCGAAATGTATTTTTTGAAGAAATAAAAATCATTAGATTTGTTACAAAAAATATAATTCAATAAGACTAATGTCGATGTAGTTCGTAGGTGGCATGGTAGGGTTCGGAGGCTCTGCGATAGGCGGAGGCTGTGGTGGCCGTGGATGTGCAGGATGGAGGGGCTTTTGATCCCTGGATGAATGGGATCCAGTTGGTATGACGACTCGGGAGCAAGCCCAGGAAACAATGATGATGGACAACGAGGCAAACCCCTCCGCACAACCCCTCCATAACAATGAAGGGGGTAGTCCTCACCGATCCTCTGACACCACTGGCACACTCCAGAACATGGGGATTAACCTCCATTATGAGTCGTACGTGGCAACACATAACCCGCAGCAGCAACAAAAATTGGCTTCCAATATGGAGATGGACGGGGTTACCCTAGACGCGGCGGCGTTTCCCGATCTACACGGGGAAAAGCAGCCCAACCCCCCGAGCACGTCAGCCCAGACTCACACAGAAACCAGAACCCCTTTTTCATACAGCGACATCACAAAAGGAAACTGCATGACAATAATGGGATTCGAGGTTGCGGAGGTTATACTGAACAAGGAGGACATCCGAATCAAGGTGCATGATGGAACACCACACATGGAAATCAATTCAGGGAAGTATAACATGTTGATGAAGCCGTGGTGCTACACGGTCATCGTTAAGGTGTTGGGGAAGGACGTCGGTTTCATGGCGTTACAGACGCCCATCAAGGCAATGTGGAATCCTATCAGAAGCATGAGGCTGATTGACCTTGAAAACAACTACTACCTGGTGTAGCTACTCCGTGAAGACGACTATACAAAGGCCTTAACTGGAGGACCGTGGCCGATGATGAGATCATACCTATCGGTGCAACCTTGGGACCCCGATTCCTCCCCTTTCAACGTGAACCTGAGGTATGTGGTGTCCTGGATTAGAATTCCGAAACTTCCTATATTCTTGTACCAACAAAGAATCCTAGAGGAGGTGGGTGACTCCATTGGTTCTATGGTGAAGGGCGACAATAACACTATCCTGAAAAGACGAGGAAAATTCGCCAGGGTTGCAGTGAAGCTGGACACTGCCAAGCCTCTCATGACCTCAATCATCATCCAGGACGAGAGGTACTCGCTGGAGTATGAGAACTTACCCACTATCTGTATGCATTGTGGAAGAATCGGGCATAAGGAGGACATGTGCAAAATGAAGGCAGAATTAGAAGCGGCGGCCAACCGACCTACGACAGAAGGAGAAGCGGCGAACCCACTGATGCCTGCACCGCCCGACGACTTCACCAACGCCCTACATGCAAATCCCACGCAACACAGACCACGGAAGCCACCAACAACACAGAAAGACCGCGCTCCCCCGAGAAACAGATTCGCAAGCCTACCGGTAGAAGAGGAGGAGAACACCGGGCGAGTCAACCCACAAGAAGCAGCCAACAGAATTACTGGAATCGATTGGAGGGTGAGAAAGGAAACCACGAAGAAGAACACTCAACCACACTAACCATAACTGAAGAGGCAACCACTAAGCCGAATGTCCACCACACCCAGCACCGTAGTACCCAATAGACAAGCAGACAGCTAGGTCAGCAGAAAGGAGAACAACCACAGGGTGACAGACATAACGGAGGGAGATACAGTGGTGATTACTGATGTTGGAGGAGACACTATGTAGAACCTATCTTCTGCTTCGGGAAATATACACTGCAACCAGGAAACAATAGGAAGACAGGCCAGGGGCCAAACCCTCCACAAGGGGGGGGGATCGGTGGGCATCCATCGCAGGAACTGCAAAATAAGCACCACGCCAGACAGACTGAAACTGAGGTCCAGGAAGAGGGGCAAAAAACAACATCCAGAGGACGACAACCTGACGGAAGAGGGTGAAGCTAACCCTTTCGTCACAAGAAGTGTTACTTAATGATTTGTGCTTCATGGAATGTCCAAGGAATTGGTAAAGAGGACATTCAAACTGTAATCCGTCAATATAAGAATTCTCTGAGTATAGATATTTTAGCAATCGTAGACCCAAGGATAAGTGGAACAAAAGCGGACAACATCATAAAGAGTCTTCAGTTCGATGAATCTCACCGGGTAGAGGCGGTGGGTTACTCCGGTGGTATCTGGGTTCTATGGCGTAGAAGCATAGGGACAATGGAGGTGTTAGCACTGCATCACCAATTCATCCACTGTCTCATTAATAACAACATCCTAATCACGTTTGTTTATGCTAGTCCCCAGCAACATAGAAGGAAATGTCTGTGGAATCACCTTAACACCTTAGCGTCAGCATCTTCATTGCCATGGATGGTGTTAGGCGACTTCAACGCCACACTATCACCTGAAGAGAAGAGCGGCAGTGTCCATGCCAACCTATCTAGTTGTAGGGAGTTTGCTGAGGCACTGGCGCTATCTGGACTAGAGGGTCTCGGTGCATCTAGACCTACAAGAGAGGCTGTCTAGAAGAACGACTCGATCACGCCGTAGCAAACTGAGAATGGATTGATACTTACCAAAATACTTATGTAGAGGTTCTTCCGAGGGTTGCATCAGACCACGCCCCAATCCTGGTGAGGACCAATAAGCACAAAATTACCTATACAAAACATATCAAAACTAGCACCAGATGGATTGCGCGGGACTCTTTCCCTACTTTCATTCATCGTAGGTGGGACACTGAACAAGACTTCACCTGTACAGCAACCACGTTCATGGCCACAGCTGACAAATGGGACAACAAGGAACGGAAGAAGGAAAGACAGCATAAGAACCACCTTCTAGCCAGATTGACAAAGAAACAGACTGAGTTAAGCATCTGCTACAATGAGGATCTTGACCGACAAATAGGGATGATCCAATGTGAATACATGGACATCCTTGTGACAGAAGAAGCTGAGTGGAGGCAAAAAGCTAGGTGTGATTGGATGAAGATGGGGGATACCAACACATCCTATTTTCAATCTCTAGTTAAGGCGAAGAGAAGGAAAAACATGATTTTGAAACTAAAGAATGAGTAGGGAGAATGGATTGAAGATGATGAGAAGCTAGAGACGTTGGTCAGGGAACATTTTCAAAAGCTTTTCACAGATGACCGACCCGCCACCACACAGCATGCCACCATAACATACCTGGGGGCATTCCCATCCTGGCCATCTACGACTAGCCAGTGGATTGGTCGTACACCGGACGAAGACGAGATTTTGGAGGTCCTCAAACAGATGAACCCGATTAAGGCACCAGGCCCTGAAGACATTGATGCCGGTTTCTTACAGAAGAACTGGCACATCATCAAACACTCATTAAAACTAACCATCTCTAAGTGTTTTGCAGGGCAGCATATTCCAAAATTGATGGCATCCTCCACCTTAGTATTGATACCGAAGAACACTACACCAGAGCACTGCAACCATCTCCGTCCTATTGCTTTAAATAATGTCAGCATGAAACTAATTTCTAAGATTATATTGGAGAGGATTAAGCCTTTCTTGAGCGACTGGATCTCACCGAACCAGACGAGCTTCATCCCGGGGCGCCAAATCTCAGAAAAAACAATCCTTCTACAAGAAGTGATTCACACCATGAGAACGTGAAGAAGTGGATAGAAAAGCATGATCCTAAAGCTGGACCTGGCTAAGGGATATGAAAGAATGAGCTGGAGCTTCATCTACGACACCCTACAGAGAACACCCATACTAGCTCACATCATCACAATGATCATGAACATAGTGACCAGTGGCGACATAGCCATTGTGTGGAAGGGCAAAACACTACCAGAGTTCAAAGATATGCGGGGAGTCCGACAAGGGGACCCGCTATCCCTGTATATTTTTGTTCTTTGTCTAGAGCGGTTGAGCCAGGACATTGCTAAGCTGGAGGCGGAGGGCAGATGGAAGCCATTGCTCATAACTCGACGTGGACCAAGGCTGACACATTTATGTTTTGCCGACGATATCACCTTATTCGGGGAGGCATCGGTGGAACAAGCTAGGATGATCAACCAGTGTATCCAAAGATTCGGCGCCTTATCTGAACAGATGTTGTCAACTGAGAAATCATCTGTGTATTTTTCAAAAAATACCGACCGGGCTACCAAACGTCGGGTGTGCAGAATTCTAAAGATGGAAGGAACTGAGGATTTGGAAAAACACCTTGGGGTACCCATGCTCCATAAGCGTGCAAGCAAAACGGTTTATCTTGACCTACTAAATGCGATGGACAGGCGTATGAGTTAATGGACGACTCGAACACTATCGCTAGCTGGAAGGGTGTCACTAGCCAGATCCACACTCAACGTTATGCCTTCATATATCATGCAATCTAGTTTGCTCCCTATCTCTCTATGTGACAGTATCGACAGAACTGTTTGCAATTTCATTTGGGGTGGGTCGGACGCTCATAAAAGCATCAGCCCCATCTCGTGGAAGAAGATGATAGCACCAAAAAAGATGGGGGAAATGAACATCAAACCTGCCAGATTGCAAAATGAAGCCCTGTTGTCTGAAACTATCTGGGATTTCTACACTAGCAAATGTAACCTATGGACAGAGGTCATGGAATACAAATACATGCACAAGCAAGGAGAAGGAAGAGCCACAGGATTGAGACTTTGGAAATTTATGGTGGATAACAGGAGCAAGGTCATGGAAAACGCTACCAAATCCATTGTCAGTGGAAACACTACCTGGGTTTGGCACATCAAATGGGTGGGTATCCGCCTCACACCAAATTTGAAATCACATAGAATGATCCATGACGAGCTTCAGGATCTAAAGGTAGCTTCCATGGCCTCGAATGGGGTGTGGGATGCGAGTTTCATCTCTCATTGGTTCACGGAAGCAACTGCTGAAACAATCCTCAATATGACCCCTCCACTTCAGGCAGGAGGTACTGATGTATGGTGCCACCTAGATGACACATGGCCGGTTCAGAACTCAGATATATTATAGAACACTTCTGAACAACGCATGCATTCGATCTCTTGGTAACTGGACTACGATCTGGAAATTGGCGGTGCCACAACGTACTAAGGTGTTCCTATGGAAGGCCCTACACGACAATCTTATGACGAATGCTAACCGAATAAGGAGAGGCTTCACCAGGGACGATAACTGTCCTAGATGCGGCAACATCATCGAAACAACCATCCACATTCTTATAGAATGTCCGTACGCACAGGAGGTGCAAGCTAGTATTACCAAGTTCTATAAAGTGGCATTTGAACCAGGCAAATCTTTGCTAGAGTGGTTCTCCCGCAATTTAAAGCACAAAATGGGGAGCAGGATCCGATCAACCTGGTTCGCCATGATGACAGAACATCTGTGGAGGCAAAGAAACGAACTTGTCTTCAACGACATCTAATACCCCCCAATCGTCCTCATAAGGAACATATCGTCTAATGTAAACTACAGTCTGGTTGCCTTTAGACCTGCAATCCCTATGCACAAAGGTACAACAAGAGAAGAGTGTCCACCAATATTGGAGAACACTATCAGAGTCAATGTCGATGGCTCCATTCGGAAATGCTCAGGTACGACAGCGACAAGCTTCTTCGTAAGGAATGCACAACAACAGTGGCTCGTGGGTGGTGCTCAACCGGCAGGCGGCCATCAGATCCTAGAGGTGGAACTACTAGCAATCTGTAGAGGCCTCGAAGCAGTAATCCATAGACCAGAACATGTAATGTTGGAAATCGATAGCAAGCTAGCATGGTCAATTCTAACCTCCAGAGAAATTCATATGCCCAAGTATAAGATATGTGTCACTAGAGTTGAAAACCTCAAGGCGCAAAAACCTAATATTCAAATCCTGTTTATTAAAAGGGAATCGAATGTAATAGTTGACTGTCTTGTCAAATGGGCAGTCTGACATGCAACAGAGCCTTTAACCTGGAGTCAATGCCCCGAGCTCATCCCAGCTGAGATCTAGAAGGAATAACGAGCATGTCATGTATCTGTTTGTTCTGCCAATTTAGCCTGCAATCCGAGAGCAGGATGAATAAAGTATCTCAGAACCCCCCCCCCCAAAAAAAATAAGACTAATGTCGATATATTTTCAAAGAAATAATAAAGTTTATAAAATTAGTGTGTATGTTATGATAATGATGATATGATGGTGATTATGATGATGATGACGATGACGATGACGATGACGACAACGATGATGAAGATGATGATGAAGATTCTCATCACACTATGAACAAAAATGCTATACTAACGAGCATTGGGAGAAAGATATGGAGTTGACAGGCTAAGTGGGCTGGTTTCTCCTGATGGGGTGAACAATTGGGTGGTTTCCCATGCCAGTTGGGATGGGTTAAGTTGGAACATTAATTGTGTGATAGAGGAGGGAAGCAAAGAGACAATAAAGAAAATAGAAGAGAGAGAAATATGTATCACATATAAATTTAAATCTATAATATTTTTTTGACAAAATAAAATCGGGTAGATTTGCTATAAAAGGTACAATACAAATAGACTAATGTCGATATATTTTGAGAGAAATAATATGGCATATAAATTAATGTGCACCTTATGATGATGATGATATGATGGTGATGATGAAGCAGCTCATTACTATATGAATTAGACACACTACATTGCATATTGGACGCATTGCTTTCCAAACTGGTTGTAATACATGCGAAACAATGTGCATTGTAAAAAAGTAGGTGTATTGATATTACATGAAAGAAGAAGAATAAAAGGAAAAAGATGGAAGAAGAAGAAGTAGAAGAATATGATGATGATGATGATGATGATGATGATGATGATGATGATGATGAAAATGATGATTATTAGTATCTACGCTTTATGTGTTATCTTATGTTGTGAGTTTTGTTATGCGTTATGGTGTGTTGTGACTTTTGTTATGTTCTTTAGACCTGTCTTGTCTTTAGCTTTTCTTATATCTCATATTGCCTAGTTGTATCTCCCTTTCTCTCCTTTCCTATAAAAGAGAGTGCATTGTAATCGTTTTAGACATATTAAATAAAGGTTTTCCATTGTATATGGTATCAAGTGTGTTCAATCCTCTCTAAGACATCCCCTCCCCTTCCATCAACCCCCACTACCTCCACATCCTCCAACATCAACACCACCAAGTCACCCTCTCCCTCCATAACCTTCATCACCACCACTTTCCCATCGACCTCCACCACTCATCGACCAACCCTTCAACTTCCATCCATCGACCAACCCTTCATCTTACACCCATCAACCTCCACCACCCATCGACCCATCCATCCTTCTTCTTCCACCCATCGAGCAACCCTTCACCTTCCGCCCATCGATCTTCCACCCATCAACCTTCCACCCATCTATCTTCCACCCATTGACCTTCCACCCATTGACCTATCAACCCATCGATCTACCACCCATTGACCCAACCCAAAACCTATCGACCTTTCCACCCATCGACCTCTCAACCCATCGACCCATCAACCCATCGACCTATCATTCACCCATCAACCCTTTAACCCATTTACCCCCTATCAAGATCCACACCATCGAACTATAATCCACCAACCTCCACCACTTACCTCCGTCCCTCATTGACCTTCATCAATCTCTACCCCATCAACCTCCACCCTCCATCCCCTCATTCCCTCTTTCAGTTAGTCCTAGAATAGCACGTCAAAACCCTAAAGGTACCACATCTTTTCCTACCTATGCCACATGGTGGAGTCAATATCACACTGTGGCAACTTAGGTCTTCTCCTTCTCTCTTCTACCCCTATGTGAGCTTTTTAGATCTATTGATCCAAATATGCTTCTGCTATCTAATGCCCCTATGAGGGTTTTTCATATTTTTTGATCTAGATCTGCTGCTACAGCTACTATGTACTGCTCCTATGTGAGTTCCTTGGTTCTATTTGGATTCGTCTACTACTTTCTTTGACCCTATGTAGGTTATTTAAATCTACTTATTTGTTGTTGTTTCGAATACTTATGCTCGATTGTTACTGCTTCACTCTGAGTTTCTCAGGTCTCATCATACATATCTACCTTTTTTTACTACTTCTACTTCATATTTTTGTGCGTCATCTCTCTAGGTTCCATGGTGACTATAGATCCTTCATGGACCTTGTGTGTTACGATCATGAAACTTGATGGATTAAATTACCATCTTTGGGTGGCATCATTATAACTCTATGTTAAAGCCCAAGGGTGTTACTCTCATATCTTGTTTGATACTATGGATCCTCCTTCTGACTTTACAGATGAAAAAGCCAAACATGCCTACAACGAATGGGCCAAAGATGATTTTAGTGTCTTGACGTAGATGGTGAACAATGTTGTACCAAAGATTAGTTAGTCCCTTCTCCAACTGCAAAATGCCAAATCTATATGGGATCAACTGTCCCATGTGTACTCACATCAGCAAAAACCAAAGAAGGTCTTCAAGATCATCAAAAACTTGGCTAAAAAGGAGTGTTCCATTGATGACTCTGTTGAAGACTATTACAACCAGTGTTTGACACTTCGAGTGAATTTGAAGAATATCATCCACTCTATGCTGATATCAAAGAAGTTCAACGACAACACGATGAACTTTAGCTCGTTCAATTTCTGACTGGTTTTCCTCATTCCTTTGCAGGTATGGAAGATAAAATCCTATCGAGTGATCCCTTACCTACACTAAGGGATGTTCTCAAGTGGGCCTTCCCTATATGTCTTCCCTACCATATACTTCTTATGATCACTCGAACCTTGCGGTCTGATCCTCTAATTATAGTCAAGGATGTGGACGTGGTTGTGGTCGTGACTGTGGTGGATGTGCTCCTGGACGAGGTCCTCCTCCTAGACCTAGACGAGGTCAACCTCAAACTCCTCCTGCCAACTACTTCTGCAACTTTTGTGGGCACACAAAACACGATGAGGACTACTGCTGGAAAAGAACAGTGCACCTACCTGGGTGAATCAAGTCTCCTCTGATAAATCTGATGACTCAATTACTACTATTACCTCAAGTTTTAATCAACCCAACATTGAGTGGATTCGCTTAGAGTGTGAAAAACTCCCCTGGCTCGTCTCTCCTCGTCAATAAATTCTATAGAAGGATGTTCCTCTGCTTTACTTACATATACTACTACTTACGGTAAAAAAGGGTCATCAACTCTGACACATCTATCCATATTTCTAGATGTTCTAAACTTTTCACCACCTTATTAAAATATACATGCATGAAAAAAAAGGCAAGCCCTGAGGCACTAGAGGCGTACGCCTCGAGGCGAGGCGCACCCCAGGGCGCCTTGAGGCTTAAGCCTCACCTGTGATCCAAGAGGTGGATGCCTCATTTTTTGCAAGGCACAAAGAGGCGCAAGAGGCATTGAGGCACAAGTGAGGCGCTAGCCTCAAGCTGCAACCCAAAATATAGGTTTCCTAGTTCATTTTAACTACATATGGGCCTGACACAATGGGTTTTCCATTAGCCCCTTTGATTCAAACGAAAAAACAAACAAATTGTGGTTAAAATACTACTGTTTCGGTATAACTTGTACTGCTTTTATTTTCCAACTGTTTAAATTTAGATTATAAACAGGTAGTGTAATGTGATTTTGTTATGTAGTTGTCCAATTGTATTAACTTACATTGTATATATATTTTATTATATATATAAACATATTAATACATATAAATATATATAAATATAGGAACACCTCGATACTTTTGAGGCTTATGCCTCGACTGCCTCGAGGATTACGCATCACCTCGCCAAGACAAAAACTCCTCATTAAGCCTCACGCCTTTTTCAACCTTGACTACATGTGTCCCTTCTATGACTGTTGCGGATGCGATTCAGAGTATTGTCCATGGTATTCGAACTATATCTTTATCACAAATCTACCCTTAAAATATGTCTTATATGTTCCAAGATTTCCTCTTAATTTGTCGTATATCAGTAAAACTGTTAAGAGCCTTTCATGCTCAATTACTTTTGATCTTGAGGGATGTATATTTCAAGATCTCTATACGAGGAAGAGGATTGATTAAGGCCATGAGGGACCAGATGGACTGTAATTCTGGGATGTGTTGCAATCTATTGTAGCTCTTCTATTTGCTTCTATGACTAGTCTGTAATGACACTATTTCCTGGGGCATACTTCCACTGCAAAACTACATTGTCTATTTCCTAATAATTCTGAAAATATTTTATGTCTGAATCATGCTAGTTTGGAAAACAAACTTGAGTTGTTTTTTTATAAGAAGAAAGACGTTAGTTCTAAAAACCTATTTGATATTCTTCATGCCAATATTTAGGGTCCATATTTTGTTTTTATCTTATCTAGATATCGCTATTTTATGACCTTTATTAGCGATTGTTCTGGAGCAACTTGGTTGGTTATCTTAAAGGATTATAGTACTTTTTTGTAAACTATCACCACCTTTTTTATTGAGATCCAAATCCAACTGCAAACTACTATTAAAATCTTGTGAACCAATAATGTCCTAGAGATTTTGAAAAAACTTGTTGATAATCTTTGTAGTTTTTGGGGGTATCAAACAATAGGTTTCTTTCTCTTACATACCATAAAAATGGTATGCTAGAAAGGAAGAATACTCATCTAATTGAAGTAACACACACAATTCTTCTTCACTATTATGTTCCTAAACATTACTGGCCTGAAGTTGTTTCTACAATGTCCTACTTAACTAATCATATGCCTTCTTCAATGTTGAATAATCAAGTCCCTATCTCCCTCTATATCCTGATGCTCCTTTGTTCTCTGTCCCACTATGCATCTTTGGCTCACATGTTTTATTAAGGATCTCTGCCCTGAGATATATAAACTTGACCGTCGCTCCACTAAATGTGTCTTTCTGGGTTATTCCCAAACTTAAAAAGGGTTATGGATGTTATGATCCTATCAATCGACAATGGTTTATTAGTGTGGATGTTGTTTTATTTGAAACATGTTGTGCTACTCTGACGAAGGGTCTTCCTTATCTAGTGATCTATTGGATCCTACTCCTTTACCTACAGTAGTAGAACATGATCACATTGATGAAACTGAAGAGGTCACCTCTCTGGCTCCTCAACAACCAATCCCTCCCTTGTTGACAGCTTACAACACTTCCCAGGTATTCTCTGACCTATATCTTCCTATCGGACAAAGGAAAGGTGTTCATTCCTGCACTAAGCACCCGATTAGTAATTTTTGCTCTTCTACTAATTTTGGTTCTAGGTTTTAATGTTTTGCTATTGCTCTTTCTGCTATTTATGTTCCCAAAAATGTTGCACATGCTCTTTAGAATCCTGACTGGCATCAAGCTAACCCATATTGAAATGACTGCCCTATGATATCACAATACCTGGGATGACCATCCTAAAAATTATCTAGCAGTTGGCTGTCATTGGATTTTTACTATTAAATATTAGCTAGATTGTTCAGTTTAACAACTGAAGGCTTTCCTTGTAGACAAATGCTACACTCAAACATATAGAGTGGTCTACTTTGAAACTTTCTCTCATGTGGCACGCCTCAACTTTCTAAGAATACTTATCTCTGTAGTTGTCTATAAAGATTGCCCCCTTTATCAACTCGATGTCAAAAACACCTTCATGTATGGTGACTTACATGAGGAAGTCTACATGGAGCAACCACCTAGTTTTGCTAGTCAGGGGGAGTGTTCTAAAGTCTGTAGGCTCAAGAAGGTGATATATGGCCTAAAAACAAACTCCACATGCATGGTTTGATAAATTAGGCTAGACACTTCTCAAGTTTCAGTTTTGGCACTCACATTCTGATCATTCTATTTTTATTTAAAAAACTAGCTCTAGACTTGTTGTACTTATTATTTATGTGGACGATACATTATGTTTGGTAATAATTTTGAAGGTATTGTAGCTACCAAGAGATATCCAGATCAACATTTTACTACTATAGATCTGGGTAAACTTAGGCACTTCTTGGGGATTGAGATTTCCAGATTGTCCTCTGGGGTCTGTCTTTCATAGCACAAATATAATCTGGACCTTCTAACAGAAGCATGAAATGCTTGGTTCTAGGCCTGCTAGTACTCCTCTAGATCCCAACACTAATTAGGATGGTGAATGTTCACCTCCATACTGTAACGACCCCTCCCCCTATCATCCCTAGTTAAGATGGACCAAGAGGACAAGAGCCATTACCATAATACATGAATGATGGTTTAGCAATTAACCAATTATAATCAATAAATTTCACTAAATAGAAAGAGTTTGGCATCAAGATTCAAGATAAAGTCTCCAACATGGAGTTACATTAAAAGGGAAACTATTGTTTGTAACTAGAAATAAAAACTATCTATCTATATCCTCTAGGATTACATTAAGTCTTTTCTTTTGATGCCTTCTTATCTGGATATCATCTCTTGTCATTAATAGCATGATTATGGAAAATTAACCTAAAACACCCTGAAACAAAAACATGGTCAGTTTAACAAGTTATACTGGTATGTATGGGAAACAAAATATTCACATGTAGGTGTAACACCATATTCAACCAATTACTGTTACATAATCAAACTTTACATTTTCGTCATAACTCCCCAACCCTTATTTGCTCAACCTCTGGGATACCCTCTCTTAGGGTTATGTCCCTATGGTGGACTTAGGCCACCTTCCCAATCTGGGGCTTGGTGCCATGTTGGTCTTCCAAATCTGGGGCCTGCCCTCATATGACCTTCCCAATCTGGGGCTTGGTCCTAGTCATCACAATGACTTTCTCTCTTATGCTTTCTATTATCAGACTTCCAAAGTTGGTATGAGGGGTTCGATCAAGTTATTCAAATATCATGTGATACTCATAGGGGATTTATATATTGTAGGAAAATAAACAAACATCCAACTATTCAAATTTGCAATCAATTAGGAAAACACCGAGAAACTATGAAAGTTGGTTAAGATGAGTAGTCACAGGCGTAACCACCTACCTTTCTCAGAAGAGATCAAAATCCCAAGATATGAGAAGTTGAGAATAAGCCAACAATCACCCTAAAATTAGTCCTTAACACCCAAGTATAACTATTTTGTCCAAAATCTACCATCAAGACTAACTTGGGTTCCAAGTTAGGGTTTTGGGGTCAACTTAGGGTTTCATTAGGGTTTTGTCTCTCCAAACCCTAACTATCACTTTTAATGTTCTTTCTAACTTACAAACCTTAAAGTTGACATTTTATGCAATATGAATCTCAAAGTAATCCAAATATGTCTCTTTTATCCAAAAGACCCAATTTTATTTATTAAAGTCATTTAAACACATTTTGAGCATTATAACCAAGAAATTAGGGTTTTTATGCATTTAAAACATTAAAGATAGAAACTTTAGGAACTACTAGAATTAGAGACAAAATTAGGTTTGAAACTACTTTTATTTCATTCCTTACATTTTTATGATCAACTTTCATATATAATTTATCTTCTTTGCGCATTCCTATTAATTACTATAATATATTTATAAGATTAAATGATTCTAGCCAACCGTGAGCTACCACCTAGGCAGTGTGCCTAGGCCCTGGACTTACCAACTAGGATGGGCCGACCAATGGGCTCATCCACCTATGTTTGGCATGCTCGCATGGACTCGTACTAGCCAGAGAGAAAAGAGGGAGAAATACTAAGTTACCGTTATCCTTTTAGTGCACATTTGATGGCATATGAGTACTTTCCCTATCTATCTTATCTACCTCTCGACTGCTTGTTACTATTCTCAATCATGTCAATCAAAAGTTGACTCTAGGATTTAGGATCCTGAAGCGGAAAGAAAAGGTGTAAATCCCTTCGTCTGTCTCTAACGAACTTGTTGCGGCCTTTGATTGATCAGGGAGAGCCTAGTGACAATGAGCTAGAGTTGGAATTTACAACAGAATACTAGAGGAGAAGGGAGGAGAAAATCAAGGTTTTTCTATAGCACTGGAGGTAGGGCAAGGGTTTAGAGATTCAATAGAAGCTCGCAAGCAATCTTGGGGTTTTGCAAAGAGGTCTATGCCCCTTTATATAGCCATGGGTTGAGGGTCTGTTCCTGTTGCATTGAGAAATTTGGGTGAATCTTCTAGGATCCTCCAAATTAGACAAATCCCAGGATAGGTAGATGGGAATTGCTCTCCCAAATCTATTGGATTAGCTTCCAGATCTGTTCATGCATTAAAGAGGGAGATACAGACAAAAAGAATCCTCATAGGTACAATGTTGGTTTCCCAAACTAGACAAGGGTAGATGATGATCATCTGACTGTTAGATTTTGATCTTGGGGGCCAAGGATGTACATTACAAAATAAAAGTATCCAGGTATATTTCAAGTATGAAAGTAAAAGGTAACATTTAATGTATATTCACATTAATCCACTCACTTAAGGAATTCTATAAAAACCCATATCTCCCCCTCCTTTAATCCTTTTAATCCCAAATTTTGACGGAAAGTTTTTAATTACTTTATCTAAGTGTGGGAGAAATTGGAGACCAAAATACCTAACTTAAAAATAATTTTCTTAATCTCCAAGTCTCCCTCTTTATCTTATTATTAAGGCATCACATTACTTCTTTTCTCTTCCTACCTTTCCCATATTTCTTATTTTGATTACTTTTCTCATTAGGAACCATGTGAAAATGAAACCAAACCATTAGTGGCCTTTAACACTACTTTTCTAGACAATTCCATATAATTCATTATGTATATTATTAATTTCCCATTACCTTTTGTAATTCACTTAATATTGGATTTTCCTTCTTCCCTTTTTGATATATTCATTATTGGTCTCTAAAAATCAGTGAAAACCATGAATACCGTTGTAAAGAAAAATTTGCAAGTTGAATCCTTACTTCAAAAACAAAGCACACCAAATTTCCAATACATCCTTATTACTCAAATAATTGCATTTCAATTATGTAAATACATGTAAAAAACTATGTTATAACACCTTCATACCCTGATAACCATCAATACCGACAAACAGTTGGTATGCTTGTCTATCTCACTATGATGAGAATTGATGTAACTATTGTTGTTGGACTTGTTATTAGGTATCTGGACAAACCTCGACAATGTCATTGGGTTGCTATTTGTCACATTCTTAAATATCTAAATTCTTGTCTAGAAAAAGGTTTACTATACCACAGACATGGGCACTACAAACTTACTGGGTATTATACCTATGATTATGATGGAATTCGATGTGACATGAAATCTACTCTTAGATACTATTCCTTTATTGGAGGAAATCTGGTCACATGGCACAACAAAAAGTAGATTGTGGTTGCCCAGTTGACTGTTGAAGCTGAATATAGGGAAATGTCTCATACTACTTGTGAATTGTTGTCGGTCTATGGACTCCTAAAGGAATTTGAAATATCTGTTTTGATCCTATTTCTATTAACTGTGATAATAAATCTACCACTTTTATTTCCTACAATCCCACTTTTCATGAGCTCACAAAGCATATTGAAGTGGATTTCCACTTTGTATGCAAAATTGTTCTCTTTAGACACATATGCACCCCTTATCTCAGGAATGAGGATCAAATTGCTAATATTTGTTGGGTTATAGGGGAGACAGAGAAGGCAGCGGAAACAAAAATTTTCTTCTCCCAAACCTAGAATAAAGGAATCGCATCAACGTCTATACAGTAGGAAGGATGGTTTGTAGAGACATACCTTGTCCCGAGGCTTGTTGGGCGACGTTACCTCATGGATTGCATGGTCTTCACCTCCTATCTTGGACGGTGTCTGTGCAACTCCTGGTCTCATCGAGACTGTCGGGATTGACAACTGTCCTCCGAGCGGCAGAAGTCTCCCGCCTTTAAAGTAGTCCTCACGGACCACCTAGAACTCTGATCTCCTTGTCCCACAAGGAATCAAAAGGAGTTGCACCCTCCTATTGGCTTACTAGTCACCAACACACTCTCCTGTAACCAGTTGCTTTTCTATAGTTGTCTTTCCCTTGTTGTGCCTCCCTTATCGAGTATCACTTGCTCGGGTTCTCTCAGTTACCACAACCAGAGAGAATGACAACTTTGCAGAGCAACTAGTGTTTTGAGTTGTTGTTTTTGAGAAGCCCCCAATGCTCCTATATATATAGGAGGGTCATGGGATAGGGTTCTCTACCCCGAGAAATGCGGGATTAAAGCAGGAGTAGAAGGGTTTAAGATTTTCCACAAAAACAACCAACTGCACCAGCTGAATCGATCGTTTCACACCCTGAAATGATCGTTTCGGGCCCTGAGCCGATCGTTTGGGACCTGGGCCGATCGTCTGGTGCTCTGAGCCGATCGGTTCATGCCTGAGCTGATCCGTTTGTGGTCATGATCCAACTCAAATTGACTTTCATATTTGTTTCCAACTAATCAAACATTAATCCTTGTCCAAATCAAATTTGTACAAGTAAAACAAATTGTATTTTCAAAATAGTCTTCTAACTTTCCAAACGATCTCGGTTGGTCCACGAATCGACCGGTTCAACAATTGAGTCGATTGTTTCATGGCACATGAGCCGATTGTCTCACCAGTTGAGCTGATCGGTTCACCAACCTGAGCCGATCGATTCATCCTATGAGCCGATCGGTTGGGGCAGCAGACTATGCAAAATTAGTCAATTGCAGTTTCAATCAATCTGATACTCTAGTCAATCAGTCCAACACCTTGAACACTATGATACTGATCTATCAATTGATTGAGTGTTTAATTGAACTACTAAACTCCTTTAGTAATCAATCTAAGCATCGTTTGTGGATAAACTCCTCTTCTAGGTTAAATCCTATGTGTGTGACCCTACATGTCAATTTCACGTTGGCAGTGAAAGTCCTTAACATTTATGACTTCATAAGCAAAGAGCGGTGCCTAGTCACACATCAGTGTTACCCAAGTGAAATAGAAAGTTGGAGAACAACTTTCAATCCTACAATCCGTGAATGGTGTTATAGTGAATGTATAATTCCTTTGTCACTGATATCCCGAATGAACTCAAGGCATGGAGTAGTCATCCTATAAACGTTCATTCACTTTCTTGATCTCAGAGTAGATTGGAGGAGATATGTGTGACATCAATATCACATACTGATTCGCACATGTGTGCACACACCTATCTCAGTCCTACTCATCAAATGGCCATGGATATCAAACTCCCTCAGAAGGGACAAATCCTTATCTATCACTCACCCCTCAAAAGCCCCATGTGTCAAAGCCACCCAATCATCACCTTTATAACAACCCATGTTTCAGGACTGTGTTTGATGATGTCAAAGTGTACCCAATGACATGTGTTGAGTGTAGTGATTTCAGGTCAAAGAATCACACTCACCACCATCACTTTGAGAACTGACTGTGACTACCATTTCATGGTTCCATGTGTCAAACTCGTGGTGGGTCTGTCCGGTAAACTTGTTCTCCAACAAGTACCAATGTGTTTGATTTGATATCTCTATATCATGACTAATGAGATTCTGTCATCAACCAACACCACAATCTAGTCTTGTGTGTCATTGTTGTCTATCTACCTTCCACAATGACATCTGACTAGGGACATAATAAGCATGTACAAACTCTTAGCATCCGCATGATCTCATCGTTCAGGTCCTCAACCTGAAAGCATACGTAATTGAGTACTGTCATTCTCTAGACATTCAATCTGTTCTATCATTATCTCATATGACTGACCCAGAAAGAATTGGAATCTTGCTTTGATGTTTATCAAATCAATCTTAATGTATCCCACCAATCATCCCATGATTGTCTCTCAGGGCATACATACCAACAAACTCCCACTTACACTGCGAGCCAATCACCCTTGAATCATATTCTTAGTGATCTTCAAACATGTCCCACATGTTACTGTGCTCTAGTGCTAACATAGTGAGTTATGGAAACACCTTGCCAAAGTCAGTATTAACTGCATGTCTCTCATCTCTACGTTGTACGTCACACGTATGAGATGGAGTTTTCGTAATATGCTATCTAGTATTCCTTTGCTAACCTTCAGCCACATTGTATGACCAAGCACTCTTAACTTGTCATCAATGACCAGAATAACTATAAGTTCATCTCTATGAACTCCTAGATCCATATAGTATCCACTGTTGTTCTCTAACACACAGATACTCAGAATTTCCTTTTAAAACAGCTTTATTGGAACGTTTCCATTTATCAACAAACATTCACTTTTATATATCCCATATATTGCAATTAATTCTCTGTCCTTTTCAGAAGTTCGCATCAGTGTAACTCTTTACAGTGAACCCTTCCTTATTTCCATAGAACTAGTACTTTTCAAGTACTTATCAAGTTCTTATGGTATTCCAGTAACCTTTACTGGAACGAGACATACATCTACTCGTCATGTCCCACATACGAGTTATCAGGATGAGCACATCATATTTTCATGTCCTACATACAAGATGATGAATGCATTTTATTCTTGATATGTCCATACATGCATGATAATGGGATGATTACATACATGATAGACCCATATCTATTCTTAGTGTTCCCATTCTTCATAAGAATTGGACACTTAGCCTTGGGATACCAACTCCATGTAACATGGACAAGTTTTTCTCCCACTGAATCTATGCACACTGAACCCTTTAGTATAGATTGCCAATGTATGCTCTCTCTTTTCAGGTCAAGAGGTTTCCGAGAACTATCTCTATAGATCTCTATTCCTATCTCATAGGAAACGTCTATATCTTCCCTAAAGATAATTTCCACTTTGGATTTCCATTCTAGAACATTTCCATTTCACATCAACATGTGGAATGCAAATACGCTCCCACTAAATCACAGATCCCTTCTTTATCTTTGACATATCAGTCAAACCCTTTGACCATATCATCAAAGTAAAGATCCATCTCTGAGTTGCTTGTAATTAATCAATCACATTGATTAGTTCATTGTAACTTATAGACTTCATTTGCATTAATGGATTCATAAACCTTACAAGTTGTGTCACATACACATCCTTGGTTCTATTCCTCATGGGAATGCGGTTTTAGTATCCGTATGACAAATTTCTTAGTCATTAAGTTGCAATCAGCAAGCATCATCCTTCTCAAAATATTATCCATGTGTCTTAATGCTTAAGACTCATTCACACTTATGGATTTCATTCCAATGGGTGCTACCATCAAGGTCATACCTTATGGTTCACATGGAATTCATTTAGGATGTAATGGTCATAAAACATAACTCAAAATCCGGTTCCTCATTTCATCTAGATTGTCGACTCATCATATGACCAACTCATCATATAGATATTTGAGGTGTATCTTTCAAGGATATAAGAACTCACAACTCTTTGTGATTCTTAATATCCTTTATTAGTGTGGCGTATTCTTTATTTAAGAAGAAATTAGTTATTTGATAATCATCCTCTAACTCCTTATAGTATGACTCCTTCTTGATTTAGACATCACCATGCCTTAATCATGAGCTTACTATGATACACTATCATAATCACTTATAAGGATCTCAAACATTTGGTTCAAGTAATTCATTCATTGATCTCATTAAGAATTAACATTCTACCAAATTCGTACTTCATCTATGATATTCTTGAACACTTAAAGATATTCATATTGGTATTTCTCTAAACACAATTTGAAGTACTAGCATTAATTCCAATAGGTACATAAATACATCACATGTATTATACCTAATAAGATAATCATTCTCCCACTACCACTAGTGAAGATTGATTAATCATGTCTAAGAGATTCATGTCTCTTACTGGTTCTCTAACCAAAAGAGTCTAGCTTATCCATCATATGGAAATTAGAAATGAATTTCTCATGATTTATGCTAATTTGATTGTTTGAGTTATCAATAACTTTTGGGTATCATCTTATCTTATGCATACCAAGTACCACAAGATAAACAAGGCATTGCCACAAAGATTGAAACATCAACTTTATTAATTGCCATCATTGTCATACAATATGCAAAAATTAATGTGTTTCTATTCTTTGGCAAATATGAAATAGCAGTTCATAACTCTATTACATGCCTTCAAGGCTGAAAATAAACTAAAGTACTCCTATCTATGGCGGCAAAACTTGCCCCATTTATTGAGTGCTTTACATTTTATATCTTGGTATCATATACCTCAAAAATATTATAAGTTTATTTCATGACACCTTCAGGTGGAGACGTCTGTCGCCTTCTTCTTCTTTAGTTCCTCCAGATAGAGTGGACAATTCCTTTTCCAATGTCCTGACTTTTAACAATGGTGGAAATTGCCTCTCTTGGTCATGCCTCCCTTGGCCTTGAGAGTTGAAGACGTCTTGGGTTGTTGGCTAGCATTAGAACCTTTCTTAGCCTTTCCCTTGCCCTTGTGCTTGGACTTGCCTTTGTTGCTGATCATCATCATAGACTTATGCTTGTCCTTCTTCATCTGTGTCTCGGCTGTCCTCAACATGCCCAAAAACTCTGTCAACGGCTTGTCAAAGTTTTTCATGTTGTAGTTCATCATAAACTGACTGTAGGATTCTGGCAACGATTGCAGCATCACATCAGTAGCCAACTCTTGGCTCAGGGAAAATCCCACTCTTGTCAGGTTCTTCACATACCCAATCATCTTGAGCGTGTGAGGACCAACTGGATCTCCTTCTGTCATGACGCACTTGAACAACGCCCTGGAGACATCATATCTCTCTGGTCGTGTGATAACCTCCAATTTTGGATGATTATCTTAGTCTTTTCTTTAGTTTTCCACACTCTTTCTAAATTAAAATTAGAAATAATCCCTAAATATTCCCTCTTATTGTAAATATATTGTTAGACTAACTTTTCCCCTTTATATTTGCAGAAAAAGACACAAAAAATCATAAAAACACTCAACCAGCCTCAAGACCGCATGGGCTCAAACGGTCCCAAGACCACATGAATCCAATCGGTCCCAAGACCGCATGGAGTCACACGGTCCCAAGACCGCATGAAGTCAATCGGTCCCGAGACCGCATGGAGTCACACGGTCCCAAGACCGCATGAAGCCAATCGGTCCCGAGACCGCATGGAGTCACACAGTCCCAAGACCGCATGAAGACAATCGGTCCCGAGACTGCATGGAGTCACACGGTCCCAAGACCGCATGAAGCCAATCGGTCCCGAGACCACATGGAGTCACACGGTCCCAAGACCGCATGAAGCCAATCGTTCCCGAGACTGCATGGAGTCACACGATCCTGAGACCGCATGAAGCCAATCGGTCCCGAGACCGCATGAAGTCACACGGTCCCGAGACCGCATGAAGCCAAACGATCTTGAGGTCCAAACGGTCTTGAGGTCCAAACGGTCCCAAGATCGAAACGGTCTTGAGTCCCAAACGGTCTTAAGGTCCAAACGGTCTTGAGGCCCAAACGGTCTTAAGGTCCAAACGGTCTTGAGGTCCAAACGGTCTCCAAACCGTTTGGACTTCACTTAAGGCCTATAAAAATGACCCCAAGGGTCCTCTAAAAGACATCAAGTTTCAGACGTCCAGAGGCTGCCTCAATCACTCCAGAGCAAATCCAACTTCCATCCTCCGCCCAGGGGCTGCCGGTCTGAGACCCACACTCCATCTCGAAGCTACTTTCTCTCTCTCCGCCAAAGAAGGTGGGAAGAGGGGATCTCGTCATCGCACAACTTGTGAAGCTGGTGGATCGTCTCTCTCTCTCCAAGGGGTTGACTTTCCTCTCTCCTTTGTGGGGATGACACTCTCTCTCTCTCTTCTTGCCTCCTTCTTTGTCCTAGTTATGATCGAGTAGTCTCTATCACTAGGGTGCGGGGAGTAGCCCCGCTACCCATGTTTTCATATCATGTAAATGTAATCCATAGTTTGTAATATAGAGTTATTATCTTTTTAGTTCAACATCAAACGTTTAATAAATGCTTGTTGCTTGATCACCAACTTGTGTTATCTTTTATCTTTTAGTATGAATTGCCTACGTTTGTACTATTAGATTTGAAACTCGTTTGTATGTTGGTTCTTGGTGCATGTATCCACCATGCATCTGTTTCAATATCTAGGAGTGTCTTTCAAGAAGTGGAGTATACTCACTCCCATCGTTGCACTTTCATGCTATGAAATGGAATCAGTTGACCTGTGAAAGTACATCCTTGATGAGTCGAGGAACACACTTTGCGAAGGGAATGATGCAAAGTAGTTGACCATTCGTTCGGGGATGGCTGAATTTGCAACATTCCCGCACTTCTCGTAGTTAGTTCTCCGAAAGGAAACTAAGTCTACAAAGATACTAACTGACTAAACTCTTATTGCAGGTTATGTTTTATTTTGCATGTCTTGATCCATGTGTAGTGGCGGTGAAAACCGATCACACCCTAGTGACTTTTACCATTGTTTAACTTCTTTAAATTTACTTTCTTTCTTTACTTTACATGTTCTTAGTTTAAAAACAACAAAACCAACCTTTCGATCTAAGTGCCTACTATTAAGAGACTAAGTGAAGTTTAAATGTTTTCCATCTTGTTGCTTGCAACAAGACCGTTGTCTTGTGGATTCTACCCTTAACTATACTACGATAAGACTTCCACATATCTTAGCATACGTGGGTGGAGTTCTCTATCTAGTATAAGCAAGGCTAAACCTAAAGACTTACCATCTTTAGAATTTTTGGTTGGTGCACGCAATTCCACGTAAGTGGAAGCTCTATCAAAAAATTGGCGTCGTTGATGGGGACAACGGAACGTTTTAATTTCATTTAGTATCTTGCTAGTTGGTTAGGGTTTTACACTTTCTTTTAATCATTAATGTATATCTTCTTGAATTCATTATATCTCTGCCATCATCTAAAAAGGTGTTTTCTTTTCTCTACTCGGGTAGAAAATGTGTATGCGATCATCGCATAACCGCGGATTCTCCCCTGATCCAGAGTACGACTCTGAGGTAGAGAGAAGCTTCCATCGCCGCATCAGACTCAATCGCCAAAGAGCCAGGCAAATGGCTGAAGATCAACACCAGGATGCATTGGTGATGGAGAGGGTCAATGCCGCCATTGCCACTCAAAGAGAACAACTCATCGCTCATACTTGTGCTCAGATTCAAGCGGAGATTTGTGCGGAAGAACATGCCCGTATCCGAGCTGAGAATGTGGCAGCAAACCAAGATGCTCAGTTGGAACTAAGGAACAAGCAGTTGAGGGATTATGTTGTCCCTAAGAACTATGAAGACAACCATCCGGTCCGACCTCCGATCATCAACATTCCCAACTTTGAGATCTGAACCCAGTGGATTCAGATCATGCAGGACATCTCATTCTCGGGAGGTTCTGGAGATGACTGCATGGATCATCTGAAGAGGTTTAAGGGACTGTGTCGACTGGTCTCTCAAGCTGGAGTTGCCTTCGATGCAATAATGCTTCATCTGTTTCACTTCACTCTATCTGGGAGAGCTCTGAGTTGGTATAACTCACTCGATAGAGAGCCAATAATCACCACTTGGGCTCCCCTGGAAGAAAAGTTCTTGGAGAAGTTCTTTCCCCCTTCACTGACTTATGAGATCAGGGGGCAGATTAATCACTTCTCTCAACTTCCCAGAGAATCCCTTGCTGAAGCATGGGAAAGGTTCAAAGAGCTTCTGCGAAAGTGCCCTCATCACGACATCTCCCAAAACCAACTGATAGAAACTTTCTATAGGGGAGTGAGTGATGATATCAAACAATTTCTGGATTCCTAATCTCGAGGAAACTTTATGAGAAAGAATTACGAGGATGCCTGGAAAATAGTCACACTCGGAGCTGAGAATCAGTCCAACTGGGGACGATCAGCTGGCAAAGGAGTCCTCAAGGTCTATAAAGCCGAAGAATCAATGGAGATGAAGGCTATCGCTGAAGCCTTAAATACCATTGCTCATAAGCAACAAGCTCTTGAGACTTCTCTGGGAGAATTCGACAAGAAGAAAAATCCTCAGGTTCAACAGGTCAAGGCTGCCACAGGAACCTGTGAAGCCTGTCATGCTTCTGATCATCCAACTCTTTCATGCGGAATGCTTTACAATGTGATGATGGATATGCATCCACCACCACAATAGTATGAACCAATCACTGACCAGTTTGAAGAGCAATTGCCAGAACAAGTCAATTCTATTCATTCTATTCCTAGACAAGTTTATTATAATCCTAATCAGCCAAGGAACCACCCAGGATTTCAATATGGGAACCCTGCTGGGACCGCAAATCCGCAACACCTGACGCAGGGAGGATCCTCCAGTAGGTTACCACCTGGATTCCCAAGCAATTTCTATCAAAATCAAGGGAATCCCGGGAATAACTTCCCGAGAGCCAACTACCCCAGGAACCCATCTACCTACTATCAGTATACTCATCCTCCTCTACACCCACAACTGTACCCTCAGTTGTAGCAACCTCAGTTAGCGCTGCCTCTGCAACAACCTCAACAAGGACAACAACAACTTCCTCAGAAAAATACTCCTTCTCAGCCGGAAGATGAAATGACTTTGATAAGGCAGATGCTGCAATCCCAACAGACTATGCTCGCTAATCAACAAGCTCAGAAAAAGGCAGTAGAAGCTCAGCTGGCCCAAATTGCTGCACAACTAAAGCCTCCAATAGGCACATTTGCAGGGCAGCCTGAATCGAACCCTAGACATGGACATAATAGGCCTGAACAGTTGAATGTTGTTACTACGAGATCTGGACGCACCCTTCATGAAACTACAAGGATCACTCTTGATGATGATAATACACCTTCCTTTATGACAAATGAGGGCCCGAAGCCAGGAACGGAGAAGTTCACAGAGAATGCAACAGGAAAAGGAAAATAACAAGTGTCCACAGAGCCAGAAATCTTGCAGTATAAACCAAGGATCCCATATCCAGGAATACTGCGAGAAATGAAAATGGATACCAGGTTCTAAAAATTCAAGGAGGCGATAAAGAAACTTTACATCGATATCCCACTCCTTGATGCTCTTTCTGAGGTACCGACTTGGGAAAAATATCTCAAAAATCTGTTATCAAGGAAGTACATCACTGAGGAACAAGAAACTGTCAAACTTGCCCAGACCACATCTGATATCATCCTCAATAAAATGCCAAAGAAGAAGGACCCAGGTTCCTTCGGAATTCAATGCTGCATTGGAAATGCATCAACCAAAAAGGGATTAGCTGACCTAGGGGCCAACATATCCATTATGCCCTATTCTATGTGCAAACGATTAGATTTCACCGAAATACTGCCTACAACAATGACTATTCAGTTAGCTGACTCAACCATCACCGCACCTCTTGGAATCATTGAAGATATTCCAGTTAGGATAGACAAGGATGCCTATGTCCCGTGTGAATTTGTCATCATGGACATCAAAGAAGATCTGAGATACCCGATAATGTTTGGCAGACCTTTCCTCACCACTGCCCGGGCACTTATCGATGTTGAAGCTAGTACCATCATTCTAAGACTCGGAAAAGAAGCTATTCAATTTTGAGTTCTAAACAGCATGAAAGGCCCCAACATCCAAGAGGAGGTCTTTCTCCTAGACGCAATTCATCAAATGTCTCAATTAGAAATATCTGAGCCATCAAACGAATTAGAGAATGTTCTAACCAACCCAGATGTTGAATTCTCTGCAAATGAGTTGGTTCAATAGTGTCTGCAACACCTAGAGAAGGCCGAAGAAGCACCGACGACCACCTTTGAAAACTCAAAGCTGTCACCATTATAGAAGCAACTGAGCCACCTAAGGCTCCTGAGATGAAGACTCTACCCATGGGTCTTAAGCATGTCTTCTTGGACGAGGAAAACTTATGCCTAGTTATCATCAGTTCCACCCTAATAGAAAATCAGGAAGAAAGACTTCTGGAGGAGCTGAAGAAACACAAAAAGGCCATTGGGTACCAGATAACTGACTTGACGGGTATAAACCCGGCTTTATGCATGCACAGACTACCCATGGTTGAAGAATTTAAGCCATCACACAAACATCAGAGGAAGCTGAACCCTAATCTCAAAGAGGTGGTTCTCCTGGAGGTCCTCAAATTACTAAAAGTTGGCATAATCTACCCTATCTCTGACTCCCAATGGGTCAGCCCCATCCAATTAGTTCCTAAAAAGGGAGGCACTACTGTAGTGCTTAACGACAAAAATGAGTTAGTACCCACTAGGACGGTGACAGGGTGGATGATGTGTATCGATTATAGGAAACTGAACAAAGCCACGCGGAAAGATCACTTCCCTCTGCCCTTTCTCGATGAAGTCCTAGAGCGTTTAGCTCGTCAGAAATTCTTCTGCTATCTCGATGGTTATTCCGGGTTCTACCAAATACCCATACACCCGGAAGACCAAGAGAAAACTACCTTCACCTGCCCTTTTGGAACGTATGCTTTTAGAAGAATACCTTTTGGGTTGTGTAACGCACCTGCTACATTCCAAAGGTGTATGACTGCCATTTTTGTAGGATTAACAGAATCCATAATGGAAGTATTCATGGATGATTTCTCAGTTTACAGAGATTCTTTCGATAACTATCTAATCAACCTTGGACAAGTTTTACAACGTTGCGAGGAAACAAACCTTATACTAAATTGGGAAAAATGCCATTTCATGGTAACTGAAGGTGTCATCCTCGGGCACAGAGTGAGTGACAGAGGGATCGAGGTCAATAAGGCAAAAACCGATGTTATCTCGAAGCTGTCGCCACCGAAAGATATAAAAGGAGTACGGGCTTTCTTGGGTCATGCGGGGTTCTGCAGAAGGTTTATTAAGGATTTTTCAAAAATAGCAAAACCCATGACCCAACTCCTGACTAAAGATACTGAGTTCATCTTTAACCAAGAATGCATGCAAAGTTTCTCCACTCTCAAAAATGCTTTAATTTCTGCACCTATTCTGAGAGCCCCAAATTGGTCTCAACCATTTGAAATCATGTGCGACGCAAGTGATTATGCTATAGGGGATGTATTAGGACAGCGGATCGACAAGAAACCTTACGTAATTTACTACGCATCTAAAATGCTAGATGAAGCACATAAAAACTACACTACTACAGAAAAGGAGTTCCTGGCTGTCATCTACGCGTTTGAGAAATTCCGATCCTATTTGATTGGATCCAAGGTCATCGTCTACACCGACCACTCCACCATTCGATACCTAATCCAGAAGCAAGATGCCAAACCCAGACTTATCCGCTGGGTGTTGATGCTTCAGGAATTCGATTTGGAAATTAAAGATAAGAGCGGAGTGGAAAACGTCATAGCCGACCATCTCAGTCGTATTGAAGTGGAAGACGAAGATAAAATCCCTATCCGAGACTCTCTTCCAGACAACCAACTAATGAAGGTTACCCATGGATTCCCTTGGTCTGCGGATATTGTCAATTATCTAGCTACATGGATCATTCACCCCTCCTCTTCCTACCACGACAAAAGGAAATTCTTCCATGATATAAAGCAATATTATTGGGATGAACCCTACCTGTTTCACCTATGTGCTGACGGACTTTTCCGTCGTTGCTTGCCGGAAGAAGAGATTACCCCCGTCCTAGAGCATTGCCATTCAGGACCCACGGGGGGGCACATGAGTGCAAAGAAAACCGCTATAAAAGTTCTACAATCGGGGTTCTTCTGGCCAACCATAGCAAAGGACTCCTATGATTTTGTGAAATCTTGCAACAAATGTCAATTTTCTGGCAACATATCCAAAAGGGACGAAATGCCCCTCACAATGTGGCAAGAAATTGAGCTTTTCGACGTGTGGGGGGTAGACTACATGGGCCCTTTTAATTCCTCCTATGGTTTCTCTTACATCCTGGTTGCGGTGGACTATGTCTCAAAATGGGTCGAAGCTATACCCACTGTGTCCAACAATTCCAAACCAGTTATTAAATTGTTCAAAGATATCATTTTCCTCAGATTTGGAGTCCCCAGAACTGTCATATCAGTTGGCGGGACCCATTTCCTGGAATGAAGTTTTGAAGACCTATTGAAAAAGTATGGAGTCAATCACAAAGTAGCAACGCCTTACCATCCAAAGACCAGTGGTCAGGTTGAGGTATCAAATAGACAACTAAAGGCGATTCTAGAAAAAACAGTCAACAGAAACCACACTTACTGGTCCACCAAGCTTCCCGATGCCCTTTGGGCATATCGAACTGCTTATAAAACACCAATCAGGACAACCCCATTCCATTTGGTATACGAGAAGTCATGTCATCTTCCAGTGGAGCTGGAACACAAAGCTTGGTGGGCCATCAAACAGCTAAATTTTGATCTTAAAAGTGCCAGAGAAAATAGACAACTCCAGCTGCAGGAGCTAGAGGAGCTCCGAATGACCACTTATCAAAGTGCCAAGATTTATAAGGAGCAAACCAAAATGTGGCACGACGGTCATCTTAAGAGGAAAGACATCGCCATCGGAGACAAAGTACTCCTTTTCAACTCCAAGCTCAAGTTGTTCCCCAGAAAACTTCGAATAAAATGGTTCGGGCCCTTCACCATAAAGCATATATACCCAACTGGAGCTGTCATAATTGTCGACAACAACGGAGGAGAAAGGACAGTCAACGGTCATCGTTTGAAAAAATACTACACTCCATCAGATAAAATGCCGAGACAAACCATTGAAATCAAAGACGCCATGCCATCAACATAACAACGTCACAGCTTCGTCGATCCAGTGACGTAAAACCCAGGCGCTACTTGGGAGGCAACCCAAGATTTCAGCTTCTTCCTTTATTTTCTGTTCTTTTAATTATCTTAAGTTTATCTTATGAAAATATAAAAAAATTCATATAACCAAAACAAACATAAAAATAAAAATGAAAATATAAAAAAATTCACATAACCAAAACAAACATAAAAATATAAAAATCCTTTTGACCTTTACCCTTCCAAACGGTCCTGAAACCGTTTGGAGCCAAACGGTTTTGAAACTGTTTGGAGCCACACGGTCTTGAAACCGTTTGGAGCCAAACGGTCCTAAAACCGTTTGGAGTCCAAATGGTCTTGAAACCGTTTGGAGCCAAATGGTCCTCAAACCGTTTGGAGTCCAAACGGTCTTGAAACTGTTTGGAGCCAAACGGTCCTGAAACTGTTTGGAGCCAAACGGTCCTCAAACCGTTTGGAGCCAAACGGTCCTCAAACCGTTTGGAGCCAAACGGTCCTGAAACCGTTTGGAGCCAAACGGTCCTCAAACCATTTGGAGTCCAAACGGCCGCTAAACCATTTGACCTAGGTCAACCCCCGTTTCCTATAAATATAAACCCTCCGCCCTTCTTCTCCTCTCTTTCGACTCTCGAGCTTTCTCAAACCCTTGTGCAAGAGTTGTTCCATTGCTTCTGTCTTCCTGTTCTCGTGCGGCCCAGGTTCCCTCTGCCTCCGTCGGCCCTGTTCCCGTGTTTATTCATGACAAATTCACCTCAGTGCCGCCGCCCTCCGCTTCACCATCGTCTTCTCCACCATCAGCCGCAATGTAGTCCCGCCACCATCGCCGACACCTGCATCCACCACCGTGGCAACTGATTCGATCTTTTCACCTCCACAACCATCTTCTTCACCTTTGCTGACATCTTCGATGCCGCCGTGGCACCTCCCTTTTCCATCGCCGCCGTGGCACCTCCCTTTTCCATCGCCGCCATGGCACCTCCCTTTTCCATCGCCACCTTCATCTTTATCGCCGTCAGCTTCACCTTTTCCGTCGCCGCCTTCGTCTTTATCGCCGTCGTCTCCGCCTTTTTCATCTCTTCCTCTCTTTCACCGCCGACTCCGCCCCTCTTTCGTCGGCTGCTTCACCCGACGTTTCACCTTCCAAACGGTCCTCAAACCGTTTGGGACCAAATGGTCTCCAAACCGTTTGGGACCAAATGGTCTCCAAACCGTTTGGGACCAAACGGTCCTGAAACCGTTTGGGACCAAACGGTCTCCAAATTGTTTGGGACCAAACAGTCTTGAAACCGTTTGGAACCAAACGGTCTTGAAACCATTTGGGGACAAATGGTCTCCAAACCGTTTGGGACCAAACGGTCCTGAAACCATTTGGAACGAAACAGTCTTCAAACCGTTTGGCTTTCCACAGTCACTCAAGTTTCGTTAAAATATAAAACACATAAATACAATTTTATTTCTAAGCATGTTGTTCTTACTTATGATTTTTCCACTTTTCAGAAATGGCATCACCAGCTAAGCATGCCACAGGATCTGGCGATGCTCTTTTCTGGACAAAGGAGCAAATGATGGAAGACCGGGACAAACTCCAGAAGATCATAGACAAATACAACAAGACTGGACAGGCCCCACCAAAGGTAAAAATCATGGATGTCTTGTGTGACATTGACCGCCTCAACAAATGTCTAGCTGAGGCGCCTGAAGAAGAAATAGAAATATCCTCTAGTGATGAAGGCTCTGAATACAAGCCAAACTCCGAGGACGAGTCCCCACCTGAAAAATCACAGGGGAAACGAAAGGTCCAGGAAACTGCAACCGGACAACTCTCCAAGAAACGAGCAAGAAAGCAGGTCCGGCCTGTCACTGCAAGGGAGCAAACCCTGGTAGGAAACACCCCACAAATCACCACCTCCGCTGCCGCTCCCGCAACCATCACTGTTCCTTCTTTCCCTCCCGTCACCACCACATCACCACCACCAGAAAACCTCTACATACACACCGCCCCCTCTACCGACAAAATCCTAAAACCCACAAAGTACGTCTGATCTAACGTACTGCTTAAGATGGGGATCCATGACCGAATTTTCAACATGCTAGACAAAGCCAACCTTGCAAGGTTGTGTTTGGTACCTGAGATATCATATTCTGAACCCACAACTGAATTCTTCACCTTTCTTAACAAAGAGCCCATCGACATCATGGATAGATCACGGGATGGAGGTGACCGTAGGCTGGTCACCAAACTCTTCGGCAGCAAGGTTGTCATAACAGAAAACATGTTGAATGAAATCTTCATTGACAACCAGGAGCAGCTAAAGAAAGCCAAGGCTGTGAGAACTGAGAATCCTAATTTCAACATGCACAACTTTTGGAAATCTCTGACTGGGCTCCCCACTTATGATGCTAAGACATGCAAAGCATCGAATATACAATCTGGACTAGTACGCACCTTACATAAAATTCTCGCAGGCGCACTCTTCCCCAAGACAGAAGGAGGGAATGTTATAATCTCAGATCTCTTTGTTCTCTGGTCCATTCTAAACAGAATGCCAGTCAACATTGGACGACATATGATCCAGAAATTATCCGCTTACGCCCTGGGGAAGGAAATTTGCATGGGGGGTCATGTCACATCCATCATCAAATATCTCAAGATGGACAGACCTCTACCCAGATGCACACAAATAAAGGGAGACATCCTCACCAATGAACAAACCTTGAAGAACTCCTTCATTATCAAGGAGAAGGATGCGAAACTACATTATGTTTTCTACCCTACAGTCAAATCATCAAGAACCCTGCTACCACTACCGGAGCTTGTAGATTATGACAACGAAAAGCTTCTCTTCACTGACGAGGAGCTTACCAAACTCATAGCTACGGTCAAAGAACCAGCAAAGAAAATAAAAGCGGGGTAGACTGAACTCACCATCAACGCCCCGACAGCTAGGATAATAAAAATTCCTGTGAAATGACCATCCACAAGACTTTCACAGAATCAACAGCTTTCAGGGACACCAACTTCAAAACCACATCCAAAAGACAACCCCCTTCCCGACGATCACATCACCACCTCATCTTTAGACTCTTTCATTATGAGTCTAAATGCTGAGCTAACTGCCACCACCTCACCACCCTCCACCTTCCCAACATCGACCACCCTTCCTTTTTTCCCCACAACCACACTACCACCCGCATCCTCTTCTTCACCCCTTTTCCCTTCGAGCTCTCCCTTCTCCACTCCTACGCCCGACTTTACCACTTTCCCCTCCACCTCCACAGTCTCTACCCCATCACTATCACTCCCACCACTTTCACCAGAGATACCACCACCTTTCTCATCCACCACCACCCCAACACCGCTGGTGACCCCATCCATAGTCACCACGCAGTTCGTGGCACCATCAGTGTATCTTTCGCAAGACACTACCACCCTCCCACATAGACCCCAGCCATCCCACCCTTCCGCTTCTGGGGTCCCCTTTTCCAATATCGGTGAGGAATTCGGACGTCAATTCGACGTCATTCGAAACCTCCTCACCGATCCTTCTAACATTTTGCATTCTATTTTTTCTTGTGTGCAGGGATTATCCAAACAGGTGGCCATGATCGATGAACAGAACCGCGCCTTGCCCAACATCGTCCAAGGTTTTCAGCAACGACAAGATGAGGTGGCTAAGCAAGTTGATCACATCAACAACCACTACAACAACTTGCCCGAGCTGGTCCTTAGAGCGAAGCGCCAGCAAGAAGTGATGGCTAAGCAAGTCGATGAGATCTCTACGCAGACTCAACCTCTGCCCGAGACTCTCCGCGAGCTCAAGAACCAACAAGAAGCTCTTAGCACACACTTGGACACCATCTATAGCACCCTCACACACCTAAACAATCACCAAGAGGAGTCAACAAATAATGAAATCCAACAACTATGTGCTCAAGTAACAAATCTTATAGCACGATTCCTCTCCGCCGAGGGCCGATATAACGATCTCAAAGAAACACACGATGCACTGCTCGAAACACACAAGCATGTGCAAGTGGCGTTCGATGAGTTACAAGCCACCCATCGGCGGTGCAAAAAGAAAGCAAACAAGAAGCCAACAGAAAAGGCAGCGGTTGACAAAGATGGCGATAATGACGACGAAGAAGACTCTGACTCCTCTGCTGATTCGAACAACGATACCACCTCCTCAGGTGATAAATCTGATGATGGAGAGGACCCAGGCCAAGCAGCAGAACCTTCTCAGAAAGGTTTTGACAAAGGTCACCAAGAAGGTGGACATCACCCCAAGTCCCCCCACAATGAAAATGTAAACATGTCATATGGGAATGAATTCCTTGACTATTCTGCTCTGGGATCCATTGGGGAGTCTGCTAAAGACGCGGCTTTTGCTGAGTTCCACCAATGTATATTAGGAACCAGCGCAAGCCCACCAGCAACAACCGCTCAACCTTTCTCCGCACTTGACAAATCAGTGCCTTTCCCCCAAGACCAGGATGAGTCAGAACGAGTGAGTTTAGATGTAGAAAAAGAACTCAATTATGCTTCTGATCCGGATGACGATCTGCAAAACTATGCAGCAGTCCTGGAACAAACCTCCTCACCCCCCCCCCCCCCCGCAGGAGCTCCCCCCGCCACCACCTCTACCGCATAAGATGCATGATCTAGATATGGCGGCCATCTCCACATTAGATGCTCAGGACATTTTTATACTGAACACTATTGTCGACGATGCAAAAGCGGGGGAAGACATCATATACCATAACACAAAAACTAAGAGCAAGTTGATACAAGAAGACTTCCGCAACATCTTGCAACCACGGTCCATGATGCCAATGACAATCTTCCGTGTCCTACTCGCCAACTGTATAGAAGTGTACAGAAGCCCTAAGAGGCAGCAGCCAGTTTTTAACGCCTCACCTACTCTATCTATCGGCCTTTTATACAAAGATATACGAGTAAAGTCAATCGAGCGGTTGCGTGCTGGTTTAGCACGACGGGTACGTTATCTTACCGTGCCTTTTCAAGTTTTGGATCACTGGTTATTTATGATTGTAGACACCGAAGCTCGGGACGCCAAGGTTTATAATATTTGCGACACTGAGCTACCTGCCGGTACAATAAATTTTGTTGGTGAAGCAGCAGGCGAAGCGAGATGTATACCCTTCCGGCTTCTTAAGTTAATTTGGGCTGCACGCCCATCCCTCCGTCAAGACTGGAGCCAACCCTAGTTCCAAATAATTAACCCACATGTTCAAGCTGCTGAGGGATCTGGGGACTGCACTTTTTGCAGCATCTGTCACATCTAAGAGCTGAACCAAGAAATCCCTTTTGCTGATCTAGTCGCTGAAGATTTTGACTCTTTGCGAGGGTGTTACGCCATGGAGCTCATTTGTGATAGAAGGTTCTTCAAGGACCCGACAATGGCACCAGATGACGTCCCTCGTTACCTTTTTTCAGCGATACAATGTCTGCAGAGGCGACCTTTCTGACAAACTTTAAAGGAGTTGGAGAAATCCAAGGAGCCAGCCACCGCTCCCGAGCAAAGAAAAAGTGAAATAGATCTTTTGTCTGCCATAGAACCAACTTTCCCGGACTTTGACCTCAGTGCTTGCAACAGTCTCTCCGACATTGAACTACGCCTCATCATGTCGAGGCTTTCCGCCGAGAAGGATGAACTCGTATTCATGTCTGGTGACATTCTAATAATGGCAGACACGCTTCGAGAGACTATACAGTTTAAAGGATCTCTCTCTGTAAGCTTAATGGCCGCTTATCAATTTCTCCTCAGCCAAAATAACCCTACAACATATATGACGTCCCCATACATGAAGGATGATATTTTAAAGCTAAAGAACTTTGGAACAACTGAAGCGCGGATCTCCTTTCTACATCACACAATGCCGAAGTTCATCATGCTACCCTTCCTTTATCATGAACACTGGATGCTCCTGACAACAAACCTACCAGAAGGAACAACTACAATCTATAATAGTTCCGACAACCAGTACAATCCATGACAGAAGAATTATGTTGTGACACCAAAGACGCCCACGGAGGTAGTGGCAAAGGAATGCGCTGAAAAATTAATCGTCTTTTTAAGTCAGCATACAAGGGCTTACGACAAAGAACATTTTCATCGCCCTTCCTTCAGCCACAAATGCCCACAACAAATCCGGGAATCAAATGACTGTGACTTCCACATCCTCTACTGGATGTACACCATCATGGTCCTCCAAAGACCAGTAGAGGATATGACTGACGTGGATTATCATGCTCTACGCGGACAGTTTGCAGCTAATGTACTTTGAACACCAGGGGCAAACTCCGGATTAACTTAGCATGCAGCCCTTGTCATCATACTTCTCAACCTATCACTTTGACACTCTGAGGACAGAGTGAGTGGTAAGTTGGGGGGGTACATTAGACAAGGGTGAGGTATCATTTCTAACCCCTCTTTTTCCATCTTCTCCTTCCGTTTTATCTGTACATATTTTATTATTTTCCTTTACACATTCTTTTTAAATTAATTCTTTTGGAATAAATTCACCCTCAGCTAACTTTAGAATTACATTAGTCCTCAAAAGTAAATAGCACTTAGACATATAGTGGCGACTTAATAATGTCTCTCCACTACCGATTTTCATGCTTTTGTTTCACTTCTACATCTGACTCTCCACAGGTCAATATCAAGGCAGAAATAAGCCAAGCTCTCAAGGATGAGAGGGGCATCAGGCGACTTCCAAATCAATAAGTCTTGCAAGTGGACCACAAAAAGCAACCAAATAAGTGCATGTTGAAAAGACTCTAAGAACAACTTTCCTCTCTTCAAATAAAAGAGGCTTGGCCGCCCAAAACAATTTCCCGAAAAACCCCAAAACCCAAGCCTGCAAGTTTTCGAATAAAAGACAGAGAGTTGAATAAAATAATGAGAGTTGTGCCATAAATAAGGATCTATCTAAAGAACCGATGAAGCTCTCACCCGACCGACACATTCAGCTGCCCTCACGAAGGCAGATGTGTCGTGCCCGGTAGTGAAACCCTAAGGTATCTAAATATATGAAAGGCTTATAAAGGACTCACCCGGCCAGTACATTCAGTTGCCCTCACAAAGGCAGATGTGTCGTGCCCGGTAGTGAGATTCTAAAAGCATAGACAACCCCTCCCCCACTTGAAGGGGGAGTTACACTTCAAGCCTTTAGCCAACCCTCATACCCACTCTAGCTTCCAGTAGGTTCTTCAAGAGAGGTATAAAGCTGATTAGAGTCAACAACATTCACAGAATAAAAGTGGTCCCGATGCAACCTATGAGATACGGAAGGAACCTGAGACCCAAGCAACTCTCAAAACCTGAAAGAGTCCAGGCAAGCAATAAGACCTGATATGACCTTAGGAGAACTCAGGTCGAGAATTGAAGCAAGAGTATGGAAATCCTAACTAAATAAAATCGCCTCACCATTACATGCCTCAGCTCTATCTAACTTGAGGACAATCTAGACTCTAAGTTAGGGGGGGTGATAACCTCCAATTTTGGATGATTATCTTAGTCTTTTCTTTAGTTTTCCACACTCTTTCGAAATTAAAATTAGAAATAATCCCTAAATATTCCCTCTTATTGTAAATATACTATTAGACTAAATTTTCCCCTTTATATTTGCAGAAAAAGACACAAAAAAATAATAAAAACACCCAACCAGCCTCAAGACCGCATGGGCTCAAACGGTCCCAAGACCGCATGAAGCCAATCGGTCCCAAGACCGCATGGAGTCACACGGTCCCAAGACCGCATGAAGCCAATCGGTCCTGAGACCGCATGGAGTTACATGGTCCCAAGACCGCATGAAGCCAATCGGTCCCGAGACCGCATAGAGTCACACGGTCCCAAGACCGCATGAAGCCAATCGGTCCCGAGACCGCATGGAGTCACACAGTCCCGAGACCGCATGAAGCCAATCGGTCCCGAGACAGCATGGAGTCACACGGTCCCGAGACCGCATGAAGCCAAATGATCTTTAGGTCCAAACGGTCTTGAGGTCCAAACGGTCCTGAGATGTCTTGAGGCCCAAACGGTCTTAAGGTCCAAATGGTCTTGAGGCCCAAACGGTCTTAAGGTCCAAACGGTCTTGAGGTCCAAACGGTCTCCAAACCGTTTGGACTTCACTTAAGGCGTATAAATAAGACCCCAAGGGTCCTCCAAAAGACATCAAGTTTCAGACGTCCAGAGGCTGCCTCAATCACTCCAGAGCAAATCCGACTTCCATCCTCCGCCCAGGGGCTGCCAGTCTGAGACCCACACTCCATCTCGAAGCTACTTTCTCTCTCTCTCCGCCAAAGAAGGTGGGAAGAGGGGATCTCGTCATCGCACAACCTGTGAAGATGGTGGATCGTCTCTCTCTCTCCAAGGGGTTGACTTTCCTCTCTCCTTTGTGGTAATGACGCTCTCTCTCTTCTTTCCTCCTTCTTTGTCCTAGTTATGAGCGAGTAGTCTCTATCACTAGGGTGTGGGGAGTAGCCCTGCTACCCATGTTTTCATATAATGTAAATGTAATCCATAGTTTGTAATATAGAGTTATTATCTTTTCAGTTCAACATCAAACGTTTAATGAATGCTTGTTGCTTGATCACCAACTTGTGTTATCTTTTATCTTTTAGTATGAATTGTCTACGTTTGTACTATTAGATTTGAAACTCATTTGTATGTTGGTTCTTGGTGCATGTATCCACCATGCATCTGTTTCAGTATCTAGGAGTGTCTTTTAAGAAGTGGAGTATACTCACTCCCATCGTTGCACTTTCATGCTATGAAATGGAATCAGTTGATGTGTGAAAGTACAGCCTTGATGAGTTGAGGAACACACTTTGCGAAGGGAATAATGCAAAGTAGTTGACCATTCGTTCGGGTATGGCTGACTTTGCAACATTCTCACACTTCTCGTAGTTAGTTCTCTAAAAAGAAACTAAGTCTACAAAGATACTAACTGACTAAGCTCTTGTTGTAGGTTTTGTTTTATTTTGCATGTCTTGATCCATGTGTAGTGGTGGTAAAAACCGATCACACCCTAGTTGTTGGATCCTAGATGGGTGATTAGATGCTCTAGAGGGGGGGGGGTGAATATAGCTAAAAGTACTTAAACAAAACTCATTAAACCTTCAAGATATATGACAAGATAAGGTTGCTAAATAGGTAATTTGAGTGCAACTAAAACATACATAGCAAGGGAGAGAGAGATTGAACATGCACCAATTAGACAAGCTATTTAGAGTGGTTCCACACTTCAAACTAGAAGTGTGTCAGTCCACTTGCCTAGAGAGGTCAACCTCTAGGACTTCCAAACTATTGCACTCTTATATTCACTCATAAGACATACAATGCATGACCAAACAAAAGACTTACCTATCCAATACAAAGATTCTTTAACCTTACCAAGGACTTACCGACTTTGTAAGAGTCTTCGGCCTTCACCAAGGACTTACCCACTCTTGCACAAGTCTTCGGCCTTGCAGGGATTACCCACTCTTCTTGGATATTCAGCTTTTGCCTTCACCTTCACTTGGAGAAGCTTTCACCACCAATGTCTTACCCACTTGAGCTTGAGTCTTCTGCCTTCTCCAAGGGCTTACCCACTCTAGCTCCAAGTCTTCAGCCTTGGTCTTCACCAAGGGACACCTTCCCTTATTCTTCTTCACCTCTCTTGGACAAGAGAGAGAACCTTCATCTTCATGATTGCAAATGAGAGATGGGGAGGTGGTGGAAGTGAGAGCCTCACAGGATATACAAGTAGAACTAGCTCTCTTACAAATCTCCTACTCACTCTAATATATGTAGCAAGTGATTAAGCTTAGAGAGAGAGAGGAGGCTGTAGGAAGCACTCAACTATAGAATAGGAACCTCACAAAGAGTTTGCAATGAATGCTCAACCTTAGAATGAAGCCCAAGGGGTCCTATTTATAGTTGGGGATGCCTCTTAGCCTTTGGGAACACTTAAGAATGAAAACTAGCCGTTTTGTGGCTTGCAAAGGATATATTTTCACTTGTTGCAACTCCACAACAGCTAGAAACACTTTTTTGCACTTTTCCGTACAGTGCAATCGGTCAAGTTCTAATGGGTGTAACTCGACCGATCAAGTAGGAGGTAAATCGATGTTCAAAGGATCAGTCGAGTTTGTTCTGAGGAAACTTGACCGACCATTTCAACTGGAAATGGCCTACTACCCAATCGGTTGAGTTCTGTGAGTGCACAACTCGACCGATGCAATCTTCAGAAAATCGACCAAGGTTGATCGATCGAGTTTCAGGCTGGGGAAACTCGACCGACCAAGTGCCTGTAATTGACTTTCAAAGTTGCATCTAAAGTGCTCTAATATTCGATCTAAGTGCTCCTGATATTTTTCTAAGCTTAATTACAAGTCATACAATCATTACAAGTGATTTACAACATGATTCTAATGGATATACATCATATTACAAAAACATGCACTTGTATGACTTTGACTTGTCTTTTCTCCAATTTGATATGCGCAAGATAGGGCATTTGGAGTGTGTCTATACCTAATCTGAAATCACTCAAGTAGAGACATTAGACACCAATATGTGGAATGGTTAGTCATCATCAAAACATGGGTTTAGTCAATTTAGACGTGAGTCAACAATTATCTAATTAACCTTGGGTCAACAATCTCCCCCTTTTTGAAGATGACAAACCATTCCATAAATGTATTGAAAGCTTTTAAGTAAAATCATACCTTTGGAGAAACCTAGGGGTTTCAAAAGAATTGAGCTCATATGCTCCCCCTCAATTGATGCGCATGGAGTTTTCATACTCCCCCTCAATTGATGCTATTTCTCATGCATGGTTAGCTTTCATAACATTTATAGACTACTATGTTTTCTACTCATATATGTTCTACACATATATGTCTTCTCCCATTTACCTTCTCCCCCTTACATGGACATACTTCTCTTCTTCATGTAAGACATGCCTTCTTCCTCTTTTTAAAAGAAGACATACCTTTCTCCCCCTTTGTCATTTCAAATAGTGGGGTTATGAAGAAACAAGAAACAAATTATGTTAAGAGAAAGGAGATAACAAAAGTTATAAAAGGAGAGTAGAAGAGCACAGATAGGGTCTTGTCCAAGAATAGAAAGAAAAGCAAGTTAAAACATATACTTGAACAACCCAAAATGCAAGATAAAGTGCTGCAGAAAAACAATAAGTTGCAATATTGACCCTCAAGATGACGAAATTTGATCAGAAACCATCAGAGCTCATGGCAAAGCGATGAGTCTTGCTTAGAGGGTCATTTCTGCATGAAAAACACTAGTCTTGCACCAAAAAACTGAAACTGGAGCAAAAGCTGCATAAAATCCAAAAATACTCCAATTTCCACATATCATGCATATCTATGTACCCTGCATCACAATGTTATTCAAGCAACTCAAGATAGTATATATGCAATTCAAAGAACAATCTTGAGCATGTATGAGACAATATACAAGCATAGCATATAGATGAGAAAAGATGCCAATAATGAATAGGGTTAGAACTACATGTATATGAACTACTAGTATATGATATCACAAGTTAGGACTACTAGTAGGATCTAGATCATAGCAAGAGATACCAAAAGATACACAAGATAAAGCAAGCTATGAGTAGATGTAGAGATATATCCAAACAAAGAGAGAAGCAATTTTAGAATCATGAAAGGATATAACTCATTAGATATGCATCCTTACCAAAAGATGATTAGCACTAAGAACCTCAAGGTTGCATCAAAATAAGATATACACCTAGAAAGATGTAGCAAGTTAGAGCACAACGGAAGCAATTTTTAGACACAACCAAGAGATCCAAAGAGATCATCATCAAAACCTGCAAAACAACTCAAAGCAAGTAATTGCAAGATATAGATATACCAATTTAGAGCAATTAGAGAGATAGAATTGTAAGCAAGATAGGCAATTTAGAACATGGCAATATGCATATATAAAGGTACCAAATGAGAGTGCCAAAGAATAAGGCTATTGGTTGAGAAAATCTAGTTGAGAGAGAAATTCTCATCCAATAAGCCAAATGTATGTTATGTGCACAGTGTTATCGGTCGAGTTCTGTGCATTGACAACTTGACTAGTGACAGCTGTTGGCAACACCCATTGGTGCCTATCGGTCGAGTTTCAATAGGGCAAACTTGACCGACAGATCAGCTGTCAAGAAGCACATATATATCATAAAAACATATTTAAAGGCATGCTAAATATACAAACCATATCCAAACATGTCTAAGCAAGTTAGTAATGCACTATAGAATCATTAAAAACAGTTTTTGAGAAAGAGTGTGAAGAGAATCACAAAATGCCACTTTTGACTCAAAAACCATATGTATAGTTCACACTAACTTGACAAAAAACAAGTTAGAAATGGTTATAAGCAAGAAAACATTACCTTTGTGCTTACCATTCCTTTTCCACTTGTTGTCACCCTCTACACATCTCACCTTTCTTCTTTCATGTGGATTGAGAAGTCAATTTGCAATTCAATAGCTCAAGTCAATCCATTTGCAAGTATCTACAAGAAGAAAGATGAAATGGTCCCCAATCATATTTTTGGGTCCGGAGGGGTTAGTTTAGCAACCCAAGTCCTATTGCTCTTGGGTGCTTTCCTAAAAGGACAACAATTAGAATAATGACCTAATTCATTGCAATAGTTGCATGTGCCCATAGTCTTAGAACTAGAGGATTCTCCATGGAATATTGGAGGTCCTTTATCTTTGTTGTTCCCTTGACTACTATCATATCCTAAACCATGTCTACCAATTTGTTTAGTAGTATAGTGTAGGATATCATTAAGATTCTTTTTACCCACTAAGAATCTTTGCAAAGAAGATCTCAAACTGTCATTATCATGCTTAAGAGAAGCAATAGTCAAAGACAATTGATTAATATTATCTCTAGCATGCAAAAGATCATTTTCTAAGCAAAGAGATTTAGTTGAATAAGAATCTCTATCAATATGAAGAGCAGCAACATCATTCTCTCTATTTGTAGAACTACAACAAGATTCATGCCCATTGATTTTACCAAGCAAGGAGGCATTTTCTATTTCTAATTCATGCAAAACAAAATCTTTGTCCTTGTTTTCAGATTTAAGAACATCAATGTCATGCATGAGAGAATCAACAATTAAAGTATGCTCTTCATTAGAACTAGGCATGAGAGGTTGAGCTTCTAGAAATTTTATCTTATTAAGCAAACTAGCATTTTCAAGTTTAAGAGAGTCTACTTGGCTAAGACAATAATTTTTATCATTAAGCAAACAAGAATTAGTATATTCAAGATCATCTAGTTCTATATGCAAATTATCAACAATTCTAGCAAGCTTTTTCTTTTTCTTTTTAGAAGACTTATAAGAGGCACAGATATCATGAATAATAGCAATTAAAAATTCTTTATCTAAAGAGTCTAGATTTACCTCACTTGAGTCTTCACTTGTTGATGCTATAAGGGCAAAATGGCATTCTCCTTCATCACTAGAGCTTGAGCTTGATCCTTCACTTGAATCTTCACTTGAGCTTGAGTTGGAGGAGCCACTTGAGCTTGATTGCCATTTCTTCTTGTGAAGATGGGTCTTTTTGCCTTGTGGGCAATCTTCCTTGTAGTGACCCTTCTTTCCACATGTGAAGCACCGGATGGAGGAGGACTTGCCTTTGTAGGGTTTACCCTTGGAGTACATGGCATCTTCTTTAGCTTGAGAGGATGGAGAGACTTGTTCCATGATAGCTTCAATTTGAGCCTTCATTTCAGCCTTCTTCATTCTCTTTAGCTCTTTCTTCTCTTGTCTTTCTACTTCCTCCCTCTTGTCAAGTGTGGCTTCATGTGCTTGTAGATTTCCAATGAGCTCTTCAATAGGAATATCCCTAAGAGACCTTGCTTCTCTAATAGAAGTCACCTTGGATTCCCACCTCTTGGGGAGAGTTCTAAGGATCTTTGAGTTGATCTCTCCACTAGACATAGGATGTCCTAGAACAGCAAGACCATTCAAGATGGTGTTGAGCCTTGAGTACATGTTGGCTATGCTCTCCTCCTTTCCCATTTTGAAGTTCTCAAGCAGCCCTTTGAGCATGTAGACTTTGCTTCCCTTCACTTGATCTGTCCCTTCATAAGTGATGCAAAGCTTTCTCCATACCTCATAGGCCGTCTCACAAGAAGAAATTCGATTGAACTCGGTGGGGGTCATGGAGGCATATAGGATATGCATGGCTCTAGCATTCAAGGTTGCTTTCATCAAGGCGGCTTCATCCCATTCTTCAATCTTTGTCTTTGGCTGCATGTATGGGCTGTTCACCATTTGCCACATCTTAAAACTTGATCCTTGGATGAAGAATTGAAGTCTCCTTCTCCAATAGAGGAAATTGCTCCCATCAAAGATTGGAAGGCTGGATGAGAATCTCCCTCCTAGGTAGTCACCCATCTTCTCCTACTTGTGGAAGTATGCTTGGAGAAGACCCGCTCTGATACCAATTGTTGGATCCTAGATGGGTGATTAGATGTTCTAGAGGGGGGGTGAATAGAGCTGAAAGCACTTAAACAAAACTCATTAAACCTTCAATATATATGACAAGATAAGGTTGCTAAATAGGTAATTTGAGTGCAACTAAAACATACATAGCAAGGGAGAGAGAGATTGAACATGCACCAATTAGACAATCTATTTAGAGTGGTTCCACACTTCAAACTAGAAGTGTGTCAGTCCACTTTCCTAGAGAGGTCAACCTCTAGGACTTCCAAACTATTACACTCTTATATTCACTCATAAGACATACAATGCATGACCAAACAAAAGACTTACCTATCCAATACAAAGAGTCTTTAACCTTACCAAGGACTTACCCACTTTGCAAGAGTCTTCGGCCTTCACCAAGGACTTACCCACTCTTGCACAAGCCTTCGTCCTTGCAGGAATTACCCACTCTTCTTGGATATTCAGCTTTTGACTTCACCTTCAATTGGAGAAGCTTTCACCACCAAGGTCTTACCCACTTGAGCTTGAGTCTTCTGCCTTCTCCAAGGGCTTACCCACTCTAGCTCCAAGTATTCAACCTTGGTCTTCACCAAGGGATGTCTTCCCTTGTTCTTCTTCACCTCTCTTGGACAAGAGATAGAACCTTCATCTTCATGATTGCAAATGAGAGATGGGGAGGTGGTGGAAGTGAGAGCCTCACAGGATATACAAGTAGAACTAGCTCTCTTACAAATCTCCTACTCACTCTAATGGATGTAGCAAGTGATTAATCTTAGAAAGAGAGAGGAGGCTGTAGGAATCACTCAACTATAGAATAGGAACCTCACAAAGAGTTTGCAATGAATGCTCAACCTTAGAATGAAGCCCAAGGGGTCCTATTTATAGTTGGGGATGCCTCTTAGCCTTTGGGAACACTTAAGAATGAAAACTAGCCATTTTGTGGCTTGCAACAGATATATTTTCACTTGTTGCAACTCCACAACGGCTAGAAACACTTTTCTGCACTTTTCCGTACAGTGCAATCGGTCGAGTTCTAATGGGTGTAACTCGACTGATCAAGTAGGAGGCAAACCGATGTTCAAAGGATTGGTCAAGTTTGTTCTGAGGAAACTCGACCGACCATTTCAACTGGAAATGGCCTACTACCCAATCGGTCGAGTTCTGTGAGTGCACAACTCGACCGATGCAATCTTCAGAAAATCGACCAAGGTTGATCGGTCGAGTTTCAGGCTGGGGAAACTCGACCGACCAAGTGCCTGTAATTGACTTTCAAAGTTGCATATAAAGTGCTCTAATATTTGATCTAAGTGATCCTGATATTTTTCTAAGCTTAATTAAAAGTCATACAATCATTACAAGTGATTTACAACATGATTCTAATGGATATACATCGTATTACAAAAACATGCACTTGTATGACTTTGACCTGTCTTTTCTCCAATTTGATATGCGCAAGATAGGGCATTTGGAGTGTGTCTATACCTAATCTGAAATCACTCAAGTAGAGACATTAGACACCAATATGTGGAATGGTTAGTCATCATCAAAACACGAGTTTAGTCAATTTAGATGTGAGTCAACATTGACCTAATTGACCTTGAGTCAACACTAGTGACTTTTACCATTGTTTAACTTCTTTAAATTTACTTGCTTTCTTTACTTTACATGTTCTTAGTTTAAAAACAACAAAACCAACCTTTCGATCTAAGTGCCTACTATTAAGAGACTAAGTCAAGTTTAAACGTTTTCCATCTTGTTGCTTGCCACAAGACCGTTGTCCTGTGGATTCGACCCTTAACTATACTACGATAAGACTTCCACGTATCTTAGCATAAGTGGGTGGAGTTCTCTATCTAGTATAAGCAAGTCTAAACCTAAAGACTTACTATCTTTAGGATTTTTAGTTGGTGCATGCAATTCCACGTAAGTGGAAGCTCCATCATATCTCTCTGGTCGTGCTTGATCTTCATACATGTTCTTGATATGTTGAATCATCTCAATGACACCCATGTTCTCATGTTGTCTCTACAACTCGTGGTTCATGGAGCACAACATCAAGCACTTTGCATCAATGGAATCATCAGAATGCTTCTAATAAGCATCCCTTTCTACCTTTGGTGCGGTAGGAGCAGGTTCCTCTAGAATTGGAGTATCTAGGACATAGAGCTTTCGCTCTTGAGTGAGAACAATTCTAAATGTCCTAAACTAGTCGTGGAAGTTAGTCCCATTCAGCTTGTCCTTTTCAAGGACCGATCGCAATGAAAAGTGATTGTTGTTTATTGTCATTTGTACTACAAAAATAAATATATGCAATTTAGTCCAAAACTCAATTTTGACTTATTTTATTGATTTGAAAGGTTGACGATAGAATTAGGACTTTAATTGATAATCACTCCCACTATTTTGTTCAAATTGATAGTGTAACAACCCTGACCTGGGTTATGAGGTAACCCTATTTGTTTTGGCTAATAAAGTTGCTTATAAATCTAATATAATCCTCTAAGGAATTTTTTCATCATGTAACACACTTATGTTTCAAGTTTGGTCCTGATTGAATGTTGTTTGAGCAATGTTCCTTTATTTTGGACCAAAGTGCAATTTTCCCAGGTTGAGGGGTTATAATGCAGAATGTCACATGTTTAATGTACCACATGTGTTTTACAATCATAAGAGAAAGAATGATGCTAAGTGGTGGCTTGTGGAAAGCCTAAATTCCAAGTTTGAACTTGTTTGAACAATGCTGGAGCATTGTGCACCAATTTTGGTACAAATTGCAAATTACCCCAAATGTGGGGTTAATATGCAAATTACCACATCTAGAGTGTTCCTACTCCCTCTTAGAATCATGTAGAGGAGAGATAAAGGAGGATACACCATTCTTGATTCCTTTATGAATGATGGTAATCTTGGTGAAGAAATGACCAAGAAAAGGGTTGAATTTGAAAGCTTAACATGAGTTGTATCAAGTTGAAAAGCTTATATATGAGTGCCTATCGGCCAAGGAGCCCAAGGAGGTGTGCCATATCATTTTGTGAACTCTTGGAAAAGTCCATATCGTGCAAAGAACCTCAAGGAGGTGGTTTGTATCGAGTTACAACTTCCATAACAAAGTTGTATCGGGTTGTGCAAAAAGTGATGAATTAATTGATATATTTTATTCAAAAGGATAAGTATTGGACGAATTTGCATCTCTAGATGATTCTCAACTGTTTTGCAAGACAAGATAAATGATTATGCATGATTGGACACGTGTCACCCATGCATGGACACGTTGCACCTACTAGTTCAAAATAATGACACCTCATTTTTACCTTCCATCATGTGCAACAAGTATATATACCCCTAGTTTCACCCCTTAGTGCAATTGTGCGACCCTTACCACCCTCCTACCCTAAGGTATCGTGCATAGAGCTTCCATATCGATAAGGGATGATGTGGTATAGTGCATGGACCTTAGGATATCGCCCATGGAAGGATCATATCGCCCAAGTAGGTGATATCGACCATATAGGGTGATATCGACCATAGTGGAGTGGTTTGAGTGACATATCATGCAAGTGAGTGTCATATCGTGCATGGGTGGCGGCATATCGTGCACGATCAGTATGGTATCATGCAAGGGTGCTAAGGAGAAAATAGGAGCTCATACTTGACCCTAAGGTGAGGCCATGATCATCTTCAACCTTGGATTGAAGCATGATGTTAGGGTTTTGATCTTCCTTTCTTTTCTTCTTCACCAATTGCTTATCCATGGTGATTCCTTATATATGAAGGAGTTATGAACGAGCCTTGGACTTTTTATAAGTCATCTTCAACCTTAGGAACATGGAGCTTTGGAGCTTGGAGATTTGAAGTGGTTCTTAAGGTGGGTTATATAACTTGAACTCAACCATGTTATTATTCATCACCTAAATTGTTGTACTTAATGATCTACTTTTAATTCCAAAATTTCCTGAAATAGCTGATGAAATTATGAATTCTTGTAGTTTCGTAGACCTGTTGACATGAACTATAATAGTTGGAACAAAGGTCTAGAGCTTGAATATGATGATATCACCTTATAAAAGTGATGTCGGGTGCATGCACACAAGCAAGCACCCCTAACCCGATATGGTGATGCACCTATTTCACTGAAATGATATGAATAGGTTTGTAAACCTTATTTAACTATATGGGGGTCTAGTATACACCTCTTGCACGATAGGGAGTCAGTTATAGACTCCATGCACGATACAAGGTCAATTGTATACTTGTAAGTTGATGTGAAACCATAATTTGGGTAACCAAATATGAGTAAAGAATAGCAAGTGCTATTGCACGATATGGTAGCCCGATACACAACCCTAGTTGATGTCTAGCCCGACATGGTCATGGCTTAATACCTCATGCACGACATGGGTAACACATACAAACACCTTTAGCCCGATATGAATGATGTGTATATACTTCTAGCACGATATGGTGAGTGCTCATATACTTACAACCCGATATGGTGAACATATGCACACTTCTAACCCGAGATACCTTGTAAAGGTTAGGGAAAGACACTCTTAGGAGTGATAAGAGTAACACCAAGTTATGGTGTGGCTAATACCTTTATAGGTGAAACACCTAAAGTGGTTGATAATGGACAACCTTATATCATCAGTGTCTTAACCCCGAGATGAGTCCATACCATTGATAATAGTTGGGTGATTCAAGTGTATGACTTATGGTCAATACTTTACAAGATTAATTTGATGGGATAGTGGATAAAGTATTAGGATGCGAAATACCCAAATACAAGATAAGTTGATGAACTTAAGTAAGTTAAAAGTGATGAGGGAAGTGATACACCAAGGTATGGTAAATATCACATCCAACACTTTAAGGTTGCTACACCTTGATGCATCTTAAATCCAATATGTATGGATGAGTAACACATGAAGTGTGTCATGCCAATTGTTACATTGAAATGTAATGATTTTAATGCACTTTTATAAGTGTAGGCTAACATACCTTGAGAAAGGGTTAAGCCAAAAAATAAAGTATGATGTAATCAATATCCTAGAGAGGTCGAGAGAGAAACTCGTATCTTGTGTTGGTAATCATTTAATGATAAATGTTGAGAATAAATAAGTATGATTGGATACTTATGATAGAAATGTATGCTCCTAGATGTGTGGAGAAATGAATTAGGGTTTGGATCAATAAAATAAACATGAAACCCTAATCGTTCATAAAGGGGAAACCCTAATCCCAATGATGGGATGTTTGTGATTCTCTTATTGCATAAGCCTTGAAAGGCATGATAATTACTTGTTTAACAAGTATAATGAGTTATGGATTTGTGAGCCATGTGAATAAGTTGTTGCCTAGTGAGAGGTGACAAGATGTGTTATGGCTTTGTGAGCCATGAGGATATTTGTTGCCTAGTGAGAGGTGACAAGATGTGTTATGGGCTTTGTGAGCCATGAGAATAAGTTGTTGCCTAGTGAGAGGTGACAAGATGTGTTATGGCCTTGGGAGCCATGTGATAATTTGTTGCCTAGTGAGAGGTGACAAGATGTGTTATGGGACTTGTGAGCCATGTGAATAAGTTGTTGCCTGGTGAGAGGTGACAAGATGTGTTATGGTTTTGTGAGCCATGAGAATAAGTTGTTGCCTAGTGAGAGGTGACAAGATGTGTTATGGCCTTGTGAGCCATGTGATAATTTATTGCCTAGTGATAGGTGACAAGATACTTAATGGGCCTTGTGAACCATGAGGATAGTTGTTGCCTAGTGAGAGGTAACAAGGTGTTTATAAAAGTCTCATGTAAGAAATGATAATGTTCAAAATAAACTAAGAAATGGAAACTTAGTAATATAATGATAATAATACATGGATACATTAATAATAATAATGAAATCTTCATCATACATGCTTTATTCTTATAGCCAAATAAGGGCTATAGTGTTTGAAATATATTAGAGGGATACTTGTTTATAGAAAGGATGTGAATAAGCATGATGGCTTGGCCAAGGTATAATGCCTAGTAAAAGTGATGTGGTATTCAGTGATATTTGCACAGGATTGGCATAGTCCAACGCCTGAAATAGTTGCACAGGATTGGCATAGTCCAATGCCTGAATATAATATGATGATGTATACTCACATGACTGGTACAATTAAGTATCTGGTTAGCAGATTGGCTGAGGCCAACAAATAGAAATGAGAATGATTCATGGATGACATACCATGATAATGAGTTTCACTGGATAAGCTTGAGATGTTGATATAGTATGATGAGTAAATGATATATATGTTCTTCCCATTCCTTTTAAAGAGAATAAATGACTTAGTGCTCTATCACAAATAGTTGCAATGCTTTAAAAGATGAGAATATTCTAAACTGCTTATCTTCTGCTCAGTTTTATACCATTTAAACTGTGATAATAATATTGTTGGCGGAGAGTTATATCTCTCGCTGGGACAATTGTCTCACCCCGTGGGATCCACATTTTTTTTAGGTGGACGTGCACAAGGAGGATTGAGACCGTATTGCAGAGGAAGAACATCAGCAACAGGGACAGAAGTGACAGCTCAGGTTGAGTGTACTGTCTATCGTGTCTTGTAGATAGTAGTCCTATGTGTCGTCTCTGTACTCTTAGGTCCTTAGAGTTTGTTCGTACTGATTTTATGATAATCAGAGGATTTTAGCCTGAATGCCTCGAGGTTTTATGTTGCTTCAGTATGTGTTTTGATAGAGCAACTGCTATATGTTATCCTCGAGAAAAGATGGTACAGTGTATGTACAATGTGAACAATGATGTTTATAAAGTTTTGGTTCCGCCTTAAAGAGTTTTCCTAGAAATGGATCTCTTTGTAAAATGGTTTTAATTTTTAGTGATTTTTGTTAATCCGCTGTTTATGTTTATTCCGCTTAATTAATGACGATTTGTTTGTTGGTCGCCACAAGTTTTGGTATCAGAGCTTAAGGTTTGTTGAGTCTACAGAGACATAGGACTAAGGTGTTGAGTATATGTTAATGTCCTCCAGTATACCCTATAGTGACTTCTGTTTGTGCAGAAGAAAGGGTGAAGTTTAAAAATGATTGGAGAACATGAGGAACACATTGCTGAGAGCAATGTTGTTGCACCAGGAGAGAGTATAAGGGATCAGGCAAGAGAATAATGAGTGCCTGAGAATTCCCATCATGACCCGATCAGGATAGAGAATCCTATGTTTATGCTCTTGTTGGGTAGGTTAGGACAACAATGATGCATATAATAGACTGGATACTAGCATTACAACCTAGGTTACCAGTCCTTAATACAGAAACTTTGGGCTTTGAAAGGATTCCTGAATGGCATAGTCATGTTGGAATAATGGAAAATGTGGGAAAGATTAACATATGGCGAGAAGGTTGACTCTGCCTTAAGTTTAGACATATAGTATATATGTGATGGCAGTACCCAAGATGGGACAATAAGCTGAGAATTAAGGAAAGGCCTCTACAATTCTAGAGACATGTGCCTAGTTGTTCTAAAAAGACAAAGTTTTTGGTGCCACCAGTGCAATAAATGCCTAGTGTACCAGGGCAGTAGTCAGTAAGTAAAGGCAAAGGTCCTCACTTTCCACCAGTAAGAACTCATGGCATAGCTTATACATCGGTAATGAGACAGATAAGATCATGGTATGAGGATAAGACATGTTATGGTTATGGACATGTTGAGCATACTAAACTCTTCTCTTTGAAAAGAAGGGAGGAAATGACTCAATAACCGAGGTAGACTCGGCAAGTCTTATGAAAGTTACAACCCAATAACGTGAAAAGGAAAAAGCAACAACATGAAACAACTACACTCTATGTGTTGAGTCAACCTAAAGCAGTAGATGACCGTGAGGGGTAATAGTCAGATGAAATAGATTCATTCTGATATTCATTTCATGATTCTATGTGTTAAAAGAAAGTATTTATTTTTGAGCTTCCCCTGACTAGTCCTATAAGGACACAAGAAAGATGAGAATTTACATTTTACTCAGTATTCCTCAAAATGCTTTATAATCTCTCTTATATGTGTGATAAAAGATGAGATATAGAAGTGATGCCTGAAGAAAATCTAGGAATGAAAAATCATGTGTGTATAATGATATGAAAAGTGAGGAACATGATAGTAAATAAAGTGCATACTACCTAATCTCAATATTTGTATACCCTGGCCAGGTATATGATTATTGGAGATAGGGTGAGTATGGAACTCTTAGATTGTTATCTTTCTGATTACTCTGATCAAGTAGTCATTCTGAAACAATTTAGTGAGTATAATGAAACCAAATAGGGACTTGCTAAGTGAACTTTCCCAACTAATGAGGAAGTGCTAAGTGAACTTTCCCAACTAATGAGGAAGTGCTAAGTGAAATTTCCCAACTAATGAGGAAGTGCTAAGTGAACTTTCCCAATTAATGAGGAATTGCTAAGTGAACTTTCCCAATTAATGAGGAAGTGCTAAATGAACTTTCCCAACTAATGAGGAAGTGCTAAGTGAACTTTCCCAATTAATGAGGAAGTGCTAAGTGAACTTTCCCAACTAATGAGGAAGTACTAAGTGAACTTTCCCAACTAATGAGGAAGTGCTAAGTGAACTTTCCTAATTAATGAGGAAGTTCTAAGTGAACTTTCCCAACTAATGAGGAAGTGCTAAGTGAACTTTCCCAACTAATGAGGAAGTGCTAAGTGAACTTTCCCAACTAATGAGGAAGTGCTAAGTGAACTTTTCCATTTAATGAGGAAGTGCTAAGTGAACTTTCCCAACTAATGAGGAATTGCTAAGTAAACTTTCCCAATTACATAGGAATTGCTAAGTGAACTTTCCCAAACAAATAAAGGATTGTTGAGTGGATTACCTCTGTTAAATATATATGTTTTCCCTTTAATAAACAACCTTGGGTAATGATAGGAGTATGTTCCTTTATGTTTCTTCCTTTCATTAACATGAAAATCAAGTAAGTATTATGACATTTGATGTACATGGATTATAAATAATCCGTTGATGGATACTTAGAAAAGTATCAGTTTGCTTTGGACTTCGATTCTAGGATAATGATATATGGAACAAGTAATGTCTTAAATAAAAGAAATACCTTGTGCATGTGTACCCTTGGTGGTAACAACAGAGAAATTAATATGATAAGGATGAGATGTGTTCACTACTACAGAAATCCCATTTGGCGTCGGTCTTTTAACCCCATTTGGCGTCGGTTTCCGACCGACGCCTATGTGGGCGCCGCTAAAGGTCGAACACTTCGGCGTCGGTTTTTTAACCGACGCCTATTTAACCTATAGGCGTCGGTCTTTTAGTAGATAACCGACGCCACAAGGGTTCGCGCCACAGAAAACGGCGTCATCTAGGGCACTTTCTGCGTCGGTGATTTACTAAAAGACCGACGCCTATATTCCATGTAGCGTCGGTCTTTTAGTTGATAACCGACGCATAAAGTGTCCTAGATGACGTTGTTTTCTGTGGCGCGAACCCTTTTGGCGTCGGTGATATACCAAACGACCGACGCCTGGTTGTTTAAATAGGCGTCAGTTCGATACGAATATCCGATGCCATTTCCAGGACTGCTTTGGCCACATCAGGCGTCGGTTATCTATAAATAACCGACGCTGTATGTCTTTGCTGACGGTTTTCCTTAAATAACCGACGCCTATTTATATATATATTTTTTTTCATATCAGTTTGCAGGCCTGCTGTGGCTGGTCAGCAGGATGAGAACCTGCAGTTCAGTTTTCTGAACTGCAGGTTTACGACATCCATTGATATCAGCCTACAAACAGGCCACAAACCTGCAAAAGTCACAAGCAAAATTCTACACAAGTACATACATTCAGACATCAATTCAATTCTCACATTCACACATATAGAAACATTCAAATACATGTATTAACATTCAGAAATATTTATTTACAAAGTATCATTCATTATCGCTATCAACATCCCAATTATATCTTACAGTTGCCACTGCTTGTATGGCTTTTGCCCATTCTTCTCTTACTTCATTTAATGCTTCCATCGTATATGGAGCATGTATATTTTTTAAGCGTTTACCTGTAGTGTTTTCAGTTTTAAACACCTGCAAAGAGAATGATGTATATATATAAGTAATAATATAAAAATAAGATAAGATTGATATATTTCATACTAACTAATGAGACTATATATAATACCTCATGTATGGTATCGATGTCCAATGCGGCATATTTGATAATCATCTGCATAAATCGCATCACATAGTATGCGCATGCCCAACCATTGTCTTGTGTAGCACACTATAAATTGAAACATACAAAATAATACAACTAAGCACAATTCACATCAATAATATATATATTCGAATCGGGAACTTACTTGTACGTTCTGCCAATTTATTGGCTGGTTCTTTTTCCTTGGGACCGTTCCTCCAACCTTTTTGAATGCATCTAAATCCCTACATGTTAATATAACACAATAAATTGCATAAGTAAATAGTAATGTAATAAAAGATGTTAACGGATATAAAAATGAAATATTTCTCACCAGAATAATGGCATTCTCATTACGTGTCCAATTTTAGTGTTCAATGTACTCCCCGCAGGATCTAGATAATAAACAGTGAATGTCCCGGGGACAATAACTAGTAACTCCCAATGTCTACCGCTAGAAGTAAGAAGTTAACAATTAATAACTCAAAATGCAAAATAAAAATGGAATTTTCTTAAGTCCAAATTATAAATAAAGTAAACTTACTTGACATTGAATGGAGCTATTATTATCGTCTTCTTTTGCTGACCAAAAATTGTAAAAGCATCTATACAGTATTGTTGAACATTATCAGGGTCTTTAGCTACCAAACTAATCAATGATGGAATCAAAAATCCCACATGATCAAATGCAAATTGTTTGCAATGATCTTCGACTAGGTAGCTGCAAAACATATAGGCGTATGCATTAATATATAAGAAACCAGATCACCGGATCTTACATAAGGTATAAGGATGTATAAACAAGATCTCACCTTATCCATGTCTCTATCATTGATGTATTCAGCCAATCATACATAAACAACTCAATAATATCTTGTATAAATAAAGAGCTATCGTATGATTGACCTGCATAATCTGCATCTAAAGAAATAATTATAGGGCAATGTACATTATGTGCCCGTAGCCAACATGCCATTCCCCTACAAGCAGGACCTAACGGGTATGTTAGGTCAGTTGGAACCCAATCGGGTAATGCGGGAAGTGGAAGTGGAGGCCTAGGTGCTCCTGGTGTCTTCTTTTTAACCTGTACATATAATTTCAGATCAGTTGACATCATATATACACATTAACAGTCTAAATCAATGTAAATTTATCTTACAATTTCAGTCGTGTAAACGACATCTGCTTTGGGCCACAATATCACCCCGCCTTCTGCATCAGCAAGTCTATCAATATCCGGGTGGGGATATGGCAATGTAGCTTCTCTCCAATCGGGTAACACACGTATCGGGCTCACACGAACGTAGCCCTGTGGCATTGGAGTCCCGTGAAACATTGCCCCAGGAAGGGACGGGTAAGCCTGCGCCTCTGCAACAACGTAGTCTTGCATTCTTAAGCGGCATGGCTTCAATGCCTACAAATTTACGTAAAGAATATTATACATATATACATATCATCTTGAAAACATAACAACTTGAAAAGACTAACTACAATGCCATAAACAATACTTACAACAGACGTGCTAGGCGATGGGTCTCCAGGATTACTCGCAGTCTGTGCATCAGGAGAAGAGTGGGTCGCCATAGGCGTATTGGAAGCCTGAGATGCCTGCCACCGCAGCAATTCTTCCTTGACCTTCTCAGCAACTACATCGTTGATCTTCTTAGCAACTAAATCCTCAACTCTCTTATTCTCCTATACATGGATAAAAGAAACATTAGCTTCTTATTAATGAATTTCCTTTTGCAGTAACATTCTAAAAAAAGAATAGGTTACCTCTTCTTGAGAAAGTCCCGCTCTGGGTTTGCGCTGGGATGGCCCAAAGAATGCTTTGATGCCAACACCAGCGCCGACACCTCTAACACGTCCAGGATGCTCTGGGTTACCCAGAGCAACTGTCAATTCATCCCTTGTGCCCTGAGGGATGAACGTGCCTTGTTTCCTCTGCTCGTGCAGCTCCCGCTAATCACCATAAACAGAAATTGGTAAGTTAACACCACAAATAATCAATATTCAAACAATTTCTCTAAGAGTGTTATTTTACCATTTTTGCAGCCGCCTCACTAGTTACAGGCTTCTTTATTTCACCCTTCTTGTTTTGCCTTCCAGCTATCTAGATATCATGGCGAGGCATGGGTGTGGCAGACTCCTGAGTAGGAGCAGACTCCTGAGTAGCCGCAGACTCCGCCTGTAGTCTTTGGCGAATGCTTGCATAGCCTTTTGGACCCATAGTGTGGTCATGCACATTCAGTGCACGCCTTGCTTTTTGTGCGTCACTGAGGGCCTAGTTAGTATGCACATTAATGATTTGGTTAGTAGCACTAAATGCTAATCTTGAATAGGTGAATACAATGTATATTAATTAAATTGGGAGTGACGCCTAATACCTTGAATTCTTCAGATTTTCTTAAAGCAACAAAATTGTCCCAATCTTATTTGTCCAAGAAGTTCCATTGTTCAAGGGCTGACTTCTTCTTCTTATCACCCTCTTTTATGTATTCTCTGTTCAGATTTGTCCTATAATTCCTAAGCATCTTTCCAGCGCGTTGCATCACATTTTTACGATGCAACTTCTCATCCAATGCAAACAGATTCTGTAAAATAGAAATGTTATTAACTAGTATCCAAAATAGAATTGCAAATAATAGAATTTGTAATCTACAAAATAGAATTGCAAATAATAATAACTCACGCATAAATCCTTCCATATCAAGTCTTTTTTCCCTTGAGGAACTTTATGCCAATTGTCATACTTAACACCACAATGGCTCCGAGTGGTACACCCAAGATAGTTCACAAAATTATTGCGGTTCACTCCAATTGGATTTCCTCCATTATCAAACTCCACCACCAATTTGGATCCACTACCACTTAGCGCTAATAACTTCTTCAACAGAGTGATGCCCCTTTTCTTGTTAAGTGTTTGGTGTTGCACATCAAGTTGCTCCAGTGCTTCAGTGGGTACAGGTGCATCAACCTAAAATTTGACAAAAATAAAACACACTAAATTAGCCCAATATAGAAATATAGGATATATGACATAACTAGAAGATAATGAATTTTATAGAAATACAGGATATGTTTTTAGAACTTACATTAGTATCCTCGCCATGCTCGTCATGGACAACATGCTCATCATGGACATCATGCTCATCATGGTCAGCCATCTGAAAATGTCATTAAAAAGGCAAACATTTAGCATTTCTATTAACTAGAAAAAGGCAAACATTTAGCATTTGTATTAACTAGAAAAAGGCAAACATTTAGCATTTGTATTAACTAGAAAAAGGCAAACATTTAGCATTTGTATAAACATACATGTCTCTAAAATTGTGATCTTTTATCAATTAACAATCCTTCATTGTGATCTCCGCGCACATATAAGTCATCATTAGCTTCAATATTTTGTGGAGTTGGCAACCCAACTGAGATTGGACTGGAGTCATCATACTTATCATAGTACTCTTCTTCATCTATAGGATCTTCAATGAACTGTCTTTTACCATGAAGAACAACCGACCATTTATCATTTGCAAGATCATCGATATAGAATATTTGTTTCGCCTGTGATGCCAATATGAATGGTTCACCCTTCTCGCCAATCTTTTCAAAGTTCACCAAAGTGAAACCCAATTCATCCACTATAACTCCTTTGGTGTTATCAACCCAATTACATTTAAAGAGCGGAATTTTGAAATCTATGTAGTCAAACTCCCAAATGTCCTCAATGACACCGTAATATGACATTTTAGCTTCACGTGGACTCTTATCCTTTGCACTTGCAAAGTACATAGTCGACGCTTGAAGAGTGACTCCACTATTTTGGACGACACTCTTATCATCTTGGCGCTTTGTGTAATATGTGAATCCATTAATGTCAAACCCTTCATAAGACATAACATTCGGTTTTGGTTTAAAGGTGAGGCATTTGATAGTTTCTGTAATATCATTTGGTGTTTGAGATAGTTGATGTAAGACTTTATCTTCAAACCACTTAGTAAAAGTCTTATTATGCTCTCTAGCAAGCCACATTGAACTTGCTCGAGGATGTTGTCTCTTTATGAAATTGGTATGTTCCTCAATATAAACACTCACTTCGTCCATATTGTGTAAAATATACAAGTGAGCTTGTTCCAACTGCTCATGGCTGATTACTTTCACCCGTGATCCCAAAATTCCTTTGCCCTCCTCAATATTCTTGTCATTATCAGGAGTGTCATTACCACTGAAAAAGTCATTGCAAAAATCCATAACCTCTCTCGCCACATAACCTTCAATAATACTCCCTTCAGGCCGATAACGGTTTCGAACATCACCTTTAAAAACACTCATGTATCGTTCAAAGGGATACATCCAATGCAAGAAAACTGGTCCCAACATTTTCACTTCCCTAGTCAAGTGGACAACAAGATGTACCATGATATCAAAGAACGAAGGAGGGAAATACATCTCAAGCTGACATAGGGTAACAACCACTTCTCTTTGCAAATTATCGAGAGTATCAGGGTCAATAACTTTGCTGCATAGACTGTTGAAAAAGAAACAAAGTCTGGTAATTGCAAACCTTACATGCTTCGGCAATATAGATCGAATTGCCACGGGCAATATTTGTTGCATTAGAGTGTGACAATCATGAGATTTAAGACCTATCAACTTCAGATCTTTCATTGATACCAATCATGTGTTTCCTTGCCGATATTGACGACTCAAATTAGTGAGTGACGACTGGTTGTAGATGGATTGGATGTGTGGGTTACCGACCCACATGGAAATAAAAGGCTACTATATAACGACGTGCAATTTTGATGGAGTCAAAATTGCTGTAATATATTTCAGTCAAAGATTCTGTCAACTAACTATATGTTGATTTTCAGGGTGCCCATATAAAGGCAATGTAATTAGTGCCTTTTATGATAACATGTCGTTACTTAGAGTGGAAAATTTTAAGACTTTAGGGGGGCCATGGCCCCAGCCGCCCCCCTGTTCTTCCGCCATTGGCGAGGCTGGAACAGGGAGGCAAGGTTTCGGGGTAGAAATAGAAAGGAGAGAGGAAGGGAGAGGAAGAGAAGAGGAGGAAAGAAAGGAGGCAAGGCAAAAAATTACGGTTCCATCAAGGGAGGTCTCGAGTGGTAGGGGACCGTGTTTCCTTGTAACGCATGCATTATATAGCAGGGTCACGACTCTCCTAACCCTTGCAACTGTTTTTTGGTACCTACTTGAGCTTAACTGTTATTCATCCCGCACTCAAGGCCGGGCCAATCATTTATGTTGATGTTGACAGCAATGTCTAGCCATTGAGGCTTTATTACATCGAATTGAAATGCATGAAGCAAAGAGAGGGAGTGTTTAGCCAATGCATCCGAAACATTGTTCAGGGCACAGGGAATGAGCTCCCCTGTAATATATTTATAAGGAACTTCTATACATATCTAATCAACAAATCAGTAATTAACTAAGTATTCATCAATACTTACTATTAATCAGTATCTTTAATCATTAAAATCGGCAAGCAGATCAGTTATTGTAAATAACAAACTATGAATTGTTGAATTAAATTAATCACTAAAGAAATACTAACCAGTAGTATCAAACATTAATCACTGAAAGCAGCAAGGAAATCAGTAAAACTAACCAGTGTTGTAGAAACAGGACGCCGGGCGTCAGCAGGAAGAAAGGAAGGAGCTAGGGCAGGCAGGTGGGCAAGTAGGAGGGCACCAGGCATGGCGGCGGCGCCGGTTCTCAGGCGTGGCGGCGGCGCAGCGGATGGAGCAGCAGGGCGGGCAGCAGGTGGCTGGAGCAGCAGGGCGGCGGCGCAGGCGGTTAGAGCAGCAGGCGGCGGAGGCGGAGAAGAAACACGCCGGAGAAGAAGGGCGCCGGAGAAGGGACGCCGGAGATGGAGCGCCGGAGAGAAGCGCCGGAGAAACTAGCAGCAGTAGCACAAAATCGCCGGAGAAATCGCCGCAGCAGAGAAATAGGGAAATCGCAATGAAACAGAAGAAAGGGGAAGAGTCGGGCGATCGCGGGCTATAAGTTCTCAAATGGCATCGGTTGTTTACAACAACCGACGCCTAAACATCTTTAGCGTCGGTTGTTTGAAAAAACCGACGTCTAATTGGATGATATTTTCATGAAATTATATGGCGGGAACCACTTTCCGCGTCGGTTATACAAGGATAACCGACGCTGAAAGTGACACTTTTCGCGCAAATTTTCATCGCACATAGGCGTCGGTTTCTACGTATATAACCGACGCTGCAAATGACACTATTGTTTTTGATCGAAATATGGATTTCGCGGGCGACTTTACGCTTCGGTTTGTTATAAACAAACGACGCTTAATACAAAGCGGTACCCGTGTCTGGCTGGTCTTCGAATATAGATGTCGGTTTGCTTAAACAACCGACGCCTTATATGTTAGGCGTCGGTTTTCCTTAATAACCGATGCCCAGAAAAGTGACACTGAATGCTATTTCTGTAGTAGTGGTTCTTAACATATATGATGAATACCAAAGTAAGGATTCTGGTATCTGAGAAATAATAAATGATTTATGTTGGTTATCTATATTGGCCAACTGTGAAATCAAACTAGTTATACAAAATAATATGGACATCATATGTTAGGGGTTTATGCTCTGCATAAACATAAACATTGATAAGGTTGAACTAATGGAAGGAACAATTGTAATTGGTGGAAAAGTTTATCAAGATAAAAGTATTTCCTTAGAATAACCCTGTGTGGAAGGACTTTGTGTGGATTAAATATCTATGGTATCTCCATTACATTAAGATGTTATGTGGAGACTTTATGGTATGATAAATGATTAAAATTTGTCTCTCCTTTTCCTGGGATTTTGGGGACGAAATCCTTGTTAGGGGTTTATAACTTGTAACAAGCCTGACCTGGGTTATGAGGTAATCCTATTTTTTTTGGCTAATAAAGTTGCTTAGAACTCTAATATAATCCTCTAAGGAGTTTTTTCATCATGTAACACACTTATGTTTCACGTTTGGTCCTGATTGAATGTTGTTTGAGCAATGTTCCTTTATTTTGGACCAAAGTGCAATTTACCCAAGTTGAGGGGTTATAATGCAAAATTTCACATGTTGAATTTACCACATGTGTTTTAAAATCATAAAAGAAAGAATGATGCTAAGTGGTGGCTTGTGGAAAGCCTAAAGTCCAAGTTTGAACTTGTTTGAACAATGCTGGAGCATTGTGCACCAATTTTTGTACAAATTGCAATTTACCCAAAATGTGGGGTTAATATGAAAATTAACACATATAGAGTGTTCCTAATCCCTCCTATAATCATGTAGAGGAGATATAAAGGAGGATACGCCATGCTTGATTCCATTATGAATGATGGTAATCTTGGTGAAGAAATGACCAAGAAAAGGGTTAAATTTGAAAGCTTAACTTGAGTTGTATCAACTTGAAAAGCTTATATATGAGTGCCTATCAGCCAAAGAGCCCACGGAGGTGTCTCATATCATTTTGTGAACTCTTGGAAAAGTCCATATCGTGCAAAGCACCACAAAGAGGTGGTTTGTGTCGAGTTACAACTTCCTTAACAAAGTTGTATCGGGTTGTGCAAAAAGTGATCAATTAATTGATATATTTTATTCAAAAAGATAAGTAATGGAAGAATTTGCATCTCTATATGATTATAAACTTTTTTGCAAGACAAGATAAATTATTATGCATTCTTGGACATGTGTCACCCATGCATGAACACGTGCCACCTACTAGTTCAGAATAATGACACCTCATTTTTATCTTCCATCATGTGCAACAAGTATATATACCCCTAGTTTCACCCCTTAGTGCACTTTTGCGACCCTTACCACCCTCCTACCCTAAGGTATCGTTCATAGAGATTCCATATCGTGAAGGGATGATGTGTTATCAAGCATGGGCCTTAGGATATCGCCCATGGCAGGATCATATCGCCCAAGTAGGTGATATCGACCATATAGGGTGATATCGGCCATAGTGGAGTGGTTTGAGTGGAATATCATGCAAGTGAGTGTCATATCGTGCATGGGTGGTGGCATATCGTGAAAGATCAGTATGGTATCATTCAAGGGTGCTAATGAGAAAATAGGAGCTCATACTTGACCCTAAGGTGAGGCCATGATCATCTTCAACCTTGGATTGAAGCATGATGTTAGGGTTTTGATCTTCCTTTCTTTTCTTCTTCACCAATTGCTTATCCATGGTGATTCCTTGTATATGAAGGATTTATGAACGAGCCTTGTACTTTTCATAAGTCATCTTCAACCTTAGGAACACAGAGCCTTGGATCTTGGAGCTTTGAAGTGGTTCTTAAGGCGGGTTATATAACTCGAACTCAACCATGTTATTATTCATCACCTAAATTGTTGTATTTAATGATCTACTTTTATTTCCAAATTTTCCTGAAATAGTTGATGAAACTATGGGTTCTAGTAGTTTCTTAGACCTGTTGACATGAACTATAATAGTTGGAACAAAGGTCTAGAGCTTGAAGATGATGATATCACCTTATAAAAGTGAGATCGGGTGCATGCACACAAGCAAGCACCCCTAACCTGATATGATGATGCACCTATTTCACTAAAATGATATGAATAGGTTTGTAAACCTTATTGAACGATATGGGGGTGTAGTATACACCTGTTGCACGATAGGGAGTTAAGTATAGACTCCATGCATGATACAAGGTCAATTGTATACTTGTAAGTTGATGTGAAACCCTAATTTGGGTAACCAAATATGAGTAAAGAATAGCAAGTGCTATTGCACGATATGGTAGCCCGATACACAACCCTAGATGATGTCTAGCCCGACATGGTGATGGCTTAATAACTCATGCACGACATGGGTAACACATACAAACACCTTTATCCCGATATGAATGGTGTGTATATACTTCTAGCCCGATATGGTGAGTGCTCATATACTTACAACCCGATATGATGAACATATGCACACTTCTAACCCAAGATACCTTGTAAAGGAGAGGTCAAGACACTCTTAGGAGTGATAAGAGTAACACCAAGTTATGGTGTGGCTAATACCTTTATAGGCGAAACACCTAAAGTGGTGGATAATGGACAACCTTATATCAACAGTGCCTTAACCCGAGATGAGTCCATATCATTGATGATAGTTGGGTGATTCAAGTGTATGACTTATGGTCAATACTTTACAAGATTAATATGATGGGATAGTGGATAAAGTATTTGGATGGGAAATACCCTAATACAAGGTAAGTTGATGAACTTAAGTAAGTTAAAAGTGATGAGGGAAGTGATACCCCAAGGTATGGTAAATATCACATCCAACACTTTAAGGTTGCTACACCTTCATGCATCTTAAATCCAATATGTATGGATGAGTAACACATGAAATGCGTCATGCCAATTGTTACATTGAAATGTAATGCATTTAATGCACTTTGATAAGTGTAGGCTAACATACCTTGAGAAAGGGTTAAGCCAAAACAATAAAGTATGATGTAATCAATATCCTAGAGAGGATGAGAGACAAACTCATATCTTGTGTTGGTAATCATTTAATGATAAATGTTGAGAATAAATAAGTATGATTGGATACTTATGATAGCAATGTATGCTCCTAGATGTGTGGAGCAATGAATTAGGGTTTGGATCAATAAAATAAACATGAAACCATAATTGGTCATAAAGGGGAAACCCTAATCCCAATGATGGGATGTTTGTGATTCTCTTATTGCATAAGCCTTGAAAGGCATGATAAATACTTGTATAACAAGTATAATGAATTATGGCTTTGTGAGCCATATTAATAAGTTGTTTCCTAGTGAGAGGTGACAAGATGTGTTATGGCTTTGTGAGCCATGAGGATATTTGTTGCCTAGTGAGAGGTGACAAGATGTGTTATGGGCTTTGTGAGCCATGAGAATAAGTTGTTGCCTAGTGAGAGGTGACAAGATGTGTTATGGCCTTGTGAGCCATGTGATAATTTGTTGCCTAGTGAGAGGTGACAAGATGTGTTATGGGACTTGTGAGCCATGTGAATAAGTTGTTGCCTAGTGAGAGGTGACAAGATGTGTTATGGCTTTGTGAGCCATGAGAATAAGTTGTTGCCTAGTGAGAGGTGACAAGATGTGTTATGGCGTTGTGAGCCATGTGATAATTTGTTGCCTAGTGAGAGGTGAAAAGATACTTAATGGGCCTTGTGAGCCATGAGGATAGTTGTTGCCTAGTGAGAGGTAACAAGGTGTTTATAAAAGTCTCATGTAAGAAATGATAATGTTCAAAATGAACTAAGAAATGGAAACTTAGTAATATATTGATAATAATAAATGGATACAATAATAATAATGAAATCTTGATCATATATGCTTTATGCTTATAGCCAAATAAGGGCTATAGTGTTTGAAATATATGAGAGGGATACTTATTTATAGAAAGGATGTGAATAAGCATGATGGATTGGCCAAGGTATAATGCCTAGTAAAAGTGATGTGGTATTCAGTGATGTTTGCACAGGATAGGCATAGTCCAATGCCTGAAATAGTTGCACAGGATTGGCATAGTCCAATGCCTGGATATAATATGATGATATATACTCATATGACTGGTACAATTAAGTATCTGGTTAGCAGATTGGCTGAGGCCAACAAATAGAAATGAGAATGATTCATGGATGACATACCATGATAATGAGTTTCACTCGATAAGCTTGAGATGCTGAATAGTATGATGAGTAAATGATATTCATGTTCTTCCCATTCCTTATAAAGAGAATAAATGACTTACTGCTCTATCATAGATAGTTGCAATGCTTTAAAAGATGAGAATATTCTAAACTACTTATCTTCTGCTCAGTTTTATACCATTTAAACTGTGATAATAATATTGTTGGTGGAGAGTTATATCTCTCGCTGGGATAATTGTCTCACCCCGTGGGATCCACATTTTTTTAGGTGGACGTGTACGAGGGGGATTGAGACCGTATTGTGGAGGAAGAACATCAGCAACAGGGACAACAATGACAGCTTAGGTTGAGTGTACTGCCTGTCGTGTCTCGTAGATAGTAGTCTTATGTGTCGTCTCTATACTCTCAGGTCCTTGGAGTTGGTCCATACTGATTTTATGATAATATGAGGATTTTGGCCTTAATGCCTCGAGGTTTTATGTTGCTTCAGTATTTGTTTTGATAGAGCAACTTCTATATGTTATCCTCGAGAAAATATGGTACAATGTATGTACAATGTGAACAATGATGCATATAAAGTTTTGGTTCTTCCTTAAAGAGTTTTCCTAGAAATGGATCTCTTAGAAAAATGGTTTTAATTTTTAGTGATTTTTGTTAATCCGTTGTTTATGTTTATTCTGCTTAATTAATGACGATTTGTTTGTCGATCGCCACAAATAGCCCTCGCCATCAATTCGGAAGATTGCAGCGTACAATATTCTAGTGGGTCAAGATCCTGAAATCCTCTGAGTCATGGACCAGCTAGGGCTGTCACCCACAACTTAGATCATTCAGGTAGGCAACTTTTGCCAATTGCATCATATGCAACTCTTGAAAGATGTCATATGCAACTCTTTTCCATGATCACCTCCATGCCTCAAGGTGTTAGATCCTATCTAGGTCACCTTGTTAAGTCCAACCCAAAGCCAACATGATGAATATGCACCCTGCTAAGGCAGACCCACATATTCATCCTTCACGCTTCCACGAGATAGACAGTGCACCACGCTAGGGCGTGCCCACACTTGGCTGATAAAGTTTTTCACGTGTGCCGCAATTGGAAGGCATCTAAAACTTTAATATTTAATGAGGGATTTGGTTTTTATAGGTACATATACATATCCAATCACTGTATCATATACATTCTATATCCCACAGAAAACATGTGAAATGATAAAAGCGATGATTATGGCCATCCTAATGTGATTCCTTGAGCCAAGAGGAATCATAGTCATCTAGGTATACATCACATGCAACCTATCGATGATGAAGTGTTATAGCCGTCCGAGTTGATCAACTCATCACATGAATGACCTGCTCATCCTAGTCGGTCGTCTGGGTCCCACCATCCGATCGGTTGGCTCCTCCAACCGATCGGTTCGCCTAGTCGTCATGCCTCTTCTCATGGTCGCCACCTGATCGTCTTGCTCCTCGAACCAGTCGTCTGGATCGCCAACCGATCGGTTCACTCCTTGAACCGATCGTCTCAGTCGTCGTTAGGTTATCTGCCATTTTTTGACATAACAGGAAATAAAATATCTATCCTATTTACATTTAAATTGGGAAACCCTGAGTTACATTCAGGGGAAGCAAAGGTAGGAAAGAAATCTCGAGTTATCTCAAGTTACATCAGGAATAGGAGATAGGGAATCAGTGCGCAGACTGAGATGCAAGCAACCACATTCAACCAAGCACACATACATAGGGTTTTATTGGCCATAACCATGCTATACATCCACCACAAAAATCATTTAAGGGCGACGCGTATCGAGTGCATTCATATTACATATCATATATGTATATTAGGATTTGTGGATTTAGGATTGGACATGCATAAAGCCAATTTTATTCGCATCGTATGCAATAAATAAAGGTGAATCGATCATATCGATTATCCTAAAGTATAGAGTAGTTGACGTGGCTTTGATGCCACTGTTGGGTTTTAGGGGAGACAGAAAAGGCAGCGGAAACAAAAATTTTCTTCTCCCAAACCTAGAATAAAGGAATCGCGTCAATGTCTATACAGTAGGAAGGATGGTTTGTAGAGACATACCTTGTCCCGAGGCTTGCTTGGCGATGTTACCTCGTGGCTTGCACGGTCTTCACCTCTGGTCTTGGACGGTGTATGTGCCGCTCTTTGTCTCACCGGGACTGTCGAGATTGACAGTTATCCTCCGAGCGGCAGAAGTCTCACGCCTCTGAAGTAGTCCACACGGACCACCTGGAACTCCAATTTCTTTGTCCCACAAGGAATCAGAAGGAGTCGCACCCTCCTGTCAGCATATTAGTCACCGACAGACTCTCCTACAACCGGTTACTTTTCTGTAGTTGTCTTTCCCTTTTTGTGCCTCCCTTATCAGGTAGCACTTGCTTGGGCTCTCTCGGTTACCACAACCAGAGAGAATGACAACTTTGCAGAGCAATTGGTGTTCTGAGTTGTTGTTTTTGAGAAGCCCCCAATACCCCTATATATAGGAGGGTCATGGGATAGGGTTCTCTACCCTGGGCAATGCGGGATTAAAGCAGGAGTAGAAGGGTTTGAGATTTTCAGCAAAAACAACCAACTGCGCTAGCTGAACCGATCGTTTCACACCCTAAAATGATCATTTCGGGCCCTGAGCTGATTGTTTGGGACCTGAGCCGATTGTCTGGTGCTCTGAGACGATCGGTTCATGCCTAAACCAATTGGTTCATGGTCCTGATCCAACTCAAATTGACTTTCATATTTGTTTCCAACTAATCAAACATTAATCCTTGTCCAAATCAAATTTGTACAAGCGAAATAAATTGTATTTGAAAAATAGTCTTCTGACTTTCCAAATGATCTTGGTTGGTCCACGAATTGGCCGATTCAACAATTGAGTCGATCGTTTCATGGCACATGAGCCGATCGTCTCACCAGTTGAGCCGATCGGTTCACCAACCTGAGCCGATCGGTTCATCCAATGAGTCGATCGGTTGGGGCAGCAAACTATGCAAAATCAGTCAATTGTAGTTTCAATCAATCTGATACCCTAATCAATCGGTCCAACACCTTGAACACTATGATATTGAGCTATCAATTTATTGAGTGTTTAATTGAACTACTAAACTCCTTTAGTAATCAATCTAAACATCGTTTGTGGATAAACTCCTCTTCTAGGTTAAATCCTTTGTATGTGACCATGTAGGTCCATTTCAAATTGGCAGTGAAAGTCCATAAAATTTATGACTTCACAAGCAAAGAGCGGTGCCTAGTCACACATCAGTGCTACCCAAGTGAAATAGAAAGTTGGAGAACAACTTTCAATCCTACAACCCGTGAATGGTGTTACAGTGAATGTATAATATCACTGATATCACGAATGAACTCAAGGCATGGAGCAGTCATCCTATCAATGTTCATTCACTTTCTTGATCTCAGAGTAGATTGGAGGAGATATGTATGACATCAATATCACATACTGATTCACACATGTGTGCACACGCCTATCTCAATCCTACTCATCAAGTGGCCATGGATATCAAACTCCCTCAAGAGGGACAAATCTCATATCCATCACTCACCCCTCAAAAGCCCCATGTGTCAAAACTACCCAATCATCACCTTTATAACAACCCATATTTCATGACTCTGTTTGATGATGTCAAAGTGTACCCAACGACATGTGTTGAGTGTAGTGATTTCAGGTCAAAGAATCACACTCACCACCATCACTTTGAGAACTGACTGTAACTACCATGTCATGGTTCCATGTGTCAAACTCACGGTGGGTCTGTCTGGTAAACATGTTCTCCAACAAGTCCTATGTGTTTGATTTGATATCTCTATATCATGACTAATGAGATTCTGTCGTCAACCAACACCACAATCTAGCCTTGTGTGTCATTTTTGTCTATCTACCTTCCACAATGACATCCGACTAGGGACATAATAAGAATGTACAAACTCTTAGCATCCGTATGATCTCATCGTTCAGGTCCTCAACTTGAAAGCATACGTCATCGAGTACTATCATTCTCTAGACATTCAATCTGTTCTATCATTATCTCATATGACTGAACCAGAAAGAATTGGAATCTTGCCTTTGATGTTTATCAAATCAATCTTAATGTATCCCACCAATCATCCCATGATTGGCTCTCAGGGCATACATACCAACAATATTTTCACCAAGATACTTCCTAAGACACACTTTGCTACACTGGTGGACACTGGGCGTGTTTGACATCTATGCTCTAACTTGAGGTGGAGCATTAGTATATATACTTTATGCATTATCTTGTGTTGTGAGTTTATTTGTGTTATGGCATGTTGTGAGTTTTGTTATGTGATTTACACTTGTCCTATCTTTAGCTTTTCTTTTATCCCATATTGCCTAGTTCTGTATCTCCCTTACTCTCTTGTACTATAAGATAAAGTGCATTATAATTTTTGTAGACATATCAAATAAAGGTTTTGCAATGTACAATGATGATGATACTAATTGGAAACATTCCTTTCCAAACTGGGCACATTGTATGAAAATTTGGGTGCATTGGTATTACATGGAAGAAGAAAGATAAGAGGAAGACAAAGAAGAAGAAGAAGATGATGATTATGATGATAATGATGATGATGATGATGATGATGAAGAAGTTGGCACATTACCCACATCTACTAGTAGTGCACCCACATTTAACGGATGCATTACTAGTAGAAGTGGGTGCATTTCACTAAAAAATGTGCCCATTTCTAGTAGAAGTGGGCACATTTCCTTCAGATGTGGGCACATTACTAGTAGATGTGGGTGAATTTTACATTTTAATGGAATAAACCACATTTGAGTGGAATGCACCCACTTTTACTGCAATACACCCACATTTGAGTGAAGTGATCCCACTTCTACTATTAATGCACACACACTTTAATGCATCCATTGCTAATAAAAGTGATTATATTTCACTCAAAAGTGAGAACATTGCTAATAGAAGTGGGCACATTCCATATAAATGTGGTCACATTACTAGTATAAGTAGGTGTGTTCTATATTTTAATAGAATACGACCACTTCTACTTGTAATACATGCACTTTTGAGTGGAATGCACCCAATTTTACCTGCAATACACGCACATTTGAGTGAAATATGCCTGCTTCTACTAGCAATGCATCCACATTTTAATTGGTGCAAATCCATTAGAAGTGTGGACATTCCACTCAAAAGTGGGCAAATTGCTAGTAGAAGTGGGTTCTCATACTGCTCAAATATGGGCCTATTAAGCATTTTACTAGTAGAAGTGGGCATTCTGTAGTTTAATAGAATGCATCTATTTTTACTAGTAATGAACCCACATTTGAGTGGAATGCGCCCAATTCTACTAATAATGCACCCACATTTGAGTGAACTACGCCCACTTCTACTAGAAATTCAACCATATTTTAATAGATGCATTACTAATAAAAGTGAATGCATATTCAACTCACACATGGATGCATTCTACTCAAATGTAAGTGCATTATCAGTAGAAGTGGGTGTATCACACATTTTAATAGAATGCACCCACTTCTACTAGAAATAAATCTACATTTGAGTGGAATGTGCCAACTAATAATGCACCTACATTTGAGTGGAATGCGCCCAATTAAATTAGTAATGCATCTAAATCTACATTTTAGTGGAATGCATCCAATTCGTTTAGTAACACATCTGTATTGTAATGGATACATTGCTAGTAGGAATGAGTGTATTCTACTTCTATTAGTAGTGTAAAAAAAATTTATAATTACTTCCCTCCTCTTACATTTTCTTTCCTCTTCTTTTCTTTTATTCTCTAATTACTCCTCCTATTTTATTCTTTTTTCTCTCCCAAAAAATGCAAATAATACTCACATTTATATTTTGTATTTTTTTTCAAAAGTATGTCACATTAGACTTGTTTTAATATTTTTTAACAAATCTATTCATTTTTATTTTGTCAAATAAATTTATAGGATAAATTATATAGTGTTTTCTTACTTATCTCTTCTTTTACCCCCCCCCCCCTAAAAAAGCAAAAGAAAAAACATGAAAAACAATAGATAAGGGGGGAGAAAATGGTTGGGGCAGTTGTATGGTAGCGGATCACATGGTTTTTAGGCACATAAAAAATAAAACTAAACTCTTTAAGGGCTATCCCACCATAGTTGCTCACGTAGTGGAAAATGCTAGAGAAAGGTGTAGGTTTAGTTGGCAGTGTGTTAGGAAGGGCGATGGATTGCTACCAATGCTATCAATTGCTGCTCAATTGTAGTGTTTCAATGTGAAGAAGCACCAATGGTAGCATATCTAATCGATCCATTATTCCATTACACACGATGATTTCTCTGTGAATTTAACATGTGATTCCCGGCATACGGGTAGTTGGGAGGGGGCTGAGGTCTACACTATCACAGTGATGTGGCTTCCTGTCAGGGGGTTCTACAAAAAAAGGAGCATAAGTTGGGGGTATGTTTCTCACACTGTGGTAGACTACAAAGGCACCAACATGATAGTATGAATGATACCATACACCAATCATGGAATAATCAGCCAGACAGGCACCACTGGAAGGCAGAGTAGTAGTTAGTTGGTTACTTGATATGCCTTTCTCTTCCAATCGACCCAAAAGACTGGCCAAATTAGTTATCTTCAAACAGTTAAATCACACATGTCTTTTCCTTGGTCTTAGAAATACATGTATTACTTTATTAAGTAGCCAATGCATACCTAAATACTATATCAAGATTTCAATCAGGTAACACATCCCAGATGTTCCCAATTTTTTATAATTACACAAAAACTCAAAAAATTTTGGTTGTCAAAGTTTCCACCAAAATACCATTCATTTCCTAAATTTTTTATCACAGTGGTCATAGCTATCAAGGAACCGTTGGTTACCCAAATCCTAACTCCAAATGACTATAAAGCCAATAGCAATAGGACCTAGGTGTCCATCCCTAGCATGATATTATCAAATTGCAAATGTGAAAGAATAAAACTTAGCATACATGAACGGATAACAAGATAAAGACACTAATCATAATCATAACATTCAACAAGATATATAAAAGAACTTTATTTATGACAAGCTTTCAATTACATATTCAAGAGTACAATATTATAATCTTGCTCATATATATTAGGGATCTTACAACAATTATGTCTGACATATCTCACCAAGCCCATCAACTTCTAGCCATCTCTGAATCTATAAAATACTTGAAACAAGGCGGGTCAAGCACACGAGGTGATGGGTACAGGGATAAAAGATACATATACATAAGCTTTGTTTAATCTAAAAAAATTTGTATAAATAAACAAGAAAGGATAAACAAGTTAAGTACTTAACAAACTGAAAACCCATATTTTATGCCATTTTACTCCAATTATACCATCAATATCATGTATCATAAGCCTTTGATCAACTTTCCATTGGAAGGATCTGTAAGGGTGCTCAAGATTAGCTAACCGTTTTATACATGAGGGTCCTCAATAAAAAAGTCATTGAGAAAAACCCCATTTCAACATTTGTATAATGGAGTTCTATACTATGTATGTAGGTTATAAAACAACGAGACGAGACAAGCATCAAGTACATACTAGAATTCTACATGGCAATATTTGAGCAAGTAAACAAGCATACATATGTGTCATATTTCAAGTAAGAAATCCATAGTCATATAATCATTAGAGCCTGTACCAGATTAAAAGATTCATAACTTAACATATCTGTGACCCTTTATCCACAAACCGCACCTAATTAAGACAAGAGTGCATTCATGTATTAGATTCTCATCATTAAACCTGACTAACTTTATTTTGGGGTTTTGGCCAATTTAGGTTCATGGTTGGTTAATTACATGGATAATGATATTATACTCACTTAGTGGTAATCATGAATGTGGGGTTCAAGTTTCATATCATTTCAATGTTCTATTCATCTTATATGTGATCTCAAGATTCAAGTCGCTTACTTGCATTTTTGGGTCAAAAGACTCATAATAGATCAAACAAAGTCAGGGATCATCTAGACATGAGAACCAATAGTAAAAAGATGGGTTATATCAGCAAGATTATGACATAAGAAGCTTAACTAAAGTTGGATGGATGCCCCCTAGGGTCTAGGCGTCATATGTTGGATGCTAGATGGGTGATTGGATGCTCTAGAGGGGGGGGTGAATAGAGCTGAAAGCACTTAAACAAAACTCATTAAACCTTCAAGATATATGACAAGATAAGGTTGCTAAATAGGTAATTTGAGTGCAACTAAAACATACATAGCAAGGGAGAGAGAGATTGAACATGCACCAATTAGACAAGCTATTCAGAGTGGTTCCAAACTTCAAACTAGAAGTGTGTCAGTCAACTTGCCTAGAGAGGTCAACCTCTAGGACTTCCAAACTATTGTACTCTTATATTCATTCATAAGACATACAATGCATGACCAAACAAAAGATGTACCTATCCAATACAAAGAGTCTTCAACCTTACCAAGGACATACCCACTTTGCAAGAGTCTTCGTGTGGCAACACATCCCACTATCACACAGACAACGACGTGTTACGCGAAAACGTGCGGAAATCACCATAACCACAGATTATCAAAAACACAGGTTAATTAAAACCGATTGCGGAAAGCTGATAAACTGAAAAACTATTACATTCAAGTCCACATCCTGTAAGGAAACAGATTATATAAACATATACAATCCTGGATTCGTATCCACAGCTTAGAGGAACAACTGTCTAACCATCACATGAATTCATCACCTGTTATATGTACATAAAGGCCCACATCCGGTCAGCAGCAGGATATACAAAGGATCATCAGCTATACATCGTGAAACAACGTCAAAACGCTCCCAAGGACCTGAGAGTACAGGTATGACTCTAGACTCTACTATAAACCATCCAAAACAGCAGCATAACTATCGCTTGCCTTCTACTGCTGGTCTTGCTGCTCGGTCGCAACTCCGCGACCACCACCACGCCTAGATCGACCACCTAAAAGGGTGTAAACCAGCGGGGTGAGACACACAGTCCCAGTGATAAACATAACTCCCCGCCGAAACTACAAAACCTCAGAAAGATAAAGCAGATAACCGATAAGAGATATAACAAGTGTAGTTATAAATTAAAGTTGTTCATACTAGCAAGCTTACCAGGTGTACGAAAGGCATATACCCAAGTATTTCTTTATGGAACATGATTAACAAGATAAGAATTATGAGGTCTTACCACATATCATGAGGAACATATAAGCAACTGCAGAATATAACAGGATTAACTACACAAGCAAGGCCTCAATCAATGTTTCGTGTTTTTCCTTAAGCAGTAAATACTAAGAGGCTAGAATACATATTATTATGCCCTGAGGAAGTGAGCCGTACTGCTCAAATCCAACCGACGGCTGCGAAACCCATAGTCGGTTCCATACAAGGTCAAATGGAAGAGCCAGACTCCACGACCTCCCACCTAGTGGTCAGTGCACGAGAACCAAAGCAGGACCACAGTCTCATGCTTATGTGGCCTCAGCCACACGGTCAGCTCCATAGGCTACCCTTCCTCTAGCCCGCCTCGGTACAGGTCACGACGCTAGTATATCTGAGCCACGGGCCTGTTCACCGTGCTATGAGCCATGAACGCATTCATGCTCTATCACTCTAAGCCATGGGCATGTTCACCATGCTCTACATCTATACATATCCGAGTCTGCAGCCGCAGCTACACTCATTTTCCTCTCTATTTTAGGCTAGGAGAAACCTCACATATTCAACAATATGTGCTCCGGGTTAACCCACAGGAGAACCCGTTTCACCATCACCAGCTCCTGACGATGATGGATCTATGGCCAGGGCAACTACATGATATATTTCACTGTGATTAATTAGTATCTTTTATATGGATTGCAAGATTCAACCAAGTTGTATAACATGCAAACTATAACAAGAATAAACAACATGAAACTCAATATTATGCTTTTATTGTAACCAACATCATCCTGATCCATCACAAGGATCCAACATCACATGTTACCACTTGGCCTCTTGCCAATCATCTAGATCCATCTCAAGGATCATCACATTGCCATGGGATCTCAATCCCTCATCACATAGTGCCACTGCCTCTCAAGGCTTACATCATCAACATGGGATAGCGATCCTAAGAACTTTAGTCAAACACATCATACATGTTATCTCATCATCAAGAGTAATTATCGAAGCAAAGTTACCCATTATATATACCTCATAGCCTTTTACTTGGCTATGCATCACCTGCATGATTAGTATACACAATAATCATAGCTTTAACAGAAAGACCATGCTTATCAATATAAGGTGACATTAATGATTATATGCTTTATCAATCATGCCTCAACTAGTGATCATGAGCATAGGTTACATCATTAAGCAAGGAATTCTACATGCTTATCATTTCCTCAGCATTATACATAACATCAAGATGATCACATGCATATGTAAAGACATGTAAGTTACATAGATGAGTTTTACCATAACGATTACCATTAAGCATATCAAGGGTCACCATCATGACTAAACGTGATACATGCACAAGGTTTAGCATAGATGTGGTCTATTATATCATGCACATCTAGGGTTACTATCAAAACTAAACGTGATGCAAGATCAGCATATCAGTTTCTATAAGGGGAAGGACCCTCACTAAAAACATCAACTACTCTCACTAGAGGTGGTATCGGGCACCAAGAAACTAGGCCATCTCATGCGCTCAAGAGTAACGTGGAACGCCTGCCGTGCACATCTGTGCCACGCAACGCTGCGTCGTGCATCAGGGATAACGACCACAAGGCCTACTGTGCAGCCAGGGGTATCGGGCGACAGGGTGTCGCGCAACGCCCGTCAGGTGTAGGGCTATCGTCCGACACACACATGGCTATCGTGACGCCCATCACCACAAATAACTAGCAACACCTCCATAACGTCAGGGCACAACGTCACCAAGCTACATCTAAAACATGTGTCGGGCAGGGAACTCAAACAACCAGCAATGAACCCATAGTTTAGCTAAGCCTATCCATGGCATATCGGTCATCACAAAGCAAGGATGGTAGTGTGATGCCCGTCACAAGGTCAGGGACCAGGGTATCGTCCAACACAAACATAACATGTCGTCTAAGGTCAGACCAAGGGAAAGGTATCAAGCAACAACACCACCAACACCATATCGGGCAAGATGCACCCCGACAGGTTCACCACTAACCTCAAGCTCAAGGGCACCAAAACCCTAAAGAATCAAGAAGATGGCTCACCTCTCAACTTAAACGAGAGAGGGGTCTTGCACATCTCCTATCACCAATCGGGCAACACAAAGAACAACCCTAAACGATGTCCACAACTACCACCAAGCTCACCCTTCAAGTCCATAGTGAGAGGAGGGTGTTGCTCAAGTTACTAGAATACAAGATCACCTCTCAAACGAGAGAGGAGTGTTGCTCATGATACTAGAACTCAAGCTCATTCCTCAAGACCTAGGAGAGAAGGGAGTATTTCTCACCAAGCAACCCTAGAACACATGGTTCGACTAACAAGAAGATGCTAAACAAGAAACTAAGCTACTAACATGCATAACCGATCTAAGCAACAAGAACATAGAAGATGGTAATGTAGTTAGGGTTAGGAGTTATGTAACCCGCCTTAAGCAAGCTCCAAGTTCCTAGCTCCAAGTACCACCAAGGAAGGAGACTCCAAGGAAGGATCGGCCACCAAGCTTAGCTCCACCAAGGGTATCGGCCACCAAGCTTGTAAAAGAAGAGGGTATCGTGCACCAAGGAGAGGGAGACTAAGGAACTAAAGGGATCCTTAGCAAGGAAAGGGAAACACATATATAGAAAGGGTTGGAAAGAAAACAAGGTAGAGCAAAGAAAGGTGTCGCCCACCTAGGGACACTTGTCCATGGGCAAAAGACACCACTCTAGGAAGCCCTAAACACATGTCCAAGGCCATTGTCACATGCACGCACCAAGCGCCAAGTGTCCACTAGTGGTGACACAAACAAGGTCAAAGATGGTCAAAGGTCCATGGACGACACAACTGGACGATACACCACCACCATGGGCAACACAACCCTGGGCAACACAGCCTGGGCGACAGAAGCACCTCTTGCCCGTCACAAGGTTCCACCAAGCAAGGGCAAGGCACCACAAGGCCCATCAAGCTCAACAAATCCCAAAGGAACTCAAGCAACGAGCCCAAACATTCCTCTCAAACACTAGAGGAAGAAAGGAGAGGGAGGAACACCACACAAGGTGATGAACGTGCCCACAAACCCTAGACTTGGGTTATTTGCAAGTAGCACCTCCAACTATCAACAAAGCACCAATAAACCCTAATCACCACTAAAGGTGATTAGCAAGCAACAAAGCATTAAGGTTAAGCAAAGCAAACAGGGTAAACCCTAAAAAGAGGTCAGGGTCCTTACACTTCGGCCTTCTCCAAGGACTTACCCACTCTTGTACAAGTCTTCAGCCTTGCAGGGATCACCCACTCTTCTTGGATATTCAGCTTTTGACTTCACCTTCACTTGGAGAAGCTTCCACCAAGGACTTACCCACTTGAGCAAGGAGTCTTCTGCCTTCACCAAGGGTTTACCCACTCTAGCTCCAAGTCTTCAGCCTTGATCTTCACCAAGGGACTCCTTCCCTTGTTCTTCTTCACCTCTCTTGGATAAGAGAGAGAACCTTCATATTCATGATTGAAATGAGAGATGGGGAGGTGGTGGAAGTGAGAGCCTCACAAGATATACATATAAAACTAGCTCTCTTACAAATCTACTACTCACTCTAATAGATGTAGCAAGTGATTAAGCTTAGAGAGAGAGGAGGTTGTAGGAAGCACTCAACTATAGAATAGGAACCTCATAAAGAGTTTTTCAATGAATGCTCAACTTTGGAATGAAGCCCAAGGGGTCCTATTTATAGCTGGGGATGCCTCTTAGCCTTTGGGAACACTTGAGAATGAAAACTAGCCATTTTGTGGCTTGCAACTGATCTATTTTCACTTGTTGCAACTCCACAACGGCTAGAAGCACTTTTCTGCACTTTTCCATACAGTGCAATCGGTCGAGTTTCTATAAGGGTAACTCGACCAATAGAGTAAAAGACAAAGCCGATATTCAGACCATCGGTCGAGTTTGTCCTGAGGAAACTCGACCGACCAATGAAAATCTATTTGGTCAGTTACTCCATCGGTCGAGTTCTATGTAAACACAACTCGACCGATGCAATCTCCAAAAAATTGATCAGGGATTGATCGGCCGAGTTTTCAGGCTGGGAAACTCGACCGAAAAAGTGCCTGTTATCAATTTTCAAAGTTGCATCTAAAGTGCTCTAATATTCGATCTAAGTGCTCTTGATATTTTTCTAAGCTTAATTACAAGTCATACAATCATTACAAGTGATTTACAACATGATTCTAATGGATATACATCATATCACAAAAACATGCACTTGTATGGATTTGACTTGTCTTTTCTCCAATTTGATATGCGCAAGTTAGGGCATTTCGAGTGTGTCTATACCTAATCTAAAATCACTCAAGTAGAGACATTAGACACCAATATGTGGAATGATTAGTCATCATCAAAACACAGGTTTAGTCAATTTAGATGTGAGTCAACATTGACCTAATTGACCTTGAGTCAACAATCTCCCCCTTTTGAAGATGACAAATCATTCCATAAATGTATTGAAATATTTTGAGTAAAATCATACCTTCGGAGAAACCTAGGGGTTTCAATAGGATTGAGCTCATATTCTCCCCCTCAATTGATGCACATGGAGTTCTCATACTCCCCCTCAATTGATGTTGTTTCTCTGGCATGGTTAGCTTTCACAACATTTATAGAATAATATGTCTTCTACTCATATATGTTCTACACATATATGTCTTCTCCCATTTACCTTCTCCCCTTTACATGGACATACTTCTCATCTTCATGTAAGACATGCCTTCTTCTCTTTTAAAAGAAGACATACATTTCTCCCCCTTTGTCATTTCAAAAAGTGGGGTTATGAAGAAAATAAGAAACATCACTTGTTAAAGAGAAAGGAGATAACACAAATATATATAAGGAGAGTAGAAGAGCACAGATAGGATCTTGTCCAAGAATAGAAAGAAAAGCAAGTCAAAGCATATACTTGAACAACCCAAAATGCAAGATAAGGTGCTGCAGAAAAACAATAAATTACAATTTTGTCCCTCAAGATGACGGAATTTGACCAAAAACCATCCGAGCTCATTGCATAGCAATGAGTCTTTCTTAGAAGGTCGTTTCTGCATGAAAAATACTAGTCTTGCACCAAAAACTGAAACTGGAGAAAAAGCTGCATAAAATCCAAAAATACTCCAATTTCTACATATAATGTAGATCTATGTACCCTGCATCACAATGTTATGCAAGCAACTCAAGATAGTAGATATGCAATTCAAGGAACAATCTTGAGCATGTATGAGACAAAATACAAGCATAGCATATAGATGAGCAAAGATGCCAATTTTAAACAAGGCTAGAACTACATGTATAGAACTACTAGTAGATGATATCACAAGTTAGGACTACTAGTAGGATCTAGATCATAGCAAGAGATACCAAAATATACACAAGATAAAGCAAGCTATGAGTAGATGTAGAGATATATCCAAACAAAGAGATATGCAATTTTAGAAGCATGAAAGGATATAACTCATTAGATATGCATCCTTACCAAAAGATGATTACCCCTAATAAACTCAAGGTTGTATCAAAACAAGATATACATCTAAATAGATGTAGCAAGTTAGAGCACAACAGAAGCAATTTTTATACACAACCAAGAGATCCAAAGAGATCATCATCAAAACATGCAAAACAACTCAAAGCAAGTAATTGCAAGATATAGATATACCAATTTAGAGCAATTAGAGAGATAGAGTTGTAAGCAAGATAGCCAATTTAGAACATGGCAATATGCATATATAAAGGTACCAAATGAGAGTGCCAAAGAATAAGGCTATTGGTTGAGAAAATCTAGTTGGGAGGGAAATTCTCATTCAATAAACCAATTGTATATTCTGTGCACAATGTTATCGGTCGAGTTCTGTGCATTGACAACTCGACTGATGACAACTGCTGGAAACACCCACTGATGCCTATCGGTCGAGTTTCAACCAGGACAAACTTGACTGACAGAGCAGCTGTCAGAAAGCACATATATTTCATAAAAACATATTTAAAGGCATGCTAAATATACAAACCATATCCAAACATGTCTAAGCAAGTTAGTAATGCACTATGGAAGCATTAGAAATAGTTTTTGAGAAAGAGTGTTAAGAGAAACATAAAATACCACTTTTGACTCAAAAACCATATGCATAGTGCACACTATCTTGATAAAACAAGTTAGGATTGGTTATAAGCAAGAAAAACATTACCTTTGTGCTTACCATTCCTTTTTCCACTTGTTGTCACCCTCTACACATCTCACCTTTCTTCTTTTATGTGGATTGACAAGTCAATTTGCAATTCAATAGCTCAAGTCAATCCATTTGCAAGTACCTACAAGAAGAAAGATGAAATGGTCCCCAATCATGTTTTTGGGTCCGGAGGGGTTAGTTTAGCAACCCAAGTCCTATTGCTCTTGGGTACTTTCCTAAAAGGACAACAAGTAGAATAATGACCAATTTCATTACAATAGTTGCATGTGCCCATAGTCTTGGAACTAGAGGATTCTCCATGGAATATTGGAGGTCCTTTATCTTTGTTGTTCCCTTGACTACTATCATATCCTAAACCATGTCTACCAATTTGTTTGGTAGTATGATGTAGGATGTCATTAAGGCTCTTCTTACCAACTAAGAATCTTTGCAAAGAAGATCTCAAACTATCATTATCATGCTTAAGAGAAGCAATAGTAGAAGACAAATTATTGATATTATCTCTAGCATGCAAAAGATCATTTTCTAAGCAAAGAGATTTAGTTAAATAAGAATCTCTATCAATATGAAGAGCAGCAACATTATTCTCTCTACTAGTAGAACTTGAACAATATTCATGCACATTGATTTGAGAAAGCAATGAGGCATTTTCTGTTTCTAATTCTTGCAAAGCAAAATCTTTGTCCTTGTTTTCAGATTTAAGAACATCAATATCATGCATGAGAGAATCAACAATTAAAGTATGCTCTTCATTAGAACTAGGCATAAGAGGTTGAGTCTAGAAATCTAATTTTGTCAAGCAAACTAGCATTTTCAAGTTTAAGATAATCTACTTGACAAAGACAATCATTTTTATCATCAAGCAAGCAAGAATTAGCATGTTCAATATCATCTAGTTCTACATGCAAATTATCAACAATTCTAGCAAGCTTTTTCCTTTTCCTTTTAGAAGACTTAAGAGAGGCACAAGTATCATGAATAATAGCAATCAAAGATTCTTTATCTAAAGAGTTTAGATTTACCTCACTCAAGTCCTCACTTGTTGATGCTAAAAGAGAAAAATGGCATTCTCCTTCATCACTAGAGCTTGAGCTTGATCCTTCACTTGAATCTTCACTTGAGCTTGAGTTGGAGGAGCCACTTGAGCTTGAGTGCCATTTCTCCTTCTTCTTGTGAAGATGGGTCTTTTTTCCTTGTGGGCAATCTTCCTTGTAGTGACCCTTCTTTCCACAAGTGAAGCACCGTATGGAGGAGGACTTGCCTTTGTAGAATCTACCCTTGGAGCACATGGCATCTTCTTCAACTTGAGAGGATGGAGAAGCTTGACCAACAATAGCCTTGATTTGAGCTTTGATTTCAGCTTTCTTCATTCTCTTGAGTTCTTTCTCCTCTTGTCTTTCTACTTCCTCCTTCTTGTCAAGTGTGGCTTCATGTGCTTGTAGATTTTCAATGAGCTCTTCAATAGGAATATCCCTAAGAGACCTTGCTTCTTCAATGGAAGTCACCTTGGGTTCCCATCTCTTGGGGAGAGTTCTAAGGATCTTTGAGTTGATCTCTCCACTAAACATAGGATGTCCTAGAATAGCAAGACCATTCAAAATGGTGTTGAGCTTTGAGTACATGTTGGCCATTCTCTCCTCCTTTCCCATCTTGAAGTTCTCAAGCAGCCCTTTGAGCATGAAGACTTTGCTTTCCTTCATTTGATCTGTCCCTTCATAAGTGATGCAAAACTTTCTCAATACCTCATAGGTTGTTTCACATGAAGAAATCTGGTTGAACTTGGTGGGGGTCATGGAGGCATATAGGATGTGCATGGCTCTAGCATTCAAGGTTGCTTTCTTCAAAGTAGATTCATCCCATTCTTTAATATTTGTCTTTGGTAGAATGTATGGGTTGTTCACCATTTGCCACATCTCAAGACTTGATCCTTGGATGTAGAATTGAAGCCTTCTTCTCCAATAGAGGAAATTGCTCCCATCAAAGATTGGAAGGCTGGATGAGAATCTCCCTCCTAGGTAGTCACCCATCTTCTCCTACTTGTTGAAGTATGCTTGGAGAAGACCCGCTCTGATACCAATTGTTGGATCCTAGATGGGTGATTGGATGCTCTAGAGGGGGGGGGGTGAATAGAGATGAAAGCACTTAAACAAAACTCATTAAACCTTCAAGATATATGACAAGATAAGGTTTCTCAAATAGGTAATTTGAGTGCAACTAAAACATACATAGCAAGGGAGAGAGAGATTGAACATGCACCAATTAGACAAGCTATTTAGAGTGGTTCCACACTTTAAACTAGAAGTGTGTGTGTCCACTTGCCTTGAGAGGTCAACCTCTAGGACTTCCAAACTATTGCACTCTTATATTCATTCATAAGACATACCATGCATGACCAAACAAAAGACTTACCTATCCAATATAAAGAGTCTTCAACCTTACCAAGGACTTACCCACTTTGCAAAAGTCTTCGACCTTCTCCAAGGACTTACCCACTCTTGCAAAAGTCTTCAGCCTTGCATGGATCACCCACTCTTCTTGGATCTTCAGCTTTTGACTTCACCTTCACTTGGAGAAGCTTCCACCAAGGACTTACCCACTTGAGCAAGGAGTCTTCTGCCTTCACCAAGGGCTTACCCACTCTAGCTCCAAGTCTTCAGCCTTGATCTTCACCAAGGGACTCCTTCCCTTGTTCTTCTTCACCTCTCTTGGATAAGAGAGAGAACCTTCATATTCATGATTGAAATGAGAGATGGGGAGGTGGTATAAGTGAGAGCCTCACAAGATATACATATAGAACTAGCTCTCTTACAGATCTCCTACTCACTCTAATGGATGTAGCAAGTGATTAAGCTTAGAGAGAGAGGAGGCTGTAGGAAGCACTCAACTATAGAATAGGAACCTCACAAAGAGTTTTGCAATGAATGCTCAACCTTGGAATGAAGCCCAAGGGGTCTTATTTATAGATGGGGATGCCTCTTAGCCTTTGGGAACACTTGAGAACGAAAACTAGTCATTTTGTGGCTTGCAACAGATCTATTTTTACTTGTTGCAACTCCACAACAGCTAGAAGCATTTTTCTGCACTTTTCTGTATAGTGCAATCGGTCGAGTTTCTATAAGGGTAACTCGACCGATAGAGTAAAAGACAAAGCCGATATTCAGACCATCGGTCAAGTTTGTCCTGAGGAAACTCGACCGACCAATGAAAATTGATTTGGTTAGTTACTCCATCGGTCGAGTTTTGTGTAAACACAACTCGACCGATGCAATCTCCAGAAAATTGATCAAGGATTGTTCAGTCGAATTTTCATGCTGGGAAACTCGACCGACAAAGTGCCTGTAATCAATTTTCAAAGTTGCATCTAAAATGCTCTAATATTCGATCTAAGTGCTCCTGATATTTTTCTAGCTTAATTACAAGTCATACAATCATTACAAGTGATTTACTACATGATTCTAATGGATATACATCATATCACAAAAACATGCACTTGTATGGATTTGACTTGTCTTTTTTCCAATTTGATATGTGCAAGTTAGGGCATTTGGAGTGTGTCTATACCTAATCTAAAATCACTCAAATAGAGACATTAGACACCAATATGTGGAATGGTTAGTCATCATCAAAACACGGGTTTAGTCAATTTAGACGTGAGTCAACATTGACCTAATTGACCTTGAGTCAACAATCTCCCCCTTTTTGAAGATGACAAACCATTCCATAAATGTATTGAATGCTTTTGAATAAAATCATACCTTAGGAGAAACTTAGGGGTTTCAATAGGATTGAGCTCATATGCTCCCCCTCAATTAATGCACATGGAGTTCTCATACTCCCCCTCAATTGATGATGTTTCTCCTGCATGGTTAGCTTTCACAACATTTATAGAATACTATGTCTTCTACTCATATATGTTCTACACATATATGTCTTCTCCCATTTACCTTCTCCCCTTTACATGGACATACTTCTCATCTTCATGTAAGACATGCTTTCTTCCTCTTTTAAAAGAAGGCATACCTTTCCCCCCCTTTGTCATTTCAAAAAGTGGGGTTATGAAGAAAATAAGAAACATCACTTGTTAAAGAGAAAGGAGATAACACAAATATATATAAGGAGAGTAGAAGAGCACAGATAGGGTCTTGTCCAAGCATAGAAAGAAAAGCAAGTTAAAGCATATACTTGAACAACCCAAAATGCAAGATAAGGTGTTGTAGAAAAACAATAAATTGCAATTTTGACCCTCAAGATGACAGAATTTGACCAAAACCGTCATAGCTCATCGCAAAGCAATGAACCTTGCTTAGAAGGTCGTTTCTGCATGAAAAACACTAGTCTTGCACCAAAAACTGAAACTGGAGCAAAAGCTGCATAAAATCCAAAAATACTCCAATTTCTACATATAATGTAGATCTATGTACCCTGCATCACAATGTTATGCAAGCAACTCAAGATAGTAGATATGTAATTCAAGGAACAATCTTGAGCATGTATGAGACAAAATACAAGCATAGCATATAGATGAGCAAAGATGCCAATTTTAAACAAGGCTAGAACTACATGTATATGAACTACTAGTAGATGATATCACAAGTTAGGACTACTAGTAGGATCTAGATCATAGCAAGAGATACAAAAAGATACACAAGATAAAGCAAGCTATGAGTAGATGTAGAGATATATCCAAACAAAGAGATATGCAATTTTAAAAGCATGAAAGGATATAACTCATTAGATATGCATCCTTACCAAAAGATGATTACCCCTAAGAACATCAAGGTTGTATCAAAACAAGATATACATCTAAATAGATGTAGCAAGTTAGAGCACAACAGAAGCAATTTTTAGACACAACCAAGAAATCCAAAGTGATCATCATCAAAACCTGCAAAACAATTCAAAGCAAGTAATTGCAAGATATAGATATACCAATTTAGAGCAATTAGAAAGATAGAGTTGTAAGCAAGATAGGAAATTTAGAACATGGAAATATGCATATATAAAGGTACCAAATGAGAGTGCCAAAGAATAAGGCTATTGGTTGAGAAAATCTAGTTGGGAGGGAAATTGTCATTCAATAAACCAACTGTATATTTTGTGCACAATCTTATCGGTCGAGTTCTGTGCATTGACAACTCGACCGATGACAACTGTTGGCAACACCCATTGGTGCCTATCGGTCGAGTTTCAACCAGGACAAACTCGACCGACAGAGCAGCTGTCAGAAAGCACATATATTTCATAAAAACATATTTAAAGGCATACTAAATATACAAACCATATCCAAACATGTCTAAGCAAGTTAGTAATGCACTATGGAAGCATTAGAAATAGTTTTTGAGCAAGAGTGTTAAGAGAAACATAAATACCACTTTTGACTCAAAAACCATATGAATAGTGCACACTATCTTGATAAAACAAGTTAGGATTGGTTATAAGCAAGAAAAACATTACCTTTGTGCTTACCATTCCTTTTTCCACTTGTTGTCACCCTCTACACATCTCACCTTTCTTCTTTTATGTGGATTGACAAGTCAATTTGCAATTCAATAGCTCAAGTCAATCCATTTGCAAGTACCTACAAGAAGAAAGATGAAATGGTCCCCAATCATGTTTTTGGGTCTGGAGGGTTTATTTTAGCAACCCAAGTCCTATTGCTCTTGGGTGCTTTCCTAAAAGGACAACAAGTAGAATAATGATCAATTTCATTGCAATAGTTGCATGTGCCCATAGTCTTGGAACTAGAGATTCTCCATGGAATATTGGAGGTCCTTTATCTTTGTTGTTCCCTTGACTACTATCATATCCTACACCATGTCTACCAATTTGTTTGGTAGTATGATGTAGGATGTCATTAAGGCTCTTCTTACTAACCAAGAATCTTTGCAAACAAGATCTCAAACTATCATTATCATGCTTAAGAGAAGAAATAGTAGAAGACAAATTATTGATATTATCTCTAGCATGCAAAAGATCATTTTCTAAGCAAAGAGCTTTAGTTAAATAAGAATCTCTATCAATATGAAGAGCAGCAACATTATTCTCTCTACTAGTAGAACTAGAACAATATTCATGCACATTGATTTGAGAAAGCAATGAGGCATTTTCTGTTTCTAATTCTTGCAAAGCAAAATCTTTGTCCTTGTTTTCAGATTTTAGAACATCAATATCATGCATGAGAGAATCAACAATTAAAGTATGCTCTTCATTAGAACTAGGCATAAGAGGTTGAGCTTCTAGAAATCTAATTTTGTCAAGCAAACTAGCATTTTCAAGTTTAAGAGAATCTAGTTGACTAATACAATCATTTTTATCATCAAGCAAGCAAGTATTAACATGTTCCAGATCATCTAGTTCTACATGCAAATTATCAACAATTCTAGCAAGCTTTTTCCTTTTCCTTTTAGAAGACTTAAGAGAGGCACAAGTATTATGAATAATAGCAATCAAAGATTCTTTATCTAAAGAGTTTAGATTTACCTCACTTGAGTCCTCACTTGCTGATGCTATAAGAGCAAAATGGACTTCTCCTTCATCACTAGAGCTTGAGCTTGATCCTTCACTTGAATCTTCACTTGAGCTTGAGTTGGAGGAGCCACTTGAGCTTGAGTGCCATTTCTCCTTCTTCTTGTGAAGATGGGTCTTTTTGCTTTGTGGGCAGTCTTCCTTGTAGTGACCTTTCTATCCTCATGTGAAGAACCATATGGAGGAGGCTTGCCTTTGTAGAATCTACCCTTGGAGTACATGGCATCTTCTTCAACTTGAGAGGATGGAGAAGCTTGACCAACTAGCCTTGATTTGAGCTTTGATTTCAGCCTTCTTCATTCTCTTGAGTTCTTTCTCCTCTTGTCTTTCTACTTCCTCCTTCTTGTCAAGTGTGGCTTCATGTGCTTGTAGATTTCCAATGAGCTCTTCAATAGGAATATCCCTAAGAGACCTTACTTCTTCAATGGAAGTCACCTTGGGTTCCCATCTCTTGGGGAGAGTTCTAAGGATCTTTGAGTTGATCTCTCCACTAGACATAGGATGTCCTAGAACAGCAAGACCATTCAAAATGGTGTTGAGCCTTGAGTACATGTTGGCTATTCTCTCCTCCTTTCCCATCTTGAAGTTCTCAAGCAGCCCTTTGAGCATGTAGACTTTGCTTTCCTTCACTCGATCTGTCCCTTCATAAGTGATGCAAAACTTTCTCCATACCTCATAGGCTGTTTCACATGAAGAAATCCGATTGAACTTGGTGGGGGTCATGGAGGCATATAGAATGTGCATAGCATTCAAGGTTTCTTTCTTCAAGGTAGCTTCATCCCATTCTTCAATATTTGTCTTTGGTAGAATGTATGGGTTGTTCACCATTTGCCACATCTCAAGACTTGATCCTTGGATGTAGAATTGAAGCCTTCTTCTCCAATAGAGGAAATTGCTCCCATCAAAGATTGGAAGGATGGATGAGAATCTCCCTCCTAGGTAGTCACCCATCTTCTCCTACTTGTTGAAGTATGCTTGGAGAAGACCCTCTCTGATACCAATTGTTGGATCCTAGATGGGTGATTGGATGCTCTAGAGGGGGGGGTGAATAGAGCTGAAAGCATTTAAACAAAACTCATTAAACCTTCAAGATATATGACAAGATAAGGTTGCTAAATAGGTAATTTGAGTGCAACTAAAACATACATAGCAAGGGAGAGAGAGATTGAACATGCACCAATTAGACAAGCTATTTAGAGTGGTTCCACACTTCAAACTAGAAGTGTGTCTGTCCACTTGCCTAGAGAGGTCAACCTCTAGGACTTCCAAACTATTGCACTCTTATATTCATTCATAAGACATACAATGCATGACCAAACAAAAGACTTACCTATCCAATACAAAGAGTCTTCAACCTTACCAAGGACTTACCCACTTTGTAAGAGTCTTCGGCCTTCTCCAAGGACTTACCCACTCTTGCAAAAGTCTTCAGCCTTGCCGGGATCACCCACTCTTCTTGGATCTTCAGCTTTTGACTTCACCTTCACTTGGAGAAGCTTCCACCAAGGACTTACCCACTTGAGCAAGGAGTCTTCTGCCTTCACCAAGGGCTTACCCACTCTAGCTCCAAGTCTTCAGCCTTGATCTTCACCAAGGGACTCCTTCCCTTGTTCTTCTTCACCTCTCTTGGATAAGAGAGAGAACCTTCATATTCATGATTGAAATGAGAGATGGGGAGGTGGTGGAAGTGAGAGCCTCACAAGATATACATATAGAACTAGCTCTCTTACAGATCTCCTACTCACTCTAATAGATGTAGCAAGTGATTAAGCTTAGAGAGAGAGAGAGAGGAGGTTGTAGGAAGCACTCAACTATAGAATAGGAACCTCACAAAGAGTTTTGCAATGAATGCTCAACCTTGGAATGGAGCCCAAGGGGTCCTATTTATAGCTGGGGATGCCTCTTAGCCTTTGGGAACACTTGAGAACGAAAACTAGTCGTTTTGTGTCTTACAACAGATCTATTTTCACTTGTTGCAACTCCACAATGGCTAGAAGCACTTTTCTGCACTTTTCCGTACAGTGCAATCGCCCGAGTTTCTATAAGGGTAACTCGACCGATAGAGTAAAAGACAAAGCCAATATTCAGACCATCGGTCGAGTTTGTCCTGAGGAAACTCGTCCGACTAATGAAAATCAATTTGGTCAGTTACTCCATCGGTCGAGTTCTGTGTAAACACAACTCGACCAATGCAATCTCCAGAAAATTGATCAAGGATTGATCAGTCGAGTTTTTAGGATGGGAAACTCGACCGACAAAGTGCCTGTAATCAATTTTCAAAGTTGCATCTAAAGTGCTCTAATATTCGATCTAAGTGCTCTAGATATTTTTCTAAGCTTAATTACAAGTCATACAATCATTACTAGTGATTTACAACATGATTCTAATGGATATACATCATATCCCAAAAACATGCACTTGTATGGATTTGACTTGTCTTTTCTCCAATTTGATATGCGCAAGTTAGGGCATTTGGAGTGTGTCTATACCTAATCTGAAATCACTCAAGTAGAGACATTAGACACCAATATGTGGAATGGTTAGTCATCATCAAAACACGAGTTTAGTCAATTTAGACGTGAGTCAACATTGACCTAATTGACCTTGAGTCAACATCATAAACCAACACTTCCAACATCCATTCAACTTCCCAACACATATGACTTATGTCATTAGGTTCCACATGTGACCCAAGTAGGACATCCACATCGAAAGGGTTTAGGGGTAAAAGGGTCAACTCTGATCTTAGAGGGAAGATCATAAGAAAATGATTCACATAAGTATTAAGGTACAAGAACCAAAATGCATGTCATATAGGTCACATTAGACAAATTAGGGTTACAAACACCATAATACAGTAAGAGGGTGGATCATAGACCTTAAAATCACAACTCCTCACAAGATTACTGATATCAAAGATCTACTATAGTTGGAGGCATCAAGGCAGTCAAATGTATCATTATGGATCAAGTTTAACCAAGCCTAAATATGTATGAGACATATGCATGAATATTATGGCATAATACCTAAAATAAGAGAGCAGGGGGTTCATGAGTGATACAAGAGTCACAGAGTTCATATAGTTACTAATTTGAGAGTTCAAAAGTAGATTTAGCATCAAGATCTAAGGTTTAATCATAATCATGCATTAATTATGGCCAAAGTAGTCAAAGATCACATCTTTAAAAAAAATTAGGGGACTAGAAGAAGATTCAGGGCCTGAAAATATTTTCATTGAGTAGGGCTCGTCGAGTTGATCAATTTTATATATAAGTTCATTAATTTTTCCCAAGGGATCGACAAGATATGAATTTTTGAAATATTAGATTGAGAACTATAGAAACATGGGGTGTTACCCGCATTATTTGACGATCATCCTGGACTGTTCTATGTTCGGTCTTCCCTCCACTGACACCTGAAGATGCTCGTCACCGTCGTGGAGCGGTTGGATGACGCTGAAACCCGCTCACCACCATCACACCCTCCCTGGGCTACTTCGATGCCCGGTCACCCCCTGGTGGGCTGCCGTCAACAACTGCTAGCTGGCCCAACAAGGAAGGGAGGGGGACACTACATCACCATTCGATCGGGTCAACACTCTGACCATAAACAACGATCAATGGTCTTTGCTGGCCGAAGATGTCCGCGACGCTCGTTCCAGGTCTCGGTGGCTAGGGATGAGCATCGGTCCAGAACCGGACCGGACCGGACCGGAGACTGATTTTGTAAGAATTTATGGACCATAAACTGGACCGTTTCAAGGAGGATTGGACCATTTCGTGGTAGGACCAGACTGGATCGGACCGTAATCATCCTTTTTTATATGTTTTACAACTAATTTTATTGTATAAAGTTGATAATCTTAGTCAAATTATACAACACTAGTAGCAAACATTTACACTACTAGTGCTTATATATGTACTTTATATATACTTATTACCTAATATACTTACAAATATACATAAATCTATACTACTATAAAAAGAGAGAGTTTTTTAAATTATTTACACATTTGCCATTTTCACTTTTCTATAAAAAACACCAACCAATCACAACACACCAATTCCAATCCCTGCAACGTCCTTAACTCTCTCTCTCTTCTCACATTTTTTTCACCCTGTTTTCTTATTCTACGAAACGAAGAAAAAAAATAGAGAACTATCAAAACTTACCCACGTTCACCCGCACTCTCCACACCATCTCTACTTGCAAACCACTCACCCTGCGAGAGAATATTGATGCCACGACTAGCGGCTACGTGATTGTTTCCTGTTACGTATGTTCAAACTCCCGCAACGGCTTTTACGAGCAGAGGAAGCAAAATATTTCCTCAACAATGTGTCGTCTCACCAGTTGCATACCAGGAAGCCATGATGAAATGGAGATGGCCTGAGTTCTTCCCATACACCTGGCCTTGAAGCGCTTCATCTATTACTGATCTGCTGCTGCTTCCCTTTCCTCGCCACTACCTCCATCAACCGTATCATTCAGGTCTTGGCAATTGATCCAATAGGGTGAACATGCGAGGTCTCACGCAAAATACCTGCTCAAGATGCTTACGAACATAGGCCCCATCCACCCCACATCCCACCACCTAAATCAATACATGTCTATGAAGTGGGGTTGATCATCACACAAAAATACCTGCTCAAGATGCTTACCAACATAGGCCCCATCCACCCCACATCCCACCACCTAAATCAATACATGTCTGTGAAGTGGGGTTGATCATCACCACACCAAGGACTGTCTCGAGAAGCTCTCTCCATATTCCTATGACGAATCGTACGTGCTGAAGATGCACACCCGTGCCAGGATTCTCAACAAGAGCACACCTTAGATGTTGGATTGTCCTCCTAATTACTGGACCGGTAAGGAATGCTCGCGGTGTCCTGAGCCCAAGCGTCTGGCATACTCCGTAAGATCCTAGCCAGACACTAAACTCACTTTATTTCCCAAGCTTTTTATTTTGTTGGCTGCAAATAATGGTCCGCGGACAAAATGGAAGGAAGTCTATTATTTACATTGTATCTTGTGCGGATTGAAACTCGCCGGCAAACGGGGAGGATGAGCCAAGTTCTGCCGAGACTATTACATAAAATACAGATGTTTCCTGTTGTTAGTATTTATTTAGTTACCGGTTATGCTCTCCATTGTGCCACTACCAAGCACAACTTAATATAGCAGTTGGTACCAAATTGCAAAGATACTTTCTGTATTGAGATATTGGGCAACTTCCTGGTAGCACGCTGCCATCTATCCCATACACTCACCAAAGCATGAATCATAAAGGATTTCTGAAGCATGTAATTCCATCTGAAGTGAACCAATATATTGTCATGGGCACAGTAAATAAAGTTCAGAAATCATCATATCCACCTATAAGGTGAGTGATGTAATTCCTGACCGGTGAGTCAACATTTTTAAAAGTTTACAGTAATTTGAGAGTACATGATTTTATCACGTTGCCATGATTCAGATGAGCCTTAAGCATGTATTTAGAAAGCTTTTTTCATATGGTTATCCATGCTTTCTTGAACCACAAATGACAAGTTGTTAACACTCCTTAACCACCTATTTTAAATAAAGCATAGGTGAGCAATGTATATTTGTTGTCAAAGAGGCGATCTTGAAGATTCTGAAATTAGTGAATAAAAAAGGGAGAATTTTTAAGACGTAAAGAACACTGGTGAACATTAAAATAACATAATTCTTTTCTTAATATTTAAAATTCATATTTGAAATTAATTCACCTTTTTATTTTTGATAATTTATTTTGGAGAATTTAATATCACGTGTTACGAATTTGTAATTCTAGCATATTCTAATTTTCTCTTATGCTTGGTTAGAAAAATACAAAACATTTTTAAAATTACATTAGATTTTACATAATTTTAAAAATTGTAAAATAGACCATTAAGAAGTTATGGTTGTATCTAATGGTTATGCAAATGTATTACATTTAAAAAGTATAATAAATTTGCACATGAATAAATTCTATCTGATACGTACCCAATTACTTTAGGGTTTTACGTGCATGGCACGTGCGTTTACTAGGTTTATGTAAAAGTCAGTCTACGATCGGACCGGTTTTGGACTGGACCGGACCGAAGACGGAACTCACCAAAATTCTTGGACCACGGATCGGATCGACCTCATAATGGATCGGACCTGACCGGACCCGACCGAATTGAGCAATCCGGTCCAATTTTGCCATCTGGACCATTATTTGCTCACCCCTATCGGCAGCACCAAAGCTCGGAGCTCGCTGGCCTAGTTTGGTCTCGCCATCCTTGCGCTGAGATCCGATGCGAGGTTGCCAGCCGTCCCTGCCAAGGTCTCGCGAGCACCTTGTTGGCCTCACTTGCGGTCGGGGTGGCCACGGATGAGAAGCTCCAAACTCGCCGGAGGGATGGCTAGAGGAAGGAGATGAACGTCGATAGACAAGGTGTTCTAGGGAGCGAAAGGGGAAGGAAAGAGTGGGAAAAGGAAGAGGGAGAAGAAAAACGGAGCTTGGGTGTGTTAGACGTGCTAAACAAGGCGGGAAGGGAGACATTCATTGTCACCAAGGTGGTGGTAGGTGGCGGCCAGTGCCACTTCTGCCGATTGAGTACAGAGGTGGGAAACACACATCCGCCGTTGGATGTGCAAGGCGACTTGAAGGAACGGTCTACATTTCTCGAGCCAACAAGCCCTTTCTCTAACTAGAACTCCGAGACTTTTCTCAAATTTTCCTTTTTGTTGCTCCGGATCTTGTTCCCCCGAATTTGGAGTTGCATAACACAAAATTAGTCATTGAGATGATCAAACTACGTCACAACACACTCAAGTAATGTGACTAAAATTAAATTAAGTGAGATGGATCTCTTAAAGAGAGAGAATGATTATAATAGATGAGTGAGGAAAATCAAGTTGTCATAGTAGCTCTCAGCTAAGCATTATCAATCGGGTCGGAAATTGTCCACTGCACACTATGCATAGTGCTTGTTGGGGAAAGCACATAAGAAACTCCCAAAACATATGTTAAACAATGCGATGGACGAAAAGAAAAATTGTGATGACATCCAGTGAAAACAATAATAATTAACAAAGGAGAATGGATCATATTATTGGATGATCACACATCAAATGTGAATAATGACGCTCATATGAAGGGCACACATTAAGTTGCACTCAAAACAGCCTTAAAGCATTCTTTCCGAAGAAACCGCTAGTACATAACTATAACGAAAGGAATATAACTTTGATGGTTTGCGGGCATTCACTTGGCTATTACCGTATCCCACTTTCCTTGGTTGTATCACATTGAATAGTCAATTTGACTATATAACTTTTGGGGCCCTTCATTGCTACAACAAAGCAAAGGCACCTACAACATTCTGCAGGGCAACCTCGTATTATTTCAGTTCTCTCCACGACATGAGCAGCACAATAATATACATTCGTCCTCCCATCCTGCTTTCCTCCAGGAAAGAATAATCTGGCTACTTTTCAAATGCCAGCAGCCATGCTCCAAGAACTGGGAGCCACATTTTCAGAATGTGAAACAGCGTTGCCGCTCATCAGCACCACAGCACAAATAGATTCAACCCCGGCAAATAAGCAATCTCTGATTCCACCATGTATTGATTTCCCGGTGGACCAAATGAATATAATGCAATCACCAACTCCGCGTCCTTTTTTCCTCAATTTGTATCCGCTAGCAAGTACATGAGTCAATCAAGTTCTTTAGTAAAATAGAATGCCCACTGCTTGTAGAATTTTCAGTAGGATGGTTGCATGGTTGATTCAGACTGTTCCCAAATCACAGATTCTGGAACCTGAAGATAGAAACAATATACTTCTAGTGTTAGCTAGCATCAAGGGCGAATAAAAAAAGTCTGAAAGCAATTGAAAAGACCAAAAATGTAAAAGTTAAACTTTGCATTTCCAGTATCAACTACAATGATTTTCATTCATGCTAGGTTGCTAATGTTATGCCTCGAAGACTCCTAATCCTAATCTTAATCCTACATGGTGTGACAGTTCTATTTTGGGTCTTGATTTGGTTTGAGTTCAATCCATGTTCCTACTTGGATTTGAATTACTATTCCTATTTGGAGTTGGAGATGTCTCTATTTACATGCAACTTGGACTCCTAATGTGTACTAGACTCCTATTAGGATGGTTTATTCTTAGTGAAAGCCTTATGGTATGGAACTTATTGTTGACCTAGAATGTTACACCCCGATCTCACAATTACCACTAATCATGAGATTAGGGTATAAATTAAAGATTTAACGTAATACAAAAATTACCCTTAACTTTTTCTTCCTTTTCAAACTCTTTGTTTTCTCACATTGAACCACATAAACTAACTTTATAAGAGAATTAAACTTTCATTTCTCTAACATAATCTCAATATTTAATGATACATACCCATACATTCATTATGTTTCTCACACTTCCATGTACATACGACATGAAAATCATTTGCATTCTCTCCTATTAAGGAAATAAACATACAAAAAATCATTTACAACTCTCTCTCAGATCTATACAAGGACCTAGAGTGACAGGGACCGACTGAACTTAACTATACACAGACTTTACTCTTGTGGCAGATCTACTATGATGCAATGATATCTTCTTCAAGTCCATGTGATTTCCTTAAAAATTTTGAGTAGAGGGGTGAGCCTACTCGCTCAGTGAATGAGTACTTCAAAGAAACTATCTAAAGCACTGATATAATTACATATATACTTTTGAGCAATTGATATCAATTATAACAACAGAAAGTTTTAGAAAGTCTAATAATTGACATCATAAATATGACAGGATACTCTAAATATCTATAAGAGTGAATCAATATATGAAATGCTTGATTGATCATAAAGAGAACTAATAATTTAGAAACATACAAAGAATAATTGAATAACTGTACACACTTGTTTGACCTCTCATTTATTTTATTATGCCATGATCATATGGAGTGTACTCTACATATGAAGACTCGTAGTACATTACGATCACACCGTACAAGACTTAGCGGACACACCCGGGAAATGCTAAGTCTGACTACTCTCCTGGTATGCAACAGGAAAATGGCTCTCTGGCCTAAACTGGACTCCTCCTCTAACCTGAGCACACAGGCGGAGAGTCAAGCCACCTCTTGGATTTTCTATACTCTAGTGCCACCAGGACTTCTGGTTGATGTTGGACACTGCAAACTATAATTTAAAGAGACTTCCACTAGGGCTTCGTCCCCTGTGCCACCTGATAGCACGTTCTGACCCCTGTATACTGGACGCTGTCAGGGTTAGGTCGTTTCACCCCTAAGGCGCAGACCTCACATAGGGGTTATACGATATTCAGGGTTCCTAAGTCTATTATTTTATTATTCCTAGAAAGCCCTTTCTACATTGTACCCTTCTCTTACTTATACTTGACTGTGGCATCTCTATGGTGTCGCCTCTACTTATTTGAAGTTATAATACAATATGTATATCATTCTAAACTTGGCAGAACAGTATATTCAAAACACTGTAATATAATGAGTAATCAACATACTATATATGCAGGCAGACTAAAATTCTTAAATAAACAGATTTCATGTCCACTTGGCACATACACACTAGAATCGTGCATATCAACCCAAATCTTGAGTTGTGTATCTCATAACTCAATTAAGAGTTATTTACTTATCATGACAAGAATTATTAATAATAACTGAGAACATTGATATCACAATACTTGATTCATTGAACACCCTACCCTTAGGGTTTCATTTAATCACCACAAATGCTACAAAGAAAGGTGTAATAAATCTTTCACGTACTTTTTAAATCTTTAAAACACATGATACCTGGGATCTCAATCCCTTGTCACATTACTGGGAATTCTCACCCCTTCACATCATTATCATGATTACTGGATCTGGGTATTCAAACCCTTAGATCATCACATAGCATTGTTACCTCTGTAACAGGTAACCATTACCTCTAGGTACTTAGACCAAGGTATTCATTTCACTGGTTGTACAAGTATTTTCATGGCTCACAAGGCCATCACACATCTTGTCACCTCTCACTAGGAAACAACTTATTCACATGGCTCCCATAATATTTCATGTGACATAAACATTCATTGAATAAAGACTACTATTAACAAATCATATAAAATCAATATATGTATGAAACCTTGGAACTGAGTTGAATATGAGTTTCCATGCCATTCACTAAGATATCATGCATCAATAAAAACATTGAATAAATAAAGTCTATCATGTCAAGAAAATCCCTTCAAATGGTTTTCACGACATCTATTCGCAAATATCCAACTTTTCTCGCATCTAGGGTTTCACCCTCTTTACTGAGATATCAAACAAACACTATTCACTTTGAACAAAATCCAAGATAGTATTTTACATATATGTACTATGAATTTAGATAAACTATCATTTATAACCAAGGGGATCTAGATAAGCAATTTTCTCTATTTACTTATACATCAAATTTAAGTCATAGACGAATTCCCTATATTTCAGTTTACTCTTATAACCTCTGCGAATACTTAGGGAATTCTCTTTAGGATGTATTGTATACATTTCTAATATGATTTTATCTTCTGAACTTCATCCAAACAGAGAAAGAATCCATTTCATATCATTTTGCAACAACTTAGAACAAATAGACAATTCAGGGTTTGTAGTCGCATACTAGCAATTAAAGATTATGGATGAATTAACCAATTTGCTTGTAATATATTGTTTAAAGGAAGTTGCCACTCACCCTAAGGTGTGAAAACACCTTAAAAACGTAGCTCATCCCTGAAAATCTCGATCTCATATCAAATCCCTAGCAATTCACCTAATTCTTCTTCCTTTCAACTCAGAAACCCTAAAAATGAGGGATTATGAAGAAAGAGTAAGGAAAGGAGAAGTTTTGATACCATTTTAGATCAAATCAGAGGAGGGACGGAATTTTGACATGTGATAGAAGATTCACCATGAAACTATACCTAAAGAAGTTAAACTTACATGATTTCATCATTCCTCAGACCGCAAAACCCTAGGTCATCATCCCCATCAATTTCTCCTCTCAAACCTTAACTCTCTCTCTCTCTCTAGGATTTTATTTCTCTAGATTGAATCATGAATTATGAGAGCTTCGTGTGTGCTAGGTTTACCATATAGAGAAATTGAGCTACTTGGGTCAATTGCACTTTGACCCCTTACTATACTTTTTCTTATTTCAACAAATTTTTTTTCTATCATAAATAGGTTTCTATAAATTCGAGTATTTTAGAGATCAAACCTTCTCAAAAAATTATGATAATTTATAATGTTATGTATGATTGAGAGAAAAAGCTTCAGTTAAAATTTGAGATCATTCCAAGCTTCCATTAAATAACTAAAAATTGAATAGTTCACTGCTATATAGAATTCTATAGAAATGATAGTTATTGTAATTTGACTACTGATAAAGCAACCAAAAATTATGAATATTTTACATGTTGTTTATGATTGAGTTTCAGATCTCCAATTAAAATTTCTGATGATTTGTCTTTACCAATAAATAAATAAAAATCAAACAATATACTGCTGAACAACATTCTGTCAGCATGGTCGGTTGAAATATATCTCGACCGAGAATGACTTTTAAAGAACATCAAAAAATTCTGAAAATTTTCACTGAAATGCACGATTGAGTTATACATATTATATACAAATTTCAATTAAATCCAAATTACATAGAAAATATGATAAATTATTTACCATAATGCTATCTTGATCAAATTCCATACTCATGTACCATCAAAACCCTAATTTCAGCCAACTAGGGTTTATATTTCTGAAACCCTAATTTCTCAAACAATAGAAAACTTAACATTCTTATTAGGTTTAAAACATCATAATTGAATTATCATCATTAATTAGATTTAAGAAATGATCAATCCAATTAAGCATATAATCATCCAGGTAAACCCTAGTTTACCAATTAAGCTTGGATACGATCATAACAATTCTCCCCCCCTTTAAAAGGTTTCGTCCCCAAAACATAAACGTGCAAGAAAAGTACTTTCAAGGTTTATTTTAAGCTTCTAAAATCTTACATGTCATTATATTCTTGTATTTCATACTTGAATGTAATTTTCAACGTTAAGTCCTTTATTTCTTTTCTAATCATAACATGTTAAAACAGTTCTCAATGATAACGAACAAATTCTCTATGCCACAATCAATCATAGCAGAGAGAGAAACAACCATTTCAATATTTTTTATACTCTTGAGGTGTTACCTCAACATTGATAATCTGATCCAACTATCTCAATTCATATGGCTCAATATGTACTATTGTTATGTATTACCTCTAAATCACAAAAGAGAGTTCACTATGTTGTTTTGAATTTTTACTATTATGCTACTCAAATAACAAAATAGTCTTGAGTTGGAAGACTATATTTAACAATAATTGTACAATACTACTCACGACATCCCCATTGGACCATGGATGCATAAGGTGAAGCATTACCATTACATTCCATACTATTCTTAAGTATGAGCCCACACATAATTCAAGGTGTAACCATCAGGTTATAGCATACTAGGGTTTCAACAATAGTAACAAAGTACTCCATGATTGTGCTAGTCATTCAAGGACTATTCATACCCAATTACCATCACTTAATTATATTAAATCTAGGTATAACAAGCTATACCTCATTAGGATTACATATCAATACAATATGGTTATCATCCCTTCTGTTCATATGAGTGAATAGGTAAGACTACCTTATTTAGGGTAACCCTCCATTTGTTTTATCATCATTTGAACCATATCACCATACAACAATTGTCCAATACTAAGATGGATTACTGGTATGAATGACTACAACTATCAGACACCTGAAATTAACATATTGCTTGTACATGTACACTGAAATCATACGTAGAACCAATTTACATTCCTTAATATACCTTCAACAAATTAAACTTCTAAAAACAAATTCACATATTACTAAAAGCCATTATTTTCTCTTATCTCTCTTCTCATTCATTACTACTTATGTTTTGCTACTTATCCTTCTCATTTTAATCATATAGATTAAACATCCCTAAAATTGAAACATACAAGGTATAAATATATTATTCATCATTCTTTCTATCACTGCAAGAATTTATCTCATATCGCACTTCACTCATATTGTATTTCTCCTTTTATTCAAAACACACTTGTTACATTTCAAATTTATATCTTACTCTTTACTCCGAATCATTTCCATATTGTTTATCTACCTTTCAGATTAGCTATCTTTAAACCCTGGATTACTACCAGTGCTAGTTTACTTCTCACAGTGAAAATCTCATGATCTTGTTTTATAGAGATGCTAGTATTCAAGGTCAAATCACTAGTGACAACCCTTGAACTACTATAACTCTAAACATTCTAGGGTTTGGTCCTTATCAGTAGCATGACGTTGTTATGTGTAACTTTGCTCCCTTAATTTGAAAGTCAAACTTTGGATCTCACAAGTTTTACTAAAGTCTTCCTTATCTTATCAATTGAATTTTCTTTCTCTTACTTGTCCATTCAGATAGATTATATTCTCAATTTACCCTGCTAGGGTTTCATCATCATATGGTATGTCATTATTACATTCACTAGATGCCTCTACCATGGTGGTTATGCATCAGATATAATTTATTTTCTTATCACTTCATTCCCACATTGCTTTCATTAAGGAAGATATGAAAAAGAAGATGATTTTGAGACTTAGAATTCTTATTTTCAAACATTCATTAATACATTTCTCATATGTAGGTTTAATTAATTATCAATAAGGATACTTGACTAATTAGCACTTTCTTGAATCTTGCAACATCTTTCTTTTATAATCTATATTACTCCACCATGTTTCAAACCTTTTCATTACTTTCCATAATCCCCTTACCATATACTGCTATTCCACATATCATCTTTAACTTCTAGTTTTATCTTATGATCATGTTGCTTGTTTTAGGTGTATGATCATATATACCATGTTGCACATATTTCTTTTTATCCTTCTGCTAATGTAAAGTTGAAATTCTAAATCCATAATCTCTCTACTAGTTTCAACTCATGTTTAATACATTACATATCCTTTATTTTAAATCAAACGGCTCATGCATGGGTCAAACTTAGTATCTCTTTTAATCAAGTTTTTACCTCTTGAATATAGTCTACCTTTGTATGACTTATTCATTGGTTAAGCTACACTTTTGTTCTTCTTTTAGAAATTAGTTTGTTGTTCTATAGAGACTTAGAATCCAAAGGCAGTAGGATGAATGTATTAACTTCACAATAAAGGTATCCCGTGCTCTTAATTATATCATAACCCTCGTTCCTTAATCAATCTCATTATTTCCAACATTTCTCTTTGTTTCAACTAAGTTTCTTATCCTAGTTTTATGATTTACATGCTCATCTAGTTCTCTTCACTTTATAATTTTTTGAAGACTCTTCACTTCTATGTACTTATCGAATACTTAACTCTTTTCTTCTATTTTCCCTTTGCTTTGAAGTACAGAACATTGTACTTGATTATATAATCCATTCCTCATGATTGATTCTTACTATCTTGGCCCTTACATACTTTTCTCATATCTTTTCCATATTTCATATTTAGAGTTCATATAATTATAATGATTAAACTTAATCAGAATCTCATGTCATGTTCCTTTATTCCCAATTAAGGATTTCTCATATGAGGCCCCAAAGTTGGATCTCAGACATCAGTTTCAACTAATTATTAGGTATTATAATATTTCCCATATGTTTCAACATCTTAGTGTATGTACATTCTCACTATGATGTGGGTCTAATTTATCCAGAGTCTACTCTTATTATATTTTTAATATGAGTCATTAGATCCTAGTAACACATCCTGCCAGCCAGACCAGGCCAAACCTGTAGTCCTCAAGCCAAGAGCTACTTAAGATTAACCAACTCCTATTAATCTCAAACATGTGGAAAGCATATCCACTTAGGAAATTTCATTCAAAGATCATTTCTAGTCTACTTGATACAAAGAATGTAATCAATAAATGTTACAACTGCATAGGGTACAACAAATCTTAAAGACCCATATATATTTCAAAATACTGAATATCTGAATTTCAACATATAAGAGATTTTCTACTCATCTCCAATAAAACAACAATATGAATGAAAGTTCTATCTCATTTTATATTTATGCTCTTAATTCATGTTACTTATCTTGTCTCTAACCCTAATACTTCTAGGGTTCCTCTCTAGACAATCCTTCCACTGTATACCTGGATAGGGTATACATGAAAGAATAGACAGAGTAGATTGATACTGGTTGATCCAAGTACTCAGATACCGGGCCAGGATATCCAAATACTCAAATTCCCAGAGCTAACATCATAACATCTCATATCTGTCACACTTATGACTCTAACTTACTAACTTAATGGTCCCTGACAACTCAACCTAAGCTATGATACTAAAGCAGTTACACCCCGATCTCACAATTACCACTAATCATGAGATTAGGGTATAAATTGAGGATTTAACGTAATACAAAAATCACCCTTAACTTTTTCTTCCTTTTCAAACTCTTTGTTTTCTCGCATTGAACCACAAAAACTAACTTTACAAGAGAATTAAACCTTCATTTCTCTAATATAATCTTAGCATTTAATGACACACATCCATACATTCATTATGTTTCTCATACTTCCACATACATACGGCATGACAATCATTTGCATTCTCTCCTATTAAGGAAACAAACATACAAAACATCATTTACAACTCTCTCTCAGATCTATATAAGGACCTAGAGCGACAGGGACCGACTGAACTTAACTATACTCAGGCTTAACTCTTGTGGCAGATCTACAATGATGCAATGATATCTTCTTCAAGTCCATGTGATTTCCCTAAAAATTTTGAGTAGAGGGGTGAGCCTACTCGCTCAGTGAATGAGTACTTCAAAGAAACTGTCTAAAGCACTGATATAATTACATATATACTTTTGAGCAATTGATATCAATTATAACAACAGAAATTTTTAGAGAGTCTAATAATTGACAATCATAAATATGACAGGATACTCTAAATATCTATAAGAGTGAATTAATATATGAAATGCTTGATTGATCATAAAGAGAACTAATAATTTAGAAACATACAAAGAATAATTGAATAACTGTACACACTTGTTTGACCTCTCATTCATTTTATTATGCCATGATCATATGGAGTGTACTCTACATATGAAGACTCGTAGTGCACTATGATCACGCCGTATAAGACTTAGCAGGCACACCCCAGAAATGCTAAGTCTGACTACTCTCCTGGTCTGCAATAGGGAAATGGCTCTCTGGCCTAAACTATACTCCTTCTCTAACCTGAGCACACATGCAGAGAGTCAAGCCACCTCTTGGCTTTTCGGTACTCTAGTGCCACCAGGACTTCTGGTTGATGTTGGACACTGCAAACTATAATTTAAGGAGACTTCTACTAGGGCTTCATCCCCCGTGCTACCTGATAGCATGTTCTGACCCCCGTATACTGGATGCTGCCAGGGTTAGGTCGTCTCACCCCTAAGGCACAAACCTCGCATAGGGGTTCTATGGTGTTCAGGGCTCCTAAGTCTATTATTTTATTAGTCCTAGAAAGCTCTTTCTACATTGTACCCTTCTCTTACTTATACTGGACTCTGGTATCTCTATGGTGTCGCGTCTACTTATATGAAGTTATAATACAACATGTATTTCATTCGAAACTTGGCAGAGCAGTATATTCAAAACACTATAATATACTGAGTAATCAACATACTATACATGCAGGCAGACTAAAATTCTTAAATAAACAGATTTCATGTCCACTTGGCACATACACACTAGAATCATGCATATCAACTCAAATCTTGAGTTGTGCATCTCATAACTCAATTAAGAGTTAATTACTTATCACGATAAGAATTATTAATAATAACTAAGAACATTTATATCACAATACTTGATTCATTGAACACCCTACCCTTAGGGTTTCATATATTCACCAAAAATGCTACAAAGAAAGGTGTAATACATCTATCACGTACTTTTCAAATATTTAAAACACATGATACCTGGGATCTCAATCCCTTATCACATTACTAGGAATTCTCACCCCTTCACATCATTATCATGATTACTGGATCTGGGTATTCAAACCCTTAGATCGTCACATAGCATTGTTACCTTTGTAACACGTAACCATTACCTCTAGGTCCTTTGACCAAGGTATTCATTTCACTAGTTGTACAAGTATTCTCATGGCTCATAAGGCCATCACACATCTTGTCACCTCTCACTAGGTAACAACTTATTCACATGGCTCCCATAAAGATTTCATGCGACATAAACATTCATTAAATAAAGACTACTATCAACAAATCATATAAAATCAATATATGTATGAAAGCTTAGAACTAAGTTGAATTTGGGTTTCCATGCCATTCACTAGGATATCATGCATCAATAATAACATTGAATAAATAAAGTCTATCATGTCAAGAAAATCCCTTCAAATGGATTTCATGATATCTATTCGCAAATATCCAACTTTCCTCGCATCTAGGGTTTCATCCTCTTTACTGAGATATCAAACAAACACTATTCACTTTGAATGAAATCCAAGATTTTATCTGACATATATGTACCATGAATTCAGATAAGCAATCATTCATAACCAAGGGGATCTAGATAAGCAATTTTCTCTATTTACTTATACAACAAATTTCATTCATAGACAAATTCCCTATATTTTAGTTTACTCTTATAACCTCTGGGAATACTTAGGGAATTCTCATTAGGATGTATTGTATACATTTATAATATTATTTTATGACATGAACTTCATCCAAACAGAAGAAGAATCCATTTCATATCATTTTGCAACAATTTAGAACAAATAGACAATTCAGGGTTTGTAGTCGCATACTAACAATTAAAGATTATGGATGAATTAACCAATTTTTGTGCAATATACTGTTTAAAGGAAGTTCCCACTTACCCTAAGGTGTGAAAACACCTTAAAAACGTAGCTCATCCCTAAAAATCTCGATCTCATATCAAATCCCTAGCAATTCACCCAATTCTTCTTCCTTTCAACTCGGAAACCCTAAAAATGAGGGATTATGAAGAAAGAGTGAGAAAAGGGAAAGTTTTGATACCATTTTGGATCAAATCAGAGGAGGGATGGAATTTTGACATGTGAGAGAAGATTCACCTTGAAATTATATTCAAATAGGTTAAACTTACATGATTTCATCATTCCTCGGACCGCAAAACCCTAGGTCAACATCTCCATCAATTTCTCCTCTCAAACCCTAACTCTCTCTCTCTCTCTAGGATTTCATTTCTATGGATTGAATAAGGAATTATGAGAGATTATTGTGTGTTAGGTTGACCATATAGAGCAATTGAGATGCTTGGGTCAATTGCACTTTGACCCCTTACTATACGTTTTCTTATTTCAGCAAATATTTTGTCATAAAAAGGTTTCTGTAAATTTGTGTATTTCAGAGATCAAAACTATTTTAAAAATTATTATTATTTATCATGTTGTGTATAATTGAGTTACAAAGCTTCAATTAAAATTTGAGATAATTCCAAGCTTCGATTAAATAAAAAAAATTGAATAGTGCACTACTATCCAAAATTCTACAGAAATGTTAGTTACTGTAATTCGTCTACTGATAAGGTCTAAACAGATCCAAAAATTATGAATATTTTACATGTGGTTTATGATTGAGTTTCAGATCTCCAGATCATTTGGATTTACCAATAAATAATTGAAAATCAAACAATACACTGCTAAACAACATTATGTCAGCATGGTCGGTTGAAATATATCTCGACTGAGAATGACTTTTAAAGAACATCCAAAATTCTGAAATTTTTCACTGAAATGCACAATTGAGTTTTACATATTATATTCAAATTTCAATTAAATCCAAATTAAATAGAAAATATGATAAATTAGTTATCGTATTACTATCTTGATCAAATTCCATACTCATGTACCATCAAAACCCTAATTTTAGCCAACTAGGGTTTATATTTCTCAAACCCTAATTTCTCAAACAATAGAACACTTAACGTTCTTATTAGGTATAAAACGTCATAATCGAATTATCATAGTTAATTAGATTTAAGAAATGATCAATCCAATTAAGCATATAATCATCCATGTAAACCCCTAGTTTACCAATTAAGCTCGGATATGGTCATAACATAGAGGTTATACATTGTCCATATTTTGATGGCTCAACCATTCAATTCATATGTATCTATATGTGTATTCAAGATTGATATCAGGTGTTAGGTACATGAAAAGAATCAATTTACACAAGCCATATCTTGTCAAAGTTCTAGTCAAAAGCAATGCAAGTGTGCTAATTAGGAAATCCATTCAAACAACCTTAAAAGAATTTTGTAATCACTTGTATTGATGATATGACTTGTAATTAAGATGAGAAAAATATGTGGGACACTTAGTACCAAGTTTTAATCACTTTGTAATGACTTTATAAAATTGATCACAAACTGTTGATCGATCAAGTTACAATCTCAACCTATCCCATGGATCAATTATCTGGAGAGTGCATCGGTCAAGTTGTGCATTCACAGAACTTGACCGATCGGGTTACTGACCAAATGTGATTTTAACTGACCGATCTAGTTTCCCATGACAAACTCAACTGATAGTTTGAAAATTGGGTTTGTCTTTTAGTCGATCGGTCGAGTTACCTTTATTGAATCTCGACCGAATGTACTGTACGGAAAACATAGAAAAAGTGATTCTAACCGTTGGTGACTTGTTTGGACGAAAATAGATCAATTGCCTTGTGCAAAAATGGCTATAATTAAACCCGAAGTTTCCCCAACTCAAGGGAGCACCCCCAGCTATAAATAGGACCACTTGGAGTTCATTCTAAGGTTGCTCATTCACTACACACAAGGTCCTTACTATAGTTGAGTGTGCTACTATCCCTTAAGCCCCTTTCTCTCTTTAGTTTACACATCATTTCATGATTTGTGAGTGAGTTAGGATTATTGTAAGAGAGCTCCACGTTTGTGCATGTAAATCTCTCAATCTTCCACCACTTCCCTATCCCCTTCTTTCATGAAGAAAAGTTGAAGCAAGCAAGCTCCATCGAGTGAAGAAGGAGTTGTTGCTGGTCCTCTTCAAGGTTGATGAAGAGGTGGTGATCTTCTCCAAGTGAAGGAGAAGGCAAAGGTGGAAGATACAATAGGAGAAGAAAAGTCCTTCAAGGCGGAAGACTTGAGCTTGAATGGGTAAGACCTAGGTGAAGGTTGAAGATTCAAGCCAAGTGGGTTAGTTTCTTGTTAAGGTGGAGATCTCCTTGTGATTGGCTGGGTAAGTCCTTTGGTAGTCTATTGCTGTAATCTCTGTGGTAATATAATAGAGAAAAGCACTTGCAAAGTCCTAGAGGTTGACCTCTCTAGGTAATGGACTGACTCACTTCTATTTTGAAGTATGGAACCAATCTACATCCCTTTGTCAAGTGCTTGCTATCAATCTCTCTCATCCTTGCTATGCTTGTTGGATAGGACTTTAAATTGCCATTAAGCTATTGCTCCTAATTGATATAATTTGAAGTTATAATCTGTTTCGTGAGAAATTTTGTATCTCTATTCACCCCCTCTAGAGCCCTTAGATCCAACAAGTTGTATCAGAGCTTAGGATCTTCTCTAACAATCTACCACGAGATGAGAAGATGGGCGAGGACCTACTTGGTTCACTCAACCTAGAGGGAGGCTTGTCCATGCATCCTCTGGTCTTTGATCGCACCTACTTTCTTTATTGGAAGAGAAGGATGCATTTCTACATTCAAGGGTTGAACTTTGATATGCGGAAGGTGATGGTCACACCTTACAAAGAGCCAACTGGAGCTATTGCAAAATAGAGTGAAGCTGCTCTCAAAGAAGCTCAACTAAATGCAAAGGCCATTAGCATCCTCTACGCAACCCTCACTCCCACGGAGTTCAACCAGATCTCATCATGGGATACCACCTATGAGATTTGGGACAAACTGTGCATCACATATGAAGGCACAGAGAAAGTCAAGGAGGCAAAGATCTACATATTGGGCAGCCTCCTAGAGAACTTCAAGATGGGAAAGAAAGAAGGCATTGTAGAGATGTACTCAAGGCTGAATATCATCGTCAATGGGTTGGATGCTTTGGGCACTCCTTTGGAAAGAGGCATCATCAACTCAAAGATCTTGAGAACTCTTCCAAAGAGATGGGAAGTGAGGAGCCTTGGTGACATCCCAACTGAATAACTCATTGACAATCTTCAAGCCCATGAGCCAAGACTTGACAAGCAAGAAGAAGAATCTAAGCAAGAAGAGAAGGAAGCCAAGAAGATCAAAGATAATGCTTTCAAAACACAAGTGGAGGCTATCATCCTTCAACAATAACTTGCTTGTCAGACTCCCTCCTCTAGTGAAGATGAAGGCCCTCGTGAGCATGAAGCCAACTACATCAAGGGCAAGCACTTTAAGAGAAAGCAAGCCTCCTCCTCCTCTACTTTGAGATGCTACAAGTGTGGTCAAAAGAGGGACTACAAGAGTGAATGGCCAAAGTCAAGAAAGTCTCACCACAAGAGTAGCTCAAGGAAAGATGAGGATTACAAGAAGGAGAGCAAGCATAAGAGGAAGGACAAGAAGGAAAAGAGACACAAGAATGCAACCAATGTAGCTTGGGAAGCTTCATCTTCAAGCAGCTCTAGCTCCGAAGAATATGGAGAGTGCCACCTTGCCCTCATGGCCTCTACAAGTGAAGACATTGGTGAGGTAAGTGAGGTAAGTAGGTAAGCTTGCATGAACTGCCTAAAGAATCTATTATTGATATGCTTGTTACTACCCATTCTTCTTTTGCTAAATGTAAATCTAAAAGAAAAATATTACACCCCAATCTCACAATTACCACTAATCAAGAGATTAGGGCATAAATTGAGGATTTAACGTAATACAAAGATCACCCTTAACTTTTTCTTCTTTTTCAAAATCTTTGTTTTCTCGCATTAAACCACATAAACTAACTTTACAAGGAAATCTAAACATTGATTTCTCTAATCTAATTTCAATAGTAAAAATGCATGTATAAATATTCATTATGTTTCTCATACTTTTAAGCACATAAGACTTGCTGATTCACATATATTGCTAAAAGAAGAATAATGTTATACATCATCATTTACAACTCTCTCTTATTTCTTTATAAGGACTTAGAGTGACAAGGACCGACTGAACTTAACTATACTCAGACTTAACTCTTATGGCAGATATACTCTGATGCAAAGATATCTTCAAGTCCATGTGATATCCCTAAAAATTGTGAGTAGAGGGGTGAGCCTACTAGCTCAGTGAATGAGTACTTCAAAGAAACAATCTAAAGCACTGATATAATTACATATATACTTTTGAGCAACTGATATCAATTATAACAACAGTAAGCTTTAAAGAGATTGATCATTGACAATCATAAATATGGCAGGATGCTCTAGATATCAACAAGAGCAAATCAATATATGAGCATGCTTGATTAATTTCAAAGAGAACTAATAATTCAGAAACATACAAAGAATAATTACTGGGAAACTATACTCGAATCTTTCTTAGCCTTTCTTACTTATAAGAAACTCTTTAAAACTTATATTATCATATTTTAGCATATGCCCTAATCATATGCAGTGTACTCTACATATGAAGAATCGTAACAAAATATGATCCCACCGTACAAGACTTAGCTGACACACCTGGGATGCTAAGCCTAACTACGTCACTGGTCTGTAATAGGAAAATGGCTCTCTGGCCACACCTATGGGCCGTAAAACTGGACTCCTCCTCTAACCTGAGCACACAGGCAGAGAGTCAAGCCACCTATTGGATTTTCTACACTCTAGTGCCACCAGAATCTCTGGTTGATGTTGGACACTATATACTGTATTTTTAAGGAGACTTCCACTAGGGCTTCGTCCCCCATACCACTTGTTAGTACGATCCGACCCCTGTATACTGGACACTGCTAGGGTTAGTTCGTTTCATCCCTACGGTGCAGACCTCTCATAGGGAATCTATGGTGTTCAGGGCTACTATTATTACTGTAACTTTGATTATATCTTTCTCTTAGACTGATCTCTTTCAACTCTGTATATTAATGACTACTCGGACTATTGAAGTGAAATCACTGATAATACTGAACTGAATGCTTAACATATTGTTTACCCCTTTCTTAGGGTTTCTCCTTACTCATGCACATATAGCACTTCTCATGTATTCAAACATATATCATGTCTACTAATATAAATATTCTCATTCAACATTTCTCACATTTATGCATGACATCGATAATATACCTATCTAGGGAATGTCATATCTCTCCACTTGCAATAGCATAACAACATATGCATTTCATGACAAGTATTTGATTTAGAAAATCTGAATCTCATAAATGAAGCATATATGCATATAAGATAATATTCAGATAAAATCCCACAATATCACATGAATCATTTCAATCAGCCATTTACTACTAAATTAGACATGTATACTTGTAAAAGCATACTAGATAGGGTTTCCATCCTTGATTACTTTCTATTCACAGGATATGTATTGTGAAAATCAGAAACTTTATTTGTCCATATCAAATCAAAGAGATCAAACATGTAGAATTATATGCACTAGGAACATAAGTAAGATCATATAAGCATAAATCTGAATTTTAGCTATAATGTTGTTCAAGCACCCAAATAACTTGAAAATTCAGATCTTCAGAAGATTCTCAATAAACTGCTTAATTCTGTAGTATTCAAGATACATGGATATCTATATCCATGTCATCATATAAACATTTTCAGATCATAGTGGAACATAAATTGAAGTATTCTATAAACTGAATTCAAGAACAGTTCTTTTCATTTATTGTCATCTAGGGAGAAATCGAGAATATTAATTAAAACCATCTAATTGAGTACAATTGACTAAAATATTCTTTTACCCACTCACCCTAAGGTGTGAAAACACCTTAAAATGCAGTTCATCCCTAAAAATCTCAATCTCATATCAAATCCCTAGAAATTCACTTGATTCTTCTTCCTTTCAACTCGAAAACCCTAAAAATGAGGGATTATGAAGAAAGAGTGAGAAAAGGGGAAGTTTTGATACCATTTTGGATCAAATAAGAGGAGGGACGGAATCTTGACATGTGAGAGAATATTCACCAACAAAGTCTATGCAAAGAAGCTAAACTTACATGATTTCATCATTCCTCAGACTGCAAAACCCTAGGTCAACATCTCCATCACTTTCTCCTCTTAAACCCTAACTCTCCCTCTCTATTTAGGATTTCGTTTCTCTAGATTGAATCACGAATTATGAGAGCTCATTGTATGTTAGGTTGACCATATAGAGCAATTGAGCTGCTTGGGTCAATTGCACATTGACCCCTCACTATACTTTCTCTTATTTCCGCTGAATTTTCTGTCATAAAAATATTACTGTAATTCATCTACTGATAAGGTCTAAACGCATCCACAAATTATGAAAATTTTACATGTTGTTTATGATTGAGTTTTAGATCTCCATTTAAAATTTCAGATCATTTAGAGTTACCAATAAATAATTAAAAATAAAACACTACACTATTAAAAAGCACTCTGTCAACATTTTGGTCGAAGTATAGTTCGTCCGAGAACCACATTCAAAGAACACTCAAATATTTTGAAATTTTTCTCCAATGTGAATAATTGAGTTATACATATCATATCCAAAATTCAATTAAATAATTTTTTTAGAAAATATGAAAAATCATTTACCACACTTCTATCCTGATCAAATTTCATATTCATGTACTATCAAAACCCTAATTTTTGTCGATTAGGGTTTACATTTCTCAAACCCTAATTATACAAAGAGATAGCATACTTGGGGTTCTCATTAGGTTTAACATATCATGATTGAGATATCATCATTAATCATTTTTAATCAGTTACCAATATAACTAAGCATGTAGTCATCCACATAAACCCTAACTTACCCATTAAGCTCAGATATGGTCACAACAAAAATGGTTAGGAAAAATCATTGATGCTCTTTATTCTAAGCTTGAAATTTTGGAATCGAATGAGAAAACCAATCTTGAGAGTATTGATAACTTGCAAGGGCAATACCTTGATCTTGAGCTCCAATACAATGGGGTTGAAGTTGAGAATGGTGTCTACCTTAAGAACATTGAAAATCTTGAGGAAGAGAACCAAAATTGCCTACAAGAACTTGAATTACTTAAAACTGAAAATGCTGAATTTAAGTTTCTTATTGATGCTCATAGAGAAGAGAGAGATGTTCATCTCAAAGATATTCAAATGCTAAAATTTGAAAATGCTAGGTTGTTTAGTCAAGTAAATGATCTATCTTCTAGACCTTTGTTGCCTAGTGTTAATGTGGCTACTATCTCTCTTGAAAAAGATTCATATCTTATTAAAGCTTTATGTCTTGAGGCTGACCTAGTGCATGATAGAGATGATATATCTAGTTTATCTTCTACTATTGTTTCTTTGAATGATGATAACCATAGATTAAGAGCATCCCTGCATAAATTCCTCAAAGGGAAGAACTCCCTAAATGAAATCCTTGATCATTCTACCCAACAAAGGGGTACTAGTGGTTTGGGATTTGAAGGGGGGGCATCAAAGGGCAAGAGTAAGGCCAAAGGAAAGAAAAAGAGCAAGGAGATCTCTTTCTTTGTAGGATAATCTTCAAACACTAAAAATCCTATGGTTTGTTCTTATTGCAAATGTGATGATTATTATTCTACTTATTATCCTTACAAGCCTAAGGGGACCGAACCAAAAATGAAATGGGTCCCCAAGCTAACTTAAGATCCCAAAGTTTGAGTTGGGAACCACCATTCTCATTTCTTGCAAGGAAAAGATAAATGGATTGTTGATAGTGGCTGCACAAAGCACATGACTGGTGATGTAAGCCATTTCAACAATTTCACAAAGAAGAAAGGAGGATCCATCACCGTTGGGGACAATAAGAAAGTAAAGTCAAAGGTGAGGGTGATGTAGATAAATTCTTATGCATCAAGAATGTTCTTTTTGTGGATGGCCTACATCACAATTTAATAAGTGTTAGTCAACTTTGTGATAATGGTTACCTTTTTCTATTTACTTATTTTGAATGTTTGATTCTAGATTCCCTCACCTACCAAGTTATATATAAGGAAACTAAAGTGGTAATATTTATGTTATTGTTATAACTCTATTAAGCCTGTGGTTGGTAGATGCCTTGTAGCCAATTCAAATGATATTTCTCTTTGGAACTGCTGGCTTGTTCATGTAAATATGAATCAATTAAAGAAGTTGAGCAAAAAGGACTTAGTCAAGGGACTTCCTAAATTGGATTTTGAAAAGGATGAGGAATGCCAACCTTGTACACAAGGAAATCAAACCAAGTCCTCCTTCAAATCCAAAGGAGTCCTTAGCACTTATAGAGCTCTTGAGCTTCTTCATATTGATCTATTTAGACCAATCAGAACGCAATCGCTTCGTGGTTGCAAGTATTGCCTTGTTATTCTCGATGATTTCTCTAGATATACTTGGACCTTCTTTCTCATTTCAAAGAGTGATACACTTGATGTATTCTCTAGTTTTTGCAAATGAGTTGAGAATCAAGCATCTTGCCGGATTGTTTCCATCTGTAGTGACCATGGGGGAGAATTTGAAAATGAGCTTTTTGAGCATTTTTGTCAAGAATCGGGTTATGCACACAACTTTTCTTCACCTCATACACCTCAACAAAATGGGGTTGTAGAGAGGAAGAATAGGTCTCTACAGGAGATGGCTAGGACCATGCTTCTTGAGTTTGGTACTCCTAAGAAGTTTTGGGCTGAAGTTGTCAGTACCTCTTGTTATGTGCAAAACCGTGTTTTCATGCATCCATTGCTTAAGAAAACCCCCTATGAACTATGGCGTGGTAGGAAGCCTTCTATCGAGTATTTCCATGTCTTTAGATGTCCTTGTTTTGTTTTGAATATGAAAGATTCTCTGGACAAGTTTGATCCGAAATGGTATAAGGCTTTCTTTCTTGGCTATAGAACTACTAGCAAGGCATATAGAGTTTATAATATTGATCTTGCTAAGGTAGGAGAATATATTAATGTTAAGTTTATTGAGACTAACCCCTCTATTCCCAAAGATATTGTTTCAAATGATGATGTTGTAGATGAAGTAATTCCTATTCTTAAAGAACTTGACATCACCCAAAAGGGAAAAGAGGTGTCCGCTCAATAAGAAGAAAAAGATGATGAAAAGAAGGATCCAACTCCTCGATTTGCACAGAATCATCATAAGGAGCTGAGTTTAGGTGATCCATTTGAAAGAGTGAAGACGAGGGCTGCATTCAACAAAGAACAAGCCAACAATGCCTTCATCTCACAACTAGAGCCTAAAGATGTCAAGGAAGCTCTTGGGGATGAAGAATGGATCCTAGCTATGCAAGAGGAGCTGGAACAATTTGAGAAGAACAAAGTTTGGACCCTTGTGCCAAGACCAAGTGATAGAAAGATCATTGACACCAAATGGGTCTACCGCAACAAGCTAGATGAAAGCAGCAAAGTGGTAAAAAACAAAGCAAGGTTAGTGGCTCAAGGCTACAATCAATAGGAAGGTATTGTCTTTGATGAAACTTATGCACATATAGCTAGACTTGAGTCCATTCATATGTTGCTTGCTTTTACTAGTCATAAAAACTTTCTTTTGTATCAAATGGATGTTAAAAGTGCGTTTTTTGAAGGGTACACTTGAGGAGGAAGTGTATGTTGCACAACCTCTGGGCTTTGAACATGAAAATCTATCTAACCATGTTTATTTGTTACAAAAAGCTCTCTATGGACTCAAACAAGTACCAAGGGCTTGGTATGAGAAATTAAAGAATTTTTTGTTAGATAATGGTTATATCATGGGCAAAGTGGATTCTACCTTGTTTCTAAAGCACACTTCTAACAATTTTCTTATCATTCAAATATATGTTGATGATATTATTTTTTGGGGAACTAACCTTGATCTTTTCAAAGAATTTAGTGATCTTATGCAAAGTGAATTAGAGATGAGTATGATGGGTGAGCTCACATTGTTCCTCGGCTTTCAAATCAAGCAAACAAAAGATGGAAACTTCGTCAACCAAGGCAAGTACACAAGTGAACTACTTAAGCACTTTGGGATGGAGAATACCAAGCCGATGGACACACCCATGTCAAACACCACCAAATTTGATAAAGATGAAGAAGGTGAGAAGGTAGATGAGAATCTATATAGTGGTATGATTGGAAGTTTACTTTATTTAACTGCCTCTAGATCTGATATACTGTTTAGTGTTGGCTTGTGTGCTAGATTTCAATCAAACCCTAAGAAATCTCATTTTATAGCTGTTAAGAGGATTCTAAGGTACCTATACAAAACTCAAAACTTTGGACTATGGTATCCCAAGTCAAGGGACTTCACTCTTACTGCCTATAGTGATGTCAATTATGCAGGCTGCTTGATTGATAGAAAGTGCACAAGTGGAACTTGTTTCCTCCTAGGACCATGCTTGGTGTCTTGGTTCTCCAAGAATCAGAGCACCGTGGCATTATCAACCACCGAGGTTGAGTACATTGCAGCCAGGAGTTGTTGTGCCCAGGTCCTATGGCTGAAGAAAATGCTCTAAGACTTCAACATTCATTTTGATGCTTCTCCTATCTTTTGTGATAATACTAGTACAATTAACTTGTCTTACAATCCTATATTGCATAGTAGAGCTAAACATATATAGGTTCACCATCACTTTCTTCGTGATCACATTGCCAAGAAGGATATTTATATCATGCATGTGGACACGGAAAATCAGTTGGCGGACATTTTCACTAAACCTCTAGCTAGAGAGCAATTTAATTTATTAGATCAAAATTGCTTATAACTGCTTTGGATGAATCTGATATGCCTTTTAGCTAGTAGTCATCTATCCTATACATTTTGCATCTATCTTGATCATCTTTGAGTGCTTATAAGCTTAAAATTGCTTTTTTAATGTTCATTCTGCCTTGTTTTTCTCTTGTTTTGGGTATTTTTTGTAAACGCTTGTTTTCTCACAAAATAGTACCCAATGATGAGTGATATGTGCCTAAGCATGTTTAATATATATATATATATATATATATATATATATATATATAGTGGACTTGAAAAATAAATGTAATTATCATTCACATGGCTAGAAATTAAGTTTGATGGTTTTATTTTAGGTTGACCATCGGTCGAGTTTCCTCTAGGACAAACTCGACCGATCCATGGCTGAGAGCGGTTCTGAATGGACCAAACGGTCGAGTTTCTAACTCTCAGAACTCGATCGATCTGCGGGCTGAAGCCAACTTAAGTTGGATTCGGCCGATTATTCTCCCTATCAACTAGAGAATAGTCACCCGATTTCCCTTCTTCTAGCCCTAAGCTCTCAACCCCAGACCTTACCTTCCCTATCCTAGCCCTAATTTGACCTAGATAGACCCTCTGAGACATTTCCCTTTGCTATATCTTGATGTGTGAATAGTTTTGGTGGTTTGTTTTGTGTGTTTTCTCTCTTCTTCTCCTTCTTTGCGCCTCCATGGCTTCTCATAGAAGAAAGAGACCCGCCCCTAGCAATGCACCATCCTATTCTTCATCCTCTTACTTGATTCCATTGATGAGACCCTCTTTGTCTCAATAGAGGCTGTAAATAGGTATAAAGACCTTCTTCCTAGGAGTCCTTTCCCTTTTAGAGCCTTGTTTGAGCCTATCCCTAGGCGTAAAACCATCATCAATCAAGTTGTGAGGTTGTTATCCGTTCATCACCTATCTGCCTTGGGTGTTGAGCGTGACTACTTTCATAATTCAATGTCTAGCAGGAAAGCAATTCATGAATTCTACGCAAATTTGCGTTGGAACTACGACTCCCTTGTAACCCCTCTGAATACTCAAGTAATCCTTACTTCCATGATCACCGAGAAGAAATTCCAAATCTCTGAGGATATCATGAATGTCTTCATTTCAGGAGACAATAAAATGACACCTGGCGTAAGGACTATGGTGAGTATTTTGACCTTTTGGATCCTGAGGGTTTCTACAGGAAGAATGAGATCACTCTTCCTGATATCCATCACTATCTGAAGAAACCTGATATTCCCTATAAGAAGAAGAGCACCCTACCCTCCTCCTCCCTTGATCTCAAGAAGCGTATATTAGCCCTAGTTGTTACGACCCCACCTCCCAATAACCCCCAATTAAGGGAGACCGAGAGGTCGAAGCCGCACCCATGACTTCCGGATCAAAGGTTCGGCAATTAACCAAGAATAATTATCAAATTTTAACATACTATACTGAAAGCTGTAAGAAAATAAATTTTTCCATACCTTTTTAAAAACTTGGGTCTCTACACTTCTATCCACTTAAGGATTCTACTCTAACTAATCCTCCTTGTATTTAACTTCATGTATTTCACAATATGACGATTTACTGTTTGTCCTTTTGGCTTGTACCTAAAATGCCGAAAAACAAAACGTCGGTCAGCCGAAGCTGGTATGTGGGGGAAACAATAATCATGTAATTACGTTAACAATGTAATCATTCAATTAATCATTTAACAACCAAGATTACATTTTAGATATAACTCCGCGATCCAAGAGTACCCTATCCTCTATGTTGTCCCCATAAAACCCCTCATGATCCACCTATAAGTGAACCAATTTCTAGGGTTGAGTCACATGGCACTACTCGTAAGTAGCCCACTCCTTAACTCATGGCAGGCTAATGAGTCTCATGGCACTACACGTAGGTAGCCCAGTTTCTAACTCTCGGTAACCTAGACCTTACTCTAGGATTACCCCTTTTTTTTCTTAGCCTTTTCAAAACAATAGAGGTGGAACCGGATCTAGCCAATTATATATACATATTTATAGTGATAATCATAGTCACTTTATAGTTGCATGAAATAAATAAACATCCAACAGTTTAGTTGCATTCAATGCGATTAAACATCCGGGAATCCATCAGAAAACCTAAAGCGGTTATTCATAATCGTAACCACATACCTTATGTCATCGCAAAACCATGCAGATCTAACATGTACTTTAAGAGTGTATCCAAACATCCAAGCAACCAAGCATATAATCAACAGTATTTGAAACATGCATACTATATATGTGTCACTATGTATTCACATTACACTACTCAGATCTAGATGAGCTCCTAAACTAGGATTTAGAGCTATCTCTTGTTTTGACTAAGGATTAGGGTTAATAAACCAAATTCCATCATATTATGTTTTCTAATATTTATGCATATTAGATGAAACCCTAATTGTCAATTAAGCCCATTAGATCACATTATTAATCATAGCAAGATGTCCATGTTGGTTTCAAAACCCTAAATCCATATGTACGAGATTATTAATCATCATTATCAAAGATTATTCATTTTACATGTCTAGATCAGGTATCAACTTAACATGAACGAACATATTTAACTAAGCATCAGATCTAGGTTTTTCTTTACATTAAACACATCTAAACATGTATTGCATATACTTTTCGAACAGGAAGCATATTTAGGTTCTAATAATATTTTATTTCTATTCCTCTCGTTTTTCTGAGCAAATTTCATGTATAACTTGTCTACATCCGATCATCCTAGCATTTTCTACATTTTTCACAAGATATATTATTAATCAGCCAATAGGGAAGCGCCAAGTCAGCAACTATTACCTTTTATCAATCGATTGAGAGAAAGAGCAAAAGACTGATGTACCCCTGTACTTCACGCATACATGAAGGGGCATACTGGACATTTGATTGTAATTCTTTCCTTCTCCTCGCGTCGGGCCTCCTCCTGCCCTACGCGGCTGGGCGATCCGCCTCCATCGATGCTGCGGGCAGGACAACCTCGGTGCCCTCACCTTCTTCTCAAACTTCAAGTGTCGTCTGCTAGGACCCTTCCCACGTCGTCGCCGCCCCAAAGATCCCGTCTTCCTTGCGGGATGCTCCCCTCCATAGTTGTCATAGGCGCTGCAACCAGCCCTGCTACCTGGTGGCGTCGCCCTACAGAGAAAGCCAAGGCATCCTCGCCTCGGCATGATCTGACGGGGTTCAGCTACACACCGACCACCATTACTGTCCCCTTCACCCCTTCTCTTCCATGCAAGCCCATGTCGTGGTTTCACGCAAACTGGACCTGCGATGCTTCTGCTCAAGTTAACAGCGATGACTTCCACCGTGTCCACATACACCCCATCTACTGCTTCCTATACCCCCATGTCCTCGTAGCACGTGGTTTTCTTCCTTTCCACACGGCTTCAGACGTGAATGCTCCATCTCCGGTGCCCACCTTCCCATGGCACGGATTCCCCACGCATCAGGCCAGGCCTCTACTGGTCTCATCAACTGAAGAGGTGATCGACCCATGGGTAACTGCTCCCTGTCTCCGTTAGATCTGAGTCAAAAGGCATCTTGCCGCTGGAAAACTTAGTTTTACGAGGAGAAAACCCTTGTTACTGGAATACAATAAAAAGACATACTTAGGCTCGACAGGTTGGTGGCAGTCTCCCCCTCCTGTATATATATACATTTACACCGTTCCTTCTTGTGTCTCCTTCTCTTGGCGCACAAGAAAGATGCCAAAAGGCAAGGCATCACGCTTAGGAAACTTTCCTTTTCTTTTCTTTCTAAACTCATCACCTATTGCCATGTCCATGATGGTTAAACCAAAAACCCTCTTTTTAATCATCTCCTTAATAATCCATATTCTCCAGTCATTAGGAAATCCGAATTTTATTATCTTTTTTTTTTGAGTTTGGCTCTTAAACCATTGGCCAAGAAAATTACTTCCTTATAACAAAAAATAAGTATTTCCTTTTGGTAATACCAAAAGTCATTAATTATATATATACCACATTATCCTCTTACTTTGTATTATTTGTATTTTCTCTTTCTTCTTATTCATTGGGACTCCTGGAACCCAAAGAAACTCTATTATTTCATAATAATTTTTTTATTGGATACTCATTATCCTTCTAGATGCATCTAAATGCATTATTCCTTATTATCATGTTGATTTCTTATTAAAATATTTCCTTTTGAGGATTTTCTCTTTATTTCTATTTTATTTTCCTCATTGGTATTCCTTTTATCATTAGGAATCCTTGGTATACAAAATTCCACCAAGAATAACTCAATTACACCTCTTTTCACTTATTTCCCACATTTTATCATTATTTTCAATTTCTTTTCAATTTCTTTCTTAATAAAGAAATATCTAATTGATCTTTTCTTTTCTTATTGCACTCTTTATGCAACTTTGGACTCCTTGGAACCCAAGGAACCCAAGAGGCATGAAATCCCTCTTTGGATTTGCCTTTTAGAGGTTTCCACATTTTTCTTTTCTCAAATATTCAATTATTCACTAATTGAATTTTCTTATTATTTGGGCCCAATAGCCAATAAAGCCCACAACACAAACATCAAGGCTATTGTAAACCAAAATCCATCTATTATATCATTATTTGTTCAAATATTCTTAATATGAGAAATTACATTCCTCACCAAATAAACCCAAAAAAATGGGGTTGTAACATCCTTCCTCCCTTATAGGAATTTTGTCCTCAAAATTCTATCAAGCAAACAAACAATTCAGGATAAGACTTTTCCATGTCCCATCATTGGCCCCTATGTGGCTTTACCTTACTCATGGCGCTTCCAAAGAACCTTTATCATCACATTTTCTTTTCTCTGAGTTCTTTCATCCTGGCGTCTATAAACTGCACAGGTGGACTCAGGCCATTTCAGCCTCTCTTGGGGCTCACTAGGTTCATTGCTCAGCACATGGTCGGGGCACCTCACATAGTGCTCTAAATTGGACACATTACTTTATCCTGAGGGGTAGGGTCAAAACCTAACCATCTTCACCCATCCATCTCTAATGGACCCATGTATCGGGGACTCAGCTTTCTAGCTGCAGCTCAGAGGGGTCGGATTCTCATTATATTCTCCCACAGTGCATTGCATGTTAGTCTACTTTGCATCTGCTCATGACTCTCGTTGTCTCTAGGCTCCTTTCAGCCATTGCATGATTAAAGCGACTTTCATCTTCATGCACTGTGGTCCTTTTCTAATCATCATGTGGTCCTTTCACCAACATCACCTTACTGAAGTGGTGATCGACACAACCTCCCTTACAGAGCTTCCTAGAATCCTGATACTGGCTATGGTGGTCATCATCACATCTTTCATAGGACAAGAACTGTCTCTAGCTATCACCCTGAACGAGTGCATATGCTCTCATCAGACCCTTTAGTCTGGATCATACTAACCATTAGTTAGGGGTGATAAACTACACTAACATTGAGTTCTTCATGTACCTACTTCCACCTTTTGCGAAGGGAACCTTTAGGTCAAACTCAAGAACCTTTGAACTTGCATCATGGTGTAGTTGAACCATCTCTCTCATGGGTAGTTCAACCAAATCTATTCCTTGATAGAATTCTTCCTTTCTTATGTCATCTGGGTAATTGATTTATCATAACCCATATTGCATCTTGACCTTTCTTGATCTAGGGGAGACTTATCACAACATCCATAGTGATGAACTCCCATTCCCTCTCGGGAACTTTTTATCCTTTATATCAATGCACTGGGTTTCTAGTGTTCCTCCTTTACCATTGGCTTGCATGGCCATATACCACATGCAACTTGATCCTAGGTATTTAAAGTACTACTGTCACTTATTATCTTGGTAGTACCACGGTGTATGGTGATCTTCAATCATGATTTCCTATATGTCATGTTCCCTCAAGTTCGATTCCTCAGAAACCCTAAACCACTCTAGTCAGGTTTTCATCACCTTCTTATCCAAAGAAGTGCATCTGAGGTTCTACCACCATCCTTTCATCGTATCAAGGACCAGACTGGCTAACCAAACAACCCTTTAACTTTTCAACGTATGTTGTTACATCTGAGAGTTATCCATACACCTCTCCTTTCCAAACTTAGGGTTGGCCAAACAACCTCTTCTAGTCTTCTAGTCAAACAAGTCAGATGTATCTCAACCAGAGCATCCATTATCACTTCACATCCTTAGGTATTAGATAACATTGAAGACATACACTTCCATGTATTTCACTTATCATCTCACCTCAACTCTATGTCCATCTTTATTAAGAACACTCTCTGATTTCATCATCATGGTGATCAAACTCAACCTGGTATAACTTGTAAGTTCCACTTAGCTCAGGATAAAAACATCATTATAAGGTGACTACCTCATTCCTCTTAGTGTTTGCAAACCATCCATGTATCATTCACTTTACAAGGGTAGGTTATCTTCTCTATCCCCATTTCTAGTGGCAACGTTCCAACCTACATTATCTTTTATCCTTGATGTATGGCATGCATATTGTCCTATCTCTCACCCCCATAACAAGAGGAAATAAGCATTTGGATGCAGTCCAAATACAGAGTTCTTCCTATTCCAAGAGTAGAGATGGTACATCCCACCTTACCAATACACCTTTACATCTAAGTTGCAACGTGCCATATATGTCTCTACATCACAGACATCATGATATCAAACTATTCTTGAACCTACTGAGGTTTATATCCTTGGTCATCTCCTCTAGGTCTATAGGGTACCGACTCCTTTGGGATCATCCCTCTTCCCTCATGCATCAAGAGAGTGCCCTACTCATCTGCCCTTTGGGTCCCATGAGTTCATGAAGGTGATCAATCTCCTAACCCATGGCCCTCAGACAATGATAGCTGTTACCTCCCGACCCTATGGTCATGTGCAACTGGGGAATTAGGCAACTCCTACTTTCATTGGTCTTATCCCTACCTGACCCTAGGATAGACTTAGGATTCTCCATTATAGTACATGTTCACTTAGAACCTTACCCAAGTCTTCATCATCTCTCTTTCTGCATTCATGGGCTGGCTTTCATCCTTTCGCAGGGATCATGACAACCTGCCTACCTTGGTCAAGCCCCATACCGGTTACCTCCATGGTAACACATTCATATGCAAATAGAGATGGATATCTATGGGTCTATAGGTTCATTCTCATACCCTGTACTTTTCACTTAGCTTCTCAAGATCTTGTGAGACCTCTTCAGGTTACCTTAAACCAACAAAACTGATATACAACCTACCATAGGGGTCCCTCTCCCAGGATGGGAGGAAAACTATATCTTGACAACAAAGTTGCAAAAGCTCTTAGGTCTAGGGTTTACATCCACATGAGCCTACTTAACCCTAGCAAGCTATTAAGGCACAAGCAGATCACCTATTGAACCATGCTAGGTCATACTTGTCCTCTTTCCTCAATGTTGGATCAAGATCATACTTTCCTTTATCATCAACCTAGTTGTGAGGGGTTCATTAAACATACCTTAAACTTAAGGGGCTTCCCTTTTCCTTTATACATGAGGCGTACCATGCTCGAAACTATGGCAACTTAATTCTCATCATGAGCATTAGGTATACCACTTCCCCTCTTAGGTGAGGACCCTAGGTTCACTTTTAGGTGTCCAACTGCATGCTTTGTCTCTTAACTACGAACCAAGCATACAAAAGGCATGACATGCACTCCTTGTCATCCTTCAACTCGAGCAACACTTAGAGTTGGGTCCTTCTCAAGGACAATCAACAAGGTTCAAGGCCTCATAACCCGTTACTAAACCTTTCTAGGTCTAAGGAACTCTTCTTCCTACCTCAGAAGGTAAACACCTATACCGTAGGCACATAGGTACCAGAATCTTCATCTTCTCTCTCTAGGGTTTGGTCCCTCTAAAGGCAACCAAGATATCATCAACTTCTAGGGATCGATCATGAGGCAACCACTATCATCCATCATTCCTCATATCACAGGGTTTTAGGCTTCCAACCTTGTTGCTGGGTTTCCTGCTCTCTCTAGAGCTAACCCTACATCAAACCTCACCATTAGAGGTTCTCTCTTCATGAAGGATCAACCTCAAAAGCATGTCCTACATGGGTGAAGCCTAGGTTCGAACTTATGTTTGCTCAAGATCATCCATAACCCTTTATGCTCCATCATGATTCCTTATCCAGGGTTTCATCCTACTGTCTGCACTATGATGTGCCCTAGGTGCCAGCTATACCCTACTTGCACAAGCCCATAGGGTTTCTAAGGTCCTTCACTAACATCATCATCTAAGGAGCTATCCTTTACCCTAACATGCACGACCCTTCCCAGGGTTGGGTTGCCAAAGGTGCTAGGTCACCCATGGATCATATGGCATCCCAAAGGCATGTCCTTTCAAACACCTGGTCCAACTAATCTCTCTCTAACCATCACTTAAGGTTAGGGTTAGCATCATCCTCAGAGGATGTGCCAGGTCTCTACTTTAATGGAGATCTCTACCTCCAAGACTAACTTATCCTCCTGACAAGAAGGTCTAGCCTCAGGTTTCTTCTGAGGACATGACAACTTATGTCATACGACCTAAGCATGTATCTATTCTTTAGTTCACGCTTAACCTATTAAGCTTATGTCCATGACATCTTATTTATATTCTTTTCATTAATTTGGTGGAGGATTCCTTAGACCTTATTAACCTTACCCATACCTCAAGAGGGTGAGGAAAAGAGAGAAAACCCTAATCCTTAAGGTCCTTAATAGAATTTGAGTTGAGAAGGGATGAATAAGATGAGAAAGTACTAAAGGTATCTTATTTAGATTCATACCCTAAGACTTTGGCCAGGCAGTCACACGGATCCGGGAGTCCTCATATTCCGACAAGCGGTGCGGAGGCAAATATTGCCAGCCCCCGGTCGTGATCCTTTTCTAGACACCTCCGTCTTTCAGATAATCCTCTAATAACTCCCATGGGTTCTATGGAGTTTGTAAAATTTAATAATTATTAATGGTTAAATGAGGAACCTACGCTCTGATACCTAATGTTACGACCCCACCTCCCGATAACCCCCAATTAAGGGAGACCGAGAGGTCAAAGCTGCACCCATGACTTCCGGATCAAAGGTTTGACAATTAACCAAGAATAATTATCAAATTTTAACATACTATACTGAAAGCTGTAAGAAAATAAATTTTTCCATACCTTTTTAAAAACTTGGGTCTCTACACTTCTATCCACTTAACGATTCTACTCTAACTAATCCTCCTTGTATTTAACTTCATGTATTTCACAATATGACGATTTACTGTTTATCCTTTTGGCTTGTACCTAAAACGCCGACAAACAAAACGTCGGTCAGCCAAAGTTGGTATGTGGGGGAAACAATAATCATGTAATTACGTTAACAATGTAATCATTCAATTAATCATTTAACAACCAAGATTACATTTTAGATATAACTCCGCGATCCAAGAGTACCCTATCCTCTATGTTGTCCCCATTAAACCCTAATCCTTAAGGTCCTTAATGAATCTTGACTGAATGTACTGTACGGAAAACACAAAAAAAGTGATTCTAACCATTGGTGACTTGTTTGGACGAAACTAGATCTGTTTCCTTGTGCAAAAATAGATATAATTCGACCTTAAGTGTTCCCCAACTCAAGGGAGAACCCCCATCTATAAATAGGACCACTTGGAGTTCATTCCAAGGTTGCTCATTCACTACACACAAGGTCTTTGCTATAGTTGAGTGTGCTACTACCCCTTGAGCCCCTTTCTCTCTCTAGTTTACACATCATTTTGTGATTTGTGAGTGAGTTAGGATTATTATAAGAGAGCTCCACCTTTGTGCATGTAAAGATCTCAATCTTGCACCACTTCCCTATCCCCTTCTTTCATGAAGAAAAGCTGAAGCAAGCAAGCCCCATCGAGTGAAGAAGGGCCTGTTTCTGGTCCTCTTCAAGGTTGATGAAGAGGTGGTGATCTTCTCTAGGTGATGGAGAAGGGAAAGGCAGAAGATCCAAGAGGAGAAGAAAAGTCCTTCAAGGCGGAAGACTTGAGCTTGAATGGGTAAGACCTAGGTGAAGGCTGAAGATTCAAGACAAGTGGGTTAGTTCCTTTTTAAGGTGGAGATCTCCTTGTGATTGGATGGGTAAGTCCTTTGGTGGTCTATTTGTGTAATCTCTGTGGTGATATAATAGAGAAAAGTACTTGCAAAGTCCTAGAGGTTGACCTCTCTAGGTAGTGGACTGACTCACTTCTAGTTTGAAGTGTGGAACCACTCTACATCCCTTTGTCAAGTGCTTGCTATCATTCTCTCTCATCCTTGCTATGCTTGTTAGATAGGACTTCAAATTGCCATTAAGCTATTACTCCTAATTTATATAATTTGAAGGTCTAATCTTTTTCGTGAGAATTTTTTTAGCTCTATTCACCCCCTCTAGAGCCCTTAGATCCAAACCTATAAATAGGACCCTAAGAGCATTGGATTTTCTTGTACTGAAAAGTGCCAATCGGAGTTGTACAGAAGAGAGTTCTCTCTCTTCTTTGGGTGTAACATTATAAAGGTTTTTGGATTCTCTCTTTTTGAGAGTATCTCTCCTTTGTAATTTTCTTACAATATTAAAATTCTTTCTCCTCCTGTGGAGTAGTTTGTCTAAACCGAATCACATAAATCTCATGTTCATTATTTGTACAGATTGTTATTCTTCTTCTCACTACATACGTAATGTTCATTGTTCTTTCAGTTGTGTTGACTCAACAAATTGGTTTCAGAGCCTCGTGTTCAAGATCTAAACAATGACGAGTCTATACAAGATTGAGAAATTTGATCGTAAAATAAATTTCAGACTGTGGCTGATCACAATGTGTGGTGTGCTTGTTCAACAAGGAGTCACTGCGGATCTAGACGAGAATGAGAAAATGTCAGCCACCATGAAGGACGAATAAAAGAAAGAGATGGATCAGAAGGATCTTTCTGCCATCTAGTCATCTTTGGACTATAAGGTTTTAGATGAAGTTGCCAAAGAAAATACTACTGTAGGGATTTGAAAGAAACTCGAAGATCTCTATATGATGAAGTCTCTCCAAATCAAACTGTATCATAAGCAACGTCTCTACTTACTTTGAATGGTGGAAGGTACTTATGTTCGTGATCACATTGATGAGTTTACTTCTATTATTATGGATCTAGAAAACATAGATATTAAACTCAAAGATGAAGATAAGGCCCTTATTCTATTATATTCTTTGCCCCCCTCATACAAGCAATTTTGTGAAACTATTATTTATGGAAAGTATTCAATCAAGGTGGAGGATGTTATATCCTTATTATTGTCAAAGACCATGGTTGATAAAGATATGATTGCTTCTTCTAGTGGGAGTCAGTCAGAGGCTCTATGGTGAGGGATCAAACAAAGGAAAAGGAAAACAACAAGAAGGAGACACACATACCTAAGTATAGATCTAAGATGATCTATAAATATTGTAAGAAGACCAGACACATCGTTGATGACTGCTACAAGTTACAAAACAAGAAGAAGAGGGAGAATAAAAAATAAGAACAACCTACAAATGCTAATGTAGCATGAGAAGATCTCGATTATGTTCTTATGACAACGCCATCTTTTTCCTCATCCATCAATTTTCAAACTTCTTGGATTCTAGACTCTGGCTATTCACATCACATGTGTCCAAATAGAGATTGGTTTTCTTTTTATGAACACTTTGATGGAGGTGTAGTAAACATGGGAAACGATACCACTAGCAAGACTGTTGGCATTGGATCAATCAGCATAAAGATGTTTGATAATGTTATCTGAACTGTCACAAATGTTCATCATGTTCAAGGCCTTCAGAAAAACATCATCTCAATTGGCCTACTTGAAGCCAAGGGTTTTCTATACAGGACCGAATATGGAATCTTGTCCATTACCAAAGGAGATGATGTTCTGATAAAGAGAGTACATATTCCTAGAAACCTTCACAAGATGCTTGGTAAAACTGTGACTGATATAGCTATTGTTGCGTCTTCCTCAACAACTTCAAATTTGGATACCAAAAAATTGGGCATATGAGAATGGGACACATGAGTAAAAAAGGTCTCAAATAATTAAGCAAAAGAGGACTTCTAGGTGATATCAGAACTGAAAAGTTGGATTTCTATGAGCACTGTGTAATGGGAAAGAAGAAAAAGGTTAATTTTTCAATTGCAAACCATACTACAAAAGGTTTCATTGATTATATTCATTCCGACATCTGGGGTCCTTCTCAAGTGCCTTCCAAGGAAGGTGTCAGATATATTCTTACCTTCATTGATGATTTCTCAAGGAAAGTTTAGGTGTATTTTTTGAAGCATAAGTATGATGCTTTTGATCAGTTTAAGAAGTGGAAGATGCTAGTTGAAAAGCAAACAAGAAGATGCATCAAAACACTGAGGACATATAATGGCATGGAGTTTTATTCTTCTAAAATCAATGAATTTTATCAATCTAAAGGTATTGCAAGACACTGCACAGTTAGACATACATCTGAGCATAACAACATTGTAGAACGTGTGAACAAAACTCTTCTAGAGTGTGCATGATGCATGCTAATCATTGTAGGTCTTAGTAATGATTTCTGGGCTGAAACCATCTCTACTGCAACCTACCTAGTCAACTATTCTTCATCTACTCCACTCGGTTTCAAAACTCTAGAAGAGGTTTGTCCTATCATCCTGCAAAATATTCAAATTTGTGTATTTTTGTTTGTCATGGATATGTGTATTCAAATGTAGGAAAGCTTGAGCCTAGAGAAAATAAGTCCATTTTTGTAGGTTATGCAAATGGTTTGAAGGGATATAATTTCTGGTGCACTGAGACAAACTCATCAAAGTTCTTGACTGAGAGAAATGTCACATTTGATGAGTCTGCCATATTTCTACAAAACTAGATGGAGTTCGTTCTCCTGTTATAGGTTCTCAGTGTTCCACAAAGCAGGTGGAGTTTGAAATTAGTGCACACAACCCGAAACATCCTGTTGATGTACATGAAAATCCAAATGATAATGAAGATGATATTCTTGAAGAACAGACATATAGCATTGCCTCTAAGAGATCAAGAAGACAGATCAAACCACCTATAAGGCATTTATATTATGTTGTTGTGTATGCCTTGGCTACTACAGAAGAGAGAAATGATTCTGGTGAATCATCTACCTATGTTGAAGTTGTGTCTAATTTAGATTCTGCTATGTGGATTGCAACTAAAAAGGAAGAGATGGAGTCTCTTTAAAGGAACAACACTTGGGTGCTTGTAAATCCTCCTACTGGAAAGAATATTGTTGGATGCAAATGGTATTCAAAAGGAAGGAAGCTGGTCCTGGAGATACTACTGCAAGGTACAAAGCGTGGTTAGTTGCAAAAGGCTACAACCAGGTGGAAGGTATAGATTACAATGATGCTTTCTCTCCTGTTGTCAAACACACCTCCATCATATTTCTATTGGCATTAGTTGCTAGATATGATTTGTGCTTGAGAAACTTGATGTAAAGATTGCATTCTTCCATGATGACTTAGAGGAAGAAATCTACATACAACAACCAGAAGGTTATATTTCTACTACAAAGAAGGATCATGTCTGCTTACTGAAGAAGTCTCTTATGGCTTGAAGAAATCCCCACATCATTGGTATCGTAGATTTGATTCTTTCATGGTCAAGTATGGAAATTCCAAGAGCATATATGATGTTTGTGTCTACTTGAAGAAACTTCCTGATGAGTATCTTATTTACCACTTACTTTATGTTGATGACACATGTTGATTGCAGCAATAGATATTTCTAAAATCCGCAGTCTCAAGCAGTTACTTAGTGGTGAATTTGAAATGAAAGATATGGGAGAAGCAAAGAAAATTATGGGGATGGAAAATATTAGTAGACGCAAAGCTGGAAGGTTATTTATCAGTCAGGAGAAGTATGTGAAGAAAGTTGTACATTGATTTTATATGTCTGATGCATCTCCTGTATCTATTCCATTAGATGATCACTTCAAGAATATGTCATCTGTTGTGTCACCACAATATGAAGAGGATGAAAGCTACATGTCTCATGTCCCTTGTTCTAGTCCAGTTGGTAGCATCATGTATGCCATGATTTGCACTCGTCCAGAAATTGCTCAAGGAGTTAGCCTAGTGAGCAAATATATGTCCAAACCAAGAAAGCTACATTGGCAAGCAATCAAGTACATTCTTAGGTACTTTAAGGGTACATCTTCTATATGCCTTGGATACGGCAAAAGCACAAAGACGCTTGTTGGTTATGTTGATTCTAACTTTGCAAATGACTACGATACAAGTGTTCTCTTACAGGTTATTTGTTTACTCTTGGTGGTTGTGTTGTAAGTTGGAAAGCTATATTACAACCCCTTGTTGCATTGTCTACTACTAACGTTGAGTACATGGCATTGACAGAGGCCATAAAAGAAGCTACTTGGCTTAGAGGTTTGTGTGCTAAATTTTATATTCTTGAGAAGACAATGGAAATCTACTGTGACAGTTAAAGTGCAATTCCCCTCACAAAAGACTAGATGCTTCATGAAAGAACAAAGATCATCGATGTCAAGTATCACTTCATTAGAGAGGTGATAGCACAGGGGAAGATTTTAGTGAAGATCATTGCAAGTGAAGAAAATTCTACTGATATGATGACAAAGCCATTGCCAATTTCCAAGTTTAAGACATGTTTGTACTTGGTTAGCCTTCACAGCTGACAGTGATGCTCTTAGAGGATGGAGGAGAAGAAGTGCTATTTTTCCTTGCAAGATGCTGACTTTGAGTCAAGGTGGAGATTTATTATGCCTCAAAGACTCCTAGTCCTAATCCTAATCCTATATGGTGTTTGTAGTCCTATTTTAGGTCTTTCCTAGGTTTGAGTCCAACCCATGTTCCTACTTGGATTTGGATTAGTATTCCTATTTGGAGTTGAATATGACTCTATCTACATGCAACTTGGACTCCTATTGTGTACTAGACTCCTATCAAGATTATTTATTCCTTGTTGAAGCCTTATGGCATGGAGCCTATAAATAGGACCCTAAGAGCATGGGATTTTATTTTACTAAAAAGTGACAATGTACGGAGTTGTATCGAAGAGAGTTCTCTCTCTTCCTTGGGTGTAACCTTCTAAAGGTTTGTGGGTTCTCTCTTTCTGAGAGTATCTCTCTTTCGTAATCTTCTTGCAATAGGAGTAGATCTTCTAGATCAAACCACGTAAATCCCATGTTCATTATTTGTGCGGATTGTTGTTCTTTTTCTCACTGCGTACGTGATGCTCGTTGTTCTTTCAGCTACGCCGACTCAACAGCTAATAGGGCAATACATTTATTTTATAATATCTAGCAATCATTATGTTTTACCTCAAAAGTAGTAGCTAGCTGTGTGTGACTTTGTCTGAGATGTTGACAATATTTAGAGCTCTATACCTAGTTATAGAACAGAATACATTAATATATAAGTTACAAAATGTCATTGATAACATAGAATCGTAGGCATTTATATAAAACTTTGATGGGAAAAAACACACAAGATTGCATGAGAAAGGAACAAGGAAAGCAATATTTGATATTTGAGTTTAAAATATAGAAGTCTAGTTTATCCACCATAATCCTAATTCTAAGGTCATATTAATCAACCATGAGGGTCATCCAAGAGTGATTTAAAGATTAAGAAAAGGTTAATATATTCTAGACGCCAACCTCTAATAGTAAGTTAGAAATAATACTCCACAAAAGCTTAATAAGACAAGGATTCACCTGAAGCCTAATAAGACTAGCTTGTGCATCATCACCTAGATAAACCACATTTATGATGACCTTGTTGGAATTTTTTTGTATAATATCTTGTGACTTAATTGTCTTATCAATAGTAATCACTTAATAAATGTAAGTGACTTTTATTCTTCACAAGATATTTGAACATCTACTTGTGATCTGCACCCAACATTCTTTCCTTCATAGTGCAACCAATAGACTATAAGAGTGTGCATACTGCAACCTAGTGGTGGTGGTTGTCTAATCCCATTAGAGAAGTAATAGATAGAATGCACTTGATTTTTCAAAGAAAATAATAAGAGAGAAAAGCATCCTATATCTCCATGGATAAGTAACAGAGAGAATTCACTTGATTATTTAAAGAACATCTTATAGAGAGGAAGCAACTCACTAAAAAAAATTTGACTGACAACTCCAAATAAAGAAGAGGACATCCCTACAAGAATTTTCGCATGGAGTTCCTTATGCCAACATTGCATTGCAACAATATTAGCACTGTGCTGGTGATAAATCTCAAACTCATATCATATGACTTTGAATGAATTGTAGAAAACCTACAAGGAAGTCCCTCCAATAAATTCCTTTTAGCGTGAGTTTTCAAAAGTCAAAGACTTTTTCATATTCTATAAATGGGAGTATATATAAGAGTTGATCCTACATATCTGTAGTAGTTTAGGTAAGTAGAGACTTACTGATCTTGGGTTCAACATTGTTGACCATCCAACTCATAACACCCAAATCATCTTTCACTGAAGGTCTTAGGTTGCTTAGTCTTGACATTAGCAATAGAGGTTGGTGGCTCATGTGCATGAGTGATAATATGGAAATGTTTCCCTTGAGTCTTTACATATAGTTCAAAGGATGCAGACCAAGTGTTGTAGTTGGAATCATCTATGTTGATCATAGTCACAAACCATTACTCAAATTTTTGTTGAAATTGGCAAAATGTTGCCCTGTCTCAATGTCGACAACCATTAGATATAGACACGACCAAACATGTCTTTATGTAGGGAATTTTTCTTTATGAAATTAGGTAAATCTCAATGAAAAAGGCCAATTTTGTTAGCATTTTAGTGAAATTTCGAGAAACATATGTTTTATTTCGAGAAATGGGGTATGATATCTGTAGATTTTTACTATATTATTCCTTGGGATTTTTAGGGTCAATCAAGGTTGTGTTTCTTCTCTTCCTATCCTAATTCTACATCTCTCATCTATCTCTCCCACTTCGATAAAGATCTAATAAAGAAATATTCAAAAAAATTTGTGGGAGTTGCATTTATGGCTATAATGACCCGCTAGCTTTCATTTCTGAGGTCACATGATTTGTAATTATAGTGCAAATAATTAGCATCACCACTGAGATATTTTGTATGTATGCCATTATCAATCACACATCTAATACATGGTTGCCTCTAATAGTATCTAGCTACAAATGCATACCACCAAGAACAATGCTTGAGTTAATATGTGATTATGCATTTTTCCACTAGTAGGCATACATAGATTACATTGAGACACATCTATGATTGTATAAAATAAAAACCAAAGCCAATATTTTGATAGGTATAATCAACAAGGAGGATATTATCATCATGGTTCAACTAGATGCACAAACCATAGTTGTCTCATGCTTCCTCAATACTTACTCACATATCACCGCAACACTATTTATGTACTATGACCTATCATCCTACCTAGAGGTCTTACCATCCTAGATCATATTATGTTTCAATAAATTTGTGTCTCTAAGTCAATATATTGTACTTGCAAACTATAATGACTTATTTTAATTACTTTGATATTTAATTTGACCTCCAAATCCCCATCAAAATTGTTCGACTTCCGTCACTCACACATGAAGAACCCCATCCCCACATATGTAATATGAGATATTATTGAATACTTGAGCAGATATACACTAGTAGATTTTTCTAATAAAATTTTAAGAAATAATCTAATCATTTGGTTGTCAAAAATCCAATATTGTGTGTGTGAAATTTTCATTGATGTAAAGAGTGGGATCCATTCTCCACTAAGTAGAAAAATATAAAACCATACTATTTTGAAAAATGGAAGAAAAGAGGAATTTCATTATTTTCCAAATGATTTATATCATAGAGAAATATATTGGATAAGCATCGAAAACAAAATATAAAGTTACATGTTGATCCGTTTACAATTGTTCCACCATAAAAGGTGGAATAGCAAATAAAAAAGGTATGCATCTCAAAAATGAGCTACTTGTAACACGATCGGCCAATGATGCTACTTCTATGGGGTCTATCCTTATAGGCTGGGCGAGTCCCCCAGGTTTACCATGTTAGGGAGGGTCACAAGGTGTCCAACTCCAAGGAGAGATTCCTGGTCACAAAAAAGTATGCTTCTAATAAATCAATTTACATGCAAGACATGTTGTAGAGGGTAACTGTTGACTATTTAGGCTAACAAGTTTCAATCCTAACAAGGAAAGTTTACCCAACCCAAACAATCTCCGCATGTATACGGAGGTAGTATAGTCGAGGTCGAACACAAGGAGCTTAAGTAATTAATTGAGCGCAAGAATGCTAAAGTTCAACAATCTAGATCGGTCTAAAAAGGATGATAACATTTATCTAATTGTAGAAATTCAGATTTAGTCAAGCAATGAAAATATTACTAAAAGGGTTTAGATTTAGAGATCAAGAATCTTGGACATTAGAATTTCACTCATATATCATAGCACATCATAGGAACATGAAAATCTAAACATACATAAGCACTTGTTTTAAAGGAAAGGTTGTGCTGCACTTCACCTCCTGGTGAAAGTGCAATGATCTCAACTCAAAATCACATTCTCATGCATAAATTTCATTTTTGATCGCAACCTGTTCCTCAACTCATTTATCTCCACTTCTCATGGTAAAGAAAAGAGTTGCCAAGAAGAGCACTTATCTTCTCAGATCAAGCTAGAAAGAAGAACACGTGCATATAAAGTGGCCAACAATACATGCAAGAGATGATGAAAGCAGTACTCTCATGGTAGAAAAGCAAGAAACATAGTATTTAGTACAAAATTAACTTGTTCCATACATGCTATGACATGGGAGATGCTCTCACATGCACAAGGAAAGGGAATTACTCGTCCATAATTATGCTTTGTAGATTTGCTACTAGAAAATTCAGGTTTTGACATGATCTAGAGGAGGAAAAATGAAGAGATCTCAAAATGTAACCACAAGAAGGAGGAATTCCAGCTTGGGGACAAAATTCTCCTCCTTTAGCTGCTTCAAAATGAACTAGCTCCTCTCCCGAGAAGCTGCATGAAGTTTGGGAAGCTTGGATGCACCTCTGAAGAAGACAATGGAGAAGAAGAGAAGAAGAAATGGGCTCCTTTGATAAGAAACCACCTCCTTTCTCCTCAAAATTACCCTCCTCTGATCTAGCCTTGCTCTGGGATGAGAGAACTTCGAATTATGACAAGTGATAACCGCCCCTTAAGTTCCCTCTTTGTTTTAAACAAACACTCATATTTTTCAAAATTCTGAAACTGCCAGAGACACGACGTGCGTCCAGAGTGCACACCGTGTAAAAACTTTGACAGTTTCTCCAGAATGTACTGTGCACGGCGTGCCTGTAGAAATGTACGCCATGTGACTTTCCAAAAGATTTTTGTTTGCTCCATAATGCACTGCCCATGGCGCGTATTGTAGAAATGCACACAGTGCGACTTTCCAGAAGATTTTTGTCTAGCCTGACGCTCCAGGTGCACACTGTCCATTCAAGTGCATACCATGTATTTGCTTTTCTACACTTTTCTAGAAACTCGCACGCCGTGCTCAAGGCTCAAACACGATGTACATTTTGATGTATGGGTGAAATGGAAATTCCTCCTGAAATCCTGCACATCGTGCATTCATCTTGCACGCCGTGCGTTCTGCTTCTGCTATTTCAACAGAATTAAACTCTGTAATTCAGTCTTATTTGGAGCATATCTACAATGCAAGTTATGTGATAAGTGAAGTAGCAAAAAGATGGAAAAAGTAATATGAGAAGAGGCTAAATAATATCAGAATGAACCAAATGTGTGTGTGATAGCATGTGAAAAGATGATGTAGAAATCACACAACAAATCCCCCTAAGCTTGAACTATTGCTTGTACTCAAGAAAAAAAAATAGGGCTACAATCAAAGCAAAAGGGTAATCAAGCTCATGCATGGATTAAATGAAAATGAGATATGTGATTAGCTCAACCGATCAAGTACATTATGCTTGTGTTCATTGTAATCGTCTAAAATTTCCAACCTGATCATCATATGTATGCATTGAATTAATATTAATCCCGCTAAGTTCAGTGATTAGAAAATGACCATACTCTAAGTTGGAAATCAAGCCTCAAAACCAATCACATAAAATCCTTAACATTTTGTTTAAAATGTATTTATATGTGTTATTTCAATACACCAATGATTATTTGTGAATTTTACAAATACAATTCATTTATGAATAAATTGGTAAAATAAACTATGAAAATACCAAAATACCCTTGTGTGGATATAAAAAATCAACATCTCACATGACTATAATTGTATATTACTGAGAAACCTTTAGTCAGATGTAGGTCAAAGCTCACAAAAATGCTGATATGCCCCTTGAAATTACTACCAATGAAACAGTAATCGTGGGAAAGATAGGGAAATTTGTCCCAATGATCAAATCCTTGATACCACACCATGGATGGAGTGCGTGAGCTTATCTTCAAGGGGTAGCCCCTTGGTTTTGGGTCCTTACAATTTGTGAGGATCTCTAGTAGCTCTAGGGGGTCAACTTGATCTTGTTGAGTTCTTGGTCAAGAACCACATGTTACTGGATGAGTGAGAATGAGACCCAAACTAGACCACAGGGAGGGAGGGGACATGGAATCAAACATGAAAGAGATCATAAAAGTGAGTATACAATGGAATTCTTGCAAGCCAGGAGAATCCATTGATGTAGTCTTAACAGGAAAACTATGTCAAGATCCGTCAATTGCATAGTGGGACAATGTGGAATAGGGAGAAGGGAACTCTGTCCAATGTATCCTCACGAGGTTTCATAGTAACCCTCGCATGGTCTAGGAGGTGGGTTCGGACACAATCGCAAACTTCTAACATTAGAAAGAAGTTTAGAGATGATAAAACCATTGTGTTTGATAAGGCATCATTGTATAAATAAAAAGAATGGGAGGATCGAGAATTGGACTTTTATTGCAATTCAAAACCTTTTGAGGGTCAGAGACAACCCTAGGGGCCTCAAAACCCCCTTGAACTACTTTCCACATCTTGAAATCCTCCTCCTAGCATTGATAAGGAGCTCCAGTGAGCATAAAACCACTAGTTGGGGGGGGGACCAACTAGACAGTGAGAAGTGAGGAAGAAGGATTGCATGAGGAACAATGTGATGTTAGTATGCTCACCGCACCAGAATTGGTCTGTGGTGGTGCAAAATATCATCACAAGGCTCAAGCTACTAGCAGTGAAGATTGATATTAATAGGCCAACACATGGATCCCTAAGAGGAATTGATGGTGGAGGAGTGTTTTGCGGATCATGAGGGTGGTTTAGAAACCCTAACATAGACATGATCTTGGTCGTCATGGTTTCAGTGACTCCAAGGTAAGGATAGTTTACATGTATTTTAGGTGTTTCTTATCTAGTACTTAAGAGTGAGTGAGTTAGGGATCTCTGGACTCAAGAGGGGAAGCCAAAGAGAAAGGTGAAGAAAATGCAAGAATAGGTTAATCATGGAGAGAGAACATAGAGGAGATCCATTGTTGGATTGAACCATTCTTGCTCCCACAAAGGATTTGAGGCTAGGAGAAGAAGTTCACCTCCCATCTAGCTGACTCAATAACCCATTTGCCTAACCACATGACAATCAGATGACCCGAGACTTAGGTCCAAATTAGTGACATATATGGTTTGAAATGAAAACATCAATTAAATGAATATCCTACCTTCTAAACCACCAAACCGATTAAGACCAAAACAAGTAAGTTAGTTAATTTGGGTGTGAGGGGCATAATTCTAGACTTAATTTTACAATTTGAGATTATTTGGTGTTATATTTACCACATGATACACTTCTTCATATAATTAGGGTTTTAAGCTCATCCTATTGCTCAAAGGGGTTAAAACCTTTTGAAGTACCTCCAATTCTCTCACTCTAAGATCCTTGGGTATTTAATTATGATTGGTACTATAGTTTAGTATTTTCATTCACCAATTTCCCATGATTCAATTATCAAGGTCATTACATCCTCTGACACCGTGTCCATGGGACGCTAATTATTCAGTTAGGGTTAAAAGATCCAAACAAGGTTTAATCTATCCAAAAATAGGGAATTATGCGTACTAAAAGATATTTATATGGAAAAGAGTCAAGAAGTGAGAAAGAAGGAGATTGTATAACAACATAGTCGAGAAGGAGGCTATAAGGATGGAGTATCAACCTATATGCCTAATATTGAGTATGTTACAACACTCCACCCTTTAAAGAGTATTTCATCCTTTTAATCTATACATGACTAGCCACAACTTCTAATACATACTTCAAGGCCAGTCTAAGTTTTATATTATACTCAATGTAGTTTGCTATTGTACAACACTCCATATCATACTTATATCCAAAACCCCATGGTAAACCTACATTATTTTATGCATCAAGCCCCCATATTTATTTCCATTCCAGGTTGAGATAGGGAAAGGTTTACACCAAGACATATATTATCTTAGTGGTGTTATATTCATTGAGGTTACCTACACCATTATGTTGGTTTCATTATCCTCTTACATGACCCATGCCACTAAATACATGAGGACACTATGTTGATCTAAAGTTCCTCATTTTCCATCACTTAAGCATCAATGACCAATCTTCATAAATAGATTTGTGATGAAGTGGATTTTTTCACATTATGGTCCAAATCTTAATTCTGACCTTGAATATCTAATGTTGCCCAAATTGACCTCACTCCATCGCTCTTGTGATTCTTGAATGATTTTGGACACCAAACTGCAATTACGATGCCTAATATCATAATGTATACCTTATGAATCAAGATTTAGTTCAATTTGTGACTTTACTCAAATGAATTTATTTGTGGATCAAACTTCATCACATGAACGTGAAACTTTTTCTATATCTAGAGAAAAATTATTTGAAGCATTGGTTATAATCTCATGATTTTGGATGTCGCATTTGTAAACTATGATTTTATAAAAAAATGTACCTTCAAAATCCCCTTTTAACCCAAAAATACCATTTTCTAGCCTAGTTGGATCGGATCCCAGACCCAAACCTAGATCCAGGGAGGATAGAGTCAGGGGACTTGTCTCCCCCATCTAACTCTCATGGGTGAACACACACAACAACAACACTAGATTTCGAAACAAGATCTTTCCCTCCTCGCTGATCTATTCTTCATCAAACTAGTTGTGTGAGATCTGGTTTTTGTTGCTCTATCCATTGACCCCTAACATAACCCCAATATCCTCAGCGTTTGAAACGCCCAACTAGCAATAGCATGGGAGTAGGAGATACGTACCTATAGCTAACCCTATGCATTGCCATTTCTATATAATGCCACATATACCTACACGACCATCCTTTTAGCCTAACCAAGCCTTCGATTTCTCTCCATCACTTCCTCTCTTCTCCGCCTGGCCTCACCTTATACTACCCGAACTAGTACAAAGAGAACCTATCCCAAAGTGCCTCCTACAAATTAACTATGCTTGTACCATCTTAGGGCTCCGGTGGAGCTTCCTCACTCACCGACTGAAGGTGTGAGGGCTTAGAGTGCTTTGACGTCAAGGTGTCACCACCACCACTTGTGCCAAGTCTGACAAGCACCATTGAGGGCTTCTGTGAGGATCCAGAACCATGATACAAATCCTTAGAGCACTGCAAAGCTGCCAAGATTACCAGACATCTCCTTCTTATGGTATACCTCTCAATCACCTCTTCTCCCTTTTGTACATGCAACCAGATTCACCACCCACAGTTGTGTTTACCTTTTTAGTCACTGAATAGCTCACCAATTTTGTCGACGTATCATGAATCCATGCATGTCGTTATTTTCCCCCACAATGATCCTTGGATAGCTCACGTTCCCAACTCCTTCCTCCTCTGTTTTCTTCTTCTTCCTCTCTACCCAGAAACAATGGGGTAAGGTTCATGTTAATCAGAACATTCAAGGGCCAAGTTTTATGTATATGCCCATTTGATGTCACATGGTGATTTGATCTGACCATGACTCTTTTAGTGTGTTGGAATCTGTGCTAGATCCCCTATGAGTCTATCCGGCTCATGGGTGAGAAGGAGGATCCTCAGAGTCGGATCCCCTCTCCTGATCTGTGAGAATAGGCTGGAAAATTTTCTTTTTTTTATTTTATTCTTCTAGCAATTATCAGATTGGCATGACTTGTAAAATGCTTTAAAATTAGCTTAGATGTCCAAATAATTCCCACAAAATATTCACATGCTCAAAACAAGTATGTACTTTAATATGATACCATAATATGACTCTTTTACTGTGGTTTTTGATGACTTTAACATATATCTCTTATCATCATATTTAGGGTTTTCTGTTCATATTTCAAACCCTAATCTTTCTAAAAGCTTATTTTACATGATACATGATCACATCATGAGCCTGTTGTGCTCTGATATTATACTAATGAATTGAACACATGATTATAATTTCTAGATCATATTCCAAATTACTCTTGACATGATTGTACATGAAAATGACTAAATGAATTATTTAATCATCATCAATACTTGATATTTTTTACATCAAATCAGGCCTTGATTTAAAATATAAGTACCTAATCTAGTCATATGTTCTAGATATATAATTTTCATGTCCATTGGGCAACAAATGCAATGATCATAACAATACATGAATAATTACCCTAGTGGGTCACTAAAGATATGGAATATATATTGATACATGCTTGTTCTCATTATGTATCAGGATCAAATACTCATTAAACTTGTTGGCTTGGATATTGATAATACTCTAGACTCCAAAAGAGGTATGCTTTGATATTTAATCCTCCTTGAACAGACTAGTGGTATTGAATGATACTTATATGTACTATTGTTGAAAATCTTAGCTATGTACTTACTTGTTTGAGCTACAACGTTCCCTACTAAGTAGTCTTTTTATTTGTATATATATACTCTTAAAAACCTTGAAAATTAATGATGATTCCCCTTATGGTTTCCTGTAATAATGTTGTTGATATTGGGTACAAGTGACGTCCTCATGTTAGAGGGTGGAACTTGTATTACATGGTGACCTCCCCCATCTATTTGGGGAGATGGAGCCATACATATATGCATGCATCTTGATTCAGCATAAGTCGGGAAATTTGTGATGAAAGTTGAATCGTTAAAAATAAACTTGAGTTTGAATATCACATTGAATTTTTGTCTTATAGTCCTACCAAGTACAATATTATACTATAAATATTTTCAATTGTTCAATATTTCTCTTTTCAGAGCGTACCGATGCATTTGCATTGATTGCATCTTGAATTACTTGTTTTTAGGAATTTAGATTTGAAGACTTGGTAAAGATGATCTACAATATTCTTGCCAATATCTTCCAGAATAAATAATGTTCATCCCATAGGATTATATGTAAAGGGATGTAGTATGTATAGTTTGTATCTTCCTATATTGTATCTGTTCTTTTCTTGTTGTCTTGGGGCCCCTAATGTAATAAAATTTTTCTTTATTCAATAAAATGAAATGTTATTTCTTTTTACATAATATGAGTGTGTGATTTTTAGGCCACTTCGAGATGGGAGCTTTAATCCCGTTAGCACTATCTATTTGGGAAGTGGCATTGGGATTAGGGTAATAATGGTTTAATGAGAGTTGGTATCAGATCCACCATACACTTCTTATACATTTATGAAATAATATTTCTAAGGTCTAAATCGAGGAATCCGGAAAGTTTACTATGGTAAAATTGAGGTGTCTAGAAAGAGCATAAAGTGGGCTCTAGCATAATTCCTCCTATCCGTCTTCACGGTGGGTGAGCGCCCCCCCACTCCACCTGGCCTTAGTTAATCTAGATACGGACTGAAGGCTTTCCTAATACCTTAGGGAGTCTTCTAGCATCTCATGTCTTCTTTAAGGACTACCCTAAGCCACACAAGTAGATGATGATTAGTTAGTCTTCTCATCTCCTCATGTGGTTCTCTTCTCATGACTATTCATCACATGATTTCTTGATTATGGGTAGCTTGTACGTGGGGAAAACTAAAATTCATTTTAAATCATGAAATGGGATTGAAATGATGATGCCTTCATCTAGCCTTAATTTAAAAAATTCAACCGTGATCAATGAAATTAATCTTGAAATAATTTATTTGTGTATGACCCCTAATATCGTAAACTCAAATTTACCAAAACTAAACTACATGATTCCTATGTTTGAGGAAAATGATAATAATCTAGATATGGTGAAATAAGGAGGATTTATACCTTATACCTCATGATTGATGAGGTCCCTATTTGATTAAGTCGATATTGCCCTGTTTCTAATTAAACCTCAAACATAGTTAAGCAACCCATTTCCCCTATTTGATACATATCATGATTATGCCATCAAAGGACAAAGTTTTAGGAATCTCAAAATCATGATATAATACTTTGATACAAAGGGCGCCTTCCTTTTTGACTATTGATGTCCATTTGTAATCTCGATTTTGATATGATGAGTATAGATCTCGATCTTGTACTATTATGTTTACATTATTAGACTACCTAATCCAACTTCTTGACTTCTAAAATTATACCATTACCCTGATCATGAAAGAAAGAGAATGGAATTATGACTCAATTTTGCAAAATCTTGACATGGTTGTCCTATTATAATCTTTAACTTTGATCTTATGACCATGTGAAATATGATTTAATCATTGATACTCTCCTGATTTAGATATGCTCAATGGATCATGAATAATATATGTTTGTGCATAAGATTATGACTCATCTAATCTAGGTCACATCCCTATTATGACTTCCTCTAAATTTTCATCTTGTTGATTATTTAGAGTTTGGAAAGGCAATATCTTTCACCCGATTTTGACTACTTGACTAAAGTCTCTAATAGTTTAAAACCATGATGATATTGATACTCAATCTTGAATTTTGATTTAATGATTATCTTGGAATATGACAATGTTGACTATAGCTTGTGGTTGAGTTCCTAGAAAGACCTAGGTCTAGATCATTCATCAACCTTGAATACCATGATAATGAACTTGATATTGTTATCTTGAAATGTTGCTCAATTATTGCTTGATTGTTGTGTATGGATGAATGATCACCCCTATGGTCTAACGTAGGAATATAAACCCTAGCTTCAGAATTTTGTACCTATGACTTTTAATGTCCAAAAATCTCACTCTTGATATTGACTAATGAAACTTTGATCACGATTATCAACCTCAATAATGATAAGAATCCTATGATCACACTTTTTTGGATCTTAAGGTCACCCTCGATATATGACTAATAACTTTCATATACCCAAAATTTGAAATAGTGACTATGTTGATTCTCTCGATGTATGACTTAGGGTTTAGATCTCATGAGTACTATGGTGGGACCTTCCATTGATTTTGAGAACAAAATTATAATTTTCAAATATGATGTTTGTCTCAAATTGTTGAAATATGAAATTTTGATCATGGATATATAACCTCACCTAGGCCAATACAGAATCTAGAACCCTAAAATATTGGGATTGAAAGCCATGTTGCACTCTTGATTCAAGAGCTCTATTTGTTTGACCTAAAATTTTGATCTTTACAAATTTGTGATCTATAGGATGATCTTATCCCAAAATGTGAGTCATGTGATGATCTTTCCAAGTTCATGAACAATGTGACCTATGCTTTGACTTTGATGCTTTGTTAATCGATTATGAAATAGCATTGACACCATTTTGGTTATGGTATGTGAGATTGACTTCTAATCATGATGAATGAATTTGTTGAATTTTGAGGACAAAATTCTTTTAAGGAAGGAAGGATGTGATGAAGTAGATTTTTCAACATTATGAACTAAATCTTAATTCTGACCTTGAATATATAACGTTTCCCAAATTTACCTCACTTCATCACTCTTGTGATCCTTGAATGATTTTGGACACCAAATTGCAATTATGATGCCTAATGTCATAATGTATACCTTGTGACATAAAGATTTAGCTCAATTTGTGACTTTACTCAAATGAATTTATGTGTGGATCAAAATTCATCATGTGAACTTGAAACTTTTTCTATATCTAGAGGGAAATTATTTGAAGCATTTCTTATATTCTCATAATTTTGGATTTTGCAATTTTAAGATATGATTTTATGAAAAATGTACCCTCAACATCCCTTTTTAACCCCAAAATACCATTTTCTAGCCTAATTGGACCAGATCTAGATCCAGGGAGCACAAAGTCAGGGGAATCATATCCCCCACCCAACTCTCATGGGTGAACATGCCCATAGAAATGCTAGATTTGAAAGTGGATATTTCCCTCCTCGCCGATCCGTTCTTCATCATACCAGTTGCATGAGATCCCATTTTTGTTGCTCTATCCATTGACCCCTAATAGAACCCCAATATTCTTAGCGTTTGAAAATGCCAAAGTAAAGTAGCATGGGAGCGAGAGAGACATACCCATATATAACCCTACACATTCCAATTGCTATATAATGTCACATATACCTCCACAACCATCCCTTTAGCCTAACCAAGCCTTCAATTTCTCATCATCACTTCCTTCCTTCTCCACACGACCTCACCTTCTACTGCCTGAACTAGTATGAAGTGAACCTATCCCAAAGTGTTTTGTGCAAATTAACTGTGGTTGTACCATCTTAGGGCTTCAGTAGAGATTCTAATTATCTATCCAAGTGTGGCAACACAATGTTTGAGGCATCACAAATAACATTATCTCAGTTTAACTTTTGTATACTTGCTAACAATAAAGAAAAGAAAAGAGAATCACAAAAATTAGGGAGAAAGGGATATTCCATGAGATAATGACATTGTTTTAATAAGATGTCTAAAGGAGAAAGTTTTATATATAAAAGACCTCCCAATGAATTACAATTACTAAATATAATTGAGAATTGATAATTATTCTTTTTCTAAAAGTAGTGAGATATGTACTAAAGTGGTGATTAGAGAATAAAAACCATAGATTTGGGTTTTAACATGTTGAATATGTTAAAACCTCTCTTTTATGCTATAATCTAACATTGTGGACTATAATGGCAATCTAACATGGTTATGATCATAAATGATGAGAAACTAGGTTTTATAGAGTGGATGATCCTTAACATGTGTAATTAATATCTTGAACATCAATGATGTAATTTGATATGACCTTAATGTGACTAATCTGATATATAAGTGTTGCTATTGCCATAGCATGATAGATATGATCATCGTGGATACACCTAATATGAATTAGGGTTCTTAAGTCATCAAATTAATGAACATGGGAATTGGTGTATCAACCATGACTGTAATGGCAATTTGATAAAAAGAAAACCCAAACCCTATAATCAGATCGAGTAGGGTTTAATCTATTTAACATGATGGTGACACTTTAGAATTTACATACATGCATATATAATATGATTACTTGGATTCATCTTTGTTGATTGGATTGCTTGAAAGTAATTGAAGTGTAATATGCATGATAACATGTCTCACCATCAAGGTACATGGTTATGCCTAAGAATAACTGCATTAGTTTTTCGCCATTTTCTGAGTGTTTCTCGAAGATTGAATAATTAAATTGTTGGATGTTTATTTTGTTCTTTTCAATTATACTACAACTATGAATATCACATAAAAGAAATATTATGTGAAGAAAATGCTAGTTTATGTTTGCAAGTGTTTGTTGGAATATATGTTTTTATTTACTTGTACATTTTGGATGCACCCCATGTACCACTATGGAAACATATTGATCATGTATTTGTTTCATTCTGTTTTAGGTATAAACTGACATACATGATAAAGCACATGAAGATAAAGATGGAAATTACATTAAGGTAGCAAAGATTTAAAACAAAGATTAGCTAGTTATTTCTCTCAAATGTACAGTTATGAGGATAGCAAGCTCATGTAAGCATCTTGCATAAAATTTTTAAAATGAATGAAATTATCTGCTATTTTATATTGTTTGATTAAAATCTGAATCATTGGGTAATATTTGTAGGTAATGGCTCTCATCTGTTTGGCTTCCTTAATTGGCGATTGTTGAATAGTGACGTCATTATTTGGAATCAGAGCCCCAGATTTTGTTAAATAATATTTAATAGTTTATAACTTCATGTATCTATAGAAATATGAGGGAATTATTAGGATATTTTCTAAAGATTATGGTGTCAAGAATGGACCATGACTCAGGGGTCTGGCAAAATTTTCCTCCGCACTGCTAGTCAACTTACAAGGACTCTGGGCCCGTGCATCCTGTCTGGCCAAAGTTGGATGTTTTTGCCCAAAGTAAAATACCTTTAGATTTTTTTTCTCATCTTATTCATCCATTTCTCATCCTCTTTCTTAATAAACCATAAAAGGAATTCCCCTCCTCATCTAAAGTTAGGGTTTTTTAGTAGAAGTAGGAATAAGGCATCCATTACCAATTAATGTACATGTAATATGGACATAATAATGTACATGTAAAGGTGGAAATCATATTGTACATATAATGTGGAAATAACAATGTAGACATAATGTGGAAAATAATAATGTACATGTAATGTGAGAATAATAATGTACATGTAATGTGAAAATAATTATAAAGTAAAGAAAAGTGGTTGTAAAGATTACATAGGTAAACTCTAGATGGATCTAGGGTTGAGTTAGGAAAACTCTAGAGGGTTAAGGGAAACAAAATCTCTAAGAAGTAGGGTATAGTCCCTAACCCTAACCCAAACCCTAACCCTAAAACCCTAATCATAAGAAATGAGAATGGTGTGGTGATATAGAACACTAACCATATCAACCCTAAAAATTGATAATATATAAAGTAAATGAGTTAAGTGACCCAGTCTCCCATGCATGTGTGCATGTGGAACAAGGCATTAATAATAAAGGTTTTAAGATCCTTATGAACAACATGTTATATAAGAATAACTTCTCAACTATCTCTGATGGATGTAAATGATACATGTGAGATATAAGAAATGTCACTATGGTGACGAATCACTTCGGGTCATATGCTTATGTGAGAGAAAGGTCCACACTAGGTTGATAGGTGATTGAATCACTTTGGGTCATATTCTTATGTGAGAGAAAGATACACATTAAGTTGACAAGTGATCGGGCTAAGGCCTATATATGTTGTGTCCACTACAGGGATCGCCCTAGAGAAATGGTCCCCCGCATGAATGCTCCAGAAAAGGGGTTCCCATAGAGAATAAGTTGATAACTTAGAAAGAAAACATAAATAACCCATGGTTATACATGCAAATAAAAATCTAAAATAACTTTCTCGAACCCCTCATACCACCTCTGGATGTATGAAATAATGATGATTGAGCCCATGGGGCAGAGGGACATCAAAGGTCATATGTCTGAATAGGGGAAGACATCAAAGGTCATCCGCCTAAATAGGGGAGGACATCATAGGTCATCCGCCTGAATTGGAGAAGACTGATATGGCACTAAGAAGGTGGCCTAACGTCCACTATAGGGAAAAGACCCTAAAAGGAGTATCCTAGAGGTTGAATAAAAATGGGTTGAGAAATATAATAAAAATAATGAATAAAGATGAAAGTATGAAACCTTTAGGGCTAGTATGCCAACTCAGGGTGGGTCAACCCAAGAGTGGGAAATGGACCTCTGGGAGAGGTAGAACCCCAGACCTAAAGGGTCGGGTTGTGGCTAGCAAGTCTAACTTCCTCTTGTGAGCTATGAAGGTACCCTAGGTGAGGACCTTCCCTAAAAAGGTAAGTTGACCAAATCAATTTAAAGATTTAGACTACCTTAATTTTCACCTAAAGGGTAGAGAATTGAGTATATAAAATATCAAAACACATATATTGAGTATGATTCTTTGAACCCAAGTATGCCATCTCTGAGGAACATGAGGAAAAGTCACCATGGGAGTGGATGACCTTATGAGACTGAGCTCGAAAAAGAAAGTTGCCATGAGTCCAATGAGAGGATATAAAATGAATACTGAGAATCATAAGAGATGGAAGAAATCCATTTTAAAGAATTACATATAAAATTAATGTGCTTGAAAATGGTTAAAGTTTTAACATCTCAAAGAAACCCTTGGGAAGGGTAGAGTCTTAAGTCAATCCTAAGGTCAACGAGGGTGTATTAAAGGTACATAGGACTGATGGGATTAGGAGTTGAGTGTTCCCTGAATGCATAAGACCATGTGATTAGGAGATAACAACTACATTTGCCCAAGGTCCATGACTCAAGAGATTAGCTACCTTCATTATGATCATGTAGACTAATGGGTGAATGTGAAAGGAACTACCTAGATGCATAAGGATGAGATCACTCCAAAAAGTACCTACACCCCTAGATACCTCAAGGAAGTGGCTAAGGCTCCTAGTACCTGAGGTGTAAATATAAAAGATATAAGAAGTCATGTAATAATGAAAGGAGTTGTATGCAAACTCAATAGTGATAAAAGCATTAGAATTCATGGAATACAAGAATGATGTGGAATTTAAATGTATGGTTTAGAGTCATGTTGAGAATGATTCAACCTAAAATATGAAATTATAGGATAATGTGTAGGTACACCATCTCTGCTCTTGGAATGGAATGAATAGTGTATTTGGTCTACAGTCAAGTGATTATTTCATCTCATTATGAGGGAGATAGATTGGGTAGACATATGTTGTGCTTAAAATTGACATATGAAAATGAATATCTTAAGTTGAACTCAATGAAATGACCTAGGGTTGAAGGTGTTAACTCACCCTTATGTGGAAATGAATGATAGGTTGAAGAACCTAGGTGAAAAAGGTAATCACCAAGTGAAATTGAAATTCACCATGAAATTGTTATCACCAAGAAATGATATCATGTAGATGTTAGGGATGTGGATATACCCTGAATTGAAATCTAGGGTATCACACAGTCATAATTTTTAGGAAATGGTATATCAATAAAATATGATAAATATATCTAAGTAGGGTTGCTAACCTTAAGTTTTGTAACTAAGATGAGTTCTCATTCACCTTAACCTTACTAGGGTTGAATTTTGGGGACAAAATTCGTTTTAAGGAGGGGTGAATCTTATATCCTCAATTTTGGTAAAATTGAATTATGTAAATGAATTGACTTGTCAATTCCCCAATGGTATTATTGGTGGAATAATAATAACTTTAATCACCTTTATGGAATGTATGCTTGTGTCACAAGTTAAATAAATAGAACGAATTCATACATGAGTAAATAATAATGACTTTTGATATGGTAAATGAAATAATTGACAAGTTTTCAAGAGAAAATAAAATGTATGGAATTTTAGATAGTTAAGGTGAAAATTATCTAGCCAAGTGTGGAAACACAATGTTTGAGGCATCACAAATAACATTATCTTAGTTTAACTTTTATATACTTGCAAACAATAAAGAAAAGAAAGATAATTATAGAAATTTGGGAGAAAAGGGATATTCCCTAAGACAATGGCATTATTTTGATAAGATGTCTTAAGGAGAAAGTTTTATATATAAAAGACCTCCCAATTGAATTACAATTACTAAATAGAATTGAAACTTGATAATTCTTCTTTTTCTGAAAGTAGTGTGATATGTACTAAAGTCGTGATTAAAGCATAAAAACCCTAGATTTGGGTATTAACATGTTGAATATGTTTAAAACCTATCTTTTATGTTGTTATTTAACATTGTAGATTATAATGGTAATCTATCATGGTTATGATCATAATGATGAGAAACTAGGTTTTATAGAGTGGATGATGCTTAACATGTGTAATTAAGATATTGAATATCGATGATGTAAATTTCTATGACCTTAATGTGACTAATCTGATATAAGTGTTCCCAATGCAATAGAATGGTAGACATGATCATCATGGATACACCTAATTTGAATTAGGGTTCTTAAGTCATTAAATTAATGAACATGGGAATTGGAGTATCAAACATGACTCTAATGGTAATTCTATAACAAGAAAACCTGAACCCTAGAATCAGACCGAGTAGGGTTTAATCGATTTAATGTGATGGTGACACTTTAGGATTTACATGCATGTAGATATAATATGATTGCCTGGATTTGTCTTTGCTGATTGGATTTCTTTAAAGTAATTGAAGTATTATATGCATGATAGTCTGCATGGCTCACCATCAAGGTTTGTGGTTATGCCTAAGAATAACCACATTAGTTTGTTGGTGTTTATCGAGGATTGAACAATTAAATTGTTGGATGTTTATTTAGTTCTGTTCAATTATAATGCCACTATGAATATCACATAAAAGAATGATTATGTGAAGAAAATGACAGTTTATATTTGCAAGTATTTGTTGGAATATATGTTGTTATTTACTTGCACATTTTGGATGCTTCCCACGTACCAGTATGGCAACATATTGATCGCGTATTTGTTTCACACCATTCAACGTATAAACTGATATACATGATAAAGGACATGAAGATAAAGATGGAAACTACATGAAGGAAGTAAATATTTAAAAGGAGGATTAGCTAGTTATTTCTTCTCAAATGTACAATTTTGAGGATAGAAGGTTCATGTAAGCATATTATATATAATTTTTTAAATGAATGAAATTATTGCTATTTTATATTGTTTGATTAAAATATGATCCTTTGGTAATATTTGTAGGTAATGGCTCTCATCTTTTTGGACTTCCTTAATTGGAGGTTGTTGGAAAGTGAGGTCATTACAACAAGCTTTCATATTTTGTTGATGGATTTTAGAATCAAGCCACCACCACAAGAGAGTCACTAAAAGTATAGCAACTCTTTAGGGATGAAAAAACCTATGACTGGTTAGGTCTACCTTGTGACCCTAGACCTATGTGAGAAGTAGAATGTATGAACAAGAAGTTTTTGATGTGTATGACTTGGTGATATGCACCTGTTGTTTATCTAGATAATTTGTTAGGTTATACATTAATACTTTAAGGGATGTAGTGTTATACACTTATGAGTAGCGTAGCTTAGGGAATAAACATCAGTAGTAATCATTGCAATAAGTCTTATCTAAGTACTTCTAGTAATAATGTAAAACTTATGTGGCTACCCCCAACCAAGATTAGTGAGTGAGCCTTATTATCACATCACAATAAATGTTACTTTGATAATTAAAATAAAGTCTAAAATGTATCTTTCCTTATCTTAAAAATATGAACTTAAGTCGGGTCAAGTACTAAGTTTATTTAAGAAAAAGATTGATCTACACTTAAAATGTCTAATTTAATGCCCACACATTTAATCTTTCCTAAAATGAATGGTACACACAAAGGATGTAAATATTAATGAATGTATGTCTTGCCCTTATGACAAAAAACTAAAGAAAACATGAACTAAGTACACCTTAAACACAACATTTGTAATGCCCCATGATTTGAGGCCTTAGACAAAATGATCTTAAAAGGAATGATTGAACTACCCATATCACCAAGGTGCACCTCCTTTTTATGGAGCCCATCACTAAAGAACTTTGTGGTTAAGCATGCTCATCCCAGAGTAGTACTAGGATGGGTGACCAATCAGGAAGTTTATCCTGGCTTGTGCGTGAGTGAGGACAAAGCATGCAGTTAAGGGTAGTGGTGGTCTATGGGGACAATTGTCATTCATGAAACTTGAATAGAGCCTTGGGTAGTGAGATCGTGTGTTACAAATGGTATTATAGCCATAACCCCTCAAGTAGGTGGGGCCCACTTGGGCATGTGGCATGCCAGTCTTGAGTCGTGCAGTTCAAACATGTTGGAAGGGTTGTCCATGGTGATGTAGCCACCCTTGCACTGGTATTATGTGATCAGGAGTGGGTGTCCATGGGACATTTATTGGTAAGGTATGCTCATAGATCCAATCATGTGAGTGGCATATACCATAAAGGATTTGATTAATACTCATGAAGGAAAGCTTCCTATTCATTATGTTTCATTTAGTTATGAGATAATGAGGAAACATTATGAATGCCTAAAGAATGACAATATTCAATGATGTATGTCTTCAAATACATGGCTTGGAGAATGAGATCACATGAATGCTAAGAGTATGTACATTCTTGTTATGTCCCTAGTCGATTGTTATTATGGAAGGTAGATAGACACCATTAACACATAAGACTAGAGTGTGGGTTGGTTGATGACTGAATCTCATTAGTCATGATATGGCAATATCAAATCAAGCACACAGATACATGTTAGGTAACAGTGAATCAGACATACCCACCTTGAGAGTGACACATGGAAATCATCATTGGTAGTCATACTCATCTCTCATAGTGAAGGTGGTGATTGTGATTCTTAGACCTAAAACCACTACACTCATCACATGTCGTTGGGTATGCTTTGACATCATCAAATGCAGTCATGAAACATGGATTGTTATAAAGGTGATGATTGGGTGACTTTGACATATGGGGATATATTGTGAGTGATAAAAATCTGATTTGTTCCTCCTACTAGAGTATGATATGTTGGCCACTTGATAAGTGAGACTGAGAAACACATGTAATATATGATGTTGAGGTCACATTATCTCAAATAGTGTGCTCTTGGTTCAAGAAACATGAGATGAAAGTTGATATAATGACAAGTCAATGCCTCAATTTCATTTTAGCACACAGATTGTAGGTTGAAGTTGTTTTTCAACTTTCCATTCACTTGGGTAGCATTGATGTGTGACTAGGCACTACTCTTTACTTGTGATGTCATAAGATAGTTATGTAAATTCACTACCCACGTGATATGGGACCTATAGGGCCACACATAAAGGAACTCATCTAGAAGAGGAGTTTAATTTTGAATGATGATTGGATTGATTACTAAAGTGTTTAGGTACTCAACTCATACAACATATCAGCTGACTGCACCCCAGCTGGTCATCTCACAGGGTGAGATGGATGTCTGGAGTGCCAAACATCCGTTTCAAGGGTTGAGATGGGCGTTTTGAGAGTCGGGTTGATCATGAATTGAATTGGCTGGATTTCTGCCCAAACTGAGATGTGAACTGACTGGTTCAACATGTTGAACTGTCCTGTTTGGATCAGCTCACCAGATGACCATCTAGGTGAGCGAGACGACCATCTCACATGTGTGAGATCTCTCAATTAGGCCATAGGAAGGTTCTAGATACTTTCCCAAATTTGTTTTGATTGCGTAATTGTTCTGGTGCAAGGAATTAATGTTTAGCATTAATGGGAAATGAATTGCTAAATTTGTATGTGATTGGAAAATTGTAAAATGACCATCTTGTAGTGTGAGATGACCATCTCATACTAACAAATGACCGTTTGGGTTACCAGACATCCGTATCATGGTTCATAGGTTGCAAAAATTCAAGATCTTTTGATCCTTTCCACTCTCGCACAAATCTTGATTGATTGGGAACCCTGGCTTAAACCCCGCCTATAAATAAAGGGGTATTGGGGCTTCCCAGAGCACAATAATAACATAGATAATTGAGAATCAATTTCTATGACAATTTTTGTTCTCTCTGGTTGTGGTAACTAGGAGAGCCCAAGCAAGTCCTACTCGACTAGGGAGGGATAGATATAGGAGAGAACAATTGAGGATCACTATTGTGGGAGAGCAAGTTGGTGACTAGTACACTAATGGGAGGGACAACTCCTTTTTGTCCGTTCAACAAGAATGACATGAGTTCTAGTTGGTCTGTGTGGACTACTCTAGAGGCAAGAGTCTTTTAGATGCTTCTAGGAGAACAACGTCAGCTTGTAGTCCATGGAGAGACCATAGGAGTCGTTGTAGAAGTTGTTCTTTTCTTTGTTCCTGGTGAAGACTAGGAGTTGTACAACCACCATCCAAGAGCAACTAGAAGATAGTAGCAACTGTAATGAGTTGTAGTCATTTGGTTTTCTCTAGGACCAGGTATAACTCGTTAATCCATCTTTACTATTTCATAGTAGTTGGCGCGATGTTGTTGTTATGTGAATATAGATAGATAAATTTTTTTGTTTCCTCTACTATACTCTATGCTCGTATTTCCCAACAGTGCTATTAGAACCACATCACTTTATTATGATTTAGGATAATCGATATGATCAAATTTTGGTTATATTGCTTATTTATTGCATACTATGCAAATATTTAAATGGTCTCATATGCATATCTAATCAAAGACCACATAATTCCAAACTAATATATATATATATATATATATATATTATATTTATATATATACATATATATACATATATATGAAATTTACGTGTGTCGTCCTAATAATGGTTTTGATGGTGGATGTGTAGCATGGTTATGGCCTAAACCTAATATATGTGTGTGGTTGGATGGTATGATTTTATTCCTATTTATCTCTACCTACATACTGAACCTCTATCTCCTTATTCTCATTGTAAAGTTAATTCTTTCCTACCTTTGCTCCCCTAGAATATAACTCGAGGTTTCTCCTTATCAATGTAATAAAGTAGCAATAAGATAGTTTTCTTTCTTACAACGATGAAGATGATGATCATTGCTAGACAAGACGACCAGCTTGTGTGACAAGTCATCCGTCTCAAGGACCATGGAGGACAGAATGATGGAACCAGACGAGTGCCCAGTGGACCCAACTGACTATTTGGAAGGAGTCCAAACATCAGTTGGACAGGAGGCCAGACGACCATCTTAGAAGACCCAATCGACCATCTGGAAGGTGTCTTGACATTGGTTAGATAGGAAGACCAACTGACCGGACAAGAGACAAGATGACCAGTTTAAGGGTTGAATGAATCTACCTAGATTGGCAAGCACATATCTACACCAACGGCAAGTTCATACATGTGATGTCATGATTGACCTAGGTGGTAGTACTTCCTTGTGGCTCTAAGGAATTACAGTACACATGGCCATAACCATCACTTTTTGTTGTATATTGCACGTTTATGTTATGGGATATAACATGTATATGATGCATACTATATATGTGGTGATTAGATACAGTATATATATATATATATATATATATAGAGAGAGAGAGAGAGAGAGAGTCAGGCTAGAATACACTCGAGTGTACAGATCGCACAAATACACTCAAGTGTGTTTGCATATCAAGACTATTTTTTGCAAAATGTAACCCATTGATCTTCACTGTCATACTATAACTAGGCTACATACAAATTTTGAGCCCATTTGGATGAGTGTAAGTCACTCATTCAAGAGCAATAAAATCGACGCACAAAACTTTGAAATGCATAACTTTTGCGGTCTTTATAGCAGGACCTATAAATGTCCAAATGTGCTCAAATTTTGCATATGAGCTATTCACAAGATGTTTAAGAAGATCAATAGATTAGATTTTTGAAAAAAAAGCATCATGAAAAACTACTTGAGTGTATTCTACTCCAAATACACTCGAGTGTATTCTAGCCTGACTCTCTCTCTCTCTCTCTCTCTCTCTATATATATATATATATATATATATATATATATATATATATATATATATATATATATATATATATCTGTGTGTGTGTACCGGCCAGTACATGTAAGTTATGTGTACCATCCATTAAAATAGCATATGTTGAATTCGTTAATTAAATCCAACTACATGGATTGAATCAACATTGTTTAGATTAGATGTGTTTTGAAAATTACCATCATTTCCCATACAGATCATGAGATATAACAATATATCAACCAACGGTTTCTACAATTTCTACAGCTAACCGTTCATTGAAAAATATACATATTCTTTCATTGGATGATCTATAGATGTCAAATTGAGATGATTTTTGATACACATGTTATCTAAATGATATACATCACATATGTAAGGTTAGATTGTTCAGTTGAGTTGTGCATTCACCAGAAATGAAGATGGGTACATATAAGATACATGTACTTAGGTACACAATTCTTTTCACCTATAATATATATATATACACCTCAATCAAACATATTAAGTCTAAGATGCTTTCCAATAGAAATACACATGAAAAACTTGTTCGACTAAGTGTAGGTTATGCCTTTGTGTGGTGCACCGTATACCTCATGGAAGTGTGATGGTAGTAATGTAGGTTCTGCCTTCACGGGGTGCATTATTATCATATTGGCTATTGGGTCAGGCTTAACAGGTGATTCTTAGAGCCTCTTAGCCCAGAAGCATGCAGATGATTATGGCAAGGATTTGTGCACATCATCCATCAAGAATTGCATATGATGCAATTGGCAAAAGTTGCTTACCTTGGTAATTAACTATATTTTGTGGTGTTGGTCAGGCCATAGTTGATATATCTTGGATCTTACTCATTAATTTACTACAATCTTCTGAATTGATAGTTGAGGGTTATCAATTTGAACAAAATAATGAGAACGATAATTAATTAAAGACCTAATTAGTATTGCCCATATTTTAATCATAATCAAATCAAATCAAAAGTGAGTTTTTGACAAAATTGTAAATTCCTTTGTAGAATCAAATGGCAACAAACAACAATCACTTTTCTCTATGATCAGTCTTTGAGAAGGACAAACTAAATGGTAACAACTTCCACAATTGGTTTAGGACGTTGAGAATGGTTCTCACACAAGAGTGCAAGCTCTATGTCCTAGAGACACCAGAACCAGATGAACCTCTTTCAATTGAACCTAGGGCTAACTGGGATGCTTACAAGAAGCATACTGATGTGTGTATTGAATGCAATAACAAATTCACCCGGGGCTGAAATCCCCGAGTTTTTACCAAAACCATGTGCAATAATACCACCCGCAAGCGGATGAGTCTTATCGCAGTATAGTTGAGGATCGAACCCAAAGGACAACATTTTTAAGAATCCTTGTCAGCTGGATCTAGCCCAAGTAAAACTAATATTTAGAACGATTGGTTGATTTGGGGTTGTTTAAACTAATTTCAAGAAAGTAAAAGCAGAATTAAAGATGGTTTGAGATCAATGATATGGAATCGCTGGGATGGTACTGGGTTTGACCACCGCTACACACACAAACATACTCCATTGTAAACAATCCAGGCAAGATATAACACTCCAAGTAGAGCTGCTGCAGAACCCCCCATACGGGCGTCAAGTTCGCGTAAGCATCACCATAGGAATCAGATGTCTCGTCACCATCCGGATCACGTGTCTTACGGCTCTGAAGATACAACATCCAACTAAGGTTGTATAACCCCCATATGGGCGTTAGGCGCACAGAAGCGTCACCGAAGGCTAGATGGCTCGTCCCCTCGCGGATCATACACTTACGACCTCAAGGAATCCCATCGGAAGTTCTCGTCAAGGAGTCAACCGCGTTAACCGATAAGCACATAGACGATTAAAGTACGAGTAAACATCGACGATTAACAAGAAGATACAAAATCCAACTAAGGTTGTGAACCCCCCATACAGGTGTCAGGCGCACAGAAGCGTCACCGAAGGCTAGATGGCTCGTCCCCTCGCGGATCATACACTTACGACCTCAAGGAATCCCATAGGAAGTTCTCGTCAAGGAGTCTAACTTGATAAACGACGTTCAAGCCCATGCATTGAAGTTCTCGCAACATAGGGGGCAAAAAGATGAAAACAAGCAAATAACCCACCTACGAGCTTAACGATTAACGACAAAATGAAGAGTTATATACATTGCCATGGAAAGTTTAACAAAAGAGCATGGTTTGCATGGGCAGCGGGGCTAGTCCCCGCACCCTAGTGAAAAGGTACTACTCGCTCATGATGCGAGATACAAGAAGGATGAGAGAGAAAGAGAGATCCGCCATGAGCTCAGTGCAGAGAGTGGTCGCAGCCCGGTGAAGAAGATGTGCTCCTTGCTCTGTCTTCCTTCTCTTCTCGGCCTCCTTGGATGCAACACTAGCAGTAGGTGGAGTGGAACTTGATCAGAGTTGTGCTCTGGCAGCCTAACGGCGTCCGGATCCGATACCCTCAAATGAGGACCATGGGGGTCTATTTATAGGCTCAGATCTGATCCCAAATGGTTTGAATAAGTTGTTGGGAATATCCTCTCCAAACGGTCCGGAGACCATTTGGTGCCAAACGGTTTGGAGACCGTTTCGTCGTCAAACGGTTTGCGTCGATCGATCTTGAGGTCGGTCTCGGTCTTGGCGTGAACGCGCGGCTTCTGTTCTTCAATCGTTCTTTGCGCTTGTGGCAAACAGTCTTGGAAACCGCATGGATTCAAACGGTCTTGAGACCGCATGAACCCAAACGGTCTTGAGACTGCATGGACCCAAACGGTCTTGAGATCGCATGGACCCAAACGGTCTTGAGACCGCATGGACCCAAATGCTCTTGAGACCGCATGGATCCAAACGGTCTTGAGACCGCATGGACCCAAACGGTCTTGAGACCGCACAGTTTTCTTTGGCAACCGATTTCGTCATTCATTCTTCGTGTATTCCAGCAAACGGTCTTGGGACCGTATGGACCCAAATGGGCTTGGAAACCGCATGGATTCAAATGGTCTTGAGACCGCATAGATTCAAACGGTCTTGGGACCGCATGGATTCAAACGGTCTTGGGACCGCAAGAGCTCGAATGGTCTTGGGACCGCATGCGTGGAATTGCTTGATTTACCTGCATTAAATGGATGATATTTTGTTAAAACCTTGATAATTGAATCAGCTAAGTAGTTTTGTACATTATGATTCATATTAGGATGAAAAGGTGTGAAATAGAGTTGAAATTGTTCCAAAAAGGTAATTGAATTCTATGATGAGTATGCACTCATCAAAACACCCCAAACTTAAATGTTGCTCGTCCTCGAGTAACATAAAATTTGAAATTGTTGCCCAATGAAATACTTTCAATTCGTGTGATTGCTTCATCTTCACATCACGAATGTTTTCTTTCTACTCAGTATGAATCAGTATCTCAACCTCCGGGGACCACTAAACACTTCTTACCATAGCTTCGTTCCTAAGTTCGTTTTCCAACATCACTTCCTCACTTTTTCCAACAACAAGCATGTCAAAGAGTTTTATAAGAGTCCAGAGATACTTGCAGAATCAACAAGTGTGCATTTGATCTGACACTGGTGTATTTCGGGATGGTGGGGGCATGCATTGTGCCCTTAGGTGGAAAAAGGAGTGAAAGGTGGTATGGAAAGAAGAAGTAAACCTCTCCTCTATTCGACTCGAGATTTTTATTTGTTTTGCAATTTCATTTTTTGCATTTTTTGTGTGCAAATCTCTCCTCTATTCGACTCGAGATTGCATTTTTTTGTGTGTGCACTTTGGCATCTTTTGTTTGTAGATCTATCCTCTATTCGACTCGAGATTGCATTTTTGGTGGTACGCCCCTTTGCGAGGGGTATGGAAGAAGTGGATAAGGGGGAAGTGGCGTGCCACCCCGAACTTAGGGTTTGGCACATATTCGGCTATTTTGGTGCTTTTGATGGATGGAGGGGTACGAAGATGATAGAAGAAGTGTAGAAGAGAGTTCAGATCAGAATGCAACTTGATTTACAATTCAAAACTAGGTTATTCTCTTTGTCATACTCTGCTCAAATAATGACTTGATGCGGATTCGGTGGGGATTCCGAGCCATTGTTCCACTAGTCAGTTAGGAAGCACGACGTGTTTGATCCCTATCAGATTGACATATACTTATCATTTTTGTAAAAGGTATTATGATGTTAGGAATCATAAGCTTCACAGGATGATTTCAGGCAAAAGGCATGTTTCAAAAATCAGTCCTCTTGAGGATTTACTTTGAATAAGGAGGATATTATGATTGAAGATGCATATCAAATTAGTTAGTTACATTTTATCAACAAGTGTCAAAAATTCATCAAGTATTTGTTCAAGAATTTTGAAAATTTTTATGATAGAGACAACTTGAGTATGAAAAGAGGGTGGAAGTGAGGTACGTACCACCCACCCTCCACCCCGAACTTAGAGATTTGCTCATCTCGAGAAAACCCTAAATCTGAGATGAAGGGGAAAGGTTACACCAGTTATGACCGCCGAGTGTGATTGTGTTCTAATCAGCACAACTCCGATCTTTTATCTGAAAGAAAAATTATCTCAAAAGGAAAATTTTATTTAAGGAAAAATTAACTAGAAGGTGAAACAAAGTTTGGAAAGGAGAAGTGAAATAGAGTTATTGATCGGGTTGCCTCCTGACAAGCGCCTGTGTTTTACGTCGATGGCTCGACTGAGTCTTTCAGCTTCATGGTGGGTCTTTTGGATTTGCAAGTTCCAGCACTGTTTTGGTGCCTATGTCTATCGCAGTGAAATATCTCTTCAGGCGGTTCCCATTGGTTATGAATTCTCCTGACTCTTCACTCCATAAAGAGAAGGCGCCATGAGGAGAGATGCTTTTAACGATGTATGGTCCGGACCAGCATGAGCGGAGTTTTCCTGGGAATAACCTTAATCTTGAGTTGAATACCAGAACCTGGTCTCCCACTTGTATGTCCTTTCTTTTCAGATGTCCATCATGCCACAGTTTTGTACTTTCTTTGTAGATTCGTGCATTCTCATAGGCTGTCATTCTGAGTTCATCCAGCTCGTGGAGTTGCAGAATCTTGGCTTGGCCCGCTTCTTTCATATCAAAGTTTAATTGTTTGATTGCCCACCATGCCTTGTGTTCTAGTTCGACTGGCAGGTGGCAAGCCTTTCCATATATCAATCGAAAAGGTGTGGTCCCAAGGGGAGTTTTATAAGCAGTATGATAGGCCCATAAGGCGTCGTTGATTTCTGTCGACCAGTCTTTTCAATTACGTCCAACGGTTTTCTCAAGAATAGCCTTTAGTTGTCGGTTGGAGACCTCTACCTGTCCACTTGTTTGTGGATGGTAAGGTGAAGCTACCTTGTGTGAGACTCCGTACTTTTTCAGTAGAGCTTCAAAGCTTCTTTCAATAAAGTGGGAACCTCCGTCAGATATCACGGTTCGCGGTACTCCAAACCGAGGAAAGATAACGTCTTTGAATAATTTGATGATGGGTTTTGAGTCACTAGTGACGGTTGGTATAGCTTCAACCCATTTTGAGACATAGTCCACCACCACTAGGATATATGAAAATCCATTTGAAGATAGGAATGGACCCATATAGTCCACCCCCAGACATCGAATATATCAACTTCCTGCCATAGATTCAGTGGCATCTCGTCTCTCTTTGTTATATAGCCAGATCTTTGACATTTGTCACAAGACAGGAAAAAATCATAGGAATCTTTGGATATGGTTGGCCAGAAGAATCCACACTGCAAAACTTTTAGAGCAGTCTTTTTAGAGCTCATATGCCCACCTACAGGTCCTGAGTGACATTGTTACAGAATAGATTGAGCTTCTTCTTCGGCGATACAACATCTATACAAACCATCAGCGCATAGTTTAAAAAGATGTGGTTCATCCCAGTAATAACGCTTCACATCATGCATAAATTTCTTCAGTGCATTCCCGGTGCATTGGGGATGGATGACTCCGGCAGCAAGATAGTTTATGAAATCAGAATACCATGGTATAACTTCCGAGACCCTCATTAGCTGATCATCTGGTAGGGAGTCATTGATCGGAATCTTCGTAGCATCCAGAGTGTGGATACGACTGAGGTGATCCGCTACCACATTTTCCGTCACTTTTTTGTCTCTTATTTCCAGATCAAATTCTTTTAGTAAGAGGATCCATCTAATCAACCTTGGTTTTGCATCCTTCTTTGCCAGAAGGTAACGAATAGCAGCATGGTCTGTGTAAACAATGACCTTCGAACCAATAAGGTAGGATCTAAACATAGATGACTGCTAGAAGTTCTTTCTTGGTAGTAGCATAATTCCTCTGGGCTTCGTCGAGGGTTTTCGATGCATAATAGATCACATAATGTTTCTTTTCTATATATTGCCCTAAAACAGCGCCCACCGCGTAATCACTGGCATCACACATAATTTCAAAAGGATGGTCCCATTCGGGAGCTCTAATGATGGGGGTTGTTGTGAGGGCCTTCTTTAGCGTGTTGAAGCTTTTGACACATTCTTCATTAAAATTGAAATCAACATCCTTTAGAAGCAGGTTTGTCATCGGCTTAGTTATCTTGGAAAAATCCTTTATGAATCTTCTATAGAATCCAGCATGACCAAGGAAGGCACAAACTTCTTTTACATTCGTGGGAATAGCCAATTTAGAGATCATTTCAATCTTGGATTTATCTACTTCAATTCCTCTATTGCTAACCCTATGGCCCAGGACAATGCCTTCTGTTACCATGAAATGGCATTTTTCCCAATTTAGCACAAGATGTGCTTCTTCACAACATTTGAGGACCAGGGAGAGGTGCTTTAGACATGAATCAAATGAGTCTCTGTATACAGAAAAATCATCCATGAAGACCTCCATAATAGTTTCAGTAAGACCCGCGAAAATGGCAGCCATGCAACGTTGAAAAGTTGTGGGTGCATTACAGAGACCAAATGGCATTCTTTTAAACGCAAATGTTCTGAAGGGACAGGTGAAAGTCATTTTCTCTTGATCATCTGGATGTATGGGAATCTGATAGAATCCAGAGTAACCATCAAGATAACAGAAATATTCTTGATGAGCTAACCTTTCCAAGACTTGGTCCAGGAAGGGCATAGGAAAATGATCTTTTCAAGTTGCCTTTTTTAATTTCCTATAATCAATGCACATCTGCCACCCCATGACTGTTCGAGTGGGGATGAGCTCATTGTTTTCATTCCTTATAACAGTTGTTCCACCTTTCTTTGGCACCACGTGTACTGGGCTAACCCATGGAAAATCCGATATCGGGTAGATTATTCCAGCTGTGAGAAGTTTGATGATCTCGCGACGGACTACTTCCTTCATTTTGGGATTCAACTTCCGTTGATGATCAATAGTTGGCTTGTGATCTTCCATCATAGGAATCTTATGCATACACAGAGCTTGACTGACCCCTATGAGGTCACTCATTCTATAGCTGATGGCTTTCTTTCTTCCCCTTAATTCCTTCAGAAGTTTCTCTTCTTGTTCAGTCGTTAAATCAGAGTTTATAATAACTAGACAAACTTTGAGATCGTCTAAAAACATGTACTTCAGTCCTTTAGGTAGGGGCTTCATCTCGGGAGCCTCATGTTTTTCGCTTGTTTCTTCTGTAGTTTCGGTAGCCTTAAGTTCTTCACAAGTGGCTTCAGCATCTTTGTTGGAAGAGTCGAGGGATTTGATGTAGTCCTCTGCTCGTTTGTCGATTGGTTCATCGATCGATAAATTAGATAGAGCGGTTTCCAAGGGATTGTACGATTCATGATACTCTTGGGTAAGTTGTGACATTTGCTCAATGCAGTCAATCAGGTAGACTTCTTCCTGTATACTGGGTCTTCTCATACTTTCGAAAACTTTGAATTCTAGGGTCTCCTTGCCTAATATTAGCAGTAAGGTACTGGCTTCAACATCAATTAGGGCTCTTGCAGTGGTGAGGAACGGATGACCAAAGATGAGAGGATATCTGGTCTCTTCTTTTATGTCCATAATGACGAAGTCGCATGGAACATATGTGTCCTTTCCCACCTTGACCGGGATATCTTCGAGGATTCCTAACGGTCTTTTTATAAAATTGTCTGCGAGTTGAATAGTCATAGCAGTAGGAAGCAATTCTACAAACCCTAATCTTTTGCACGGGTTGAATGGCATAATTGAGATGCTTGCGCCTAGATCTGCCAATCCTTTCTTGCATGATGAGTCACCAATGTGACATGAGATTCCAAAGGATCTGGGATCTTTTTGTTTCTTTGGCATCTTGCTCAGAATGATATCCGATGTGGTTGTAGCCAGTTTTACAGTTTCATACTCTTCAGTGATGTACTTCCGGGTGAGAAGCGACTTTAGATACTTAGTCCAGGCCGGTATCTCAGCAAGAGCGTCTAAGAAGGGTATATCAACATGGAGCTTCTTCATAGCCTCTTTGAACTTATTGAATCTAGTATCAAGATTGGTTTGCCTCAGGCGGGAGGGGAAGGGTATATGAGGCTTATATATAGGAATATCTGGCTCTGGTGTTTCAGCTTCTTCATCAACAGATTTCTCAGGATTTTCCTTGTCTGTCTTATCTTCCCTTGGTTGTGACTCAAGTGAGTTTTGAACCATCACAGGTTCATGTTCGTCAGTAATAACCACAGGTGTCTTTACTGGAGGATCTGAATAATCTTTTCCTGACCTTGTGGCGACTGCCTTCAACTGTTTAGGGTGCTTAGGATTGTTTTCAGGTTGTCCGGCAAAGACTCCAGCTGGTGGTTTTATGCTAGCTGCTAGTTGAGCTAGTTGAGTTTCAATAGCTTTCTGATGGGCTTGTTGGTTGGCTATCATCGTTTTCTATGTTTGCAACATCTTTTCAATGGTTGATAGCTTGTCATCAGATGGTATGGGTCCTGCTTGTCTGTAACGTCTGGGCCCACTGCCCAAGGCTCTAGTAGAGTTTCAGGAATGACGACTGGCCCCACAGACCACCACTAGCCTTAACTGCGCACTTTGTCCACACTGACGCGCAAGCCATGATCAACTTCCCGACTGGTCACCCATCCTATTACTACTCCAAGTTGAGCACGCTTAACTATGGAGTTCTTTAGAGATGGGCTCCCGGAAAAGGAGGTGCACCTTGGTGATATGGGTAGTCCAATCATTCCTTATAAGATCTTTTTATCCGAGGCCTCAAATCCTGGGATGTTACAATCTCCCCCACTTAGACTCTTGACGTCCTCGTCAAGGCTCAACTATATGGCCTCATAATATGACCCCATTTCAGTGCAGACCCACAATGGCCCATGGACACCCAGATCCCATCCATGGCTACCAGTGCTAGGGTGGCTCCATCTCGTCTCTACGGATAGCCCTTTCCAACTTGCCTGGACCGCACGGCTCAAGACTGGCATGCCACATGCCCATGTGGGCCCCACCTACTGGAGGGGTTATGGCTCTGATACCATTTGTAACACCTGGGCCCACTGCCCAAGGCTCTAGTAGAGTTTCAGGAATGACGACTGGCCCCACAGACCACCACTAGCCTTAACTGCGCACTTTGTCCACACTGACATGCAAGCCAGGATCAACTTCCTGACTGGTCGCCCATCCTATTACTACTCCAAGCTAAGCACGCTTAACTATGGAGTTCTTTAGAGATGGGCTCCTAGAAAAGGAGGTGCACCTTGGTGATATGGGTAGTCCAATCATTCCTTATAAGATCTTTTTATCTGAGGCCTCAAATCCTGGGATGTTACATTGTCCTTATTGTTGATTCAGGTTCTGATACTGAGAGTTGTTCTGATAGTTATTGTAGTTCCTATTCTGAAAGTTTCCTTTGAAGCTTCCTTGATTCCCAAAGTTCTTTTGTTGATTATACTGGAATCCTAGTGGGCCTCTTGATTGATTGTTGGGACCGAATTAATGCGAGTTCATAGCTCCTGAAGGGTTTCCATATTGGAAGCTTGGGTGATTCCTATTTTGATTCAGATTGTAATAGTTCTGCCCAGGGATGGTGTTGATAGCATTTAAATTTTCCATCTGGAAATTATCTCCTTGTCCACAAGCATTTCTTAGAACAACGTCGTAGAGAACATTGCATGATAGAGTGGAATGATGTGTGCTTTTGCATGCTTCACAGAACAAAGAAGTGGACTTAACCTGTTCTTGTTGCCTAGTTGGTGAATGTCCTCTTCCAATAGCAGCTAGAGATGATTCTATATGATCTTGCTTGGCAACTAAGACCTTCAAGGTTTCAGCGATAGACTTGTATTCTGGAATAGCTTCAGCCATAGCCACCTTCAAGACTCCTTTACCTACAAATCTACCCCAATTGGCTTGATTTTCTGCTCCTAGGGTGACGACTCTCCATGCGCTTACATAACTCTGTCGCATGAGGTTTTCTCCAGATGAGGAATCTAGAAACATCTTGACATCATCCTCAACACCCCTATAGAAGATTTCTATGAGTTGATTCTTGGGGATTCCGTGGTGTGGGCATTTGCGTAGGAGATATTTGTACCTGTCCCACGCTTCAGCGAGAGTTTCTCTGGGGACTTGAGTGAAATTGGTTATTCGGACCCTAATTTCATATGTAAGAGATGGAGGGTAGAACTTTTCCAGAAATGCATTTTGGAGTTGCTCCCAGGTGGTGATGGGGACTTCACTTTGCAGTGAATTGTACCAACTGATGGCTCTATCAGCAAGGGAATACTTGAAGAGACAGAGTCGAATGGCATCATCGGAGACTCCATTTTGCTTTGTCATAGCACATAAGTCAATGAATCTCAGAAGATGTCCTTGGTTGTCCTCCGCTTGTTTGCCATAGAACGGGTTGTTTTGAAGCAATGTGATCCAATGTGCTCTAATCTCAAAGTTGGCAGCTTCGATGGGAGGAGGTTGTACTGGATGATACACATTTGCAGCTTTTAGGATTGAGAAATCTCTAAGATCTTTCCTGTAGTTCTGTTGCTTGTGCTGCTTCTTGTGCGACTAAGATCTCTTGTTGAACTGTAGCTCTGGCTTCTTGCATGAGCCTCTCTCTCTCTGCGCATTGATGGCTTGAGCCACTCTTCGGGCTACTTCTTCTTCTTGCGCCATCGTTGCTTGATTCTCTCTGATCTGACGATGGAAGGTTCTATCTATTTCAGAATCAAAGCTCGCGGTAAGTCCGGGATTGTCCGAACGGTGCATGCACTATGCATTGAGTAGCACCTGAAAATTGGAAAGATTTTGAAAATGAGATCCACAAGGTAGAGTCAAATTCAAGTAGATAAGCGACAGTTTCGAAAGAAAGAGCAAAATCCTAGATTAGTCTTAAAGAAACTAGATTAGACTGCCTGATTCCGTTGTCCCCGGCAACGGCGCCAGAATTTGACGTGTGTATTGAATGCACTAACAAATTCACCTGAGGCTAAAATCCCTGAGTTTTTACCAAAACAAAGTGCAATAATACCACCCACAAGAGGACGAGTCTTATCACAATATAGTTGAGGATCGAACCCAAATGACAACGTTTTTAAGAATCCTTGTCATCTGGATCTAGCCCAAGTAAAACTAATATTTAGAACGATTGGTTGATTTGGGGTTGTTTAAACTGATTGCAAGAAAGTAAAAGCGGAATTAAAGATGGTTTGAGATCAATGATATGGAATTGCTGGGATGGTACCGGGTTTGACCACCGCTACACACACAAACATACTCCATTGTAAACAATCCAGGCAAGATATAACACTCCAAGTAGAGCTGCTGCAGAACCCCCCATACGGGCGTCAGGTCCGTGTAAGCATCACCATAGGCATCAGATGTCTCATCACCATCCGGATCACGTGTCTTACGGCTCTGAAGATGCAACATCCAACTAAGGTTGTGAACCCCCCATACGGGTGTCAGGCACACAGAAGCGTCACCGAAGGCTAGATGGCTCGTCCCCTCGCGGATCATACACTTACGACCTCAAGGAATCCCATCGGAAGTTCTCATCAAGGAGTCAACCGTGTTAACCGATAAGCACGTAGATGATTAAAGTACGAGTAAACATCGACGATTAACAAGAAGATACAAAATCCAACTAAGGTTGTGAACCCCCCATACGGGCGTCAGGCGCACAGAAGCGTCACCGAAGGCTAGATGGCTCATCCCCTCGCGGATCATACACTTACGACCTCAAGGAATCCCATCACAAGTTCTCATCAAGGAGTCTAATTTGATAAATGACATTCAAGCCCATGCATTGAAGTTCTCGCAACATAGGGAGCACAAAGATGAAAACAAGCAAATAACCAACCTACGAGCTTAACGATTAACGACAAAATGAAGAGTTATATACATTGCCATGAAAAGTTTAACAAAAGAGCATGGTTTGCATGGGCAGCGGGGCTAGTCCCCACACCCCAGCGAAAAGGTACTACTTGCTCATGATGCGAGATACAAGAAGGATGAGAGAGAAAGAGAGATCCGCCATGAGCTCGGTGCAGAGAGTGGTCGCAGCCCGATGAAGAAGATGTGCTCGTTGCTCCATCTTCCTTCTCTTCTCGGCCACCTTGGATGCAACACTAGCAGTAGGTGGACTGGAACTTGATCGGAGTTGTGCTCTGGCAGCCTAACGGCGTCCGGATCCGATACCCTCAAATGAGGACCCTGGGGGTCTATTTATAGGCTCAGATCTGATCCCAAACGGTTTGGATAAGTTGCTGGGAATATCCTCTCCAAACGGTCTGGAGACCGTTTGGTGCCAAACGGTTTAGAGACTGTTTCGTCGTCAAACGGTTTGCGTCAATCGATCTTGAGGTCGGTCTCAGTCTCGGTGTGAACGTGCGGCTTCTGTTCTTCAATCGTTCTTTGCGCTTGCGGCAAACAGTCTTGGAAACCGCATGGATTCAAATGGTCTTGAGACCGCATGAACCCAAATGGTCTTGAGACCGCATGGACCCAAACGGTCTTGAGATCGCATGGACCCAAACAGTCTTGAGATCGCATGGACCCAAACGATCTTGAGACCGCATGGACCCAAACGGTCTTGAGACCGCATGGACCCAAACGGTCTTGAGACCGCATGGACCCAAACGGTCTTGAGACCGCACGGTTTTCTTTGGCGACCGATTTCGTCATTCATTCTTCGCGTATTCCAGCAAACGGTCTTGGGACCGTATGGACCCAAACGGGCTTGGAAACCGCATGGATTCAAATGGTCTTGGGACCGCATGGATTCAAACGGTCTTGGGACCGCATGGATTCAAACGGTCTTGGGACCGCAAGAGCTCGAACGGTCTTGGGACCGTAAGAGCTCGAACGATCTTGGGACCGCATGCGTGGAATTGCTTGATTTACCTGCATTAAATGGATGATATTTAGTTAAAACCTTGATAATTGAATCAGCTAAGTAGTTTTGTACATTATGATTCATATTAGGATGAAAATGTGTGAAATAGAGTTGAAATTGTTCCAAAAAGGTAATTAAATTCCATGATGAGTATGCACTCATCACATACTGAAGATGTTACAACCCCAATTTTTGGGTTCTTTTGTCGAGAAATGTAATTTCTCATATTAATGATTTGTGAACAAATAAATATATGATTTGTTTGGGATAAATAGATTTCGTTTACAATAGCCTTGATGATTGTGTTGTGGGCTTTATTGGCTATTGGGCCCAATAACAAGGAAATAAAGAAAGGGAATTCAAGTAATAAATTAATAAATGAATAATTGGATTTTTGATAAAAGAATGATGTAGAAACCTCTAGAAGGCAAATCCAAAAAGGGATTTCGTGCCTCTTGGGTTCTTTGGGTTCTAAGGAGTACAAAGTTACAAAAAGAAAACAATAAGAAAAGAAAAGATTAATTAAGTATTTCTTTAGTAAGAAAGAAATTGAAAATAATGGTAAAATATGGAAAACAAGTGAAAAGAGGTGCAATTGAGTTATCCTTAGTGGGATTTCATCTCCCAAGGATTTCTAATGTAAAAAGGAAAGCCAATGAGGAAAATTGAAAGGATTTCTTGGGATCCAAGGAGTCCCAATGGAGAAAAAGAAAAAGAAAAGACAAATATAACAAAATAAGGGGATGATATAATACATCATTAATGACTTGTTGATAATATCAAAAAGAAAGATATTATTTAAGAAAGTGGACTTTGTAGCCAATATATTTAAAGCCAATGAAGGAGATAAAATTCGAATTTTCTTAATGACTAAAGAATATGAATTATTAAGGGGATAATTAAAGGATTACTTTGTAATCAAGGAAAAGAGGTTTCCTATATACAAAGGGACTCTTTCTCCTCGTGGGTAGGCATGCCAGGATGCTGCTAGCTATCCCTATATAAGGGACAGATGCATAGCCTTGGGTTTCCTAGTCTCACACTTCTCCAACCATACACCCGTTCAAACCCTAACCAAGGGAGGGGGTAGTGCGACCCCTGGAACGACAAGAAGCCATGATGGAGTTCGTGATGGAATAACGACACTCCCACATCACCACAGAGGATCTAGACCCTCGCCTACTCGTCCTGACCCTGCGTAGCGCCTGCCAAAGAGCTGCAAATCGGCCGCATGTTGTAGGTTCGGTTCTCTTGAACTGCACCCTTTCGACCATGGTTTGGGTGCTACTGAGCGCGGGGAAAGGCGGCGGGCATATAGGGATCAAGGGTGGTGCCCTTCGAGCACCGAGGAAGGGAGGTCAGCCCCGCAAGAAGCCCCACCCGACGGCTGCAGTAGGGTTTAGAGCCGCGGGCTTGCAGAGCTTGTTTCCGGCCACTGCGGTCGTACCTGAGGTAGCCGCACGTGCGCGGGGGCAAGACGGAAGTAGGGGATCGATCCCCGATGGCCGTGGAGGTCCCAAGGAGGGAGGAGAAGTTGTGCAAGACACGACTAGGGCGACAACGACGCCATCATGAGGAAGGTGAAGGAGAATCAGTCATTGGACCATTTTACCCGTTCGGGTACTGAAGGAGTGGCCGACTTACCGAGGACAAATCCGACTTTTTGAAATGTTTCGCAAATTGGCAAGCTGCGGTGATGTGGCACTCCATGATTGGTCCAAAAAGGTAAACCTTGCAAAATTCATATCTATTTAATCGTAACTCCGATTAGGACAAGTAATATATAAAAATTGATCCTCGGAATGAGAGGAATACAAAGAAATTATGTTTGAAGACTAATTTTGCATGCTATTCAAAAAGTAGTGTAAGTTATCAACTTTAATGAATTAAAGATTAAGAAACTCTACTTTGAAATGATTAATGTAATTAGTAGAGTTTAATGGATCATTAGAGTTGATGTTAACCTGTTAAATGTAAAAAGGTACATTATGTTCAAAAGGGAAGAACTTTGCACGTGATTAGTCTAATTTAGAGTTTATATGCATAAATATGCTTGAAATGTGAAAAGTACATAAAGTTACATCTTTAATGATTTAATTAAGGGAAAACCCTTAGATTTGATGATAGATGGACTTAATGACATTAATTGGATAAGTCAAGCCAATATTAACATATGGTTAATAAAAGATGATCTTTTTATATAATTGGCTTAATTTAGGGTTTCGTGCATAAGAGCTTAAAAACACTAATTTAAGAGAATATGTCTTTTAATTATTTTAATTGTTCAAATCCATGAATAAATAGGGATATGATGATCCTAAGTCTTTTTTGGGTATAAAAGACTATTAAAATGGATAGTTGAGCAATTAAGGTTCATATAAATGGAAAAGAGTATTTTAGGGTTTGTTAACCGAAAAGGGATAAAGTTTGAGAAATTGATCTAAGAAACCCTAATGAATACTAATGAAACCTTCATGTGGATTAGAAACCCTAGAAAGAGAATCCAAGTCAATAAAGTAGATTCTTGATACAGTGTGTAATAAATAGAAGTACATATTCTTTTCAAGAATTATGTGATGATTGAATTACTTACTTGGATCTGTTGATTGGCTTGATTGTATATACATGAAGTATATGTTGAATAATCTGCATGACTCATCAAATCAGGTATGTGGTTACGCTTATGAATAATCGCTCTAGTTTTACGGGGATTCTCAAAGTTTTAATCGGTTGCTTGGAAATAACTGTTGGATGTTTATTTATTTCATGCAACTATAAAGTGACTATGATTATCACTATAAATGTGCATATATAACTGACTAGATCCGGGTCCACCTCTATTTCTTTGAAAAGGCTAAGAAAAAAAGGGGTAATCCTAGAGCAAGGTCTAGGTTATCGAGAGTTAGAAACTGGGCTACCTACGTGTAGTGCCATGAGACTCATTAGCCTACCATGAGTTAAGGAGTGGGCTACTTTTGAGTAGTGCCATGTGACTCAACCCTAGAAATTGGTTCGTTTATAGGTGGATCATGAGGGGTTTAATGGGGACAACATAGAGAATAGGGTACTCTCTGATCGCAGAGTTATATCTAAAATGTAATATTGGTTGTTAAATGATTAATTGAATGATTACATTGTTAACGTATTTACATGATTATTGTTTCCCCCACATACCAGCTTTGGCTGACCGACATTTTGTTTGTCGGCGTTTTAGGTACAAGCCAAAAGGACAAACAGTAAATCGTCATATTGTGAAATACATGAAGTTAAATACAAGGAGGATTAGTTAGAGTAGAATCCTTAAGTGGATAGAAGTTTAGAGATCCAAGATTTCAAAAAGGTATGCAAAAATTTATTTTCTTACAGCTTTTCAGTATAGTAGGTTAAAATTTGATAATTATTCTTAGTTAATTACCGAACCTTTGATCCGGAAGCTATGGGTGCGTCTTCGACCTCTCGGTCTCCCTTAATTGGGGGTTATCGGGAGGTGGGGTCGTAACAATTGGTATCATAGCCTAGGTTCCTCAGTTAACCATTAATAATTATTAAATTTTACAATCTCCATAGAACCCAAGGGAGTTATTAGAGGATTATCCGAAAGACGGAGGTGTCTAGAAAAGGATCACGACCGGGGGCTGGCAATATTTTCCTCTGCAGCGCTAGTCAGAATACGAGGACTCTCAGATCTGTGTGACTGCTTGGCCAAAGTCTTAGGGTATGAATCGAAATAAGATACCTTTAGGACTTTCTCATCTTATTCATCCCTTCTCATCACAAAATTCTGCTAAGGACCTAAAGGATTAGGGTTTTCTTTCTTCTCCTCACCCTCTTGAGGTATGGGTAAGGTTAATGAGGTTTAAGGAATCCTACACCAAATTAATGAAAAGCATGTTAATAAGATGTCATGGACATAAGCTTAATAGATTAAGCGCAAACTAAAGAATAGATACATGCTTAGGTCGTATGACATAAGTTGTCATGTCCTCAGAATAGACCTGAGACTAGACCTTCTTGTCAGGAGGATAAGTTAGTCTTGGAGATAGAGATCTCCATTGCAAGTAGAGACCTGACACATCCTCTGAGGATGATGCTAACCCTAACCCTAAGTGAAGGTTAGAGAGAGATGTATTGGACCAGGTGTTTGAAAGGACATGCCTTTGGGATGCCATATGATCCATGGGTGACCTAGCACCTTTGGAAACCCAACCCTGGGATGGGTCGTGCATGTTAGGGTAAAGGATAGCTCCTTCGATGATAATGTTAGTGAAGGACATGTAGAGACCCTATGGGCTTATGCGAATAGGGCATAGTATGCACCCATGGTACGCCAGTAGTGTAAGCAATAGGTTGAAACCCTAGTTAAGGAGTCCTGATAGACGGCTCATGTGATAAGCCTTAGGGGCTATGAATAACCTCGAGTGAACATGAGTTGAACATAGGCTTCATCTAGGTAGGGGCATGCTTTTGAGGTTGACCCTTCATGAAGAGAGGACCTATAATGGTTGGTTGTAGGGTTACCTCTAGAGGGAGGGAAGGAAACCAAGCAAGAAGGTTGGAATCCTAGACTCCGAGATGTGAGGAAAAGTGGGGAGTCGAGGAAGATGCGACCTAAGTGGATGATAGTGGTTTCCCTACGCTTGACCCCTGGAGGCTAATGATATCTTGGTTATCTTTAGAGGAACTAAACCCTAGAGGAAGGATGATGCTTCTGGTACCTGTGGTATAAGTGACTTCCTGCTGGATGAGATAAAGAGTGCCTTAGAGGAGGTTTAAGTAACCAGTGGTATTGCTCATATAAAAGGATCATGGAAGTACATGACATATCATAGACATGCTTGATTCGTGATTAAGAGATTGAGCATGCAGTTGGACACTCGAAAGTGAACCTAGGGTTCCTAGGCCTAAGAGGGGAAGTGATGTACCTAATGCTCATGAGGAGAGTTGAGTTCCTATAGAAGCGAGCATGGTACTCCTTATGTATAGAGGAAAAGGGAAACCCCTTAAGTTTAAGGTATGCTTGATGAACCCCTCACGGCTAAGTTAATGACAAAGGAAGGTATAATCTTGATCCAGTGTTGAGGAAAGAGAACAAGTATGACCTAGCCTGGTTTAGTGGTCTTCTTATGCCTTAATAGCTTACTAAGGTTAATCATAAGGATGTAAACCCTAGACCTAAGGATGTTGATGACCTTGTGGTCAAGAGTTGTAGTTTCCTCCCATCCTGGGAGAGGGACCCTTTTGAAGGGTGTATACTAGTTTTGTCGATTTATGTTAACCTAAAGAGATCTCATAGGATCTTGAGAAGCTAAGTGAAAAGTACATGGTATAAGGATGAACCTATAGACCCACAGATAACCATCTCTAAGTGCATATGGATGTGTTACCATGGAGGTAACCAGTATAGGGCTTGACCAAGGTAGACAGGTTGCCATGATCCCTATGAGAGGATGTAAGTCAGCCCTTGAATGCAGAGAGAGATGATGAAGGCTTGGGTAAGGCTGTAAAGTTGAACATGTACTACAACAGAATTCTAAGTCTATCCTAGGGTCAGGTAGGGATAAGACCGATGGAAGTAGGAGTTGCCTAATTCCCTAGTTGCACGTGACCATAGGGTCCGGAGGTAATAGCTATCATCGTCTGAGGGCCATGGGTTAGGAGATTGATCACCTTCATGAACTCATGGGACCCAAAGGGCAGATGAGTAGGGAACTCTCTGGATGCATGACCCCAAAAGTGCCGGCACCCTATAGACCTCAAGGAGATGACCAAGGATTGTGTGTAAACCCAAGTAGGTTCAAGACCAGTTTTCCATGGAAGTAACTTTGATATCATGATGTCTATGATGTAGAGACATAGGTGGCACGTTGCGACTTATATGTAAAGGTGTATTGGCAAGGTGGGATGTACCATCTCTACTCTTGGAACAGGAAGAACTCTGTATTTGGATTGCAACCAAATGCTTATTTCCTCTTGTTATGGGAATGAGAGATAGGACAATACGCATGCCATACACCAAGGATAAAAGATGATGTGAGTTGGAATGTTGCTATGAGGTATGAGGACAGAGAAGATAGCATACCCTGGTAAAGTGAAGGATACATGGATGGTTTGCAAATGCTAAAGATAAATAAGGTAGTCATCTTATAAGATGTTTTTAGCATGAGTGATGAGTTATACCAGGTTGAATCAGAAAAAAAAACCAAGAGGTGAGTCTTACAAGGTTAAGTTTGATCACCATGTTGATGAGATCAGAGAGTGTACTTGATGAATACATACTTAGAATTCGAGTTTGAGATGATAAGTGAACAACATGGGAGTGTATGTCTTCAATGTTACCTAATACCTAAGGATGTGAAGTGGTAATAGATGTTCTGGTTGAGATGTATCTGACTTGTTTGACTAGAAGCTAGAAGAGGTTGTTTGGCTAACCCTAAGTTTGAAAAGGAGAGGTGTTTGGATAACACTCAGATGTAACAAGATACATTGAAAAGTTAAGGGTTGTTTGGTTAGCCAGTCTAGTCCTTGATACGATGAAAGGATGGTGGTAGAACCTCAGATGCACTTCTTTGAAAAAGAAGGAGATGAAAACTCGACTAGAGTGGTTTAGGGTTTCGGAAGGATCGATCTTGAGGAATCATGACATACAGGAAATCATGATTGAAGATCACCATACACCGTGGTTCTACCAAGATAGTAATGACAATAGCACTTTGGATGCTTAAGATGAAGTTGCATGTGGTATATGGCCATGCAAGCCAGGAGGTAAAGGACGAACCCCAGTAACCCAGTGTATCGATATAGAGGATAAAAGAGTCCCTAAGAGGGAATGGGAGTTCATCACTATGGATGTTGTAATAGGTCTTCCCTAGACCAAGGAAGGTCGAGATGCAATATGGGTTATGGTAGATAGCCTTACCTAGATGACATGAAAAAAAAGAGTTTTGTCAAGGGACAGATCTGGTTGAACTACCCATGAGAGCGATGGTTCAACTAAACCATGAAGCGAGTGCAAAGGTTCTTGAGTTTGACCTAAAGGTTCCCTTCCAAAAGGTTGAAGTAGGTACGTGAAGGACTCGATATTAGTATAGTTCATCATCCATAACTAATGGTTAGTATGATCCAGACTAAAGGGTCTGATGAGAGCATATGTGCTCATTCAGGGTGATGGCTAGAGACAGTTCTTGTCCTATGAAAGATGTGAATATAACCACCATAGCCAGTATCGGGATTTAAAGAAGCTCTGTAAGAGAGGTTGTGTCGGTCACCACTTCATTAAGGTGATGTTGGTGAAAGGATCCCGTGATGGTTAGAAAAGGACCACAGTGCGTGTAGATGAAGTCTCTTTGATCGTGCAATGGATGAAAGGAGCCTAGAGACGACGAGAGTCATGAGTAGATGCAAAGTAGACTGACGTGCAGTTCACTGTGGGAGAATATGTGACATGAAAATCCGACCCCTCTAAGTTATAGCTAAGAGAGATTAGTCCCTGATGCATGGGTTCTTTTGACATGGTTTGGTGGAGAAGGTTAAGTTTGACCTTACCCCTCAGGATAAAGTAATATGTGATGAGTTCCATGTGTCCAGTTTAGATAACTATGTGAGGTACCCCGACCATGTGCTGAGCAATGAACCTAGTGAGCCCCAAGGGAGGCTGACATGGTCTGAGTCACCTGTGTAGTTTTTAGACGCCGGGATGAAAGAACTCAGAGAAAAGAATATGTGATGATAAAGGTTCTATGGAAGCGCCATGAGTACGGTAAAGCCACATAGGGGCCAATGATGGACATGAAAACATCTTATCCTAAATTATTTGTTTGTTTGATCGATAGAATTTTGAGGACAAAATTCCAATAAGAGGGGAAGGATGTTACAACCCCAATTTTTGGGTTCTTTTTCCGAGAAATGTAATTTCTCATATTAACGATTTGTGAAAAAATAAAGATATGATTTGTTTGGGATAAATAGATTTTGTTTACAATCGCCTTGATGATTGTGTTGTGAGCTTTATTGGTTATTGGGCCCAATAACAAGGAAATAAAGAAAGGGAATTCAAGTAATAAATTAATAAATGAATAATTGGATTTTTGAGAAAAGAATGATGTGGAAACCTCTAGAAGGCAAATCCAAAGAGGGATTTTGTGCCTCTTGGGTTCTTTGGGTTCCAAGGAGTCCAAAGTTACAAAAAGAAAACAATAAGAAAAGAAAAGATTAATTAAGTATTTCTTAGTAAGAAAGAAATTGAAAATAATGGTAAAATATGGAAAACAAGTGAAAAGAGGTGCAATTGAGTTATCGTTAGTGGGATTTTGTCTCCCAAGGATTTCTAATGTAAAAAGGAAAACCAATGAGGAAAATTGAAAGGATTTCTTGGGATCCAAGGAGTCCCAATGGAGAAAAAGAAAGAGAAAATACAAATATAACAAAATAAGGGGATCATATAATACATCATTAATGACTTGTTGATAATATCAAAAAGAAAGATATTATTTAAGAAAGTGGACTTCGTGGCCAATAGATTTAAAGACAAAGAAGTAGATAAAATTCGAATTTTCTTAGTGACTAAAGAATATGAATTATTAAGGGGATAATTAAAGGATTACTTTGTAATCAGGGAAAAGAGGTTTCCTATAGACAAAGGGACTCTTTCTCCTCGTGGGTAGGCATGCCAGGACGCTGCTAGCTATCCCTATATAAGGGACGGATCAATAGCCTTGGGTTTCCTCATCTCACACTTCTCCAACCATACACCTGTTCAAACCCTAACCAAGGGAGGGGGGTAGTGCGACCCCTGGAACGATAAGAAGCCATGATGGAGTTTGTGATGGAAGAATGATACTCCCACATCACCACAGAGGATCTGGACCCTCGCCTACTCATCCTGACCCTACGTAGCGCCTGCCAGAGAGCTGCAAATCGGCCACAGGTTGCAGGTCCGGTTGTCTTAAACTGCACCCTTTCGACCATGGTTCGGGTGCTATTGAGCGCGGGGAAAGGTGGCGGGCGTAGAGGGATCAAGGGTGGTGCCCTTCGAGCACCGAGGAAGGGAGGTCAGCCCCGCGAGAAGCCCCACCCGACGGCTGCAGTAGGGTTGTGAGCCGCGGGCTTGCAGAGCCTGTTTCCGGCCACTGCGGCCGTACCCGAGGTAGCCGCACCTGCGCGGGGGCAAGACGGAAGTAGGGGATCGATCCCCGATGGCCGTGGAGGTCCAAGGGAGGGAGGAGAAGTCGTGCAAGACACGGCTAGGGTGACAACGACGCCATCGTGAGGAAGGAGAAGGAGAATCAGTCATTGGACCATTTTACCCCTTCGGGTACTGAAGGAGTGACCGACTTACCGAGGAAAAATCCGACTTTTTGAAATGTTTCTCAAATTGGCAAGCTGCGGTGATGTGGCGCTCCATGATTGGTCCAAAAAGGTAAACCTTGCAAAATTCATATCTATTTAACCGTAACTCCGATTAGGACAAGTAATATATAAAAATTGATCCTCATAATGATAGGAATACAAAGAAATTATGTTTGAAGCCTAATTTTGCATGTTATTCAAAAAGTAGTGTAAGTTATCAACTTTAATGAATTAAAGATTAAGAAACTCTACTTTGAAATGATTAATGTAATTCGTAGAGTTTAATGGATCATTAGAGTTGATGTTAACTTGTTAATGTAAAAAGGTACATTATGTTCAAAAGGGAAGAACTTTTCACGCGATTAGTCTAATTTAGAGTTTATATGCATAAATATGCTTGAAATGTGAAAAGTACATAAAGTTATCATCTTTAATGATTTAATGTAGGGAAAACCCTTAGATTTGATGATAGATGGACTTAATGACGTTAATTGGATAAGTCAAGCCAATATTAACATATGGTTAATAAAAGATGATCTTTTTATATAATTGGCTTAATTTAGGGTTTCGTGCATTGATTATGCATTAATGAGCTTAAAACCCCTAATTTAAGAGAATATTTCTTTTAATTATTTTAATTGTTCAAATCCATGAATAAATAGGGATATGATGATCCTAAGTCTTTTTGGGTATAAAAGACTATTAAAATGGATAGTTGAGTAATTAAGGTTCATATAAATGGAAAAGAGTATTTTAGGGTTTGTTAACCTAAAAGGGATAAAGTTTGAGAAATTGATCTAAGAAACCCTAATGAATACTAATGAAACCTTAATGCAGATTAGAAACCCTAGAAAGAGAATCCAAGTCAATAAAGTAGATTCTTGATAAAGTGTGTAATAAATAGAAGTACATATTCTTTTCAGGAATTATGTGATGATTGAATTACTTTCTTGGATCTATTGATTGGCTTGATTGTATATACATGAAGTATATGTTGAATAATCTGCATGACTCATCAAATCAGGTATGTGGTTACGCTTATGAATAATCGCTCTAGTTTTACGACGATTTCTGAAGTTTTAATCGGTTGCTTGGAAATAACTGTTGGATGTTTATTTATTTCATGCAACTATAAAGTGACTATAATTATCACTATAAATGTGCGTATATAACTGACTAGATCTGGGTCCACCTCTATTTCTTTGAAAAGGCTAAGAAAAAAAGGGGTAATCCTAGAGCAAGGTCTAGGTTACCGAGAGTTAGAAACTGGGCTACCTACGTGTAGTGCCATGAGACTCATTAGCCTGCCATGAGTTAAGGAGTGGGATACTTACGAGTAGTGCCATGTGACTCAACCCTAGAAATTGGTTCGCTTATAGGTGGATCATGAGGGGTTTAATGGGGACAACATAGAGAATAGTGTACTCTTGGATCGCAGAGTTATATCTAAAATGTAATCTTGGTTGTTAAATGATTAATTGAATGATTACATTATTAACGTATTTACATGATTATTGTTTCTCCCACATACCAGCTTCGACTGACCGACGTTTTGTTTGTCGGCGTTTTAGGTACAAGCCAAAAGGACAAACAGTAAATCATCATATTGTGAAATACATGAAGTTAAATACAAGGAGGATTAGTTAGAGTAGAATCCTTAAGTGGATAGAAGTTTAGAGATCCAAGTTTTCAAAAAGGTATGCAAAAATTTATTTTCTTACAACTTTTCAGTATAGTAGGTTAAAATTTGATAATTATTCTTAGTTAATTGTCGAACCTTTGATCCGGAAGCTATGGGTGCGGCTTCGACCTCTCGGTCTCCCTTAATTGGGGGTTATCGGGAGGTGGGGTCGTAACAGAAGATGTCATGGATGTCAAGTGTCATATGCTATGCTCCATGAATTATGAGTTGCAAAGGTAGCATGAGAACATGAATGTGATTGAGATGATCACACATCTCAAGAACATGTTCTAATATCAGAAAAGACAAGAGGGATATGATGTCTGCAAGACATTGTTCAAATGTAACATGGTAGAAGGAGATCCAGTAGGTCCTCATGTGCTCAAGCTGATTGGGTATGTGAAGAACCTAGCTAGATTGGGATTTCCTTTGGGTCAAGAGTTGTCCACTGACATGATTCTACGGTGTATATCAAAATCTTATAGTTAGTTTGTCATAAACTACAACATGAATGACTTTGACAAATCATTGACAGAGTTGTTGGGCATGTTGAGAACAAATGAGGGACAGATGAAGAAAGACAAGCCCAAGTTTGTCATGGTGATCAATAAGACAAAGGGGAAGTCTAAAGGAAAAGTCAAAGCTAAGAAGAGTTCTGAAGCTAGCCAGAAGCCCAAATCTTTAGATCTTAAAGAAAATGGAGGAGTGAATGAAAGAGGAAAATGTCACCATTGTCACCAGCCTAGACATTGGAAAAGAAATTTCCCACTCTGGTTAGAGGAATTAAAGAAGAAGAAGGAAGGCACTAAGGCCAATACTTTAGGTATAAACGTTATAAGATAAATTTGATTACTTTTTCATTTTGGTATACGATACCAAACATAGATTTGACGTACCTGATGTACAAGATCTAACAAGAAGTACAACAAAGATGGACAAGGAGGAGCAAGAGTTGTGGAGCTTTAGTCTACATGTAAATTGATCTTATCCCAATGGACATGTAATAGAGTTAATAGAACTGCTATTTCATCATGCCAATAAATAGAAACATTTGCTTTAAGCATCTTGTATGACAATATTAATGAAAGTGTGATATTAATGTTTCTATTTCAAAATATATGATCTTTCATGGCAATGCCCAAATATCTAGTGATCCTTGCTTTGAAAGAATCTTGGATAAATTTTCAACATTGATTCGAAAGGGTTGTAATTGATAACTCAAGATTATCATTAGAAATAGTCACCTTGGATGTATATATAACACTTGCATATCTAGAATACATATTGATGTTAATCTAGACTCCTTTGGTTGGTGAACCTAAGGAAATATGCAATTGTTGCTTATACATAACGTGGCATGACATCCTTCACTACATGCAATGGGAGGATAAGTCCTTCATCAGACCTCATACCTATGATGCATGAAGATCTTATGGAATGAATGTTGGAGATAAATCATATACTTCATTTCATTTACTGGTATTATGATGATATGCACTCACTAAAATAGAAACATAAATCTCTTGAAGTGTTCAAAGAGATTGTTAATGAAGTATGACTTTGATGAAAGTTTTACAAAACTTTGATGAGATCAAATGTCATAGTACTTTATCTTGAGAACCTTCAGGAAAGAATTGTGATAATGTATCACAAGCCTGAGCATGATGATGTGTCATAATGAAGGAACTATACCATGACGAGTCATGATATAATTATCAATTCATCTAATCTTTTTATATCCTCATAAATATAAAGCTATCACTAAATGATGTACAGTCTGAATGGTTATAAGACATCATATGTGATACCATATGGGAATGTCCCAAATATGTATAAAGGATTAAAACCTACATTGAGAAAGTAGTTTCTTGAAGAAGGTTTATCCACAAACCATAATGGTCGAATGCTACTATTAATCCCAATCCATTAACAAAAGTGTTTTGTTACTAGGATGACTGAGTTTCTAAATAATCAGTGAGAGTAAAAGTAGAACTGGAAATGTTTAAGATAAACAAAAGAGGTACAATAAGAACTAAGTGGATCACAAATTGTTGTGGATTCTCAAGTTCTTCATGTAACAAAGAATAAAATAGTTCTAGTACAACACATCTGAAATTGAGGATTGTAAATCCAACATCTCAGACGGGTTGGTCATAACAGGATGAGCCAACCAATCGATTAGAAGCTATTAAGTACCAAATCTGAGAAGTGGCTTAAGGACTTGTGGAATCCATGTAAGCTAGCAAGGTATGACCTTGATAGTACTACCTGAAGGGGTGAGACCCTAAAGGTGAAGTTGGGGCATTAATTTAAAAAACCTACATGGATAACATAAAAGGATAGATTGGTTAAATACATTTCAAATCAACTCAAGTTGTTGAAACATGATAAGATAAAACCAGATTCCTTAAAGGAAATACATTATAGGATGTGTATGTGACACAACCTAATAGTTTTTACAACTTTAACGATACAAATAAAGTCTATAAACTACAGAGTTCAATTTGGGATTGAAACAAGCATCTCAGAGATGGGTCTTTTGACTTGATGAGATAGTCAAAGATTTTGACATGAATCAAGATAAAAGATGAAATTTGTGATTACAAAAGATTTAGTGGAAGCATATATGAGTATTCCACATATGATGAGGAATAACATCTCAATATTATGAATATTGTGAGCTAGCATGGAAAACACCTTCAATAATGAAGGATTAGGTGAAACACCTTATGTGATAAGGATCAAGACCTATAGAGATAGTTATTGAATGTTTCATAACATAAGATTGAGAACATATAATAGGATGATGTTGAAGGAGTTCAATACGTAAGGATTCAATGAGAGAGAATCTGGGTTAGTCTCTCATGAACCATATTTTCCAATTCTTATGAAGTATGAAATTGACATGAATAAGATGCCATAGGCAGTAACAATGGATCTATCATGAAATCTATACATGTACTTATCCCATATAATCTTGTATGTATTGGACATGACAAGATGATATCAAATTCTAATAAGGTTTATTGGAAAGTCATTAAATATATCCATCAATAGTTGAGAAGTATCTAAGGATAGATTGCTAGTAGTTAAATATAGCAATAAAATGAAGAGTTGGATGTAAAGGGTTACATCGATGCATGCTTCCCTAATGACAACAGTGATTGCAAATTAAAATATGTTTGATTTAAAGAAAAATGTTGATTAGTTGGAAGGGTTCCGAATAAATAGCCATTAATTCTATTCTATGATAAAAGTTTGAGTATACTGGTGTTATGAACATAGAGTAATACTATATGGATCTAAAAGTTCATGTGATGAACTTGTATATGTTCCAACCATTGATGACTCGGTAGTGATATTGTGACAATAATGGATCTACTTGTTAGGAAAGGAATATTTTTTGGTCAGTCAAAAAGCGTGTTACTATAAAGCCAAAAACTTTGGGCACAGAGTACCCCATTACATGACATGGAGCTAAAAAGCTCGACCAAGGATCATATACCCCACGCAGGGGATATTACACAAGACCTAAAGATACTAGGAACCAAGAAGAACATCAAACTAACAAGACAAAACTAGTCAATCCTACCAGGAGAATGATATGTTACAGCCTGCAGATACATGCAATAAGCCCACCCACAAAAAGTAACTACAGATTGCAACATGGCATCCACCAGGGAACCCTGCCTGGAACTGCATCACCAGCTTCCGATCTTCTCAGTTTGCCAAACCCTTCGCATTCTACCAACAGAGATGAACAAGGCTAAGAGGTTCGAAACAACCTTACAGAAGTTCTGTCTCATATGAAAATTTGTTCAATAAATAGATAAGGAAACATGCAATATACTGACTATAACCAAAGTGTTGTTAACCCGCTGAACTAGCACTTGCGCAATAGAAACATGGTGGGCATGTTTAGATCACTAAGAATATGATTCATGGGTGATTCACTCTAAGTGAAAGTGGAATTCTATTGGTAAGGTATGCCCATAGATCCAATCATGTGATGATTGACATGGCATATACCATAAAGGATTTGATTAATACTCATAAAGGCAAGCCCCCAATTCATTTTGTTTCATTCAGTTGTGAGATAATGAGTAAACATTATGAATGTTTAAAGAATAACAATACTCAATAACGTATGTCTTCAAGTACGTGACTGGGAGAATGAGATCATATGGATGCTATGAGTATGTACTTTCATTTTATGTCCCTAGTCGGTTGTTACTTTGGAAGATAGATAGACACCAATAACACATAATACTAGAGTGTGGGTTGGTTGATGACTAAATCTCATTATTCATGATATGGCAATATCAAACTAAGCACACAAATACATGTTAGGGAATAGTGTATCAGACAGACCCATCTTGAGAGTGACACATGGAAACCATCATTGGTAGTCATAGTCATATCTCATAGTGAAGGTGGTGATTGTGATCCTTAGACCTGAAATCATTGCACTCATCACATGTCGTTGGGTGCACTTTGACATCATCAAACACAGTCCTAAAACATGGATTGTTATAACAGTGATGATTAGGTGACTTTGACAGATGGAGATAGACTTTGAGTGATGGATATGGGATTTATCACTCCTACTGGATTATGAAATCCTAGCCACTTGATAAGTGAGACAGAGAAACACATGTACATGCACATGCACATGCACATGCACATGCACATGCACATGCACATGCACATGCACATGCACATGAGAATCAATATATGAAATTGTTGCCACATCATCTCAGACAGTGTGCTCTTGGTTTAAGAAACATGATATGAATGTTGAGAGGATGACGAGTCCATGCCTCAAGTTCACTCTAGATATCAGAGACAAAGGAATTATACAATCATTGCAACACCTTCCACAGATTGTAGGTTGAAGTTGTTCTCCAACTTTCCATTCATTTGGGTAGCACTGATGTGTCACTAGGCACCAGTCTTTGCTTGTGATGTCATAAGCTAGTTATGGGCATTCATTGTCAGTGTGATATGGGACCTATAAGGTCACACACAAAAGAACTCATCTAGCAGAGTAGTTTAATCTTCAATGATGTTTGGATTGATTACTAAAGTTTTTAGGTACTCAATTCACACAAAAGATCAGCTGATTGCACCCCAGCCGATCGTCTCAGAGGGTGAGATGGCCGTTTGGAGTGCCAAATGATGGTTTCAAGGGTTGAGATGAGTATTTGGAGAGTCGGGTTGATCATGAACTAAATTGGCTAGATTTCTTCCCAAACAGAGATGTCAACTGACCGGTTCAACCTATTGAACTTACTGATTCAGCTCAGTTCACCAGATGAGTGTCTGGGTGAGAAAGACAACCATCTTGCATGTGTGAGATCACTCAGTTAGGTTGGAGTAAGGTTCTAGATACTTTCTCAAATTTGTTTTGGTTGCACAATTCTTATGGTGCAAGGAATTAATGTTTAAAATTAATGGGAAACAAATTGCCAATTTTGTATGCAATTGAGAAACTGTGAAATGACCATCTCGTAGTGTGAGACGACTGTATCACAGTACCAGACGACCATTTTGTGGTTCACAGGCTGCAAAAATTCAAGATCTTCCAATCCTTTCCACTCCCGCACAGATCTCGATTTGACTGGGAACCCTGGCCCAAACCCCTACTGGGGGCTTCCTAGAGCACAACAATAACACAAACAATTGAGAATCAGTTTCTTTGACAATTGTTGTCCTCTCTAGTTGTGGTTACCAATAGAGACCAAGAATGTCCTACCCGACTAGGAAGGGATAGCTACGGGAGAGAACAACTGAGGATCATTGTTGTAGGAGAGTAAGTTGGCGACTAGTATGCCAATGGGAGGGACAACTCCTTCTAGTCCATTCTATAAGAAGGACAAGAGTTCTAGTTGGTTCGAGTGGACTACTCTAGAGGAAGGAGTCTTTTGGCAGCTGCTAGGAGAGAAACATCAACCTACAATCTGTGGCGAGACCCCAGGAGTCGATGCAGAAGCTGTTCTATTCATTGTTCATTGTGAAGACAAGGAGCTGCACAATCGCCATCCAAGAGCAACTAGAAGGTAGTTGCAAATGCAACGAGTTGTATTCATTGGACTTATTCCAGGACCAGGTATAACTCGTTAAACCATCTTTACTTTTTCATAGTAGTTTATGTGATCTTTATATTATGTGAATACAAATATATAAAATTTGTGTTTCCGCTACTATACTTCATGCTCATATTTCCCAACACCATTTTGGGTCTACACTGAAATGGGGAAATATTATGAGGCCATATTGTTGAGCCTTGACAAGGATGTCAAGAATATAAGTGGCGGGGATTGTAACATCCCATGATTTGAGACCTCTGATAAAATGATCTTAAAAGGAATGATTGAACTACCCATATCACCAAGGTGCACCTCCTTTACAGAGAGTCCATCACTATAGAACACTGTGGTTAAGCATGCTCAGCTCAAAGTAGTACTAGGATGAGTGACCAGTCCGGAAGTTTATCCTAGCTTGCACGTGAGTGAGGAAAAAGCATGCAGTTAAGGTTAGTGGTGGTCTATGGGGCCAGTCGTCATTCCTAAAACTCTACTAGAGCTTTTGGCAATGGGCCCAAGTGTTACAACAAATGCAATTTATTGTATTTCCTAAAATATAGATGGTTGATTCATAATTGGCATGCAATACACTAAATTTAACAAATATAAATGGTAAAACATGGTTACTAACAAAACCTAATTTTACATCTTAACCCTAGACTGACTAATAGTGTGTAGATAATGTCTTGGTAGTCAGACACAAATTAATTAATATGCCTGGATGAAGAAAAAAATGTAAATATATCCAACTTATGAGATGACCCTAATGTTGAAAGGAAAAGAAGACTTGTATGTATGTTATACCCTAATTTTTATATGCACTCAATATTTAATAGACATGGTTATCATACAAGAAAATTAAATTAATAGTAACAATGATAAGAATTATGGTGATATTTTTTAAGGATTGACATTTCTACACAATTTTAGTTCACCAATTTAGTGGTTGCTATCTGAATGGTTCTATTGGGAGATCTTGTAATGGAACCATTCTTACCCTAATTCCAATCCCACTGCCCATGTAGACAGTGTTAAGGAGATTAAATCGCCCATCTCTAAATGGCCAAAAAATCACACACACTTATTATGCAAAAAGAAATAACATTTCATTTTATTGAATAAAGAACAAGTTTATTATATCAGGGGCCTGAAGGCAACAAGGAAAGAATAGATACAAGATAGGAAGATACAAACTATACATACTACATCCCTTTACATATAATCCTATGTGATGAACATTCTTTATTTTGTCTTATATTGGCAAAGCGTATTATAGATCACATTTATCAAGTCTTCAAACCTCCACTCCTAAAATCAAGTAATTCAAGAAGCAATCAATGCAAATGCATTAGTACGCTTTGAAAAGAGCAAATATTGATCAATTGAAAAATTTTATAGTAAAATATTTAATTGGAAGGACTTACAAGAAAAATATTCAGTGTGATATTTAAACCCAAGTTTATTTTAAACAATTCAATTTTTGTCATGAATTTCCCCACTTATGTTGAATCAAGATGCATGCATATACATATGGCTCCACTGACCCAACGAGATGGGGTAGGTCAACATGTTATACAAGTTCCACCCTCTAGTATGAGGAGGTTTCTTGTATGTAATATCAATAACATTATTATAGACAGTCATAAGGGGAATTATAATTTATGTTCAATGTTTTTCAGGAGTATATATATATACAAATCAAAAGACTACTCATTAGGGAACGTTGTAGCTCGAACAACTACATAGATAGGATTTTCAACAAGAGTACATACAGTTATCATTCAATACCACTAGTCTGTTTAAGGAGGATTAAATATAAAAACATACCTCTTTTGGATATTAGAGTGTTATAAATATCCAAGCCAACATGTTTAATGAGTATTTGATCCTGATACATAATAAGAACAAGCATGTATCAATATATATGGTTCATTATTCTAGTGACCCACTAGGGCTTTTATTCATGTATTGTTATCATTGCATTTGTTTCCCTATGGACATTAAGAGTATATATCTAGAATCATTTGATTGAGATCAAGAACTTCTATTTTGAATCAAGGTTTGATTTGATGTACAAAATATCAAGTATTGATGATAATAGACCAATTAGTCATTTTCATGTACAATCATATCAAGAGTAATAACGAATATGATCTAGAAATTATAATCATGTGATCAAGTCATTAGTATAACATCAGAGTACAATAGGTTCGTGATGTGATCATGTATCATGTAAAATAAGATTTTAGCAAGATTAGGGTTTGAAATATGAATGGAAACCCCTAAATATGATGATAAGAGAGATATATTTTAACATTATAAAAAACCATAGTAATAGAGTGATATTATGGTCCCATATTAAAGTGCAGACTTTTCTGAGCATGTGGATATTTTTTGGGAATTATTTGGACATCTAAGATAATTTTAAAGCATTTTACAAGTCTAACCAATCAGAAAATTGCAAGAATAATAAAAAGAAAATAAAAAACAAGAATTTTTCCCATCATCTCATGGATCAGGGGAGGGAATCCGACTCTGTAGATCCTCCCTCTGACTAGTGAGTCATCTAGACTCACATGTAGGGCTATCAATGGGGAGGGTAAGGTCTTACCCTTGCCCTTACCCACCAAGTGTGGTGGGTAAGGGTATGGGTAATTCCCCACTCCACCAATATCCTTACCCTCCCCTCACCCTTACCCTATTACCCATAGGGTAGACAGGGAGGGTAAGGGTAAAGTGGGGAATTTATATGCCTTCAAATCTATGCTAATATTAATAATAATGACCTATCTAATATATTATGTATTTGACTGAAATATCAATATGCTCTAAAATGGCATGTAAATATCCAAAATGATTAAGATAAAGAAAAATAGTTAATATTGGAACATTCATATCTTATACCCTCTAAAATTTTGTTGCATCTAATAAAATAAAGCACAAATAAAGTAGATAATACCACATCACATATGTATCAAATGGCAAAACCAAATATTAAATCTTGTCATTATATACATGTTTGTCTTACAACAGACAAGTATTTAATGGAACGTGGACTATTTTTATACAAGTGTCTTGTACCTCCAAAATGGTGTTGCATACACAACCAAGTTAACTACACAATAAGTAGATAATGATTTCATGTATTTCATAAAATGATGATCATGTAATATTAAATATTCCATAGACTCAAACAACACAATGATTGTACATTTAATATATCATACATATATATTAGCGAGTAGAGGGTTAGAGGGTATGTGTAGTGACTTAACCTTACCCTTACCCACTAAGATAGTGGGTTAAAGTGTAGCGGGTAGGTGGGTAAAGGGTAAGAAAATCATTTACCCTTCCCCTTCCCCTATAAGGTATGGGTAAAGGGTAAATGGGTTTACCCTTACCCATTGACATCCCTGCTCACAGGGGAGTTGGAATAGAGGCCAATAGACTAAAAGAATCATGGGAAGATTAAATCACCATGTGACATCAAATGGGCATGTAGGTAAAACTTGGCCCTTGAATGTTCCGACTAACATGAACCTTACTCTCCCCATTGTTGTTGGGTAGTGAGGAAGAAGAAGAAAATAGAGGAGGAAGGACCTAGGACTGTGAGCTATCCAAGGATCATTGTGGTGGGGGGGAATGACGCACTTGGATTTTTGATACGTCGATGAAGTTGGTCAGCTATTCAGTGACCAAAATGGCAAACAGAACCATGGGTGGCGAATTGAGTTGTAGGTGAAAAAGGGAGAAGAGGTGATTGAGAGGTATACCACAAGGTCTGGGAGTTTTGGCAGCTTAGAAACACTTCAAGGAGTCGTCCAATGGTACTATCTCCTCACAAAAGTCCTCAATGGTGCTTGTCAGACTTTATGCAGGTGGTGATGGAGACACCTTACGTCGAAGCACTCTGAGCCCTCACACCTTCAGTCGACGAGTGAAGAAGCTCCATCAGAGCCCTAAGATGGTACATGAACAATTAATTTACAGGATGGTTGTGGAGGTATATGTGGCATTATAAAGCAATGGTAATGCATAGGGTTAGATATGGTTGTCTCTCTCGCTCCCATGCCGCCACTAGTTGGGAATTTTTAAACATTGAGGATACTAGGGTTCTATTAGGGATCAATGGATAGAGCAACAAAAACTAGATCTCATGCAATTGGTTTGACGAGGAACAGATCAGTGAGGAGGGAAATATCCTCTTTCGAAATCTAGCGTTGTTGTGTGTGTGTTCACCCATGAGAGTTGGGTGGGGGAGATGAGTCCCCTGAGTCCGTCCTCCCTAGATTCAGGTCCGGCTCTGGGATTTGGTCCAACTAGGGTAGATAATGGTATTTTGGGGTTAAAAGGGGATTTTGAGGGTACATTTTTCATAAAATCATAGCTTGCAATTGTATCATCCAAAAATTATGAGCTTATAAGCAATGCTTCAAATAATTTTCTTCTAAATATAGAAAACATTTCAAGTTCATGTGATGCAGTTCGATCCATGAATAAATTCATTTGAGTAGTGTCACAAATTGAGGAAAATCTTGATGTCACAAGGTATACACTATGATATTAGGCATCGTAATTACAATTTGGTGTCTAAAATCATTCAAGGATAACAAGAATGATGAAGTGATGTCAATTTGGGCAACATTAGATATTCAAGGTTAGAATTAAGATTTGGATCATAATGTGGAAAAATCCACTTCATCACATCCCTCCCTCCTTGAAAGAATTTTTCCTCAAAATTCAACAAATTCAATCATTGTGACTAGAATTCAATCTCACATATCATAACCAAAATGGTATCAACACTATTTCATAATCAAGTAATCAAGCATCAAAGTTGAAGCATAGGTCACATGATTCATGAATTTAGAAATATCATCACTTGAGTCACACTTTGGGATAAAATCATCCTATAGATCACAAATTTGGAGGGATCACATTTTAGGTCAAACAAATAGACATATTGAATCAAGATTGCAAAATGACTTTCAATGCCAATATTTTAGGGTTCTAGATTCTACACTGGCCTAGGTGGGGTTATACGCCCCTAGTCAAGATTTTATATTTCAGCAATTTGGCACAAACATCATATTTCAATATCCTAATTTCGTGCTCAAAATCAATGGAAGGTCCGATCCTAGTCCTCATGAGAGATAAACCCTAAGTCATAAATTGAGAGAGTCAACATATTCATTATTTCAAAATTTTCAAAATTTGGGTTTATGAAAGTCATTAGTCATATAACGAGGGTGATCACAAGATCTAAAAAGTGTGATCATATGATTCATATCATAATTGAGGTTTATAATCATCATTCAAAATTTCATTAGTCAGTATCGAGAGTCAAGATTTTTGGACATTAAAAGTCATAGGTCCAAAATTCTAAAGCTAGGATTTAGATTCCTACATTAGACTATAGGGGTGATCATTGATCCATACACAACAATTGAGCAATAATCGAGCAACATTTCAAGATATCAATATCGAGTTCATTATCATGGTATTCAAGGTTGAAATGATCTAGACCTAGGTATTTCTAGGAAGTCAACCACAAGCTATAGTCAACATTGTCATAATCCAAAATAATCATTAAATCGAAATTTAAAATTGAGTATCAATGTCATCATGGATTTAAACTATTAGAGACTCAAGTCAAGTAGTCAAATTGAGTGAAAGGGGTTGCCTTTCCAAACTCTAAATAATCAACAAGATGGAAATTTATAGATAGTCATAATAGGGATGTGACCTAGATTAGACGAGTCATGAGTCAACTACTATCCTAACCTTGCACATAAATATACATTAGTCATGAGTCATTGAGCATATCTAAATAAGGAGAGTAACAATGATTAAATCATATTCCGCATGGTCATAATGTCAACATTTAATATTATAATAGGGAAAACATGTCAAGATTTTCCAAATTGAGTCATAATTCCATTCTCTTTCTTTAATGATCAAGGTAATGATATAATTTGGAAGTTGGGAAGTTGGATTTGGCACTCAAATAATCTAAGCGTAATAGTAAAAGATTGAGATCCATACTCATCATATCAAAATCAAGATTACAAATGGGCATCAATAGTCAATAGGGAAGGTGCCCTTTGTATCAAAGTCTTACATCATGATTTTGAGAGTCTTAAGGCTTAGTCATTTGATGGCATAATCATGATATGTATCAAATAGGAAAATGGTTTTCGTAACTATGTTTGAGGTTTAATTAGAAATAGGGAAACATCGCTTAATCAAATAGGTACCTCATCAACCATGAGGTATAAGGTATAGATATTCCTTATTTCACCATATCTAGATTATTATTATTTACCTCAAACATAGGAAGAATGTAGTCTAGTTTTGGTAAAATTGAGTTTACATGATATTAGGGGTCATACACAAATATTTTATTTCAAGATTAATTTCATTGATCACAATTAAGTTTTTAAATTAAGGTTATATTAAGGCATCACCATTTCAATCCAATTTCATGATTTCAAACAAATTTTAGTTTTACCCACGTACAAACTACCCATAATCGACAAATCATGCGCAGAATAGTCATGAGAGGAGAATCACATGAGGAGATGAGAGGACTAACTAATCATCATCTACTTGGATGGCTTAGGGTAGTCCTTAAAGAAGATATGTGATGCTAGAAGACTCTCTGGGGTATTAGGAAAACCTTCGATCCATTTCTAGATCCACTAGGCCAGGTGGAGCAAGGGGAACCTCAGTCACCATGAAGAAGGAAAGGAGGAATTATGCCATAACCCCTTTATGCTCTTTCTAGACACCTCAGTTTCACCATAGTGAACATTAGGGATTCCTCTACTTAGACCTTAGAAATATTATTTCATAAATGCTTAAGAAGTTTCTGGTGGCTCTGGTACCAATTGTCACGAAACTATTCTTACCCTAATCCCAATCACACTACTCGAGTAGACAGTGTTAAGGGGATTAAAGCACCAGTCTCTGAGTGGCCCAAAAATCACACACTCATATTATGCAAAATTATATAACATTTCATTTTATTGAATAAAGAACAAGTGTATAAGATCAGGGGCCCGAAGGCAACAATAAAAGAACATATACAAGATAGGAAGATACAAACTATATGTACTACATCCCTTTACATATAATCTTATGTGATGAACATTCTTTATTCTGGAAGATATTGGCAAGAGTATTGTAGATCATATTTATCAATTCTTCAAATCTTCATTCCTAAAATTAGTTAATTCAAGATGCAATCAATGCAAATACGTCCATACACTCTAAAAAGAGAAAAATTGAACAATTGAGATATTTATAGTAAAATATTGTACTTGGAATGACTTATAAGCAAAATATTCAATGTGATATTTAAACTCAAGTTTATTTTGAATGATTCAATTTTTATCACAAATTTCCCCACATATGCTAAATCAAGATGCATGCACATATGTATGGCTCCATTGCCCCAACAAGATGGGGGAGGTCATCGTGTCATACAAGTTCCACCCTCTAATATGAGGAGCTCACTTGTACCCAATATCAACAAAATTATTACAGGCAGTCATAAGTGGAATTGTCATTTATGTTCAAGTATTTTCAAGAGTATACACACACACAGATATATATATATATATATATATATATATATATATATATATATACAAATGAAAAGACTACTCAGTAGGGAACGTTGTAGCTCAAACAAGTACATAGCCAATATTTTCAACAAGAGTACATACAAGTATCATTCAATACCACTAGTCTGTTCAAGGAGGATTAAATTTAAAAGCATACCCCTTTTGGAGTTTAGAGCATTATCAATATCCAAGCCAACAAGTTTAATCAATATTTGATCCTGATACATAATGAGAACAAGCATGTATAAATATATATATAGTCCATTTCTCTAGTGACCCACTAGGCCATTTATTCATGCAAAGTTATGATCATTGATTTTTTTGCCCTATGGACATTAAGAGTGCAGATCTAGAATCATATGACTAGATCATGAACTTATATTTTGAATCAAGGTCTGATTTGATGTACAAAATATCAAGTATTGATCATTTAGTCATTTTTATGTACAATCATGTCAAGAGTAATTTGGAATATGATCTAGAAATTATAATCATGTGAAGTAGTCATTAGTATAACAACATAGTATAACATGGTTGTGATGTGATCATGTATCATGTAAAACAATCTTTTAGAAAGATTAGGGCCTGACATATGAATGGAAAACCCTAAATATGACGATAAGAGAGATATATTTTAACATCGTAGAAAACCACATTAACAGAGTGATATTATGGTCCCATATTAAAGTGTAGAAATTTTCTGATCATGTAGATATTTTGTGGGAATTATTTGGACATCTGAACTAATTTTAAAGTGTTTTACAAGTCTAGCCAATCAGAAAACTGCTAGAAGAATAAAATGAAAATAAAAAAGAAGAAAGTTTCCTAGCTCATTTTCGCATATCAGAGGAGGGGATTCTCCCTCTGACCCACGAGCCATCTAGACTCATAGGGGATCCAGTACAGAGGCCAATAGACTAAAAGAGTCATGGGAAGATTAAATCACCATGTGACATCAAATGGGCACATAGGTAAAACTTAACCCTTGAATGTTCTGAGTAATAGGAACCTTCCTCACCCCATTACTATAGAGTAGCATGGAAGAAGAAGAAAATAGATGAGTGAGGATCTGGGAGTGTGAGCTATCCAAGGGTCATTGTGGGGGCAAAACAATGATGCACTTGGATTTGTGATATGTCAACAAAATTGGTGAGCTATTCAGTGACCAAAACGGTGGACAGGAACCACGGGTGGAGAATTGAGTTGCAAGTGTAAAAGGAAAAAGAGGAGATTGAGAGATATATCATAAGAAGGAGATGTATGGGAGTCTTCGCGGCTTTGCAGTGCTCCAAGGAGTCATCCAATGTTACTGGCTCCTCTCAGAAGCCCTCAATGGTGCTTGTTGGACTTGGTGTAGGTGGTGTCAACGACACCTTGACATCGAAGCACTCTGAGGCCTCGTACCTTCAGTTAGTGAGTGCCTTAATTATCTGAAAATTCATATATTTTATTTTCTTTTGGAAACATGACAATTATTTCATTTACCATATCAAAAGTCATTATTAATTACTCATGTATGAATTCCTTCTATTTATTTAACTTGTGCCACAAGCACCCATGCCACAAAGGTGATCAAAGTTATTATTATTCCACCAATAATACCATTAGGGAATTGACAAATCAATTCATATATATAATTCGAATTTACCAAAATTGAGTTATATAAATGAATTGATTTGTCAATTCCCCAATGTTATTTTATACATATATCTTAATAGTGAAAATAAGTTTTAATAATGAATGCCTTGCGATGAAAAATCTAAAATTGGCACCAAAATGGATCCAAGAACCAAGTCAGTCACCTTCCACAACACAACACTTATATTATTATTCTATCATCACATTGTTATGCAAAAGGGACTAAATTCTTCAAATGCTCAAAAGGGCATATGACCGCATCTTTACTACATATGTGTAAGAGAGACAAAATGGTTTATTATTATGCAACTTCAATCAAATCCTAGTACAATATGTCATCCACCATTCCCCATGTCACCCTTAAGCATAATTTAAATGCCTCATCTTGAGACCTAAGGAAGTCATAAGATTATCCAACGTTATGGGAAGAGATTTAGGGGTTTCCATCACTAGCTGGTTTATGGCCGTAGTGCCTTCACAATGTAAGGTAAATTATGTCTTTAAGCTACTCATCTCCATCACTTGATAAACTAATTACATTATTGGATATGAGAGAGGCGAACACTTAAGATATCTACCGAAACTTATTGTTTTTATCAACTAATTCTCTTATATGAGGCATAGCAAGCTCAATAAGAATGGTATTCAACCCTTATATAGATGGATTTGAGTAGAGCTATGTGGATATACTCCATGAAAAAGGCAAGGCATGCCTACCCATTACATAGACAATTCAAGTCATCACCTAGTATTAAGGGAATCATCACCATTATGCAACTTATGTAAAAAATGTATGTTTATCATCATACATGCTCAGTCCTCCCATTGACTATATTCAAGGCATTCTAAAAAAAATTACAAGGAAAGGGCTAGGCGGGAACTAGGATTAAGCCTATATATGGGTGTTCAAGTAAACTTATATTTTAGTAGTGAACTATCTTCCCATATGATGGGGAAATAGAATCTAAAGACCAAGAGAGTCAACTCCTATGTTGTGAAATTCCATACTCCATAAAGGGTGTAGGGTTAGCTAGGGTTTCCAAAAACTTAGTTTTGACCATACAATTGTTTGTAGTGTGGATATCACCAAAATATATAGGGGTTGAAATGTTTTGTCTTCCACTACTCAGGACTAGGTACATCAACTACATGTAAAGGGTCACCTAAGTATATTATTAACGAAAAATATAGGATAACTTAAAATAGTCAAGTTACTGATTGTTTTCAGCTCTGATACCATTTTGTAAATAGTGGGACCGCAGAGGGGATCCACCCTCCACCAAGTAGAGAAATATAAACCATCCTATTCTAAAACATGGAATAGAGGAGGAATTTGATTATTTCCCAAATGGTATGCGTTATAGAGTAAGATATTGAATAAACAAAAAAAAACAAAACTATTACAAAGTTACATGTTGATCCATTTACACTTGTTCCTACCATAAAAGATGGAATAGCAAAGTAAAAAGGTATGCATCTAATAAATCTATTCACATGCCAGACCTATTGTAGAGGACAACCCAACCATTCTAAGATTTTCTTAGGTCCAATACCACGTATACAATCTTCGTTCATCTTTGTATTCTAATGTATCTACACCTAGGTGAAAGTGAACATCACCCAGAACATAGGAAACAAGATATAGGTCAGCAAAGTCTGAGTATGTACATATAATAAACACTTTGGGCATTTTATTGGATTATAAGTGCAAACAAAGTTGTTCACACAAGAAGGGGTCTATTTGCAATTAGGTAAGTTTAAAAGAATTATATCACTAGAAATGAGGCATATTAAAGTTCAGATTATAAGCATTAGAATAGAATTGTCTTGCCATAAAAGTTATCCACAATTTCAATTTAAAACAACAAATTTCTGCATGCATAACAATGTAGACTAAATATACCTAAAATAGGGTCATAAACCATAGGATCATGGACTAAAAACAAATAAGGGTGGAAACACACACCTAGGTAGAGTACACATGATATTTATAAGTATGGTTGTACATAAATACCACTATTCTAGATATTCTAGTCTAACACGTAGCATGCATAAAATAGAGAGGAAAGAGTATCATTCACCATAGTAGTATCCAATGGAATTTATTCAAGCCAGCCAAATCCATTGATGTAGTGTTCACAAGAATACTATGTCGAGAGCTATCGATTGCATAGTGGAACAAGGCATAAAAGGGAGAAGGGAACTTTGTCCAGTGTGTGGATCAGGAGCTCTTGTAGTAAGCCTCACATGGTCAAGGATATGGGTTTGGACACTATCACATGGAAAGGAGTTCAAAGACAATAAAACCATGATGTTCAATAAGGCATCAATGTATATATACAGAGAAAGAGAGGACCTGAAATTTGATGCTTACCATGATTCAAAACCTTATGAGGATCGAAGACATATCTATGGGCCTCGAAGACCCTCTTGAACTCATCTCCACATCTTGAACACGTCCTCCTAGAGTTGACAAGGGAGATATAGTGAGAATCAAGTTGTTGGTTAGGGGGAGCAACTGGACAGTGAAAAGTGAGGAAGAAGGTCTAGATGAGGAATAGCATGATGTCATTATGTTCGATGCATGTAGAATTTGTTTATGGTTGTACAAAGTTTCACCAAGAGGCTCAAGCTACCAGTGGTGAAGATTAAGATCAATCTGCCAACACATGGACCCTTAAGAGGAATTGATGGTAGAGGAGTTTTACGCATCGCGAGGATGGTTTAAAAACCCTAACATAGGCGTGAGCTTGGTTATCATGGAATCAGTGACTTAGAGGTAAGACCGGTTTATAATGTGTTCTAGGCATTTCTTATCTAGGGCTCAAGAGCGGGTGAGTTAGGGATCTTCAGAATCGGGAGGGGAAGCCGGACAAAAAGGAGAAGAATTTGCGAGAATTTGTTAACCATGGAGAGAGAACAGAGAGGAGGTCCATCACTAGATCAAACGAGTCTTGTGCACATGAGGGAGTCAGATCTAGGAGAAGAAGTCCACCTCTCGTCTACCTAACCTGATAAAGTATCCACCTAACCTGCATGACAGTCATATGACCCTTGACTTAGGTCAAAATCAACAACATATATCATTTGATATGAATAAATCAATTAAATCGATATCCTACCTTCTAAACCACTACTAAGGGTGTATTTAATAACCGATTAAGAAAAAAATAGGTAGGTTAGCTAATTTGGGTTTGAGGAACACTAATTTAGACTTAATTTTACAATTTTAAATTATTTGGTGTTATATATACCCCATTATACACTTATGAATTTAATTAGGGTTTTAAGCTCATTCTACTACTCAAAGGGGGTAAAACATTTTGAGGTATCTAAATTTCTCTCACTCTAGGATCCTAGGATCAAACTAGGGTATTTAATTATGATTGGTACTATAGTTTAGTACTATCAGTCACCAATTTCATGATTAGATTATCATGGTAGTTACATCCTATGATTCATGTTCATGGGATACTAATGAGTCAATTAGGGTTAAAAGATCCAAACAAGATCTAATCTATCCTAGTACAAGGAATTATGCTTACTAAAAGGTATTTATATGAAAAAGAGTCAAGAAGAGAGAAAGAAGGAGATTGTATAACAACATAGTCAAGTAGGGGCCTAGTGGATGGATGATCAACCTATATTCCTAGGAGTGAGTATGTTACAATTGAAATATCTATTTCTATGTCCATCAAAAAGGAGAAAAAATCATATATTTCCTTCCTAGTCCCATATAAAGCATGAAATACGTCAACACCGGTTTCCATAATGTCTAAGCAAGTTGGAAAAAAGTCAGAAAAGGGAGAGATTAAACACAAGAACAAATAGCAGAGGTAGAAACATGACTCAACAATAGTGGAATTAAGTTGCATCCTACTATCAATTTACATGGATAGGCCATAAGTCTATATGGGAGGAAGAACCCTAGATACAGAGAAGTAACCCCCTTTGTTGATGAAGAGACTTACAGCATAGTTGAGGAAAAGACATCCAATAATGAGGTGATTGATTTATGCCAGAGGGGAGGTTGTTATTGGCGGTGGGTAGAGGGAGGTAGTGGTAGTAGTAGGAGGAGAAGTTAGTGGGTCAAGGGTGACATGAGTTGGCTTTTTGGATATACCATGCTCATATTTTGATGATGCAAATATTTCCCATTTGTGTTACTAACAATGTGAATTTAGTATTTCAGGTGATCAAGGAACATAGAAAAGATTCAACATCAAGTTATATCATGAATATACGTTGTATGAACACTTTTGTACAATTTTCTAGGAATGATGTAAGAACAAATGATGATCGGCCCCTATCTTGTCCTAAACCCTTTCTCACAATCACATAAAGTCTTTAGGATAATTATGTTCCATTAGAAAAATCATTTAATATGTTTTACAAAATTTAGATATACTTTTACAGAGTCATTTTTGGTGGAACTCTTCCTGGACCAAATTAAATTTGGTGAAACTCTTCTTGGACAGAGATCCAGACCACACTCAATCTACATTTATTTTTCTAGTAATTGTAAACTTGTCTTTCAACTTCTAACATGTAGATTAGCATTTATTTTGGTCAAAACTCTTACAACAACTATATTTATCATTCTTATGTGTTTCCTATATATAAGAGTGTCTTATGAACACATCACACACAATTGACATACATACACGTCAGCAAACTATTTACATGCTATCTTTTCCAAGTCTTAGAATTCTATATTGCTATCTTCATATCTAAGCCATATCTCAAAGTAGTGTCATACTCCACCAAATATAACCTTTCCTATCCTTTTGGAGATATTAATCATCACTTGTTCATAGAGATATTTATATTGGATATCTTGAAGAGTTGTAATTCTTTCTTCCTATCTCATTCATCACTATTGTTCTTGGTGCCACCACTAGAAAGAAGGTTGCATCCAAGTAGGCGGCTGATCAAATCTACTCCAAAGTGTGCTTCCAACTACTTCTTAGGAAGAAGGCTATTGGGGAGCGTTATAGGAAGCTACTTCCACTGAGAAGGTTGCAACCAATGAGGAGGCAGATTGTGATCTACTCATAGTGTGCTTCCAACTACTTCTTGGGAAAAAGGATGTTAGGAAGCGCTATTGGAAGCTACTTCTTGTGAGAAAAGTGCAAGTTCTCCTTGCACTAGAAAAGGAGGGTTGTCTTGAGCCACAAAAGGCACCCGTTTATTTTCTTTATTTTGTATTGGTTAATCACAAGGAGTAAAATATAGGTTGAGAAATCCTGGTTGGGAACAATTAGGTAGTGGACTGACTTCTTTTGGTGGAACCACTCTAAATCACGTGTCTCTTGTGATTTGCCTTCTTTTTCCATATAACTTGCTTTACATTTTTGTTGTATTATCATTTTAAGAAAGTTGCAATCCAACCTCCTTGTGATTTAAATTGAATAAGTTTTATGTAAGATCTATTCACCCCCCTCTAGATCTTTTCAAGTGGTTTCAAAGCGGGTCTTCAAGGAGCTATAATAGTTCTTAAAGGATGGGGCACGCTCGGCCAACTCAACCATGGAGGACCACATATAAACCGATCAACTATCTTTGATGGATCCAACTACACTCTATGGAAGTAAGACATGCAATTCTTCATTCAAAGTGTTAGCTTTGATCTTTGAAAGATGATCATCCATCTATATGTGCCTCCAATAATAGATTTTTATGAATGTGATGCGATTATGGTAAGAAATGCTACTCTCAATGTTAGAGCCATAAATTTGCTTTATAGTTTTCTTTCTATTGATGAATTTAATTATATTTCCTCATGTGAAATTGCTTATGATATTTGGAGGAAATTATCTATTATTATGAAGGAAACGAGCAAGTTATTGATTCTAAAATTTGCATTCTTACTCATAATCTAGAATTATTCAAATGGAAAACCGTGTAACTAAATCTGAAATGAATTCTAGATTTTCCTAAACTATAAATACCATAAAATCTTTTGGAAATAATATTAAAGAATGTGAGATAGAAGAAATTTTTTATCATGTAGTTGAATGCCTAATCACTAAAAATTATGAATAAAGTGATACAAATAATGTATCATCCTCATCTTTTTCTAAAAATGAACCTGTTGAATTTAAATTAGACAAAGCTGAACATATAAGAAAGTGAAATTGGTTTCTATCGTTGATTCCTTAAATATAGAAGTATATGAGGTAAATGACGAATATCCTATTCTATTTATTTGCTTTGAATTGGTTGATAATGGATAAGATTTCTAGCAGACTTACTATTGGTCAAAGTAAAATTCGATCGAGCACTAGATCAACCGAAACATAATTTGATCAAAATACTGACTATAATTTTAAATTTGGCTATCTTGTTGTTAGTATTTTATTACATATTTATTTCATCTTTCCAGTCTAAAATGATTTATTTTGCATATTGTAAATGTGATATTTACTCATGTTTGTGTTCAAAGATTCTCGATAAAAAATTATAAAAATTGGAACTTCATTGCCTTCAGTACTTATTAGAATTATATGCCTTGATAGATTTATATATTTGGTCTTTACGATAATAAAATTTCTTTATATGCGTATTTTCATGCCATATATGGCAAATCTTTGTTGCATTAATTATTGTGCAAGAGAAGCATGGAGTGATAATTATGTGGAGATGCCCAAGTCTCAATAGACTTTACTTGAAACCATGGTGTTGTTTGAAAATTGACAACATATCATTTTATGTTCAATTCTTTTTGCTCGGATTGGCCACCAATATAAATTTCATACCATTTTTAATTATGGTCAGCGAGCGACCTTTGACCATATTTAGTGAGATGGAATTCTTTATGAAAGAGTGCATATAGAAAGTTTGAAATGTTGCATGAAATTGTTTGGCAACCTATTCGTAGTTGATAAATTAACATAATGAAATATTAATTTCTTTCTATGAACGATTATAAATTGGTCAAAAGATCTTGGTTAGAGCTTACAACTGTCCATTGTGGTCAATTTTTTAATTTGACAATATGTTAATGACTTTGGATGTTTTTCAAATAACTTTAAATAATTGTTGGGCTTTGGTATTCTTTGGTCAAAGCATTTTTTATACACATTGAACACATTTTGAAATTTATCGACAATGTGTCAACAATTGACAAGTGCAAGACATTAATTCATATTATTAAACTTTTTCCATGTGCTCCATTCACATTCTACTTAAATATGTTGAACTTTTTGAACAATGTAAAATAATTGATTTATTTCTTTTTATCACCAAGACCATCTTGGAATACAATTTAATGGGCACATATAAAATTGTGTTGTGGTGCATGCAATTCAAAATTTTAATTTATTAGGCATGCGTATTCAGAAGAAGGACCAATTATGAAAACTCTAAGAACTAAAGAATTAAAGGCATATCATGTGATGTAAATTGTCATCTTTGAAAGATCATGAGCTTAAATAGATATATTTTTAATCTTTCTCACAAATTAAGTTGTTTTGTTTAAGATTATTGTTGCATTAAAAAAACATTTGACAAGGCTCATAAATTGAATGTAATATTTTTTCTTGGTTATCTTTAAAATTATTTTTTAGATTCATTCTATTTCTTTATTTCCTAATTTTTAAATCTAAAATAATTGGCGTTACAAGTTATATATAAAGCCTTTTAGTTCTTAATGAATGTCTCTATCATAATTGTTACACTCTTAGTTTGAGCTTAATTCTTTTTTTTTGTCGGTCAAAAAGTGTGTTACTATTAATACCAAAAACTTTGGGCACTAAGTACCCCATTACATCGATAGGAGCTAAAAGCTCAAACAAGGATCAAAGTCCCCGCGCAGGGGGAAACACATATTTCTAAAAGAAGAAACAAAACTAAGAAGACCTATCTAACTAACCAAACTAGGTCCAAGCATTCCAACCAGAAAAAGGCTATTTACAAACCACTATCACATGCATTCAGCGTACCCACAAGTAGTAACAACAGCTTGACATAGAACAAAACTAGTTTTCCTGCCTGTAGCTAGCCATGAAGCTACTGAACTTCTTAGCTACCAGAACTACGAGTTTCTAAATGGGCAACATCACCCAGAAAGGAACCCCTAGGATTGGATCAACAAGGATCCAAGCAAGCCGGATGAGAAGTAAGAACCAACACTTTTAACACCAGAATGTGGGAGGGAACATGGATCACAAACACTCCATCATGCTTAGCACATCACCAACTATCTATTAGAGTACCCAAAAAGTGTGGTACTATGCCAAGATTAGGAACTCCTTCAAACTATCCTCCCACCACACAACCTAATGCTAACCTGTAAGGTCCTTGATCTTCGGTGGCTACTGTTTATACGGTAACAAACACAATGCCGGGGAAGAACCAGCACAGGCATAATCTGCTGTATGCACAGCGGCAAACAACAAACACCTGAAGAGGTGTTTCCTTCACGGCAGTGACAGAGGGCCAAAGGAGAAGGCTTGAAGAGCTGCTCCCATAAACCGACTACCCATGTGTGTGCAATATCATCGAGTATGAACTACTCCATCTCCACGCAAGGAAAGAACTAAACCAAAGAACATCATTCCTCAATATCCTAAGACGGAACAGGAAGAAAAGGAAGCTATCACGTCTCGGCGAAATAGGGAAATCAGGAATCGGAGCATGATGACGCTTAGAGCCACCCTTCGTAGCCATAACGCCCACCCACAAAAATGAAGAAAAGACACTAAGGATCGTCCTAATCTTCATCCAGCTCTGATTCCTTTGAGCTTAATGGGACCCTTTGAGCTTAATTCTTAAGAGCATGAGACTAATGGGGAGCTCAAATTTATGTGATTTAAAGTTGCACATCTATATACTTTTTAATGGTAATTCTCTATATCAATATGGGCTCAACATCCCTTACATTTGGTCTAGAGATTTTCTATTAACCTCATTATGTGCTTTCTCCGATCATTAGTGCAAAATCTTGAGCTCTCAACTACCACCATTACTCAAAATGTCAGGAAATGAGGGTGATTCCAAACCATCCACTCACCCCCCCCCCCTTTAGAAACTCTTTTTAGAAAAGTTACAAAATGGGACCCTTGATTTTTAGTTGAATTTCAGAGACCTTCTAAAAATCATGAAAAAATTGTTGAAAACTCACAAAATTGTGAATAATATACTAAGAAAATGATAAAATATGAAGATCATGAATATCACGTCAAAAGATAAAACTCACTATTTTGAGGAAGATAAAATACTTGACTATCTCTTAGGCATGATCATCTTTTGGATCCTAAGTCCAGGATTGAGATCCCCACCCTCTCGATTTCAAACCTTTTTAAATCTCATAATCAGATCCGACTCTAGATCATCATAGATACAAATACCTATTACAGGTAGGTCATGGATCCCTAGATTGGGACTCCATCTTTTGTATTTTTCCCATTATTTACAAATATATGATTCATAATAATAGTTCCATAATAAACTCTATTATTATCAAGTGCACATATGGATGGTGTTTGCATGTTATATAGATAATTTGGGCACTACTCGATAGAAGGGAGATAAGAATGTGAATCTACAATTTCCCTAGGCTTAGAGGAGTCCAGAATGATGCCAAGCTCACTCACAGCCTACCCTAAGTGATAAAAAATGTATTGAAGAAAAAACCTCCATGGAAGACAAAGTTCAAGGCTCAAATGACCATGGTATTTCACCATGGTTGGTGAACATGCCCCAGTCAAAGAATGTTCACCGATGTTTTCAAAAAATGACCAAATTGACCAAAAGGACTATTTTATGTAGAATGGTCTACCAGGTGGTGACCTCCACGGGTGTGATCCCCCAATCCTACCCATTTTTATGTGTAAATCTCCCCACTTTGTCCCCAACTTAACCCTATACACCCTAGACACCTATACAAGCATTATTGGTGGTTGGAGATTTAGGGTTAGCTTCCTTGGGCACCCATTTCTACCACATTCACCCACAAAACTTAACTTTTAGGGATTTACACATTGTCCATTCCATTTCCATGCCATTACACCTTGGAGTAGGGAAGTTCTCAAGCTTGAAACTATTGGAGAAGGAGGATTCAACCACTACTTCGAGCTCCATGGATTATTATACCTCTTTCTTCTCCGCTTTTGTGTTTTCTACTATCATGAGTAGCTAAGCTCCCTTGTGGGGCTGTTTGAGGGCATAAATGTGACTTTGATACAATGTTGGGAATTATTATTGTAAGCAATGTAATTTCGTTTGTCAGTGTTATCTTAATATTGCTTCTATCTATTTTGTTCACCTCTTTCTATGGTGATCGATGCTTGAAACCACCTAAGCATAGAAGAATTTGGTATATGTGGATATTTGAGGAAAAGTTCCTCAGTCCAACTAGTGGATATTATCTAGATAACCCTCTTCCTACATATCCATGTATTCTTCTATCCTTAGGTGTGAGATCTAACTAGCTAGTAGTGCCTCATTTAATGTGATTAGAAAAGAGCAAGCCTATAGGTTGGATGGAGTGTCAAGAAGTTGAAATACCCTTCTCCTACTCTCCATGACACTCTTTTACACCAAGTACATTAGGAGAATTATTTCTAGAGACATAGACAAGTGTGATTTTGATTGAATTATACCTAACCCTAATCAATTGAACCTCATAAAGTTAGATAGGGGGTAATATAGACTAGTTCCTCTAGATATATACTATATCACTGATGGTCAACTAGTGGTATAGGATCATTCACCATCATCCCTCTATGTTGTTTGGTTAGATAACATGGTATGACTGAATGTGTTGCATGATATGATCTTAACTAGGTCGGTAGTCACATTTACCTCCAAACAGACCACTTCCACAGTTAATTGCTTACTATAGTAATTGTTCATTTCCTTAGTTAGTGTTATACTAATTGTTTTCCTTGCTTGTTTAGATGTATTACTTGTTCATATTAGTCAACCTTTGCTAGAGTAGTCATTGCTTATTCTTAGTTACTTGGGCTAGATTTTGCTAGTTTAGTCAATTTCTTACCTTCCTAAGTGTAATTATCAAACTAGTGTATTTCATTGTTCTTTTTCTTACCTAGTCTAGCTAATTGTCTTGTTAAGTGCCAAATAGGATTACTTTATGTATTTAGTGTAAATGCTCTTTCTTTCTTAGTTATATAGCACTTAATTGTGTAGGGTTAACTTAGGTTTGATTTTGCCCTATTTTTCTTGCTTGCTCTCCATATTATAAGTAAACTCAAAGTCAAACCCTAAAAACCCTACACTCCACATTTGAAACCTAGTAAAGAAAACCTAGCCCTAGTTCCCCCATCTCTCCATATGGATCGATCCCTAACTTACCTTCTCTCTATGCTACAATCCGAACCCTATGCGCTTGCAAGATGGATTTGAATATTTGAGCGTGTTGATTAGGGTCTTAAAAATAACCCAGTCGTATGTCTCTATCTTGTGCATCATAGGCATTATATCCTTTAATTGGGTCCTAGAGAATGACCTTAGATTATACGAATGGGTCCTGGAGCATAATCCTAAACTGCACCAATGGGTCCTGAAGTATGGCCTTAAAATGTACAAATGGATCCAGGAGATGTTAAACTTCAATGGGTCTTGGATCATGACCTTACATTGTACCATAAGATCACGAACTATAACCTTAACTATTTCAGCTTTAGTGACAAATCTTTCTTTAGGGTCATGGACCAAGACCTTAAGCTAGTCATGCTTCATAGAAACCATACATCAATTAGGTGCCTTCATTTCGGTCTTGAATCATGAACTTAAACTGTACCAGATTCATACATAAAATACTATCCTAAGCAATGTTTTTACTTCAACATCTCATCCCTACACAAAGTAGACAAACCTTGCATTTGCATTACTCATGTTTCTTTTCTTCTTCAAATCTCTGTACAAAGTAGGAACTATTCATTAGTGTAGAGGCCTTGTGCTAGAAGGAAAAACCACCATGCATCCAAATCAACAGAATCCCTATTATGGGTAGAACATCACAATTTTCTCTTTCAGTTCAGGTGTTACATATGGAGGTACCTCATTCCCATTTAAATTCCTACACCTGATAAGCATATGATGGTTAAATTTCAAGTCATATATGTCATAAGCATTTTCCATTTCAGAAGCCCTATCTTGTATAGGTGATTCTCCACCCTTTTAGGAATATAATTATAATCCTTAATTTAGTCCATCATTAACAAAGAGAGAGATACAATAATCATTCCATTTCAGGAACTTCAAATGTCTTTCATTATTATATACTCTTGATTCCACCAAATATCTCCTTATGAGATTTAACTTTTCCAAACCACTTCTGCTTCCTCCTTCCCCTGACCGAGACATGAAACATCAAAGAACCAAAAATAATCTAAGCAAGAAATATATAGTCATAGAAGGTGCTTTTAAATGTCCAAAAGAAACATGGAACTCCATTCATAAGCTCAAGGTCACTCTAGGGGACAAACAATCACCATATACAGCAATTGGTTTTTGTTTAGGCCACCTTAACCCTTGATGCTCATGTGGTACCCAACCTTACCTTTCTATGATGGTGATCCTGTTAATTTTGTTGGATCAATGGGCTCTAGAAGGGGGGGTTGAATAGAGCTTCACAAACTTCACAAAAGTGATTAGACCACCAAATTATATTAAGTGCAGAACTTAATCCAAAACAGCAATTTGATGTCCTAAACTAGCATACAAAGCAAGGATAAGAGACAAGGAATAGCATGCACTTGGACAGGTGGTTTAGAGTGGTTCCTTGTCCTAAACTTAGGAGCAAGTCAGTCCACTACCTAGAGTTGGTTAGGCTCTAGGATTTGTAACTTGGTTCTCTTATATATATCACACAATAAGATTACAAGCTACAACAACCAACCATCCAAGGACTTATATATCAAGCCAAGATCTTCTACCTCACCAAGGACTTACCCACCAAGCAAGTAGTCTTCAGCCTTCTTCAAAGGACTTACCCACTCTTGCTCTAGTCTTCGGCCTTGCAGGAATTACCTATCTTGCTTGAGCTTTGCCTTGCACCTCTCCTTCTCTTGGAGAGCTTTAGCACCTTCCTCCTTCACTCGGAGGCCTGGAGCAGCTAGCCTTCTTCTCCTTCACTCGGGGAAGAACAACAACCTTCTTCTCTTTCACTCGGATAAGAAACTTCAATCAATCTTCATAGGGAATGGAGATGGGAGAAGTGGAAGGGAGAGCTTTACAAGATTACAAATGATAGATCTCATACATGGGATCCTAACTCACTCATACTCACGAATTTGCTTTGAAGGTAGAGAGAGAAAGGGGCTCAAAGGATTAGAAACCACTCAACTAAGGCTAGGACCAAGCATATGTGAATGAGCAACCTTGGAATGAAGTCCAAGAGGTCCTATTTATATTTGAGGGTGTCCCTTTGAGGTTGGGAGAGATAAGAGGCACAAAATAGCCATTTTACAACTTGCAACAGATCTATTTTGAGTTCCACCTACTTCTCCAACGGTTGGAATTGCTTTTTCTGCATTCCAGTACAGTCTGATCGGCCGAGTTTCAATAAAGGCAATTCGGCCGAACCACTAAAAGACAAGGCTGAAAGCTGGACTGTCGGCTGAGTTCCCTTGGAGAAACTCGGCCGATCGGTCGACTTTCATCTTGGACCGATCAGTGGATCGGCCGAGTTTTGTGGTCTAGAAACTCAACCGAACGGGAATCGGCTGAGTTGGAAACTCGGCCGATTGCATCAAAAATTCCAGAATAACTGGATCGGCCGAGTTTGTAATTCGGCCGACAAAATCCATGTTATGGGTATTTTGGAATTTTTGTAAAATTGTACAAATGATGGATTTTTGAGTCCCAATAATTTTATCCATCTTAGTTACAATGCAAAACATGAGTATAAGTGATTACATCAATTGTTCTAAGCCAATAAGGGCTATTTTACAAAACGGTTAAAAGTCACATGTTTTGCATGTACTGGATGAGTAGCTTTTGAGTTGAATGTGATTCTTTTCTTGTACCTAATGTCTGAAACAATCTCAAATAGATTTGTTAGATACATATGAATGGAATGGTTAAGTCATTATCAAAATATGGGCAATGTGCGACACCTAGGTCAACATTCTCCCCCTTTTTGACAATGACAAACCATTCCTCAACATATTGAAAAGAATGTGAAAATTATACCTTTTCTTAGGGAATTGCAAGGGGATGCAAATATGATCAATTTGTAGTGCTCCCCCTCAATTCATGCTTACTCATGCCTGCATGGTTAGTTAAACAACAAGCAACCAAAGCGCATATGTATACTATATGATTCTAAGCAAGTCTAGATGCATCTCAGTTAATAGACAAGAAAAGAACCATACAAGCAATAAATTCAATATGATTGAGCTTTTTCTCCCCCTTTGTCATCTCAAAAAGGTAGGGGGGTAGAAGAGCATAAAAGCAAGGTCTTCTCCATAGAAAAACAAAAACACTCAATCAAACATAGTAAGCTCGCAGAGACAGAGGAAAAGCAAGATAAGCAACTAAAGCATGTCATTAAACAAAATATGGAAAACACTACAAGATAAACCATACAAAGCGTTCCCATAAAACATAAAACAAGACTACACGGAGAGCATAGAGTAGAAATAGTACAACTCAGATGATGTGCCTAATGTATATAGTACAAACATAGTCCAAAGAGATACAACATTGTCATCTAAGACTAAAACTAGATACATCAGCCCCTAAGCTAAACTACTCTATGTCTATATCATCAACAGTAGCATCGATATCCTCATCTGGCCGGTAGTCCTCATCTCCGTCGTCAGAAGGAGGAGCAGCAGCCTGTGTAGCCTCGTCAGCATCTTGGTCATCATCCTCATCATCAGCATCAGTCGCAGTATCCTCATCAGCATCAGTCGCAGCATCCTCCTGATCAGGCATATCCTCATCTGGAGGACCAGAAGCACGCCCGCGCCACCTAGCACTCTGCTCGGACCAAGACATGCCTAGAGCATTTAACTCATAGGCAACCTCAAGGGGAGGAGCAGAAGAGGTTTACTGGGCCAGGATCTTAGACAGACGACCACCTGGAAGCGCCAGAACCGGGGAAGGGTATCCACCTGCAGAGGGCTCAGCGGAAGCAGAAAAGGGTGGAGCAGGGTGAAACTGATTGTACGTGATAGAAGCGTAGTCACCACCGGGATATGGCGAGTAGGTGGGATAAGGCTGAGGGCAGGATATATGCATGGAGGACATGATGTGGCAAAGATCCTGATGAAGGTGTTGCTGAACCTACATGTTGTACTCTTGCTGGTGCATGAGATACCCCATGAGGGCCTCATTTGAAACATGGAAATCAGCAAAGGCAGGCTGGGGAGGAGGCTGGAAGGAAGGCTCAGGTGGAGGAGGTGCAGCTGAGGATGGTGGAGGTGCAGTTGAGGAGGGTGGAGGTGCAGCAGAGGAAGATGATGCACCAGGGGTAGGAACACTCTTCAGAAGAGTGGTCTCACTGATATAAACGCCTTTGCGATCAGGTCGGTAGAGGAAATCGGCAAAGAGGGATTTACCAGTGGCATGCTGGAAAAGACCACAGATTAGGGCAGGATAAGGAAGATGAGTGCCCTTTGTGTTCTTTCCGGAGTCAAAACAGGTCATATGATGGAGGATATAACGTGCCCATTTGACTCCTTGATTCTTCAGCAAAAGATACATCATAACAGCCGTATTTTCAGCAATGTCCGTTTGATTCTTCTTAGGATGGACATTGCAGCTCAAGATAAACGCCAAGACGCGGCGAGGAGCAGAAAGAGCTGAGGAAGGTAGAGTACCCCTTTTTGTATAGGGAAAGTTGGGTCGCTTGAGAAATTTATGAATGTCAGTCAAGTCAACCTTAATTGCCTTATACACGTCATCGGGATAGAGAAGATCAAGATATTGAGGATAGTCAGCGATCCATAACGCCGTACCAACATTTCCATGAAGATAGAGATTGAAAGACCGCTCAGTGATATGGAAAGGTTTACCGGCAATCATGGACGTCAACACAATAGAAGTGTCCGCGGATGGGACCAAAGAGTCATAGTTCCAATGCAAATTGGCGTAGAACTCATGGACAGCTTTGGAACTATATTTCAAATTGTGGAAGCGGGCATCTTCTATGCAAAACGGATCAAGGTGATGAGTTCGAAGGATTTGATAAGCTTCAAAAAGGTCAGCGTGAAAGCTGTTGGGTTGATGGAGAGCTCGAAAAGGGAAGGGAGTGCGAGGAAGGAGCTCTTGATATCTAGAAACAGCAGCTTGGTCAATAAAAGAGAGATTTTCGAACACAATATACCTTGGAGCAAGGGGGGTCGCCATAGCAGGGGCAGGAACAGCTCTTTTCCGTCATTGGGACCTCATGGAGAGGACAAGGAGGAAAGAGAGCCGAGCTTCGTGGAGAGATTAGGCAGATGAAGCCTCGAGAACAGCAAGAACGAAGAGGCAAGGTCGATCGGAGGAGAAAACAGCCGGAATGAGGGGAGAGAGGACCAGGGTTAGAGAGGGGCGGGTGTTTCGGCTAGGGTTCGGTCGACTTTTCTCTAGTTGAGAGGGAGAAATTCGGTCGATTCCTATATATATAAAATGGGTCTGCCATCGATCGGTCGAGTTTGGGAAATGGAAACTCGGCCGATCGAGCGCACAGGCACCCTGAATCCCGACCGATCGGTCGAGTTTGAAACTCGGCCGACCAAAACCCTGAAGAGGAAAAATTGAAAATCTAGCCCTAGCCTCAAATGACCGAATGTAATTTTTCTTTTTGGTCTAGTTTGTATATTAAGGATATTTAGGCACATTCCCATCATCATAGGGTACTATTTGTCGATTAAAAACCGATTTGCGAGAAAAAGCCCGAAAAAGAGACAGAAACTAGAGAAATTTTAGCAAAACCAAGCATCTTGAGCAATCAAAGCATGTAAAGCAAGAGCAACACATATAATATGTAACCAACTAATTAGAGAGCAATTCAATATCATCAAGAGAAATTATGAGCAATTTTGATCTAATAAAATTAAATTGTTCTCTAGCAAGAGGTTTAGTGAAAATATCGGCCAACTGATTTTCCGTATCCACATGTGTGATATAAATATCCTTTTTGACAATGTGGTCACGGAGAAAATGATGGCGAACTTCTATGTGTTTAGCTCTACTATGCAATATCGGATTATAAGAAAGATTGATTGCACTAGTATTATCACAGTAAATAGGAGAAGCATCAAAATGAATGTTGAAGTCTTGGAGCATTTGCTTCATCCATAGGACCTGGGCACAACAACTTCCGGCTGCAATATACTCAGCTTCGGTAGTTGATAATGCCACTGTGCTCTGTTTCTTGGAGAACCAAGACACCAAGCATGGTCCCAAGAGGAAGCAAGTGCCACTTGTGCACTTTCTATCAATCAAGTAGCCTGCGTAGTCAGCATCACTATATGCCACAAGAGTAAAGTCCCTTGACTTAGGGTACCATAGTCCAAAATTTTGAGTTTTGGCTAAGTACCTCAAAATCCTCTTGACAGCAATAAGATGTGATTTCCTAGGGCTTGATTGAAAGAGAGCACACAAGCCAACACTAAACATTATATCAGGTCTAGAGGCAGTGAAATAAAGTAAACTTCCGATCATACCTCTATAGAGCTTCTCATCTACCTTTTCACCTTCTTCATCCTTGTCGAGTTTTGCGGTGTTTGACATGGGTGTATCCATCGGCTTCATGTTCTCCATCCCAAAGCGTTTGAGTAGTTCAGTTGTGTATTTGCCTTGGTTGATGAAGTTTCCTTCCTTTGTTTGTTTGATTTGAAAGCCGAGGAAGAAGGTCAGCTCACCCATCATGCTCATTTCGAATTCACTCTGCATAAGAGAGCTAAACTCCTTGCAAAGATCAAGGTCAGTTCCGCCAAATATAATATCATCAACATATATTTGAATTATGAGAAAATGGGTAGAAGTGTGTTTTAGAAATAAAGTACAATCAACTTTGCCCATGATATACCCGTTATCTAACAAAAAGTTCTTTAGTTTCTCATACCAAGCTCGAGGTGCTTGTTTGAGTCCGTAGAGAGCTTTTTGCAAGAAATATACATGATTGGGTAACTTATCATTTTCAAAGCCTGGAGGTTGAGCAACATATACTTCCTCCTCAATTGTACCATTTAAAAACACACTTTTAACATCCATTTGATAAAGAAAGAAATTTTTATAACTAGCAAAAGCAAGTAGCATACGAATAGATTCTAATCTAGCAATAGGAGCATAGGTTTCATCAAAATCAATACCTTCTTGTTGATTGTAACCTTGTGCTACTAACCTTGCTTTGTTCCTTACCACTTTTCCTTGCTCATCAAGCTTGTTGCGGTAGACCCATTTGGTGCCAATGATCTTTCTATCATTTGGTCTTGGCACTAAGGTCCACACACGGTTCTTCTCGAATTGCTCAAGCTCTTCTTGCATGGCAAGGATCCACTCATCATCACCAAGGGCCTCTTTGATGTTCTTTGGCTCCAGTTGGGAGATGAAGGCACTATCTGCTTGTTCTTTGTTGTGAGCAGCTCGTGTCCTCACTCTCTCAAACGGATTGCCAATGATCAACTCCTTGGGGTGATTCTTTGCAAAGCGGGGAGTGGGATCCTTCTTTTCTTCTTCTTTTTCTTCTTCTTCAACCTGCTTACCTTTGTCTTTGATGTTGAGCTCTTTTAAGATAGGAATGATCTCATCTGCAACATCATCATCACCAATATGCTTGCCAATAACAGGTTTAGTTTCAATAAATTTAACATTTATAGATTCTTCAATTTTAGATAGTTCAATGTTAAATACTCTAAAAGCCCTGCTAGTAGTGCTATAGCCTAGGAAGAAAGCCTTGTAAGATTTCAGATCAAACTTGTCGAGAGAATCCTTGGTGTTTAAAACAAAACAAGGACATCCAAAAACATGAAAGAAATCAATAGACGGCTTCCTACCACGCCATAGTTCATAGGGGGTTTTCTTAAAAGTCGGATGTGTGAAAACTCAGTTTTGCACAAAACATGAGGTGCTAACGGCTTCAGCCCAAAACTTCTTAGGAGTGTCATACTCAAGAAGCATGGTCCTAGCCATCTCTTGTAGCGATCTATTCTTCCTCTCAACAACTCCATTTTGTTGGGGTGTGCGAGGAGAAGAGAAATTGTGCGAATAACCTGATTTTTCACAAAAACGTTCAAAAAGATCATTTTCAAACTCTCCCCCATGATCACTACGGTTAGAAACAACATGGCAAGACACTTCGTTTTCAACTCGTTTACAAAAGCTCAAGAAAACATCAAGTGTATCGATTTTAGAAACGAGAAAGAAAGTCCAAGTATATCTAGAAAAATCATCGACAATAACAAGACAATACTTGGAGCCGCGAAGCGTTTGAGTTCTCATTGGTCCGAAAAGATCAATATGAAGAAGCTCAAGAACTCTCTTGGTACTCATGACTCCTTTGGATTTGAAGGAGGAGTTGGTTTGTTTCCCTTGTGTACAAGGTTGGCATTCCTCATCCTTTTCAAAATCCAATTTAGGAAGTCCTCGAACCAAGTCCTTTTTGTTCAGTTTCTTCATTTGATGCAAGTTCACATGACCCAAACGACGATGCCAAAACAAAAGATCGTTTTTATCCACAACTAAGCATCTATTTAGTATGGGCTTAAGAGCATCGAGAACAATCACATACAGATTACCATTTCTAGTCCCCTTATATATAACATTGTAAGACAGGGAATCTAGAAGCAAGCATTCTAAAGAAGTGAAAAGCACAAGATAACCATTATCACATTATTGGCTAACACTAATTAAATTGTGATGTAGGCCATCAACAAGCAATACATTTTTAATGCACAATTCATTGCCTACATCACCCTCACCTATAACCTTACCCTTTTTGTTGTCCCCAAAGGTTACCGATCCTCCTTTCTTTTTCACAAATTTGTTGAAATGGCTGATTTCTCCAGTCATATGCTTAGAGCAGCCACTATCAACAATCCATTTCTTTTTAACCTGCAAGAAAAGAGGATGTCGGAACCCAACTCAAACTTTGGGGTCCGGGGTTAGCTTGGGGACCCATTTCATATTTGGGTTGGTCCCCTTGGGCTTGTAAGGACAATAGGTAGAATAATGATCATCACATTTGCAATGAATACATACCATGGGGTTTTTAGAGCCGGAAGACTCTCCATTGAAAATTGGAGTTTCCACACTCTTTTTCTTACCCTTCTTCTTCTTCTTACCTTTTGGAGTAGTCTCATTGTATCCTAGACCACTAGTACCAACTTGTTTGGTAGAGTGCTCTAGAACATCATTTAGGGATTTCTTACCCGAAAGAAACCTTTGCAAAGTAGATCTTAATTTAGCATTATCATCACTAAGATTTATAACGGTAGTAGATAAACTAGCAAGATCTTCTCTAGTATGCAAAAGGTCGGCCTCAAGGCAGAGGGCTTTAGTAAGAAGAGAGTCTTTCTCTAGAGTTAAGTTAGCAACTTCATTTCTAGGCAAGATAGGTCTAGAAGATAAATCATTTGTTTGAGCAAGCAATTTAGCATTTTCAGATTTAAGAACAACAATTTCTCTTTGATAAGCATAAACTTCTTCTCTCCTAGCATCATCAATAAGCTTAAGTTCAACATTTTCAATTTTTAGAACATCAAGCTCATCTAGGCAATTTTGGTTCTCTATCTTAAGATTTTCAATAGTTTTAAGATAAGTACCATTCTCAATCTCTACTCCATTATATAGAGTTTCAAGGTCAAGAAATTCCCCTTGCAAGGAATCTATGCTATCAAGATGTAATTTCTCATTTTTATCAAGAATATCAATCTTGGCATAAAGATCATCAAATATCTTTCCTAATCTTTTTCTTTTAGCTTTACATTTAGCAAAAGATGATTGACATTCATTAAGCATTTCAATGACAGTTTCCTTAGATAACTCAAGTAAATTTTCATTGCTTACCTTGCTTACCTCACTTACCTCAATTACTTCTTCACTAGTAGATTTCATGAGGGCAATATGACATTCTCCATCCTCGGAGCTTGAGGAACTTGAAGTAGAAGACTCCTCCCATTCCGCATGAGCTGCATCTTTGGATCGTCTCTCCTTCTTGTCCTTCTTCTTGTACTTTGCTTCTCTTTTGTATTTGTCATCCTTCTTGTGGCTGCTCTTATGATAGCCCTTCTTGGCCTTTGGGCAGTCACTCTTGTAGTGGCCTTTTTGACCACACTCATAGCACCTAGGAGTTGAGGAGGAGGGCTTGCTCTTGAAGTGTCTTCCTTTTGAGTAGTTGGCTTCATGATCATTTGCACCTTCATCTTCACTTGAGGAAGGGCAGGGAGACTTCATGGCAAGTTGTTGTTGTCGGACCATTTCTTCAACTTGGGCTTTGAAGGCTGTGTCCTTCATCTTCTTTGATTCCTTCTCTTCTCTTTTCTCCTCTTCCTCTTGCTTGTCGAGCCTTGGTTCATGTGCTTGAAGGTTACCAACCAGCTCCTCGGTTGACAACTCGCTCAGCTTGTAGACTTCTTCAATTGAAGTGACCTTTGGCTCCCATCTCTTTGGAAGAGATCTCAAGATCTTTGCATTGATTGTACCTCTATCCATGACACTCCCAAGGGCTGCAAGGCTGTTCAAGATGACATTTAACCTTGTGTACATGTCCGCAACTCTTTCATTCTTCCCCATCTTGAAGTTCTCAAGTAGGCCACCAAGCATATAGACTTTGGCCTCCTTGACTTGCTCGGTCCCTTCATAGGTGACACACAACTTGTGCCAAATCTCATGTGTCGTGTCCCAAGAAGAGATGCGGTTGAACTCCGATGGTGTAAGGGCGGCGTAGATGATGCTCACGGCTTTAGCATTGAGTTGAGCACGCTTCATCTCATCTTCCGTCCATGTGGTGATGTTCCCCTTTGGCTCTTCATACTTGAGATGGACTATCTTCCACATCTCATAGCTCACCCCTTGGATGTAGAATTGCATTCTTCTCTTCCAATATAGAAAGTTTGTGCCGTCGAAGACCGGGGGTCTCATGGAGAAGGTTCCTTCAAGATTGAGTGACCCAAGAGCCGAATCGCCCATCTTCTCCTACTTGTTGAAGTAGCTTGGAGAAGACCTGCTCTGATACCACTTGTTGGATCAATGGGCTCTAGAAGGGGGGGTTGAATAGAGCTTCACAAACTTCACAAAAGTGATTAGACCACCAAATTATATTAAGTGCAGAACTTAATCCAAAATAGCAATTTGATGTCCTAAACTAGCATACAAAGCAAGGATAAGAGACAAGGAATAGCATGCACTTGGACAGGTGGTTTAGAGTGGTTCCTTGTCCTAAACTTAGGAGCAAGTCAGTCCACTACCTAGAGTTGGTTAGGCTCTAGGATTTGTAACTTGGTTCTCTCATATATATCACACAATAAGATTACAAGCTACAACAACCAACCATCCAAGGACTTATATATCAAGCCAAGATCTTCTACCTCACCAAGGACTTACCCACCAAGCAAGTAGTCTTCAACCTTCTTCAAAGGACTTACCCACTCTTGCTCTAGTCTTCGGCCTTGCAGGAATTACCTATCTTGCTTGAGCTTTGCCTTGCACCTCTCCTTCTCTTGGAGAGCTTTAGCACCTTCCTCCTTCACTCGGAGGCCTGGAGCAGCTAGCCTTCTTCTCCTTCACTCGGGGAAGAACAGCAACCTTCTTCTCTTTCACTCGGAGAAGAAACTTCAATCAATCTTCATAGGGAATGGAGATGGGAGAAGTGGAAGGGAGAGCTTTACAAGATTACAAATGATAGCTCTCATACATGGGATCCTAACTCACTCAAACTCACGAATTTGCTTTGAAGGTAGAGAGAGAAAGGGGCTCAAAGGATTAGAAACCACTCAACTAAGGCTAGGACCAAGCATATGTGAATGAGCAACCTTGGAATGAAGTCCAAGAGGTCCTATTTATAGTTGAGGGTGTCCCTTTGAGGTTGGGAGAGATAAGGGGCACAAAATAGCCGTTTTACAACTTGCAACGGATCTATTTTGAGTTCCACCTACTTCTCCAACGGTTGGAATTGCTTTTTCTGCATTCCAGTACAGTCTGATCGGCCGAGTTTCAATAAAGGCAATTCGGCCGAACCACTAAAAGACAAGGCTGAAAGCTGGACTATCGGCCAAGTTCCCTTGGAGAAACTCGGCCGATCGGTCGACTTTCATCTTGGACCGATCAGTGGATCGGCCGAGTTTCGTGGTCTAGAAACTCGACCGAATGGGAATCGGCTGAGTTGGAAACTCGGCCGATTGCATCAAAAATTCCAGAATAACTAGATCGGACGAGTTTGTAATTCGGCCGACAAAATCCCTGTTATGGGTATTTTGGAATTTTTGTAAAACTGTACAAATGATGGATTTTTGAGTCCCAATAATTTTATCCATCTTAGTTACAATGCAAAAAATGAGTATAAGTGATTACATCAATTGTTCTAAGCCAATAAGGGCTATTTTACAAAATGGTTAAAAGTCACATGTTTTGCATGTGCTGGATGAGTAGCTTTTGAGTTGAATGTGATTCTTTTCTTGTACCTAATGTCTGAAACAATCTCAAATAGATTTGTTAGATACATATGAATGGAATGGTTAAGTCATTATCAAAATATGGGCAATGTGCGACACCTAGGTCAACAAATTTCTCCCTGGAAGGAAAAGATCACGTATGCTACTCACCCTCATTGTGGTCCTCATTATACCTTGAAAATTCTAACCCCCACCCTTTATGATGAAAAATGGGAGTGTTGGCTTAAGCATGTAGTTCTCACTCATATTTCAACCCTGTCTTGAGAGGGGAAAATTCTTGACACCCCAGTTGTAATCATTTATTCAATGATCAAGATTACGTTTGATTTCTATCTAATGTTGAAGTTCATCCCTTCTATTCCACATTTCCCATAATTTTTTCTCCTATACAATCCACTCATTTCACCCATATTTCATAGTTTAGGGGTTCACATAGAAAAGGTATATTTTCTCTAGAATTAAGTGCAATTTGGACTTTTATTGAGATTTTCAAGCCTCATTAAATAAATTTTCAAATTGATATTTGAATATAATATTCACTTTTTTAAATCCCACGAGATATTAAATAGTCACTATCTCTTAAAGGTCCATGTCTTTTGATAAAATGAAAGACTTGTCCCCACAAGTTCTATTTCTTATCTTACAAAAAATTTAATTTAGTTTTATTAGCCATATAACTCAATCATGTGATCCAAACTACTTCTTTATCTAATATATATCCATAAAATTACCACAAAACCCAAAACCTTTGATCAAAATGTCTTTTTTTTTTATCTAGAGACACAACAAAATCCTATATTTTTTCAGGCGCCACATGGTAGAATCTCACATTCTAGTAGTGGTTAGCCCCTCAAAAGGTTGTGTTAAACCATATCTATTCTTGAACCTTCCGTCCAAAACCTTGGACCATTGAACCCTAATTCCATCTATAAATATCCCTCCATATTTACCATATGTCATCACCCTTTTAAATCTCTTGAAGCCAGAGGGCAAAGTATCCATCTATTTTAATTTAGTTGCTCAGATGACTAGAGGATCATTCTTCTAGCACAACCAGTTCTTTGGCAGTGAAAGATTATTGAGAAACTAAGGAGGCAACATGTCTTCTTATTTCTCATTAAATCTAAATTTCTGTAAAACTCTTTATTCAACTACTAAAACAATTATTCAATTGCCTTAACTATCAGTCTGAACTGCTCAATTGCTTTGACAAATCAAACCACAACTATCAGATCTAATTCATCTTAAATCATGACTTATACATCTATCTTTACTTCCATGTAGTATATTCGTTCATATTTGTTCAAATAACTATAACTCTTGCTTGTGGCTTAATCTCCTATACAGTCTCTCTCTCTCTATTTTCCACACTTTTCATCCCAATTTCTCAAGATGGATCTCTGTCGTGATAGATCATGAGGTGACTAGGACCTCTTAAATAGAAAAAATAAGATCTTTATGTATAATGATGGAAAATTCGTAGTCATATCTAGTTCCTACATATCTATAAATAAAATCATGCTTTTCCTTGTTTTACCATTTTGTTTCCCTTAACCAAGAAAACCACTACTTTTAATGAAATCAAGATTTACAAATAGTAATAATATTTTCATAGACATTGTGGAGGATCCTAACACATGTTTCTCATAATAAGAATGTTGAATCCATTTTTGGCACTTTCCTTAACTTTCATCCATTCTTGGGAAGTCAACGTTTGATCATTTTTGTGTTTTCCCACTAATTTACATGCATATCATCAATTTTCCATGATTTACATGTAAAGCACAGTGTCACTCCAAATCTTATCTTTCTTTTATCTTTTCTTTATCTTTTTATGATTTTTACAATGTTCTTTGAGTCTACCCTCTCGCATGATTTTTCTTGAGGGTAAAACGCTTACTGGATGAAATTGAAAAGAGATCTAGTTAGAGCACACTTAAGGACAAGTACATTTAAGTAGGGGTGATGAAGTCCTATTTTGGGTCTCCATTTGTTTTCTTTTTGCTAGTTATTCAAGCTAAGATAGTTAGAATTCATGATTATTTTGAATAAACCCAATTTTATGTTCAAATTTAGTTATGGATTCTTTTGCATATTTGTATAGGTACCTGAGTGCTACTTGATGGAAGGAGGATAAGGAGGTAGGTCCATGGATTTCACCACACCTGGAGAATCCTAAAGAGCCACTAAGATCTTCTCCAACCTACGCCAAGTGTCCAGGAATAACTTAGAAGCAATTGTTTCCATGAACGACAAAGTGAAGAACAAAAGTGCTAGAGGAAAACCCATAGAAAATCCATTCCCCTTGAAACAACCATTTGTAAGAAAGTTTCTTATTCCTAATATCTCCATCTCACTGACCAGACAGTGTCATAGACAAAATGGTTGTTCTTACAAGAACGACCATTCTACCTAGCCTATACAACAATCATTCTATCATAGAACGGTCACGAACAAACCTCCTCATTCACCCAAAAAAACATATGTCATCAACATATTTCCCATTCATCCATTCCACTCAGAATGATCATGCCATCCACTTGCCAAAATGACCATTTTATGCTAGAACATACGTTTTACATCAAGCCACCACAAACCTCTAAAATGATCATGTCCACCATACCTTAAACTACACCAAAATTCTAACAAACCCTACTATTTCCATCATGTCCATTCTTCCCAAAATGGTCTTTCCATCTCAAAGCATAATGGTTGTGGTGGGGGTGGAAACCATCTTTGTGCCCCCTATCCTCATGTTGTCTGTACACTACATTTCCCTGTTTCCCCGTACTTAACCCTATCTATCCTAGGATCTATAAAAGACTTGTGTCATCTAGGGTGAGAAGACCCCAAATCCACCACCTATCACTCTCACCTACTCTCATTCACCATCTACCTCATTTACACCACAAAACCCTAATATTCTAGGGTTTTGACCACCATTCCACTCCATTCTTCATGTGATTCACCTTCAAGGGAGAGGATATTGTTGCTTCCACCTACAAGTTAAGATAAGGAGCTCCTTCATCGACATCAATGGCCTTCTACTCCTCTAGTTCATCACTTTTTGTATCTTCTTTTACTATGAGTAGCTTAGTCCCCTTTGTGGGATGTTAAGGGACATAATATGGGAATGTGAATCATGTTGTTGTGAATATGTATGTAAAATAGTATTCAATGCTTGATCTCTCTTTCTCCATATTCATGTTTTATTGTATGAGCTACGAAACCATCTAAGATATAGAGAAAAGAGGAATTTGAAGGCTTGGAAAGGAAGACCACCTAAGTCCATGTGTGGACAGTTAGCTTTTTCTCCTCTCTTTCCTTCTACCACTCTATTCCAGTAGATGGAGATATAAGTATCTAGGTTTTTATCTCCCTTCTCCCTCAGCAAAGAGCATGCCTTGAGGTTGGACATGAGGTCAAAATCCTTTTCCTAACACATATAGCACCCCCTGTTACCAAATGGGTTCGGAGAAATAGCCACACCTAGAAAGATATACTAGGGTTGATCATGAGTTAGGTTCATTATCTATACCACCCCTACCACCAAATGGGTTAGGAGAATTAGCTAAGTATCTAGGTGTTTATCTCCCTTCTTCCTTAACAAAGAGCATGCTTGAGGTTGGACATGAGGTCAAAATCCTTTTCCTTATAACACCCCCTGCCACCAAATAGGTTAGGAGAATTGGCCACACCTAGAAGGCTATACTAGGGTTGATCATGAGTTAGGTTCATTACCTCCTAGTGAATTGGGTCTAACAAGGGTGGATTAATTTTGATATAGGGACTGGTTTTGTTAAATGCACTCTATGTCATCCATGGCTCATCAATAGGGTGGAGCTCCTTAACATCACCCTTTGTTGGTTGGTTTGGCAGCACTACTATTGGATTTGGTTGCTAAATAGTCCTCCGTGATTGGTTGATCTTCCCATATCCCCCAAACATCCCACTCCCATAATTAGTGGCCTAAAACATAATTTCTTAGTTTCTTGCTTAGTGGTAATTGATTAATTAATGATGAATTGTCTATGTTAGGGTACTTAGTTCTTAATTATGATCACTTGTATTTGGTTCTTTAGTTGATATCTTAGTGTAGTTCTTTTATGTGTTGCTTTATCGTAATTAGGGTTGCTAGTCTAGATTATCCAACTACCATTGCTAATTTAGTTGTTAATTGCTTTTCTTGCTTGCTAGTTATCCATAATCACTAGTGTTAACTTAGTTTTCATCTTGCCTTTACTTGCTTGCAAGCCCCTTAGATTAATCAACCACAACCAAGTTAAACTCTAAAAATCCCAACTTCTGCTTCCACAAACCTAGAGAATCAACCAAGATCGAGTTCCTTCACCATCCATGTGGATTTAACCCCGACTTGTCACACTTATACTACATCCCAATCTCATGTGCTTGTGAGTCTGTTATATAAGAGTGTGCAATTTGGGTTGTTTTGTGTAAACTTGTTGTGCGCTCATTAGGTGGTAAGGAGGGAGTTTGGTACCCAGAATTCAATATCTCATTTTTAATGTTTTTAAATAAAAAACCCATATTAGACCATATAACAATGCATATTCAAAAAGATCTTAGCCGAATAAGTTGTCCTCCCAAGTATAACCAATTCTTTCCAACTATATGATCGTTTAACGGTATGTATGGAACACAAGCTTGGTTGTATTCCTTTTTATTAGAGGTCCATATTCCTCTAGTTATCTTTACTTTATTCTATTGATTTGCTTACATGCAAGCATGTGAAAATCATTTGAGATGGATCCTTTTTTCTTGCAAGACCTAGGAAATTTTTAACCAAAACTTGTCGTTAAATTCTCCTACGCACACTTAATATTGATTAAACACATCATTTGAATAGAAAAAAAACACAAAGTGTCACAATCCAAAATCATAGTGTTTTACGTCCTTGTCTTAAGTAAAGAAGAATGTCCTTTCTATTAATTTCCATGTATAATGTGTAAATGTTATAATATTGACAAAAGTGGGAGTGCTTCATCAATTTAGAACCCACCTAGGTTATTGGATTTTGCATTAAAGGAGGCATTGGGGTTCCACCATGGACATGACGTGTAACGTTTGGGCCTACTACCCAAGGCTCTAGTAGAGTTTTAGGAATGATGACCACTACTAGTCTTAATTGTGTGCTTTATCCTCACTCACGCTCAAGCCAGGATAAACTTCTTGATTGGTCACCCAACTTTGTACTACTCTAGGATGAGCATGCTTAACTGCAAAGTTCTTTAGTGATGGGATTCCTAAAAAGGATGTGCACCTTGGTGATATAACTAGTTCAATCATTCCTTTTAATATCATTTCATCTGAGGTCTCAAGACCTAGGAGGTTACAATCTCCTCCATTTAGACTCTTGGTGTCCTCGTCAAGGCTCAACTATAAGGCCTCATTACCATTCCCCATTTCAGTGTAAACCCATAATGGACCATGGACACCTAGCTCCCGATCATGGCTACCAGCACAAGGGTGGTTGCATCACCATGGACAACCTTTTCCAACATGCCTGGACCAGATAGCTCAAGATTGGCATGCCACATCTCCTTGTGGGCCCCACCTACTAGAGGGGTTATGGTTCTGATATCATTTGTAACGTCTGGGCCTACTACCCAAGGCTCTAGTAGAGTTTTAGGAATGAAAATTGGCCCCACAGATGACCACTAGCATTAACTGTGTGCTTTGTCCTTGCTCACGCAGAAGCCAGAATAAACTTTCTGACTGATCGCCCATCCTAGTACTACTCTGAGTTGAGCATGCTTAACCACAGAGTTCTTTAGTGATGGACTCACTGAGAAGGAGGTACACCTTGCTGATATGAGTAGTTCAATCATTCCTCTCAAAATCATTTCATCTGAGATCTCAAGACCTAGGACGTTACATGAAGTGTCTAAGATGATAATTTAATATGATGTCATCCAGCCTCATGAGGAGCCATTCAAGAGGGAAATATGTCCTATCAGTGGTCATAATAAACAATCAATTAAATTTTATCTAATTAGGTTGGGATCTATCATTTGACCTGCTCAATCATGTATATTTGGTGGGGAAGTCATTGAGCTATACTAACTATGAAGTCATTAATGCCTTTTGCAGATGAGATATGGAGATTATAGATTATTTTTTGTGAGTGACTCTATTATGTTGAGGTCATTACCTAGCTGCCAATGGGATTAATAACCTACTCTTTGATATGTTCTAGCTCTTCCATCATAAGACTTTTAGTTGCATTGGTCGGCTATAAATCCTTAAGAAGGTCCTCATCTTTCTCTCACTACTCAATAGACATGTTCAACACACATCCTAGGTCCTCAAACAAGTCAATGTATCAATTATGGAAAGCAATATATTGCTTGAATTTTCAAGAACAAGAGTTTACGAGAAACTTCTTTAACTATTTGCATATCAACTACTCAAAACTGATCAAAAGCAACATCGAAACAGAAGCCCAACTACATACACGAGGCATTTGGATTGTGAACCTTAAGTAGTTTCAAAGCATTGATGACTATACACACGATATATGATTTCGATTCAATTTTGGCCTAAGATAACTAAAATTCATATTGACAATCCCGACTTAATATTCAAAATTAGCAAAAGAGCACAAAAACTGCTAGGACATGGAGAATACTTCCAACTCATATATAACAACTAACATAAAGTTTACGATAAGGTTTATTGTTTAGATGGCTGAGAAACTTGCTAAATAGGAAGATAATCTAGATACTAGCGGGACAATGCATAAAGACCATGGATGCACTTTAAAAGGACACTGTATGATTTATCCTATCCGGAAGCAGCCTGTTCATTACATCTTAAACTAGCCTCGTGACTTGTTTTAAATGTATTATAGAACTGGGCGGGCATGTAGGTTTAAGTTGGGGAATTCCATGTGTGGGTTCATCATCATCATAATCTAAGCCTCAATCCCAACTATGTTGGGGTCGGCTACCTAGATCTTTCTTTTCTATTCAGCTCTATCATGAGTCATATTCTGGTTGAGATGTAGAGAATCAAAATCTCTCTTTATAAGATCTCCCCATGTTAATTTAGGCCTTCCTCTTCTTCTATTAATTGTGCTTGCCTCAATAGTATTTCTTCATAATGGTGCATTAGTCGGTTTGTGTTGCACATGTCCATATCATCTGAGTCGGCCCTCGCGCAACTTGTCCCAAATACTCGCCACCCCCACTTTATTCCTGATATAGTCATTTCTCAAGCGATCTTTTCTTGTATTCCCACACATCTATCTCAACATACGTATTTCATCCACGTTCATCTTGTTGAGTCTTTGTTTCTTCACCGCCCAACATTCACTCCCATAGAGCATGGTTGGCCGTATAGTAGTTTTATAAAATTTGCTTTTTAGTCTGAGAGGGATCTTCCGATCACATAATAATCCAGTTGCACTCCTCCATTTCAACCATCCTGCAGTGACCCTATGACAAACGTCATTTTGAACATCGCCATTTGTTTGAATGATAGAGCCCAAGTAATAAAATTTATCATATTTTGATATATCTACAACTTGGCTCCACCATTCACACTGTGAGATTGGCTGAAATTGTAATACATATACTCAATTTTGCTCCTACTAATCATCAATCTATTTGATTCTAGTGCCTTTCTCCAAAGTTCAACTTTATCATTCAAACCATCTTTAGTTTCGTCAATCAATACAATATCATCAGCAAATAACATACACCAAGGAACATCATCCTAAACATTCTTTGTCGACTCATCCATAACAAGAACGAACATATATGGGCCGTTAAATTATAAAAATTTAAGCTAGCATCTAAATTTTATTATATATAACTGACTGCCTCGCAGGCAGCTGTGAAAATCGCCATTGAGCAATTGAAATGTATGGTTATTCAAATATCAAGTTCTCTCCAGATAGGGCCATTTGCGAGTCCTGGTATCCTTTCCGAGCAACATCGAGTTATGACCATTAGTGAATTCATTATGGACATTGAAATATTTATCTTCGGAATATGAATTGAGTACTCCTGGGCTTACTCACATAACCTACAAGGTACAGATCAGTTAGGTTTCCATTAGTTTTAGCAACTGTTATATATTTAGCAAGCAACTCGATCCGTCTTATATATTTAGCAAGCAACTCGATCCGTCCGCAACTAATTGACAAATACATGGGGGCAAAAAGTAGCGCAACTACCTTATGTTTCCCTATGCATCGATGGTTTAACTTGCGTTTGCCGCAACTGTAGGACAGCTACCCAACCACATCTGCTCACAGTGGAAAATACCCACACACAAAAATAGCGCGGTGTGTTCGGGAGGGCGATGGATTGCTACCCGTGCTGGGAAAAATCAACCAGACAGGCACCACCAGCAGGCGGAGTAGTAGTTTGCTGGTAACTTGATATGCCTTTCTCTGCCGATCGACCCAAAAGACTGACCAAATCAGTTTTCAAACAGTGAAATCGTACATGTGATTTCCTTCGTCTTAGTATTACGTGTTTTACTCTATTTAGTAGCCAATGCAAACCTAAATAATATATCAAGCTTTCAATCAGAAACTAATTCTCGGTAGTTCCATTTTAAGCTGAGTATGCAGAGAACGCATGCTAGATGTTCCCAAATTTTATACCATTTTAGGCTGAGTATGCAGAAACTAATTCTTGCTAGTCTCCATCAAAATACCATTGATTGCCCGAAACTTTAATCTGTGACAGTAGCTCTCCGCTAAGCACTGCCAGTCGGGTAGGAAATTGTCCACTGCACACTGTGCATAGTGCTTGTTGGGGAAAGTACATAAGAAGCTCCCAAATGCATATGTGAAACAATGGGATGAGTGAAAAGATAAAATTGTGATGACATCCAGTGAAAACAATAATAATTAACAAAGGAGAATGGATTACATTATTGGATGATCACGCATCAAATGTGAATAATGACGTTCATATGAAGGGCACACATTAAGTTGCACCTCGGACACAGCCCTGAAGCATTCTTTCAGGAGAAACCGCTAGCACATAACTATATTGAAAAGAATATAACTTCAATGGTTTGCGGGCATTCACTTGGCTGTTACGTATACCACTTTCCTTAGTTGTCACATTGAATTGTCAACTTGACTATATAATTTTGGGGGGCCTTCATCGCTAAGTTTCAACAACAAAGCAAAAGCAGCTACAACATTCTGCAGGGCAACCTCGTATGATTTCAGTTCTCTCCACGACATAAGCAGCACAATAGTATACATTGGGCCTCCCATCCTGCTTTCCTCCTCTAAAGAATATTCGGGCTACTTTTAAAATGCCATCAGCGACGCTCCAAGAACTGGGAGCCACATTTTTAAGATGTGAAACAGCGCTGGGGCTAATCAGCACCACAGCAGAAATAGATTCAACCCCAGCAAATAAGCAATCTCTGATTCCACTATGTATTAATTTCCCGGTGAACCAAATGAATATAATGCAATCACCAACTCCGCATCCATTTTTCCCAAATTATATCCGCTAGCAAGTATATGAGTCGATCAAGGTCGTTGGTAAAATAGATTGTCCACTGCTTGTAGAATTTTGACTAAGATGGTTGTATGGTTGATTCAGATTGTTCCTGAATCACAGATTCTGGAACCTGTAGAAACAATATACTTGTAGTGTTAGCTAGCATCAAGGGCATATAGAAAAAGTCTGAAGGCAATTGAAAAGACCAAAAATGTAAAAGTTTAACTTTGCATTTCCAGTATCAACTACAATGATTTCCATTCATGATACATTAATTTCAAAATATCCAGAAATCGTTATATTTTACCTCAAAAGCAGCAGCTTGCTGTCTGTTTTTTTGTCCGAGATGTTGACAGTATTCAGAGCTCTGTTCCTGGTTATCGAATAGAATACATTAATATATTAATTACAAAATGTCATTGATTACATAGAATCTTAGGTATCAGATAAAACATTGATGGGGAAAGACATCCGAGATTGCATGAGAAAGGAATAAGGAATGCAAATTTAGATATTTGAGTTTGAAATACAGAAGTTTAATTCATCCACCATAATCCTAATTCCTAAGGTCGTAGTAATCGAGCATTAGGGCCACCCAAGAGTCATTCGAAGATTAAAAAAAGGTTAACACATGCCAGACGTCTACCTCTAATACTAAGTTAGAAATTCTACTCCACAAAAGCTAAATAAGACGGGGATTCACCCGAAGCCTAACAAGACTAGCTTGTATATCGTCAACCTAGATAGATCACACCCATGATGCCCATCATGATAAATTTTAGTAAATATCCTTGTGACTTAATTCTCTTATCAATAACAATCACTTAAGCCATTTAAACGACTTTCATTCTTTACAAGATATATGAACATCTGCTTGTGATCTCCACCCAGCATTCTTCCCTTCACAGTGCAGCCAGCAGACTATAAGAGTGTGCATACTGCAACCTAGTGGGGCTGTCTTATCCTTAGAAAAGAACCAGTTCATTCACTTCTTTTTGATGTACAGCTCTCCCTCCCAGAAGAACGGGCATCCCATCCTCTCAGTTTCCTCCACAATTTAACATTGGAGAAGTAACAGAGAGAATGCACTTGATTCTTCAAAGCAAATAACAAGAGCAAAAGCATCATATATCCCATTCTAGAAGTAACAGAGAGAATGCCTTGATTCTTTAAAGAACATCTAGTAGAGAGGAAACAAATCACTGACAAAGATTTGATCGACAACTCCAAAAAAGGAAGAGGGCATCCCTACAAGAAATTGCACATGGAGTTCCTTGTCTAGGGGGTTACTTCTCTCTGTCTAGGGGGTTACTTCTCTTTGACTACATTACAATGTCCGAATGATACGATGACTGTTGCTGCCCATACGTTGGGTTTTCATCTCTGTTTCTGCTTACCTACTGATCTGCTCTGCCGAGTCTCTACTTAGTATTATGGCATCATCTGACTCGTTTCGGACTCTTTGTGTCACCATGGTCAAGTTTGGATGGTTCCAACTTTCACACGTGGTCTGCTTCGTTCGAGCTTTTTGTTAAAAAGCCCAAGGACAAAACTTGCATCTTACTACTGTTGCTCTACCAGAGCCTGCTACTACTGCTAATGATAAGACTATACAGACATATGATCCATGGATTAAGGAAGACTCGGGTGTCATGACCTGGATGGTCAACAGTGCTGATCCCAAAACCAAAATCAGCCAAGTCTCTTCTCCGACTCAGGACTGCCAAAGCCATATGGGAACAATTATCCCATGCCTACTCTCACCATCAAAATCCGAAGAAAGTGAGAAATTTTCAAACACCTGGCCAAGGAGTACTTTTTTGATGGTTCTGTTGAAGACTACAACAATCAATGATGAGTGTGATGTTTATCATCCCCTTTATGTGGATATCAAAGAAGTACAATACCATAGCAATGAACTTCTATTGGTTTAGTTTCTTGTGGGTCTACCTCCGTCCTTCTCTGGAGTTGTAGATCAGATACTATCCAGTTGTCTGTTGCCTACACTTCGTGATGTCCAGAAATAGGTCTAGCGTATCACGTTTCTCCCCTCTCAACCTGTCGATCATTGTAATGTTGTTGCACTTGTTGTTTGCTTAGGAGACTCCTACCATGTTCGTGGTCGTGGCCATAGTCATAGTCGAGCCCTTGGACATTCTACTGGAGGACCCAGATGTGGTCCTCCCTCTACTTTTGGTCATGGATAACCTCCATGTGAACAGTGATATTGTACTTTACGTGGATGCACAAATCATATTGAAGACCATTGTTGGGCCAAACATGGTGAGCCGACTTAGGCCAATTAGGTCACTATAGAAACTATTGATTCGACTCCACCTCCATTATCTCAGCCCTCTGCGGATTAGATCCGATCTGAGTTTGAGAAACTTCTTCAGACACCTCTACCTGCTTCTACTACTGAAGGGCCTACGGAAGGAGGTTTTGTTTTTCTTGCCTCGTCTACCTCTTATGGTAAAAAGAAATGGGTTATCTGACTTTGGTACCTCATTTCATATTTTTGCAAATCAATACTTTTTCTGATCTCACAAAAACTATTGATGTTCCACGTGTTACACTAGTTGATGATCAAACACATGTTCTTGGCATACAGAGTGTCTCCATTCTCACCGATGTATTACTTTGCTCATCTCTTTATGTCCCGAAAATTCCTTTGAAGTCTTCTATTTGTAAGTAGAACTATGAAGAGCCTTTAATGCACTATAACGTTTGACCCGGATGGTTGTGTGTTTCAAGATCTCCGCACAAAGATAAGGATTTATTTGGCCATGAGGGACTAGATGGACTTTATTACTTGGATACACCAAAGAATGTTTCTCCGCTATAAACGTATGTGACAAGATCACATTGGCATTATCACTTGGCCATGCATATATTGCAAAATTGAAACATTTAATTCCTGCTATTTTTTATTATGTCTTTCATTGATGATTTTTCTAGAGCTACATGGTTGTTAAACTAAAGGATTGGTCTCATATGCTTGATACTATAACTGCTTTCTTTGCTGAAATTTGTACCCAATTTGCTACGTCCATTAAAATATTAAGAATCGATAATGTCGTAGAATTCATGCAACAGTCTGTCAGCCAATTTTATCAAAAGACGGGTACTATTTATCAGACCTCTTGTTCAACACCATCAGCAAAATGGCGTAGCTGAGAGGAAGAATTGCCATCTTCTGGAGGTTTCATGTGCTCTTCTCTTTCACTATAATGCACCCAAGACTTTTTGGCCTGAAGCTCTTTCTACTATCTACTACCTAATTAACTGGATGCCTTCATCTGTGTTGAGTAATCACGTACCTTACAGCATATTGTATCTGTATGCCCCTCTATTCTATGTCCCCCAAGGATTTTTTGCAGTACTTGTTTTGTCAAAAATATGCGCCTTGCCTTGATGAAACTTGCCCCGAAATCTATAAAATGTGTACTCTTGGGCTATTTGTGGATCAGATTGGATACGTACGCCATGATTTGTCTACAAAATAGTGGTTTTTTAGTACAGATGTGTTCTTTGAGCACATGTTGTTTTATTCAGACACAGGCTCTACTTCATCTTCTGATTTGTTAGATGATACTCCTTTGCCTGTGATTTTCGGTACTGCTTGGCCACATACTACTGTTGATTCTCCTCTGCCCCTAAAGTATATCAAAAAAGATAATTTGCTACAACTCCTGTTGTGGCCCCACGGCACCTTCACCGCGTCCTCCATCTTCGTCAGCATATCTAGCATCACCTTAGGTATTCCCTGATTTTGATATACCTATCGGCCTGTGCAAAGGGGTGAGATCCATGGAACAAGATGTCGAATTTGAGTCGACTTCGACCGATTTGGAGGTGGAAGTTTGTGGAAACTTTGAAGATTTTTACAACTAAACTTTGACGCAACTTCGACAAAAATTAAGCTAAGAAAAAGTCATTTTCTGATAAAAATCAATAGATTTCATCAAATCTAGCTAAAAACACGTGTTTACATATAGCCATCCATATGGTTTACATATGTAGAAAAATACACAGTTACGTATAGTTGTCTCCGGACTACGAAGTTCTTTCATATATAAAGTTTACGACAATAAACAAATTACATATAAATGGTGTAAATCTATGGTAGATCTATTAATATTAGCTTAAAATAATAAAAAATAATATGAAAATTTCTTGCCTCCAGCTATAACACTTTTTCCCCCTCAGCCATCAAACTCCACAAAACAGCAGTCGAATGTCACCAACTTCAACGACTTTGAATGATGTCGAGGAAGTTGGGGATTTTTTTAATGGACTTGGGCCAACTTCGTCGACAAATGGACAGATCTCGACAACTTCGACGAACAGTCGAGGATGTTGTGGAATGAGGATGTTTACATGGATTCGACGTCTCCAGAAACGACAAAATTTCGCCAAACTTCGACGATTTTTAATACGATGGTGAGGTCTTGTACTTTACACCCAATTGGCAATTATTGTTCTGTTGCTAACCTTGGAACACGCTTTGCCAACTTTACTTCTCCTGTATCGGCCAATTTTGTTCCTATAAATGTTGCTCAGGCCCTAAAACATCTAGCATGGCGCCAGGCTATGGAAGCTGACATGCATGCCCTTATTGATCGTTGTACTTGGGAATTAGTTGATCCTCCTGCCGACTACTCTTTTGTGGGATGTTGTTGGCTCTTTACTGTCAAATGTCAACCGGATGGTATAATTGAAAGGTTGAAGGCCCGTCTTGTGGCTAAAGGTTATATTCAGACATATGGAGTGAACTATTTTGAGACCTTTTCTCATGTTGCTCGGCTTAACTTTGTTAGGATTCTTGTTTTTGTGGTTGTTCATTGTGATTGGCCTCTATATTAACTTGATGTGAAAAGTACCTTTTTATATGGTTTTATCTACAGGAGGAAGTATATACGGAACAACCACTTGGGTTTGTTGCTCAGGGGGAGTGTTCTAAAGTGTGTATGCAAAGATATTTATGGGTTAAAAGTTGAAATAGAGCCCAAGATTCTGGTTTGATAAATTAAGTCATATTCTTGACAACTTCAGTTTCGGACACTCATTTTGATCATTCAGTTTTCATTAAGAAAATTGATTATGGTCTTGTCATTCTTATTGTTTATGTGGATGATATTATTTTATCTCTTGAGTTATCAAGCAGGCATACAGGCTACTAAGGAGTATCTCAAAAAACACTGAGATATTTTCAGGGCATCGAAGTCTCGCGTTCCTCATCTAGTATATGTCTATCTGAAAAGAAATATGTTCTGGATCTTTTGACAAAAAAGGTATGCTTGGAGCTCAAGCACTACCGCTCCTATGGATCTTAATACCAACTGGGAGGATAACTCCTCTCCTCCATGTTCTAACAACCAACGATATCGAAGATTAGTTGGTAAAATTATATATTTGACTGTTACAAGTTGATATATTATCTGCATTTGGACTTGTTAGTAGGTATCTGGATAGACCTAGACAATGTCATTGGTATGATGTTTGTCATATTCTAAAGCACCTGAAAAATTCTCCCAAGGAAAGGCATGTTATATAGAAGGCATGGGCAAATATAAAATTTATGGATGTCTGATTCTGATTATGTAGGAAGCAAGACTGATCACAGAACCACATTGGGCTATTGTACCTTTGTAGGGGGTAAACTTGTAACCTGTCGTAGTAAAAAAACAGACGGTTGTCTCCCACTCCAGTGTTGAAGTTGAGTATAGAGCCATGGCTCATACTACATGTAAATTGATGTGGGTTTGTCGATTTCTGAAGGAGTTTAATGTTTTTGATCCTGATCCTATCCTATTCTTGTGAATTATGAAAACAAAGCCGCTATGTTCATTGCTAGAAATTCAACTTTCCATGAACGCACCAAACACATTGAGATGGATTGTCACTTTATCAGAGAAGCATTTCTACTCCTTATACTCATACTTCAGATCAAGTTGTAGATATCTTTACAAAGCCGCTTCCCAAGACCAGATTTGCTACCATAGTGGACAAGCTGGGAACCATAGACATCTATGCTCCAGCTTGATGGGGAGTGTTGAGATATTTATTTACTTTATCTCATGTTATGTCTTTTTATGTGTTTTTCATCCCATATCACTTGTCTTAGTATTTTTCCCTTTCTCGTGTTATAAGAGAGAGGACTTTATTATTTTAATCATTGAATATTACAGTAGCTTTCTCGGATCACAATGGAAAGAGGAAACTTGAGCACTCTGATACCATGATGAAAAGATAATTTCTTATTGTGTGTTTAAAACAAGAGTACCAGGCCTTTCTAATACAAGGCCAGAGCAACCCAAGAAGGAGTGGTTCATCAATATGGGACTAAATTAAAGAAGCAAATAGAAGGAAGAACTGAACAATTTAACATGTATATTTTGACTTCCTATTAACATCTAGACCCTCACATTACACAACTACATGTAGGCACTTTCTAGTTTGTACACTATATTAACACTCCCCTCAAGTTGAAACATATACATAAATGCCCAGCTTGCTATATAAAAACTAAGCCAACAACCATTCAAGGAGTTAGTAAATAGACTTATAATTGATCTTTAGGTCTGAAGGTGACAATTGAAACACCCATTTTGAATTTTTCTCTGTAAGGAAATGATAATCTACTTCTATGTGCTTTGTCCTCCCATTTACATCATGTATCTAGGCAATATAAGCAACAAAAAAATTGTCATGTTTCAATTCCATAAGATCATTCTATGCAAGCCCAACTCTCATAAAAATGTATGATCCATAGTACCTCACAGATTCTAAGAGACATTTTATACCTTTTTGGTAATATGATTAATCAGTGTTTGATTGCCGTTTTAATTTTGAGTAACCTCGTTTTGTGTGGAGGGTTGTAATAGTCCATATCATGGTGCATCATTATGAAATAGATATTAATACTTTTTCATAATCATCATATATAAACAATCATTTTGATCAGAGTATGACCCATAACAAAGATGATTGGAAAATTAGGATCCATGTAGCCAACCCCAACATGGCTGATGTTAGAAAATAGTTTCTTTACTTATGTACCTCTTTACTATTTCTATTTCATGTTGGGTCTAGGATGTAAATGTTCTCACTCTACATAATAAAGGAGAACCCGCTCTAGCCGGGTATCGCTTTGACCTAAATACTTTCACATGGTATCAGAGCACATCCGGCTATTGTAACCCTAACCCTAGCCACCACCCTCTCTCGCTCTCTTCCTTCTTCCTCTCCATTGTTGTAGCCACCCTCCGTCGTCGCAGGGGATAGCCGTCGTCACCGTCGTGTCGGCTCTCACTGGACCGGTCTTCCTTCATCTCCGTCAGAGCACGGTGGCCGCTTGAAGGAGAAAAAGAGAAGACCCTCGTTCTATCTGGTACAGAGGGGGAGCAACCTTCTTCTCACCCTCTTTCCTCTCCACATAGCCCTCGTACGTTGATGAGTGCCTAAGTCTTTAGGGGTTGCTGATGCGTCAGATTTGCATCCTCAATTGACAAGTGATGGCGCTAATTCCTGTCAACCCCTCGACACGTCTTCCCAGGGTCATTGTTCTCTTTGGTGTGTCTTCCTAGAGTTCTTTATTGTGTTGACAGAGCTAATTCCCATCAAGACCTACTCAGCCACCGACACACATGGCGTGTCGCCCAATGAACACTAAGTGTTGCATTCTAACGGCGCAGGTTTCCACACTGTTCCAAGATATAGGACGTGTCCTTGTGAGACACGGCGTGTCCAAGCTAAGGGAGTTTATGCCTCCGACGGGGTGCACAGTGTGTCCAGGGCTGACACGGCATATCGAAGCTCCTGAAGTTTACGCCTTTGACTGCGTGCATGACGTGTCCCATTAGTGACACGACATGTGAAAAAAGTTCAGAAGTTGTCTTCTATCGTCACCAACTGAAACAGTGTGTCCAGTGCTCAACACAACGTGTCAAAGATCGTCAACACTTTTGTCTTCTTTCTTCGTCAGGTGACACAACATGTCCACAGTTCAACACGATGTGTCGGTATTACACATGTCATGCCAAGTGTGTTACATAGCGTGTCTCTCGCTCTGTCTGTTGCTACCTTGATCCAACTTCAATATGGGAGATTCAAAGCCAGCTGCCTCTGCTAAAGTCGTCTACAATGACCAATCTCAGATAACTTCTTTGAAGCTCAACTTACAGAATTATCTTCTCTGGATGAATGCTATCTACATTGTACTTGAATCTCATGAGAAGGTGGAGTTATTGAGTCAGAATCTCCTGATGAAAATAGCAAAGACTACCCTACTTGGTGGAAAAACAATGGACTAGTAAAATCATGGCTATGGAATAGCATTGAGCCTCAGATTGCTTCCAGATTCATGTTTTATTCTATAGCCAAACAAATCTGGAAAGCTGCAAAGAAACATTTTTCCCACGAGAAGAATGTTCTCTGTCTCTATATTGTTTATGATTGCCTCTTTGAAGAAAAACAAAATAGTCGTTCTCTTGAGGATTATTTTGGTACAATACAGTTCTCAAGAACTTAGTTTTTACCAGCCACTGAAGACTGATGATCAGATGAAAGACCGAGATGGTTTGGTAACAACAAGGTTTCTATCCAACTTAAATCATGTATATGCTTCAGCCAGAAGCCTTTGTGTGAATTCAACAATCTTCATTTGAGTCTTTTTTCGCTGCTCTAGGAGAACACCACACTGAGAATCAGGCTTCCCTTGTTGCCGCTAACAAAGGAGTTGGACGAGGTGTTGGTCGAGGTCGAGGTGCTGGAAATCGTCCAAAATGTACTTTCTGTGGAAAACTTGGACATTTAGAAGAGAGATGCTATTCTAAGCATGGTCGACCTCCTACTGGTGTTGCGCATTATACAGTCAATTCATCAGGAGCATTTGCATCTGGAGCTTCTAAACATGTGCAATCAGATGTTACGATCTCCAAGGAGGAACATGATTTTCTTCAGGCTACTTAGCAAGCTTCCCTTGGCGCTTCTGTCAATCTAGTCTCAGATGCTAGTAACCAAGGGACTTCACTTGTTGCCTCTCATCCATCTTCTACATGGGTGGTGGATTTCGGGGCCTCCCAACATATGACAGGTATACGATCTAAGCTTCTTTCTTCTCACTCGTATATCACACATTCTTCTGTGACACTTATTGATGGTTCTGTCAGACGAGTCCAGGCTGTGGCACTGTACAAGCATCATCTAATATGACTCTACAGTCTGTACATTATGCACCACACTTTCCATTTAACTTAATGTATGTTGCTAAGCTGGTTGATTCTTTGAAATGCTTGGTAATTTTTGGAGACTCTTTCTTTACAGGATCCCGGGAATGGAGACGATTAGTGGGGATCTAGGAAAGGAGATCTCTACTTCTTTGAAGGTGGTCTCCCAGCTCGCCAAATTCCATCCGCAGCATCCACCGTGTTTAGTTGTTCTCCTTTACAATGGCATTATCACTATGGGCATCCATCCCTACATAATATTCAGAAGCTTGTCCCAGGCTTAGCCTTAATTAAGTCATTAGAGTGTCAGCCATGTCAATTAGGCAAGCATCATCGCATTTCTATTCCGAGTCGCATTGTGAAATGTTCTAAGTGTCCTTTTAATCTTATTCATAGTAATGTTTGGGGTCCTGTTAAAGAGCCAATTTATAATGACTTTTAATACTTTCTATCTTTTATTGATGATTTCTCCCGCATGACTTGGGTATACTTAAGTCTCGAGAGGAATTCTTGTCTGTTATTCAAACTTTTCATCAGTTAATCAAAATTTTGTTTGATGCTCATATAAAAATTCTTGGTACTGAGAATGCTCTAGAATATGTTCAAAAGGTTGTTTTTGTGTTTTGCAATTTTGTTGGCATAATTCACCAGACGACTTGTCCTCATACACTCCAACAAAATGTGGTTGTTGAACACAAAAATTGCCTCTTACTTGATGTAGTACGTAGGCTACTGTTTCAAATGTCTGTGTCTAAGAAATTTTGGTCTAGCGCTCTTCTCACTGCATGTTTTTTCATTAACCATCAACCTTCTTCTGTCTTACAAGGGGCTACCCCTTTCTCTGTTCTATGACCTGATGAGCAACCTTTTCTTGTTCCTCTGTGTGTTTGGCTGCACTGTGTTTGTTCATGTGTTTGATCCATGCACTGACAAGTTGTCTCCTCGCGCAGTTCACACCATCTTTTTGGGATACTCTTCCACACAGAAGGGATACATGTGTTATTATCTTCGTCTTCGTCATCTTTTTGTGTCTACCGACTTTACTTTTCATGAGTCTACCCTGCCCTTTAGTGACTCTATTCATAGGGGGAGCATAATCCTGAGTGGCTACACCTTTGGGTGTGAGAGAACCACCACTCCCTATGCCATGTGAAGAGTGTGTTCTAGACACCAACCCCACTTCACCACCACCGCCTACACCTTCACCGATTCTACTGGTTTACTCCAGGCGAGCAGGGCATCACCACGAGGATGTAGCGTCACCAGTCCAATAAAATGCCTCCTCATCGCCCGACACTCCTGAGGTATTTGTTTCTACTGAGAGTTCTCTTGATGTTTTAGTTTCAAATTTACACCTTTCAGTTGCAGCTTGTAAAGGTGTCCGGTCTTGCACAATGCGTCATCCATTGGCGAATGTTTGTTGCTTGTCTCATTTGTCACTTGCAATCCACACATTTGCTCTTCAGCTTGATTCCATGGTTGTTCCTCGTTCTAATACAGAAGCACCCCGACATGCTGGTTGGATTCAGGCTATGGACAATGAGATGGCAGCTCTTCATGAGAACTCTACCTGGGACTTCGCGGATCTTCCTCCTAGCAAGTCTGTTGTCGGTTGTCACTGGGTTTATACTGTAAAACAGAAACTAGATGGGTCTATTGATCGCTTGAAGGCTCGTTTGGTGGCAAAGGGGTACCCTCAGACACATGGCGTCGACTTCTTTCAGACCTCTCCAATTGCTCGACTCAATAATGTGTGGATTCTTATTTTTGTTGTTACTCATTTCGATTGGCCTCTCCTTCAGCTGAACGTCAAGATTGCATTTTTTCATGGTGATCTACTTGAGGAGGCATACCTGGAGCAACCTCCTGGGTATGTTGCTCAGGGGGAGTGTCAGAAGGTCTGCAAGTTGAAGAAGTCCTTGTATGGTCTGAAGCAGTCACTACGAGCATGGTTTGATAAACTTAGTGTTGTACTTATACAGTTTGGGTTCAGCCGGTCTTCTACTGATCATTCATTATTTGTGTATAAGTCTTCAAGTGGCACTATTATTCTGGTTGTTTATGTATATGATATTGTCATCACAGGTGATGACTCTACTGGCAATCTGCGGCTCAAGGAATGGCCGTAAATACAGTTTCAGACAAAAGATCTGTGTAAATATCCTCTATTTCCTTAGAATAGAGGTTCTACGTTCTAAGAAGGGTACAAACCTCTCTCAGCGGAAAATGTCCTTGACCTCCTTGGAAAGACGGGCATGGCACAGTGCAAACATGTCTCCACGCCTATGATTATCATACCAAGATGTCTATTTTTTATGGCAATGATTTTTCTGATCCAGCAAATATAGACGGATTGTAGGTAGGGAAATTGATTTACTTGGCAGTTACTCGTCCTAATATTTCTTATGTTGTAGGGGTTGTTAGCCAGTTCATGAGTACGCCCAAGATGTCACATTGGATGGCAATCACCCGGATTCTTCGTTATGTTAAAGGATCGCCACGGAAGGGCCTTACTTTACAAGGTAGAATCCCGCAAATACATCCTAGAAGCTCACTGGATTCACCGATGTTGATTGGGCAGGTGATATTGGAGATAGACGTTCTACTTCTGGCTATTGTGTGTTTCTTGGGTGACATTTGGTGACTTGGAGGAGCAAGAAATAGAGTGTTGTAGCACGGTTGAGCATAGAGGTCGGATATTGAGCTATGGCACGTGCTTGTTGTGAGCTGCAGTGGATTATGTTTGTTTTGTCTGAAATGGGAGTGTATGTTGAGACACCAATTTCTCTCATGTGTGATAAACATGTTGTCATTCATATTGCTAGTAATTTGGTGTTTCATGAGCGGACCAAGCATATTGAAGTGGACTGCCACTTTGAGCGTGATTTAGTGCTCTCCAAGAAGGTTCAAACTCCTCATGTCAGGACTGGACAACAAGTGATTGATATCTTCACCAAGTCACTTCCGTCTTCAGATTTCAAATATATGAATTCCAAGTTGGGCATGCATGATGTGTATGCTCCAGCTTGAAGGGGATGCTAGAAAATAGTTTCTTTACTTATGTATCTCTTTACTATTTCCATTTCATGTTGGGTCTACTATGTAAATGTTCTCACTCTATATAATAAAGGAGAACCCGCTCTAGTCGGGTATCACTTTAACCCAAATACTTTCACAGTTGGGATTGAGGCTTAGATGATGATGATGATGATTGTGGACAAACGACATGATGGGGAGTCCCCTCGTGTGTGTTTTCTTATTGACAGAAGGGCAGCCTCCCTCTCCTATAATAGGATAAGGGGGAAGCGTACAGACTCAAGGCAAACCCTAATGAGCCAAAACACACATGGACCCATATATTAATATACTCAAATAACAATTAAATAGACTCGCTAACACTCCCCCTCAAGCTGAAGCTTGGGAGAATCCCAGGTCAGCTTGCAAACAGATAGACAAACTAACACAAAATAACAAAAGATAAATCAAACCCATATAAGAATGGTTCCCCCCCTCCATGTTATTGTTGATATATTTCTTATTTTTGTTATTGTCTCTTTAGTTTTATCCCATATCTCTTATTTTTGGCTTTTACCTTTATCTCTTGGACTATAAAAGAGAGAGCACTGTACTCACTTTTACATAACAAATACAAAAGTCTCTTCTCATGGCATCAAGAGCAAGTTACGATCTCCCATAATCCTCTGTTTTTCCCTTCCCGATCCACTCCCCATACCATCGTTGTCCCGACCCCCCTCCCTCCCGCCGTCGACTCCCCTTCTGCCCTCCCCTCCTGTTGCCCTAACCCGTCGTCCTCCCTCGTCTGCCCCCGCCGTCTGCTCCTTCCGCCCCTTGCACCATCACCAACCCTCCCTTCCCCCTCTACCGCCTGCAACTCCCACCCCTTCCAGCCGTCGCCCCCGCTAGCCACCGCCCCTAGCACCATCCGCCAGAGCTGCCACCCGCACATCACCCTGTCTCACCTTTAAAACCCTCATTCTTCTTCTCGTCTTCTCTAGTTACCTCTTTTCCGGAGGGAACTTCTCCCCACATATTGCCTAAGTCACCATATGTCTGGAAAATTGGTGGCGTAGGTTCCTAACTGTTCTACTATTACCCATGTATTGGGTTTCTTCTTGTGACTACTACAACCCATGAGTTGGTTTATTTTCCTACTGTTGCTCCTTGACGTCTCGTCATGCTATTGTTATTGCCCCATAGTTGGGTTCTTTTTCTGCTACTGCTTCTTGCTGGCCTCCCTACATATCTTTTTGATGGCATCCGCTAAGCCGCTTAAGACACTCTGTGTCACTACTGTGAAGTTGGATGGCTCCAACTATCACACTTGGTCTGCGGCCTTCGAGCTATTTGTCAAAGCTCATGGTCGTTACTCACATCATACTTTTGTTGCTCTAGTCGTACCTTCTGATAATGACGATGATAAAACGAAGCAAGCCTACGATCTTATGCAATAAGGACTCCAGTGTCATAACATGGATGGTGAATAGTGTTGAATCCAAAATCAACCAGTCGCTTCTTCGTCTCCAGACTACCAAAGCCATGTGGGTCCTCTCACATGTTTACTCTCATCAGCAAAATTTGAAGTGTTTGACATTTTCAAACACCTGGCCAACAAGAAATATTCTGCTATTGAATCTGTGGAGGATTACCACAATCAATGGCGCGCTCTGTGGGACGAGAATTAAATGTCCGATTTCGATGCCGTGTCCGATGGCCCAGAAACAGAATTTTTTTGAAATTTCGCACTAAATTTCGATATATACGGCCCTAACGATTTTGACGACCAAATAAGCGAATTAAATCATGAAAATTTACCAGGATGATCTAAACGCCAAGATCTAATCAAATATGCAATAATATTTCATATTGGATATGGGGGGAGGGGGTCTCCCACATTTATAAGTGAAGGAAGCTGAACAATTTCGACAAAATTTCGATGGCAAAATGAAGGAATTAAGCTTTGAAATTCTGCAAACACAAAGTCTAGACATAAACACACTAGATTATATAATAAATCTATATGTTTAGAGGTTAGGGTGGGATCCATGTCTTGATGAGTGAGTGCACAAATGAACAGAATTGTCAAGTCCGTTAGACTGTAAACAGCTTACAAACCCACAATTTACCACTTAGACCTTAAAACTTACAGTTGCAAGTTACAAACTTACATGTTACAACTTATATAAGTCTAGTGTTAAAATTTAGTTAGGTTACATGGGTCATGTATACATAGATCAAAGAAAATGCATTATTTTTAAATCATTTTATGTATAAATATGTGTAATAATAACAAATTTATTGTAGAATTGCAGACTTAATACTATTATTTCATAGATCCTCAAGTTTGTTTGTAGTTCATATGATTTTCGAAAGAGAATCGCCAAAATACCTAACATGTAGCAGCAGCACTTAGAACTTTGTTATTTTTCATAGTATCTCTTCACATCTTTTAGAAGAGTGTAAACATAGAAAGAGGTATACATGGGCTAGGGATAGGGGAAACGTACCTTAGAATCAAAGAAAATAGCCTCTATAAGCAAAAGATACAAAGAGAATCGCCAAAATACCTAACATTTAGTGGCAGCAGTCTTAGGAACAAATATCTCGAAATTTCTATCGAAATTTTGTGTCATTTTGCAAAATTATGGCCCAAACTGGGTGAAATTTGCACTGTTTTGCGAAATTTTGCACCTAAGTGCGAAATTTTAGCGAAATTTATGCGAAATGACGTCCCATTCTCTGCGTACATGCGTTTCAATGTCCGATTGAAAAAAAATCGGAAATTTCGGTCGAAATTTTGTACGATGGTTTGAAGTGTATCACCCCCTCTCTATTTATATCACAGAAATACAACGTCAGTGCAATGAACTTCAACTGGTTCAGTTTCTTGCGGGTTTTCCACACTCTTTCTCTGAAGTGGTAGATCAAATCTTGTCCAGTGACCCATTGCCTACTCTACATGATGTCTTGAAACGGGTCCAGTGTCTCCCCTCTGTCACCAGATCACTCCGATGTTGCCGCTCTAGTTGTCCGCTCAGGAAATTCCTACCGTGGTTATGGCTGAGGTCGTGGTCGTCGTCGTTGTATTGCTCCTCTTGGTTGTGGTTCTTCATCATCTGGTCAAGACATATCTTCTTATGAACAATGATACTATCATTTATGTAAACGCACAAACCATATGAAGATCGGTGTTAGATTAAGCATGGTAAGCATGCATGGGCCAATCAGGTCACTACTGATAAAATCTGATTTTTCACCATCCTCATCGTCCCAGCCATCTACGGATTTGATTCGTTCTGAGTTCGAACAGCTACTTCAGTCTTATCTCACTTCCTCTATTACTGATGGCTCTGTTGATGGGAGGTTCTGCTCTCCTTGCCTCATCTACATCTTATGATAAAAATAAATGGGTGATTGATTGTGGTGCCACCTCCCATATTTCTAGCAATTCTACACTTTTTTCTGAACTCCATAAAACGTCTATTGTTCTCCCTGTTACTCTTGTTGATGGTTCTCAGCCTCGTGTTTATGGCATAGGGAATATATGTACTCCTAGCAATCTCTTATTGCGCTCAGCGCTTTATGTTCCCAGATTTCGTTTAAATTTGTTATCTGTTAGTAGAACTGTGAAGAGCCTTCAATGCTCTATTACCTTTGACCTGGGCACTTGTGTATTTCAGGATCTCCGTTCGAGGATGAGGATTGGTTCGGGCTATGAGGGACCAGACGAATTGTACTACTTGGATACGCCAAATACTACTGCTTTGTGACTACGTCTATGATAGGCTTATAATGGCATTATCGAATGTGTCATCCATCTATTGCAAAATTGAAGCATTTAACTCATGTTATTTCAGATTCTGTCTTTCATTGTAAAACTTGCTAGCTGGGCAACGTGTCAGTTATTCAAATAAACCATGTATTGGTTCTAAAAATTTGTTTGATATTGTGCATGTTGATGTTTGTGGTCCATGTTATGTTCCAAGTACATCTGGATTTCGGTATTGTGAGAAATAAGAATGAATGATTGTATTGAATTGATTTGATGAATAAAAGAGGTACAATCATGTCCTATATATAGGAGCAAGGGAGAAACCCTGAGACTTGGGACACAAGCAATCTAAACGGGCATAGACACTAAAGGCCCACAAACTACAGAATTGCCGACTGTAGCCATGTCGGTACTACCAACAATATCTCGGTAATACCGAGATATGCAATCTTCAACATGTACTTTATGAGCTTTATTGACGACTTTTCTAGAACTACATGGTTGTTTATATTAAAAGACCGATCTCATATGCTAGATACTATCACCACCTTCTTTGTTGAAATCTATACTCAGTTTGACACACTAATTAAGGATTTTCGCATTGCTAATGGCTTAAGAGTTTGTGCAATCCTCTGTCACCCAATTTTGTCCCAAGATGGGCACTATTCATTAAACTTCCCATTTGTACACCCCCAACAAAATGGGGTTGTTGAGTGCAAGAATCGTCACCTCCTAGAAGTTGCTCGCACCCTTCTTTTTCACTATAATGTAGCCAAAAATTTCTGGTCTGAAGCTATCTCAAGTGCCTTATCAAACCTTGTACCCAAATGCCCCCCTTTTTGTTGTGCCTCCTCAGATTTTTGGAAGCACTTACTTTGTCAAGAACTAATGTCCTGATTTAACAAAGCTTGACACGATGTGTACGAAATGTGTTTTCTTGGGTTACTCTTGGACTAAAAAAGGGTATAGATGCTATGATCCGTCTACAAAGAAATGGTTTTTCAGTGTCAATGTGGTTTTCTTTGAGCATATGCCATTCTATTCTGCAAGATCTACTCTGTCATCTGACCTCTTAGATGATACACCACTGCTTGTGTTTGTTGAAACTGACTTGCCTCCTACTGTTGTTGCACTATCTCCACCTCTGAAAGTGTATCAGCGAAGACCGAAAGCTACAACTCCCTCCATGGCCCCTCCTTCACCAAATCCTACATCTTCGTCGGCAGATCCCCCACAACCACAGGTATTTTTTATTTAAATGTTCTGATTAGTCTGCGTAAAGGGATCCGGTCTTGCACTTCCATCCCATTGGAAATTTTTGTTCTACTGCTAATCATGGCACTAGCTTTGCCAATTTTACCTCTGCTTTATCAGTTGTCTCTATTCCTAAGAATGTTGCCCAGGCTTTATAGCATCCTGCATGGCGCCATGCTATGGAGACTGAAATACAGGCCCTTATTGATCGGCATACGTAGGACTTGGTTGATTCTCTTGTTGATTGCTCTCTTGTCGGATGTCGATGGGTCTATACAATAAAGTATTAGCTTGATGGCACAACTGAAAGATTAAAGGCTCGCCTTGTAGCCAAAGGCTATACCCAAACGTATGGAGTTGATTATTTTGAGATTTTCTGATGTAGGACAAGCATAGCCTTTGAAATAGTCTTTTTAGTAGTTTTTATAATGGTTTATCAGTTTCCTTGTTACGGGTTATTTGATATTTTCCCAGTTGGTCTTGTAAAGCCTATGGCTTAGTCCCACATTGGTTAGTTGTCTAGTGAGTTGCGTTTAAACACCTATGTGAAAATATAAGATGGCTTCAATATGAATAGATTGATACAAGACTGGACACCCCTGTCCTATATATAGGAGCAAGGGAGAAACCCTGAGACTTGTGTCCCAAGTAATCTAAACTAGACAGGCCGGAATATAAAGGCCCACTAAACTAATTAGCCTATTTAACTAATAGACTAATATAGACACTTTAACACTCCCCCTCAAGCTGGAGCATGGGTGAAACACATGTCCAAGCTTGGAGAGTTACAGGACTCGATAAAAAGAAATGATAAATGAAAGATGAAGATAAATATCACTCCCATACAAAATATGTTACTCCCCCTTAATGAATACTCCCCCTGAATCAAATAGTGATGATGACTTTGCAGGCTGAAGATACTCAAGCTTTGAAGAAGGTCTTCCTTGAAGTGCATCTGAAATGAAGACATCTGAAGATACTCTGTAGGCTGAAGAATGCGCCACTGGAATACGTGTTGAACGCGGCACGAACGCGGATATAGTGTGGACGAATGGACCTGATACTACAGCAAGTCGCCACTGGAATACGTGCTTAACGCGGCACGAACGCGGATGGACGATCTGCTGCTTGATACGATGCAGGAACCATGGGGGCTTGACAGGAACGTAGATGTCATCCATCAAGGAAAGTCCCAAGAGGATCATCTACAGGCGATGTTGATACAGCAGATGCGGCTCGGAGAAGACGTGATGAAGCAGCTCGGTGAAGATAAAACTCTGAGCTTCTGAAGAAGCACCCATCTGTCTCATGTGAATGCAGATGAAGGAATACATCATCAACAACAGATATGGTGTCGACGCTGGATCTTCACTGCTGGCTCAAGTAGAGAACCGGTGTGTTGAACAATGTGAAGCTTCATGAAGATAGCCTGGAATATATATATAATTTGAATACATATATCATCATCTCATATCATCTCATCTCATACTCTCTCTCTCATACATTCTCTCATATATTCTCATGCTCGCTCTCTCTTCTCATCTCTTTCTCTCCTCTCTCTCTTCTCATCTCTTTCTCTCCTCTCTCTCTTCTCATCTCTCTCTCTCCTCTCTCTCTTCTCATCTCTTTCTCTCCTCTCTATCCCCCCGCACACCAAATACGACAAGAGTGAGTGTTTGGTGGGGAGAACTGGATATATGACCCCCCCCGTAATGTGGAAAAGGGATGCTCACATAATATGGGTGGGTGGGAAAGAAAAAGGCTGAAAAGAGAAAAATATGTGAAATGGAGATGGGTAATATGTGGAGAATGAAACCGATAGCCAAAGAGAGTATACTAAATGGGTCAACATGAGATTTGGGTAGAAAAATAAATGGATCTAGTCCCGACCCGAAAAGGGGGTTTGTTAGGCCGTTAGGGCAACAAATTCGGGGGTGTGGGGGCGGAGCCCCCGCGAAAAATCCGATGAGGGTCAAAATAGGATCAGATTAGCAAAAGATAGAACCGATTAAGGATCCGAATAGAGACAGGGATAATGCATATGGAGGTAGTAAACATGGTTGTTTGGTAGCGGTGGAGAGTGATGGGTGATTGCCTACTGTAGATGGCAGCAGTAGCATGATGACGCACAACGCAGCAACAACTTGCAGATGAAGATCGTCGGGATGAGGATGAAGTAGAGGAGCAACAGCTTGCGGATGATGGCTGGATATGACGCTCGGTTGATGAAGCACTTTGTCGCAACATAGGAGATGACAAAGAGTCTCCTGTGTGACTCCGGAGATATTGCATGCCAAGAGGATGCATGCGGAGCCAAGGCGGACCCTCTCCAAAGCGGCGATGAAGGCTGATCTGAAGACTTCATGAGATGGAGTGTCGATTGATAGGTGTATCTTTTTTATATCGCCACTGATCAACTGTCGATACTATCGACAGGACTGTCGATGGTATCGACAGACGCTCTTCTTGTTGCTGTGATAAAGTCGATACCATCAACTTTCCTGTCGATAGTATCGACGCCGACGCTCTTCTGTCGTTGTGATAAAGTCGATACCATCGACCTCCTGTCGATAGTATCGACACCGGCGATGCAGGTTGCGTCACGGATGGTCGGCGGCTATTCCTTTGGGATGGCGGCTTGGATGATGGTCGTTTGCTGGAGATGGCGGCTGCTAGGGGCGGTGCTGCTCCTGTTGGCTGCGGCGGCGGCGCCAGCTGGTGCTGCTGCTGATGGAGGCGGCGGCTGGTGTTGCTGATTTCAGATGGCGGATGGAGATTACCGCGACGGATGCCTACGGCGGCGACTGTTGCGGATGATGATGGAGGACGGCTGCTATGATAGGCAGCGGAGGTGTTGTATGGAAAGAATAAAAGAATACATAATAGAGAGGACCATGGAGGTCGGGATATGCCTAGCGGGCAGCCGGCCTAGGCCATGGCAACGGCCGCCCGCAGGCAGAGAGAGCCCGCAGTTGCTCTCTTCGGAGAGAGGAGCGGCGGCGGCTGCAAGGGAGAAGGAAGTCGGCGGCTTGGAGAAGGAGAGAGGGAAGCGGCGGCGCTAGGGTTCTCTCAGGATGGAACCCGCTCTGATACCATGTGAAAATATAAGATGGCTTCAATATGAATAGATTGATACAAGACTGGACACCCCTGTCCTATATATAGGAGAAAGGGAGAAACCCTGAGACTTGTGTCCCAAGTAATCTAAACTAGACAGGCCGGAATATAAAGGCCCACTAAACTAATTAGCCTATTTAACTAATAGACTAATATAGACACTTTAACAACCTATATATAGTCTTTGCAATGCTCTAAGAAAAGCAAACTTGATGAATGAAATCTTTTGATGAATATTATTCCTTTTGAATTAGTTATTTTAGATTATTTTAGATCTTAATAATTAGTCTTAGATTTTAGTCATTAGGTTCTCCATTACTTTCTCTCATGTTGCACGTCTAAATTTTGTATGTGTTCTTATCTCAGTGGCTGTGAACTGCGATTGGCCCCTGTTTTAAATGGATGTCAAAAATGCCTTTTATATGGTGACTTGCACGAGGAGGTATATATGGAGCAACCATCTGGGTTTGTTGCTCGGGAGGGTGTTCTAAAGTATGCAGATTACGCAAGGCTATATATGGACTGAAACAGAGTCCAAGTGCCTATTTTCACAAACTGAGTCATATTCTTCATAAATTTAACTTCTGGCGCTCTCATTCCGATCACTCGGTTTTTATTAAGAAGACTTCCTCTGGTCTTGTAATTCTGATTGTCTAGGTTGATGATATCATCTTATCAGGGAGTGATCAAGCAGGCATCCAAGCTACTAAAGAATGCCAGGAAAAACACTTCATCACTAAAGACTTGGGAAAATTGAGATATTTTTTGGGCTTCCTGCTCTTCTTCAGGTATTTGTTTATCATAGAGGAAATATGCTCTAGATCTTGTGGCGGAAACAAGCATGCTTGGAGAAAAACCTACTGGTACTCCCTTAGACCCTAATACCAACTGGGATGATGACTCTTCTCCTTTGTACCAGATAACCAACAATTTGTAGATTAGTTGGTAAACTTATATATCTGATTGTTACAAGGGTTGATATATCTTCTGCAGTTGGATTAGTCAGTAGATATTTGGATAAACCCATATAATGTCACTGGGGTGGTGTGTCATATCTAAAATATCTGAAAAAATCTCCAGGAAAAGGTTTATTATACAAAAGACATGGGCATTGTAAAATCATAAGATATTCTGATTCTGACTATGTAGGTAGCAGGATATATCATAGATCTACATTTGGTTATTGTACCTTTGTGGGAGGTGATCGTGTTACCTAGCGCAGTAAGAAACAGACTGTTGTTGCCATTCTAGTGTTGAAGTTGGGTATAGAGCCATGACTCATACTACTTCTGAACTATTGTGGATCTATGGTCTTCTGAAGGAGTTTGACATTTTTTATCCTGATCATATTCATGCTCATTGTGGCAATAAAATTGTTATATTCATTGTCAGCAATCCAATGTTTCATGAGCGCACCAAGCCTATTGAGGTGGTTTGCCATTTTGTCCAAGAAGTTGTCTTATCTGGCAACATCTCTACTCCATACACTCAAACTTCTGATCAAGTAGCAGATATTTTCACAAAGCTTCTTCCTAAAACCAGATTCGCTACCATGGTGGACAAGCTGGGCATATTTGATATTTATGCTCCAGCTTGAGGGGGAGTGTTGATATATTCCTTATTACTGTTATCGTCTCTTTAGTTTTATCCCATATCTCTTATTTTTTTACTTTTACCTTTATCTCTCGGACTATAAAAGAGAGAGCAATGTACTCAATTTTACATAACAAATACAAAAATCTCTTCTTAGTTACAATAAATCACTCAAAACACTCAAATACTCTCCCTCAAACAAATAATCACAAGTGGGTACCCAAGCATGTAGCAGGAGCTTCTCATAGTTTTTGAGGAGGCCAGGCGGTGGCTGTCCCTAGATGGTCGCCCAAGTCGACTAGGCGGGCGACCAGGCGATGTTGTTTTACACACAAAATTATACATATGTATATATATACTTATATATATATATATTATTTATGTACTGATGTTATATATATCACATATGATATATGTATGTATTACTTATCCAGCCTTCTCAAACTTATTAAAACAACACCATAACACTAAGTAAATGAGACAAATTCAATATTAAAAAGAGACACAAAAAGTATAGTACACTAGAATCAATAAAATGTTGCAAGACATATCTAATATAATTGTTTGTTAATATTTTAGATATACTATCACGACCAGGGCTGAAATATTGAATATTGAATTAGGAAAAAAACATATCGCACAATACAAACATTATAAAATCAAAATTTGAAAACAATTCAATGCAGCCCGACAACCAATTAAGCGGCCGCCCAACAGGCTTGTGGGTCGCCCAGGCAGACTAAGTGGCCACCTAGCCACCCAAGCGGTCCAGGCGGACGCCCAAAAAGCCTTTGTGGCTAAGCGTGAAGTTGGACAGACCCCCTTGGACGGCCGGTCGACTAGGCGACGCCTAGGCGGCGCCCAAGCAGCCGCCTCAACAAGTATGGAGCTTCTTGATCAATGTGAAGTTGCATCTGGAGCAGAAGTAAACATTAACAGGCAGGCATCATGGTCTTCATCCCAGTCGCCATCGTCATGAAGTACACCAGAGAGTGTTGGAACACAAGAAGTTGTAGTCAACGCCCATACAAAACACAGACAAGAAAAGAGTCAAAATGCGCAAGGCACAGACAAGCCAGAGAGTGTTGGCACACAGTAACAGAAAGTAGACAATGAGCCAAATAGAAGACCAGTGGGCGAACATAACAAGCAGCAAAAGACTCCAAGATGAACAACAGTAGCAGAAAAGCATGAAGCTCCATCATACGCATGTAAGTTGCCAAAGGCACCATCATTATCTCCTCTCATCCATCATAGTAACAAACGCCACAAACTAGAGAGTGCTAGGTCACAGTAGTAGCAGTCGTCGATGTGCGCAGGACATGGACAAAGAGTCAATGTGTAAACAGAGCACAGTCAAGTGGAGAGTCAACGTGCAGATAAAGCGCGAACGGCAGATAGTGCAAAAGCACAAAACTGTAAATAAATTGTGCTACTCATAACACAAGTAGCAAGAGTGACATCGCCACATAAAAAATCAATCAAAAGATAACACAAGTGAAGTAGATAGCTTCATAGCAGCAGTCGAGATGATGACGAATAGTTTTCATAAGCTCTTCATGAGGTAAATAGATCAATAATAACAACAGAAGGATCCACATAGCAGCAAAAGTAACATCACATAGTAGCAACAAAAATAGTATGAAGAATCCACATAATAGTAGAAGTAAAATCCTTTTCTTTTCTCCTCCATCTCACTCTTCCTTCTACTCATCATCCTCTATTCTCCCCCTCACGCCAACCACGATAACAATCAAGAGAGTGGTTGGGGTAGAGAGTAAAAAACAATGGTAGAGGTAGTGGGGTGTGGGCCCCTGTGGTATGGATTAGAGCAAAAATCAGATCCGATCAAGGATCCTATTAGTCAGTAGGCACAAGGTGTATATAGGGGGGCAATACAAGCATTGAGGAGGTATGAAATATGGATGTATGGCTGGAAAGGGTGGGGAGTTGACAACAAAAAAATATAAGCAAGATAAGTGTTACTAGTAAAGATAAAGATAGGGACTCACCATATATAGAAGCATCCATCATGTAATAGAATAAATATATGTGATGTTGCATGCCAAGATGAAGCAGCAGTAGCTGGAGACACGTCGTGTCATTGGGGAGACACGTTGTGTCTGTAGCAAGTCATTGCCAGCAGAAAGCAAGCGACAAGTTGCGATAGTTGACAGATCTCAGGGCAGAAGCAGGACCAATCACAGGTGATACACTGTGTCGTTTAGGCAACAACGCCATGTCGACAGACAGATTTCGCAAACCAAGTCATGAACAAAGAAAAACTCCGTCTACACATCGTTACAAACAACAACACGTCGTGTCAGCAGCGAAATAGTAACTGAATACTCTAAGACAGCAACAAAGGGGAGGAAAAACTCTTCCGGATCTCCACCTTAGCAATATAGAAATGATATATCCCTTATATCAACATAAAATGGAGATAATTATCCAAGATTTGGGATTAGATCTCAATAGCGGTGGCATGGATGATAAAGGCGGTGTAGATGATGGCGGTGCATATGACATCGGCAAATAAGGTAGCAGTGGCGGCTCTACAAGCAACAAATAATGGCAGTGGCATGGCAGCCCATGTAGATCTAATAGCAACAACTTCAAGATTAACTATTTTTGTTTGATGGAGATTATGGAGCCAGCTCCTAGAAGAAACATGGGTAGGAGATTTCTGCAGGAAGCCAAGCAACGCCTAGCGACGGAGGCTGCCCGCAAGGGGAGGCTTCTCTCCTTCGCTCTCAATATTTTGTACTGAAATTATATATTAAAATCTACCAAGGTGGCACCTGGACACTGCAAGATGTCAATATTTTGGTTCATTGAACACAACGGGAACAAGTGTGAAAACGTCAGGTCAACAGTATAGATTTTCAAAAATATTAGGGAAGTCTACCAGGGACAACATGTGTAAAATAGGCAAACTGAATACCTGGAGACAATAGTTGTTGACTGCTTGAATATGTTCTGGAGTTGGTGGGAACTGTTTCTGTTCTAGCTGTTGTAGCAGCTGTTTTTGATCTTGCAATGTTTTTTGGTGTAACTGATGGTCTATTGGCTTATGCTCTGGCTGCTGCTGACGGATTAGCTGCTGCTGCTGCTGCATGAACAGCTGCTGTTGCTGCAGTAGCTGTTGTAGATAATGATATTGCAGATGCTGTTGGGATTCTGACAGTTGTTGATACTGCGGATAGACCGTATTAAATTGGTTTTTTATTTGACATTGAGCCATATCAGGATGCTGCAGTTGATGGGAATCTTGTTGAAACAGTTGCTGCTGAAGTTGCTGCTGCTGATTATGCTGATGAATTTGTAGAGTGCTCCCTGAAGTTTGCTGATGCAACTCTTGTTGTTTCCTTTGCTGATCATTATGTTCCTGGTCATGCGGCTGCAACACGATAGCATTGTGGTGTATTTGCTTCCCATGATTATTTGCTAGTTGCAGTTGCAGCTGTAGGTTTTGTTGCTGCAGTTGCATATAATACATCTGCTGATAATAATACCACATATTAGGTGAACTTTGATCACTTAAGGAATAACCATATCCTGCAAAATTCAGGAAAGGAAGCTGATCAGCCTGGCCTTGAGACTGTGGAACCATTTGGCTGATCACCTGAGATGGATAAGCTGAAGGATAGCACTGTTGCACAAGATTGTGCAAAGGGTTAGCAGTTCCATTATGGCAAGTTTGAAAATTACCCAGCATATGCTGAATATTATCTTGAATGGAATGCTGTGTTTGCACTTGCCAAGCCTGTTGTGGTATATGTTCCTGCTGCGCCTGACCTTCTGAACTAATTTTGGGAGAGTATCGTGGACGACTGAGGACTGCTGCTTTTTCACATCTTGCAATTTTACAGGATTCTCTTTCAGCAGAAGTTTGTTTTCCATAACTTTTCTGAGATTTGTCAGCTCCAACAGAAGTTGCATGTCTGATTCGATTACTAAAAGGTAACTCACCTTCCAAGAGGGCACCCTCCTCGATCTTCTTTTCCATTGCTTCTGATATCCGAGTTGGACCAGATGCAGCAGTGGTGCAAACCTGGTCATGTTCCCTTACATGGTCTGTTTCTGTAGAGACTTCCAAATGCCTATCCAACTGGTCTGATATTGTAAAATTAGATACTTCAATATGGGTGTCTGATCTCACACTTTGGGAATTAGAAAATACCAATTGAGGACAATTAGCAGCAAGATTAGAAGCTTCATATTTTCTTGTGATACTATCGGAAGAACATATTGATAGGTTTTCAAAGGAGGCGGATTGTATATTTTGTGAAGATAGAGTAATAGTTTCTTTAACAGGAATCGCTACTTTACGGTATTCAGATTTCATATCTGAGATACCGTTGTTCTCACTTCTCTCATGAGTTGATTTAGCCAGATCTGTGGGCAACTCCAAAACCTCACTGCTAGACTTCTTTTTTGGATGTGCATTCGAATCTGGCTCCCCATTCATGTAATTCCCATCTACAGGCTTCGACTTTTGATCTTCATTCTTGTCACTCGGAAAAATGGGACTTTTTTCTGTGAAGAAAAAATAACTAGTCAAACATAATATTCGACTCTTAAGAGAAAAGACCCAAGAAAAAGTCACCTTTGGTCAAAATGCTCTTTTCAGTGATGACGTCCATTGAAACAGGTCTCCCAAAATGTGGAAACAGTTCCCTGTGGCGTTTCCATGCTTTATCAACTTCATGGACTGTTCCATAAAGATCCACAAACTGTTTATAACATACTGTATGTCAGACAATACATCCACAAATCAAGAGCAAACAAAGATGAGCCATCCCTTAGTAACAAGCACTAGTGATGAGATTGCATTTGCTATACTACAGAAGTGCAGCAAAATAAATAACTTCCCATATTAGTTAATCATGGCCTGTGAAATTCTCTCTAAACATTCCTCATAGGTCATCTAAGAGTACAAAAACATCAGTAGGATTAAAGTGGACATAGATTAACATGTCTATGAAACTCCTTGAAGCAATACATGTCAAACTCAGAGGTATCTACTATCAAAAAGTTGGAAGTGCTCTTTCAAGTACGGGCTCGCCAAAGCCAAAAGTAAATCAACATTTTTTTAGGAAATCAACGTTTATTAGTTAACAGATATCTTCACCTTTTTAGAGGAATTTAACGCCAATCAGTTCTCTTATATGGGAAGTATGAAGGGTGGGCATTCACAAGTGATCAAAAAGAAAAATATAGATTCTTCAGAGATCAACCATGTTTTATATACATGGAAACAAATGAAGCTTTATATTATTGATTAAGCATCAAACCTCTAAGAAAAAGCAAGATATAGCCACTCGGTCATCAAGACTTAGAGCTTGAGATGAATCTGGATTTGAAGCAAGTGCTTTATCACATATAGCATCCACAACACTTATTTGGCTTCTACCACCATGGGTAATCATGAATTGTATCAATGCCTACAAAAAAAAAAAGACAAACACGAATTCTATCAATGCCTACAAAAAAAAGACAAGTTTCGAGTTTTTTTTTTGGGTTTCGGAGATGATAGGTAACCAAATGATGTGTGAGTTATATCATGAGACACAAGAACCTCCCTCAAATTTGCATAATGTGCGAAATGAGAAACTCCTCTTTGCAAATGCAGTTGACTGTAGAAAATATGATGACTAATTAAATGTGAAGAAAAGTCCTTGCATGTTAATGCATGCATGTGTGTGTTTATCATCTATTTGTACGGTTTATTATTTGAGAATCGTATCTCTTTATATTGTAATGAACTATGTATACTATATACATCTTGTCAAGATTTTATGATAAACCACTTATCTTAGTCATAAATAATAAACTGATTGCAAAAAATGATGTATAAAGTAAGATGATCATGCACATCTTCAGCACTTCAAACTAGGTTTCGAGATAAAGCATGATATGCCGATCTATTCAGAGGGTGCAAATAAATAAACAAAATATTTCTCAATCCAAAACAATCGGAACTTGGGAGTTTGTATAACACACTGGTGATCATTAATATGTATCGTCTATGGAATCGTTAATGTAAGATGTTGCTTGACGTTGAAGTTGAGATTTTTAAGAGAAGCCTTGCCATCATACGTTCCCACTGTAGGGAAACATATGACTTTGCATGCATGATATATAAAAATCCAAAACTATAACTCATACATACATATGAATTAGAAGTGCAGAACTAAGGAACAACTCAAAAGCTGTTTAGAGTGGCAATAACCAGTATCCAACTAATAAAAAAATTAAAAGCTCTAGAAATAAAAAAAAGTGAACGCAATACTCAGAACTAACAGAATATGGACAACGTCAGTCAGTGATCCTTATTCCCAAAGCTAAATCATGAAAATCATACTAACTTTCAATAGAAATTGTTCATTGTTAGTTTTAACCTGTTTAGGGTTCTCTCCCGCCACAATGCGCATATGAAAACCAAGACTTTTGGGGCGTGTGGAACGAGATTTTCAGTTTTAACCACTCTAAGAGTTCTTTTGCTTCCACAAGACCCATCGTGAAACTAAGAATGTGGGGTGGGTGGAATGGGAGTCTCTCATCTGCTTCAATGGAAGTTGATGAATAGAAATCACTGGCTGGCTGCCACTACATAATAACATAATTTCTTAAGGATCTGTATAGTTTGTCATATATTTGTAAAAAAAAAAAATCCATATTCAATTAAATCTTAAATTTTCGTGAAGTATCCACAAACTAGTAAATGTGTATTTCTTCATATAAAAGAACTTTCATAGACGCACCATTTTCTCTGCTGTATCAATACTACAGGCATGTTTCTCGCTGATAAATAACTATTTTCAAAAGAGAAAGAATGAACAACGAGGGGGTGGCGAGCATCAAGAACAAGTCGTGCTAGGGCCGACTGGGATGGTGGACATGTGCAACATAGACCGAATAACACGCCTATACAAAGCAAAGCTATTGAGTCAAGATCGAAGAAGAGGAAGGCCTAAACTAAACAGGGAAGAGCTTATAAAGAGAGATTTTGACTTTAACATCTTGATTGGAATATGATCCATAATAAGAGTTGATTGGAAAAGAAGGGTCCATGCAGCCGATCCCAACATAGTTGGGAATGAGGCTTTGGCGGCTGCGGCGGCGACAATGATGATGATTACGACGACAATGATGAAAGAGGGAACAATGTCATGTACAGTAGAAACTCTTGCGAGAGTCTATTTATGGTTAATTAGAGCAAGACAGAAGAGGAAGGCCTAAACTAAACTGGGAAGAGCTTATAAAGAGAGATTTTGACTTTTACATCTTGATTGGAATATGACCCATAATAAGAGTTGATTGGAAAAGAAGGGTCCAGGCAGACGACCCCAACATAGTTGGGATTCAGGCTTTGATGATGATGACCATACTTGTGAAGGCGGCCAGTCAGTCACCTTTCCAGCTTGGGCGACCAGCCGACTAGTCGTCGACCAATCGACTAGTCGGTCGCCCAGTCGTAGGTATGATATTTACATAATATTGATCATCTACATATAGTTATATATAATAATCATATAGATCCAATAATGTAAGCATGTATCCAAGCATATAATAACCTAGATTTGGTAAATAATGTCATAAAACACCTTAAAATTTTTGAATGAAGACTATTCGATGTATTCAAATTAAACAAATATAATTAGATAGAGAAAAGTGATATACCATTATTGAATTTAGACTTTTAGTGCTTGTTGAATTGTTGTAACTAAATTAATTGAACTAGTGTATTGTCAATGAAATTGATGTTTACATCAAATTATTGCACGAGATAAGGGGTGGGGGGATTAGAATAGCAAAAAAAAAACTTATTATTCTTGGCTCTGGCCTAACTAAGCGGCCGCCCATGCTTGGTTTGGGCTGACCAGTCAAACTAGTCGGTCGACTAGCTGACCAGTCAGCCTGGGCGGACGCCAAAATGAGGTCCAAATTTGGGCGCTAGGCTAGTCGGACCCCCCTCCAGCGACCAGCCGGCTAGTCGGCCGACTCAACAAGTATGATGATGACGATGACGATGACGATGACGATGACGATGACGATGACGATGACGATGACGATGACGATGACGATGACGATGACGATGACGATGACGATGACGATGACGATGACGATGACGATGACGATGACGATGACGATGACGATGACGATGACGATGACGATGACGATGACGATGACGATGACGATGACGATGACGATGACGATGACAATGATGATGACGGCGATAATGATGACAACGATGAAAGAGGGAACAATGTCATGTACAATAGAAGCTCTTGCGAGAGTCTAATTATGGTTAGTTAGATTTTTTTTTGCTATTTTGGTTGATTTTGTAGTTGCAAGGTTTTATTCCAAACATATTCTTTATTTTCAAGGACTTATCGGATAGTTCCAAGCTCTATTAATTTAGTTGAGTTTTATTCGGTAGTAGTAATTATCACGTCAACTAGGGTTTAAGTTGTTTGTTAAATATGTCAGTCTTCAGGTATTTGTCTAGGCAGACATTTGATTATCAGGTTTGAGTTTTCAGGAATTGGTTCTTCAAGACTTACACCCTAGGTCCATCTCAGGGGTGCCCACCCTATTCACTGATGTTCTCCTAAACCCTACATCTAAGAGTCGTCTTCACCATCCATTAGGATCTAAACCCTAGGTTACATCCACTCAAATATAATAAAAATTGTGTAACTCCCATATTTTGCAGTCACTCCTTAGCCTTCCCTCTATATTACTTGGTCTTCCTCCATCCAGAAACCACCTTAATTTCCACCGCACGTACGAGTTGCACCTTTCTTCTTCCTTTCCTCTTCCTCTTCTCCTTTTCTTTCTTTTTTTGTCTGACTTCTTCCTCACACATCCAAATCAGGCTGCTACAGTCTCTTGTAGCACTACAAGTACTTAAATCCCAGCTCCTTCTCATGCAAAGTTGTCATGCCCCAAGGCATGCTCCAGCTCTAATAGGGCCTTAGCAACCTACCTAGTGGGACACAATTGTTCCAAACCCCAAGACTAGATTAGGCCCCTTCCTTCATCTCATAGAGGCAACAAGGGAAACACCAAGCTTTCCATTGCAAGCGAGCAGCCCCTAGACGGGTTACAAGCCTCCATCTTACCTCCTCTAGGGGCACAACGACCCTGCATTTCTCCAAAAAGGGGCAGAGAGGCTTAAGGATCAATGAGGAGGTTGTGGTGACCTCCATTATGCCATGTGTGCAATAGGGTTTACTGTACCACACATAGCCACGGGGCGATCTAGTGTTTTTGGTCCAAAATTGTCTTGGATTGATCCTTCCTCTTTGAGTGATGTCAATTAGGGTAGAACGTGTGCGTGTAGGTCGCTATATACCCAAAGTTTGAAATGTCAGTATTAGTAGATAGACTTTGCTGTGTTTTTCTCTTTTACACTTAGTCTATTTTCTATTTTTCTTTTCCTTTACACTTATGTTTTATCCCACATGGGTTATCTCTAGACCATGTGGTTCTTTTGTGTATTATATAGAGACTCTTGTATATTCTCTTATCATCGAATAATACAAGACCTTTTTCCGCATTATCCAGATGGTATCAGAGCAACAAGATCCACCCTAATTCTTTTTCCCCCCCTCCTTACCCTAACCTACCCCTGCGCCGTCAACCACCACACCGCCACCGCCCCCCCCTGCGGTTTTCTCCCTACCGCCGCCGTCCTTCTTCCTCCTCCCTTCCTTCCTTACCCTACCACCACCGCAGCCCTTCTCTTCTCTTTCCCTGCCCACCGCCCAATCTCCTTTCTTCCCGCTGCTACAGTACCGCGGCGCTACAGTACTTGCTGTCCGCCACCAACAGCCACCACCACCACCAATTTACCGGCCCCTACACCACCCACAACCCTCCACCACACCCCCACATCCTCACCATCTCTATCCTTGTGGCCTAGACAACCACAAGTTCCCTTTTCGGTCTCCGTTCATTTTCTAAATCCGTTACGTACAGCCCCGACACTTTCCAGTTCTGGCACGTTGAGGGTCTAAACGCTACATCCGGATCTGCCTGCCTGCGCCACATGGTGGAGTAATTGTTTCTCCATGTTGGCGTAGGTTCTACTTCTTTATCTCTGCCCCGTGAGGGTTTCTGAGGTCCATGATCGGATCTCCTATCTGCTGCTGCTGGTCCATGTGTTGGACACTTCCTGCTGCCTACTGATTCTACTGTCTGCCCTGCGCTCGTGCTGCTGACTGTCTGCTTCTACTCTCATGGCGACTTCAGATTTACCACAGTCTTTGTGTGTTACTTCTGTTAAGTTGGATGGCTCCAACTATCACCTATGGGCTGCTTCATTCGAACTCTACGTGAAAGCACACGGGCGCCACTCGCACCTGACTACCAAGGGTCCTGCTGTACCTGCTGCTACTGCTGATGACACGACTAAGCAAGCTTATGATCTCTGGTCCAAGGAGGATTATGGGGTTATGGCCTGGCTGGTCAACAGCGTTGATGCTAAGATCAACTACTCTCTGCTTCGCCTTCAGACTGCTAAGGAAATGTGGGATCACCTATCCCATGTTTACTCTCATCAACAGAACCCCAAGAAGGTGTTTGAAATTTTCAAGAAGCTTGCGAAACAAGACTTCTCGACATCTGACTCTGTGGAAGACTACTACAACTCGTGCTGTGCTCTGTGGGACGAGTTTCAGGTTTATCATCCTCTGACTGCGAATCTTGAAGAACTACATCGTCAGCGGAATGAGCTCATGCTTGTTCAGTTCCTGGCTGGCCTTCCTACTTCGTTTGCTGGGGTCGTGGATCAGATCCTCTCCAGTGACCCGTTACCTACTCTTCGGGACGTCCTCAAGCGGGTCCAGCGTCTTCCTTCTTTGACGCTCTCTACTTCTGATGGAACAACACTTGTTGTCCGTTCTGCGGATTCCTTTCGTGGTCGCGGCCGAGGTCGTGGCCGAGGTCGTGGCCGTGGTGGCCGCTCTTCTGCACCTGGACGTGGTTCTGGCTCGGAGTCAGGGGAGCCCCGCTACTGCACTCACTGCAAGCGTACTAATCACAATGAAGACCGCTGCTGGATAAAATATGGTAAACCTGACTGGGCGAACCAGGTTACCACTGAACAACTTGCATCTACCTCTGCTGCCTCTGACCCTACTGCTGATTGGATTCGCTTTGAGTTTGAGAAACTGCTTCAAGCCCGCCTTGCCTCTACTTCTGCAGACTCTCCTGAGAATGGCGCTGCTCTCCTAACGACGACTGGTAAAAGCCCTTGGGTGATCGACTCTGGTGCGACTGCACATATCTCTGGTACTGCTAGTTTATTTTCTACTCTGCGCAAGACTTCTCTTATACCGCCTGTGACGGTTGCTGATGGTTCCAAATCTCCTGTTTGTGGCATTGGAGATATCACTTCTACTAGTACTCTACCTCTGCAGTCTGTGCTATATGTGCCCAAATTTCCTCTGAATTTACTATCTGTCAGTAAACTGGTAAAAAGTCTTTGTTGTGCTATTACATTTGACCCGGATGGTGTTCTGTTTCAAGATCTGCGTACGAGGACGACGATTGGTTCAGGCCATGAGGGACCGGATGGATTATACTATTTGGACGAGCCGAAGCCAGTTGCTTTCCTGACATCTACAGTTCCTGATATTCAGTGGCATTACCGTCTGGGCCACCCGTCTGCTGAGAAGTTGAAGGCTTTACTACCGACTGTTGCTAGCACTAGATTTTATTGTGAAACATGTCAATTGGGCAAACAACACCGTTCTACTTTTTCTGCAAAATTTTATATTGGCTCTAAAGCCCCTTTTGACATTGTGCATGCTGACATTTGGGGACCGTGTTCTGTGCCTAGCGTTTCTGGATTCAAATATTTCTTAAGTTTTATTGATGATTTTTCCAAAACCACATGGTTATTTTTACTGACAGACAGATCTACTGTAGTTGAAAAAATTTCTGAGTTTTTTGCGGAAATTCGGACTCAATTTGCTAAGCCCATCAAGATTTTTCGCACAGACAATGCCTTGGAATTTGTGCAAATTTCTGTTCAGTCTTTTTGTAAACGTCAGGGCACCATTCACCAGACTTCCTGTGCTTATACCCCACAACAAAACGGTGTCGCTGAGCGTAAGAATCGCCATCTCCTTGAGGTCGCCCGCACGCTTCTCTTTCACTACCATGTTCCTCACAAATTCTGGCCTGAGGCAATCTCCACTGCTTGCTATCTCATAAACCGCATGCCTTCCTCTGTACTTCACAATAAAATCCCTTTTCAAATTCTTTTCCCTGATCTACCACTGTTTGCTGTACCACCGCGTATTTTTGGGAGCACATACTTTGTGAAGAACCTTAGACCTGGTCTTACTAAATTAGATCCCAAGGCCACCAAGTGTGTTTTTTTGGGCTATTCCCGCACTCAGAAAGGATATCGGTGTTATGATCCTGCTTCACATAAATGGCTTGTATCTGCGGATGTGGTATTCTTTGAACACATGCCATTTTTCTCTTCGGAGGGTTCTGCTCTTACGTCTGATTTGTTGACTGATACGCCCTTACCTATGGTGGATGATGAGTATGATAGCCCTGCTCCTGTATCTACAAGTGAGAAGCCCCCTCTGCAGGTTTATCACAGAAGACCAAAGCCAACAGCTCCCTCTATGGCCTCTCCATCGTCCACGTCCTCTGCGCCAGATCAGCCACCTCCACAGGTATTTTCTGACCTTGATGTTCCCATTAGTCTGAGAAAGGGGACACGTGCTTGTACAAAACATCCAATTGGGAATTTTTGTACGTCTTTTCATTTGAATTCTAATTTTGCCAACTTTACTGCTGCTCTGTCTGCTATTTCTGTCCCTTAGACTGCTGCTCAGGCTCTTAAAATCCCAGCATGGCGTCAGGCAATGGAAGAAGAAATGACGGCTCTTACTGATCGTCATACTTGGACTCTTGTTGATCCTCCTACTGATTGCTCGCCAGTTGGGTGTCGCTGGGTCTTCACAGTGAAATTTCAGCCTGATGGTACGGTCGAGCGCCTGAAAGCTAGACTGGTTGCTAAAGGATACACTCAGACCTATGGGGTTGACTATTTTGAAACCTTCTCTCCTGTGGCACGACTTAATTCTGTAAGGATTCTGATCTCTGTTGCTGTTAATTCTGATTGGCTGTTATACCAGCTCGATGTGAAAAATGCCTTTCTCTATGGCGATCTACATGAAGAAGTCTACATGTCTCAGCCCCCCGGCTTTATCTGTGAGGGGGAGCCATCTAAAGTCTGTCGTTTAAAAAAAGCTATCTATGGCCTCAAACAGAGTCCACGTGCGTGGTTTGACAAACTTAGCACTATTCTCCAGGATTATTCTTTTCGCCGCTCTCAGTCGGACCACTCTGTTTTTGTTAAACAATCCACAGCTGGCATTATTATTCTTATTGTGTATGTTGATGATATTATACTCTCTGGGAGTGATGCAGCAGGTATTCAGGCAACTAAGCGGTATCTTGAAAAGCACTTTGTTACTAAAGACCTCGGTTCTTTACGCTACTTTCTTGGGATAGAGGTCTCTCGCTCTTCTGCAGGACTGTGTCTTTCTCAGCGGAAGTATGTTCTGGACTTGTTATCTGAGACTAGACTCCTAGGTGCTAAGCCTGCTAGCACCCCTCTTGATCCTAACACTGATTGGGATGATCAAGCCTCTCCTGCATATCCTGACACTCATCAGTACAGACGAATGGTCGGGAAGCTTATCTACCTCACAGTCACACGAGCTGACATTACTGCTGCTGTCGGATTGGTTAGTCTCTACCTTGACAAACCCCGACAATGTCATTGGGATGTTGTTTGCCATATTCTGCGCTATTTGAAGAACTCTCCTGGAAAAGGGCTTCTCTACAAAAAACATGGGCACTGTAAGATATTGGGCTACTCAGATTCTGATTATGCTGGGAGCAAGGTTGATCGCCGCTCCACTTCTGGATACTGTACTTTTGTTGGGGGCAATTTAGTCACATGGAGGAGCAAAAAACAGGTTGTGGTTGCCCGCTCTAGTGTTGAAGCTGAATATCGCGCCATGGCACATACTACCTGCGAGCTCTTCTGGATTCGAAGCCTTCTGACAGATTTTGGTTTTTCAGACTTGGCGCCCATTCCTATGTTCTGTGATAATAAAGCAGCCACTTTCATTGCTAGCAACCCTACCTTCCATGAGCGCACGAAGCATATTGAAGTGGACTATCACTTTGTTCGTGAGGCGGTTCTATCTGGTCAGATTTCTACCCCTTACATTCATACTGATGAGCAGATTACTGATATCTTCACAAAGATTCTTCCGAAGAAGCGCTTCACTGATATGACATCCAAGCTGGGCATGATTGACATCTATGCTCCAGCTTGAGGGGGAGTATTAGTAGATAGACTTTGCTGTGTTTTTCTCTTTTACACTTAGTCTATTTTCTATTTTTCTTTTCCTTTACACTTATGTTTTATCCCACATGGGTTATCTCTAGACCCTGTGGTTCTTTTGTGTATTATATAGAGACTCTTGTATATTCTCTTATCATCGAATAATACAAGACCTTTTTCCGCATTATCCAGAGTCAGGTTACACGAATTTTGGTCTTCTAGATTTTGCATGTGTTATACTGACACATGGTAATAAAAAACCCGTCTTGAGGCTCTCGAGGCTTACGCCTCTTGGTGAGGCTATCCCAAATGTGCCTCGAGGCTTACGCCTCGATGTGCTAGACTGAGGCTTACGCCTCGCATTGTCTGAGGCCCGCCTCAAAGCACTGAGGCTCTGAGGCTTAGTTGAGGCGTACGCCTCAATTCTAGATGATAAAGTCTGATGTTAACCATCAAATTGTGTACTTTTAAGATTATTACAAGCACTTTCTTTAAAAAAATTCTTTTAGATCTTATAGTTAATTGTTATTTCTTATTAACATTTAATTATCAATCTCTAAGTTACAGTTTTCAATCTTCTTTGTCAAATTTATCATTGTTTGCTTCCCTTCTTATTTAGTATCTTGTTGAATTTCGTATCATTGTTAATTAACTTTGGTTTCTTGTTCCTACTAATTCGAAATTCTATCTCCTTTAGTTTTTCTGCCATTGACATCTTTTATTCTAATAGTATAAAAAATTGATATCTCGTCATTTTTACATATTTTTTTTGGTATTGTGGTGGGTCCTTAGTCTATATTATCACTATTAAGTTTCACAATTAATTTCTGTTAAAGTGTCTATATTAGTCTATTAGTTAAATAGGCTAATTAGTTTAGTGGGCCTTTATATTCCGGGCCGTCTAGTTTAGATTACTTGGGACACAAGTCTCAAGGTTTCTCCTTTGCTCCTATATATAGGACAGGGGTGTCCAGTCTTTGTATCAATCACAATCTATTCCTATTCAAGCAATCTTTTATTTTAACAATTTCTATTTCATTTGCTTATGTTTGTATATACCTATTTCTGTTATACATATGCACATACATAACACACACACACATATATATGTAATTACATGTATAAATTTATTTTTGTTACCGCCTCATACATATTTTGAGGCTTACGCCTCAAACGCCTCGAGCCTTACGCCTCGCCTCACTGAGACAGAAACGCCTCATTACGCCTCACGCATTTTTCAACCTTGACTGACACACTAGTCAGTGTATGTAATGAACATTATAATGCCAACATCAACTACACAGACAACCAAACTACAATAATATAACTACATTGTCAAGGTTTGATCTCCATCGTAGGAGATACGTGATCAATTGCACGACCTCTTGGATAAATGGAATGTGCCATGTCGTATGTAGCAAACAGACATATCAGCCTGACAACACGCCAGGGCTTACCACCCAAAGTCTTTTCAGCTTGTAGTCATTGCCTCTGACATGTAACATCAGTTGAATCACGGTGCATCTCGTTTTTCTTTGACCCCAACTACATGCAACATGGTGAAACATAAGCATTGTGTAGTACTTCAGATGTGTAAAAGTCATTGTGGAATATCCACACAACGACAAGTTGAAATCTAAGGAACTTCTCCCAACCAGCAAGCACGAGTACGACAAAGTATAATACACCACAATCTCAAGTCATGACCTTGACAGACATTGAACGCCTATTCTATGTCTTACCTCCTTCCTATTCCAACCATGTGTGTATGTGCAACTCATCTGTATAACGCACAAAGACCAACAATCTTGTTTAAAGACCATTTGAGGGTGAAATACTCGAATCATACTAGTGAAGTGGACACCTTGACACTTGGCGCACTTAGGCAACTAATACCATTTAATACATATATTTTAATTAGTTTCATTAACATTTCCTCTTCATATACATACAACCACTAATTATATATGTAGGTATGTACTTTTTTATGGACAAACCCCTCATATGCATATATTTTATGGTATAAAACATAACCAAATTACATTCATAATAATTTCTAGTTTACATTCATGCCAAAAATACAAGAGAATGATTCTAAAAAATGTAGGAAATAGAGAATCAATAAATAATTTGAGATTCCATGACATAGCTCTAGGTTTTTAACGAAGTAGTGACTATCCTTCATAGTTCGTAATGTAGCCCCTGCATCAGAAAATTTAACCAAAGGTGTAGACAAAGACAAACAAGAAGTGTGTGTTGTGAGTATCCATCCCAAATAAAAATCATATTTGGCACATAACTTAGGTAGCAACATTGAATTGAAACATTAGGACGAAAAAAGAACATCAAACCCCATCTATATGCCCCAGGAGCCCACAACAACAACCAATGTCAGAAAATTTGATGAGGCACAAAGCATGGAGCACCCTAGAGGCATCTTGTCACTTAATGTAAGCCTAACAATCTGAATCATAAACCATAGGGTGGTGAGCTGTCATATCACTTCTTACAAATATAATAATTGGGCAAACCAAATAATTTGAGTCAAATGTCATATTTAAATACTTCACTTGTTCTTGTATAAGTTCAACATTTGTAACTCATACTTCCCATGCAAATGCACCTTAACTACTAAATTGATTCAGACTGCAAATAATAACTAATACTCCTATATATCTTAGATTTTTAGTATTGTGGTTATAGCATATAAAGTTAAAGTAAGTATTTGTGTAGAAAGATTGCCCTCCAAATGTTCATGAATTGGTTCCTCAACTTCCATCAAATTCAACCATTTCCATGTCGCAACCCCACTTGTCAAAAGTTCCTCAGATTCCATTTCTAAACCGACAACACCCAGTGAAAGTTTGGCATTTTGATTGATGCCTTCTGGTTGCAGATACAAATTCCCGAGCAGCAGGATGGTTTACACTCTGTAGTAAAAGACATGTATTTGAAATCAATGTCGGTGTCCACTGTTTCTTCAGTGTCTCAACCAAAGTTCATGATCTAGGTTGCAATGGCTCCAGCCTCCACTAAAATATCTATAAAAAAATGCTGGTAATGCTAGTATAACTCAATAGCCAAGTAAGAGTTCAAGTAACCAAACTAACAGCTTCATTCAGTAGCCTAGACCACCTTGCGACATACAAACAACTACCCATAGTGAAACCACACACAGAATCAAAAATAATAATAATAATTAGAAGAGAAAAGGGACAAAAGTATTATGAGTTAGATACTCCATAAAAAGAATGATTACTGTGTTCACAAAAGCCAATGATAAGCAGGAAAAGAAAATTACCACCTTTAGGAGGAATTGGTTATAAGGCAACTTCTGCAAACCCTTAAGAAAGACCTCTTTAGCAGCATCTATGCAGCCAGTTGCCTGCAAACAAACAGCCATACAGAAATAATAATGGCATCAATAATTCAGTAAGACAAATTGATATTTACATGAAAAGAAAAAGAAGAAAGCATGTTTTTGCAGAAACCTAGTTCCTGATCAGATAATCCAATAATTCTTTTTTGTATCAGATGATACTCTAGACAAATCAGTAAAATTAAAAAAAATAAAAGTTACAGACGAAGTGAACATACTAATCTCACAGCACTAGTTGGACTCATATACAACCAGAATAAGTCTTTTGACCTCTTTTATACTGATTTATTTATACAAAACCTCCACATTAATCCTTCATCATCATTAATTCATCATCACCATCTAAGCCTCAATCCCAAATTCCCAACCATGTTGGGGTCGGCTACATGGATCCTTCTTTTCCAATCAGCTCTGTTATGGGTCATATTCTGATCAAGATGTAGAGATTCACAATCTCCTTTTATAAGCTCCTCCCAAATTAATCTTTAATTTAGAAGTTTTTTATCTTGGGCCCAGCACGCTTAAAATAAATGGATATTTCTAGGTCAGGAATTCGTAGATATGACACGTTTCACTAGTGAACCCCTCTTTGAGTAGCAAATAAGATATAAAAAAATATGATGGCCTCACTAGCGAATCCTCTTGAGCGGCAAAAGAGTGTTTCCAGTTTTCTCTAGTGGCTGAGCATGCCTTACCGACCTATGGCACATCGGCATTGTGAATGTTGTTTGTAGAATGGTAAGAGAAGTTTCATGCTTTGATTATAAAGGTGTTACATACACATCTTACACAGGTGTGGTACTAAACACAATTCGCAATTACCCACAGGCATAGAAGTAAAAGTAAGCAGTACTACTCAAAACTCCCTTTCAAGCTGGAGCATGGATATCAATCATGAGTTTCTTGTTATATAGTCCAAGAACTGTCTTGCCTCCAAGAGGCTTAGTGAAGATATTGACAACTTGTTCTTGAGAATTTAGCAAAGTGAGGATCTTCCTGGATAAAACAACATCCCCAAGATAGAGAAATCACTTCGACAGGTTTTATACGCTCGTGGAAGATCAGATTACTGGAAATGAAGGTGGCAGCTTGATTTTCACTGTACATCGGGATGGGGGAGTTGATTTCATGCCCAAATTCATCTTGAAGAGGTTTTACCCATAATAGCTCACAGGTTTAAGTGTGTCATGACCCTATCCTCTAAGCACTAGATCTTGCTACAATTGTTTGCCTTTTGCTATACCATGTAACAGGATTTCCACCAACAAAAGTTCGGTGCCATGAAGTGGAGCTCCTGTCAGAGTGTGATCTAGCATAGTAAGTGTCAGGATGCTCTAGAAGATCGAGGTGACCGTTCTTATTGTAGAATAAACCTTTGCCGCACGGAAAGCGGCTTCCCGATAGCATGTCTTGAGACAATCAATGATATATCAGGTCTAGTAATGGTTAAGTACAATAACTTGCCTATAAGCCTTTTATACTGAGTTTTCTTCTCCAAATAGAATGAGGAAGCGCTCCATAGATAATGCATTTGGTCCGTTTGAGATATAGCTGGGTGACAACCAATCATGCATTTTTCTGAGTATGTCTACGATGTATTTCCTCCATGATAGAGATAGACCGTTTTACTATATACAATTTGTATCCCAAGAAAATAGCAGAGTTTTCCAAGATCCTTGGTAGCCAAACGCTGCAGAGGGTAACATTTAGTGTCAAGACTACTAGATGTGTCACTTTCAAAGATGATTGCATCATCCAATTAGACTATAAGAATAAGGAAATCAAGAAAATTAAAAGTAAAGAAAGGTATTCTTTGAGTATATGCAACCCCTACCTGCCATATCTGTGGTATGCACAACAATTTATGATCTTGTCAAGATAGAATATGTTTGAGATAATCAATCTATGATCACCCTGTTTGTTTTTAGATGAACCCACTCTACTCAAGATTTGAAACCTAACTCGATACTTATGATAAAAAATTAAAATCTTTAGATACATAAGTTGATCATCCAAATTATGAACTCGAGTTGATCTATACAATCAAATATGCAACTGGACAAAAAAATATGTAACTGGACATACCACAACATAAAGAAGATGATGCTGAAATAATGACATGGAATAAGAGGTTCCGAAGTTTTGAGGATATATGGATGTTGGGGACAATATTTCTTTTTCAAGGAGGGGAGGATGTAATGAAGTGAGTTTTTTTACCACCTTGGCTTATATTATTGTTTTACCCTAGTAGCACGGACACTTCTATACAGCCCCCGTGTTCGTGTCGGACACGTTTTGGACACGGACGCTTCCCGGACACAGCCCAAAACGTTTTGGACACAGCCAAGACGTGTCCCATCCATTTCTTGTCTTTTTTTGCAGCCCGGACATGGCTGGACACTGCCCGGACACTCCCTGAACACATCAGCCTAACAATTTCTGCTGCTACAACCTATTTCAGTGTATAAAATCTGAATATGCAGTTACTCCCTGAGCACATCAGCCTAGCAGTTGCTACATCTGAAACCTATATCTTTCACTATGTAAATTGTGGACATGCAACTACTTTTTAATTATGTCTTGTCATTGAGAATTTGCATCACAAAGCTAAGATATAATCACAAAACTGCAAACAAAATGTCTGAGAAAGAATCCACATGTAAAACTCCAAGATGAACTAAGTATCATAAATCACATTGCGTCTACTATATTGACTAAATGAGAAACAGGTGCTCATGCATTCAGTCTGAAAATCTACTATGTTAACAATAAAAACTGCAACAATGTGTTGATGTGTGCTTGATAGTGTACTTTATACTACACAACAGCACACATTCTTATCCATATACAATATAAATACATATGTAAATATTTTTCAGATATCTTTCTAAGTAATTCCAATACACACATACATTATACACATATATGTATATACTTTTATAAAAAAAAATTCCTTCCATCCAATGTCGTGTCCGTGTCCTATATTTTAGGAAATTTCCGTGTCCCGTGTTCGTACCCGTGTCAGTGTCCGTGTCTAAAACGTGTTTGTGCTTCCTTGGTTTTACCCTTGTTATATCTTGATCTTGATCTCACTTCATCTTTCCATATATCATGATCATATTTTGTACCTTAATTGGAAATCTAGGGTTTTAATTCAATTAATTACACTTTACTAAGTGAAACCCTAGCTATGATTTAAGTCTCTGCTTTGTTTGATTAATTAATGATCGAGCAATATCTTTTGGACCTCAAATTGTTCATGTAAGATCTAATCCCTACAATCTAACTTCAGTCCAAATTTCACAAACATCGCACCTTCTTACAATGCACTGTAAATTTCCACAGAAATTTCATGGAAAATCCATTTCGCCCCCCTTTTTCCTTCTTTTCCCGATCCCACCTTCCTAGACTGGTCGGTCCCTTTAAACTAGCGCTTCCTCACAACATGGACATGCGCCTAGGACAAGGCATGGCTCCGACCCAATGACCATTGGGGATCAAGGTCAAACGGCGCCAAGATCGACTCTTAGCTCCTGACCCTTTTGGGAAACCAGAGTTTTACAAATTATTTATCTATTTTAAAAGCATAGAATCATAGTTATCCAGGCTCCCGCCTAGGCTCGCCTAGGTCACCTAGGCTCTAGGTGGTCCGCCTTAAACTGGGCGCCTAGGCTTTTAGATATCTAAAGTGGATGCCTAAGGCCGTTTAGGTCCAAATTAAGACACTTGAAGACAAAATTAGCATAGATTATGCCAGAATTTTGTCAAATTAGATCATGTTTAGTTATTTTGGGGAAGAAACAGATCTAATATAGGCCAAATCAGATCTAATTTGGGCAGATTAGGTCTGATTCGGGGGAAATAGGTCTGATTTGGGAAAAATGTCCTATTTGGGGGAATTAGATCTGATTTTGCTAAATTAGGGCTCGTTTAGGTCAATGTAGGACAAGCTAGTGGAAGTTATGTCTAATTAGGTCATGTTATGCCAAAATCAGTCTGGCTTTGGCTTTTTTTTACCAGAAGTCGGAAGGTCATTTATTCATCCGCCCTTCCCTTGCAGGAAAAAAGATTTACAAAGACAAAGATCAGTTATAGATCATTACAAATGTGAATCCTACGCTTAACTCCCATCCCCATAGCATCCATCTGCAACAACTCTCCAAAGAAGCCTGGAGGCTCGTCCCAGTAGGTAAAAGTAGCAGGTCCTTTCCACTCCAATCCATAATGTGCCAAGCAGTCAGCCACCTTGTTACATTCCCAGTAAATGTGGAAAGTTTGGACATTCCAATCCTGTCTGATAAGACGCTGAATACACACCACAAGAGAGTTATTATCATTTAGAAATTTCTTCTCCCTTAATAGCATCAATGGCTTGCTTAGAATCAGATTCCAAGATGACATTTTTGTAATTACTATCCCATGCTAGCTGAAGATCTTGCAGGATCCCAAAGCTCCGCCTTAATGACTGAACAACTACCAATATCATAGGAAAAACCATGCAGCCATTTCCCTCTGTAATCTCTAATAACTCCTCCAGCAAATGTATAACCGTCAACACCACACTTGGCCCCATCAGTATTTACCTTGACCCAATTATCAGGAGGTGGTTGCCATTTAACATCTTGAATAATTTCTTTATGAGAGCGGTAGTCGAACAGGGACTGATTTCTAGGAACCAAAATCTCCTTGGTTCTGCTTGTGATCCACCTCAAGGCTGTAACCCTTGTGGTATATTCTTTGTTGAAAACCCATTGGTTCCTGCTATTCCATATCACCCAAACAGCAGCAACCCCAAACGTGGTAGCCCAATCATTGTGCTTACAATTCAGATTGGTCCAGATCCATTCCTGCAAAATTAGCCGCAAAGAAATTGTTAACCTCCTTATCGGCTTTGAGGGCCAACCAAATTTCCTTGGGTGGACAACAATTCCTCAATACATGAATACTAGTTTCAGTCTGGTTCTCGCATCTATCACAAGAATCTTCCTCACAAAGTCTTCTCCTTTTCCTCTCATGGTTAGTAAGAATCTTGTCATGCATAGTAACCCATAAGAATGCATTGATTCTTTCCGGCCCCTCCCAGTGCCATATCTTCCAGCATGAGTTTCTACCCTCTCTCCTATCTACAGGATTGAGAACTTGATGGTAGGCTGAAGCTGTAGTAAACTTTCCTGATTCGGACTTGGCCTAACACAACTCATCATTATCTAGGTCTGGTCTTGGTGGGAAATAGCTAGCAATCTTCAGAATTTCAGCGTTAGGAAGCTTACCATAAAATTTCTCCCAGTCCCATTCATAATTTACAGTAGTGAAATTACTGACAGGAAGAGATAACTCTACTTCACTAAGATCAGCAATACTACTCTCAAGCAGGGTTTTTCCTTCCTCAACCCATGGGTCAAACCAAAACGCTGTGTTTTTACTGTTAGATAATATACTTCTATTATGTTTTTCCTTTATTTGAATACTGACCCAGTGTCGATACTATCAACATGTCTGTCGATACCTGACCTAGTGTCGATACTATCGACAGTAGTCCAGTGACGGGATTGTTCTGTCTATAATAGAAGGGTGCACTCATAGTGCAACCCTAAGCTCTCTTTTTTCCTCATCTAGTTTCACATGGTATCAGAGTAGGCATAATAGCCGCCTTCTCTTCCCCTCCATCCCTCCATCTCTAACCCTCCCCCCCCCCCCGCCGGCCGATTGCCCGCCGAGCCGCGGCAGGCTGCTGCTGCAGCCATGCTCCTCTCCGGGCAACGGTGATGTATCTTTGGTTGATCGTGGCCAGATCCGTTTGATATCTTCTTTCGTCCACGTACTGGCCGGTTGATTGTCTTCGGCGGATCGTTGATTTGCTTCTGTCTGGGGAGTTGACGGGCTTCCGTACTTCTCCCTTTCTACCTACCCGTGTCGGCTCTTGAGCCGCTGAGTTCTTTGCTGCGTGTAGGCGTAGCTCTTATATAGGCTGGTCCTTCTGTGGATCTCTGCTCTGTCTGCTACCGTTTAGTTGGCGGATCTAGACGGTCTCCTGCTGCTGTTGTTTTCTACTTCTTGTTTGGACCTAACTCTCTACTGCTCTGATGGCTTCTTCACATGAGGACTACCGTCGTCAAGTAACCACCATGAAACTCGACGGGTGCAACTATCAACACTGGGTGTGCTCCATGGAGATTTTTGCAAAATCCCAGGGAAAGCACTCCCATTTGACCGAGAATCCGCCACCTGCCCCGCCTGCCACTGCCGAGTACAAAGATAAAAAGATCTATGATGACTGGGTCAAGCATGACTCTACTGTGATGACCTGGATTCTGAACAGCAGCGAGACTCGCATCAGTGTTACTCTCCTGCGCCTTCCAACGGCGAAAGAGATGTGGGACCAGCTTGCGAGCACCTACTCTCACAACAAGAATTCGAAGAAGGTGTTTGATCTAAACAAACAGCTCGCTCGCCTACAGTTTACTGGATCAGACATTGCAGACTATTTCTCCACATTTAAAGGCGTTTGGGCTGAACTTGAGACATTACATCCTTTGTCCACGGACTTGGACACCATGCAGCGCCAGAGACAGGAACTTCAGGTGGTCCAGTTCCTTTGTGGTCTCCCTGACTCCTATGCTGGAGTGGTTGACCAGATCTTTGCCGGCGACCCATTGCCCATGTTGGAGAGTGCATTTCAGCGCCTTCAACGCCTGTCGACCTCTTCTACTGACCTGTCTACTGATACAGCTGACCCCACTGCTCTTGCTGCCATGGGTGGCAAGGGTCGTGGTCGTGGTCGCGGCCGCCGTCCTACTGCTCCTGATCGGGGTCGAGGATCTTCTGGTCGCGGTACTTTTGGCTGTGGCTCGTCTACTGATTCATCTGTTGGAGCCGCTCCTCAGTAGTACTGTGATTTCTATGGTCGTAACCACTGTTCGAGAAATCGGTCTGCACGACCGCATATACTCCCGCATATACCTATTCAGTCACCCTAACGCACCGCATATTACTAATCGGTCCACTAAGCGGTCATGGGCCGCATATACTCCTGCTTGGCCGATTAAGCGACCGATTAAACTTTGCTTTTTGAAAAGCCCACAACTAATGTTCATGCATTTCGTACATACATGCATATATATACACACATTTCATTATATATATATAAATTGAGATATATAGTCATTGAATTATATGTATACATTATAATACATATAAAAATTTTCCACACACATTTGTACATTTATTCGAATACCTTTTGATATATTAACATGTATAGATACATATACAATATACCTAAATATACAATCACATATCTGTGCATGCATATATATACATTTTGATTTATTCACATTTATACACACTATACATATATTTGTACATTGATTTACCTACATTTTAGTATTTGTACATATATTACAAACACATTCTATATATAAACATATATACATATATGAGCATATCATACATCATACATGCATATTAATATGTTTATAAGTAAATAGATGTACGTGCCTACTCTATATATTTTAATTTATGATCTTGCTATATTATTTTGTATATAATTAGTTTATTGAAATAAAAAAATCCAAAACCGCATATACTCCCGTATATACTCCCGCATACCGCATATACTCTATGCAGTACCCTTTCCGCCCGTACACCGCATACCGCTTTCCTGAACCATGGCCGTAACAATCATACTGAAGACAAATGTTGGAAGAAACACGGTACTCCTGCATGGGCCAACACTGCTACGGAGGGTACTACTCTGTCTGCTCCTACTGCCACTTCAATTGAAGCCACTACTGACTTTATTCGCTCCGAGGTGGAGCGGTTGTTACAGGAGCGAACTGCTTCATCTTCATCGGCTGGGACTTCTGGTGCTCACGCAGCCACATACTCTAGTTGTGACTCTGCCTTTCTGAGTGCCTCTTCTTCTACTGGTAATACAAAATGGGTGATCGACTCTGGCGCCTCGTCTCATATTTTTGGCAACCGTTTTCTTTTTTCTAATCTTCTTAAACCCCGCTCTAAGTCTACTGTGATGCTTGTTGATGGGTCCAAGATTGTGGTCTTTGGCATTGGGGGTCTTTTCCCGCATCCTTCTAGTACTGTTGTGTTTTATTTAGTACATGCTGATGTGTGGGGACCATGTCACACTCCTAGTTTATCTGGCTATAAATATTTTATTCTGTTTATTAATGACTATTCTCGGGATACATGGTTATTTCTATTAAGAAACCGATCTGAAGTAGTGCCTACTATTAAATTCTTCTTTGCTGAGATTAAAACACAGTACTCGATGCCTATTAAAATTTTCAGAACTGGTAATGCATTAGAATTTGTTCAAAGCTCTGTTGAGGTGTTTTGTAAATCTGTGGGGACGATTCATCAAACCTCTTGTGTGTATACCCCCCAACAGAATGGTGTGGCTGAAAGGAAAAGTAGGCATCTTCTAGAGGTTGCCAGGACTATTTTGCTTCATTCTAGTGTTCCCAAACATTTCTGGCCGGAAGCTATTCTTACTGCATGTTTCTTAATAAACTGCATGCCGTCTTCTGTCATTGGTTGCTTGGTCTTAATCAAAATAAACTGTCCCCTAGAGCTGCGAAATGTGTTTTTCTGGGGTACTCACGGACTCAGAAGGGATATCATTGTTATCATCCGGAGACAAGAAAATGGTTTCTGAGTAGTGATGTGGTGTTTTTTGAAGATACTCCATACTATACCTCTAAGGGGACACATCTGAGCTCGGATTTGATTTCTGCACCTCTGCTTGTGACTTGTGAATCTGATAACAATACTGAACAGCCTGAGACAAATATTACTCCTTTATGTGTATATCAACGCAGAAATCGTGTTGCACAACCTACCCCTGCTGAAGACCCCCACACACACCAATATTCTCCTTCTGAAGGTCATGCGCCCACAGAGGTATTTTCTGATCTAGATTTACCTATTGCTCTCCAAAAAGGCACTAGATCGTGTACATCTCATAATATAGCTAATCATGTTTCTACTGACCATCTGAGTATTCATGTTAGCAATTTTGTTATTGCTTTATCTACCATTTTTGTACCCAAAAATGTTGGGGATGCTCTACAAAGTCAGGCATGGACTCAAGCCATGACAGAGGAGATGGTCGCTCTCACTGACAGGGGTACCTGGGATCTTGTTGATCCTCCTTCTGCCTGTAAACCAGTTGGCTGTCGCTGGGTTTACACTGTTAAATATCATCCAGATGGAACTGTAGAACGCCTGAAAGCTTGTCTTGTGGCGAAAGGTTACACTCAGACTTATGGCTTTGATTATTTTGAAACCTTCTCTCCTATTGCTCGGCTGAATTCCGTGCGAATTCTTCTGTCCGTGGTTGTTAATCTGGACTGGCCTCTCACTCAACTTGATGTCAAGAATGCATTTCTGTATGATGATCTTCAGGAGGAAGTATATATGGAGCAACCACCTGGGTTTGTTGCTCAGGGGGAGTCACATAAAGTCTGTCGCCTCAAGAAATCTATCTATGGACTGAAGCAAAGCCCTCGTGTCTGGTTTGATAAACTGAGCACCACTTTGTCTACTTGTGGGTTTCTCAGATCTCATGTTGATCATTCTGTGTTTGTTAAGAAGACATATGCTGGTATTGTTGTTCTTATTATATATGTTGATGACATTATTCTGCCCGGCAGTGATTTTTCTGAAATTAATGCAACCAAAGCTTATCTCTGTAAACATTTTGTTACTAAAGATCTGGGAAAACTGCGGTATTTTCTGGGAATTGAGGTTTCAAGGACCTCTAATGCTCTTGTTCTGTCACAGCGGAAGTATGTCCTTGATCTTCTACAGGAGACAGGTTTGCTTGGAGCTCGACCTGCTGACACACCGCTTGACCCCAATGTGAATTGGGATGATGCTGATTCACCTTTGTACCCAGACAGTAAAAGATATAGACGTCTGGTTGGGAAGCTAATTTATCTCACTGTTACTAGAGCTGACATTTCTATGGCAGTTGGTCTAGTTAGTCGCTATCTTGATAAGCCTAAACAACGTCATTGGGAAGCTTTATGTCATATTCTAAGATATTTGAAGAATTCTCCTGGTAAAGGCTTACACTATAAAAAGTGTGGTCACTGTTCTCTTGAGGGCTACTCTGATTCTGACTATGCTAGTAGCAAGACAGATAGGAAGTCAACTTCTGGCTATTGCACCTATGTTGGAGGAAATTTAGTCACCTGGAGGAGCAAAAAGCAAAATGTAGTGGCTAGATCCAGTGTTGAGGCTGAGTATCGTGCTATGGCTCATACTGCTTGTGAACTTAAGTGGGTGCAATCTGTTCTGAAGGAATTTCATGTGTCTTTTTCTGATCCTGTTCCTATGCATTGTGATAACAAGGCAGCTATCTTTATTGCTAGTAATCCTATTTTTCATGAGCAGACTAAACATATTGAAGTTGATTGTCACTTTATCCGTTAGGCCATCATGTCTGGACGCATCTGTACTCCCTTTACTCGATCTGAAGACCAAGTTGCTGACATCTTCACCAAGTTGCTGGCTAAGAAGCACTTCTGCGTTCTTGTGGACAAGTTGGGCATGATTGACATCTATGCTCCAACTTGAGGGGGAGTGTTAGATAATATACTTCTGTTATGTTTTTCCTTTATTTGAATACTGACCCAGTGTCGATACTATCGACATGTCTGTCGATACTATCGACAATGGTGCAGGTACAGCATTGTAATTGTCTCGATACCTGACCTAGTGTTGATACTATCGACATACTGTCGATAGTATCGACGCTGGTCCAGTGACGGGATTGTTCTGTCTATAATAGAAGGGTGCACTCATAGTGCAACCCTAAGCTCTCTTTTTTCCTCATCTAGTTTCACATTTACCATTTCCTATAGTCCACTTGCTTCCTTCATTAATGTATTTCCTGCAAGAGCACAGAGCCCTTCACAATGGAGATCCCTTTGTTTTCCTGTAATGGATCCATTTCATATCCTTATTAAGGTATTTGCTTTTAACAACTTTGATCCAGAGCTTCTCATCATTAGCAAGGAGAGACCAACCCATTTTCATGATCAGAGCCAGATTCATATCTTTAGTTGGCCTAAGGCCAAGACCCCCTTGTCTATGGGTAAGCAAAGAGTTTTCCACTTAATTAAGTGGATCCCCTTCTTCTCCCCTTTCTTTCCCCAAATGAAATTCCTAACCAGCTTATTAATTTTATCACAAGTATCCATAGGCAATTTAGTAGTCTGCATTGCATAGATAGGAATAGTATTTAGGGTACTCTTAGCCAATGTAATTCTACCGGCAAGCGAAAGATATTTAGCCTTCCAGGAGCTCAATTTCGCTTGCCACTTATCAAGAATGTAGGCATAAGTTCCCTTGGACACCCTATTGTGCAAAAGAGGGATCCCTAGGTGCTTTCCTAAATCATTGGTACAATGGATATTGGCTTTCCTGGATATTATCTCTTTAAGGCTGCAACTGACATTTGCAAGAGAAGAAAATTTTAGATCCATGGCATGATATGGTCTGACCAGAACAATCTGAAAACACCTTCATACACTCCAAAATATTATCAATTTGCTCAGGAGAAGCTTCAGGAAACAAGATCATGTCATTTGTAAAGAAAAGATGTGATATAGGAGGGCCTCCCTGTGAGAGTGATAGTATAGAGAAAGTGGGAATTGCTAATTGAATGAATAAACCAGTGTATAATACAGTCTCTTATATAACAGAAGGGAATAGAGACTCAAGCAGAGATGAGCAATATGGGTCTAAACTACTGAAGTAAAAACATAAGTGAGCCACATGCTAAGCACGTGACACTCAACAAAACACAACATAACACAACATATCTCTATACTCCCCCTCAAGCTTGAGCGTAGATGTCAAACATGTCCAGCTTGTCTACTAGAGTCTGAAAACGAGCTTTAGGAAGTATCTTGGTGAAGATGTCCGCAACTTGCTTTTTAGTGTTGAGATATGGAGTGCAAATCCGGCCAGAAAGGACTGTTTCTCGAACAAAGTGACAATCGACCTCAATATGTTTCGTCCGCTCATGAAAGATGGGGTTGCTCGCAATAAAAATTGGAGGCCTTGTTGTCACAAAACATCGATATAGGGCTGGAATAGGATATATCGAACTCCTGAAGGAGACTCTGGACCCACAAAAGTTCGCATGTAGTATGAGCCATAGTCTCGTTATTCTGCCTCTGCACTACATCTGGCGACAACAGTCTGCTTTTTGCTTCGCCAGGTAACAAGATTTCCACCCACAAATGTACAATATCCCGATCTTGACTTACAGTCGGACCGACTTCCTGCATAGTCAGAGTCCGAGAAACCAGATAGATTGCAGTGGCCATGCTTCTTATACAACAAGCTTTTTCATGGAGAGCTTTTAAGATACCGCAGAATGTGACATATAACATCCCAACGGCACTGTCGGGGTTTATCAAGATACTTGTTGATGAATCTGACGACAGTAGTGAGGTCAGCTCTTGTGACTGTCAGATAGATAAGCTTGCCTACCAGCCTTCTGAACTGGTAATGATCAACATATGGAGGAGAATTTTCATCGTCCTAATCCATATTTGGGTCTAGGGTAGTATTGGCTGGTTTGCAGCCCAACATACCAATTTCCTGCAAGAGATCAAGTACATATTTTCTTTGAGAGAGACACAGCCTTGCAGATGATCTAGAAACCTCAATGCCTAAGATATACCTCAGCTTTTCGAGATCTTTAGTGAAAAATATTTTTCTAAGTAGGTTTTAGTTGCATGTGTACCCACGGTATCACTGCCAGATAAAATAATATCGTCAATATAAACAATAAGAATGACAAGTCCAGCCACTATTTTGTGGATAAAGACTGAATGATCAGAGTGAGAGCGACGGAAGCCAAAAGTGACTAAGATCTGACTGAACTTGTTGAACCAAGCACGTGGGCTCTGTTTGAGACCGTAGATGGCCTTTTTCAGTTTATAGACTTTAAAGGCAGACTCCCCCTGAGCAACAAAACCGGGTAATTGCTCCATGTATACTTCCTCCTGTAGATCTCCATAGAGACATGCATTTTTAACATCTAACTGAAAGAGAGACCAGTCTTTATTAACAACAACGAAAATCAAAATTCGAACAGAATTTAATCGTGCAACAGGAGAGAAAGTCTCAAAATAGTCAACACCATATGTCTGCGTGTAGCCTTTTGCAACAAGTCGAGCTTTTAGGCGTTCAATAGTACCATCATGTTGATACTAAATGGTAAAGACCCAGCGGCAGGCAACGGTAGGGCATGAAGAAGGGTGATCCACAAGTTCTCATGTCTTGCGATCACAGAGCGCCTGCATTTCTTGATCCATTGCCTGTTTTCATGCAGGAATAACTAGAGCCTCTGTAGCAGTCTTTGGAATAGTGACAACAGAAATCGCAGAAGTAACGCATGCAAAACTATTATGCAGATTGGCAGAAGTGCAGTAATGACTGATAGGATGTTTAGTACAGGAACGAATGCCTATGCATAGGTTGATAGGAAGGTGCAAGTCAGAAGTTACCTCAGTGTTTATTTGATCATTTTTAGACAGAGGAATTGGTTGGGGAGGGGCCATGGAAGGAGCGCTTGTCTTCGGCCGGAGTTTGTACACTTGCAACGGACAATCTTCACGCTGGTTAGAAGAAGGCAAGTCCTCAACAATATCTGGTAGAGGCGTGGGTGCCAACATATCACTGGATAGTGTTGCTCCATCATCAGAAAAATAAGGCATTTGCTCAAAAAAGATCACATCCGCACTGACAAACAATTGTTTGAGTATCGGATCAAAGTAGCAGTAACCTTTTTGGGTTCTAGAATAACCCAAAAAGATGCATTTAGTGGAGCGAGGATTAGGTTTCGTCATTCCTGGGCGTAAATTTTTAACAAAGCAAGTACACCCAAAAATGCGAGGAGCAACAGAGAACAGAGGTGCATCGAGAAACAAAATGGAGTAAGGTATACGATTCTGTAAAATAGAAGATGGCATACGGTTTATATAATAGCATGTCGTAGAAACTACCTAAAGCCAAAAACGGTAAGGGACTTTATTATGAATAAGAAAAGTGCGAGCAACCTCTAATAAGTGGCGATTTTTCCGTTCAGCAACACCATTGTTCAACAACACCATTTTGTTGTGGAGTATAAGGACAAGTGGTTGGATGGATAATGCCACGATCAGAAAAAAACTATGTGACAGACTTCTGCATTAATTCTAGAGCATTATCGTTACAGAAAATTTTAATGGATTTATTGAACTGGGTCTGTATTTCAGAAAAGAAAATACGGATATTGTCCAAAACAGTGCCACGATCTTTGAGCAAAAACAGCCAAGTAGTACGGGAATAATCATCAATAAAAATCAGAAAATATTTAACATCAAATTGACTCGGAACAGAGCATGGGCCCCAGATGTCCGCATGAACAATATAAAAAATTGCCTTAGAACCAAGTTCCTTTTTAGCAGGAAAAACATACTGCGTTTGTTTTCCCAAAACACAAGATGCACAAGAAAAATTGTTTTCAAATAATGCAAGAAATAAATGCTTCAATTTTGTAGCAAACGCATGACCCAGCCGGAAGTGCCACTGAAGTCCTGTGACAGATGTAGACAGAAGAGCAGAAGATGCAGGCAGTCCATCCAAATAGTATAGTCCATTTGGTCCTTCATGGCCCGAACCAATCCTCGTCTTCGAGCGGAGATCCTTCAAAACACAACCAGAGGGATCAAATTTAATGGAGCACTGAAGTTGTTTTACAGTTTTACTGACAGATAATAAATTAAATGGAAATTGTGGTATGTATAAAACAGATTGGAGATTCAACTTGCGAGATAGAGGAACGGTGTCAATGCCATGGACAGGAGTCTTAAAGCCATTTGCAACAGTGACAGATTAAATATTAGAGGTTTTAGTCAGAGCACAAAATAATTGGATGTCGCCAGCCATATGGACAGACGCACCAGAATCAATGCACCATTTATTGTTACCAATAGGAGAGGCAAGCATGGCGGAGGAACCAGCAGCAGATGTCGAAGGTAGCTGAGTCATGCGCTCTTGGAAAAACTTCTCGAACTCTGAGCGAAGCCATGCAGTAGTCGGCGGAGCAGCCGGTTGGTCGGATGCAACATCAGTGGCAATTTCTGTAGAGGCTTGGTTAGCCCAAGATGGCTTGTCGTGCTTGATCCAGCACCTATCTTCATTATGATTATCACGGCCACACCAGTTGTAGAAGCGGGGACCAGTAGCTTAACCTCATCCAGGAGCAGTAGAGGAGCCTTGTCCACCAGTGGGAGGTAGACGTCTGCCACGATCGCGGCCTCGATCGCGGCAACGTCCAGAGTCAGCAGTTCAAGCAACTAGAGCAGGATGTTCAATAACAAGATTGGAGGTCACGGACGGTAGTCTTTAAACTCGCTTGAGGACGTCTCGAAGAGTAGGCAGAGGGTCACTCGACAGAATCTGATCGACCACGCTGGAGAAGCAGGAAGTGCAGCCAGAAATTGAACCAGTAGTTCATTGCGCTGCTTTTGGGCTTCTTTAATGTCAGCTGTCAAAGGATGGTAGATTTCATACTCATTCCAGAGAGCAGAGCACTAGTTGTAGAAGTCCTCGATGGAAGCATCAGAAGAAAACTCCTTGGTCAGTTTTTGAAAATTTCAAAAACACATTTAGGATTTTGCTGATGGGAGTAGACATGGGAAAGCTAGTCCCACATCGCCTTAGCATCATGAACGCATAACAAGGACTGACTGATCCGTGGCTCGGTGCTATTAAGAAGCCAAGACATAACGCCAAAGTCGTCTTTAGACCATCGCGCATAAGTTTGCTTGCTTTTTTCATCGGCAGTAGCAGCAGGGGCAGCAGGAGGATCAGTAGTAAGATGTGAGTACCAGCCTTGGGCCTTGACATAGAGGACGAAGGACGCCGACCACATATGGTAATTAGAGCCATCGAGCTTGACGGTGGTAACACAGAGAGCGAGGAGGCTCAACCGAGGCCATGATGAGCAGAGGTAGGGTAGTAGTGAAGAGGCGGCGCAGCAGCAACAGGCAGTGGATAAAAAACCCGCTATGGGGCAGTAGCAGCAGCAGGGATCTGACACATCAATTCAGAAGAGATCTGTGTTGGGCAGATAGACTGATAAAGGAACCTACACCGTCATGAGGAAGATCAATATCCCATCATGAGGCGCAGGCTGAAAAGCAACCAGAGAGATAGGAGACTCTCAACGTGGGATGGCTATGGCTGTCCGAAAGGTTGCACGTATGAAAAAAGGGCAGGAGGAAGTACGAGACGAGAGCAGCAGAGCGGTGGTGGAGGGAGGAGGAAGGATGGGGGCGGGTGGAGGGAGGAGGGGCGGCGGCGGGTGGAGGGAAGAGGAGAGGCAGCGGCTGGTAGTGGAAGGAGGGGGCGGCGTCGGGTGGATGGAGGAGCGGTGGCGGGGTGAGAGGGTGGAGGGGCGGCGGCTGGTGGAAGGAGGGGGGTGACGGCGGGTGGAGAAGGTTAGAGGCGGCGGCGGCAGGTGGAGGGGCTTCCAGCGGCGAGCGGGGGGGTTGAAGGCTTAGGGCATAGGGGTAGGGTGGGAAAAAAACTCGGGGAACCGGACCTACTCTTGATACCATATAGAAAAATTGGGAATTGCTTATTGAATGAATAAACTAGTGTACAATACAGTCTCTTATATAACAAAAGGGAATAGAGACTAAAGCATAGATGAACAATATGGGACTAAACTACTGAAGTAAAAACATAAGTGAGGCACATGCTATGCACATGACACTCAACAAAATACAACATAACACAACATATCTCTATAGATAGGTTTCCACTTACCATTCTCCACCCAATTATTAATAAGATGTGTCAACTTCTCCATACACAACAAAAATATATGGAGACAAGGGGTCACCCTGCCTTACTCCTCTAGTAGGCTGGAAGGGACAATAGATTCCTCATTCCAAAGTAAGTGAAAAGAGCCTTTCTTCAAGGTAGAATCAATCAGCTTAATAATATTATCAGGAAGATCAATGTCACTTAAGGTGTCAATAATAAACTCCCAATTAAGCTTGTCATAAGCTTTCTCCAAGTCGATCTTAATGGCCATGAGTTTTCGTCCTTTTTACCTCTTGTGCATTGTATCCATGACTTCCTGTGCAACAATGATGTTATCTGATATGCCACAACCCTTAATAAAAGCAGATTGGGTCTCAGACACAAGTCGAGGAAGATAGATAAAGAGCCTATTAGAAATGATTTTGGTAATGAGCTTGTAGATGACATTACAAAGACTGATCGGGCGGAGCTAGTTACAAAACTCGATATTCTTCACCTTTGGGTTCAGAGAATGAGTGGAGAGGCCATTTGATCTTCAATAGAAGCGTTCTCAAAAAATACTTCTAATATAATTCACAATGGAAGTACCTAGAATATTCCAATTGTCTTGGAACAAGCATGCCAGAAAACCATCAGGACATGGAGCTATAAGCTTTCCCATCTCAAAGAGAGCATTCTTGACTTCCAAGCTAGAAGGAATACCACTCAAACTGGTGCGTTCTTCATCTTGCAGTTTACGGAATTTTCTTCTGATGGGACAAGTAGAGAAACTTGGGCCACAAAAAATCTTTTCAAAATGATTGACAATAAGTCTTTTCACTTCACTTGGGTCTCCTTGCCACACGTCATGTTCATTGATTAGCATTTTGATCTTCTCCCTTCTTTTAATAGAGGATATGGCATGGAAATAGGAAGTATTCCGATCACCAAGAGCAATCCATTCACATTTGGCCTTTTGTGCCAAAAAAATCTCCTCCTGCGATAAGATATCTTCTAACTCATTCTGAAGATTAAATTCAAGTTGTTCTTGGAAGGGACTGTACTTCTCCTGGGATTTTTTAATTCTACTGATTCTCTTTATCAGATTGTTCTTCTTTTGAACAATGCTTCCAAAGGAGTTTTTCCTCCAATCTTTAAGATTCAGCTTTAAGTCTTCAAGTGCCTGGGGGAGGACTTTGTCATTATTCCAACTGTTGGCCAAGAAGGTGGGGAAACTCTCATGTTGAAGCCAAGCAGCTTGAAAAAGAAAATGAGGGCTACTCTTCCTAGTCTCCTTAGAAACACATAGGAGGGGATTATGATCTGATTTCATTCTATGTAGATGTTTGATTGAACTTTCAGGATGACATATGTTCCAAGCATTATTGCATAACCCTCTGTCCATACGGGCCCAAGAATTGCCCTTATTCCATGTATATTCAGAACCTTCATGAAAAAGTTCTAGGAGCTAGTTAGCATCTATCACATCCTGGAATCTTTTAGAATCAGCTCTACTGAAGGTTTTACAACCTTTCCTTTCCGTCTCTGACAGAATAGTGTTAAAATCTCCCATAAGGATCCAGGGTTCAGAGATATTGTTTCCCAATTGCTTTAATCTTTGCCAAAGAAAGCATCTAACCACAGGGTTCGGGCTGCCATAAATAAGAGTTAAGCGCCAAGAACCCCAGCTGCAATTAACTTTGAAATGTATGAATTGGCGATGTTCACTGATGATCTCAACAGATCCCAAATAGTTGTACCATAGGAGCCAAATTCCACCGGATTTCCCGATCGCCTCAACTCTATGAGAGTTGGTAGACCTCATACTCTTAACAATCATAGCGGTTTTAGTCCCACTGATTTGGGGTTCAAAGATACCCAAAATCGAAGGTTTTTGTTTCAAGCATACTTCTTTCAAGAGTTGTCTCTTCCTGCGACTACCAATCCCCCTGCAGTTCCAAACTAAGCATGTTGTATCCATTAACAAAATAGAAAAAAGTTCTTACCTAGAATCTCCAAAGACTTACATAGTTCCCTCCTCCAGAAGAGTGCTAGGAATATCCTCCTCAGCAACTCTCTTCCTTCGATTATCATCTTCTTTTTCAATGAAGTTATCATGTCTTCTCTTTAGACTAAGGTTGAGATTCATATCCATAGGGTCACTCGCAGAGAAGGAGAAGTTAGAGGGCTCCTCTGTACATGCCTCCCAAGGAGTCTTGTTAGAACTTGCTCTTCGATCTAAGGAACCCTCCCAAAGACTACTATGATGCACTATGAGTTGGTCTCCTTCTAGCACTGACGCAGTGTGTGAGGTATCATCTTGGGAATTCTGAACTGTTTTATTTGATTTAGGTAAGCTGTCAGGATGGCTTGCTTTTTGAGTCTCCTGATGAGTATCACTCAATTGGTAGTTCCTGTTGGAAACATCTTTAAGTGGCTTCCTTGCTCCCCTTCCACATTATGTCTTCCTTGTGGCTTCTGGTTATTTTCTCCTTGATCATTTTGTTTGTTAACTTCACTGTCAACCGTATCTGATTCTGTAACAGACTGAATTTCAGGGTCTTTCTTGCAATTTACCCATTTTCAAGCTTTTATTTGCTTTCAAGTCCTTTTGGACTATTTTCCTAAATTTCCCCATCTTTTGCATCCTTTTTGGACTCAATGTGGAATTTGAGCTATACTTGAGGATGTAAATCATATTTACCCACATTCATGCCAATGAATGGGGTTTTGCACAAAAATAACCATTAATGTGATACTTGGGGACAAATAATGCAATATGATCATTAATGAGAGATAATTAGTGGATAATATTAATTTGGAGCTATTATATCTTTTTAGATAAGATATGAGTAATAAAGTGTATTTGAGTTAATTATGAGAATAATTAACCCCTTTACTTCCTCTCTCCTCCAAATGGACCATAATACATTAATGAGAGGATAATATGGTGGGATATGAATCTTAATATTAATATGTGATGTCTATCTCGAATTTCATCCTAATATTGCATTAAAAGATTTTCTTTATATTAACTCACTCTTTTTATGCATTAATATATGCACTAATAGACAATATAATAATTAAGGGCCAAAGTTTGTGATTTACGAGAAACTAAATGTTTAGCATTGATCTAGGAGTCGTAATTAACCTATGGTTAAAATTTGGTGGCTTTTGGACTTTATTTGACTCCTCAAAAGGATTTTACAAGTTTTAATATAGTGTAACTATAGTAGATGAATCGTTATCATTTATTCAATGCGTAACGCTATGGTTTCTGTGAATATCTTTGTCACCCCCTTGCGCGCCATCTGATGGTCATGTTTTAATCACGAGTTGATCGGGCGGTTGGGGAGTCGTCCTCAACCTCTAGCCGCGCAAACAGACCGACACCTCGATTTCCCCGACCTCGTTCTCCCTCCACAGTGTACCTCTTCATGTGATTCTTCGACCTTCGAGCCCGTCTCTCCAAGGCACATCCAACGAGTGTTTACTCGTCTTCTCTCCTTCATTGAGCACGAAACGCCTATTCGGGCTCTTCGCTTCTTCTCCGCGGCGAGATCACAGAGAAGGATAGAGTTCCCCTCTTGCCTATTTAAGGCCGAGGAAATCACCCTTAGCCTCCGTGCGATCTTCCTCTTCGTCCAATTAGGTCTGTAGCACCCTCAAAGTCCCCGACCTCCTCCTTCCTCTTCTTCGGCGACCTCGGCCAAGGACCAGTGTTTCTGGCTTCCGCAGCTCAATTACATGTGTGGTGTGCATCCTTGGTCTCCACCCTTCGCTTCGCCGCCGTTATTTTGGCTCTACGCGCCCCCAACCGTCGGGTCCAATAGACGTTGTAAGTGCCTCGTCGACTGCCTTGTGGGTATCACGTTTTTTAGCACCTCCGCCCTTACTGACTCCCGCTTTGAGCTCATCCTTCACCCACGATTGTTTTCCGACCCTAGCCGAGGCTCTTCCTCGTTTCGATGCTTTTCATCGTTGGTTTCCATCGCTCTGTTCCGGCGGGGTTCCGGCGTGTTTAGCCACGCTAGGCCTCACTCTGTAGCTCCTTGTGACCGAGAGCAACCAGGCGTTTGTCGCCGGTCTCCGGTTGCAGTGGTGGTGCGCGATCGAGGCCTGGAGCAATGGAGCTCGAGCTCCAGTTGCTCACTCAAGCGCCATGGCCAGAGCAGGCAAATGCCTGGTCAGTAAAAGACCAGGGCACCCACGCCTCTCTGATCAGCCAATTAAATTGGCATGGGCATTTCGGACATTCCTATTTCATTTTACCTCCCCAATCGCGATTTAAGCATCAGGTATGTATATGACCCTTTCGGCCCCATATTTTTAATTAATTCGATTTAAGACGCATGGGCTTTATGGTCATTTACCCTCTTTGCTCGGTCGGCTTTGACCTTAGCCAAAGTGGGCGCAGACCGGCTGACTGGGCCAAATCCAATTGGCCCATGTCAACGAGGGCCCAGCCACTTGGCAACCGTTTTGCAAGTTTTATTTAGCCTATGTGGCAATTTCCTAATTTTTTATTGGCTCAATTTGGTTAGCACATAATAAATCGATCCTTGGTCAAAAATATACAAATAAATAGTCATTGGAAAGGATTTTTCATGAAGAATCCGATTTTGTACTTTTCAAGTCAGGATTTCCATTACTTTATCGAAGTTTACTTTGGATGTCATCTTAGGACAAAAAACCAAAACAGTACACTTTAATAAAAATATGTATTGAAATAGCACCAAAGCCATCTTAATTCCCGAAATAGCCCACTTTCTGGGGAAAACGCCAATATTTTTGGCGTTTTACTGTTTCCGGGACCAAAAGCGCCAAAAACATGGCGTTTTCGGTTGGAAGCGCCCAAAACTTGGTAAAAGCGCCAAAAATTAGGCGTTTTCGGGTGAAAGCGCCAACTTTCCGGCATTTTAGAACAAAGGCACCAACTTTTTGGCATTTTCATACAAAGGTGCCATCTTATTTGGCGTTTTCACTGGATCAACATTTTACAAATTGCAAATACATTTTTACAGCCTGCAGATGCATTCACACAGGAACTTGTGAATTTGACATTTTGTCAAACATAACGGCGTCAGCATAATCTAATGAAGATTCTTGTTATAACAAACGATTGGTTGAACAAAAAGGGATTTGAGATAAAGGAAGAAGGTTGTTGAATCCCTTTAATCTCATTGAAGCACATTCAAAGAAGAACCATGGTTGAATAAGAACAAGGAGGAGGCTTGTGAGGTTTCCAGTGTCGTCAGGAATATCCTCCACAGGTTCATGGAAGCGACATCGAGGTAATTGAGATAAGACCCCTCCCCCACTCGGACAGGATGCTTCCTTCGAACATGAGTGGCACTGTAACTCCGTCGCTTCGCTCCGGATGAAGGGGTCTGGAGATGCAGAACATGTACTTGGGAAGACTCCTCAATTGCATGCCCTGTACTCTTCCCGTGAAGAATTTTTTTCTTAGATTCAGTATCTCTAGAGAGGGCAGCACACCTGCTTCCGTCGGGACCTCTCCTGTAAAATTGTTTCTTTAGGCGCCGAGCACCTGGAGGTAGTGCATGGAGGAGAGGCCGGGAGTGAAGGGGCCAGAGAAGTTGTGTTGCGATGTCGAGTGTGCCTAGCCCGTGGAGGGAGAGGATGTCTGGCGGGAGAAGATGTTGTCGTTGAGGCTGAGATGGCATATGCTATGGCAAAAGCAGGCCCGGACGGCGCTGTTGAGACCAAGGTCGCTATTTGCCGTTGGTGCTGACTTGATCGGAACAGGAAGAGAGAGAGGCGGCGAGACGGTGCAGCAATCGGCTCGAGAGGCAGGAGTCGGCGATGCAACGGTAATGGAGCAGCAAAGACAGACGATGTTTGCGAGCGAGCAAAGAGCTGGGTCGCCGCTTCTGTTTCTCCTTTGGTTAGGGGTGGCCGGCAAGAGCAGTGATTGACGAGTCGCACGATCACAAACTGGAAGGGGTGGGGAGGAGAAACGAGGATGGGCGGTGGGGGCAGCGAGACCGGGATTATAATTGGGTCAGGTCGTGACCTTCTCCCTTGTCCCTTGTCGGCGCCGATGCATTCAACAGGACACCTTCTCCCTTGTCCCTCGTCGACCCAAACGACGTGACCTTCTCCCTTGTCCCTCGTCGGCTCAGACGACGCGCTCATTCAGCCACAGACAACAACCTCCTGTTAGTAGCCGCTACAAAGTAGCTTAATTGAAAACGCCAAATCGGTTGGTGCTTTAGTGTGAAAACGCCAAATAAGTTGGCGCCTTTGTTCTAAAACACCGGAAAGTTGGCGCTCTCACCTGATAACGCCTAATTTTTGGCGCTTTTACCTGAAAACGCCAAGTTTTGGGCGCTTTCAACCGAAAACGCCATGTTTTTGGCGCTTTTGGTCCGGGAAACAGTAAAACGCCAAAAGTGTTGGCGCTTTTCCCAGAAAGTGGGCTATTTCGGGAATTAAGATGACTTTGGTGCTATTTCAGTACATATTTTTATTAAAGTGTGCTATTTTGGTTTTTTGTCCGCCATCTTATTCATATTAAGTGTTCTAAAATATGTAATTAATCCATCTTTATCCAAATTGAGAAATAAAATATGTTTTCCTAATCGGTGAAACTCAACTAAGCTTTTGGTCCTAATTTTGAGTCCTAAATCAGTGGTTTTCGAATAAGGTCTAAAATGGATATCTATCTTTATACTTTATGCTTTATAAATACTAATTCATGTGAAATAATTGTACTCGGATAAAATGATCTTGGACACATCTTATTGGTGAAAGTGATGACTTTGAATCTACAATAAGGTATGTGACACCTATTTATGTATGTGACACCTATTAATGTATGTGACACCTATTTATGTATGTGGATCCTATTTATGGATGTGAACATATGAATGTGCAATGCATACCCTATTTGTTATGACCCACTCTATGATTAACTAGTAAGCACATCGCTTAGTGCATCATTAATTTAATCAAATTGAATAAAGTACTCAAGATGCAATTTGTGCATTGACCAGTTGTGATTAGCTAATAATCAAGATAAGCTAATATGTGAATCAATAGTTGAGATTGAAACATATGAGGTAATTAATGTTAATGGCAATGATGATCGTTAGGTTAATTAAGTTGAGTAAAGTGATTTCTAGATGCAATTGAGACTTTGAACCAGTAAAACAGAATAATTAGCATGCTTTCATGCCTTGGGTTTTGTAGTGGGCCTCATTCTTGAAGTTTCGTAAGAGAAATCATTCAAATTGGACAAGCGGGTAAAAAGTTATCGCATTTTTACTTTTCCATGGACCCAATCTGCAATTTTCCCAAATTTGTGGCTATTTCTTTTCTTTCATTTCCGTTCTCTTCCTTATCTCTTCATTTTCACGCGATCGACAGAAGCAACCGCTTGAAAGCGGCGCTCGAGAGAGAGGGTAGCGGGGGGGTTGTTGGCGATCCAGGGAAATCACAGCTTGGATCGAGCTCTGCCCACTCTTCTTCTTCTTCTTCCCCACTCCCTCCCACTCTTCTTCACCTTGCAGGCACCCTAGGACGGCGCCCCAAGCTTGGCGGCCGGCCTGCAGCAGAAGCTGCAAAGAGCAGTGTTCGACCAGCTAGCAGCAGGATGAGCTAGGCGACGGCTTTGGGCCTCCGTGGCTCTGATTAAGTGGCGCCTAACTCCTCTTCTTCTTCAACCTTCCTCTGTTTTGCCCTAGTGGCACCCACCTATAGGGTGGCGCCCCAACAGTAGCGCCGCACAGCAGCTGCGCGGGGCAGCAGCTAGGCGCTTTGGGCGCAGCTAGCACCTCCAATGGTGCTCTTTAGGTCCGAATCTGAGATCCAGGTGAGTTCCAAAGCTCCCAGCCGCGTTGAGCATCTTAATTGAATTCTCCGCCAACCTGTTGTGTTCATAAAGCAATTGATGCAACATGACCGTAAACAGGAAATACCAAAGGTTGAAGAAGACCCAACGAATGCCCCGAAACAGGCCCTGGACACATCCCCGGACGAATCCGGATAGACCAAATCACTGTGAGTAGGAGTTCATTTAGTTATCATCATTTAACTCCTTCGTTGGAATTTTTCGGTAAACTGTGCATTTTTGCACTGATATCAGTGGTTATCAGGCGTTTTATCAGTATTTGATGAAACTTGAATTTTATTTTATAAATTGCTCATGTATGATTATACATGATCTAGAACAGCTTCTGATCAGTGTAGAACAGTTCAATGATTTTATTGGTGCAATGGAAACCAAAAGTGTTTAATACAATTATTGGAATAGAAATACTACAGATGATTTCTTATATGTGAAGTAAATTACTCTTAGCAGTGCACTAAGATGTTCAATTAGATGAATTCAATATGCACGTGTCAAATTGACTGGAATTTGGGATATTTATGAATTTTAAATCTGCATGCATGCATGATATAAGGATAGGGTGTTGCCATGTGATAAGTGAATGAGGTAACTGAAACCCTAAGAATAGGGTGTACAATGAATCAAGTATTTTGATATCAAAATTCTCAGTATGAGATGAGGTGATGCTTAACTGTTGAATTGTATGTTGTTTGTGCATTTAACTTTACATGCTTGTTCTCTTTGAGTTGGTATATGTATACTACAGGGTTTCTTATTTTCACAATACATATCTCGTGAATTGCAGGTGATAAGACATGACATGCCCTAGAAAGGGATGTTACTGAGATCATGCAGATTTGTATGAAATGTTAGAATGAGAATACTTGTTGGGAAGACATGATATATGTTTGAATACCTGGGCTATGATGTTTTATATGATATGATATGGCAGGCCGTGTGAGCCTTGTGAGAAATGTAAAATGAGTTATGATTTCTGTTTAAAATGTACATATAATATTAATGTTAGACTTAGGTGCCCTGAACACCGTAGAACCCCTTTGAGAGGTCTGCTTCTTAGGGGTGAAACTCGTGTTGCAACATTAACCGTGCGGAGTCATGGTGGCACGAGGACAGAGAGGCAGTGTTCAACAATAATCCGTGCGGAGTCACGGTGGCACTGGAGAAAATAGGGGTTATTGCAACAAGATCCGTGCGGAGTCATGGAGGTAACCCCGTGAGACTCTCCGCCTGTGTGCTCAGGTTAGAGGAGTCTAGAGCACTCGGAGTAGTGCATTGAGGCCGGAGAGCCTGTGGTCCTGTGGCAGAACAGGGCTGGCGTCAGACTTAGCATTTCCCGGGTGTGTCGCTAAGTCTTGTACGGTGTGGCCGTAGTGCACTGCGAGTCTCTATGCAGAGTACACTGCATAGATCAGGGCATAAGCTACAATATGATCATATAGGTTCACATAGTTCCTTATAAATGAAAGAGTTAAGAAAGACTAGAGCATATTCTTCTAGTAGTTATTCTTTGGATGCAATATTTACATTCTTTGTTATTTCAATTATATTGTTTTAGAACTGCTCAGTGTTGTATTTCTTGTATATTAATCTGAATAATAAACTTAACGAGTTGTTTAGTGATAGTTAAATGAAAAACTATTCACTGAGCGAGTAGGCTCACTCCTCTACTCAAACATTTTCAGGTCAGCGACAGTTCCAGGAATCTGAAGGATCTTACCACCCTAGTCAGTAGAAGGTATATGTAGTTAATTAGATAGTGGTCTCTTAGTCCTTTCCCCTTGATCCTTGGGACATGGTGTGGGTGAGAGAGAGTGTGTATGTGGAATGTGTATAAAGATGTAAATTATCTGTTATGTTTTACTTTCTGTTAAACAATGTTACATGTTGTAAACTCTGTTTATGTTCTCTAGCCAGTTTAATTGAAATGCTTCCGCAATAGTTTATTATGTTTTAGTTTACAGCAATAATCCGGATATCATTACGAGGTTTTAAAAAGAAAAAGTTCTCAGTGATTTGTTTATGTGATAATCCCTCCGTCGCGCCCTAATCTCGTGATTAGTGGTTAGTGTGAGATCGGGGTGTGACACTATTCCTTCAACTGGGCTTTTTTCCAACCCTACATTCATAATGTGCTAGCCTTGGAATATCTCTATTGCCTTTATTTGTCTCTTTATTTATTTGATTCTTCTATTGCCTATGTTGGCTCATTTACTTGAAATGCTTGGATCTTGCTATTGCCAATGTTGGCTCACTATTTGATTTACTTCATGGGTTCTATTCCTATTTGATATGATGCAATGTTATTTATATTTTCACTACTACCAAGTGAATTATTCAGCATGATGTATTTATTGGCCAAATGACAATGAAGTGTACATGAGTACAAACCACCCATAGAGGGCATGAGCCCTAGAGGGATGTGACCACTCCCCTCATATTATATTTTGGGGAATGTGACCACTCTCCCCCGAAGGATGTGACCACTCACTTCGTATTATATATTTGTAGGTGTTTGAGAATGTGACCACTCTCCCTCACCTATTGGTGTAGGTCCGGTAGGTGCCTCACCCTGCATTGGTATGATTTTGTGTCTTAATATTATTAATGCTATGTGATTATTGTTGTGGATTAAACTATGGCAGTTTTCTATTTATTATTTATTTATTTGCCTCATACTCTTGAAATCTCTTAGTATAGTGAATCATTTTATTATGCAATGTTGTGCTTTATCATTTGTCCCTATTTCTTTTAATTAACACATACCTTTATCTCTCTCTCTTGCTGGGTGATCCCAACCACCCAAGTTTAGGATGAGAGTGCGCATTAGAAGCTTGGTGAACAACCTAAGGCTAAAGAGAAAGGAGTTTAATCTTCTAGTTTGGACTTAGCTACATATTAAGTTGTTTTTGTTTGGAGACAATATTGATTTGGTTTTAGTCTTCCTCTACCTAGATCCTTGTATGTATAAAGATTGTACACCCTTTTGGGAAATTTTGTAAAGTACTCTTTATACAATTGTATATAGTCAAAGTTTTAACTTCCGCTGCTACACATTGGTGTTTTTGTTTACCATTATGTAGTAGAGAGTTGGGTTATTATTCCAGCTCTTTACAGATTCTTCTTGGACAAAGTCATTTAGGATGTCAAATTGATTCTTATTCGCAGTATCTCCTTGGTTGTTCCTGCTGAAATTCCTCCTTGGATTTGGTTTCCTTGGTGGTACAAGCATCCAATCCCCATAGCCTTCCTTTCTTTCCCCAATATCCCTCTTTGCTGGTTCTTGTTCCTGTCGAGTGTCTCCCCCTTTAGTCGGACAGTGATCAGAGCTGTGGGAAATTCTACCACAAATACCACTCACTCTTGGAAGGTTTTCATACATCACAGTGTATTCCTTGCCTTCCACCAAAATCCTTGCTAAGAGCGGGTTGTTGAGATTAATTTCCACTGCAATCCTAGCGAACTTTCCTCTCTGTTGTTCCTTGGTGTTAATGTCCACTTTCATTGTCCTGCCAACCACATTTCCAATCGCTCTTAACACATGCTCTTAATATAGTTCAATAGGGAGATTCTGAATTCTAATGCACACAACTTCCGAATTATGTTTAGGATCCTTAGGATCAAAACCAGAAATCCAGGGTCTAACAGTAAGATACGACCCAAAAATGGTCCAAGGGCCTTCCGTAGGAGCTCGCGTATAGTCCACTTTGTTGGATAATTGTACAACAAAGTATCCCCCTTCCAGATCTACTATGTTGAACGGTCCACTAGGATACCACATTGCCCTGATCCTGCTCCGTAGAAGTGCATATCCCACCTCTTGATCAACCAGCTTCACGATAAAAGTAAACTGCCATGGGATTGCAAGGATACTCTTTGCACGATTGGAAACCAAGATCTCCGGGATCGTAGCTTCCCCTGACGACACCCTGTCTTCTGTTGTGATGCTTATGAATTCTCTTGTGTCCTCGTTTCTCAGTCCTGCTATGGACTCCAGCAGATGGTCCCTAAAGCTCTTCCTCCGCAGCGGCGGTGATGTTTCTACTTCTAGAGGACCTTCCGTCTCCATTACTTGTAGTCCTTCATTTGGATCTGGCGGGGAAGGTTCCATGGTGACGGCGCCTCCTCTACCGTCGCCGGTACTCCGTGGGAGAGTCGCTCACGAATCGCCTAGGCAATCGCCAGAGCAAAACTTAAACGGGTCGAACCCTTCCGTTTCGCAGATTTTGTGCAATGGCCACGGTCTGGCTTTGGCTAAATTAGGTAAGACTGAGTTAAATTAGGTCCAATCTAGATCGTGTTAGGTCAAATTAAGGCCGAATAGGTCTATTTTAGGTCTAACAGGTGTGATGTAGGTGAAGTTATGATTGATTAAGCTTAGGGATAAGCAATACAAATGTACATAATGATGTACATATTTGAATATAACTGAATGTATACACAAAATCATTTATATAATATAAACAAATATGAAGAACGCCTAGGCCTCCTAGGCTTCCCCTAGGTGGGAAGGACCGTGTAGCCGCCTAGACAAGTATGCATACAATTGTGTTTGCAATGCCGACATCATGGTTTTCGATTTAGTTTGAAGAAGGTGATTCATGAAAAATTGCTGCATCTATGCTTGCGCACTACTTAATGACTTTGTGTCATGATGTAATGTTAAACAAGCTTCATCAAATAGAACTTCATAATGTTTTTTTAATAAAAGGGGATGATTTTTTTTTATTAGTTTCTTTGATGTATCTTTCTTTCTAAGTTACCTTCAGGCGTTAGTTGTAAACACTTTTGGCACCGTTGTTTTATAAAGTGAGATTTTGATTCTTTATTACATATGATGTGTATGATTTTTGGGCCACTCAGAGACGGGCACATTAATCGCTTTAGCAATGCCTTCCTAGGCAATGTGATTGCACCTGATGGATAATAGTTTCGTGGCAGTGATTTCCATGTCAATTGCTAAAGTAAAATATAGATTTATGGCCCAAACTTTATGTAAAAAATTATAGGCCAAGGCACTATCATTAGACTTTTTAAGCATTTATTTCCCATCCTATTCATGTGTTTCACAACAAAATTGTTTCTTTTATTGCAAGTAGTCATGTGATCTATGAGAGAACAAAACATATTGAGGTAGATTGCCAATTAATAGGTGATGTTGTCATGGATAGCAAAATCTATACTCTTGTGTCTTCTGATGAGCAACTACTTGTGCAGGAACTTGGGCATGATTAACATCTATTCTCCATCTCGAGGGGGAGTATTGAGGTAACACCTATACTATTATATGTACCTGTATTTTAGTCTGGGTTATATTCCCTTTTTTATCTTATGTTTAGTATCACATTGTGTAACAAGGTTTGCATGTTTACCATGCTCCTATAAATAAAAAAAATGATATTATTAAAGCAATCCAGCTTCTCCTGTTTAGATGGTATCAGAGCGGGGATCATAAACCCTTTTCATCCCCTTGACCCCCCCCCGCCGCCCCTCTCTCTTTCTCTCCCTCTCAGCCGTCTCCGCCGCCGACCCGTCGCCTGCATATCGGTGCCCCTCACCGCCGACCCCTCCCTGCCCGCCGGTGGCGTCGGGTTCCCCCATGCAGCTTGCCGCCGTCGTTGTGGGCTGCTTTCGGCCACCCTTGCTTCTACGGGCTCGCCACCAGCTGTTGTCGGTCACATTGTTGGCTGCCTATCTGGCGCCTTGAGTCTACGGAGACTTCCCTTCATGTCTGCCCGCGTCGGCCCTTGAGCCGTCGAGTTTCCTACGTAGTTTTCATGTAACTGGTCTATCCAGTCTGCCTTCTCAGCTTGTTATCGCCTAGGACGAGGATCTAGGCGGTTCTATACTGCTTCTTTTCTCTGTTGTGTTGGGCTCGGTCTTTCTGTCATGGCTTCCTCCCATGATGATCACCGTCGTCAGGTTACTACCGTGAAATTGGATGAGCGCAACTATCAACACTGGGTCTGCTCCATGGAGATCTATGTGAAATCCCTGGGCAAGCATTCCCACCTGACACGTGATCCGCCACCGGTGCCTGCCTCTACTGCCGAGTCCAAGGATATCAAGGCTTATGATGATTGGGTCAAAGATGATTCTACTGTGATGACCTGGATCATTAACAGTAGTGAAACCTGCATCAGTGTCACCTTACTTCGTCTCCCAACTGCCAAAGAGATGTGGGATCAGCTGGCCAGTACTTATTCTCAGAGAAAAAATCCAAAGAAGGTGTTCGATTTGAACAAGCAACTGACTCGTCTGCAATTTTCTGGGCCAAACATTGCTGATTATTTTTCTTCCTTCAAAGGCATCTGGGTTGAACTTGAGATTTATCATTCTCTGTCTACTGATTTAGCCACCATGCAACGCCAACGTCAGGAACTTTAGGTGGTTCAGTTCTTGTGTGGCCTTCCTAAGTCGTATGCTGGAATAGTTGATCAGATTCTTGCCAGTGATCCCCTGCCGACGTTAGAGAGTGTGTATCAACGTCTTCAATGTCTGCCAGCTTCTTCATCTGCCCTGTCTTCTGACACTGGTGATACTACTGCTCTTGCGGCCATGGTCGGCCGAGGACGTAGACGAGGTCGAGGTCGGTTTTAGGACAACCGTCCTCCTAGTTCTGGTAGAGGATGTAGATCCCTTGGTCGTGGCTCCCTTGGCCGTGGTTCATCTACTGATGCTTCTGGCAGTACCTCTACCCAGCGGTACTGTGACTTTTATGGTCTATCCAACCACACTGAGGACCGATGCTGGAAGAAACATGGCACATCTGTGTGGGCCAATGATGCGTCTGAGGGTGCTTCTTAGACTCCTGGTGTTGATACTTCAAGCTCCTCCATTGTTGAGTTCATCCACTCAGAAGTGGAACGACTGCTAGAGAAAACCGGCACGTCCTCCTCCACTGTTGCTGAGTCTGGAGCACATGCGGTTACTTTCACTGGTTGTGATTCTGCTTTTGATTGCCCCATCTTCTAGTACTAGTAATACAAAATGAGTGATTGACTCTGGGGCCTCTTCCCATATATCTGGATATAGATCTCTTTTCTATAAATTATCTAAACCCTGCTCTAAATCTGCTGTTATGCTTGCTGATTGATTCAAATCTGATGTGTCTGGCATTGGTGACATTTATGCTCGCTTTCTTCTGAGATATGCTCTATATGTGCCAAATTTCCCTTTGAATATGTTATCTGCCAGCAAAATTGTGCGTAGCTTGAACTACAGTTTGACTTTTGTACCGGATACTTGTGTTTTTTAGGACCATCGCACAAGGATGAAGATTGGTGGGGGGCATGAAGGACCTGATGGACTATACTATCTGGATGACTTGAAAAGCATCGGCACTACAGCTCTAGCTTCAGCACTACCTTCTTCTGTGTCAGCATTACAGTGGCACTATAGACTTGGGCATCCATCTGCTGATAAAATGAAACATGTTATTTCTGGTGTAGGACCGCATAGTTTCCAGTGCGAGTCATGTCAATTAGGCAAACAGTCCAGAACTGTCTTTCCTAAAAAATCTCAGATTGGTAGTAAAAACATTTTTGATTTAGTCCATGTTGATGTATGGGGTCCTTGTCATGTTCCAAGTTTGTCAGGCAATAAATATTTTATTCTGTTCATTGATGATTTCTCCCGTGCTACTTGGTTGTTTTTAATGAAAGACATATCACAAGTCTTGTCTACTATTAAGTTCTTTTTTGCTGAAATTAAAACCCAATTCTCTATGCCCATTAAAATTATGCGAACTGATAATGCCTTGAAATTTGTTTAAAAACATGTTGAATTATTTCGTTGTTCTGTTGGTACCATTCATCAGACATCATGTGCCTACACAACTCAACAGAACAGAGTTGATGAAAGGAAAAATAGGCATTTACTTGAAGTTACTAGAACTATAATGTTGTACTCTTAATGTTCCAAAACATTTTTGGTCAGAAACTATTCTCACTGCCTGTTCTCTGATTAATCGCAAGCCCTCGTCAGTTATTGGAAACAAAATTCCTGTCTCAGTCCTACAACCCCACATTCCCCTTTTTTGTTCCTCCAAGGATCGTTGGGTCTACTTGTTTTGTTCGTTTGCTTGGACCGACTCAGGACAAGTTGTCTCCTAGAGCTGAAAAATGTATTTTTCTAGGATATTCACGCACTCAGAAAGGATATCGTTGCTATAGTCCTATTACTAAGAAGTGGTTCACGAGCAGTGATGTCGTTTTTTTAGGACACTCCTTTCTACTCTACTAAAGGGAACACTTTAAATTCAAATATTATATCAGCTCCTCTGCCTGTTATCAGTGATTCCCCGTCTGCTTTGAAGTTGGCTGAGACTACGTCTCCTCTTATTGTTTACCAACGCAGGAATCGGCCGCCGCAGTCTACTCCTGCTCAAGACCCCCCCACAAAAAACCAATCTTCTCCTTCAGAAGGTCCTGCACCTGCCCAGGTAAATTATGATATGGATTTACCTATTGCTCTGAGGAAAGGCATTCGCTCATGTACCTCTCATGGTATTGCTAACTATGTTTCCACTGCACATCTTAGTGTCCATGTTAGTAATTTTATTGCTGCCCTTTCTGTTGGTTTTGTTCCCAAAAATGTTCATGATGCTTTACAAAGTACGCCCTGGACACATGCCCAAGGAAGAAGATCCCGACGATATCGTTGGTAAACTGCTCGGTTTACCAATATCGACCCAACTGGCACCGGTTCACGCAATCCTGTCGGTGTTCCCGCAAATATCGGTAAACTGGTGGGATTACCGGTAAAACCGGTCAATTTCGGCGATATTAGGGGGGGTCAGTGTAAAAAATCCAACTTATAGGCGATATCGGCGGTATGCTGCCCCGACATACCACTATTTGCAATCTTGCGACTGTTGTTGCTGCTAGAGTGAAGAAAGTTGGAGATTTTCTTCCTTGGAGCTCAAATCGACCCTAATCAAGGTATGTTTTCTTAATTTCTTTCATTCTTCATCATTTCCAACCCCTCTCCTATCTATTTCCTTCTATTTTCACCAAAAAAGCTCTCCAAAAATCTCTAAATACACCCAAATCTTAGATCTACTTCAAAATAATTAGGATTAATGTTATTTAAAAGTAGATCTATGATTATTATATGTAGATCTACTAATGTATAACTAGATCTACTACTCTTAATTAGTATTATAATATAATTTCACTAATTAATACTAAATTTGTAATAATACAATAAGTACTAGAAATAATAGGTATCTAACTTAGGTTTAGTAGAAGAAGTACCAAATACCAATGTGAACAAATACAAACAAAAATATAGTAAAAATATTTATATTTTTCGTTTTTTTATTTTGTTAGAAGAGGTGAGGAGGAGAGAAGACGAAACACCGAGAGATTTGTCGGCTGCAAGGAGCAGCTTTCTTGAGAGGGCAATAGCCGTCTCACTTCTTTTTATATATTAGGGTAAGATACATGGTGGTACAAAGGAGAAAATAATAGAAAAACAATAAAACAAATAATATAATGAAGATAGAACCAGGGGGCAGATCGTCGATTTCCGCCGTTGTGACCATCTCGATACCATCGACAGGACTGTCGTTGGTATCGACAGAATGATGTTCTGTCGCTGTGACTGTCTCGATACCATCGACCACCTGCCGATGGTATCGACAGAGATGCAGGTTGTTTCACACTCCCCCTCAAGCTGGAGAGTACACATCGTGTATGCCGAGCTTGCCACATAATCTTTGAAAAGCTGTTGGACCCAAAGGCTTTGTCAAGATATCCGCCAGTTGATCTTCAGACTTGACGTATGGCGTCACAATAGTGTCATCTTTGATTTGATCACGAATAAAATGGCAATCAACTTCTATGAGCTTTGTACGCTCATGAAAGATCGGGTTCCTGGCAATGTGTATAGCAGACTGATTGTCACACTTGAGCTCCATAGAAGACATGATAGTGATTTTTAACTCAGAAAGAACATATTTGACCCATAGTAGTTCACAACATGCATGGGCCATAGCCCGGTATTCAGCCTCAGTGCTGGATCTAGCTACCACATGCTGTTTTTTGCTTTTCCAAGTAATCAAATGATCACCAATGAAAGTACAATAGCCTGATGTAGACCTTCTATCAGTATGATCACCAGCCCAATCTGCATCTGAATACCCTGTGAGAGTCACAATAGATGGAGTCACCTTAGGTTTAGAATATGTGATCCCCTTACCAAGAGCACTCTTCAGATATCTTAGAATCCTGCAAACTGCTGTTCAGTGTGACTGTCGTGGTGAGTGCATATGCTGACTCACGACGCCTACAGCAAAGGAAATGTTAGGTCGTGTAACAGTCAGATATATTAGCTTGCCAACTATTCTCCTGTAAAATCCTGGATCTGAGTACTCGACATCATCAACCGTCTCTTTGATGTGATAATCCATAGGAGTAGATACCGGTTTAGATTCCGTCATGCCTATCTCCTGTAGTAAGTCAAGCACATATTTCCTCTGAGATAGGTTGACGCCTGCATGAGATCTAAGCACCTCAATGCCCAGAAAATATCTCAGTTTACCCAGATCCTTCGTTTGGAAGTGTTTCTGTAACCCTTCCTTCACACGAGAGCCTGGAGAATCACTGCCAGTAATCACTATGTCATCAACATATACCGCAATAATGATAGAGCCACAAGAAGAGCTAGAGTAGAAAAAAGAGTGCTCAGTCATGGAGCGAGAGAAACCCATCTGGAGTACAACCTCACTGAACTTGTCGAACCAAGCTCTAGGAGACTGTTTCAGCCCATATATGGCTTTCTTCAATTTACACACTTTCTGACACTCCCCCTGAGCAACAAACCCAGGAGGTTGCTCCATATATACCTCTTCATGTAGATCACCATGTAGAAAGGCATTCTTAACATCAAGCTGAAATAGGGGTCAATCAAAGGTAGTAGCCAAAGAAATAATAATCCGGACAGAATTTAGACGAGATACTAGAGAAAAGATCTCAAAGAAATCAACTCCATAGGTCTGTGTGTAGCCTTTTGCTACCAATCTGGCCTTCAACCTCTCAACAGATCCATCCGGATTATGTTTGATGGTGAAAACCCATCTACAACCCACTGCTTTCTTCCCTGCAGGTAAGTCAACAAGATCCCATGTGCCATTATGCAAGAGAGCCGATATCTCAAGCTGCATTGCATGTTTCCAACCAATGTCCTTCATAGCATCATAGTGATCCCTTGGTATATTAACAGAATCAATCCCAATAGCAAATGTGCGGGCCTGCTTAGATAAGTGAGACAGACAACACACATTTGTAATAGGATGTCTAACAGCAATAGGAAAATCAAGATCTGATGCTTCTGTAGGAATCTCGTGAGTAGAAGACGATGAGGAAGACTCAGGGACTGGTGTCGCTACCTCTTTTGGATCTTGTCTGCCTCGCCTACTATAAACATATGGGTATTGCTGAATAACAGGCTTGTCAGCTGCTTGCTCGTCCTGAATAAAAGTATAATCAGGAATAATGGGTGGCGCTCCCTCACTCTGCACAGATGGTGCCACTCTCTCACTCTGAAAATTTGGTGGCACTCCCTCTCTCAACTGCTCCCCCTTACTCATAGCAGCAGAGAAATATGGAGTGGTCTCATGGAAGGTAACATCCCTAGACACAAACATGTGACGAAGACTAGGACAGTAACACTTGTATCCTTTGCTAATACTAGAATAACCAAGGAACAAGGTTTTAATAGACCTAGGAGAAAGTTTGTCAGCCTTAGGGTCAAAATTATGGACAAAAGAGGTGCAACCAAACACTCTGAGGGGAACACAGAAGGGCTGATCCGTGGGCCGTAACACAGAGAAAGGAGTTTGTCCTTTAAGAACGGAGGTTGGTTGTCTATTGATTAAGAAGCAAGCAGTTAACAGAGCTTCAGACCAGAATCTCTTAGGCACATTGGATTGAAACATGATCGATCGAGCAATATCAAGAAGATGACGATTTTTCCTCTCAGCCACCCCATTTTGCTAAGGGGTGTGAGGGCAAGATGTGCGATGGATCGTGCCCACAGAACTACAAAAATCAGACATAGCCTTTTGAACATACTCTAAAGCATTATCAGATTGGAGAGTTTTTATATTGCAATCAAACTGAACTTTTATTTCTTTATGAAAATGTTTCACAACAGATAGCACAGACTCTCAGCTTTTGAGAAGGTAGATCCATGTCATGCGGAAAAAATCATCCACAAAGGAAATAAAATAACGAAAACCATTGTAACTCTGGTCTTTAACAGGACCCCATACATCACTGTGGACTAACTCAAAAGGACAAGATGCCCGCTTATTGACACGACTGGGATAAGACAACCTATAATGTTTTCCCAGCTGACATGACTGACATTCTAAAGATGACATTTGGGACAACTCAGGTTCCAACTTCCACAGGCTTTCTAACGACGGATGTCCATATCTGCAATGTCATAGTAAGGGGGAACCACTCAACAGGATGGAAGGAGCTGGACCAGATACTGCGCGAGGCAGACTGTCACCTTGGAAAAGGTAGAGATAACCTTTCCTAGGCCCCCCACCAATCGTCCTCATACTCTTGAGATCCTGTAAGACAAAACAAGAAGGCCCAAATGTTACTGTACATTTTACAGTGTCAATCAATTTTGCAACAGAAAGAAGATTAAAAGGAAACTCAGGCACAAAGTGTACAGATTTAAGGTCAATCTTGGGTGTTAGAGAGACAGATCCACTAGCTAGCACTCTCCTCACTGAACCATCTGCCAATGTGACAGATTGGTGAGGGATATACGAGTCAATAGATTGGAGCAATCTCTTCATACCAGTCATGTGGTGTGACGCGCCAGAGTCAACTACCCAAGATGTAGGAGATCCAAAAGTTATGAGAGATGTAGCCTGATTATACGCAGTAGATGTTAGGTTTGCTGATGACGAAGATGAAGATCCCACACTCATGTGTTGTGTAGCCTGAAGGAACCGATCATACTCCTCCTGAGTAAGGGTGATGTCGGTCCCAGAATTGGTGCCCACAGCTGAAGACGGAGCGAAATCTGTAGAAGTGGCACAATGTGTTGCCCCCACAGTAGGTGCAGCAGGTCTCCCGTGTTTCTTCCAACACTTCTCCACTGTATGTCCCGGTTTGTCACAGAAGGTACACTTCGGACGTGTCCCACGTCCTCTGCCCGTACCAAGTCGTCCTCTCACCACAGCAGCTACGGATGCATGAGACTCCCCAGAAGATATAGTAGAGACAGGATTAACAGACTCAAAAACAGACTGTTGAATTCTCGAATAGGCTTCTACAAAACTTGGCAATTTATCAGAAGCCAGAATGACACTCCGGGCAGAACCGCAAATGGAATTAAGCCCGGATAAAAATTTAGCAGTAACCAAGTCGTCTCTGTCTTTGATCTGTGCAGCAGCTGTCAAAGGATGATAGTAACTCAGCTCCTGAGCAAGTGCCTGAATAGCTCCAAAGTATTCCTCAAGAGATCTATCACCTTGCCTCTCAGCAAATAGATGATCATATATCATGAATAGCCGAAGAGCATTCTTCTCCTGGGAATAGTGTTGCTTTACTGCGTCCCATATCTCTTTAGTTGTAGTATAGAACATAAACCTAGTCGCAATTGCAGGTTCCATACGATTCCATAACCAAGTCTTCACAAGACTGTCATGACGCTTCCATTCAGCGTATCCTTTATCAGCAGTGTCCAGAGGACCCGAGTCAACATGTCTCGCCTTATCGCGAGATTCCAAGACAGTGTGAGCAGCGTTCATCCATAGTAGATAGTTTTTCCCGTTGAGTTTGATGGAGGGGATAGGAGACGCCTCGCCGTAGGGAATCTTGGTGTCCTCCATTGTAGACGGGAACTCAGTGACAGATTGATACACGTCACAAAGAAAGCTGAGGTGACGGAGAGATACACGTCACAGAGATAGATGGGATGACGGAGAGATACACGTCACAACCAAAAAAGAACAGATAAATGTGTTACTGACGCATTCACAGCCTCCAATCGATTTTCCTAATCACACATGGAGGAGATGTGATTAGGAGTCCAACTGTCAGGTGACGAGTCCTCCGATTTAGATTTTAGACGGCCGTCGGATCACCCGAAGATCCCCAAACAACTTGTGGTGAAGTCTACGGCAGCGTTGGAGATCTACCGAAGATCCAACGTAGACGGAGATAACCCTGCAAGCCCGGTGCCTCACTTCAGATCGGCGGATGGGCTGCAGCCAAACGGTGACCTTGCCGCTGCCTCTTGGCGGCGCCGCCGGCAAGGAGAGAGAGAGGGAAGCGCCGCCGGAAAGGAGAGAAAGAGAGAGAAGCGCCGCCGGCAAGGAGAGAAGGGGAAGAAGGGGGAAGGGAGAAGCGGTGGCGGAAGAGGAGAGAAACCCTAGATCGAGCTCTGCTCTGATACCATGTTAGAAGAGGTGAGGAGAGAAGACGAAACACCGAGAGATTTGTCGGCTGCAAGGAGCAGCTTTCTTGAGAGGGCAATGTCGTCTCACTTCTTTTTATATATAAGGGTAAGATACATGGTGGTACAAAGGAGAAAATAATAGAAAAACAATAAAACAAATAATATAATGAAGATGGAACCAGGGGACAGATCGTCGATTTCCGCCGCTGTGACCATCTCAATACCATCGACAGGACTGTCGATGGTATCGACAGAATGATGTTCTGTCGCTGTGACTGTCTCGATACCATCGACCTCCTGTCGATGGTATCGACAGAGATGCAGGTTGTTTCACATATTTATTTAAAATGTTGAAAATAAAAAAATCATTTTTTTTTCTACAAAAATGTCTGTTAGTGTTATGTAAAATGGAATGAGTAAAGTTGTAATACATCACTTGACTTAATACTAGATCATTATCAGATTTTATAATTTTTTAATTGATTTCAGACTTTAATTTTTTTATTTAAAACTTTTTCTTGTTAATAAAATCTTAAAAAATATTGTGTTTGATTCTATAAATACATTTAACATTTATACACCTAAAAGTGTTGTGTTTGATTCTATAATACATAAAACAGATTAATTTCTTGCAATTTAATGGGTTATTGATTTCATACACCTAATTTTTATTTGTCTGTCTTTTTGTAGTGTCGACTTTTGACTTTTGAGAAGATGTCTTCAAGCGATGGTGAGGGTGTTGGGGCCGGTAATATTGGAGCTAAGAATGTGATGGATTTTGCATGGAATCACCACACGCCTCTTGACGGCAATAGGGAAAAGATAGTTTGCAATTACTGCAACAAGACAATTGGTGGAGGGGGGATTACTAGGTTCAAACGTCACATTATTGGTGGTGACAAAAATGTGGCAATGTGCCAAAGGTTTCCCCAAAGTGTTAGGGATGATTTCAGGAATCTTATGGGTGCAAAGAAACACAAACAACAAAAGTTGAAGGCAGCTGACAAAGGTTACACAAATACATTATTCAATGTTAGGGGCACAGGTTCTTCTGCTGAATCAGATGATGACATTGCATATCCTCCTGATTGTGACACAACTTATTCACGTCGTGCGTATAGACGTGCCCTCATAGATTCCCACAGAGATGAGTGGGAAAGAGAGGAGGCAGTTCGAATTACAAGGAGGTATGGGCCATATGGTGCAGGTGGAGGCAGTGGTGCATGTATTCCTACTGTTGACCTAGATGACAATGAAGACAGAGTTGGTCATGGTAAAAGGAAGAAAGGCGGCATTGATACACTTTTCCGTTCTGCTAGTGTGAGATTGAGCCATGTTGATGAGCCAGGGGTTAGGAAGCCTGAGGCTAGGCAAAAAGGCATCAAAGCTATGTTCACTGGTGCAAAAAATAAGGTCGGCAAGGCAGTGGGTAAGTTCTTCTTTGCTCATGGTATACCTGCACATGTTGCAACTGAACCATATCTGCATCATATGGTAGATATGATAGGGGATTCTGGGAGGGGCGTCAAGGCCCCCAGTTTATATGAATTAATGAACAAGTATCTTCCCCTAGAGAAGAAGGATCTACAAGCATGGATTTCAGACCAAAAACATATGTGGTCTGAATATGGTGTCACACTTATGTGTGATGGGTGGACTAGTGGCAACAGAAGACAAATTATCAACTTTCTTGTACATTGTCGTGGATCCACAATTTTTCTAGACTTTGTTGATGCTTCAGGTGAGGTCAGAAACCACAGGTACATAAAGAAACTAATGAAAACATACATGAAGCAGGTTGATGTGGAAAATGTGGTGCAAATAGTTACTGATATTGGTTCTACCTTCAAGAAGGTCGGGGAGAGTTTAATGAAGAAATATCCCATATACTGGACACCATGTGTTGCCCACTGCATAGATCTCATTCTCAAGGGCATTGGCTCAATTGATTTCATTAAATCTGTTGTCATTGATGGTAGGTTGATCACAGGATTCATCTACAACCATTCTTTTCTGTTAAATGCAATGAGCCGACCTGAGTATTGTGGAGGTGATCTGATTAGAACAGGTGCAACTAGAATTGCAACAAATTTTCTTGCCTTACAATCATTAAAGTCCAAAAAGGATGGACTTAGGAGGCTCTTCAATGGAGTGGAGTGGACCTCCATGAAGGAGCACAATACCCCATTTAGTAGAAGAATTGAGGAGTTGGTTGGACAAATATGCTTTTGCATCCATTGCATAAAGCAGGTATATATCTCAATTCTGTTCTAAGTTTCTAACTTCTAAGTTATTTGTCTAACTCATAGTCTACCTATTAAAATATTATTCTTATTTCCTTATTTATATTTGTGACAGCTTACTATTTGAATCCGAGGTTCCAATACTCACGAACGCTTGGATTAAATCCAACTCTAATGAATGCAGTGAGAGATGTCACCAACAAGTTCATTACCTCTCCAGAAGAGCGATTCCTAGTTCTGGAAGAGGTATAAGATAACTATATAACTTACATTCTTAATTTCTCATTAGTCATTAGTCATCACTTTGATTTCATCATCTAAATATCGTAAATGAAGTTTTTTTTGCAGTTGCGCCATTTCTGTGAAGGCACTGGATGTTTTGGACATCCAAATGCAGTTTCTGATAGTGAGGCAGGTGATCCTTGTGAGTGGTGGGTTTGGAATGGAGCAGGTGCCCCCCATTTAAGAAAAGTGGTTGTTCGCCTCCTTGCTCAAACAACATCTGCAGGGGGCTGTGAAAGAAATTGGAGCACATTCAATCTGATACACTCAAAGAGAAGGAACAAGTTTGGGGCAAACAGGTTGAGGGACCTTGTCTACGTTCACTACAACATGCGGTTGAGGGCTAGAGCAATACGAGATACCAACTACAGGGAAGTGGATTTTTCTGTTGTCCACGATCCCATTGACACCGCATACACTTTCACCACTGAAAGACGTAGAGGGCTGGAGGAAGATTCAGAAAATCCTTTAGAGGAATGGATGAATGAGATAGGTCGTCATGTTCTTGATAATTTAGATGGACGTCCAGATCCATATATATAAGAGCAATTTGAGGGAAATAATGGTGATGATATTATTCTTGATAATCCGCCTGAAAGACTTGAGCCTGAAGTTGCACATGTAAATGTTGATATGGAAATTGATAGAACAGTAGAAGAGCAGTTAGCTAGCTCAGATTCTTCTTCTTCAGCTGGTTCCAAATCTAAGTCTGATGATGGTGACAATGATGGTGGTAATCAAAGTCAACGCTCTCCAGAATATCCTCCGGCTGTGGATCCTCAACATGATGATCGGCCTTATGTTACTAGGGGTGCATCTCCAAAACAACAAGAATATCCCATGGCTGAAAAAACTTTTCAAAGAAGAAAAACTCGAACTGGGAAAGATTATAGCGATGCACCTCCACCAAATGCCACAATGCCCACAACTCCAAGCCCCTACCCCTACTCCCACCCATCCAATCCACAACCACAACCACAATACCAGAGTCCAAGTGATTATTTTCTGATCTTGCTGATTCAATGGATACATTGAGCATATCTGACTCTCAATCTCAACATTCATTTGGAGATATGTTATATGGGCAGACACTTCCATACCCATCTCATACTTCTCAGTCCCAACATGGGTATTCTGGATATCAAGTTGAACCACGACCAAGATTACAATTAGAACTTGGACCTGGTATGAGATATCATGAAGCATACTCTGTCTATAGCCTTTATGGATGCTTTCGGGTGAACACTGAAGCATACTCTGGTGATGGAGGGCAAACATGGAGTGGTGGGCATACTACAGTTTTTCCTATTGCCAGTGTTCCATTACAACCTCCTTTTCCTCAACCTCAAGCTCCTCAAGCATGGACACCTCCTCCCGCTTCTTCTCAGCCTCCCAGGAATTCGGCAAACAAGGCTCAATATCTCAAAGATTTACAAGAACATTTTCCAAAGATTGGGATGATGCAGTATGTGAATCCTGAAGTGTATGAGGCATAGAATTAAATGTCCGATTTCGATGTCGTGTCCGATGGCCCAGAAACAGAAATTTTTCGAAATTTCGCTCTAAATTTCGATATTTACGGCCCTAACGATTTCGACAACCAAATAAGCGAATTAAATCATGAAAATTTACCAGGATGATCTAAACGCCAAGATCTACTCAAATATGCAATAATATTTCATATTGGATATGTGGGGGGGGGGGGGTCTCCCACATTTGTAAGTGAAGGAAGCTGAACAATTTCGACAGAATTTCGATGGCAAAATGAAGGAATTAAGCTTTGAAATTCTGCAAACACAGAGTCTAGACATAAACACACTAGATTATATAATAAATTTATATGTTTAGAGGTTAGGGTGGGATCCATGTCTTGATGAGTGAGTGCACAAATGAACAGAAATGTCAAGTCTGCTAGACAAATAGAGACTAAGACTGTTACAAACTTACAAATTTCAAGTTTAAACAACTAGACATTAAAACTTACAATTACAACTTACAAGCTTACAAATTAAAACTTATAATATATAATTATAAAATAAAACAAATTAACAACTAACAAACTTACACATTATGATGTTCCATAAGTCTTGCGTAGTAGTAAACTAGGAGTCCAATAATCCTAGTTGAAGCTTGAGTGTCGTGGTGGTTCTTGTCCTTGTGATGGTTGACCATACATATCCTCATTGATTCTATCAACATATGTTGCCCAACTCATATGATTCTTGTATACTTGGTTATATGTTTGAATGTGTTCTTGGTAGATCTCATCAGACACAAACTGCATCATCCCATGTTTTGGGAAAAACTCCTCAAGTGCTTTTGCTTGATCGATATATGGTTCTGAAGCAACTGGAGCTGGAGGAGCAACAGCTAATGGAGGAACATACAAAACATCACGGTATCCTTGCCAAGTTTGCCCACCATCATTAGATTCCATATGAACATGTTCTCCAGTGTAAGAATAACCTTGCATCAGTGGGTCATTGTATCCATATCCATACATCCAACAGGTGGTGATAGTACCAGGAACTTGATCACAATGAGCCCATGCAAAATCAGTGGCCTTTCTACCACCTTCATCATTTCTCCTTCCACCTTCACTATCACCAGCTGAAGAAGCCATCTACTGCAATTTTAAAAAATAAAAACATGAATAAACCATCACATCAAGTCAACACATGCACATAAATAAATCTTAAAGCCTAAAATTGCATGTTAGAAACTTAGAAGTTAAAAGTATAACTAAGTACTTCATCATTTTTATTTTAATTAGTTCATTTTTATTAGTTTAAGGTCTGAAATTAATATTTAAATTGATATAAAAATAAAAATAGAAGTTATAATATTGAAAACACCAAAATTAGTTAACATATATTGTATTAGTTTAGTATTATAATACAATTGTGTTTTATAAGTGTAAATTTACAAAAAATAAGAAAATTCAAGGTCTGAAATTAATATTTAAATTGGTATAAAAATAAAAAATGAAGTTACAATATTGAAAAGTCTGAAATTAGTTAACATATATTGTATTTGTCTAATATTATAATATATTTCAAGTTACATAAGTGTAAAAATACAAAACAAATAAGAAATTTCATTAAAAAAAGCCTTTTTAGCCATTTTTTGGTATAAATACGAAATATATTGACTGCATTTTCAAAATAAGTATACACATACGTATTTTACACTATAGTTTCTTAGATCTACAAGTTTTACTTCAAGATCTTGAGTATTTTAAGAGAAATGTCATTCCGAAATTTAGGATTTTCGGAGTATATATTAAGATGGGTATAAAAGACAGTAGAGATACAAGGGGGAGGAGTAGATGGGCTAGGGAGAGGTGTAACATACCTTAGAATCAAGTAGAGCAGCCTCCGGGAGCAAGAAATCTCAAAAAAATCGCCAAACAAGCAATATCTCAGTTCACTCAGCCGGCGGAACACTGTTTCGTGAAACAGTGTGGCCGTTTCGCTGCGATTTCGCGAAATAAAGGCCCAAAATGGGCTTTTTGCACCGAAATACACTGGTTTCGCTGAAATTTCGACGGCAAGTGCAAAAATTTCGCGAAATTACGTACCAGTCCCTGCGTACATCCATTTCGATGTCCGATTGTAAAAAACAAAATTTCGATCGAAATTTCGCCATTTCGAGCGAAATTTTGTTCCATGGTATGAGGAGCATGTTGTTTCATACAACAAATCGTATAGAGCTTTGATGACATGGGAGCAATATGTGGAACAACAATATTCTTATCAGCAGCCGACGCGCCACTCATCATACAACTGATGTGAGTTAGTACTTAGTAATTTACTATGTTGTTATATGTTTGTTGTAAGTTGAATATTATTGCATAAGTGTGTAAACATGAGTTTATGGATTGTGCTAGTAAAATTTCAGATCTTAATTCTTATACTTTGTCATCGAAATCCTTCATCAAAATCTCCAAAAAAGGGATTGATTCCTTACCTCCCACATGATTGACCCCCCCCCACATACCCAATATAGAATTTTATTGCATAAAACATTGCATCTAGGTGTTGAGACCACACCTGTAAAATTTCATGATTTAATTCGTTCATTTAGGCATCGATAAGGCCAAAATTGCATCTGTCGATATTTCCATCGGTATACCTGTAAATATCTATTTCCACGCCGTCAAAACGGCGTCGGTATCGGTCATTTAATTCCTTGCACAGGCCATGACTGAGGAGATGACTGCTCTTACTGACCGAGGTACTTGGGATTTGGTGGATCCTCCATCTGAATGCAAACCTGTTGGATGTTGTTGGGTGTACACTGTGAAGTATCATTCTGATGGGACTGTTGAACGCCTGAAGGCCCGCTAGTGGCCAAAGGGTACACTTAAACTTATGGTATCGATTACTTGGAAACTTTTTCCCCTGTTGCCAGGCTTAATTATGTGTGGGTTCTTCTCTCTGTTGCAATCAATCTGGATTGACCTCTTATACAACTAGATGTCAAGAATGCCTTTCTTTATGGTGATCTCCAAGAGGAAGTCTATATTGAGCAACCACCAGGGTTTGTTGCTCATAGGGAGTCACACAAGGTTTGTCGCCTTAAAAAGTCTATTTATGGACTCAAGCAAAGTCCACGTGCCTGGCTTGATAAACTGAGCAAGATTTTGTCTACTTATGGCTTCCTGAGATCTCATGTTGATCACTCTGTCTTTATTAAGAAGACTTCCTCTGGTATTGTTATTCTGATTTTGTATGTTGATGATATTATTTTATCTAGTAGTGATAAATCTGAAATTCATGTTGTCTACTTATGCAAGCACTTTGTTACTAAAGATTTGGGAAAGTTGAGATACTTTTTGGGAATTGAAGTCTCCAGGACTGCTAATGCTCTTGTTTTATCTCAAAGGAAGTATGTTCTAGATCTTCTACAGGAGACCGAGATGCTTGGAGCTCGGGCTACTGAAACTCCCCTAGATCCTAATATAAATTGGGATGATGATGAATCTCCCATGTATCCTGACAGTAAAAGATATAGGCGACTGGTTGGCAAACTGATTTATTTGACTGTTACTAGAGTTGATATTTCTACTACTGTTGGCCTTGTTAGCAGGTATCTTGACAAGCCTAGACAGTGTCACTGGAAAGCACGGCGTCATATCCTGAGGTATCTGAACAAATCCCCGGGTAAAGGCCTTTTCTATAGAAAACATGGCCATTGCTCTCTTGAAGGATACTCTGATTCTGACTCTACTGGAAGTAAGATAGATAGGAAATGTACTTCTGGTTACTGCACATTTGTTGGTGGAAATCTTGTCACCTGGAGGAGCAAAAAGCAAAATGTTGTTGCTAGATCTAGTGTTGAGGCCGAGTACCGGGCTATGGCTCACACAGCTTGTGAACCTATGTGGGTACAGTCCCTCCTAAAAGACTTCGGTGTGGGGTCTTTTGTTCCTATTCCCATGCATTGTGATAATAAAGCAGCCATCTTTATTGCCAATAATCCTGTTTATCATGAGCGGACTAAACACATTGAAGTTGACTGCCACTTCATTAGAGAAGCCATCCTGCCTGGTCGTATCTGCACTCTTTTTGCTCGCTCAGAAGATCAAGTTGTTGATATCTTCACAAAACTGTTGGCCAAGAAACATTTCAGCTCTCTTGTGGACAAGTTTGGCATGATTGATATCTATGCTCCAACTTGAGGGGGAGTGTTAAATAATGTTCTATTTAGTCCTTTATATTCTCTTGTTATTTTCCTTTTCTATGTGGACCTACATGTACTTGTTTCTTTTATAAATATATGGGGTACACACATTGTGTACCCTAACCCTTCCGGGAAACCCTGTTTAGAAATTCATATACACAAACATTCTACATTTGAAGCTGCCTACAAACATGAAAGATGCTAACTTGTGTGTTACATATGATAACCACAATACAAGTTGACATGAGAAGACATCCACCAAACATCAAGTATCATTGTCAACTCCATTGGTATAGGGTCATATACCCCGAATAAAAAGGTAGTCTATTTCTTTATTTTATAATGGTCTTATCGTGATCAAAGACTATAGTGAGCCCTATGAAGGGTTCAATTGTAGGACTCATAGTCTTCACAAATGTCCACTCACTGGATTCCTCACCTTTACAACATATTTTTAATTTTTTACCCAATCTTATCAACGAAATCACAATAAATGCATTGATCTTTGAACATTAACTTAGTTAGATTCATATTTATCTTCACAGTAACAAAAGTCTTCGATTTTTACAAAAAATGGCAATTTTTCACGATGTTATAGGCTCCCAAATGTTCAGTTCAGCACAATTAATACGTCGGTGGCTCATTTTTCATGACTTTTCACGATTTTTCCTGCTTTATCACAATTTATACGATTTTTCATGATTCTTCGTGACTTTTTTATTTTTCACAATTTTTCTCTTTCAAGTCGGTTGCTTTTTTATTTGCCAAACAATGTACAAAAAACTCCTGATATACATTAAACCTCCAGCCCCCCACTCTCCCGACAGTCCATTATTATTGTTCAACTATTCTTTAATTCTTTTCCTACTTTTTTCACTCAAAAAGATTGTATGTCTAGTGATCATAATAGTTGCATGTGTATCCAATATGTATGTATATACTACATACATACATATATATGCATATGTATATATATATATGTATATATACGTATATATAGCCGACTTGTTCTCGATTACTTCCAAATAGTTGAGTGGACTTTGATCAAATTATATCGATTGTTTCACGGGTTTTTTTTATTTTTTTCAAATTCCGGTTTTTTCCAACTAGCCGAAAAACTGCTGAATCCCGAATTTGTCAATGTGGTTATCATCTAGCAATAGTCTTCATTGAATATTCTATTCTACAATATAGCCTCCAAATATCAAGTTACATATCATTCCTCTTTAAGTATGGGCAGCATCAACACTACAATTTCTCACATGTATAAGCACTACAAGGATGACTGAATACTCAAATTTCAAGCTCTATATGATCCTTTGATTCCACAAAACATGCCCCACCACACCCTAACAAGAAAATGAAAATAAGAACCCTAAAATACCTTACAATAAAATTTAATGAAATCACAAATTAAAATCCTAGTACTCACTTGGATGCTTGCAAAACATTGTGTGGGGATGCCATTATTACATGAACTTCATTCTCGACCTACCAGTTACAACCATTGGCTTGACATGGCCCAAGTCATCAAAGTCTCAGATTTATACAATGATTTGCATAGTTTCTATCTTGAAGGTATTTGGGATGTTTATCATGTATCAATTGTCACACAATGTCATAGCAATAAACTTAACAACTTCAAGAACATTCACATTCATCCAGAAAAATATCAAAAACATGTTGCCCATCCTTGGGATTTCCAATAGTGCATATGGATTCTAAAATGGAAAACTTTTAGTGCACAACCAGACAACATCTTCTTATCGTCAAATAGAGACGAGTACACAACTAGATATCTCCCAACTATTTTTAGTGGATACAAGATGATCCATTAACATGTTCTTTTACTTCTTTAGAAAGTTTTCTACGATCAATTTCACTAATCGTATATATATACCCAAGTGATGAACAAGCAATTACGAAATTCGAGTGTTCTCAAGAGAGAAGAACTAGTTGTTTGCTACACTTATTTCAGAATAACCAAAATAACAATCTTGTTTCTCTTTCAAATATTGTGATAATGTAGAGTGTCTTTGCCAGAAATATGAAGAGAAAATCCTATCTAACATATCTAAATTAGAAGATTTCTTGGTCACAGTAGGGTTGGAGATTAATGATTTGGCTTTTAATAAATCAGCAAACTTTTACCTTTTATTGTTGGTTTTCACCTATGAATCAGCCACGGAGTTTATTGCATTTTCTCTAAAAGTAAGAAATATGGGGCATCTCAATGTCCTTGGAAGTAATCCTTTCCCAGCGATAGCTAAACAGTGTTATATATGCATTAGAAGTTAGCAATTTGCTTTTACTCCACACTTCATACTCCCAGTGTCCCGCATAAAACAAATATAATGCATCCATGACTCAAACAGAAATAAAATGACTCACATGATGATATGACTCGAGTAATGATGAAGACATGAAGAAGAATGTGATTTATCCTTATGCCCTTAGAAAGCATAAGGATCAAATGGAAAAAGATTCGAAAATTGCGGTAAGGTGCACCTCTGATACCATGTGGTGAATTGGAGAGCTTTCATTAACTAGAAGTCGTAATACAAGGGTCCTATATAACAGAGGACCAAGGTATGCTACAAGTAACACATAATGTTAAAGTGTCTATATTAGTCTATTAGTTAAATAGGTTAATTAGTTTAGTGGGCCTTTATATTCCGGCCCGTCTAGTTTAGATTACTTGGGACACAAGTCTCAGGGTTTCTCCCTTGCTCCTATATATAGGACACGGGTGTCCAGTCTTTGAATCAATCACAATCTATTCATATTCAAGCAATCTTATTTTTTAATACATAAGATAAGATAAACCACTGCTAATGGGCTCAGTTTTAGCTACCCTGCTAACTCTTAACAATAAAATCATGATTAATCTATGAACAAGAGTGTATGTTGGTATAGCATTTATTTTCATCTGAAAATTATGTATATGAGCAAAATCCAAGATTCTCTCCGTGACAGCCACTCTTGCCTCTAAATAGGAGCAGGAGAGAGAGAGAGAGAGAATAGTAGGGTACGATGTGAGGAACTCATGTGGACTTTTGATTGCCAAAAAATACAAGGAGCCTCGTCGTTGTCGAAATAGGAAGTTGCCAGACGATGTGAAGGAGACATGAAAAGTAGCATAGTTCAGTGAGATTGCCTATGGGAGACTGGCCTCCTTGACCAGTAACTTCATTTGTTTTGGAGGCATTTTAGAGAAGGATAAAGACACCAATTCTTTTTTATTTATTTACCTGGGAACCATCCCCGAGGAGGAGCCACTTCGGTGACCCCATCCCAGCAGCATACCGGAACCAGCAGTGGAACAACTAAGTCTCTGTCGCTCACCCCTAACACCATTCCAATTAGTGGAATGAAACGGCTGGGGCGAGCTGCAGATGCGGGACCCATTCGATCACAAGCTGGCTGATTTGCAGGTGTATTCATTCTGGGGGTTGCGAGAGTCTAACCCGGTTCCCTTCATTGGGGAGTACCGAGCCACACCACTACGCTACTCCCTCACCGGCAAAGACACCAGTTCTTAGAAAGGGAAGCTAACAAAGAGAACGATTGTGAGGGGTGTGAGGTGTCTTCCTGAACTTCCTTTGCTGTCACAAAGCTGCATCATAGTGGACGTACTCTGCCACTATTGAGGCCTCCATGTAGGGCAAAAGCTGAGGTCAAGATCTGTGCTAGGACCTGGAAGTGTTGTCCAACAAGGGAAACACGACTTGCTTATTATCTTTGGCATCAGGGTAGGAAAAGTAGTTACCAGGTTCTGACATAAGCCAAACCTAATTAGTGACTGTAAATAAGTAAAAATTCAGGAAAAGTCATGCAAACACAAAAGAATAGAAGAAGAAAAACAATGAAAAGCAAGATCTTTTGTCAAAATTTGGCAAACAAGGATTTATAGGCAGAACATTTGTTGGTGGAAGCGAAAATGTACAAAATATTCAAAAAAAATCTATTAACATTCCGTGGATTTTGGTGCAATGTCCACCAGTATGTTCTCCTTTTGAAGTGTTCACCCAGTTCGGCTGTATTTCAATTATATAACAAGTTTGCCACATTGCTCTTCTTATCGAGGCTAAGAAGGTAAACTTATGCTTCCAGATCTATCACATACCCCCAAAATCATGTCTTATAAGTTTCTAAGCATCAAGACTGCTAGAAAGAAAGATGCAGAAATTATTCTCATATGTGAAGGTCAAGCACCAAACATCTTGAGTTGCATCCAGATCTATGACAGGCACTATATATCATAGACACATCTCCTATGTGCACTGTATTAGTGAGTAGTATTGCAGTATTACTTACTATGTTAGTCAACCATATTTAATACCAACAGTGTACAGTAATATTCATTTTGTGATAAAAAGGATGAATGCATTGCATTAAAAAGTCAAGCACCCGGAACATTACGGAGTAGGTGAATCGAGCATAGCGACTGTAAAGAAGAGAAAGAACTTCAGGACTATGTGTTTCTTCAGCCAAAAGGATTTCCCTCTCATATATGGAATATGCTTCTTCTATATTTCCCTGGACATACCAAAGAAAAATTGTATAGCACGTAAATAAGCAACTATATTTAACTTGAAAGAGTAATCAAATCTTACCATGCGTTTCTCCATGTTAGCTTCTCTGTCAATATTACCAATGAAGTCCACAGATGAATCAGATTTATATGCCAGGAAAGCAGCACGGGCACCAAGTTTATCGCCAATTCGTTCTTTGTATCTAGCTGAATAAAGATAGAAGGTACAATCTCCCTTTCCAATAAAAAATAAGTCAAATTACAAACTACATATGACAAGCACAACTCTGCTCAATAACTGAGTCACAATGGTCTGCTAAATCCCATCATAACCAGAAAGATAGATGAGGTACTTAAGAGGTAAAATTTAAGTAAAACTACATTGCAATCCAGTTGAGGCTGTTTATATAGATATAGCTACCTGAGAAGTCTCAGGAATTTTAAATATTTGTCACTTACATATGAAAATAAAACATTCAAAAGGAACATGAGTTCTAATTATAGCAAAATGAAAGGATATTGTCAGGTTGACCAACAAAAGCAGCATACTAGCAAGTCAAATAGTACTCTGCACTAACTATACCACTTAACATAACTTAAATCAATCAACAATTATTTATTGTAAAGACTGGCCATCGAGGTTCAGATTTTAGTGTGTGTGTGTGTGTATGCTGTTAGAGTATTAAGTATAATAATTGACCTAATGGGCCTCCCCTACTAAGCTAATTATGTTCATCTAGTTTATCTTATGTAGCTCCACATTATAATTAAAAAAGCTCCTGATTATATGAAAAAACATCAGAGCATCTTTTCAAACCCTCAGCACTTTAAACAAGAGCCCCCGAAAGAGAAGCAGTAGCCACCAAAGGCAGCCGATGTTGCTTCAAACGAGGACAGCAGCAGCAGCTGCCACCGCTGTCCTTCCCTCTCCACAGCAGCAGATGCTGCAGCCAAGGCAAAAAAACATGTCATGCAGCAAGGGGAAAGCAGCTGCCACCAATGCCAGGGGAGTGAGAGTTGCCGCTCACTCCGGGCAGCAGCAGCAGCTGCTGCAGCCATCCAGGAGGAGAGTCATAAGTAATCGGCCCCCACAGGAGGCTAAGCCGCAGCCCCTTAGAGAGAGAAGCAGCACCGCCGCCTTTAAGGGAACTCAACCTGCACCACTGCCTCTCCCTCCCGAAGCAGCAGGCACAACCCCTCTTTCCATCTAATTCAGGGTCCTCTACTTCGGTCTGCATTGTCAACCTCTGGTTCCTCGCTTGTGTCCAATGGCACTGTGACTACATCCTACTAACTGTGACAACCACATTCATGGTGATTTATTACATAATTGCAAGTGAACTGGGGTTCCCTCCCTTTTTAACTCCCCATGTACCTTCCCTGCATACATGGGTGAGTGCTCCTAGGACTCTCATGAATCCCATCACAGTGAACAGTCACGCTTCTTATCAGCATTCTTATCATCACCGTGCATCTGATCGGTAAACCTTTTGTTTTCATTCACCATATCATACCGGTGAATCACATTTCTAATCATGGTTTACAACACAGAACCTTTGAGTTAGACCATCGTCTACAACAACTATGCTCCAACCTCCATTATCAAACAAAATGGAGACAACTACTTATTGTGGAAGAATTCAATCTAAACTATCCTTGAATCCAACAATAAATAGAAGTTCATTGAGAAGCCTACTGAGAACACCCTCCAGTGAAGATGAGGAAACAATCAAGTCAACAGTTGGTTATGGAACAATATGGAGCCCTCCATTGCCTCCGAATACATGTTCGGCGAAGACTTGTGGGAAGCCGCTCGCCACCACTTCACTCAGGAGAACAAGATGGTGCCGTTTACAAGATCTGGGGCAAGCTCTGTATTGAACACCCGGGTGACAAATCTCTGGATAAGTTTTTGACGCCATCCTTGCCTTGTCGCAGAACCTCTATTTCTTCATGGCCTTCACCTCTGATTAACAGACCAGTGAGTGTGTTTGTCTCATCACTACAAAATTCCTCAATGGTCTGCACTCATCCTTTGCCCCCGTTTGACTGTCATCTTGGCAAGAGATCAATTCCCGACCTTAGAAGATGTGTATTCTCAGCTACAGCAATCAAATGTTCACCCACAGCTTAGCTCAGTCATTCCACCAAATTTGCAACTTGCCATGCTTGCCGCAGTTGAGGCCGAGGATGCCAATGTGCCCCCAGACCCATCTGCAAACAACTGGGTCATCTTGAGGAAAAGTACTACCAGAAGCATGGATAGCCTCACCGATGAGGAAGTGGATCTGGTACAGCCCATGTTGCCCAAAATTGTAGACAACACCTCTGCCACCATCTTCTCAGACAAGTATGAGGCTATGAGCAGTTCTTGCATGCATCTCAAAATTCTACAGGAGCTAGGTATTCCATGATTGTGCAGTCGGCTGCAACATCTACAGTGTATCTAACCTTCAACCAAGGTAAAGTGGTGGCCTTTACGATAACCTCCAATTTTCCCTAGATAGTTGACTCCGGGGCCACATATCGCATGATGAGTTGCAACATCTTAAATGTGTATATATGTTTTTCGCGTGGGGGACCCACTTTCAATGAGAAATGTGGGTTTAAGCCAACTGCAACATTGTTATGATACATTCCAAGTTGTGGAGAAGCAGCCCTGCCCCAAACACCCTTGTTAGTGTAAGTGGTAATTGGGTGTGAGCCTGTATGTTTTATTATTTAGTTAGTATCCCCTATACACTTAAGTGAGGATCCACTTACCCACTTAAGTGTATCCACATATCAACATACTCACCGAGCATGTACTCTTGTTTTGTCTAATAAGAATTACTAGTAGACAAGTTTACGTGGTAACAAAGCAATTGGCTCTGAAAAGTGAATCCTTCTAACCCTAATCACCTCTCTTTTTCTATCTCCCTTGGTGACACCAGGCAAGGAGCCCGACAGCACATGTGGTAACAACACCTACCACCCACCGCCAATCATAGGAGCAACGGCAACAAGGAGGGCCGTCGTTGGGCGCCACATCAATGGGTAACAGCAAGGGCATCACCGTCGGCAGTTGCCTTGCCGCAGTTGAGTGCCATGATTGCTATAGCGGCCAGTAGTGTTGTTGTAGGGCACTGACAGCAGCAACTGCCAATAGAGTAACTGTCACCCAATGCCAACAGTAGCAGGCCGCAGCAACACCACCGCCATGGGCTTGAGGCCTCTTCCCCCACCTTCCACCTCTCTCTCTATCTCATTATTGAAGAGCAAAAAATACCATGTTTAGATCTTCTCTATATTTAGAAACAACAAGGGGCATAACATTTTGTCTCCTTCCTCTTCATGGGAATCCCCTAAACCGCATGGTTGAGTGCCATCTGTAGCAATTTAAGGGTGCCATGTTTTCTTGAGAATCACAATGTTATAATCTAATGATAACATTCCTATTGTGCCTTCTATTCTGCTAGTTCATCGCAATTCTATTTTCTTGTTTGTTCCTACCTTACCTCTACACCAATAGTGCCCTTCTTCTTTAATCGTACCGTGTTTCTATTCTAGTACATGTATGGGTTTTCATGGCTGACAATAAAGACCCTATAGTGGTTTATTATGACATGCCGAAAATCTTTGTAACCAAAATGAACGGTGCAATTTGTTGCTATAGATGAACATAGTCCAGACGTTCCTCAAATCTCACAGCAAACTCGGTTACATCAAAGAAGCAATGCCTGCCCAATCAGATGGCATGTAGGTGACGGGAGACTGTAAAGTATTGTCATGGCTCTACGGGAGCATGGAACCACACATCAGTGTGGCGTCAAGTACACATGGAAGCAAAGCCAAGACAATGTGGGGATGAGATGAAGCAATTCAACACCCAAACCAAAAAGTGTCTTCATCTCTGCAAAATTATGGACTGACTCTTCTCCGAGCAACAGTGAGATCAGACCCTCGAACATTACTAAATTGATGAAGGTGCTTGAGAACCAATTCAACTTTTCCCACTCACTATGTATGTCAATGTCACCAAGGTACGAAACTTCCTCATCACTAGTCGTTTCCTGAACTATCTCAATCCTCATTATGAAGTCATTAGCCAGCTCCTACTCATCGGTACATCTCTACCCACTACAGATATCGCACCAGCTCACATCATCCACTTCGACTCCTTTAAAGCACAAGGCACAATGGTGCAGCAACATGAGCTCTTGGACGGGAACCTGGACCGCACCCTAAGTGCACTTACTACATCAAATTCGGCCACATTAAGCATGTATGTCACTCCAAACACAACTATCATGCTCACTACAAGTGTGGACATCGAAAAGCTATTACACATAAGACCCAGACTCCGCAAACCCATGTCGGCCAGAATTTCAACTATGGTGAACGCCATTGTGTCATCTCCACTAAAAGCTCCTCTCATGTCTCACTAACAAACGAGGAATATGAATAGTTGGTTCACGCCTCGCAGTAGTTTGGTGATTCTCTGCTACACGTGCAACCCGCACAGTCTTCTGGATGCATATCAAATTGGAAACCTAGTGATCCGCCAAAATCCTCACCTCAGCATATCATGTAACATCTCATCACAGTAACTCTAGGACATCTATGTTTGCCTCTCACTCCAACTGGAACATGGATTCTAGCGCGACCCACAACATGACAGGTATGTGTTGACCTGAGAGTTATACATTGTCCATATTTTGATAATGACTTACCCATTCCATTCCTATGTATCTAATATGTTTGTTCAAGATTGATTTCAGGCTTTAGGTACATGAAAAGGATCAAATTATACAAGCCCTAGCTTGTTCAAGTTCAAGTCAAATGCAATGTAAGTGTGCAATTTGGGAAATCACTCCAAATGACCTTAGATAATTTTTGTAATCACTCTATTGATGATATGACTTGTAACTAAGATGAGAAAAAATCAGGGACGATTCCAAGGTTTAATCACTCAAATGTCAATTTAGAAAATTTGTCACAGGCTGTTCATCGGTCGAGTTGGAAACTCGACCGATCCTATGATGGATTTTCTGAAGATGACCCATCGGTCAAGTTGCACACTCACAGAACTCGACCGACCGACTCACTGAGCAAACCTGATTTTAGCTCATCGGTCGAGTTTCCCATAACAAACTCGACCGATAGTTTGAAAATTGGTTTTGTCATTTAGTGGATCGGTCGAGTTACCTTTATTGAAACTCGACCAAACGTACTGTACAGAAAACACAAAAACAGTGATTATAACCGTTGGTGAGTTGTTTTGGGCGAAAATAGATCTCTTACATCTTGGAAAACGGTTATATTTCAATCCTAAGTGATCCCACACTCGAGGGAACACCCCCAGCTATATATAGGACCCCTTTGAGTTCATTCTAAGTTTGCTCATTCATGCTATTCTAAGTCATTGCTATAGTTGAGTGTGTTGCAACTCCTTGAGCCCCTTTCTCTCTCTAGTTTACACTTCATTTCGTGATTATGAGTGAGATAGGCCTATTGTAAGAGAGTTACTTCCTTGTGCTTGTAAAGCTCTCATCCATTCCATCTTCCCTACCCCTTCCCCCATGAAGCCTAAGGTGAAGCAAGCTACTCCGAGTGAAGGTGAAGATGTTGTTGTTCTTTTTCAAGGTTGAAGAAGAGGTGAAGATCTTCTCCAAGTGAAGGAGAAGGTAAAGGCTGAAGATCCAAGAGTGGAAAAATCCTTGAAGGCGGAAGACTTGTGCAAGAGTAGGTAAAACCTTGGAGAAGGCTGAAGACTCTTGGCAAAGTGGGTAAGTCCTTGGTAAGGTGGAAGACTACTCGAATTGGTGAATATATAGAGAAAAGCACTTGCAAAGTCCTAGAGGCTGACCTCTCTAGATAGTGGACTGACTCTCTCCTAGTTTGGAGAGTGGAACCACTCTACATGACCTTTGTTACAATATATGTTTTCTATATTCTGTTATTTATTTTGTTATTTGTTTATTCTGTATGGACCTCTCTGTAATTGTCACAGTGTTATATATATGAGGGTGCACACTTTGTGCAACCCTATGCTCTCTGAAACCCTGATTCTCTACATGGTACCAGAGCAGGTCGAGATCTAGGTTCTCTACCTCCCTCCCTCCCTCTCCGGCGCCGCCCCCCCCCCCCCCCCGCGCGCCGCCCCCCCCCCCCCCCCCGTGCACGCCGCCGCCTGCTCCCTGCGGCAGCTGCTGCCGCCGCTGCACTAGGCGCAGCAGCCGGGCGCCGCCGGGACAGCGGCCCGCAGCCACAGCCGCCGCCGGGGCAGCAGCCGGCCGCCGCCGCAAGGGCAGCAGCTGCTCGCGGCCGCCGCCGCCGGGGCAGGCCCAGCCGCCGGCCGGTTGCCGCCGCTGGCCTAGCCAGCCGTCTCCCGCCGGATCCCAGGCCCATCTATTCTCCTGATGCGGTGCTCCGCTAGTGCTTGAGCAACCGTTTGTGTTGTTCGCACAGCAGGTGCGCTGCCGGGTTGGTAGATCTGGCCTAGTTCCGTCCTCCGGGGGAGATCGGCACGTTGTTCGGCTAGAGCCTTCGTTGGTTCGTGTTTCTTTGTACCTGCATGCCCGTGTAGGCTTCGGCCTCCGGGTCTTCTACTACACCTTGGTGTAGTCTGTATGTGAGAGGTCCCGTGTGATCTTCTACCTGCTTGTCCTGCCTGCCTGCTGTGCCTGCCTTCCTGATGGCGTCCTCGACTGAAGATCTGCGTCGTCAAGTTACTACGGTCAAACTTGACGGGCGCAATTACCAGCTGTGGGTCTGTTCCTTTGTGATATATGCAAAATCACAAGGGAAATATTCCCATCTCATTCGGGCCGGTCCACCACAGCCTGCTGACGATGCTGATTTGAAGGACGTCAAAGCCTATGATGATTGGGTCCGTGATGACTCAACAGTGATGACTTGGATTCTCAACAGCTCGGTTGAGAAGATTAGTGTGACTCTTCTCCGATTACCTACGGCGAAGCAGATGTGGGATGAACTTGCTGGCACCTTCTCCCACAGCCAGAATCCGAAGAAAGTGTTCGATATCAACAAACAGCTTAGTCGTCTCACCTTTACTGGTACTGATATCGCCGATTACTTCTCTACGTTCACCGGGTTGTGGGGTGAACTGGAGACGTACCATCCCTTGTCTACGGATCTGGCGACTATGCGCAAACAGCGCGATGAGCTACAGCTGATTCAGTTTTTGAGTGGCTTGCCTGACTCCTATGCTGGAGTTGTGGATCAGATTCTGGCTGGTGATCCACTGCCTTCCCTTCGGAGTGCCTACCAGCGTCTTCTGCGTCTTTCCTCCCCGACACCAGATGTTGGGGACTCTACTGCTTTAGCTGCCTGGGGTGGTCGTGGCCGTGGTCGCGGTCGTGGTCGTGGCCGCTCTTCTGAGGGACGTCCTCCCCTTGGTGCGGGGCGTGGTCGTTCTCCTACTGCTGGGCGTGGGGCCCCTCCTGCTACTACTCCTGCTGCGCGACCTTCGCCTGGATCCCGTTTGTGTTCTTACTGTGGTCGGACGAACCACATTGAAGAAAAATGTTGGGAGAAGTATGGAAAACCTGAATGGGCAAACACTGTTGCTGACTCTTCCACTGCTGCTTCTGAGGGTGCTGCACATCCTCCTACATCAGACACTACGGACACTACTACTGCTGACTACATCCGGGCTGAAGTCGAACGTCTTCTTTTGGAGCGTGGTGGTTCCTCTTCTGCCGCCTCCACGAGTGGAGCTCATGCTGCCCATACTGGTTATGATACTGCTTTTTTGAGTTCACATTTGCCACCTCCATCTGGTAATAATAAATGGGTGATTGACTCTGGTGCATCATCCCATATTTCTGGCAATCGGGCTTTGTTTAAATCTATCTCTAAACCTGCTCATAAATCTACAGTTATGGTTGCTGATGGATCTAGATCTTCTGTTTCTGGCATTGGGGACATTATTTCTCAGTCTTATATCAAATCTGCCTTATATGTGCCTAACTTTCCTATGAATTTATTATCTGTGAGCAAACTTGTCAAGAATTTGAACTGTAGCCTGACATTCCGTCCTGGCTCTTGTATTTTTCAGGACCTTCTCACGAGGATGAAGATTGGTGGGGGGTATGAAGGTGCTGATGGTCTCTACTACTTGGACGAGATGCCAAAGTCTACTCAAGCTTCAGCTCTATCTGCATCAGTTTCTACTTTACAGTGGCATTACCGTCTGGGACATCCTTCTTCTGACAAACTGCGCCAGTTATTTCCTGATATGAGTAGCTGTAGTCTTCAGTGTGAGTCTTGTCAACTGGGTAAACAGACTAGATCGGTATATCCGCGGCGCAGTTCTATGAGCAGCAAGCATATTTTTGATATTGTTCATTCTGATGTGTGGGGACCATGTAATGTACCAAGTGTGTCTGGTTATAGATACTTTATTTTGTTCATTGATGATTTTTCACGGACTACTTGGCTTTTTCTGTTGAAAAGTAGATCCGAGGTGCTATCCACAATAAAGTTCTTTTTTGCTGAAATTAAAACTCAGTTTGGTGTGCCTATTAAAATTTTTAGAACTGATAATGCTCTGGAGTTTGTTCAAAAAGATGTGGAATGTTTTTGTAAAACTGTTGGAACTTTACATCAAACCTCTTGTGCCTATACACCACAACAGAATGGTGTTGCAGAAAGGAAGAATCGTCATTTATTAGAGGTGGCCCGCACTATTATGTTACATTCACATGTTCCTCGTTCTTATTGGCCAGAAGCGATTATGACTGCTTGTTTTCTTATTAATCGTATGCCCTCCTCGGTTATTGGTAACAAAATCCCATTCCAGGTTTTACATCCGGAGGCACCCCTGTTTTCTGTTCCTCCACGGATTTTTGGTTGCACGTGTTTTGTCCGACTTCTTGGCCCGTCTTCTGATAAGCTCTCGCCTCGTGCAACTAAATGTATTTTCTTGGGGTATTCGAGGACTCAAAAAGGCTATCGCTGTTATAATCCTGCTACGCGAAAGTGGTTGATCAGTAGTGATGTGGTGTTTTTTGAGGACACTCCTTTCTATTCATCTGCGGGAGAAAATTTGCAACCAGATATCATTGCATCACCATTGCCGATTCTGTCTGATTGTGTACCTGAGACTGTTGATACTGAGTTACCAGTTCGTCCCCAGCTCCGTGTTTATCAGCGCAGGAACAAGGCACCTTCTTCCCATGTACCCCCCCCAGCCGACCAATCTTCACCTCCAGAAGGTTCTGCTACTCCTGAGGTACAATCTGATTTACACATTCCTATTGCACTTCGCAAAGGAACTCGTTCCTGCACGTCTCATAGTATTGCTCATTTTGTATCTACTGACCACCTCACTGCTCAGGCGCGTGATTTTGTACATGCCTTATCTGCTATTACTGTTCCTAAGTCTATTCAGGATGCTCTGCGGAGTACAGCATGGACTTCTGCTATGCAGGATGAGATGACAGCTTTGACTGATAGAAACACTTGGGAGCTGGTGGATCCTCCTCCTCAGTGCAAGCCTGTTGGTTGTCGCTGGGTTTACACTGTCAAATATCAACCGGACGGTACTGTTGAACGGTTGAAAGCTAGATTGGTTGCCAAAGGATATACTCAGACCTACGGCATTGACTATTTTGAGACGTTTTCTCCTGTTGCTCGCTTGAATTCTGTTCGAATATTGCTATCTGTGGCTGTAAATTCTGACTGGCCTCTTCTACAGCTTGATGTGAAGAATGCTTTCTTATATGGTGATTTGCAGGAAGAGGTTTACATGGAGCAACCTCCTGGGTTTGTTGCTCAGGGGGAGTCTCATAAAGTTTGTCGGCTTAAAAAATCTATTTATGGGCTTAAGCAAAGTCCACGTGCCTGGTTCGATAAATTAAGCAGGATTCTTTCTGATTTTGGCTTTCTACGATCTCAAGTGGATCATTCTGTCTTCACAAAGAAAACGTCTGCAGGGATTATTATTCTGATTGTCTATGTAGATGATATCATTCTTTCAGGCAGTGATTCTGCAGGTATTCAGGCCACAAAAACTCATTTGGGTAAGCATTTTGCTACCAAAGACTTGGGCAGATTACGATACTTTCTGGGTATAGAGGTTTCCAGGAACTCTAGTGCTCTTGTATTGTCCCAGCGGAAATATGTACTTGATATCTTGCAGGAAACTGGTATGATGGGAGCAAGACCTTCAGATACTCCTATGGATCCCAATGTTGATTGGGATGATGATAATTCACCTATGTTTTCTGAGCCGAAGAAATACAGGAGACTTATTGGGAAATTGATTTATCTAACTGTTACTCGTCCTGATATTACTACTGCTGTGGGTCTTCTGAGCAGGTACTTAGACAAGCCCAGACAGTGTCATTGGGATGCTGTATGTCACATTCTGAGATACTTAAAAGGGGCTCCTGGCAAAGGTTTGCATTATAAGAAATCTGGACACTGTAAACTTGAAGGCTATTCTGATTCAGATTATGCGGGCAGCAGGATTGATAGGAAATCCACTTCTGGCTATTGTACCTATGTAGGGGGTAACTTGGTGACTTGGAGGAGCAAGAAACAAAATGTTGTAGCTCGCTCCAGTGCTGAAGCTGAATACCGGGCTATGGCCCATACTGCTTGTGAACTTCTCTGGGTGCGCTCTCTTCTGCATGAACTTGGGATTGAATCGTCTTATGCGATTCCTATGCACTGCGACAATCGAGCTGCTATTTTCATTGCCAATAATCCTGTTTATCATGAGCGCACCAAGCATATTGAGGTGGATTGCCATTTTATTCGAGAGTCTGTTCTGGCTGGGAAAATCTGCACTCCTTTCACGAGATCTGAAGATCAAGTTGCTGATGTCTTCACGAAACTTCTGGCTAAGAAGCATTTCTGCACACTGGTGGACAAGTTGGGCATGATTGATATCTATGCTCCAACTTGAGGGGGAGTGTTACAATATATGTTTTCTATATTCTGTTATTTATTTTGTTATTTGTTTATTCTGTATGGACCTCTCTGTAATTGTCACAGTGTTATATATATGAGGGTGCACACTTTGTGCAACCCTATGCTCTCTGAAACCCTGATTCTCTACAACCTTCAAGTGCTTGCTATCAGTTTCTCTCATCCTTGCTATGCTTGTTAGTTAGGACTTCAAATTGCATTTAAGATATTAGTTTTAATTTGATATAATTTGAAGGTCTAATCTATCTTGTGAGAATTTTTGAAGCTCTATTCAACCCCCCTCTAGAGCCCTAGATCCAACAGTATGCACATCTACTTACACATGCTGACTCCATCTCGCATTCCAATGTCACCTGGGCAACGTGAAAACGGATTGATCCCTTAGCGCTTCTGCGCATTGTTGAGCATAAGAATCATCACCTCCTTTACATTACGAGCTCTACTACCATCTAAGTTAACATCTGAAACAATTTTGGTTTGTTGTCTTACTCTAACCACTTGTATTATTGTTTAATAATTAAGATGGTATCAGTAACTAAAACTAATACGAGACATTGTATAGAACTAGAGAGAGGATCAAATATACAGATAACCAATATAGGACTAAAGCTCTATATATAAATAGGATATAACAAAAATTAACTAAACATATTTGTTGAAAATAATAATATTGAATGCAACGGAATGAATACAAGACTGGACGCCCTCTTCTTTATATAGGAAAAGGGAGACGCCCTAAGACTTAGGACGCAAGTAATCTAAACGGGCTGAAATACAAAAGCCCACTAACTAATTAACCTATTAACTAAATAGGCTAATATAGACTCTCAAACACCCCCCTCAAGCTGGAGCATGGGTGAAACACATGTCCAAAGCTTGGAGGTTACAAGACTCGATAAAACAATAAAAGAAATGATAAATGAAAGATAAGATAAATATCACTCCCCATACAAAAATTGCTACTCCCCCTTAATTAATGCTCCCCCTGATCCATGTGTTGACAATGCATCTCTTCTTTGAAATTGTATTCTGCAGGTTGGAGATCCTCGAGCTTTGAAGGTCTTTGGAGTGCATCTGGAATGAAGAACATCTGAAGAATGGAACCTGATACTACAGCAGTAATTCGCCACTTGGAGCATACGATCCTCAACACCATCACTACATCTTAATTGGATTACATACTTAACGCGGCATGAACGTGGATGACCAATGTCGATGTAGCAGTAGTGGAATCTTCGAATTGTCCGAGAAGTCGTGCATAACGTGGCACGAACACGAACGGACGATATGCTGGTGATACGATGCAGGTAGCATAAAACTCTGATGCATGAACCTTGGGAGCTTGACAGGAAAGGAGATATCATCCATCAAGGAAAGTCCCAAGAAGATCAGCAACATGTGATGTCGAAATAGCAGGTGCAGCTCGGAAAAGACGTGATGAAGCAGCTCAATGAAGATAAACTGGATGAATCAACCTTGCAGAAGTAGATTGGCAGGCTTGTTGAGCTTCTGAAAATCTGAAGAAGCACCCTCTATCTCATGTGAATGCAGCTAAAGTACACCATCAACACCTAACGTACATAACGCGGTACGAACGCAGATAGCTCGGTGTTGACACTGAATGAAGATCCTTCATTGTTGTGGGGAAGTAGAGAACAGATGTGCTGAACAATGCGAAGCTCCATGAAGATAATAGCCTAGAACATATATAGCCTGAATACATATATCATCACTTCTCATACTCTCTTTCTCTCATACATATTCTCTCACTCTCTCTCTCTCCTCTCATCTCTTCCTCTCCTCTCTATCCCCCCCATACACCAAATACGACGAGAGTGAGTGTTTGGTGTGGAGAAAGGGACATAAGACCCCCCGCACTGTGGAAAGGGATACACACATGATATGGGTGGGTGGGAAAGGAATTGGTGGATTTGAGAGGATTTTGTGATATGGAGATGTGTAATATGTGGAGAATGAAACTGTTAACCGGAGAGAATATGCTAAATGGGTCAATGTAAGATCAGGACAGAAAAATAAATGGATCTAATCCCGACCCGAAAAGGGATTTGTTTGGCCCGTTAGGGCAACTGAATCTGATTAGGCTTAAAACTGGATCTGATTAGGCTTAAAACTGGATCTGATTAGCCAAGGGCAGATCCAATTAAGGATCTGAATATCAATAGGCATCTGGTATATAGGGGCAGTAATAGGGTTGTTTGGTAGCGGTGGAGAGTGATGGGTGACCGTGCTTCATCCAAGGATAGGCGAAAACGTTGGGGCAGCAACGACGAGATGGAGAGCAGCAGTGGAGCAGTGACCAGGGGCATGGATGACGATGTCGGCTGAATGGTGTGATCGACGGCTGGGGATATGGTTGTTGGATGATATGGCAACCACACAGCAGCAAGATAGATGACGATGATTGTGTCGCTCGGCTGATGTAGCACTTGGTCGCAATGAAAGAGATGATACTGGTCTCCTACATGGCTCCGGAGATATTGCATGCCATGAGGCTGCGTGCGGAGTCAAGTGTGGAGCCTCTCCTTATGAGACGACGAAGGCTGGAGCTGAGGACATCAGGGTGATGCAACGATAGATGGTTGTTGAATAATGTGAGTGTGATGGCGTCGACGGACAAGGATAGTGGCTGCTTCTGGGCGGTGCGGCGACGGCGATGGATGCTCCTACTTTTGTGGTCGGCCACAACACTCTTACTAGTCGCCATCAGCTTGCTGGATGGATTCAGCGGCGGATGGAGATCTTTGTTGGGCGCTGCTTGTGGCTGGCCGCAGTAGCTGCTGCTATTGTTGGCCAACTAATGTCCTGGAAGGCTGCGGCTACGGTTAGTAACCGATAACGACTTGACGATGGTTGTTGATTGCACCGGGACGGAGATAGTCGGGGTACAGAAAGAAAAATCAAATCTTTAAGAAAGAGAAGGAGAAGCCATGGAGGCAGGAATTGCTTAGCGGGCAGCCGGCCTAAGCCATGGCAATGGCGGCGGCCGCCCGCAGGCGGGGGTTCTTCCCCTTGGTTGCTCTCTAGAAAAGAGGAGCGGCGGCTAGGGTTGCGTGCTCGCCGGAAAGGAGAGGGAGGAGGGGCGGCGGCTAGGTTTCCCTCAGGAGCGAACGCGCTCTGTTCACGCAGGAATTACTGTTCACTCTGATGTGTTCACGTCGGAGTTAATGTTCACGTCGCGTACTGTTCACCACCGGAGTTACTGTTTCCTTGACGGAGTTACTGTTCACCGCTCTGATACCATGTTGAAAATAATAATATTGAATGCAACGGAATGAATATAAGACTGAACGCCCTCTCCTTTATATAGGAGAAGGGAGACGCCGTAAGACTTAGGACGCAAGTAATCTAAACGGGCTTAAATACAAAAGCCCACTAACTAATTAACCTATTAACTAAATAGGCTAATATAGACTCTCTAACAGTATTTGAACACTCCCCTCAAGCTCGAGCATAGATGTCAATTATACCCAGTTTGTCAACCATAGCATTTTATCTGGTCTTTGGAAAAGTCCTTGTGAAGATATAGCAATTTTCTCCTCAATCCTCTGAATAGAGTGGAGATGTGTTTTAACATGATAGCTTCCTTGATAAAATGTCAATCCACCTCTATGCTTCGTCCATTCATAAAAGGGGGGATTCTGGCAATAAAGTTAGATGCCTTATTATCCCAGTCAATAGTTGTAGCCTTGTAGGAGCATCATCAAAAAACATAATTCCTTCAAAAAACCTTGAACCCACATAAGTTCAAAGGTTGTATGAGCCATAGCTCTATACTTAGTCTGTTAACTACAATGTGCTACAACATTTTGCTTTTTCTCCTCCAAGTGACTAGGTTACCTCCAACAAAAGTGTGGCATCAAAATGTTGACTTTCTACCAGATGTACAACCAACAAAGTAAAAACCAGTATTTCTAGTTGTTGAGAGTTATTTAGTTAGTGTTTTATTATTAGTTTGTAATATGGGCCTAAGTGTCTTGAACCATTAGGGTTGTCTTATGTCATGTACGCTTCCCTATTCTCCTATTTATAGGAGCAGGGTTTCTCTTATCAAAAACAACAATTTGCCTTCTTTTATTATTTGACATGGTATCAGAGCAGTGATCCAAAAACCCTACTCCTTGAGAGAGAGAGAAAGAAGTGCTCCGCCTACGGGCGGCCGCCGCCTTCTTGGCCTAGCTTGGCTGCCCGTCGGGCATTGCTTCATCGACTCCTACAAGCGTCGACCATGCACAAGACTCCTTGCGATCTACTACTCTCATGGGTCCTGCCACAGCAACCCTCCACTCCCGCAGCCGCTAGACACCCTGTCGCTCGCGTCCGATACAGCCCGCTCGCCTTCTCCTTCCCATGTCGCTAACCCCCCCTCCTTCCCAGCCCATCTCTGCTTACCTACCAAACCCGACGCCGCCCAGCATATCTCCGCCGACCTCCCTCTTCCTCACAGCAAGCCGCCGCTGCCACCTCGTCAACCCACCTTTGCCTTCCGCCACCACTGTGCTCCGTCAGCCAAGCCGCCCTTTCTCCCATATCTGCGGAATAAGTGCAGAAAGGACTGTGCTTCCTACCGAATTTGGGGGATACTTCACTTCTGCTTCACTTCTGGTTACAACGGCATCGTCTTCTTCAAGAAAGCCACGTTTGTTCATCTTGCATCTGCGTTGGTGGAGGGTCTTGGAACTCTGTTGGGGGAATTTGATAACTTGCTTACTACAACAGTCCCTAGCAAAGCTTGTAGCTGCTTCGTTCTTCTGGGGGCATCCGTTCAGTTTGGACAGATCTGCTTTGTGCCTCTTCCATTGTTGCGACTTGTTGTGGACCCTGGGATCTGCCGATGTTCCTGCTTCTGCAGTCTGCTGCAATGGCGAGATCATCTCTCCTCATAACAAGAGCAGACTGATATAAGAAAAGGAACCTTCCCCTTGTTCAGATATGCGGCTCCCCTACCTTGGTATTTTCTGCTGCAAACTTACAGCTTATGACTCGCTAGTGCAAATTTATATGATTTTTATCGGTCAGGATATTCATCTCTATAAAGATTTGTGGTTGAATTCTCTTCAAAAATCTGTGTAGACCTTTTTTTTTCCGGGGGCTCTGCCCCCGACCCCCCGCGAGGGGCGGCCTCCCCTCGACTCCCGCCCGCTAATTGGGGGGCCGCGCCCCCCAAACCCTCCGGCAGTGCTACGGCCTATATTTCTTTCTGGGGTGTTCCTTTATCATTATCCACCCCAACCACTCTTGATTCTTTCCGTGGTTGGTGTGAGGGGGAGAAATAGAGAAGAGATGAGATGAACAAGAAGAATTTCATTATGTTGTTCTATGGATCTTCATGCCACATTTACTACTGATATATGGAGTCTTCTGCTGCTATTTGGTATATTTTGCTGCTAGATTGTTTATTCATCATCTACCTCGACTGCTGCTGTGAAGTTGCATACTTGGACGTCATCTTTGCTACTTGTGCTATGATTAGCACACTTTACCTGCTGCTTTGTGCTTTTGCATTTTCTGCTGTCCGTGCTTTACTTGCACGTTGACTTTCTACTCTGTGGACCAGCACTCTCTGGATTTATGACGTCTACTACTGTGATGGATGCTTTATGAAGAGGGAAGATGATGAAGACCTTTCTGTTGCTGACTTTACATAGAGCTTCGTCTACTGGAGTTATTTATTTGCTTGCTACTCTGCCTACTGGTCTTCTATCTGCCTATGTCGTCGACTCTCTACTACTGTGTACCAGCACTCTCTGGCTTGTCCGTGCTCTGTTTCGCACGTTGACCCGTCCGTACTTTATTTGTACGTTGACCTCTACTGTCTGTGACCCAGCACTCTCTGGACTTTGCTGCCTGTGACCCAGCACTCTCTGGCTACTACGACAACGACGTTGATGAAGACCTTGGTGCCTATCAGCTATTATAACTTTTTCTCCAGATGATTGTGTTGTTGCTTGTTTCTGCTCCAGATGATCGAGAAGCTTTTGTGACCTGCTTGCCTGCTTGCTTGGAGTATCTACTTGAGGGGGAGTGAATGAGTTTCTGAGTGTTTGAGTGATTTAATGTAATATTGAGGGGGAGAAAAATTATGTATGGGATTGGTTTATCTTTTTTTTTCTTTGTTTTCTAGTTTGACTCTCTGCTTGCAAGTTGATTTGGGATTCTCCCAACTTCAGCTTGAGGGGGAGTGTTGAGAGTTATTTACTTAGTGTTTTATTATTAGTTTGTAATATGGGCCTAAGTGTCTTGACCCATTAGGGTTGTCTTATGTCATGTACGCTTCCCTGTTCTCCTATTTATAGGAGCAGGGTTTCTCTTATCAAAAACAACGATTTGCCTTCTTTTATTATTTGACACTAGTAATGTTTAATGTCCATTCTTCTAATAAAAAAGTCTCTTTCCTAGAGAGCCTTTTAGATATTTCATAATATGTCAGATAGGTTCCTGACGGCCTTGTCATTGTTTAGTATCTAGATACTACAAATATGTCCAACAATAGAGGTAAAATCAGCTCTAGCATTTAAATATATTAACTTACTAACAAATCTCCTATATTGCTTATTGTCAAGTTAAGCAAGAGAGGATTCATCATTCCAGTTTGCATTGGGATTTACAGGTGTGCTAATTGGTTTTTCAACATGCATACCATTTTCCTATAAGGGTCCGATTGGTTTGTTTGTATTGGTCCGGAAAACATACAAACTAGAGTTCCTAAAGCAGTTTTTCATGATTAGTTTACAGTAAGTGTTGGAACTTCGGTTCCGTGACTTCCAGTGAGTTACAGAGTTACACACAAAAGTGACAAAACAAAGTTCCTGAGTTTCATCTTAAAAGAGCGGAAAACGAGTTCTGGAACGATTGACAACATTTTCTGTACAATTATATTTTTCATTTTTCATATATAACACGTGTAAAATATTTATGACTAGGAATGTTAGCGGTGAGAATATGTTTTATTGCCAAAATCATAACATAATATGAAAACATACTATACACTATAGGTGACGCCATGTAAAATATTTTACGCTACAACTACCATTATCACTGCGGTCTATAAAAAAATATTAACTCTATGAAAAAGTAATCACAGCACATGTGACAAAAAATGTGATTTATCCAACTTTTCTTTCTTCATGTTTAAACAATATGATGTGAAAAATGATAATTAACTATAACCGCACGCGAAGAATACACTAAAAATTAGTGTTATACATTTTGTTAAATAATGAAGAACCAAAACTTATATTTACAAATCAATAAAATGTAGATATCATTACAATACTTTATACATACAAAGTGAAATAAATATATATTGATGTGATTTGAACCATAATATTTTTATTAAAATTGTAACTAAACCATATTAAAAAAATTTAAAGGAGCAGCATCTGCATCGTGACCACTTGTTGAGGTTATTATGGTTTAAAAATATATTATGATTATTAATGGATATAATTTTTTAATTTCTTTGTCGTTTTACTTATTATATATTACACAATAAAATTCAACAATATTTTTTAATTAATTTCCATATATACAATTACAACAAACCAATCACATGCAAGTGAATGGAACTTAAGTTCCGAAAACTAAACGAGAATTTCCCAAAAATGAGTTCAACATAACTTATGACTTACACCAAACCAATCGGAACCTAAGAGACAAAGGACATATTCGCATTGAGACAGACAAACACCAGAAGAAGACCCAGGCAATCCTTGAAAATAACTGAAGCTTGCCAAGATTTTTACTCTTTAATAATAAAGTGTTTATTCATCCTAGGTAGCCTGACGATCAGCATAGTCACTTCAAGACGGGATAATATCATCAATGTAGACAATCATAATAACACACCCAAAAGTCGTATGTTTGATAAAGATAGAACGATCAAAATGGGATAGCTTGAAGACAAACAAAATGAAAAATTTGGTAAGTTTATCAAACCACGCCGTAGGACTTTGTTGCATGCGATATATAGCTTTTCAAAGTTTTTGCAGACTTAGTACAGTCCCCCTTGAGCAACAAACCCAGGAGGTTGTTTCAAAGGGCCTCTTCCTCAAGATCATACAAGAAAGCATTTTTCACATCAATCAAAATAACGGCCAATCAAGATTAACAACAATAGAGATAAGCACACGAACAAAGTTATGGTGGCCAACAGGATAGAACATCTCAAAGTAGTCAATCACATAAGCTTGGGCATATCCTTTAGCTACAAGGTGAGCTTTCAGTCTCTCAATAGTGCCACCAAGTTGATATATACTAGCAAAGACCCTAGCAAGTCAGCAACAGCCAACAGAAGTGCAATTATGATGATTAAAAAGGGCAGCTATCTTGGTCCCCATTGCTTGATACCATGTAGGACAATTGAGAGCCTAATCTATAGTCTTAGGAATAAACGCAACCAAAAGAGCAGTAGTGAAACAGGACAAGCTAGGCAAAGACGGGCAGTAGAATAGAAGTTAATGATCAAATGCTAAGTGCAAGAGTGAACTCCCTTGTGTAATCCAATAGGTGGATCCAAATCAGAAGGAACATGTACCTAATGAGGATTGAGATCTCCAGGTCAAGAATGAGAACTAGTGGTCTGAGGGGCCATAAGGGGAGGAGACTTTGGTCTTCATTGATATACTTGAAGTTACTTTGCTTGAGATTGTGATAACACATCTAGTTGTGACCTTGGTGTAGCACGAACAGGTTCTGACAGTAGCGTATCTTCCATAAGAGTCGTAGAAAGAGGAGCCCTCTTTAGAAAACGTCAGCACTCATGAACCATAATTTAAACAGTAAGGTCATAAAACGTGTACCCTTTTTGGGTTCTAGAATATCCTAAGAAACACACTTTGCATGTCGAGGATTCAACTTATTAGTGCTAGGGCAAAGATCACAAACAAAACATGCACTTCTGAAAATCCTTAATGATAGTGGAAATAGAGGACTTGGGATACAGAATCTGATAAGGAATTTTGTTCTAAAGAATAGTCATTTGTAAATAGTATATGTTAGAGAGTCTATATTAGCCTATTTAGTTAATAGGTTAATTAGTTAGTGGGTTTTTGTATTTCATCCCGTTTAGATTACTTGCGTCCTAAGTCTTAGGGCGTCTCCCCTCTCCTATATAAAGGAGAGGGTGTTCAGTCTTTTATTCATCCCATTACATTGTGTTCAATACAATCTTATTTTCAACATGGTATCAGAGCGGGGAACAGTAACGACGACGTGAACAGTACGCGGCGTGAACAGAGCACGCTCGCTCCTGAGGGAAACTTAGCCGCCGCCCCCCCCCCCTTCCCTCTCCTTTCCGGCGCGCACGTAGCCCTAGCCGCCGTCGCTCGTCTTTTCCAGAGAGCAACCGAGGGGATGAACCCCCGCCTGCAGGCGGCCGCCACCGTTGCCATGGCTTAGGCCGGCTGCCCGCTAGGCAATTCCGATGTCCATGGCTATCCTTCCTGTAGAGTGGAGAATTGTTGTTTATTGAATGAATAAAATAGTGTACATTGTAGTCTCTTATATAGCAAATAGAAAAAGAGACTAGTTAAGATGCAACCCATATGGGACTAAACAACATAAGAGAAAGAATAAGTGGAGCACATGCTAAGCACATGACGCTCAAGAAAACACATATCTCTATACTCCCCCTCAAGCTGGAGCGTAGATGTCAAATAGGCCCAGCTTGTCAATCAGCGTCTGAAAGCGATTTTTAGGTAGCACCTTGGTGAAGATATCTGCAAGTTGTTTCTCCGTGTTGATATATGGAGTGTGAATCTGTCCAGACATAACCTTTTCTCGTACAAAGTGGCAGTCGACTTCAATATGTTTGGTTCTTTCATGAAAAGTAGGGTTGCTCGCAATAAAAATCGATGCCTTATTGTCACAGAACATAGGGATGGGGCTAGTCAGAGAGATGTCAAATTCCTTCAGAAGACTGCGGACCCACAGAAGCTCACATGTAGTATGAGCCATCGCTCTGTATTCTGCTTCAGCACTAGATCGTGCAACAACGGTTTGCTTCTTACTGCCATAGTAACAATATACTCCGTTTTTTTGAAAAAAACGCGTTTAAAACGCATATTATTCACGTTACGTATATGACGGCCGTTTTAAACTCCAAACCGAATAATACGTTTTAAACGCGTTTTATTCGCGTATTGCGTTTTAAACGCGTTTGATACGTTTTATTGCCGTTTTAAACAGTTTTGTACTTTTGCTTCACATTTATTTTTTCCACGTCCTTTTTAACTTGTAGCAGGGTTCCACTAAACCATCCAACCTTCCTCCTCTATCCCTCGACACACCAGGAGGAGTAACCTTCGACATACTACATGTACGCTCCATCTTTCTCCTCCATTCTCCCCCTTTCTTCCCTGATTTGTGCCTGCTGCTCCCACTTCTTCCCCTTCTTCCAATATTAGAGTAATCAGTTCGATGTTTAGTCATTTTCAATCATTATGTGTGGGTTTATATATATTTTGTATGTATGTATGTATATATATATATATATATATTCCGCTTTTTTGCCGACTTTTTTCCGAATAGTTGACCGAACTTTTACCGTACGTTGACCGATTTTTATCTGAATTTTCTGCATAATTCCCGATTTCCGAATTTTTCAACTTGGTCGTACGTATCCCGAATACCGAATTTGTGACTATGCTTACTGCACCATGTAACCAGATTGCCCCCCACAAAGGTACAATATCCAGATGTGGATTTTCTATCAGATCTACTGCCTGCATAATCAGAGTCAGAAAACCAGATAGGTCACAATGGCCATGCTTCTCGGGAGCACTTTTGAGATATCGAAGAATGTGACAGATAGCATCCCAGTGACATTGGCGTGGTTTATCAAGATACCGACTAACAAACCCAACAGCAGCAGCTAAATCAGCTCGAGTGACAGTCAGGTAGATAAGTTTGCCTACTAGTCTCCTGAACTGGTGTCGGTCAGCATATGGGGGAGAAGATTCACTGTCCCAATCCATATTGGGATCCAGAGGTGTGTTGGCTGGCTTGCAGCCTAACATCCCTGTCTCATGCAACAAATCCAAAACATATTTCCGCTGTGATAGGCACAATCCTGCAGAAGATCTAGCAACCTCAATACCCAGAAAGTATCGTAATTTACCAAGGTCCTTCGTGATAAAATGTTGTGCGAGATAGTTTTTGGTTGCTTGAATCCCTGCATTATCGCTGCCAGATAAGATAATGTCATCAACGTACACAATGAGAATAACAAGCCCTGATGTAGTTTTTCGTATGAAAACAGAGTGATCAGCCTGCGACCGTCGAAAGCCAAAAGAAAGTAAGATTTTACTAAGTTTGTCAAACCATGCTCGTGGGCTTTGTTTTAAGCCATATATCGCCTTGCGAAGTTTACAGATTTTTGAAGCAGACTCCCCCTGAGCAACAAATCCGGGGGGTTGCTCCATGTAGACATCCTCCTGTAGATCGCCATATAAAAAAGCATTTTTCACATCAAGCTGGAAAAGAGGCCAGTCTTTATTGACTGCAACAGATATCAGAATGCGAAGAATTGAGACGAGCTACTGGAGAAAAAGTTTCAAAATAATCAACCCCATAGGTCTGGGTATATCCTTTTGCCACGAGACGAGCTTTCAGACGTTCAATGGTACCATCTGGTTGATATTTAATGGTGAAGATCCAGCGACAACCCACAGGATGGCATGAAGATGGTCGGTCAACCAGATCCCAGGTATGTTGGTCATTCAGAGCTTGCATTTCATGTTCCATAGCATGTTTCCAAGCAGGATGACAGAGCGCCTCCTTGGCGGTTTTAGGAATAGTCACAGCAGATAAAGCAGATGTAAAATAGGCAAAGTCATCACTGAGATTGGCAGATGAGCAGAAGCGACTAATAGGATGCTGAGTACAAGAACAAACACCCTTCCGTAAACTAATAGGAATATCCAAGTCAGAAAGTACCTCAGCCGGTGGTGGATCATCCGCAGACGGAGGAGTTGGTTCGGCCGGGGCAGTGACGGGCTTCGGTCTTCGCTTGTAGACTTGTAAAGGGCGTTCTGGAGGCACAGTAGCAGGAGACAGATCTTCTACCAACGGTAGTGGAGTGGTAGCCAAAATATCAGGAGTCAAGTGTTTTCCCGGTAGCAGAGTAATAGGGCATATGTTCAAAGAATATCACATCCGCACTAATATACCAATGCTTCGTAACTGGATCAAAACAGCGGTAGCCTTTCTGAGTGCGAGAGTATCCTAAAAACACACTTCACAGACCGAGCATCTAACTTGGTGAGATCAGGGCGAAGATTTTTCACAAAACATGTACACCCAAAGATACGAGGCGGCAAGAGAACAGAGGTTTATCAGGAAATAAAAGGGCGTACGGAACCTGATTTTTCAAAACAGAGGATGGCATGCGATTGATAAGATAGCATGCGGTGGACACAGCATCAGGCCAAAAACAATGAGGTACTTTATAATGAATGAGGAGGGTGCGAGCAACCTTAAGAAGGTGTCGGTTCTTCCGTTCCGCTACGCCATTTTGTTGTGGGGTGTATGGGCAAGTAGTCTGGTGGATAGTTCCTTGGGACACACAAAAAGAAGTAACAGCTTGTTGCATAAATTCAAGGGCATTGTCTGTCCGAAGGGTTTTAATAGATTGACCAAATTGTGTTTTAATTTCAGCAAAGAAAGTACGAATGCAATCTAACACAGTATTTCGACCTTTGAGCAGAAACAGCCAAGTGGTACGAGAATAGTCATCAATGAAAGTCAAAAAATATTTCACACCAGAATTACTAGGCACAGAACACGGTCCCCAAATATCCGCATGTACTAATTCAAAAAGTTCTTTAGAAGAAATAACTTTCTTAGCAGGAAAAACAGATCTAGAATGTTTGCCCATAACACAGGTCTCACAGGAAAATTGATCGCCAGATAAGTGCGGAAAAAGATGCTTCAATTTTGCTGCAGATGGATGTCCAAGCCGAACATGCAACTGTAGACCATGTAGAGTGGAGAATTGTTGTTTATTGAATGAATAAAACATTGTACATTGTAGTCTCTTATATAGCAAACAGAAAAAGCGACTAGTTAAGATGCAACCCATGTGGGACTAAACAACATAAGAGAAAGAATAAGTGGAGCACATGCTAAGCACATGACGCTCAAGAAAACACATATCTCTATACTTCCACTTTCACATAGATCAATACGTCGGCGCTAATTCCCGACCTGCGGTCTATGTTTTCCAAATCCGAACCTTAAAGCCAGTGATCTCCTTTCCGGCCATCACATATCCACTGCCATCGTTGCATCATTACCCACCTTCCACCTCTGTTGCCTGTATTCCACGAACAGCAGCAGTGACACTATATTCTCAGCGTCTCCAATTGACATCCGTCCAGCAGCAATCATGCCGCCGGCCTCCAAGCAGCCATCTCCGCGCCTTCACCGCCTATCGACGCCACTATCACCATCTAGCCACAGCATCATAAGCGTCGCCAACCGCAGAAGCAGCAGCCATAATCGCCATCAAGCAGCAATCAACCGCCGTCAACCTGCTATCCGCTGCCCAGAAAGATCTCGCTACTACCGACATCAATTCGGTAGTACCGAATTTGGTACAGGTGCAATTATCGACGGCGACATCAACTCGATAGAGTTTTGCACAGGTCATCTCCTGACATCCTCAGCATCTCCGCCCTTGGCTCCGCATGCATCCTCTTGACATGCAATATCTCCGGAGCCATACAGGAGACCCCTTGTCATCTCCTCTGTTACGACCAAGTGCTACATCAACTGAGTGACATAATTTGGCCTTTTTTTTGCTACATCCCGCAAGTTGCTGCTCTTCATCACCTTCCTAGCTATCTTCATCACTCAACTGTCACCTCCCATCTATGTCTACTCCCAGTTATTAATTCCCTCCATATTCATTATGCCTATTCGGATCTTACATTGACCCATTTAGCATATTCTCTCCGGTTATCGGTTTTGTAAAGAGAAGAAAAGTTGTTTATTGGATGAATTAAGACGGGCGACTGGAGAAAACGTCTCAAAGTAATCAACACCATAAGTTTGCGTATATCCTTTCGCCACTAATCGAGCTTTCAAGCGTGCAATGGTGCCATCTAGTTCATATTTAACAATAAAGATCCATCGACAGCCAACTGGATGACAAGAAGAAGGTTTATCAACCAGATCCCAGGTGTGTTGTTCATATAGGGCTTGCATTTCTTGTTCCATGGCATGTCTCCAGGCAGGGTGGCGAAGAGCGTCATCAGCAGTTTTAGGAATGTGCACAGCAGATAATGCAGATGTAAAGTATGCAAGATTGTCACTCAGACGATCAGTAGAACAAAAGTGACTAATAGGGTGCTGAGTACATGAACGAACTCCTTTTCGTAAACTAATAGGAAGATGTAAATCAGAAAATACCTCAGCCTGTGGTGGATCCTCCGCTGACGCAGGATTTGGTTCGGCCGGGGCAGTGAGGGGCTTTGGTCTTCGCTTGTATACCTGTAGAGGTTTCTCGTGTGGAGTAGGAACAGAAGGTATTTCTTCAACCACGGGAAGAGGAGTATTATTCAAAATATCAGTATTCAGACGATCCCCAGCAGCAGAGTAGAACGGCATGTGTTCAAAAAATATCACATCCGCACTTACAAACCATTGTTTCTTATCAGGGTCAAAACAGCGATAGCCTTTCTGAGTTCGGGAATATCCCAAGAAAACACATTTCACATACCGGGCATCCAACTTTGTCAGACCAGGGCGAAGGTTTTTAACAAAGCATGTACAACCAAAGATGCGAGGCGGCACAGAGAATAAGGGTTTATCAGGAAATAACAGAGTGTAGGGAACTTTGTTTTTCAAAACAGAAGAAGGCATGCGATTAATAAGATAGCATGTTGTCGAAACTGCATCATGCCAAAAACAATGAGGCACCTTGTAATGAAACAGGAGAGTGCGAGCAACCTCAAGAAAATGGCGATTTTCCGTTCGGCTACACCATTTTGTTGTGGAGTGTATGGGCAAGTGGTTTGGTGGAGCGTGCCATGGGAGATGCAAAACTGAGTCACAGATTGTTGCATAAATTCTAGTGCATTGTCAGTCCGGAAGGTTTTAATAGGCCGATCAAATTGAGTTTTAATTTCAGCAAAAAAGGTACTAATGCAGTCTAATACAGTGTTTCGACCTTTGAGCAAAAACAGCCAAGTAAGACGAGAGTAATCATCAATAAAAGTCAGAAAATATTTTACTCCAGAATGACTGGGCACAGAACAAGGCCCCCAAATATCAGCATGCACAAGTTCAAAAGGTGCTGAAGAAGAAATAGATTTTTTTGCAGGAAAAACAGATCTTGTATGCTTGCCCATTACACAAGATTCACAAGTAAAGCTATTGCCAGAGATTCCAGGAAAAAGATGTTTTAGCTTTGCCGCAGATGGATGACCAAGTCTAACATGCAGTTGAAGTTCTGTCACCGAGGTAGAGAGCATCGCCTTTGGAGTAGGTGGTCCAACCAGGTAGTACAGCCCATTTGGTCCCTCACGGCCCGAACCAATCCTCGTCTTCGTGCGGAGGTCCTTCATAATACAACCAGACGGGTCAAATTTAACAGAGCAGTTTAATTGTTTAACCATTTTGCTGACCGAAAGTAAATTGACAGGAAAGTTTGGGATATATAACACAGAACGAAGAAATAATTCCTTTGATAGAGGAACAGTGCCAGTGCCACTAACAGTAGTTCTTGAACCATTGGCCACAGTGACATAAGAAATAGGAGTATGATTGGTAAGTTGTGAAAATAAATGACGAGTACCAGTCATATGTGTGGAAGCACCAGAGTCGATGCACCACTTTGTGTTACCGGACGAGGACGAGGCAAGCATGGCTGATGAGTCTGAGGTAGATGGTAGTTGTGCCAGACGTTCTTGAAACATTCTGTCAAACTCCAAGCGCAGCCATTCAGTGTTAGGTGGTGCAGCAGACTGATCCACAGAAGAAGCAGCAGGAGTAGTATCATCAGTCGCTTGGTTGGCCCAAGCAGGTTTACCATGCTTTATCCAGCAGCGGTCCTCAGTATGGTTATCACGGCCACACCAGCCGCAGTGACGTGGATGAGGTGAAGTGCTCCGTCCAGGTGCAGGAGTTCCCCGTCCGCTCGAAGTAGGAGGTTGTCCACCACGGCCTCGACCGCGGCCACGACCACGGCCGTAATCAGTAGAGCGAGCAACCAGAGCCGAAGGCGCAGGAGCAGAAGCAGGAGTCAGTGAAGGTAGTCGCTGGACTCTTTTGAGGACATCCCGAACAGTAGGAAGCGGGGGTCACTGGACAGGATTTGATCAACAACCCCTGAGAAGGAGTCAGGAAGCGCAGCCAAAAACTGCACCAGGTGAAGTTCATTGCGATGTTGATGTGCAACTTTGATATCGGCAGTCAACGGATGATACAGCTCATATTCATTCCATAAAGCAGAACATTGGTTGTAGAAGTCGTCGATCGACAAGTCAGTGGAGAACTCCTTCTTGGCAAGTTGTTTGAAAATCTCGAACACCCGCTTGGGATTCTCCTGGTGGGAATAAACATGTGCCAATTGATCCCACATCGTCTTGGCATCATGCAAGCAGAGTAGAGACTGGCTGATCCGAGGTTCGGTTCTGTTGAGAATCCAGGACATGACGTCGGAGTCATCCTTGGACCACTGAATGTAGTCCTGTTTAGTCTTGTTTTCAGCATCAGCAGTAGGGGCAGCCGGGGGCTCAGCAGTGAGATGATGGTACCGACCTTGTGCTTTGACATACAGCACAAACGACGCAGACCACAGGTGGTAGTTGGATCCTCCTTCAAGTTTGACAGTGGTGACGCACAGAGATCTGGGTGGCTCAGAATATGCCATTGCAGCAGAAAGGACCACGTCGTAGAGAAGCAATAGAACCCCGGACATGCAGAGGCAGCAGTGACCCTTAATGGGCAGAAGTAGCAGAGATCTGACAAGTCAGATCAGAGGAACCCAATATGGGCAGACAAGACATAGAAACCTACGCCGTCATGAGGAAAAATCAATATTCCAGCATGAGGCGCAGGCAGAAATCCCGAGGAACAAAGTAGACTCTCAACTTAGAAGGCCAGAGTCTTCCCGATCACAAATCCGCAAATTTCCGGACGTAGACGGAGAAAAATTAGAAAGTGCACAGGCTGTACGTAAGGATTTAGAAGGTGATTGGGAGGGAGAAAAAGGGGAAAAGGTGGATATGGTGAGGGTAGAAGAGATGGAGGAGAGGGTAGGGTGGGGAGGGAGGAAGGGAGGGGGAAAAAGGGATGGCGGGTGGCTGTTGGGAGCGGCAGCAGCAACGAGCCGCTGCTGGGCAGCAGGGGCGGCGCCGGCTGGAAGGGGAAAGGGGGTGGCGGCGGCTGTGTGTGTGTGTGTGTGTGTAGGGGGGGGGGGGGGGGCGGCAGCTAGGGATAGGGTTAGGGGTGGAGGGAGGAGGAGAGAAGGGCTGTGGCGGCGGCGGCAGGGGGGGGCAGCTAGGGATAGGGTTAGGGGTGGAGGGAGGAGGAGAGAAGGGCTGTGGTGGCGGCGGGGGGGGCGGGTGGTGGGGGTGGGGGGGCTGTTATGTCATGGGAGGGAAAAATTAGGGAGGGAAAAAACAAGGGCCTGCTCTTGATACCATGTAAAGAGAAGAAAAGTTGTTTATTGGATGATCAAACAGATTACATAGGAGTCTCTTATATAGCAAACATAACAAGAGACTAAACTAAGCGCTACCCATATGGGACTAAACAACATAAGAAAAAGAGTAAGTGAGGCACATGCTAAGCACATGACATTCAAAGTAAATGAACAGAAAAAACACATGAAACTACATATCTCTATAGGTTTCATTCTGCACATATTACACATCTCTATATCACAAAATCCTCTCAAATCCGCCGATTCCTTTCCCACCCACCCATATCATGTGTGTATCCCTTTCCACAGTGTGGGGAGTCATATATCCATTTCTCCACACCAAACACTCACTCTCGTCGTATTTGGTGTGCGGGGGATAGAGAGGAGAGGAAGAGATGAAAAGAGAGAGAGAGAGTGAGAGAATATGTATGAGAGAGAGTATGAGAAGAGATGATATATGTATTCAGGCTATATTTGTTCCAGGCTATTATCTTCATGGAGCTTTGCATTGTTCAGTACATCCGTTCTCTACTTCCAGACAGCAATGAAGGATCTTCATTCAGCATCAACACCGAGCTATCCGCGTTCGTACCGCGTTATGTACATCAGGTGTTGATGGTGTACTTCAGCTACATTCACATGAGACAGATGGGTGCTTCATCAGATTTTCAAAAGCTCAGCAAGCCTGCCAATCTACTTCTGCAAGGTTGATTCATCCAGTTTATCTTCACCGAGCTGCTTCATCACGTCTTCTCCGAGCTGCATCGGCTATTTGGACATCACCTGTTGCTGATCTACTTGGGACTTTCCTTGATGGATGATCTCCTTTCCTATCAAGCCCCCAAGGTTCATGCATCAGAGTTTTATGATACTTGCATCATATCACCAGCATATCGTTCGTTTGTGTTTGTACCACGTTATGCACGTCTTCCCAGACAATTTAAAGATTCTGCTACTGCTTCATGGACATTGGGCATCCGCGTTCGTGTCGCATTAAGTACGTAATCCAATGAAGATGACGTATTGATGGTGTTGAGGATCTTCTGCTCCAAGTGGCGAATTACTGCTGCAGTATTCAGGTCCCATTTTAGATGTTCTTCATTCCAAATGCACTCCAAAAGACCTTCATTAAAGCTCGAGGATTTCCAGCCTACAGAATACAATTTCAAAGAAGAGAGGCATTGTCACCACATGGTTCAAGGGGAGTATTAATTAACGGGGAGTATCAATTTTTGTATGGGGAGTCATATTTATCATTTATCATTTCTTTTATCATTTTATCGAGTCTTGTAACCTCCAAGCTTTGGACATGTGTTTCACCCATGCTCCAGCTTGAGGGGGAGTGTTAGATTCTATATTAGCCTATTTAGTTAATAGGTTATTTAGTTAGTGGGCTTTTGTATTTCAGCCCGTTTAGATTACTTGCGTCCTAAGTCTTAGGGCGTCTCCCCTCTCCTATATAAAGGAGAGGGCGTCCAGTCTTATATTCATCCCTTTACATTGTGTTCAATACAATCTTATTCTTTACAGTATCCAAAATGTGTGGAAGATCTTTTAGCAAAAAATTCCTTATCAGATAGTGAAACATCATCCTATGTGCCACTTCAAGAAGAAGCATGTTCTTTCATTCCGCAACACCATTCTATTGAGTATAGGAGCAGGAAGTTTGATGAAGAATTCCCTCATACTTGCAGAAATCTTGAACCGCACGTTCAACATTTTGTGGAGCATTGTTAGTTCTAAAGATATGTTTGAGTCATATAACTAAGTTTTAATTTCTTGAAAGAAATTCTAAATAGTATCCAAAATGTGTGGATGGTCTTTTAGCAAAAAAGAAACATGTTGCTCTAAAGTAATCATTTGAATGCTATAAAATAATGAAAACCGAAATAACTAGCAACAGGACATGGTCCCCACATAACAGAATGCACAATAGCAAAGACAAGATCCAACAATAGTCATTTTTAGGACGAACAATCCTTGTTTGTTTGCCAAGATGACAAGTCTTACATTGAAAAGAACAAGACAAAACAGGAAGTATATATTTCAGTTTTGCAGAAGATAAGTGACCTAGTCTATAATGTCAAAGCGATGGAGACACAATATTAGATAACAAAGTAGAAGTGGACGTTTGTGTTACATCCACCTAGTATAGCTCATTTGGTCCATCATGGCCCAAACCAATCCTCATATTCGTGCAAAGATCATGGCCCAAACCACAAAGGCTTAGTCCAATCGATTTGGCCTAGGTGGGTTACTTTACAGTGGCCCCGTCCAGGATATTTGGTCGAGCGACTAGCCAATCCAGTCAATTGAATGGACTGGGTCAGAACCTTGGGTCGATATGTTGATCCTGCCCAGTCGGGAGACAGCACCAGCCAATCAGTCAATTGGTTGATCTAGTCCAGTCGGTTAACCGACCGATTGGGCGGATCTCGACCGGATCAATCAAGTGGACCATCCAGTTGACCGACTGGGTTTCCATTTAGTCCATCAATGATTCAATTGATTTCCTAAACCTTCTAGAAAGTAGAAACCAATTAATCATGTGTCTGTTATTATACTCCTCTTCCCTAAGCATCCTATGTGTGTGACCCAATGTTTTAAAAAACGTTAAGTGGTAAGCGTGCGGACAGCACCTTGTAACTGGTTAAGCGGTAAGCGGCCGATTTTTTAAAAAATGGGTTTTGATTTTCTATACAATTTAAAAAAAAAATGCACATGTATGCATATATATATACTATACTTTTTGGAACCTTTATACATATCTTAACACCCTAAATAACCATACTAAACACCCAAATACTTTATAACACAACTATAAAACAATGATTATAGCTAAACTATTAAACAATAGACTTGTCACACATAAAACACCTTATACAACTATAAAACAAAAAAGTATTAAGTATATATGCATGATACAATAACTATTACAACAGACTTATCATTGATACCTTACTAACTTATTGCTACATTTATATATCATCACTTGATCAAAAATTACAGCAGTACATTTAACCAAAGTATGTGTAAGAAGAAATGAAGGAGGAAGAAGACGGGAACACCGATCACATGTCGGCTGCAAGATGCAGCAAACGTGAGTAGGGCTTGAGCCTACACACTTGTATATATATATTAGGGTAAGTACATGAGGTACAAAGAGAGAAAAAGAATAAAAACTAAATTTCATAAGAAAAATAGTCTCTGCAAGATGGTATCGACGGAATATTGTCTTGCGCCTGAACCAATCTCGATACTATCGAGATGTGTGTCGATAGTATCGACCGGGATGCAGCTTGCTTCAACTTGAACATGAACTGATCTCGATACTATCGACAGAATGTCGATAGTATCGACCGGGATGCAGGTTGCTTCACACTCCCCCTCAAGCTGGAGAGTACACATCGTGTATGCCCAGCTTGCCGCAGAGTCTCTGAAAGATTGCTGAACCCAAAGGCTTCGTCAGAATATCTGCTAGTTGATCTTCAGACCTGACATATGGAGTCACAATAGTGCCGTCTTTTATTTGATCACGAATAAAATGGCAATCAACCTCTATGTGTTTTGTACGCTCATGAAAGATAGGATTTCTGGCAATGTGCATAGCAGATTGATTGTCACACTTGAGCTCCATAGAAGGTAGAAGAGAAATTTGCAATTCAGATAAAACAGATTTGACCCATTTTAATTCACAGCATGCATGGGCCATAGCACGGTATTCAGCCTCAGTGCTAGATCTAGCAACCACATGTTGCTTCTTACTTTTCCATGTGACAAGATGATCACCTAGAAAGGTACAATAGCCTGATGTAGATCTCCTATCAGTATGATCACCAGCCCAGTCAGCATCTGAATATCCTGTGAGAGACAGGGTAGATGGAGGTGCCTTTGGTCTAGAATATGTGATACCTTTACCGGGAGCATTTTTCAGATACCTCAGAATTCTGCAGACTGCTGTCCAGTGTGATTGTCGCGGAGAATGCATATATTGGCTGACCACGCCCACAGCAAATGAAATATCAGGTCGGGTGACTGTTAGATATATTAACTTACCCACTATTCTCCTGTAATATTCTGGATCTTTATACTCAGCATCATCAACCACCTCTTTGATGTGATAATCCATTGGTGTAGATACCGGTTTAGATTCAGCCATGCATGTCTCCTGTAACAAATCAAGCACATATTTCCTCTGAGATAAATTGACACCTGCATGAGATCTAAGCACTTCAATGCCTAGAAAGTATCTTAGTTTGCCCAGATCCTTTGTATGGAAGTGTTTTTGCAAACCCTCTTTGACACGAGATATTCCCATGGTGTCACTGCCAGTCATTACTATGTCATCAACATAGACAAGAAGAATAATGGATCCACGGGAAGAGTTGGAGTAAAATAAGGAATGATCAGTCTTGGAGCGAGAAAAACCCATATGAAGAATAACTTCACTGAACTTGTCAAACCAAGCTCTAGGTGATTGTTTCAGCCCATAAATAGCCTTTTTTTATTTGCATACTTTCTGACACTCCCCCTGAGCAACAAACCCAGGAGGTTGCTCCATATAAACTTCTTCCTGTAGATCACCATGGAGAAAAGCATTCTTTACATCCAGCTGAAATAGTGGCCAATCAAAGGTAGTAGCAAGAGAAATAATGATCCGCACAGAATTCAGGCGAGCAACAGGAGAAAATGTTTCAAAGAAGTCAACACCATAGGTTTGGGTGTAGCCCTTTGCAACCAATCGGGCTTTCAACCTTTCAACAGATCCATCCGGATTGTGTTTAATAGTGAAAACCCATCTACAGCCTACTACTTTCTTTCCTGCAGGAAGATCAACCAGATCCCAAGTACCATTATTTAAGAGAGTTGACATTTCAAGTTGCATAGCCTGTGTCCAGCCACTGTTCTTCATAGCATCATAATGATTTCTTGGTATAGTCACAGAATCAATCCCAATAGCGAATGCACGAGCCTGCTTAGACAGATGAGACAGGCAACATACATTTGTAATAGGATGTTTAATAGTACAGGACCTAGTACCTTTCCGAACAGCAATAGGAAGGTTGAGATCTGATGTCTCTGTAGGATTCTCTTGAGTAGAAGGCGATGATGAGGGCTAAGGGACTGGTGTCGCTACTTCTTCTGGATCTTGCCTGCCTCGCCTATAGTATACATGTGTATAATGCTCAATGGCGGGTCTATCTCCTGCTTGTTCGTCCGGAATAGAAGTGAAATCCGGAATGATAGGTGGCACTCCCTCACTCGGCACCGATGGTGCCAGTCTCTCATTTTGTATTTTTGGTGGCTCTCCCTGTCTCAACTGCTCTCCCTTGCTCATAGCATTGGAGAAATATGGAGTGGTCTCATGGAAAGTGACATCCCTAGACACAAACATGCGGCGAAGACTAGGACAGTAACACTTGTATCCTTTGCTCGTAGTAGAGTAACCCAGGAACAGTGTTTTAATGGACCTAGGAGACAGCTTGTCGGTCTTAGGGTCGAAGTTATGGACAAAGGAAGTGCAACCAAAAACTCTAAGAGGAATAGGATAGGGAGAGTCCTTGGGACGCAATACAGAAAAAGGAATCTGTCCTTGAAGAACAGAGGAAGGTTGCCTATTAATCAAGAAACAAGCAGTTAAAAGAGCTTCAGACCAAAATTTCTTGGGCACATTAGATTGAAACATAATAGATCGAGCAATATCAAGAAGATGGCGATTCTTCCTCTCTGCCACCCCATTTTGCTGAGGGGTGTGAGGACAAGATGTGCGGTGAATCATACCAACCGAGCTACAAAAATCAGACATAGCCTTTTGAACATACTCCAAAGCATTATCAGACTGAAGAATTTTTATATTGCAATCAAACTGAACTTTAATTTCAGTATGAAAATGTTTCACAATAGACAACACGGACTCTCTACTTTTAAGAAGGTAGATCCATGTCATGCGTGAGAAATCATCGACAAAGGAGATAAAATAACGAAAACCATTATAACTCTGGTCTTTTACAGGACCCCACACATCACTATGCACTAACTCAAAGGGACAAGAAGCCCGCTTATTGACTCGACTGGGATAGGATAACCTATGGTGCTTTCCCAGTTGACAGGACTGACACTCTAAGGAAGATAATTGGGACAACTCTGGTTCCAACTTCCGCAGGTTCTCCAAAGAAGGATGTCCATATCTGCAATGCCATAGTAAGGGGGAACCACTCAACAGGATAGATGGAGCAGGAGCAGGCATTTGGCGAGGTAGACTGTCACTGTTAAAAAGGTAGAGATCACCTTTCCTAGGCCCCCCACCAATCGTCTTCATACTCTTGAGATCCTGTAATATAAAACAAGAAGGTCCAAATATTACCCAACATTTTAGAGTGTCAATCAGTTTTGCAACAGAAAGAAGATTAAAAGGAAATTCAGGCACAAAGTGAACTGATTTAAGATCAATCTTGGGTGTTAGGGAGACAGATCCACTAGCTAAAACTCTTTTCACTAAACCATCTGCCAGTGTAACAGATTGGTGAGGATTAGATGAGTCAATAGTGTGGAGCAATCTCCTCATACCAGTCATATGCTGAGAGGCGCCAGAATCAACCACCCAAGATGAGGATGAGCCAGATGCTATGAGAGATGTAGCCTGATTACCAGTTGTAGATGCCAGATTTGCCGATGAAGAAGATGATGATGACCCCATACTCATGTGTTGTGTCGCCTGAATGAACCGATCATATTCTTCTTGAGTGAGAGTGATGTCGGTGCCATAGGTAGTACCCACAGTTGTAGAGGATGAGGATCCTGTAGTGGTGGCACAATGTGCTGCCCCCACAGGTGGTGCAGCAGGTCTTCCATGTTTCTTCCAACACTTCTCCACTGTATGTCCCGGTTTGTCACAAAAGGTACATTTCGGACGTGTCCCACGCCCTCTACCCATACCAGGGCGTCCTCCTCGTACCGCAGCAGCAACAGACGCATGAGATTCTCCAGAAGGTATATCAGGAACAAAGGAAGCAGACTCAAACAGAGATTGTTGGATCCTTGAATAAGCCTCCACAAGAGTGGGTAGTTTATCAGTAGCCAAGATAACGCTCCGAGCGGAGCTACAAGTCGAGTTAAGCCCAGATAAGAATTTGGCTGTAACCAGATCATCTCTATCCTTTATCTGTTCTGCAACAGTCACGGGATGATAATAACTTAGCTCTTGAGCAAGAGCCTGAATCGCCCCAAAATATTCCTCAAGAGATCGGTCACCCTGTTTTTCAGCAAACAGACGATCATAGATCATAAACTGACGGAGAGCATTCTTCTCTTGAGAGTAATGTTGCTTCACTGCGTCCCATATTTCCTTGGCCGTAGAGTAGAACATGAACCGTGCGGCGATTGCGGATTCCATACTATTCAACAGCCAAGTCTTCACAAGACTGTCATGTCGCTTCCATTCAGCATACCCTTCGTCAGTAGATGCCTTGGGACCCGAGTCAACATGCCTTGCTCTGTCACGAGCCTCCAAGACGGTGTGGATGGCGTTCATCCATAGAAGATAATTTTTCCCGTTGAGTTTGATGGAGGCGATAGGTGACACCTCGTTGTAGATCATAGGTGTCTTGATATCCTCCATTGTAGAACGGAATATATGTGACGGATTGATACACGTCAAAGAAGATGTGGTGACGGAGAGATACACGTCACACACAGAAGAAAAACAAGGAGAAATGCATTACTGACGCATTCACAGCCTCCAAATGATATTCCTAATCACACATGGAGGAGGTGTGACTAGGATGATGATTGAGACGAAACTAGTCCTCCGGTGGTGTTTTTAGATGATCGTTGGATCACATGGAGATCCTCAACCGCTTTGTGATAGTGGCTACGGTAGAATTAGATATCTACCGCAGACCCAGATTAGCCAACGGTGGTTCTTCGCAGCAGGAGGATTATGCCAAGCCGACGGGTGGGAAGCAGCCGGCCGTCAAGGAGAGAGAGACCTGGAGAGATCCTCCGGAGAGAGAAAGGAGAAGTCCTAGATCGATCTCCCCTCTGATACCATGTAAGAAGAAATGAAGGAGGAAGAAGACGGGAACACCGATCACATGTCGGCTGCAAGATGCAGCAAACGTGAGTAGGGCTTGAGCCTACACACTTGTATATATATATTAGGGTAAGTACATGAGGTACAAAGAGAGAAAAAGAATAAAAACTAAATTTCATAAGCAAAATAGTCTCTGCAAGATGGTATCGACGGAATATTGTCTTGCGCCTGAACCAATCTCGATACTATCGACATGTGTGTCGATAGTATCGACCGGGATGCAGCTTGCTTCAACTTGAACCTGAACTGATCTCGATACTATCGACAGAATGTCGATAGTATCGACCGGGATGCAGGTTGCTTCACAGTATGCATTCTAAAATCTATGTCATGATTAGTTACATGTAATTTACTTGGATATACAGCAGTACCCGATTACTATGTCTTACATACAAAGTATGCATATTAAATTAACTAAGGCTTATCATAGAACATGTATTGTATATAAGTTCAATATATTACAGTCAATAATTATTTTACTTTCAAAAATTACTTAATGTTACAGGCTTGCAGCAGTTTTCTTAAATAAACGGGTCTGAGCGGGTGATTAAGCGGCTGATTAAGCGGATTAAGCGGGTTAAGCGGGAAAAAAACGCCCGTTTTTTTGAAAAAAAATTAATCGGGCGCTTAAGGGGTATTTTAAACGGCTGGGCTGCTGAACCGATTAAGCGGCCGCTTAAGCGGCCGCACAGAACGTTTTTCATTTCACTGGTGTGACCCTATAGGCTCCAAATTACATTAGTAGTGATATCTTTAATCATATTATGATTTCACAGACAATGATTGATATCTAGCAAGACTGGAGAAGTTTGGAGGACTACTTCAACCTAGCATCATGACCAATGTCACAGTAGTCCTATATTCGATATCTAAATTGAATTCGAGGAATGGAAATGTCATCCTCTTAATTTTCAGTTTTCGTTTCTTGATCTAGAGTAGACTATTTGAGATAGATATGAGCTCAACATCACATGTTGAAGCATGGTCATGCATTTCATAGTCTCACTCATCAAGTGGTAGAGATATATCACTCTAATTGGAGGGACAGATTCCATCTACATCACTCAATAATCAACATGTGTCACAGTGCACCGAAGCACTACATGTATGGCAATCCTTATTAAGATCATGTTGAGTGGCGAGTGAGACTGATTTGGTCATCTAGTCGACCGACTGACCAGTCCATGTCCAATTTCAATTGACCAACTCGATTTCAAATTGTATAGCCCACATATTCTTTGTTGTTTCCTATAATCCAATCGATCGACTGGGTTACCCAGTCAACTGAAGGGATAGTTTCCCATACTGGTAATCAGTTGATGGATTGACAATCGATCAACCGGTTGAACCAAACCATCCAGCCGACCGACTGGCTTTCCCAGTCGACCAATTGGACAAGAATCAGCATGTACATGATTCCAGATTATTCTAATCAAATGTTTGATTGTGAACTTTAATTCCATTATGCATCCTTATACGTGTGACCCCTTATGTTCCACATTACATTGGTAGAGATGATCACAACATCACAAGCGAAGATTGGTTTCTAGAAACACATCATTACTATCCAAATAATTAGAATAAGTTGAGAACAACTTGAACCTGTAAAGTGACCAATGTTGCCATGATTGTATAATCCCTTTCAGATATTGAAGTTGAAATTGATGCATGGAGTTGTCATCCTCTTAACATTCAGTCTATGTTTCTCGAACTAGAGTATACTATTGAGATTGTGTGAGCTCATATCGCATATTGACTCAATTAAGTAATGCATTTCATAGTCTCACTTATCAAGTGGCTAGGATATCACTCCAATAGATGGACAAATTCCATCTACACCACTCCCAATAATCTACAAGAGTCACAATGCACCTAATCATCACCTTATGGCAGCCCTTATTCAGTGTCACGTTGGGCTAATGTTAAAGTACACATAACAACAGGTGATTACTGTAGTGACTTCTGATCTAGGATCACAGTCACCACTGTTACATTGAGATATGACTCTGACATGCCATGACACGACTTCCATGTGTCATTCCCAAAGTGGGTATGTCTAGTACAACTTGTTTTCTAACAAGTACCCATGTACCTAAGTTGATATCCAATATCATGAGTAAAGAGACATAGTCATCAAGGAATGAGGTATCCAATTTCGAAACAATTTTGGCAACGTGGAAATGGAAATTATGGAAATTTTGACAAAAAATTTGATAAAAGCAATTGTTCCCTCTTCGACAACAAAATGAACGAGTTAAGCCATGAAATTTTGCAGGCGTGATCTCTACACCTAAATACATCGTTTTATGCAATAAAATTTTATATGGAGGTAGGTTAGGGGGTCCCTCATGTGGGACGTAGGGAAACTTTCATGTTTCCTGGGGATGTCAATGAAGTGTTAGATGACAAAATTTTGGAATTAAGTTATGTGATTTTGCAATTATGAGTTATATGCATGGATGTACTTATTTGTGCTATAACATCAGATATTGGATATATAGGGCGTCCCCCACATATTTTACTTGGGTTGATAGTTTGTTGTTGATATTGACTCTACAGTCAACCATTTCATTGGCCCCAAGAACATTAATGCAATGTTTCCATGTAAAATCATTATTTATTGGTGTATTTGGCTCCCTAGGACCCTCATTGTCTAATAAACCACCACCAGGATACATGTCCACATTGAAGAAAATAAAAAATAGCATAAAGCATGCATTGTATTAGTATTCAATAATTTGAATGACAAATATTAGGAAATGCAATATAATCATGATATACTATAGGTATATGCTATGATTAAGTACTAAATGGTGAAATAACCCCAATTCCCCTTTACTCCTCTTCAAAAAACAACGATAACACCAAGGATTGCAATTATCAAAATTTCGATAGAAATTTCCATCAAAAATTGTGTACAAAAATCTCAAAATCCATCAAAATTGGCGAAATTCATAGAAATCATCGAAATTTTTATCAAAATTTTGATAAATGCAATCTTGTTGGCAATTTCGATCAAAATCGATACAGTCACATGTTTCGATAACAAATGCCACCGAAATCAAAAAAATTGGTGAAATTTTGCCGATTTCGACGAAACCTTATTCCTTGATATTCATCACTCATCATACACGCTAGTCTTATGTATTATTGTTGTCCTATAATATCCAAAATAATAGCTTACTAGGGCATACTTCTGAATAGGCTTACTAGGGCATACTTGTCAAGGCGGCAAGGCGACATGGCGTTCAAATCGAGAGCCTTGTGACTAGTCATGAACGGTTTTAAAATAGCTAAAATATTAGTACATTTAAGTTGTAGCTATACATATATTTAATAATTTTTAGAAACTCTTCTCCCTTTATTAGTATATATATTTTACTGGGTTTATTTTTATTATTGTGTTATGGGCTTTAGACTTGTCTTGTCTATTAGCCTCTTTCTTTTATCCCATATCGCTGGTCTCTGCTTTATGCTTTACTCTCTAGCACTCCTTTGTAATTGTTTTACTCATATAATAAGAAACCTTTTATTATTTTAGTTGGTATCAGAGCAACCTCATCCTCCGTAAGCCCCTCCCACCCTAACGCTACTGATGACTCCCTAAACCCTAACCAGCCTGCCTCCCACCCCTTCCTCTTTCTTCTTTTCACCCTGTTGCTGCCCCCCTCCCCCGCCGCCAGCCGCTGGCACCACCCTCCCCACCTATTGTCCTCTTCTCCACCCCACCTAGACCCGCCGCCACCCGTCGTCAACCCCCCTGCCTAAATCTATCATCGCCTTCCACCCAGCCCAACCACCACACCCTACTCCACTACGTTGCCGCCATCACCACCAAACAGCCACCCCACCGCCATCACCTCTCCCTCCTAACAGTCTGATCCCGCCCACCTCCTCTCCTTTCTCTTCTCTCCCACATCATCTCTCCCTCCGGCTAGTATCCCCTATTATCCCTCCTCTTCCCCACTAATCTTTGGAAGTTTCAGGCAACTTCCTAATCATTGCATGTTGAAGGGTTAATCAGAGTCCACTCTCTTCCTGCCTACGCCTCATGGTGGAGTAATTCTCCCTCCATGTTGGCGTAGGTTCTTCTGTATCTTCTGCTGCCCCTACGTGGGTTTCTGAGATCTGATGCGTTAGATCTCCTACTGCTACCTTCTTCCCCCATGAGGGTGTTACTAAGATATGCCCATGTGTTGGGTTTTTGCTGCTGCCTTTTTCTGCTGACTGCTACGCCTATCGTATGTCTGTTGTTCCTGTCTGCTACTCCTGCCTGCTTTAGCGTCTTGCATATTGTGTGACTCACAACGTCCACCGATCCGCTCTGGAATCTGTGCGTCATTACTGTCAAGTTGGATGGCTCCAACTATCACATGTAGGCGGCTTCTTTCAAACTTTATGTCAAGGTTCAAGGACGCTATTCCCATCTTTCTACTAAAGGTCCGGCTGCTCCTGATGCAACTGTTGATGACAAGACAAAGCAGGCATATGATATGTTGTCAAAAGAAGATATAGGTGTTATGACCTGGATGGTCAACAATGTTGAACCTAAAATCAGTCAATCTCTTCTACGCCTGCGGACGACTAAGGACATGTGGGATCAACTTTCCCACGAGTACTCTCATCAGCAAAATCCAAAGAAAGTGTTTATATCTTCAAACATTTGGCCAAGGAGTACACTAATACCGATCCTATGGAAGACTACTACAATCAGTGTTGCACACTCTGTGATGAATTTGAGGTCTACCATCCGCTCACGGAAGATATTAAGGAAGCCCAACGACAGCGCGACAAGCTTCAGCTTGTTTAGTTCCTGGCTAGGTTACCACCCTCCTTTGTGGGTGTTGTTGATCAGATTCTATCCAGTGATCCTCTACCTACTTTGCAAGACGTTCTAAAACGCGTACAACGCTTACCTTATGTCTCTCAAGCATATCCTAACTATTCTGATAGTGCAGCCTTTGAAGTTCGGTCTGGTGATTTTTTCCGTGGTCGTGGTCGTGCCGCGGTCGTGGGCGGGGTCGAGGGCGCTCTACTACAGGCCCTGGTCATGGTTCGTACTCGTCTGGTTCTGACTCCTCATCTACTGAACAACACTACTGCAACTTCTGTAGGCGCACCAATCATATTCAACATCATTGCTGGATCAAGCATGGCAAACCTGCTTGGGCAAATCAAGTTACGTCAGAACATCCTGACAATGCTACTTCGTCTGCTCCACCTTCTACTGAATGGATCCCAACCGAGTTTGAGAAGTTGCTCCAAGCACGATTAGCTTCCTCTGCTGAGAATTCTACTTATGGCAATTCTGCCCTACTAGCACAGTCTGATAAAACTACATGGGTGATCGACTCTGGTGCAACCTCCCATATTACTGGCAATCATACTTTATTTTCTAACCTGCATAAAACTTCTGCTATTCTGCCTATTACACTTGCCGATGGTTCTCAAATACCCGTTTCAGGAATAGGGAAAATCTGCACTATTGGCCGTCTTTTATTACGCTCAGCACTATATGTTCCTAAATTCCCTATAAATCTGTTATCTGTGAGTAGAGCTAGTAAGAGCCTGCGTTGCTCCATAACTTTTGACCCAGATGGTGTCATCTTTCAGGATCTGTGTATGAGGATGAAGATTGGTTCGAGCCATGAGGGACCAGACGGCTTATACTACCTGGACACGTCAAAGACTGCTACATTCCTGACTACTTTTGTGACCGGCATCCAATGGCACTATTAACGAGAGAGAAGGGAGACGAACAATGTTGGCGGCTACTAGGTGCAGCTCTTGTGTGTGAGGGCAATAGCCGTCTCACTCCTTTTTATATATTAGGGTAAGATACAAGGTGGTACAAAGGAGAAAATCCTAGAAAAACAATAAAACAAAAGGTATAATAAAAATAGAGACAAGAGGCAGATCGCCGGTTTCCGCCGCTGACCTTCTGTCGATACCATCGACAGGTCTGTCGATGGTATCGACAGACTGTTGTCCGGTTGCTGTGATAATCTCGATACCATCGACCACCTGTCGATGGTATCGACAGGGAAGCAGGTTGTTTCACACTCCCCCTCAAGCTAGAGAGTACACATCGTGTATGCCCAGCTTGCCACATAGTCTTTGAAAAGCTGTCGGTCCCAAAGGCTTTGTCAAGATATCTGCCAGTTGATCTTCAGACTTGACGTATGGCGTCACAATAGTGCCATCTTTGATTTGATCACGAATAAAATGGCAATCAACTTCTATATGCTTTGTACGCTCATGAAAGATAGGATTCCTAGCAATGCGTATAGCAGACTGGTTGTCACACTTGAGCTCCATAAAAGACATAATAGTGATTTTTAACTCAGAAAGAACGGATTTGACCCATTGTAGTTCACAACATGCATGGGCCATAGCACGGTATTCAGCCTCAGTGCTGGATCTGGCTACCACATTCTGCTTTTTGCTTTTCCAAGTAATCAAATGGTCACCTAGGAAAGTACAATAGCCTGATGTAGATCTTCTATCAGTATGATCACCAGCCCAATCTGCATCTGAGTACCCAGTGAGAGTCAAAGTAGATGGAGGCACCTTGGGTTTAGAATATGTGATCCCTTTACCAGGAGCACTCTTCACATATCTCAGAATTCGGCAAACTGTTGTCCAGTGTGACGGTCGTGGTGAGTGCATATGTTGACTCACAACTCCTACAGCAAAAGAAATGTCAGGTCGTGTAACAGTCAGATATATTAGCTTGCCAACTATTCTCCTGTAATATCCTGGATCTGAGTACTCAACATCAACAACTGTCTCCTTGATGTGATAATCCATAGGAGTAGATATCGGTTTAGAACCAGTCATGCATGTCTCATGTAGTAAGTCCAGCACATATTTCCTCTGAGATAGATTGACACCTGCATGAGATCTAAGCACCTCAATGCCCAGAAAATATCTCAGTTTACCCATGTCCTTCGTTTGAAAGTGTCTCTACAACCCTTCCTTCACACGAGATATGTCTGTAGAATCACTTCCAGTAATTACTATGTCATCAACATATACTGCCATAATGATAGAGCCGCAGGAAGAGCTAGAGTAGAATAAAGAGTGATCAGTCATGGAGCGAGAAAAGCCTATCTGGAGTACAACCTCACTAAACATATCAAACCACGCTCGAGGAGACTGTTTCAAACCATATATGGCTTTCTTCAATTTACAGTCCTTCTGACACTCCCCCTGAGCAACAAACCCAGGAGGTTGCTCCATATATACCTCTTCCTGGAGGCCACCATGTAGAAAGGCATTCTTAACATCAAGCTAAAATAGGGGCCAATCAAAGGTAGTAGCCAGAGAAATAATAATTCGCACAGAATTTAGACGAGCTACTGGAGAAAAAGTCTCAAAGAAATCAACTCCATAGGTCTGTGTGTAGCCTTTTGCTACCAATCTGGCCTTCAACCTCTCAACAGATCCATCCGGATTATGTTTGATGGTGAAAACCCATCTGCAACCCACTGCTTTCTTCCCTGTAGGTAAGTCAACAAGATCCCAAGTGTCATTATGCAAAAGAGCTGACATCTCAAGCTGCATTGCCTGTTTCCAGCCACTGTCCTTCACAGCATCATAGTGATTCCTTGGTATATCAACAGAATCAATCCCAATAGCAAATGCGCGGGCCTGCTTAGATAAGTGGGACAGACAACACAGATTTGTAATAGGATGTCTAATAGTACAAGAGTGAGTATGTTTCATGACAGCAATAGGAAGATCAAGATCTGATGCTTCTGCAGGAATCCCATGAGTAGAAGACGAAGATGAAGGCTCAGAGACTGGTGTCGCTACCACTTCTAGATCTTATCTGCCTCGCCTACTATAAACATGTGGGTAACGCTCAATGACAGACTTGTCTGTTGCTTGCTCATCTGAAATAAAGGTATAATCAGGAATGATGGGTGGCGCTCCCTCACTCTGCACAGATGGTGCCACTATCACTCTGAAAAACTGGTTGCACTCCCTCTCTCAATTGCTCCCCCTTACTCATAGAATCGGAGAAATATGGAGTGGTCTCATGGAAAGTAACATCCCTAGACACAAACGTCCGACGAAGACTAGGACAAAAACACTTGTATCCTTTGCTAGTACTAGAGTAACCAAGGAACAAGGTTTTAACAGACCTAGGAGAAAGCTTGTCGGCCTTACGGTCAACATTATGGACAAAGGAAGTGCAACCAAACACTCTAAGGGGGACAGAAAAAGGCTGATCCGTGGGTCGCAACACAGAGAAGGGAGTTTGTCCTTTAAGAACCGAGGATGGTTGTCTATTAATTAAGAAACAAGCAGTTAAAAGGGCTTCATACCAGAATTTCTTAGGTACATTGGATTGAAACATAATAGATCGAGCAATATCAAGTAGATGGCGATTTTTCCGCTCAGCTACCCCATTCTACTGAGGGGTGTAAGGACACGATGTGCGATGGATCATACATACAGAGCTGCAAAAATCAGACATAGCCTTTTGAACATACTCTAAAACATTATCAGATTGAAGAATTTTTATATTGCAGTCAAACTGGACTTTTAATGCAGTATGGAAATGTTTCACAATAGATAGCATAGACTCTCGACTTTTGAGGAGGTAGATCCATGTCATTCGAAAAAAATCATCCACAAAAGAAATAAAGTAACTAAAACCATTATAACTCTGGTCTTTAACAGGACCCCACACATCACTGTGGACTAACTCAAAAGGACAAGAAGCCCGTTTATTGACACAACTGGTATAAGATAACCTATGATGCTTTCCCAGCTGACATGACTGACACTCTAAAGATGACACTTGGGACAACTCTGGTTCCAACTTGCGCAGGCTCTCTAAGGAAGGATGTCCATATCTGCAATGCCATAGTAAGGGGGAACCACTCAACAGGACGGATGGAGCAGGAGCAGATACTTGGCAAGGCAGACTGTCACCATGAAAAAGGTAGAGATCACCTTTTCTAGGTCCCCCACCAATCGTCCTCATACTCTTGAGATCCTGTAATACAAAACAAGAAGGCCCAAATGTTACCGTACATTTTACAGTGTCAATCAATTTTGCAACAGAAAGAAGATTAAAAGGAAACTCAGGCACAAAGTGTACAGATTTGAGATCAATCTTGGGTGTTAGAGGGACAGATCCACTAGCTAACACTCTCCTCACTGAACCATCTGCCAGTGTAACAGATTGGTGAGGGATATACGAGTCAATAGAGTGGAACAATCTCCTCATACCAGTCATGTGTTGTGACGCGCCAGAATCAACCACCCAAGATGAAGTAGAGCCAGAAGCTATGAGACATGTAGCCTGATTACCCGCAGTAGATGCCAGGTTTGCTGACGATAATGATGATGATCCCATACTCATGTGATGTGTAGCATGAATAAACTGATCATACTCCTCTTGAGTAAGAGTGATACCGGTTCCAGAAGCAGTTCCCACAGCAGAAGAAGAAAGGAATCTGTAGTAGTGGCATAATGTGTTGTCCCTACAGGTGGTGCAGTAGGTCTCCCATGTTTCTTCCAGCACTTCTCCACTGTATGTCCCATTTTGTCACAGAAAGTGCACTTAGGACGTGTCCCACGTCCTCTGCCCATACCAGGTCGTCCCCCTCTCACCGCAGCAGCTACGGATGCATGAGACTCCCCAGAAGATATAGCAGGATCAGGAGTAGCAGACTCAAAGATAGATTGTTGTATGCTTGAGTAGGCTTCCACAAAATTGGGTAATTTATCAGAAGCCAGAATGACACTCCGGGCGGAACCGCACAAAGGGTTAAGCCCGAATAAAAATTTAGCCGTAACTAGATCGTCCCTGTCCTTGATCTGTTCAGCAACAGTCACTTGATGATAATAGCTCAGCTCTTGAACAAGTGCATGAATAGCTCCAAAGTACTCCTCAAGAGATCTGTCACCCTGCCTCTCAGCAAACAAACGGTCATAGATCATGAATTGGCGAAGCGCATTTTTTTCTTGAGAATAATGATGCTTCACTACGTCCCCTATCTCCTTAGTTGTTGAATAGAACATGAACCTTGCCGCAATTGCAAGTTCCATGTTGTTCCACAACCAAGTCTTCACCAGACTATCATGACGCTTCCATTCAGCATATCCTTTGTTAGTAGAGGCCAGAGGACCAGAGTCAACATGTCCCGCCTTGTCACGAGACTCCAGGACAGTGTGAACAGCATTCATCCATAGAAGAAAATTCTTCCCGTCGAGCTTGATGGAGGCGATAGGAGACACCTCGTTGTAGATCATAGGTGTCTTGATGTCCCCATTACAGAACGGGACTGTGTGACGGATTGATACACGCCACAAAGAAGATTGAGGTGACGGAGAGATACACGTCACACAAGAAACAAAGAGAAATGTGTTACTAACGCATTCACAACCTCCGAACGATTTTCCTAATCACACATGGAGGATGTGTGACTAGGATAATAACTGTAGAGAGACTACTCCTCTGGTTTAGATTTTAGATCACCGTCGGATCACCCGAAGATCCACAAAGCAAAGGGTTACGGCTGCACGCCGTGTGGCGGCTCAGCCGCAGCTGCTGCTGCCGGTGCCGCACTGAGAAGATCCAGAGGGAGGAAGGAAGGGGGAGATCCGGCGGACAAGGAGGAAGAAGAAGGAAGAGGGAGGGACTGCCGGTGGAGAGTGACGACGGCCTAGAGCAGACCTTGCTCTGATACCATGTTAACGAGAGAGAAGGGAGACGAACAATGTTGGCGGCTGCTAGGTGCAGCTCTTGTGTGTGAGGGGAATAGCTGTCTCACTCCTTTTTATATATTAGGGTAAGATACAAGGTGGTACAAAGGAGAAAATCCTAGAAAAACAATAAAACAAATGGTATAATAAAAATAGAGACAAGAGGCAGATCGCCAGTTTCTGCCGCTGACCTTCTGTCGATACCATCGACAGGTCTGTCGATGGTATCGACAGACTGTTGTCCGGTTGCTGTGATAATCTCGATACCATCGACCACCGAAGCAGGTTGTTTCACATGCACTATCGCTTAGGGCACCCTTCACCGGCTAAGTTGAAGCACTTACTACCGGACATTTCTAATTCAGATTTTCAATGTGAAACATGCCAGTTGGGCAAACAGACTAGATCTACTTTTACCAGGAAAAATTGTATTGGCTCAAAACAGTCGTTTGATATAGTACATGCTGACATTTAGGGCCCGTGTTATGTTTCCTACATTTCTGATTTTCGGTATTTTATGAGTTTTATTGATGATTTCTCTAGAACCACCCAGTTATTCTTGTTAAGACAGATCTCATATACCTGATACTATCACATCGTTTTTTACTGAGAAACGTACCCAGTTTGATAAAACTATAAAGATCTTTCGTACCGACAATGCCCTTGAGTTCATGCAAAACTCAGTTAGTCTTTTCTGTCGGAAAATGGGTACCATTCACCAAACTTCCTATGCATACACACCTCAACAGAATGGGGTTGTTGAACGCAAGAATCGTCATTTTCTTGAGGTTGTGTGCACTCTCCTGTTCAACTACCATGTCCCCCAATATTTCTGGCCGGAAGTTGTTTCCACTACGTGTTATCTCATCAACCGCATGCCTTCTTCTGTTCTTGGCAACCAAGTGCCTTTTCAAATTTTATATCCTGATGCACCTCTTTTCACTGTGCCTCCTCAAATTTTTGGAAGTATCTGTTTTGTAAAAAATATGTGTCCTGGCTTAACTAAACTGGATCCACGTGCTACCAAGTGTGTTTTCTTGGGGTACTCTAGGACACAAAAAGAATATTGATGTTATGATCCGATTACCAAGAAGTGGATGGTTTCCGTTGATGCTATCTTTTTTTAACATATGTCGTTCTAATTCTTCTGTTGGCTCTCCTAACATCTGATTTAGTTGTGGATACTCCTTTACCTATGATTGATGATATTGCTCTACCGAATACAATTGTTGCACCTGCTCCTCTATTGAAGGTTTATCAAAGAAGTCTGAAGGCACCAACTCCCTCCATAGCCCCTTCAAGTCCTCCATCCTAGTCGAAGATCCACCTCCACCTTAGGTTTTTTCTGACTTGGATATTCCTATCATTTTATGCAAAGGAACTCATTCTTGCACTCAACATCTCATTGGGAACTTCTGCAATACTGCTAACTTGGGAACTAATTTTGTAAACTTCACTTCTACTCTGTCTCTTGTTTCTATTCCTAAAAATGCTACCCAGGCTCTTCAGCATCCAGCATAGCGTCAAGCCATGGAATCTGACATGCAGGCTCTCACTGATCGACATACTTGGGAGTTAGTTGATGCACCTGCTGATTGTTCACCAGTTGGCTACGGGTGGATTTTTACAGTCAAATATCAACCTAATGGAACTATTGAGCGACTCAAAGCTCGCCAGGTAGCCAAAGGCTACACTCAGACATATGGAGTAAATTACTTTGAGACCTTCTCTCCGGTCGCTCGCCTAAACTCGATTTGTGTACTTATTTTGTGGCAATAAATTCTGATTGGCCTCTATTTCAGTTGGATATGAAAAATGTTTTCTTATATGGCGATCTGCATGAGGAGGTATACATGGAGCAGCCTCCTGGATTTGTGAGTAAGGGGGAGTCATCCAAAGTTTGTCGCCTGCTCAAAGCAATTTATGGCCTTAAGCAAAGTCCTCGAGCTTGGTTTGACAAGCCGAGCTCCATTCCTCAACATTTTTTATTTCGTCGTTCCCAGTCTGATCATTCTGTATTTATTAAGAAAACTACTTCCAGGCTTGTCATACTGATTGTCTATGTTGATGACATCAGTCTATCTGGTAGTAACTCTGCAAGAATCCAGGCCACTAAAAACTACTTAGAAAAACACTGTTACTAAATATCTAGGCAAATTATGATACTTTCTGGGCATTGAGGTTTCTCGATCTCCCTCTGGTCTATGCTTGTCTTAGAGGAAATATGTTCTGGATCTCCTCTCTGAAACGAGAATGCTTGGGGCCAAGCTGTTGTTACCCGCTTGGATCCAAATACTAACTGGGATGACGAGAATTCTCCTCCTTACCCTGACCATCATCAGTATCGATGAATGGTTGGGAAATTGATATATCTTACTGTCACTAGGGTTGATATTACTTCTGTTGTTGGACTGGTTCATAGATATTTAGATAAGCCCAGACAATGTCACTGGGAAGTTGTATGTCATATCCTGAAGTACCTAAAAATTCTCTTGGAAAAGGCCTACTTTACAAGAAACATGGGCACTGTAATCTTATTGGACATTCTGATTCTGACTATGCTGGAAGCAAGATAGATCGCAGATCTACATCTGGATACTGCACTTTTGTAGACGATAACCTAGTCACCTGACGAAGCAAGAAGCAAATTCTAGTGTTGAAATCGAGTATCAAGCGATGGCTCATACTACATGCGAACTCTTCTGGGTACGAGGACTTCAGAATGATTTTGGTGTCTCTAATTCTAAACCTATTCTCATTAACTGTGACAACAAAGCAGCCATCTTTATTGCCAGCAATCCCACATTCCATGAACACACTAAACACATTGAGGTTGATTGCCACTTCGTGCAGGAAGTTGTCTTATCTGGTCATATCTCTACGCCTTATATACATCAGATCAAGTTGTAGACATCTTCACCAAAACTCTTTTGAAGACCAGATCCCCTACTCTGATGGACAAGTTGGGCATGATTGACATTTATGCTCTAAGTTGGGCATGATTGACATCTACGCTCCAGCTTGAGCGAGAGTATTAGTATGTATATTTTACTGGGTTTATTTTTATGATTGTGTTATGGGCTTTAGACTTGTCTTGTCTATTAGCCTCTTTCTTTTATCCCATATTGCTTGTCTCTACTTTAAGCTTTACTCTCTTGCATTATAAAAGAGAGGCCTCTGTAATTGTTTTACTCATCTAATAAGAAGCCTTTTATTATTTTAGACCCTTCTTATATATTTATTTCTCAATAATATATGCAAGTACATAAACTTATGGTTAACTCAATGACATTCATATGTATTTTGGTAGGAAAGCATGAAAAATTACATTTTCTAAAAAAGTTTACTTAACATTGCCAATAAAGAAGAAGATAATTCCAAATAACATAAGAGATTGAGATTTAGTACATAAATAAAGATTAATCTATTGCTACATATTGACCATCTTTAATAATATAGCCACTAAACAAAATTTGAATTTAAGGCAACAAGACAAATATGAAAATCTAGGAAATGCTTATTGATAGAAATGATATATAAAAATGATAGTTGGCACATAACAATCACAAGAATGTATGTTTTGAACACTAAGACATAGAATTAGACCGTTAAAATAATGAATATGCAAAAAGTGTGCAAAAATAGCATAAGGCGGCAAACTAGGCAAAGCACAGGGCAAAGCACACCCCCCTAGGACACCTTGCTGCCTAGGCGATAGCCTTAACAAGCATGGACTAGGGACATAACAAGAATTAAAACTCTTAAGTATATATATGATCTCATGTTCAGGTCCGCAACCTAAACCATATGTGATTCAGTAAAAACAGCCTTCGGACATTATTACAATTATTCATTATCTCAATTTGGAAAACCAATAGAATTAGTAGAATTGTCTTTATAAATAATCAAATCATATACAATATCCTTATTTCAATCATCGCATAACGGCTCTCTAGACATACAGCCGACACTTGTTTCCTTTTTGTCATGTGCCCATCCTTTGCAACCAGCCAGCTCCCACCACACTTTCCCCTTTCGCCACATGCCCCTTACTCCATGCCAAGCAGTAGATCACTAGCCTCTCATACACCCACTTTGACCCTCCTTATCGACTTCCCCATTGACGCCTATCAAGGATGCCAATTTTTCGCGTAAACTGTTGTCTGTCATCTCTTTCGCACGTGACCTCAACAGACTGCAAAAGGTCGTGCATCTAACATCTGTGAGCAGTAGCCACATCGGCCGCCCTCTGCGGTGCACAATGATGCCTAAATTCATGTTGCTTCGAGTTAGACCACCATCCCCCCTCCCATCAAATACACCACATTTTTTTCATTTTTACAGGTCTATGCCACCAAATCCCCAAGAAGGTGGGTGTTGCCCCTTGACCCTTGCCAACTCACTAGGGATGTCAACAGGGAGGTTCTAGGGAGGGAAAAGGCATAATCTTACCATTACCCTTACCCACCAGAGGGTAAGTACCTGCCTCAACAATCCCCTTACCCCACAGTAGGCATGGAAAAAAAAACCTACCCTACCCTACCCGACCCAACCCGACCCGATCCGACCCGTAAAATCTGGTTTTTTTTTATTTGTGGGTTTTGCGGGCTAATACTTGTGAGTGCTCTGCTGAACGACGGTGCTATAGTTGGAAACCCGCGGGCACCCGCACCCGCACTCACTCACGAGTCCACTCCACCCGTGACGACGGGTGTGCCGCCCAACTCCATCCATGACGACATGGATCGGCAGGCCGAGCTGCTATACACCACCACCATGATGGAGCTAGGGAAAGGTTCCAGTACCGCTGCGTCCAAGCCCGTCGCCTTCCACAGTCTGTTACGTAACTTGGAGACCGCCCTCCACGTCTTGCCCTGGGCCTTTGCGTGGCTGCCCTAGTAGTTATGCATGACGACACCGTCAAGTTGAACCCGGACGAGACGTGCAAGACCTCGGCCATGCACGCCGGCATGACCTCTTGGTGCTTGTTGTTGTTCCCGACACTGGCTTGAAACGTCACAGCGTTGGTTAGGGCTGACAACTTAGCGGACAGGTTTACGGGTTGTTCGTCTCTGGTGGCTGAGGAAGAAGATAAGAACTCCTCGAGGGAAGACACGTCGTCTTCTCTGATACTGCAGTATGACTGGACTCGCTTCGCCGAGATGAGATCCATGGTACACATCTTCTTGATGGCGCGCCACTAATCCCCGTATGGGGCGAACACAACGTCCATGCACCCGTACGTCAACAACCTAGGTGAGACGAGCAAAGGGTGAGACGCTTCATGATCTCCCGCACTGCATCCGGGGAGCTAATAAGTAGTGTGGGAATCTGGCCTAGTTGAAGATACATCATTTCGTCGTACTCTTTGGCCAGGTCACACAGGCGCTGGTAGGAGAGTTGCCCGGCAGCGAGCAAGTGATGGAGGCTGCCGACCACCGGTAGTTGCACGTCACGGACCCGGGGCAGTCGCGGCCGTGTCTTGTGGTGACTTTGCAAGAACAGAAGCGCTGCAGCAAACACAAAGAGAAGGAAAGTGTACATGGTCTCCGGAGCGAGTAGCTCCATCGGATATCAGTAGCGAGAGTGATGAGCGTCGTGAATCTGATCGATAGGCTTGGATTGAATGACAAAAATAGTATGCTTGGATTATATATATATTGGTAGGTGTACATGGTTGAATCTGTGTGGTGCGTTCAACGGACGACCGTTGTACTCGTTGCTTTAGAAAAAATTCATAATTCGTTGTTCAGTCGAAGCTACGTTAAGGTTGTTAGCTAGTGGGTCATTACATTCATGTAACTCCCAACAGAGTAATCGTTCTCTATATAGTAGTAATGCTATGAGTAAAAAAAATTGCGGGTATTTGCGGATTATTTAATGACCGCATTTCGGGTCAGATTTGTTCGGGTCAGGTTGTTGCGGATTTTTTGAGACAGTGTTTTTTTCGAGTTCGGGTCGGATCAGGTTTAACAAAAATGGGTCGGGTCGGGTTCTCAAAAACCTGACCCGTTGCCATGCCTACCCCACAGTTTAACCTTCCCTTCTTCCCTACCGTTTTTTTTTAGGGTGGGGGGAGGGTAAACAGGTAACTTGGATGCATATGCATCTTATATACATTATGCATTGTCGTTTTAGTTCTTTTTAGAAGAGCTTATAGGTAACAAATAACCATGAAACAAGAATCAAGATCATATGCTCTTTCATGAAACATAAATGAATACACAAAATTACAAAGTTATATATCATCTTTAATTTGAGAACACATGCTTTTTCACAATAAGCATGTTACAAGCACACCAACAACTATTTTAACTATTCAAAAAACTATGACTCTCACACGATAACAACCACATGAAATTTGTTTTTACAACAACAAAAACCTTTCAAACACACAAACAACTACTAATTCCAGCACTAACAATGGTTCCCTTCTTCATCGACTTGACCCCAACCCCACAAAGGGATGAAAAATCTTGTAAAGGGTATAAAAAAGCGATCATAAATAACAAGGCAGTGTATTTGGGAGCACCGTGATGAATATGTCTTGTAAGAAGCAATAAAGTTAATAAAGATGCTAGTTACACTACACTCAATCGTTATGTATCACATGTGTTATGTCAAAGACATAATTTCAAATGAATTAAGACTATACCAAAAGTAAAATCAAATCCAAGAAGACGAAGCCTCATGGCATCGCCAGTCTCAAGGCGCTGCTCTAGTGTGGAGACTGATGTGCATATTATAACCCACCCACCAAAAGTTAATGCCTAGAGGTTGGCAGTTGGTGGGTGCCAGGAGGTTTGAGTCTAGAGGCTAGAGTGATGCCATGAGGCTTAAAGTAGAGCGATGCCTGGAGGCTGAAGTTGTGATGAGAGTGTCCCTTGCTCGGGGTGCGAAATGCTGGTGGTGGTTGTGTGCATCAATCTAGCTCTAGGGAAAAGAAATGCAGTGAATGAGTAATAAGGTTGGGCTTTTATCTAAATAGCCATGCATTACACATATATATATACATATATATACATACATACATATATATATATACACACACACACACATATATATACATACATATAAATATATATATATATATATATATATATATGTAGAGTCAGGCTAGAATACACTCGAGTGTACAGATCACGATGTACACCTCATGGTGCTTGCCTATCTAGAGTATGTTTTTCCAAAATCTAATCCAATGATCTTCATGGTTACAATAATAATAGGCCACATACAAAATTTGAGCTCATTTGGATGAGTGTAAGTCACTCATCCAAGGACAAAAATATCGACGCATAAAACTAATTTGAAATGCATGATTTTTGCCTCCTTTAGATGCACTGCCTATAAGTGTCCAAATGAGCTGAAATTTATTATATAGTATGTTCTTAAGATATTTAAGAAAATCAACGGTTTAGATTTTTCAAAAAGTTACCGCATCTTTAAAAATGACCGAGGTGTACCGTGCCTCCGGTACACTTGAGTGTACACTAGCCTGACTCTATATATGTATGTATATATATATGTGTGTGTGTGTGTGTGTGTGTGTGTGTGTGTGTGTGTGTGTGTATATTATAGTGTGTTCTAACTATTAGCAAGGAATGGGGAAATTGGTATGGATAATGTATATTCCTTACCCTCCACTATCAACGGAAAGGGTAAGAGGGTAACTAGTAAACATGTAGTAAAAAAAATCCTTACACTTCTTACCCTTACCCTACATGGTATGTTTAAAGGGTAAAAGGGTATACCTTTACCCATTGACAACCCTAGAACTCGCTACGGAGTTGGATCCATGAATCAAAAGCCCTACATGGACCTCCCTTCATCAACTTTGGAAACTTCCCCATCATGTACGATTGTTGTTAATGACAGTTGATAAGGAGTTCAATAACCAGAAGACTACCATAGAGATACAACCAACGGTGTTGCAACACCTCAACCTAGTGTTTCAATGTTAGATAGATCCTAACACATGCTTGTAGAACCTTGAACAGTAGCCAAACTTGAATGTCTGAAACTAAAAGCAGGATGGCATTATGGGTGATCGCCAACCCCCACCAATTGGGTACTATCCAGAGGGCATTATCAACTGAACGTGCCGAATTAGATTGGGGATAGTCACCTTGAAATACTACTTAGATTGGTTTCACAAAATTTTCAAGCACTTCCAGATGCATCATCGACTGATGGAAGTGCAAAAACTACTCTTTTCTATGGCAAAATTAAAGGGTAGTGTCCTTGCATGCAGAGGACCCCTACCTAGTTGATCGCACTCCGATACACCATCCAAACGCACTTTTTGGCACACAGCTATCATCAGTGCTTCTATGTCCATTTTACTAAGTCGAAGCAAGGTGTTGACACCGTCTCAATGTACATACACCAGTTCTATAAGTTATTCCACCAATTTGTGGTGTATGGCCACGAAGCTATCATGATCACCAACTTCCACAGAAGGCTCAATAATGATAAAATCGGGAAGAAGGTGGGATAACCTATCTTGCTCAGGCTTCATAATGCAATATAGGTCGGAATGAAGATCCAACACATACTATGACGACAACCTCCAACTACTATTGCTCATTTAGTTCACAAGTCTTTTTTGACACCGCTACTCTTGGACTCCTTGAGTTCCACCATGACATCGACATCCTCCTCCAAGCTTCTCAAGGTACCAAAGTTGATACAATGCTTCACTTGAAACTGTAACGGACACATTCTTCCCAGTTCCCCAGTCGCGTCATGACAACAAAGCCACTACCATGTGCAACGCTCTCTATTACTTTTGGGTGGCAACAAACTTGTCAAGGCGGCTAGGCGGTGGGTCTCACCTAAGGGGTGCCTAGCCCACCTAGGCTTCTCTGGGAGTTGTAACTTTTTTTTTAGTTACATATTTGCACATTTATACATATGATACTACATGCTATTTTGTAACTATATGTTCATTAAATTGTGTGTATATGCCTGATTTGCATTTATAACTGTTTGGAGGATCAAAAGAGGGAGAACTAAGAGAAGATGAAAAAATTCGTAGGAAGATAATTAGGAATTGTAGGTGAAAGGAAACAGGAAAAAAGAAATACCAAATTGCAAATGACATGCAAGAAGTTCAAAAAAAGAAAAACACAACAGCAGGAGAGGAGATATAAAGGAGGAAGTTAGAAAAATAAAATTACAAACAGCAGCGCAGGAGGGGAAGGAGGTCAGGAAATTTTAATGCATGCATGTAAACAGCAGTAACAGTTGCAGATGTAAGAGCAAGAAAAAGTCAAAGACAGAAAAATATATGACAAATCATGAGACCCAAGTTTATCCTTTTTTATCCTTCGAATTTAGTCAAATCTTACCTAATTTCCCTAATCAAATGTATTTCCCCCAAATCAGAGACCGAATCTTCACAAATTTGGCCTGATTTTGCCCTAAATTAGACCTAATTTCACATAACATGACCAGTGAATTAAAAAAGGCCCAGGCGGCCGCTTAATCGGCCAAGACCCCCAGCCGCCTAATTTAGCCTCTAATTGCCCATTAAGCAGTTTGAACAAAAGCGCCCGCTTTCTGCCCACTTTTTCCCGCTTTTTCCCCTCTTTTTGCCCACGTTCTGCCCGCTTTTTTAAAAAGTACTATTGTAAGCATGTAACATCACTTAATTACATGTTCCAAGTAGTGTTGACTATAATATATGAATCTTGTATACATGAAATGTTCTATGATATAGCTAGTCCTAATTTAGAATGCATACTTTGTAAGCTGTAATAATAGGGTACTGTTGTAATGCATCTAAGTAAATATCATATTACTCTATTATACTTCGAATGCATGATTAGTTTTATTGATTTCCTTGCTGCTTAAAGTGATTAATGATTGGTACTACTGGTTAGTATTACTTTAGTGATTACTTTAAATCAATAATTCATAGTTTGCTATTTACAATTACTGATCTGCTTGCAGATTTTAGTGATTAGAGATACTGATTAGTAGTAAAGTATTGATGAATACTTAGTTAATTACTGATTTGCTGATTAGATATGTATAAAAGTTCCTTAGAAATATACTTTTTATATACACATACATGTAATTTTGTATAAAAATATATAAAATTTAGGCACCCGCTTTTTCAAAAATCTCCCGCTTAATCGCCCGCCTACCGCTTAATCGGTTACAGGGTGTTGTCCGCACGCCTCCCGCTTCCCGCTTTCTAATACACTGAACATGACCTAATCAGACCATACTTCCCCTAATCTATCCTATACTAACGTAAATGAGACCAAATTAGGCTAAATCAGACTAAGTTTACCCGAATCAGACCTGGTTTCCCCAAAATCAGACCTATTTTGCCAATATTTGACCTGATTTTGCCTAGATCAGACCTATTTTAACTATAAAATGACTCATGGTAATCTAAATTGACAAAATCCAGAACCAATTCATGCTAATTCAGCCTTCAAATGGCTTAATTTTGGCTTAAAAGGTCTTCAAAGCCCACTTAATACACTTAGTAGGCTGGGCGCCTTGATAACTAAGGGTGGCAACTCCATCCTAACCCATATTGATCCTCATTTTTAATCTCATATGTCAAGTGCCACGACCAAATCTGTGCCCTTATTATTGATAATGGATACACCACCAACCTAGTTTTGACCGTTCTTGTGGAGATACTAGGGATGCAAACAGAGACACTACCTTGATTGTACAGACTATGCTGGTTTGACAACAACACACGATAGATCGTTCGACAAGCTTCGGTCCACTTTTCCTACCACAATGCCTACAAAGATGTGTATGCAATATCGTCCCTCTATAGGTTGCTCACTTTATTCCGGGTTGTTTGTGACCGTATGTGTTGGTAGTATGCCTTGAGAACCAGTCATATGATGATTGTAATGACACACTTTGGAATTAATTTGATTATTAATAAATGCAATTCCAATTATAATATTGTGCTTCAATATGAGATAATGAATAAATATAATAATGTCCTAAGAATGAATGACTCAATGACGTGATTTTGGGTTGAGGACCTGAACATGAGATCATGTGTATGCTAAGAGTATCCATTCTTGTATGTGTCCGTAGTCAGATATTATTGTGGAAATGGGACAACATTTTTACATTGACTAGTATGTGTGTTACTGATGACTATGTCTCATTACTCATGATATTGGATATCAACTCAAACACATACATGTTATGGACAAGTATACTGGACAGACCAACCTTGAGTATGATACGTGGAAGCCTACTAATGGCAGTTAGAATCATATCTTATGTGAGAGTGGTGATTGTAGTCCGTAGACTTGAAGGTACTACAATGATCACATGTTGTTCGGGTTGACTAGACAGTCCAGTCGGACGACTGGGATTTTTTATAGCATTCTGAGTTTGATTTTGTTTTGAGTTGCGATTAGGAATGAGATTGGACTTTTGAAAAATTCAAGGCCATGACTCTCCTATGTATAGGGATAGACGTCCATGGGGTGATACGAAATTAACATAACATTGCGAGACAAATTGTCTAAGAGTTCTCACTCTTGGAGAGAGAAAAACTCACCCCAAGAACAACAACCTACAATATGAGAAGGGCGATCAACGTTAGCACGTCGGCATCAACAACTCTGAATTTCACTTCCTCTTAGCGACCAAAGTGGTACATCAAGAGTTCCCACATCCGTGTGGACGACGTAGAGGCTGGGACTCTTGGGCGGAGGCTTGAGAACAAACAGCTTCTTCAAGAAGAAGACAAGGTGTTGCTTCGATGCAAGGCAGCAGCAACAACCACTTCGGATCTGGATCCAGGGGTACAAGTTCTACACCGACATAAGATGTGTCTAGTTGTTGAACAACTAGTATGCACTAAGATATATTCAGCATCTCTTCTACGTCTTTAATGTACCCCGACGTTTACGGCTACGACGGATTGTTGACTTGGATTTTATCAGGAGATTATTTGTATTTCCATTGTGCCCCCTCTCACCAGATCCCTACAACGAGGGAGTGGTCATAGTGAGGAGAGAGACGGGTAGCCTGATGGGGTGGAGTCGAGCATCTCTTGCATGCGACAACGTATTTAGAATGGAGTGAGAAGAGACATGGAGGCCAAAGATGGAGGAAGTAGGGGGTACACTAATTATTTAAGGTTTGGCTATGATAGCAATTGATGTGGAATGTATTGTGAGAGAAGAGGGGGGATAAAGAAAAACTCAAATAGTATTACTTAAAATCAATAAGTGTGCATTGGACAAGCCCCCAAGGCTAGTGGGCATCTCTTGCATGCGACAACGTATTTAGAATGGAGTGAGAAGAGACATGGAGGCCAAAGATGGAGGAAGTAGGGGGTACACTAATTATTTAAGGTTTGGCTCTGATAGCAATTGATGTGGAATGTATTGTGAGAGAAGAGGGGGGTAGCCTGATGGGGTGGAGTCGGGCATCTCTTGCATGCGACAACGTATTTAGAATGGAGTGAGAAGAGACATGGAGGCCAAAGATGGAGGAAGTAGGGGGTACACTAATTATTTAAGGTTTGGCTCTGATAGCAATTGATGTGGAATGTATTGTGAGAGAAGAGGGGGGATAAAGAAAAACTCAAATAGTATTACTTAAAATCAATAAGTGTGCATTGGACAAGCCCCCAAGGCTAGTGGTCATCATCGTCATCAATCATCATCATCTAAGCCTCAATCCGCTGGTATTTGTAAATAAAGACTCAAAATCCTAGACTTGAAGCAATGGCATAAATTGCCAAATAAAAATGTAAACTCCAAATTAAACTATAATACATTGTCATAAGTCTTAAAATTGGACAGCTTGCACTTAAGTTCTTAACTATTAGCGGAAAGTGTTAATATATTTAGTATTTCATGTTATTTGTTATATTTTGTGTCTTACTCTCGTCTTTTATCCCATATTACTTAATTTTGTAAGGTCTTCCTCATATATCCTATATAAGGAGGCCGGTTGTAATTGTTTTATCATCTCAAGATATTACAATTAGTATTTTACAAGGTCTCAGAGCCATATGATCCCCCTTAGGCCTCTCCTGACCCTAATGCTTCACGTAACTAATTCGTCTCTTCCCATCCAACAGCTCGCCGCCCTACCCTCCCCGTCCCTTCTCCTCCCTGCTACCCTGCATACCCCACCTCCTCCCTGCTCCTCTACCATCCCCACCTCCCAACATCCCATCGTCATCCACCCAATCACCCACCCAGCTATTGTCCTCTATCCTCTGCCACCCTGCCCACCAGCAGTTGTTGTCGTCCATATCCCTCCACCAGCTGTCCCCTAATCCATCGTCTTTGCCGCCTCACCTCCCTCCACCAGCCCCTGTAGCAACCACCATGGCCGCCTCTTACCCTTCCAGCAACCGCTGCTACCACCACTTACTTATCCAGCAGTAGCAGCTGCCACCCCTCCAACAACAGTAGGTTTCCTCCTCCCCTAACCCTGCAGCCACTATCTTCCCCCTCCACCTCTAGCATCTGATTGAGAAGAATCTAATCCAAGGAAGAAAATGTCCGATTTCGATGCCGTTTCGGTGGCCACAGAAACAGAAAATTTCGAAAAATTTCGACAGAAATTTCGATAAACGTGTTCCTAGTGTTTCGACGGCAAAATAAACGAATTAATTTATGAAAATTTACCAGAATGATCTACTAGTGTAGATCTACTCAAATATGTAATAATATTTCATATTGGATATGTGGGGGTGGGGTCTCGTCATTTTTTAGTGAATGACCTTGAACTGTTTCGATGGGCATTTCGATGGGGATTTTTGATGTCAATTTTCAATGGCAAAATCAATGAACTAAGTCATTATAGTTTGCAAACACAATGTATAGACTTAAAGACACAAAACTGTGCAAGAATATATGCTCTAGTTAGTACATAGTATATAAAAAAGTAATAAAAAAATTGATGATCCGCCTGTTTCGAGAGTTTCGTCAGTCAATTTCGATGTCCGATTGCCACAGAAATAGAAATTTCGCCAAAAATTTCGACAATTTCGTCGAAATTTTGAACATTGATCTAATCCTCTCTCTCACGTTATCCCTTTTCTAAATTAAAAAAACTCTTTCGTTTCTACCGGTTAGTCTCTACCACTTCGGGAGGGATTCATCACATGCTTATCTAAATTGACAATGTGATGTAGGTTCCATATATCTATTGTTGCCCATGAGTTGGGTTTGGCTACTCTGCTGCTACCACTAGGGTTGATGCATTACACCTATTTTTATCAATATGTTGCTTTGTCTGTTTCAAGTGCTTTACCACGCTCCGCTATTTATTGATGTTGCTCTGCATGGTTAAGCACGCTCTTATTTGTCTACTATCATGGCATCTACTAATGCCTTCTGGACATTGTGTGTGACAACTATCAAGTTGCACGGTTCAAACTTCAAACTACCATACATGGTATGCATGCTTTGAGTTGTATGTCAAAGCTCAAGGACACTATTCTCATCTTATTACTTCTTCCCACCTACTGCCACAGATATTGTTGATGAGAAGACCAAACAGGTTTATGATATTTGGGTTAAGGAAAACTCGAGGTTATGACTTGGATGGTGAATAGTGTCTAGCATAGAATTAGTCAATCACTTCTTCGCCTTCAGATTGCAAAGACAATGTTGGACCAACTTATGTTTATTCTCATCAAGGGGATCCTAAGAAAGTGTTTGAGATTTTTAAGAACCTAGCCAAAAAGGAGTTCTCAACTGATGGCTTTGTTGGAGATTACTATAACCAATGTTGTTCACAAGGAATGAGTTATCTGATTTCGGTGCCATTTTGACGGCGTGAAAATGGAAACTTATATGAACTTCAGAGGAAAATTTAGATAAATGCATCAGTGCTCGTTTGGACGACAAAAAGAATGAATTAAGTCACGAAATGTTTATAGGCATGATTTCTACACCTAAATGCATCGTTTTATGCAATAAAACTTTATATGGGAGTAGGTGAGGGGGTCCTTCATGTGGGAGGTAAAACAACTTTCTTGTTTCCTAGGGATTTCGATGAAGGATTTCGATGACAAAATGTAGGAATTCAGTTATGCAATTATGCAAGCATGAGCTACACACAAGGAAGCACAGACACGTTTCTAGACACGGACACTGACACAGATACGGACACGGGACACGGCAAATTTCAAAAATGTAGGACACGGACACGGCATTGGATGAGGGGAAAATGTTTTTTTAATATATCAATATGTGTGGATGTATGGTGTATGAATTGGACTTTATTTTTAAGTTTGTCCAGATTAAGGTATCTATGTATATATAATCTTATATGCATGTAGAGGCGTGTCTTTGTGTGTGTAGTAGATATAATGTGAAGAACAAAACTAAACACGTAGTTTTTGTAAATATAGTATATTACAGAATATATGTATATATGAGGTTCATATTACTCATTTAACCAGCTTATTAGACCATAATTTGATTCATATTTATATATATAATCTTATATGCATGTAGAGGTGTGTCTTTGTGTGTGTAGTAGATATAATGTGAAGAACAAAACTAAACACGGAGTTTTTGTAAATATAGTATATTACAGAATATTTATATATATGAGGTTCATATTACTCATTTAACCAGCTTATTAGACCATAATTTGATTCATAGTATCTGATTCAGTGCTTAGACTTTACATATTGTTTTTTTCTTTCAACAGATTTGCTTGTAATTGTGATCAGATCTTAGCTCTATGTGACATTTTCTCAGTGATGGGACATGAACAGCAGCTGTATATTCAAAATTTGCATCGTCAAATATGGTATTACAGCAGCTTCTGCTGTAGTGAAGTGTCCAGGAAGTGTCCGGGCAGTGTCCAGCTGTGTCAGGTGTGCTGAAAAAAACTAAATTGAACTGGACACGTCCCAGCCGTGTCCAAAACGTTTTGGGCCGTGTCCGGGAAGTGTCCGTGTCCGAAATGTGTCCGACACGGACACGGGGGCTGTCTAGAACATAGAATTAAATGTCCGATTTCGATGCCGTGTCCGATTGGCCCAGAAACAGAAATTTTTCGAAATTTCGCACGAAATTTCGATATTTACGGCCCTAACGATTTCGACGACCAAATAAGCGAATTAAATTATGAAAATTTACCAGGACGATCTAAACACCAAGATCTACTCAAATATGCAATAATATTTCATATTGGATATGTGGGGTGGGGGGTCTCCCACATTTGTAAGTGAAGGAAGCTGAACAATTTCGACAGAATTTCGATGGCAATTTCGATGACAAAATGAAGGAATTAGATTATGAAATTTTGCATACACAATGTTTAGACAAAGATACACTAGATTATATATTAAAGTTATATGTTTAGAGGTTAGGGTGGGATCCATGTCTTAATGAGTGAGTGCACAAATGAACAGAATTGTCAAGTCTGTTAGACTGTAAACAACTTATAAACCCACAATTTACCACTTAGACCTTAAAACTTACAGTTGCAAGTTACAAACTTACATGTTACAACTTATATAAGTCTAGTGTTCAAATTTAGTTAGGTTACATGGGTCATGTATACATAGATCAAAGAAAATGCATTATTTTTAAGTCATTTTATGTATACATATGTGTAATAATAACAAATTTATTGTAGAATTGCAGACTCAATACTATTATTTCATAGATCCACAAGTTTGTTTGTAGTTCATGTGATTTTCGAAAGAGAATCGCCAAAATACCTAACATGTAGTAGGTAGTAGCAGCACTTAGAACTTTGTTAATTTTCATAGTATCTCTTCACATCTTTTAGAAGAGTGTAAACATAGAAAGAGGTATACATGGGCTAGGGATAGGGGAAACGTACCTTAGAATCAAAGAAAATAGCCTCTATAAGCAAAAGATACAAAGAGAATCGCCAAAATACCTAACATGTAGTGGCAGCAGTCTTAGGAACAAATATTTCGAAATTTCTATCGAAATTTTGTGCCATTTTGCGAAATTATGGCCCAAACTGGGCGAAATTTACACTGTTTTGCGAAATTTCGCACCTAAGTGCGAAATTTTAGCGAAATTTCTGCGAAATGACGTCCCATTCTCTGCGTACATGCGTTTCGATGTCCGATTGGAAAAAAATCGGAAATTTCGATCGAAATTTTGTACGATGGTCTAGAAGTGTCTGTGCTTCCTTGGCTACACACAAGCATGTACTTATTTGTGCTATAATATCAAACAATGGATATGTAGAGCATCCCCCCACATTTTTTACTTGGGTTGATAGTTTGTGTTGATATTAACTCAACAGACAACCATTTTATTGGCCCTAGGAATAATATTGCAATGTTTCCAAGTAAAATCATCATTTTTTGGTGTAGTTGGCTTTCTAGCACCCTTATTTTCTGATAAGCTGCCACCACCATACATGTTGTCCACACTAAAGAAATAAAAAACAAATAAAGATGTATTCAGTAGTATTTGATACATTAAATAGCACATATTAGGGAATGTAATGCAATCATGATATATGATGAGTATATATACTAGGGATGCGTACTAAACGGTAAAATCACCCCAATCCCCCTTTTCTCCTCTTCATATAGCAACAATAACACCAAGGAATGCAATTATCAAAATTTCCATCAAAAAAATTGAGTTGTGCAGGAAAACCACGAAATCTATTGAAATTGGTGACATTCATAGCAATCATCATTTTTTTTTAAATTTAGATAGATGCAATCTTGGTAGAAGATCTCATCAAAATCAACACAGACACATGATTTTGTAGCAGAGAAATCGAAAAAAAAATCAAAATGTTGACGATTTTGACGAGACCTCATTCCTTGGTTGTACACTTTGGGATGAGTTTGAGGTCTACCATCCCCTTTCTAGTGACAGTACTGAAGTCGAAAGACAGTGCAATGAACTACATCAGTACAATTTCTTGTTCGAATTTGTGCTTCCTTTTCTAGAGTTGTTGATCAAATCTTGTCAAGTGACCCCTTACCTACACTTCGTGATGTTTTAATGAGGGTCCAGCACCTCCCGTTTGTCTCTTCTTTACTCAGTGCTTCCTTTGATGCCTCTCCACTAGCGGTTTGAACCGGAGACTATGGTTGTAACCAAGGTCGCAAGAACAGTTGTAGTCGTGGGCGCGATCGCTCTACTGGAACATTCCTGAACCAGGACGTGGTCAGCTTCCTTCTGAACTTGGACGCAGTCAACCTACTAGACCAAGACGTTGTAACTTCTGTGGCCGCAATAACCATATTGAAGACAATAGTTAGGCCAAACATGGGATAATTAGGTCTCGACTGACAGCACTGAGTCTGATCCCATCCCACTCCAAACTCTACTACATACACTGAATGGATTCGCTCTGAGTTTGAGAAGCTACTCCAAGAACGACTCCCTGCTCAGATTGTTGTTGTTTGTCCAGAAGGTGGTTATGCGTTCCTTGCTTCCCCTGCTTCATATGGTAAAAACAAATAGGTCATCGACTTTGGTGCTTCTACTCATATTTCTGGAAATTTTGTTCTCATACCAGATAAGGCTACCACATCAGCAGTCCCTCCTATCACAATGGTTGATGGGACTTGATCACCAATGCATGGTGTTGAAAATATTCAGACACCCAATCATTTTTTACTCAGATATACCTTTATGTTCCACAATTTCCAATAAATCTGCTTTCGGTTAGCAAAATTGTAAACATCTTCAGTATTCTATTACTTTTGACCCTAATGCTTTTGTATTTCAAGATCTTTGCACAAAGATGAGGATCGGTTCGGGCCATGAGGGACCAGATTGATAGGTTGCTACTAAAGCATTACTCTCTTCGTCTGTGTCTGCACTTCAGTGGTACTATAGACTTAGACATACATTTGCTTCAAAGCTCAATAGTTAAATTTCGACTATATATGAGACTTTGTTTCACTGTGAAGTGTGCCAACTTGGCAAACAAACTAGTTTTGTTTTTTCTTGTAAAAATATTATTACTTCCAAATCTGTGTTTGATATTGTGCATGTTGATATCCGGGGACCATGTGTTGTGATTAGTTTGTCAAGGTCAGGATTCATATATTTTTTACTTCAATTGATGCTTTTTCTTGGGCTACTTCGTTGTTTTTCTTAAAGACCAAGCACACATTCTAGATATTATTACTACTTTCTTTGTTGAAATAAAAACTCAAATTTGATAATCCCATAAAAAATTTCAGACTAACAATGCTCTTGAATGCAACATTTTGTAAGTGAATTCTGCAAAAATCTGGGAACCATACATCAAACTTCATGTTCTTACACACCACAGAAAAATGATGTCGCTGAAAGAAAAAACGTCATCTTTTGGAGGTCGTTCAGACGATTCTTTTTCATTACCATGTCCCTAAGATCTTTTGGGTTGATGTGATTTCCATTGCTTGTTTTCTTATAAATAGATGCCCTCCTCAGTTTGAACAACCAAGTGTCATACAGTATTCTATACCCAAATGCACCTTTGTTTCATGTTCCTCCTAAAAATTTTGTTAGTACTTGCTTTGTTCGAAATCTTCAGTCTGGAATGACAAAGCTTTGACCCATGCTCTACAAAATGTATCTTCTCAAGTTACTCCAAAACTCAGAAAGGGTATAGATGCTATGACCCAACTGTGAAAAAGTGGTTTGCGAGTGTGTAGTCTTTTTTGAAAACAAATCGTACTTCTATGAAACGAGTTTGACTCTATCTAAGGACCCCTGATACCCCTCTTGTCTTTGTTGAGCCAGATTCACAGGACCATCCTTTTGTTCATTCTCCACCGCTCAAGGTCTATCAACGACGTCTCAAAACTATAAATCCCACCATGACCCCTCAATCTTTCAATCATCTACCTTAATCAACATATCAAGACACCACTCAAATAACTTATGCAATTGATCTTCCAATTGGCAACCAAAGAGGAGGGCGCTCTTGTACTTTACATCCTATCAGATTATTTTGGTCAAATGCTAACCTTGGCACTAGCTTCGACCACTTCATCTCTGCTCTCTCTATGCAGTAGTTGTCCCTAAAACTTCTAGAGGCTCTGCAACACCATGTCTGGCCCACACCATAAAATCTGAAATGAGCGCTCTTAATAATCAACATACTGGGATCTGGTTGAGTCCCCTATACACATCTCTCCTATGACAAAATGATGGATTTTTACTGTCAAATATCATCCTGATGGCACAGCTGAGCATCTCAAAGCTCCAATTGTAGCAAAAGGATATGCACGAACCTATGGAGTGGATTGCTTTAACATTTTTTCTCCTATTGCATGTCTTAATTCAGTTCGTGTGCTTATTTCTATTGTCGTCAATAATATCTGGCCCTTATTCCAAGATGCAAAAAAAGCTTTCTTGTACCGCGATCTGCATGAGGGAGCTTATATGGAGAAACATCCTAGATTTGTTGCTAAGGGGAAGTGTTCTAAGTTTTCCCGAATAAGAAAAGCAATTTGTGGTCTGAAACAAAGCCCACGAGCTTGGTTTGAAAGAGAGGTTACAGGCGAATAAAGCAAAGCAGCATCTTTGTTGACAAATTAAGTCATATTCTTGCCAAGTTTGACTTCAGATGCTCCAATTCTGACCATTCAATGTTCATAAAAAGATAATATTCAGCTAGTGACTCTGCTTGTCTATGTGGATGATATCATTCTAATTGGTAGTGATCATGATGGCATTCAAGCTACTAAGGAATGTCTGGGCAAACATTTCATTACTAAAGACCTAGGCAAACTTCAGTATTTTCTAGGAATTAAAGTATTACATCCTTCCTAAAGTGTTTATTTATCCCCGCGCAATTATATTCTTGATTTCTTGCAAGAAACTGGCATGTTGGGAGCCAACCAGGAAGCCTCTTGACCCTAACACGATCTAGGATGATGACTCCTCCATTCCATATTCTGATAACAAGCAGTAAGAAGACTAGTTGGTAAACTCATATACTTAACTATTATGAGAGTTGATATCACGTCCGCAATTGGGCTTGTCAATAGGTATCTAGACAAACCTCGACAATGTCACTTGTCAATAGGTATAAAATCTCGACAATGTCACTGGGATGACGTCTGCCATATTCTCAAATACTTAAAAGGATCTCATGAAAATGGTCTTCTATATAGACTAAACAGGCACTACAAGGTTATTGGCTATTCCAATTTTGACTATGTTGGCAGCAGATCTGATCACAAATCTACTTATTGATATTGCACTTTTATAGGAGGAAATCTTGTTACGTGGAGCAGTCAAAAACAAACCATTGTTGCACGGTCTAGTACCAAAGCTAGATTTCAAGCCATGACTCATACCACTAGCGAATTAATGTGGGTTCAAGGTCTTTGGAAAGAATTTAATATCTGTGATTCTGAACCTAACTTAATGTGTTGTGGTAGCAAAACTTCAATTTTCATACACATTGAGGTGGACAGTTACTTTGTAAGGGAGTCTATTATGTCCAAACGCATATTCACTCCTTATATCAGGAGTGAGGATCAGCTTGCAGATATTTTCAGAAAACCACTGTCAAAGACAAGATTTATTGCCATGGTGAACAAGCTGGGCATGCGAGACATCTATGCTCCAGCTTGAGGGGGAGTGTTAACATATTTAGTGTTTCATATTATTTCTTGTTATATTTTGTGTTTTATTCTTGTCTTTTATCCCATATTGCTTAGTTCTCCAAGTTTCCTCCTGACTTATCCTATATAAGGAGAGGACTTGTAATTGTTTTATCATCTCAATATATTCCAAATAGTATTTTACAGAAAGAAAAATAAAGATAAAACATGCCCATAAATGTTTTGCATTCATTCTGCATCGAAGTCAGTCACGTGAGTCTTGAGCAGTGGAGGGAACTTAGCCTGAATTCCATGTGATCGGTTAAAGTTTAAAGAACACAGAGAAATTATCATTAATAACACGAGTTTGATGAATCATTTCTACTTATTTTCTGAAATAGTGCATAGTGACTAGTGAGGTTTACAAATAAGTGCAACAAAGAGTAGAGCAGTAAAAAATTTGCTACATTAAAGGATGTCACTAAATATTCATTGTGTTAAGCAGTAAAATAATCAATAATACCTTTAGAAAAGTTCTTGACGCCCTTTCAATTGCAAGATTGGCAATCTCTCTGCCTCCTTTGGCTTCCATATGCTCTGCATATCGAATCCAGAACTCTCGATAACTTGCACAAGGAATCAAACATCTCTCATAAAGTTTTACAGTCTGTCATCGGAAAAAGGCAGCTTCAGATCCTATTTTCCAGGAACTTAAGAACTGATTCTCAAAGAATACAACACATACCCAATCAAAATCCCCTTGTGCCTCAACAAAGTCAAGATATCGGTGCCAATTCTCAAGTTGGCAGTCATTGAGTGGTTTTGCATGAAAGTATGGCCGCCGGATGGCATTCTCAAAGCTAATAATATTCTTATCAATTTGATAAGATTTATCATATAGCACTTCACCAACTGTTTGATAAGTCTTCAATGTTCTAGGATCAAGCAAATCAACAGGATGATCAACAAGGTCACCTACAATTTTTGAGATAGTTGAATTTGTCCAAGCCCCAGATTTAAGCAGTTCACAGGTTAAATCAACACCCAACTGCAACCAGTCGCAACTTTCCCCTTTTATCTCTTCTTCCCAAAGAGCAATCAACTTCCTGAAACTGATATAACATGTGGCAGTAATAGTCACACAGACAACAGTTCAACTAATAACCACAAACGGTAGAACAAACTCTAAACAGACTGGCATAAAACACTTCTAAACCTTGCCAGGAGATATTCAAAACATTCAGAAATTCTTGGAAACCTGACACATTAACTGGTTAACCTGGAGTTTACCATAATTTTCTAGAATAAAAATTTGGCAAAAACCTATTTCTTAGAAAGATTCAGTTCAGATACAACTGTCTCTGTGTCTGCACTGCTTTCAGTATGGCAGTACATACTATAACCTATAATTGAAACTAACTATTATAGAGTAGTTAGACAGGAACATGGAAAACAAGAACTTACAGCAAAGAAGGTGCATTTACCTTTCATAATATCTATGAAGTTTTGTTGATGGAAACTCCAACGCTTTGATATAAATATGAGCCAGTTTGCTCCACTGCTTCTGGCAATATTCAAATTCAATGTATTTATCCAACAGAATATGCCTTCTGTAATCTTTTCCAATAAATGATAAACCCCTTTCAAATAATCTGCTAGTTTATTAAAAGACAAAAGCATACATCAATTGAATGACTGACCAACCAAATTCAAATACTATTGATGACATCAAGTTATGTAGTCTATGTAGCAAGTGAAGAAATAGTCCAGAATTCACAAATAGGCACTAAAGCATACCAACGAAAATATCAGCAACCTAATAACCTCCATCATATGGAACAATGAAAATGAATATTTCAACTTAAACATTAATAAGTCCTGAGTTTTCAAGGAACAAAAAGAAAGTTTGATCATGCCAAGATTGCTATACAGCATAGAGGTAAAGGATTAACTTGGTCTTTTGTTGGCAAATCAACTACATTAACGAACATAAAATGATTTTTTTTTAACTATGAACATAAAATGATACATATAGATAAACTGGGAATTGTTTGAGTGAGTAAAACAGTGTACAATACAATTTCTTATATAACAGAAGAGAATAGCGTCTAAAGCAGAGGTGAGCAATATGGGACTAAACTACAGAAGCGAAAGCATAAGTGAGGCACATGCTATGCACATGACACTCAACAAAACATAACAGAACACAACATATCTCTATACTCCCCCTCAAGCTGGAGCGTAGATGTCGAACATGCCCAGCTTGTCAACTAGAATCTAAAAACGAGCTTTGGGTAGTATCTTCGTGAAGATGTCCGCAACTTGTTTGTCAGTGCTGAGATATGGAGTGCAAATCCGGCCAGAAAGGACTACTTCTCGAACAAATTGACAATCGACATCAATATGTTTCGTCCTCTCATGAAAAGTGGGGTTGCTCGCAACAAAAATGGAGGCCTTATTGTCACAAAACATCGGTATAGGGCTGGAAAGTGGGGTTGCTCGCAACAAAAATGGAGGCCTTATTGTCACAAAACATCGGTATAGGGCTGGAATAGGATATATCAAACTCCTAGAGGAGACTCTGAACCCACAGAAGTTCGCATGCAGTATGAGCCATAGCTCGGTATTCCGCCTCTGCACTGGATCTGGCGACAACAGTCTGCTTTTTGCTTTGCCAGGTGACAAGATTTCCGCCAACAAATGTACAGTATCCTGATGTTGACTTACGATCAGAACGACTCCCTACATAGTCAGAGTCCGAGAAGCCAAATAGGTTGCAGCGGCCTTGCTTCTTATACATCAAGCCTTTTCCAGGAGAACTTTTAAGATATCGCAGAATATGACAGATAGCATCTCAATGACATTGTCGGGGTTTATCAAGATACCGACTAATGAATCCGACAGCAGCAGTGAGGTCAACCCTTGTGACGGTCAGATAGATCAGCTTGCCTACCAGCCTTCTGAACTGGTGATGATCAGCATAGGGAGATGAGTTTGCATCATCCCAATCCATGTTTGGATCAAGTGGAGTGTTGGCTGGTTTGCAGCCCAGCATACCAGTATCCTGCAAGAGATCAAGTACATATTTCCTCTGAGAGAGACATAGCCATGTAGATGATCTGGAGACCTTAATGCCTAAGAAATACCGCAGTTTTCTGAGATCTTTAGTGACAAAATGTTTTTCTAAGTAGGTTTTAGTTTACTATATACCCCCAGTATCACTGCCAGATAAGATAATCATCAACGTAAACAATAAGAATGACAAGTCCAGCCACTGTTTTGTGGATAAATACTGAATGATCAGAATGAGAGTGACGAAAGCCAAAAGTGACTAATATCTGACTGAGCTTGTCAAACCAAGCACATGGGCTCTGTTTGAGACCATAGATAGCCTTTTTCAGCTTACAGACTTTTGAGGGCAGACTCCCCCTGAGCAACAAACCCAGGTGGTTGCTCCATGTATATTTCTTCCTGTAGATCTCCATAAAGGAATGCATTTTTAACATCTAGCTGCAAGAGAGATCAGTCTTTATTAACAACAACAGAAATCAGAATTCTAACAGAGTTTAATCGTGCAACAGGAGAGAAGGTCTCAAATTCATCAACACCATATGTCTGCATGTAGCCTTTTGCAACAAGGCGGGCTTTCAGGCATTCAATAGTCCCATCAGGTTGATATTTAATGGTAAAGACCCAGCAGCAGCCCACAATAGGGCAAGAAGAAGGACGATCCACAAGTTCCCATGTCTTGCGATCATAGAGCGCCAACATTTCCTGATCCATTGCATGTTTCCATGCAGGAATAACAAGAGCCTCTGCAGCATTTTTCGGAATGGTGACGTCAAAAATTGCAAAAGTAAAGCAGGCAAAGTTGTTATGCAGATTGGCAGAAGTGCAGTAATTAATGATAGGATGTTTAGTACAGGAGCGAACACCTTTGCGCAAACTGATAGGATGGTGCAAATTAGAAGTTACCTCAGTGTTAATTTGATCATCCACAGACGGAGGAATTGGTTGGGGAGGGGTCATGGAAGGAGTGCTTGTCTTCGGCCAGCGTTTGTACACTTGCAGTGGACGATCTTCAGGCTGGTTAGAAGGCAAGTCTTCAACAATATCTGGCAGAGGTGTGGGTGCCAACGTATCATGGGATAGTCTTGCTCCATCATCAGAAAAGTATGGCATATGCTCCAAAAAGATCACATCCGCACTGACAAACCACTGTTTGAGTATCGGATCAAAGCAGCGATAACCTTTTTGAGTTCTCGAATAACCCAAGAAAATGCATTTAGTGGATCGAGGGTCAAGTTTCGTCATTTTTGGGCTTAAGTTTTTAACAAAGCAAGTACACCCAAAAATACAAGGAGGAATAGAGAAAAGAGGTGCATCAGGAAACAAAATGGAGTAAGGTATCCGATTTTGTAAAACAGAAGAGGGCATGCGGTTTATAAGGTAGCATGCCATAGTGACTGCGGCTGCCCGGCCGGCCTGGCGGCTAGCTGTCGCGGCGCTGCACTACCGGCGGCGGCGGCCGGTCTGTAGGCTACTGCCGGCACGGGCGGCGGCAGGGGGGGGCGGCGGCGCCGGAGGAAAAGAAGAGAGAGAAGGAGAGAGAAAGAGAGAGAGGGAAGGGAGGGAGGCACGAGCGGCGGCTGGATCTAGGCCTGCTCTGGTACAATGTAAAACACAATGAGATTTTGAGAGCTTAGGGTTGCACAATGTGTGCACCCTTATATTTATAGTAATGTGACAATTACAAAGAGGTCCAAATATAATGTAAAATAACAGAACAGAAATAACAGAACAAATATATTAACACCCCAGAAGCATATACAATCTTGCATAAGCCTTGGCAATTCTCAACGGTCGTCAAGTTGACCGGCAAGAATATTTATATTGGTTATTTGACTCTTTGTGACCTGATTAGACAGATGTGGAGGCCCATACGAAGATGAAAGGCTTATGAACTCATCTCAGCCATTTTGTTATTCATTTATCGTGCAAGGAAGATCTTTTGAATGCACTCACTGGTGGCACTTGGTCTGTCTTTGGAGGTTGTTTGATGGTATGGCAATGGAATGAAAAATTCATGCCTTCCATTGATATACCTTCAAGGATAGTTATATGAACTAGAGTCATGAATTTGCCACTACATCCACTACATCTGTATAATCATGTGATATTCGGCATAATTAGAACTGCTCATGAGAAACTCATAAAAGTAGACAAACATACTTCAAATTGTACCATAAGTCGTTTTGCAAGACTAGCAGTTGAAATTGACACTACAAGTCCTATTCCCCCTGTGATGTTTATTAATGGCTCATCCTTCTGAGTGGAGTATGAATATCTTCCAGAGATTTGTCATAAATGATGGAAGATTGGGCAGGATCGGGAAAATTGCACGCCCCCAGTTTCAAATGCTACTACAAACACTGTTGCAACGTCAAAAGAAGATGCCGGAGTTTTGTGGGTCCAAGAGGAAGATCTTTGGCAAACATTCTATAGAAAAAACATACACAATCATTGTTTGCCTAGTAGATTACCCAAGATTTCTAATAACAACGATAAATGGAAGAGCAATGCTTGAAGAAGATGATATGGATTATGATGATACTCAACCGACAACATAAATTGTTGATCTCCTGGAATCTGGCAGTAGGGACGAAGGTATGGACTAGAAAATACAAACAGACTTCACAAGACACACAACCACAACTAAACATCAACCAAAACATCTTGGATGAATCTACATCTCCTATTATTAAAGACGAGATGATTAATAGTAGTCAAAAAGATCATTCAGTGAATATAAACGAATCTGAAATGTACAGTGAGGAATGTCATACAGCAGTGAATCCAGAAGCTGATGAGGTTATTTTTGGACCTATCACAATGTTTTTGTTAATGATAATCAGATTAACAGTACTGAAACACCTGCCATACCTACACCGATGACACAACCTCTTGAACTCGATATATCTTCTCATCACTCTACGGGGAAGATATGCACAGAAAATAGAAGTACGTATGGGAACTGAAACCTACACCATATTATACTCAGAGCCAGTCTAGGAAGCATGCAGAGGCAATGTTGGTTTCTAAAGTTGCAGCTATTGAATGTTGATTGCTGATGCAGAAGCTCAATTGGGAAATGATTCGCAAGATCGTATGAGGGTATATAACTCTGTGAATGGATAGCACGGGATCAAGGATTGCAGTAGATGATTCTTGATCAGTAGTGTGTGATGCTTACATGGTAAACAGTTTTACCCGACACGGATGTGCATGATCATGCAAATCTACAGTTCAAAACAAACTCACAATATTCATTGGTAGTTTTTCTTTCAGTTCCTGATATATATGTAACTGTATTTGTAATGGGTTCCATAGAACGATATGTGTTGTAATACTTCTAGTCCCTACATGGGAGAAGTTTTAGTTAATTATCATAAGATTCCTGGTCCAATGGTAGAATCTATCTACCCGGCATTAACATCCTCATGAACTCCTTAAATTTTGGAATAAGAGGCTAAATAACAATGTTCATTACATTTTTGGGATCTCAAATACTTATGAGGCAAGAAGGCTCTACATATTAACATTAAACTAAAATAAAAAATCCTATAGCCTTTGAGTGTGTATTGTTTACTTGATAGTGAATATAACAAATTAGATACCATTGATTCCGACATCTAATAAGTTTGCATCCTCTTTGTCGGGGATGAAGGTGGAGAAAGACCCAAACAACAAGCCCCCACGAACTTGTTGCCAAGATGTTGAACATGAGATACGGCGAGTCTACCGGACACATACAACGAATAACAAAGGAAATAACAAGCAACCACAAAAGGAGATTTATAGTCATTCAGAAAGTTCCCATGCGGGAGCCTACATCGACTAACAAAGATTATATCATTAATGAATAATTACATAAAGGATGCTTATAGAAGAGAAAAAGTACCTATCCTCCGTTTTACCCAAAAGCCAACCATAGAAGAAGGTTGGTTGGAGAGGAGCTCAAGGCAGCTTGAAACCAATGAGAAACTAGATTTGTCCTTGGCTTTAGATCTTTGTATTATGACGTCTCTTGATGCCTCTCCATGTCTAGGACGAGGTTGTGGGTTCTATTTATAAGAATAGAATGGATCATAAACGGTCAAGTGTCTTGGCCTAACATTGCCCATATACTTGTTGCCCTTACACGGTTTGGATGGACCGTATCACTCAGATGACACTAATTATATTCTGGTTGTTGTAAGATACAGTCTGAAAGTGCATGACCATATACAACTAAATGGAAACAATATTTATCCCTAGAGATGTCGCAGTGCATCCCAAAGTCGACGAGGCTTAGTGTTGATGTTTAGATCATTGAGTGAAGCCTTAAGAGTCTAAGACTCAACAAATTCCACCTTGTCTTCAACTAGAAAACAAATGATAACATAAAAATGCTTTTGTTATCCAATATCAGAAACTGAAATAGAAATACCATCTCCTCTACGCGTCCAACATGGGCAAAGCTCAGGTATAAGAAGACCAGCTCATTTTTAGTGAAGCTCAAACTTAGCCGATGGAAGTTTGTCATCATATCGTCTAGATTCTCAGTTAACCACTCTTCTTTATTTGAATTTGCCTTCAGATGTGATCTTCTCTTATGAAGTGCAGTTGATATCAACGTGCTTTGTTCACACATGAAACATTTGATCAATGCTAAGATGTATGGCACTTTGTAATATAGATCCTAATGACTATAAACTAAATTAATGCAAATAGAGTTGATTTCATTCATTCTCATCAAGTTGTCTGAACATTTGTGTAATACTTTAACAGACATTGAAAGCAAGGTGAGACGGGCAAAAATCAATGTGGGACGAAACCACTTGGCTTTATAAGATCCCAAAAATAAAAAGAAAATAACATAATAAAAATAAAGCAAACTAAATAAAGCCTGAAGAAGGACGCAACAACATCTACACTCATAAGTACGTAGAGGAAGAGCTTCTCCTGCATCAACTCCCCTTGGTTGTAAAACATTCTAATCTGTCGAATCAATACTGAAGTAGTGTTTTAGAAGGTAGGTATCAATACAGAGGAAGTCATCCTCCATGCTCCATGTAGTGTCTGCAAGAGGACGGTCAAGCCAACAAACCGGGAAATTTCATACGGTGCCCTGATCGGTAGACCTGTAAAGGGTTTAGAGCGATAGTGCTATGCCCAATATCTGAATCCGGAAAAAAAAAAGTTTGAAGCAATATCCGACAATATCATATGATAACTTCCGAATCTAATCCGAGCAGATAATATCCGAATTCAGATTAATATCGAATCCGAATCGGAAATAATATATTTAATCTTAATATACATATGGAATATTAATATTACATTATATGATAAAATGTTAATATATTCATTTTTTTTTTATGAATGATGTTTTTTAGTAAGGTGTATATATTGTCAAATTCTGATTTTTCAAACCAGATACAGCAATATACAAGACCTGAGCCGAATACACTAAGAATATCATTTTTTTAATTTTGCCTCAAATTTGGATTGGATGTGTGGACTTTGGATCCATTTACAGGTCTACGGACTTATGAACACAGTTTGGACACTAAGAACGATGTCAATGTACTCTGACGGCTACTGAGGAAGTCGAGGCAGAGGAGGTAGAACTGCTAAAGACGGTAAAGCGTCATAACGACCTAAAGAACATGTGGTCGACAGTGGAGGAGGCTCAAATGGACCCCGGAGAAAAAAGCCTCCACATTGAATACAGCACTAATGCCCCAATTTGTTGATAGATCCACCGTAGACACTGAGTCCTTGTTGCCTAAGTATATGGAATGGTTATGACGCTCTGGCATGAAGCTTCTTGAAAGAATATTTCGGGTAGCATTCAAAACACACATGTACTAAAAAATAATCCCCCACTTTAAATTCTTGAAACCATGTTGCATCTACAGATTGCTTGTAATTTCATAAGGAAAAGTAAGTTTTTGGAAAATTCTAGTACATAAATCACGAACGTGCTGTGCAAAAGTCTCTACAATAAGGTAAGGGTGAGCACCAGTGGGCAAAGGTATGAGATTGACACGCTAACCAAGTTTGTAATCATAAACAAGTCCAAAAGGACTCTTCTGAATGGATCGATTGACGGGACTACTGTAAGCAAATACAGTAGTAGGTAAAAGTAAAACCCTAATTCCCTAAGTGTTCCCCTACAAGGCATTACAGAAGGATACCCTAAAACCTATCAACCACCTTAGTTTGACCATCCATCAGAGAATGAAAGATAGATCCGACTTTGAGTTGGGTGCCAAAGATTTTCCATAGTCTTCCAGACATCGTGATCAAAACTACAATGACATGAAGTTCCAGGCGATACGCGGGCATCAAATCAAAGTCTTACTACATGGAATGAAGAGGGCCATCTTAGAAAAACGATCAACAACTACAAACACAAATTTGTCGCCACGCAAAGTGCAGGGTAGACCATGAATAAAATCCATACTCATGTCCTTCCAAGGCCCATGTGGAATAGAGATGATAGTGTAGACCATAGAGGCACGTATGTTTTCTTTTCGCTTACCCAATTGACAAGTACGGGACACAACACATTAGGGCGCCAAGCGGTGACGGTACAAACTAGGGCGCCCCATTAGGGAGGTCATGGAGGAAGGAAGACCCCCCAAAGCCCCTCTACTTTGGTGACAATCCAAATAGCGGTTGTTGTTGATGATGTAGGGGGAAGAACTCGATGGATAAGGGCCCACATGGGGCGTGGTAGTTGGCAACTACCTCCTCGAGACTGTTGGGCTTAAGGGGGAACCCAATCTAAGAGGTACTTTTGACGAATGCTCACAGACCTAAAAGTAGTGTGCTATCCTGGTTGTTGGGCTACAATGACGTGGTAGGACTCAATGAGGCCAACCGAATAGGATGGGGGGAGACGACTTCGAACAAAGGGGTATTCTATTGTAGAACAATCTATGTAGGGCCTGAGTGAGCAGTAGGAGATGTGACCATGGTATCAAACTCTGATGACATCAAGCGAAATGTCGTCAAAATTGTCGATGTTGTCATTGAGCAAAGTCGAACCCATGTAAACTTCCTGATTCCACAATGTCGTCGACATATTGGGCCATGTCGAAGAAATGGGCCCAAATGTCCCTAAAGTTGGCTCGGCCCAGTGAAAATATTCTACAATGTCGCCAACCCGTCGAACCAGTTAGACTTCGGTCGACATTTCCAACAATTTTAACAACCTATTGTGAGGTAGAGGAAAGGAGTTGGAGCTTGGAGTAAGCTGATTTTGATATTTTTGAACTTAATCTTAGCCAATAATAGTAGATCTTCCCCTTCTCTTCTAGATCTACCCCTTCTCTACTAGATCTAGCATAGATTTATGTAGATCTACTAGTCTAACATAGTTTTTTCTAGTACCCTTCCCAAATTCATATTTTTTATGATCTACTCACTATTCTGTATTTAGCGCCTAAAATCGGTAGATCTACTCCCTCTCCATTAGATCTAACAGGATTCTTAGCATTGTAAACATATATTGTGTTTTTTAGCTTAATTTATCAATTTTCTTCACGAATTAAGTATTTTTAGCTTAATTTTTGTCGAAATTGCGTCAAAGTTTGGTTGTAAAAATTCTCAAAGTTTCTTCAATGTTTCCACAAACTTCCACTTCCACACCTATCTAAGTCGACCTGAAGTCAGTCATGTTCCATGGATGCGACTAGAGGCAGCACACCAAAAGAATGGTCCGTAGGCTAGGACTCTTATTTCTTTTCTCTCTCTTACTTGATGGCTAGGATTTTAGATCTTTGTTGTTATAACATGTTAGAAAGAAAATAGGAGGCAACTCAATGTTTTGCATAAATGAAACTCTATTGTATATAGAAGAGGAGGCACAATTACAAACTTAGACGCAAACCCTAATGGGCCAAACACACTGAGGCTCGTATACACAACACAATTAACTCATTAATACTAGGAGACTCTCCAATAAAGGGAATAGGGACAATGGTTATATGTGGGGAAGGAAAAGCGGCATGATCTAAACCGTAATTGGGGATTAGGGTTTGGGTTGCTTTGATACCAACTTGTTACATTATAGATTTCATGTTTTACATAACCTGTTATTTGTTTTGTTATTTCTCTTTTATATGCGGACCTCTCTGTAATTCTCTCAGTATTATATATATGAGGGTGTACACATTGTGCAACTCGGAGCTTTCTGAAAATCCTGACTTTGTCACATTGTACCAGAGCAGGTCGAAACCTAGCCGTCTCTCCCTCCCTCCCTCCCTTCTCTCTCTCTTCTTCCCTCTCCGCCGCACCCCCCCCCGCGCGCCCCAACCCGCCGCCGCAGCAGGCGCTCCGGCTCGCCGGCAGCAGCTGCTGGCCGTCGTGGCAGCACACAGCTAGCGTCGCCGCCTGTGTAGGGGCAGCCTGCCCTCCTCGCGTCGCTGGTTCTCTCCCGCTTGTGGCTCCGTCTAGGCTCCTGGCTCGGTGTGCCGCTAGTGCTTGAGCAACATAACCAATTTTTTTTTGTAGTTGTTAGCACAGCAGGTGCACTGCCGGGTGGCTGCCTTCTACGGGACCACGGAGCCGCTTGTAGATCTGGACTAGTTTCGTCTTCAGGGGGAGATCAGCGAGTTCTTCGTCTGAGGGACAACCTTCTGTTCGTGTTCGTCTGTGCCTGCCTGTACGTGTAGGCTTTGCCTCCATGTTTCCTGCTACGCTTCGGCGTCGTTCGCATGTGAGAGGTCCGTGGTGATTTTGTGCCTTCTTCTACCTGTCTGACGGTGTAGTCCGTCTCCTGCCTGTGCCTGCTTGCCTGTACATGTGTGTCCTCATGGCGTCTTCTGGGGATGACTTCGGGAGAGACTCGCGCCGTCAAGTGACCACTGTTAAACTTGACGGGCCCAATTACCAGCTTTGGGTGTGCTCCTTTGTGATATATGCCAAATCACAAGGGAAGTATTCTCATCTGATCCGCACTGGTCCGCTTCAGCCTGCAGAGAACGCGGATGAAAAGGACGTCAAAGTTTTTGATGATTGGATCCGTGAAGACTCGACTGTGATGACATGGATTCTCAACAGCGTCGTTGAGAAGATCAGTGTCACTTTACTTCGGCTACCTACAGCGAAGCAGATGTGGGATCAGCTCGCCAGTACCTACTCTCACAGTCAGAATCCCAAGAAGGTCTTTGACATAACCAAGCAACTGGGGCGACTCCATTTCACGGGATCTGACATCTCCGACTACTTCTCCACCGTCACCGGCCTGTGGGGTGAGTTGGAGACTTACCACCCGCTGTCTACTAATCTGGTGACTATGCAGAAACAGTGGGCGGAACTACAACTGATCCAGTTTCTGAGTGGCTTGCCAGAGTCCTATGCTGGCGTTGTGGATCAGATCTTGGCGAGTGATCCGCTCCCTACCTTGCAGAGTGCCTACAAGCAACTCCAGCGCCTTCCGTCATCGACACTGCCTCCTCCTACTGAGACTGGAGATTCTACTGCCCTGGCTGCTTGGGCCGGGCTTGGCCGTCGTCGTGGTCGTGATCGTTCCACTGATGGCCGTCCTCCTCTGGGTGCAGGACGGGGACGTGGACCTGGTGTTGGACGAGGAGCCCCTCCTGCTGTTGCGCGTCCTCAGCAAGGACAGTGCGTGTGTACCTTCTGTGGCCGGTCTAACCATATTGAAGAAAAGTGCTGGGAAAAGTATGGTAAATCGGCTTGGGCCAATGCTGCTGCAGATTCATCTTCTACTGCTTCTGAGGGTGTTACTCCGACGCCTGAGCCAGAGACTGTGAGAGAGACCGTAGACTACATTCGTGCTGAGGTGGAACGCCTCCTTCTTGAGCGTGTTGGCTCTTCGACTGCTGCTTCTACTAGTGGAGCACATGCTGCATACTCTGGTTATGATACTGCATTCCTGAGTTCCTCCTCACCTTCTAATTCTGGTAATACAAAATGGGTGATAGATTCTGGTGCCTCTGTACATATCTCTGGCAATAGATCTCTGTTTAAATCTTTATCTAAACCTGCCCGTAACTCATTTGTTATGCTTGCTGATGGCTCAAAGACTTCGGTTTTTGGAGTAGGCGACATTATGTCTCAGTTTTGGCTCAAGTCTGCCTTATATGTGCCTAGATTTCCTCTGAACTTATTATCAGTCAGCAAAATTTTACGAAGTTTAAAATGTAGCCTGACATTTGTTCCTCTGGTTCATGTGTCTTTCAGGACCTTCGCACGAGGACGAAGATTAGTGGGGGGTATGAAGGTGCTGATGGGCTATATTACTTGGACCAGTTACCGAGATCAGAGAAAGCTGTTGTGGTATCTGCTTTATCGGCTTCTGTTTCTGCCCTGCAGTGGCACTACAGGCTGGGACATCCATCGTCAGAGAAGCTGCGTCATTTAGTTTATGATATTGGCAGTTGTAATTTTCAGTGTGAATCTTCTCAGCTGGGAAAACAAACTCGTACTGTGTATCCTAGACGTAGTACTGTGAGCAGTAAAAACATTTTTTATTTAGTTCACTCTGATGTATGGGGCCCATGCCATGTACCAAGTTTGCCTGGTTACAAGTATTTCATTCTATTTATTGATGATTTTTATAGGACTACTTGGTTGTTTCTATTAAAAAGTAGGTCTGAAGTGCTGTCTACTATCAAGTATTTTTTTGCTGAAATAAAAACGCAGTTTGGTTTGCCTGTTAAAGTTTTCCGCACCGATAATGCTTTAGAATTTGTTAAGCAAGAAGTGGCGGTTTTCTGTAAATATGTTGGTACGCTACACCAGACTTCCTGTGCCTATACCCCACAACAAAATGGTGTCGCTGAGCGGAAAAATAGACACTTATTAGAAGTTACCAGGACGATCATGATGCATTCTCATGTGCCTCGCTCCTATTGGCCTGAGGCTATTTTAACTGCGTGTTTTCTGATTAATAAAATGCCATCGTCTGTTATTGGAAATAAGATTCCTATACAGGTTCTGCACCCTGAGACTTCTTTGTTTGTTGTGCCTCCTAGAATTTTTGGTTGTACCTGCTTTGTCAGATTACTTGGCCCTACTTCTGATAAGTTGTCTCCTCGAGCTGCTAAATGCATTTTTCTGGGCTATTCTAGAACTCAAAAGGGTTACAGGTGTTATTATCCCAGTACAAGGAAATGGTTCACTAGTAGTGATGTTGTCTTTTTTGAAGATACACTGTATTATTCTTCAGCAGGAGACAGCTTGCAGACACACATTCTTGCCCCTCCTTTGCCTGTTATTTCTGACTGTGTGCCTGACATTACTGACACTGTGAATACTGAAAATCTAGATCCTCCTCTTATTGTTTATCAGCGCAGGAATAGAGCACCTTCTACACAAGTACCCCCCAAGACAACCAATCTTCTCCTCCAGAAGGTTCTGCTGCACCAGAGGTACATTCTGACCTTGACATACCTATTGCACTCAGAAAGGGTACTCGTTCCTGCACTTCTCATAGCATTGCTCAGTTTGTATCTACTGCTCGTCTGAATACTCAATCTAGCAATTTTGTATATGTTTTATCTGTTGTGGTTGTACCTAAGAATGTTCAGGATGCATTGAAAAGTACTGCTTGGACATCTGCTGTGAAAGAAGAAATGATTGCTCTTACTGACAGAGACACTTGGGAGCTGGTGGATCCACCTCCTCAGTGTAAGCTTGTGGGCTGGAGGTGGGTATATGCCGTAAAATATCAACCTGATGGTACGGTTGAGAGGTTGAAAGCACGGTTGGTTGCTAAGGGCTATACTCAGACATATGGCATTGATTATTTTGAGACCTTTTCTCCTGTTGCTCACCTTAACTCTGTCAGGATTCTCCTATATGTTGCTGTGAATCTGAACTGGCCTCTTCTGCAGCTTGATGTGAAAAATGCTTTTCTGTATGGTGACTTGCAGGAAGAGGTGTATATGGAGCAACCTCCTGGGTTTGTTGCTCAGGGGGAGTCTCACAAAGTATGCAGGTATACGATTTCGATACCGTTTCGACAGCATGGAAACCGAAATTTATGGAAATTTCGACAAAAAATTTGATAAATGCAACTGTGCCCGTTTCGACGCCAAAATGAACGAATTAATTTATTAAATTTTACAGGTGTGATCTCTACACCTAAATGCATCGTTTTATGCAATAAAATTTTGTGGGGATAGGTTAGGGAGGGGTCCTTCATGTGGGAGGTAAGGGAATTGTCCTGTTTATTGAGGATTTCGATGAAGGATTTCGATGACAAAATGTAGGAATTAAGTTATGTAATTTTTCAGTTATGAGCTATATACATGCATGTACTTATTTGTGCTATAACATCACATATTCGATATGTAGGGCGTCCCCCACACATTTTACTTGGGTTGATAGTTTGTTGTTGATATTGACTCGACAGTCAACCATTTCATTGGCCCTAAGAACATTAATGCAATGTTTCCAAGTAAAATCATTATTAATTGGTGTATTTGGCTTCCTAGGACCCTCATTGTCTAATAAACCACCACTAGGATACATGTCGTCCGCATTGAAGAAAATAAAATATAGCATAAAGCATGCATTGTATTAGTATTTGATAATTTGAGTAGCAAATATTAGGGAATGCAATGTAATTATGATATATTATAGGTATATGCTACGCATGAGTAATAAATGGTGAAATAACCCCAATCCCCCTTTAGTCCTATTCAAAAAACAACAATAACATAAAGGATTGCAATTATCGAAACTTCCATCGAAATTTTTTAATTTGTGTACAAAAAACCTCAAAATTGGTGAAATTCATCGAAACCGTCGAAATTTCGATAAATGCAATCTTGTTGCCAGTTTCGATTGAAATCGGTATAGTCGCATGTTTCGATACCAGATGCTACCGAAATCGGTATTTTGGGGCAAAATTTCGGTGATTTCGCCGAAACCTCATTCCTTGTATGCAGGCTTAAGAAGTCTATCTATGGGCTCAAGCAGAGTCCTTGTGCCTGGTTTGATAAGCTGAATAGGATCATGATGGATTTTGGTTTTCTGAGGTCACAGGTTGACCACTCTGTGTTTACAAAAAAGACTTCAGGAGGTATTACTGTTCTGATTGTATATGTTGATGACATTATTATTTCTGGCAGCGACTCTCTTGGTATTCAGGCTACCAAAGATCATCTGGGCAAGCACTTTTCTACAAAAGATTTGGGCAGACTTCGGTATTTTCTTGGCATAGAGGTCTCTAGAAACTCTAATGCCCTGGTGCTTTCTCAAAGAAAGTATGTTCTTGATATTCTGCAGGAGACTGGTATGCTTGGAGCAAGATCTGCAGATACTCCTCTAGATCCCAATGTGAATTGGGATGATGATTCCTCTTCTGTGTTTGCTGATCATAAAAAATTCAGGAGGTTGATTGGTAAATTGATTTATTTGACTGTTACTCGTCCTGATATTGCTACTGCAGTGGGTCTTCTTAGCAGGTACCTTGACAAACCCAGACAGTGTCACTGGGATGTTGTATGTCACATTCTAAGATACTTGAAAAAGTCACATGGCAAGGGACTTCATTATAAAAAGAATGGGCACTGTGTTCTTGAAGGGTATTCTGATTCTGATTATGCAGGCAGCAAAGTTGATAGAAAATCTACCTCCGATTACTGTACGTTTGTAGGAGGCAATCTTGTTACCTGGAGGAGCAAGAAACAGAATGTTGTTGCCAGATCTAGTATTGAAGCTGAGTACAGGGCTATGGCCCTTACTGCCTGTGAGTTACTGTGGGTGCGTTCTCTTCTGAAAGAGTTTGGGATTGAGTCTTCTTCAGCCATTCCTATGCACTGTGATAACAGAGCTGCCATCTTCATTGCAAATAATCATGTCTATCATGAGTGCACCAAACACATTGAAGTTGACTGCCACTTCATCAGAGAATCTATTCTTGCTGGCAAGATATGCACTCCATTTGCGAGATCAGAAGATCAAGTTGCTGATATCTTCACCAAGCTGCTGGTGAAGAAACAGTTCTGCACACTGATAGACAAGTTGGGCATGATTGACATCTATGCTCCAACTTGAGGGGGAGTGTTACATTATATATTTCCTGTTTTACATAACTTGTTATTTGTTTTGTTATTTATCTTTTATATGTGGACCTCTCTGTAATTCTCTCAGTATTATATATATGAGGGTGCACACATTGTGCAACCCTGAGCTTTCTGAAAACCCTGACTCTGTCACACAACTGATGTAGATCCTAAAGACTAAAATGCCAAATCAATGCAAATAAAACTAATTCCTTTATGATCATCAAGTTGTCCAAACACTGACGTAATATAGCATTTATATAGGCACGTAAAGCAAGGCGAGATGGGTGGTAGCCAATATGGGACTATACGACTTGGCTATACAAGTATCCAAAAACAAAAGGAAAACTACAAAATTGTTAGAAAGTAAAAGACGGCTATGTGCTATTTTTTATAAGAGGACTCCCCCTACTTTATATAGGAGAAGGGGGAAGCGTACAAACTTTAGACTAAACCCTAATGAGCCAAGACACACTTGGGCCCATATACAAATAGACTCAACTAACTTAACTAACTAAATTAACCAGACTCTCTAATACTCCCCCTCAAGCTAAAGCTTGGGAGAATCCCAAATCAGCTAGAAAATAGAGAGATAGACTAAAAAATGAAGAAGCAGAAATAAAGATAAGCCAAGCCCTTACAAGAATTTCTCCCCCTCAAGATTACAATAAAACACGCATCGCTTAAATACTCCCCCCCTCAAGTAGATAAAGCAAAGCAGGTATGCAAGCAGGTCAAATCTGAAGTATGTCGCAAGTCATCGGTGTAGGTCACAAACATGTAGCAGAAGCTTCTTGACCAAAAAGATGTGTCATCTAGAGTAGTAGTAAACAACATTAAAGCATCATGGTCTTCATCGCAGTCGCTAACGTCGCAGCCCAGAGAATGTTGGGTCACAGCAACAGTAGTAGTCAATGTGCAAACAGAGCACGGACGAACCAGAGAGTGCTGGATCACAGTATCAAAAAGTCAACATGCAAGCAAAGCATGGACAAGTACAGAGTCAATGTACATTAAGCACGGACAAGCTAGAGAGTGTTGATTCACAATTGAGAAGTCCAGAGAGTGTTGGTTCACAGTAGAAAAGTCCAAAGAGTGTGGATTCACCAAGTTCAGAGAGTGTTGGTTCATAGTAGAAAAGTAGTCTACTTGCCAAGAAAGCACGGACACGTAAAGAGTCAACATGCGCAAAGCATGGACAATGTCAACGTGCAAATAAAGCACGAACAAAAAGTAGAAAGTAGAGTTGACGTAGCCGGATAGAAGACCATCAACTTGAAAAAGCAAGTTGTAGACATGAAGCTCCAGATAGTAAGTTCTCCAAGAAGCATATAATCAGCAAAAGACGTTCAGAATCAAATATCAATAGTAGAAGTCCAAAAGTTCCACAAACAGTGCATAAAGATACACAAATATATATAGCGCGGCAGAATGTAATTTTCCTTGCCTCCATTTCATCTCTTACTATTTCTCCCCCTCACACCAACCACAAAAAGATTCAAGAGAGTGGTTGGGGTGGAGAGTCATAAGGAATGGTTCCATAGAAATAAAACAAGTGTTACAAAGGCACGGTAGAACTATGAGCATAAAATTCCAAATTTTTAAGAAAAGCACTCAGCCATGTGGATCAGGGGAACCACATGGAGAGGAAGAAAAAAATTAATGCAGTGCCCCTTTTTTGGATGTTTTATAAATTAGCACTGGGTCTTTTCGGTTTCATAATCAAGTCTTTGCCAGTCAAAGGCCGGTCAAAGTCTTTTTCGGTTTCTTTCCTTTGGAAATCGTAACGCTAGGAGTGCTTGATTACTAGGAAATAATTTATCATATTGATCAAAGGCCAATCAAAGACTAGTATATTCAATAGGACGATGCCTTTAATGGTCAAAGTCTTTGACAGCCTTAACGACATAGGACATTTCTTGACCCAACGCCGAAGTCTTTGACAGTCGTAGTGACGATGCCTTTAATGGTCAAAGCAACGCTTTGATGATTTGACTAACAAATCGGTTGTCGTTGGTGGAAATAGGAAAGATTGCAGAACCATCGCTAGTAATTTGCCGAGCCGCATCATGCATGACTAATCGTCCAATTCGGCCACATGTATGTTTGGCGACATGTATGGACGTCCACTATTAGATTTTAATAGACAAAGTTTACAATTTAGATAAGTTGCAGAGCTTTGATTGAAGTGGAGAAGACATTGACGCCTTGTGACAATAGTTTTACCTATTGCGTACCCTAAGGCCTTTGCCTTCATGATAAGGGTGCCAAAGGATATACTGCAGATTTGCATGTCATCGTAGATCCAAAGGCCTTTGCCTTCATGATAAGGGTGCCAAAGGATATACTGCAGATTTGCATGTCATCGTGGATCCAAGCATGTGAGGGCGAGGAAAGCACGGTGGTCGGCCAAGGGGATCATGAGATGCCGATGATGATGGTGTTGTGGCTTGGAGATGACGTACATAAAGGCACACGCGTGAGGGCTGAGACGATGAATATTCACAGGATCATAATCTGAAGACTCCTTTACTGGATCCATGCAGAAATATTGTAGATAAACCATAGGAAATAAAAAAGAATAGATTTTTATGAAATAAGTAGAGAAAGACGACCGTGGAGGTCGGGATGTTGACTGGCGGGCGGCCAAACCAAGGAAGAACGAAGGCCGCCCGCATGAAAAGGCTCTCTCTTTTTCTCCCTAGGTTAGGATCGATGCTCTGATACCATGTTAGAAAGTAAAAGATGACTATGTGATATTTTTTATAAGAGGAATCCCCCTCCTTTATATAGGAGAATGGGAAAGCATACAGACTTTAGACTAAACCCTAATGGGCCAAGACACACTTGGACCCATATACAAATAGACTCAACTAACTTAATTAACTAAATTAACCAGACTCTAATAATAATAATAAAATTCAAGCAAGCTAAATAAAGCCTAAACTACAGCACAACATCTACGCTTAAAAGCGCAAAGGCAGAGCCTATCTTGTATCACTTTTGAATGTCAAAATGAATAATAATTTGTTTTTGATCCATGCCCATTTGCCATCGCAAAGCCTTGCGCCATAAAGTCTCCTTGTTGATTTCATTGTTGCCATATTATGTTTCAGTAGTGGATTGAGCAATAATACTTTAGAGTGGATTTCCAACTTACAGTAGTTGATTTGACTTGACTATGAACCTTAGTTATCAGGGCGCCCGTCTAGGCATCGTAGGCGCCAGCCTATAAAGTGCATTAAGTGGGAGTCTAAGGTCTTTTAGGCCCAAATAAACCATTTAAAGGCTAAATTAGCATGAATCCAGTCTAGATTTGGTCAAATCACCTTGAGTCATTTTATGGTTGAAATAGGTCTGATTCAGGCCAAATTAGGTCAAATTTAGCAAACTAGGTCTGACCTGGGGGGAAACAGGTCTGATTTGGGCCAAATTGGTAAGTCCTCATAATGTTGTTTATTAAAAAAATCTACTTCCTCGTCTGTTGTTCTTGCTTCTTTTTCTTTTTCTTTTTCTTTTTTCATCATTTCTCCTGCATTTTATTCCTAAATCTGCGGGGGGGTGGGGGTGGGGGGGGTTGTGCTATTCCTCCTACAGCTATGTGACTGTGTGCATATTTCTTATTTCAGATTTTTCCTATATCTCCTGCTCTCAAATGTACTACTATTATTTGCATATATTTGTTTTCTTTTTCTGATTTCTTCCTCCTAAATCTCCTCTCACAGCCAGTACTGTATGCATGTTTCCATCTATTTTTACTGACCTATTTTTTCATCCTCTATATTTTCTATTTCAGCACCTGCTACTGCTGTTTTTTATTTTTGTTTTGTTGAATTTTTCCTCCTCATTCATTCTCCTTTTACTGCCCGTGTGTTTGTCTTATTCTGACGTTTTCCTGCACAACTGCCAATGCATGTTTCTTTTTATCCCGTTTTCTCTCTCCAATTCCTACTTATCTAACTCTTACTGTTGTTTCTTTTCCTTCTTGTTAATTCTCTTGCCCCTGATTCTTTATAGTCATCAATTCAAATTACACTTATAATAACATTTAACGAATAAACAATTACATTATCACATATAGTATCATGTGTACAAACATTTTATGGAATTAAAAAGCGGCTGGAGCGGCCGCTTAAGCGTTTAGCACGCCTGGCTGTTTTTTTTTTCAGCTGAGCGGCACATTATGCGTTTTGCATTGAAGCGGCCGCCTTTTCCCGCTTATACCCGCTTCAGCCAGCTTTTTTGGGCCCGCTTCAAGCTCTTCGGTGTAGATTTTAATTAGCCAGCCTAATCATTAACTGAAATATCCAGAAAGCAACATAATATGATACCCGAGATCCCAATGTGGGATGAAACATGCCATCAACAATAATGCCATTCCCAATTGGCTTCTATTGCCTCTACGAATTTTGCTTCAGAGCGGCCATTATTTCCTATTGGAAGTTTTATTGGTGTATAATGTAGGTCTTTGTCAATCAGGCTAGTCTATCTTTTGAAAAACTCTTTACGTATTATTGTATAATGCATAGTATTCCTAAATACACAATTATGTATCTGCAATTATTACTTGTCATGTACTATTTGTTACCTTATTGAATGAATAAACCAGTGTACAATACAGACTGTTATATAACATAAGGGAATAGAGACTAAAGCAAAGATGAGCAATATGGGACTAAACTATAGAAGTGAAAGCATAAGTGAGGCACATGCTATGCACAAGACACTCAACAAAACACAACATAACACAACATATCTCTATACTCCCCCTCAAGTTGGAGCGTAGATGCGAACATGCCCAGCTTGTCAACTAGAGTCTGAAAATGAGCTTTAGGAAGTATCTTGGTGAAGATGTCCTCAACTTACTTTTCAGTGCTGAGATATGGAGTGCAAATCCGGCCAGAAAGGACTGTCTCTCGAACAAAGTGACAGTCGACCTCAATATGTTTTGTCCTCTCATGAAAAGTGGGGTTGCTCGCAATAAAAATGGAGGCCTTGTCACAAAACATCGGTATAGGGTTGGAATAGGATATATCAAACTCCTGGAGCCTGGAGAAGACTTTGGACCCACAGAAGTTCACATGCAGTATGAGTCATAGCTCGGTATTCCGCCTCTGCACTGGATCTAGCGACAAAAGTCTGCTTTTTTGCTTCGCCAGGTAACAAGATTTCCGCCAACAAATGTACAGTATCCTGATGTTGACTTACGATCAGAACGACTTCCTGCATAGTCAGAATTCAAGAAGCCAGATAGATTGCAGTGGCCATGCTTCTTATACATCAAGCCTTTTCTTAGAGAGCTTTTAAGATACCGTAGAATATGACATATAGCATCCCAATGACATTGTCGGGATTTATCAAGATATCGGTTGATGAATCCGACAGCAGCAGTGAGGTCAGCTCTAGTGACGGTCAGATAGATAAGCTTGCCTACCAGCCTTCTGAACTGGTGATGATCAACATAGGGAGGAGAATTTTCATCATCCCAGTCCATATTTGGGTCAAGTGGAGTGTTGGCTGGTTTGCAGCCCAGCATACCAGTTTCCTACAAGAGATCAAGTACATATTTTCTTTGAGAGAGACACAGCCTTGCAGATGATCTGGAAACCTCAATGTCTATGAAATACCTCAGTTTTCCGAGGTCTTTAGTGACAAAATGTTTTTCTAAGTAGGTTTTAGTTGCATGTATACCCACAGTATCACTGCCAGATAAGATAATATCTACAACATAAACAATAAGAATGACAAGTCCAACCACCGTTTTGATCAGAGTGCTAGCGACGAAAGCCAAAAGTGACTAAGATCTAACTGAGCTCGTCAAACCAAGCTCTTGGGCTCTGTTTGAGACCGTAGATGGCCTTTTTCAGCTTACAGACTTTAAGGGCAGACTCCCCTAAGCAACAAACTTGGGTGGTTGCTCCATGTATACTTCCTCCTGGAGATCTCCATAAAGAAATGCATTGTTAACATCTAACTGAAAGAGAGACCGGTCTTTATTAACAGCAACAGAAATCAGAATTCTAACAGAGTTTAATCGTGCAACAGGAGAGAAGGTCTCAAAATAATCAACACCATATGTCTGTGTGTAGCCTTTTGCAACAAGGCGAGCTTTCAGGCGTTCAATAGTCCCATCAGGTTGATATTTAATGGTAAAGATCCAGCGGCAGCCAACAGTAGGGCAAGAAGAAGGGTGATCCACAAGTTCCTATGTCTTGCGATCACAGAGTGTCTGCATTTCCTGATCCATTGTTTGTTTCCATGCAGGAATAACAAGAGCCTCTGCAACAGTCTTTTGGAATGGTGATAGCAGAAATTGCAGAAGTAAAGCAGGAAAAGTTGTTATGCAGATTGGTAGAAGTGCAGTAAATACTGATAGGATGTTTAGTACATGAGCGAACACCTTTGTGTAGACTGATAGGAAGGTGCAAGTCAGAAGTTACCTCGGTGTTTATTTGATCATCCGCAGACGGAGGAATTGGTTGGGAAGGGGCCATGGAAGGAGTGTTTGTCTTTGGCCGGCGTTTGTACATTTGCAACGGACGATCTTCAGGCTGGTTAGAAGGCAAGTCTTCAACAATATCTGGTAGAGGTGTGGATGCCAACATATCATTGGATATTGTTGTGCCATCATCAAAAAATAGGGCATATGCTCAAAAAAGATCACATCTGCACTGACAAACCATTGTTTGAGTACCGGATCAAAGCAGCGATAGCCTTTTTGGGTTCTAGAATAACCCAAAAAAAATGTATTTAGTGGATCGAGGATCAAGTTTCGTCATTCCTGGGCGTAAATTTTTAACAAAGCAAGTACACCCAAAAATGCGAGGAGGAACAGAGAACAAAGGTGCATCAGGAAACAAAATGGGAGTAAGGTATTCGATTTTGTAAAACAGAAGATGGCATACGATTTATAAGATAGCATGCCGTAGTAACTGCCTCAGGCCAAAAACGGTGAGGAACTTTATAGTGAATAAGAAGGGTGCGAGACTGCGAGCAACCTCTAATAAGTAGCGATTTTTCCGTTCAGCAACACCATTTTGCTGTGGAGTATAAGGACAAGTGGTTTGATGGATAGTGCCACGATCAGAACAAAAAGATGTGACAGACTTCTGCATAAATTCCAGGGCATTATCGGTGCGGAAAATTTTAATGGACTTATTGAAGTGGGTTTGTATTTCAGAAAAGAAAATATGGATATTGTCCAAAACAGTGCTACGATCTTTGAGCAAACAGCCAGGTAGTACGGGAATAATCATCAATAAACGTCAGAAAATATTTAACACCAGTTTGACTCGGAACAAAGCATGGACCCCAGATGTCTGCACGAACAATATCTAAAATTGCTTTAGAACCAAGTTCCTTCTTAGCAGGAAAGACAGACCTCGTTTGTTTTCCCAAAGCACAAGATGCACAAGAAAAATTGTTTTCACAAAATGCAGGAAATAAATGCTTCAACTTTGCAGCAGACGGATGACCCAGCCGGAAGTGCCACTGAAGTCCTGTGACTGATGTAGATAGTAGAGCAGAAGCCGCAGGCGGTCCATCCAAATAGTGTCCATCCAGTCCTTCATGGCCTGAACCAATCCTCATCTTTGTGCGGAGATCCTTCAAAACACAACCTGAGGGATCAAATTTAATGGAGCACTGAAGTTGTTTTACAATTTTACTGACAGATAATAAATTAACAAGAAATTGTGAAATGTATAAAACAGATTGAAGATTCAGCTTGCAAGATAGAGGAACGGTGTCAATGCCATGAACAGGAGTCTTAGAGTCATTTGCAACAGTGACAGATGGAATATTAGAGGTTTTAGACAGAGAAAAAAATAATTGGATGTCGCCCGCCATATGGACAGATGCACCAGAATCAATGCACCACTTATTGTTACCAGCAGAAGAAGCAAGCGTGGCAGAACTAGCAGCAGATGTCGAATGTAGCTGAGTCATGCACTCCTGGAAAAACTTCTCAAACTCAGAGCGAAGCCATTCAGTAGTCGGAGGGGCAGCTGGTGGGTCAGATGCAGCACCAGTAGCAGTTTCTGTAGAGGCCTCGTTCGCCCAGGCTGGCTTGTCGTGCTTGATCTAGCACCTATCTTCAATGTGATTATCACGACCACACCAGTTGCAGTAGCGAGGACCAGTATCTTGACCTCGTCCAGGGGCAGTAAAGGAGCCTCGGCCGCCAGTTGGAGGCATGCGTCCGCCACGACCACGTCCTTGACCGCGGCCAAGCCCAAAATCAGCAGTGCGAGCAACTAGAGCATGATGCTCAATAACAGGAGTGGAGGTCACAGATGGTAGTTGTTGAACTCTCTTGAGGACGTCGTGAAGAGTAGGCAAGGGGTTACTTGACAGAATTTGATCGACCACGTCAGAATAGGAAGCAGGTAGAGCAGCCAGAAACTAAACCAGTTGTAGTTCATTGTGCTGCTTCTGGGCTTCTTTGATATCAGCAGTCAACGGATGGTAGATTTCATACTTATTCCAAAGAGCAGAGCACTGGTTATAGAAGTCCTCGATGGAAGCATCAGAAGAAAACTCCTTGGCCAGGTTTTTGAAAATTCCAAAAACTCGTTTAGGATTTTGCTGATGGGAATAGACATGAGAAAGTTGGTCCCACATTGCTTTAGCATCATGAAGACATAACAGGGACTGACTGATCCACGGCTTGGTGCTATTAAGAAGCCAGGACATAACACCAGAGTCGTCTTTGGACCATTGGGCATAAGCTTGTTTGCTTTTTTCATCAACAGTAGTAGCAGGGGCAGCAGGAGGATCAGTGGTAAGATGGGAGTACCGGCCTTGGGCCTTGCCATAGAGGACAAAGGACGCCGACCACAGATGATAGATCGAACCATCGAGCTTGACAGTAGTAACACACAGAAAGCGAGGAGGCTCAACTGAGGCCATGATGAGCAGAGGCAGGCAGTAGTGAAGTGGTGGCGCAGTAGCAACAAGCAGTGAATAAATAACCCACTATGGGGCAGTAGCAGTAGGGATCTAACGCATCATATCAGAAGAAACCCGTGTCGGGCAGATAGATTGATAAATGAGCCTACGTCGTCATGAGGAAGATCAGTATCCCATCATGAAGCGCAGGCAGAAAAATAATCGGAGTTAGGAGACTCTCAATGTGGGATGGCTATGGCTGTCCGGAAGGTTGCACGTGCGAAAAAGTAGGAGGAACACCGAGAGGAGGGCAGCAGTGGGGTGGTGGAGAGAGGAGGGATGGCGGCTGGTGTAGAGATGAGGAGGGGCGGCAGTTTTGGTGGAGTAAGGAGGAGGAGGGGAGGGGCAGCACCGAGTGGAGGAGGAGGAGCGGCGGCAGGGGGAGAAGGGTGGAGGGGAGGCGACAGGTGGTGGAAGAGGGAGGAGTGGCGGCGGGTGGGGGAGGAGGTAGAGCCGATGGCGGGGGAGGGGGGCGGCGGGGGGGCTGAAGGCTTAGGGCATAGGGGCGGGGTGGGAAAGAAAAATTCGGGGAACCGGGCCTACTCTTAATACCATATAGAAAAACTGGGAATTGCTTATTGAATGAGTAAACCAGTGTACAATACAGTCTCTTATATAACAGAAGGGAATAGAGACTAAAGCAGAGATGAGCAATATCGGACTAAACTACAAAAGTGAAAGCATAAGTGAGGCACATGCAATGCACATCACACTCAACAAAACACAGCATAACACAACATATCTCTATACATGCCATCAACAATAATGTCATTCCCAATTGGCTTCTATTGCCTCTATGAATTTTTCTTCAAAGCAACCATTCTTTCCTATTGGAAGTTTTATTGGTGTATAATGTAGGTCTTTGTCAATCAGGTTAGTCTATCTTTTGAAAACCTCTTTACGTATTATTGTATAATGCATAGTATTCCTAAATACACAATTATGTATCTACAATTATTACTTGTCATGTACTATCTGCTACCTGCTATTTGCAAATATAATGTTGTATGTCCAAATCTACTATAATTTTCTTACCTACAACAATTTTAGTATTAGTTTGATAGTACTATATTAGACTCAGGTGTTGTTTTTGTAACTAATTCGTATGCATGTACCGTATGTAAAGTGTGTGTGTAATGATGTAAAGTGTGCATGTGTAATGTTGTATACCTATGACCATAGTCACAAATTCGGTATTCGGGATACGTACGGCCAAGTTGAAAATTTTGAAAATCGGGAATTATACGGAAAATTCAGATAAAAATCGGTCAACGTACAGTAAAAGTTCGGTCAACTATTCGGAAAAAAGTCGGCAAATAGACGGATTATATATATGTACATATACATAAACACATACAAACATATATATACACCCACACATATAATGATTTAAAATGACTAAACATCAAACTCATTACCCTAATATTGGAAGGAGAAGAAGTGGGAGCAGCAAGCGGCAGGCATAAATCAGGGAAAGAGGGGGGAGAATGGAGGAGGAAGATGGAGCATACATGTAGAATGTCGAGGGTTACTCCTGGCCTAGGGTGTGTCAGGGATAGAGGAGGAAGGTTGGACAGTTTAGTGGAACCATGCTACAAGTAAAAAATTACGTGGAAAAAACAAATGTGAAGTAAAAGTACAGAACTATATAAAACGGCAAAAAAATGTATTGAACGCATTTAAAACACAATACGTGAATAAAACGCAAATTAAACGCGTTTAAAACGTATTATTCGGTTTGGAGTTTAAAACGGCCTTCATATACGGCAGGTGAATCATACGCGTTTTTTTAAAAAAATGAAGTATATTGTGACTATGCCTATGACATGTATGGCCATTGTATGAATCTTGAAAAAAAATCCAATATGTGATATTTATTAAGTTATTTCTTATCATAAAACATGAGTGATGCCTATTGTTGGATCCTAGGATGGGTGATTTGATGCTCTACATGGGGGGTGAATAGAGCTGAATGCACTTAAACAAAATTCATTCGACCTTCAAGATATATCACAAGATAAGGTTGCTAAATAGAAAATTTGAGTGCAACTAAAACATGCATAGCAAGGGAGAGAGAGATTGAACAAGCACCAAGTGACAAGCTATGTAGAGTGGTTCCACACTCCAAACTAGGAGTATGTCAATCCACTACCTAGAGAGGTCAACCTCTAGAATTTCTTAACCATTGCACTCTTATATTCATTCATAAGACTTACAATACATGACCCACCAAAGGACTTACATATCCAATACAAAGAGTCTTCAACCTTACCAAGGACTTACCCACTTTGCAACTATTCTTCGGCCTTCTCCAAAGACTTAGCCACTCTTGCACAAGTCTTCATCCTTCTAGGAATTACCCACTCTCCTTGGATCTTCATCCTTTGACTTCACCTTCACTCGGAGAAGCTTCCACCAATGACTTACCCACTTGAGCAAGGAGTCTTCTGCCTTCACCATGGTCTTACCCACTTTTGCTCCAAGTCTTCAGCCTTGATCTTCACCAAGGGACTCCTTCCCTTGTTCTTCACCTCTGTTAGCCAAGAGAGAGAACCTTCATCTTCATGGTTGAAATGAGAGATAGGGAGGAGGTGGAAGTGAGAGCCTCACAAGATATACATGTAGGACTAGCTCTCTTACAGATTTCCTACTCACTCTAACGAATGTAGCAAGTGATTAAGCTTAGAGAGAGAGGAGGTTGTAGGATACACTCAACTATAGAATAGGAACCTCATATAGAGTTTTGCATTGAATGTTCAACCTTGTAATGAAGCCCAAGGGGTCCTATTTATAGTTGGGGATGCCTCCTAACCTTTGGGAACACTTAAGAACGAAAACTAGCCGTTTTGTGGCTTGTAACTGATAGATTTTTTATTGTTGCAACTCCACAATGGCTAGAAACACTTTTCTGCACTTTTCTAGTACACTGCAATCGGTCGAGTTTCTATAAAGGTAACTCGACCGATCCCACTATGCTACAAGACCAATTTAAGCCATCGGTCGAGTTTGTCCTAGTGGAACTCGACCGATCCACATAAATCAGTTTTGGTCTGCAGAGGGATCGGTCGAATTCTGTGAAATGAAAACTCGACTGATCAAAAGTCATTTTCAAGATCCAATCAGGATCGGTCGAGTTTGCAACTCAACGATGAACAGCCTGATGTGAATTTTGGAAAATGGCTTTTGAGTGCTTAAATATTCGATCTAAGTGCTCTTGATTTTTTCTAAACTAAATTACAAGTCATACAATCATTACAAGTGATTTACAACCATGGTTCAAAATTTCGGTCGAAATTTCGCTTGAAATTTCAGTTTCGACGGGAATCAGACACAGAAATGCAACGGTCCAAAATAGTTAAGTAAAATTTCGAAATTTCGATAGAAATTTCGCAAAGGGGGGCGAAATTTTGACAAAATAAAACAATTTCGTTGAAAAAAGGCCAGTTTGGGCATGCATTTCGCGAAACAGAACCGAAATTGGTTTACAATTTCGAAAATCAACAGTCCAAAGCCTGTTGTACATGGAGGGTTACTTCTTTGGTGATTTTTTGCATTCTCTTGCTCTTAAAGGCTTTGTTCTTCGGATCTAAGGTAAGTTTACTTTCTCCTTCCCATCTACATCTATTTCTTCCACTTTTACCCCAGTTTGATCAAAAGATTACTCCCAAATTGCAAGTCACAAGTGATAGTCTACAACTTATACTTGATGATTTATGAAATTATGCTATAAATTACATATAACTACAATGATTTTGCAAATCTAATTTAATGTATATATATATCCTATTCGTCATAACAATGGATAAAATAGTTTTCAAATGAGCTTTTTTTGAAGTTTTTGTAATGTTATATTCATATATATTATGTAACACTTAACAAATGTTCAATTTATAAATAAATATCTTATATTAAAGATGAATTTTGTAAAAATAATTTACAACCATGTAATACTTTGAACATTAATTATCTATAATTTAGACTTTTAAAATGAAAAAAAACTAAAACAATTTAGAATTGTTGTGTATAATGTTTAGTTACATACATCAAATTTCAACTACTACTGGGTATAATATATAGTTAAATGTATTCAATTGATATATTCAATACATTAGACTATTAGTATCAACAAATTTTAGTAATTTGTTCCAATTTTATGAATAATTTTAGGCCTAGATTGAGAATACTTTTAGTATTTTTACTCTTTGATGATCCATAGTGTATAAGCTAGAAAGTATCAATTGAAATCGATTATTAGCGAAATGACCTATAAACTAATTCCTTCATTATATTAAAAAGTCATCGAAATCTCGTTCAAAACAGTTTTTGATCTTTTCACACATGTAGGACCCCTCACCAAGATCAATATATGATGTTATTGCATAAATAGGTGTATTTATGTATGTACATCATCCTGATAAAATTTTGTGACTTAATTCCTTTATTTGGTCGTCGAAATCTTGTGTCGAAATAAGCGTAAACTCTCAAAATTTCTATCGAAATTTCTATAAATTTCTGTTTCTGAGCCATCGGAAACGGCGTCGAAATCGCAATTTTAAACCATGTTTACAACATGATCCTAATGGATTTACATCATACTCCAAAAAGTACACTTGTATTGACTTTGACTTGTCTTTTTTCCAAGTTGAGATGCGCAAGTTAGGGCATTTGGTGTGTGTCTATACCTAATCTGAAATCACTCAAGTAGAAGCATTAGACACAAAGAATTGGAATGGTTTAGTCATCATCAAAACAAGGGTTTAGTCAATTTAGACCTTGAGTCAACATTGGCTAAATTGACCTTGAGTCAACACCTATTACAATGATTCCAAACATGATTATATTTAAAAACATGCTTACCTATGTCAAACATGTTAGAATGAGTTATACTTTTATCCATATGACACTTTGTTAAAGTATGCAACTAGTATTTAGTCAAAGTTAAGCAATTAATAATTTATGTAAAAATACCAAACTATTAGTAATGCAAAATTGGCTCTCTTTTTATTTATGCAGATATCACGGTCAGTTAATGTTTAACTGACAATACCCATATGCAAGTATTTGATAATTGCTAAAAATAAGTTATTGTTTCTATTATATACCCTCAATTTCGAATATGATCTTTAAACTATATAGCTTATAGAATAATCAAAATTATTGATGCCTACCACTCATTTTTGTTGGTTATTGAGTGGTTTTCACAATTTTAATTTAATAAAATATGAATATCTATACCGAATCACTAAATAGACCGCTTTTTGAAAAAGCTCCCGCTTTAGTCCGCTTCAAAACCCGCTTCACGCTTAAGCGTTCAAGAGGGTCAATCCGCACGCTTTCGCTTCGCGCTTTCTAAAACCTAGCATTTTAATATGTAATTGTAAAAGAAAAGTAAAAAAAACAGAAAAGCCTAGGCGCTAGGCGGGTAAGAGTCTCTTGGCTTAAACCCACCACCTAGAAGCCTTGACAACTATGCGTATGAACATGTAACTAGTGAGAAATCTCCTCTTGTCGAAATCACCTACACAATTTGAATCCAAGTACCATATCGTAATATATTAAACTCCACGAAAGACCAACCAAGTATTTTAGCTGCCTTCATATACCTCATAGTACACTTATTTGTTTGCCAGTGTGCCCTGCTAGGATGAGCCATGCAACAACAAACCAAATTGACTGCATGAGTGATGTCTAGTTTAGTACAAACCATGCTCGCATGATGCTACCAACGGCAAGGAGTAACGTACATGTGCCATCTCTTGCTCTACTTCATCAAACTGTGGAGACTACAATGTTGATGAGTGAGCAGCCAATGGAACTAAAATAGGATCTTTGATATACTTCTCGTGCTAGGATAAACCTTCTTTCTCATGCGTTAGGTAGCAGCAGAAGATGTCTGAGGGAGGAGAGGGAACAATGATAGAGGCAACAAGGGGGTGGGAAGAAGCAAAAGTAAGGGGTGGTAGAAGGTAGTGGCAACCGTAGAGGAAGTATTTCAGGCATGTTTTGCTACCATGAGAAATGGTTTTCGTGTCTATTATTGGAGATTATGCCTATATATAGTTGCTTGGAAAGAGCAGCAAACCGAATGACGTGGCGTGCAACTAAAGAGAAGAAATGGTAAAGTATATACATAGAGAACAAAGAAAAGACAAGCGGACACTTCAGCCTTGATGTGCTAATCAATGTTTATAATATTACAAATTAATACACATGTTATATGATTGTAAATTATTAACATTTATCCATAGGTTTTCAATGACATTCAATCGTGATGTGGCATTACTTTTGAACAATGTGTCCTCAATGATTTCGTTCCTAAATAATCTTTCTTCAAAATTCAAACATACATGGAGACGGTACATATATAGGTAAAACGAAAAGTTGATCTTATGTTCATGAACCAGGGAAACCCTTGAAGAGTTAGTCTCACACACCAAGAGAACACTAGAAACAGATCATCATCATCATCATTTAAGCCTCAATCCCAACCATGTTGAGATCAGTTACATGGATCCTTCTTTTCCAATCAGCTCTGTGAGGGGTCATACTCTAATCAAGATGTAAAGATTCAAAACTCTCTCTTTATAAGCTCTTCCCAAGTTAATTTAGGTATGCCTCTACTTCTTTTAATTGTGCTTGACTCAATGACATTGCTTCAAATAGGTGCATTTGTTGGTATGTGCTGCACATGTCCAGACCATCTTAGACGGCCTTCACGCAACTTGTCCTCAATGCTCACCACCCCCCACTTTGTTCCTGATATAGTCATTCCCCCACACGATCCTTTCTTATCTTCCCACACATCCATCTTAGCATACGCATTCCAGGCGCATTCATCTCGTTGAGACCTTGTTTCTTCACTGCCCAACATTCACTCCCATATAGCATGGCTGATCATATAGTTGTTCTATAAAACTTGCTTTTTAATTTGAGAGGGATCTTCTGGCCACGTACTACTCTTGTTGCACTCCTCCACTTCAACCATCCTACTGTGATCATATGACAAACATCATCTTAGATCTCACCCTCCCTTTCAATAATAGAACTCAAGTAACAAAACTTATCACATATTAGCACATCGATTCCATCCAACTTGACCCCACCATTTACCATTTTAGAATGGCTAAAATTGCAATGCATTTATTCAGTTTTTCTACTGATCATATGCATTGCTTCTATTTAAAACAGGTGTGCTTGGAAAATAATAAGAAATATCTGCACTAAACAGCTTCTAAGTAAAGATGCATGTTTTCATCCTCAATGAATCACTTTTCAAAGGTATAAAGAGTTACATGGATATCATGATCATCATTATTGTCGGATATATACCTCATAATAAATTGCGCAGAAAAAGAAGGGGAAAATGTCTTCCAAATTAAAAGGTTTCCAGGTAACTATGCTTTATAAAAAATCCAACTCACCTCCGGACATCGTTGGTGTCTTCATATAGCTGCATAGCAAATGTACAGTAATCAGACCATAAATCCAGTGAATAAGTTGCAGCGGTAACAGCTCTTTCATACACTTCGACAGCCTTGTCAATGGTACACAATCGCACCATTTGATAAGCATAGTTCCTCCAGTAACCATAGCATAATGGAAATTCCAATAGAAATGCGTCATAAACTAGGGTCAGCTTTTGAAAATCATCCTACAATAAGTCAGAAAAGGTTTTCTTAGCAATTCCTTCCCATGAAGGGAAAAACAAAGCAGTCTCCTAGACTGTACTTAATGGCTAAACCAAACACAACCTTTTTGAGAAGTAGGAACAGAAAATTATAAATATATGTAAGAGCATAAAGACAAAGTGTAATCGTAAATACTTGATGTTACTTCCTATGTAAAATCAGACACTATAACATTAAGTAACTGTGGCAAGATCAAGTTACATAAGCATGGAGTTTCCTTTACCAAATCTCAGTAAAATCACATTGTTAGGGTAGCTACTTTCAGGAGAAGTAAATAAAAGAAGAAAAAAACTTTCTTATTGAAGGCACGTTAACATACAGGTGATGTCTCTTCAATTTCCGCTACAAGAGTAGCCCATGCATCAAAGTTTCCTCGCTTGGTTGTCTTGAGGACTTTCAACGTCTCTTCCAAACAAGAGATCATTTCTGTGGAGAAATCACATTTTAGTACTTCAATTAGGATTGGACGGACAACGGACAGTGCAAAACCTAAGAAAAATGCAGATTATTAATAAATAGAGAAGGAAGTCAACAAGAACAATCTAGGCCTATGTTGGGATCCGCTAGATGGATTTATTTATTTTTTGCGTTCGGTTTAAGGTTTTTGCCATAATGAAGCCAGACATTTTTCTTCTTAGTTCTTGCCATGTCATTTTAGGTCCACCTCTTCTCCTAACCCTATCCACGTATTATATTGCTCCTCCTATCATATACACTAATAAACCCACAATGCAAATGCTGAAAGCCTGAAACAGCACTCCCATAGTTTGTTCTTCATATTTACCGTTGCCCTTGTTTTCTTATGTATACTTCGATAGTTTTATCCTTACCAGTATCCATCTTAGCATTCTCACTTTCACTATACTCATGTCATTAATATTATCTTTTTTCGCAGCAAAACATTCACTATATACAGCATATTAGGGCATATAACCCCATCTGTCACCATTCCTAAAATGCAGATCTAGCTCTGCAAGATCATGTTTGGTGTCAGGCGCTGGAATCTGAAATGAGTGCTCTGATCGACCAGTGTTCCTGGGATTTAGTTGATTCTCCTACAAATCTTTTCAGTTGGTTGTCGTTGGGTCTTTATTGTTAGACATCAGCTATATGGTACTGTAACTACTGTTGATCGGCAAAAAGCCCGCCTTGTTGCTAAAGGCTATACACAAACTGATGAAGTTTAATATTTTGCGACATTCTCTCCCGTTGTGCAGTTGAATTATGTTTGTGTGCTTATATCTGTTGTTGTTAACCGATGTTGGCCTTTGTTTCAACTTTATGTAAAAACCACCTTCTTATATGGAAACATGCGGGAAGAAGTCTATACAGAGCAACCTCCTAGGTTAATTATTCAGGGGGAGTGTACTAAAGTACGTAAACTCAGGAAGGCAATCTATGGCTTGAAACAAAGCCGCGGGGCTTGGTTCAATAAATGGAGTCAACTTCCTGTTCACTTCAGCTTCAAATGGCCACATGTATAAAAAAGACAGACTCTGGGATTGCCATCCTAGTTGTGTATGTTGATGATATTATACTCTTTGGGAGCAGCGATTGATGGGACTCATGCCACCAAGGAATATCTAAGGAAACTTATAATAACCAAATATCTTAGCAAATTCTGTTATTTTCTAGTGATTAAGTATCCCATTCTTCTTCTGCCATTTGTATATCTCATCGCAAATATGTTCTTGACCTCTTATTGAAGACCAATATGCTAGAAGCCAAATTAGATAGTACTCCACTTGATCCCAACACAAATTCGGTTATGATATCTCTCATGCATATCCAGACAACAGACAACATAAAAGAAGCCTGGTAGGGAAATTGATATACTTGACTATGACCAAAACTGACATTACTTGTGTTGTTAGACTTGTTAGTAGATATCTAGACAAGCCACGACAATGTCATTACTTATTGGGAAGTTGTGTACCATATTCAAAAATATATGAAAAACTCTCCAGGGAAAGGACTTCTCATTAAAATTGAGGGACAATGTATGATCATTTCATACTTAACTAGATTAAACATGTAGTAGAGCTGGTAGAAATTCAACTTCAGGATATTGCACTATTGTTGGACGAAATATGGTCACTTGGAGAAATAAGGAGCAGAATTTTGTAGCACAATCTAGTGCAGAAGCTGAGTATGGACCCATGGATGTTACTATCTCTAAACGTATGTGGTTTAGGTTCTTTTAAGAGAATTTGGCTTTAGAAATGATGAACATATGCCTATATTCTGAGACAATAAGGCCTCCATCTTTATTGCTAGCAATTCACCATGAGCGGACCAAACATATTGTGGTGGATTGTCATTTTGTGAGAGAGGCAATTATGTCTAAACGCATCTCTACTCCCTAAATCAGGACCGAGGAGCAGATTATTGAAATTTTCACAAAGTCACTTCTGAAGTTCAAATGCGCTGCCAGGGTGAACAAGTTGTGCATGATTGACATCTATGCTCTAGCTTGAGGGGGAGTTTTAAAATAAATTTATGTTTTATATTATTTATAATTTTTCTGGTTTAGTGCTTTATTGCCTATTAGCATATATGCTTTATGCTTTATGTTTTATTTTGTGCTTTAGACTTGTATTGTCTTTAGCTTTTCTTTTACCCATATTGCCTAATTTCATTTCTCACTTACTCACTTATCCTATAAAAGAGAGTGCATTATAGTTGTTTTAGACACATCAAATAAAGGTTTTCTTATTCTATATGGTATCAGATGTGTTCGATCCCCCTTAACCTTATTGCTTCCTGTGAAATATAAGATTAGATTGAATGCAATGGGATGAATACAAGATTGGACGCCCTCTCCTTTATATAGGAGAGGGGAGACGTCCTAAGACTTAAGACGCAAGTAATCTAAACGGGCTGAAATACAAAAGCCCAATAACTAATTAACATATTAACTAAATAGACTAATATAGACTCTCTAACACTCCCCCTCAAGCTGGAGCATGGGTGAAACACATGTCCAAAGCTTGGAGGTTACAAAACTCAATAAAACGATAAAAGAAATGATAGATAAAAGATAAAAAATAAATATCACTCCCCACACAAAAATTGATACTCCCCCTTATTAATACTCCCCTTGAACCATGTGGTGACGATGTCTCTCTTCTTTGAAATTGTAATCTGCAGGCTGGAGATCCTCGAGCTTTGATGAAGGTCTTTGGAGTGCATCTGGAATGAAGAACATCTGAAGAACGGAGCCTGATACTACAGCAGTAATTCGCCACTTGGAGCAGACGATCCTCAACACCATCACTACGTCATCTTCATTGGATTACGTACTTAACGCGGCAAGAACTCAGATGCCCAATATCGATGTAGCAGTAGCGGAATCTTTGAATTGTCTGAGAAGACGTGCATAACGTGGCACGAACACGAACGGACGATGTGTTGGTGATACGATGCAGGTACCATGACTCTGTCGCATGAACCTTGGGGGCTTGACATGAAAGGAGATATCATCCATCAAGGAAAGTCCCAAGTAGATCAGCAACAGGTGATGTCGAAATAACAGATGCGGCTTGGAGAAGACGTGATGAAGCAGCTCGGTGAAGATAAACTGGATGAATCAACCTTGCAGAAGTAGATTGGCAGGCTTGCTGAGTTTCTGAAAATCTGAAGAAGCACCCTCTGTCTCATGTGAATGCAGCTGAAGTACACCATCAACACCTGACGTACATAACGCGGTATGAACGTGGATAGCTCGGTGTTGACGCTGAATGAAGATCCTTCATTGCTATCTGGAAGTAGAGAACAGATGTGCTGAATAATGTGAAGCTCCATGAAGATAATAGCCTGAATACGTATATCATCTCTTCTCATACTTTCTCTCTCTCATACATATTCTCTCTCTCTCTCTCTTCTCATCTCTTCCTCTCCTTTCTATCCCCCCCACACACCAAATACGACGAGAGTGAGTGTGGTGTGGAGAAATGGATATATGACCCCCCCGTACTGTGGAAAGGGATACACACATGATATGGGTGGGTGGGAAAGGAATCGGTGGATTTGAGAGGAGTTTGTGATATGAAGATGTGTAATATGTGGACAATGAAACCGATAACCGGAGAGAATATGCTAAATGGGTCAATGTAAGATCCGGATAGAAAAATTAAATGGATCTAGTCCCGACCCGAAAAGCGAAAAAATCTGATTAGGCTCAAAATTGGATCCGATTAGCCAAGGGCAGATGGGCAGATCCGATTAAGGATCTGAATATCAACAGGCATCTAGTATATGGGGGCAGTAATAGGGTTTTTTGGTAGCGGTGGAGAGTGATGGGTGACCGTGCTTCAGCCAAGGATAGGCGAAAACGTTGGGGAAGCAACAACGAGATGGAGAGCAGCAGTGGAGCAATGACCAAGGGCATGGATGACGGCATCGGCTGAATGGTGTGATCGGCGGCTGGGGATATGGTTGTTGGATGATATGGCAGCCACACAGCAGCAGGACAGATGACGATGATTGTGTCACTCAGCTGATGTAGCACTTGGCCGCAACAAAAGAGATGATACTGGTCTCGTGCACGGCTCTGGAGATATTGCATGCCATGAGGCTACATGCGGAGTCAAGTGCAGAGCCTCTCCTTATGAGACGACGAAGGCTGGAGCTGAGGACATCACAGCGATGCAGCGGTAGATGGCTGCTGAATAATGTGAGTGCAATGGCGTCGACGGATGTGGATGGTGGCTGCTTCTGGACGATGTGGCGACGGCGATGGTTGCTCCTACTTTTGTGGTTGGTCGCAACACTCTTACTGGTCGTCATCGTCTTGCTAGTCGTTGTCGGCTTGCTAGATGGATTCAGCGGCGGATGGAGATCTTTGTTGGGCGCTGCTTGCTGCTGGCCGCAGTAGTTGGTGCTATTGCTGGTCGACTAAAGTCCTGGCAGGTTGTGGTTGCGGCTACGGTTAGTAACCGATAACGGCTTGACGATGGTTGTTGATTGCACCGAGATGGAGATAGTCGGCGTACGGAAAGAAAAATTAAATCTTTAAGAAAGAAAAGGAGAAGTCATGGAGGTCGGGATGTGCCTGACGGGCGGTCGGCCTAAGCCATGGCTACGGCAGACGCCTGCAGGCGGGGGTTCTTCCCCTCGGTTGCTCTCTAAAAAAGACGAGCGGCGACGGTTAGGGCTGCGTGCGCGTCGGAAAGGAGAGGGAGGGGCGGCGGCTAGGTTTCCCTCAGGAGTGAACGTGCTTTGTTCACGCAGGAATTACTGTTCACTTCGTCGTACTGTTCACACCGAGTTACTGTTCACGCCGTGTATTGTTCACCGCCGAAGTTACTGTTCACGCCGTTGTTATTGTTCACCACTCTGATACCATGTGAAATATAAGATTAGATTGAATGCAATGGGATGAATACAAGACTGGACGCCCTCTCCTTTATATAGGAGAGGGGAGACGTCCTAAGACTTAAGACGCAAGTAATCTAAACGGGCTGAAATACAAAAGCCCAATAACTAATTAACCTATTAACTAAATGGGCTAATATAGACTCTCTAACACTTCCCAAACCCTCCTCTAAGTCGTAGTCCCTCTTCTCCCTGCCTCCACCCGCCGTCAGCTCACCCGCCCCTCCTCTCTTCTTCCTACCGCCACAGCCTGCACGCTCGCTGCACTCGCCTGTCCTTTCTTCTTCCCCGCCCCAGCCCCCCACCCTTCTCAGTCGTCGTTGTCCCCCCTTCACCCGTCACCCCCCATGACCCCAAACGCCTATGTCGCCCCCCTAGTCGTCGTTGTTGCCCTCCTTCACCCGTCCCCCCCTCTTTCCCCAACCAACTGTCCCTCTCCTCCACCAATCAGCCTCCCTACCTTCCCTCTTTGTCTCCCGACACTTTCTAAAATAGCACGTTGAAGATCTAAAAGGACCATCTTTGTTGCCTGCCTACGCCATATGGTGGAGTAACTCTCACATCGTGGTGGCGTAGGTCTCTCGGCTCTCTATTTCCCCAATATGGGTTTCTCAAATTTGTTGATCCAGATCTGCTACTGCTCTCTACTGCCCCTATGTGGGTTTCTCGAATCTACTGATCCAGATCTATTGCTACTCTCTACTGCCCCTATGCGGGTTTCTCGAATGTGTTGATCCAGATCTACTACTGCTACTTATTCTTCTTTGTGCGCATCATCACTCTGGCGTCTATGGCGACTATAGATCCTCCTCGGGCTTTGTGTGTTACGACCATGAAACTTGATGGATCAAACTATCATCTTTGGTCGGCGTCCTTTGAACTATATGTCAAAGCCCAAGGGCGCTATTCCCACATCTCTGTTGATGCTAAATTTCCTCGTTATGCTATGATTGATGAAAAAGTCAAGCAAGCCTACACTCAGTGGTCTAAAGATGATTTGGAGTTATGACTTGGATGGTGAATAGTGTCGAACCGAAGATCAGTCAATCTCTCCTTCACCTACAGAATGTCAAAGCTATGCGGGATCAACTATCCCATGTGTACTCTCACCAACAAAATTCAAATAAGGTCATCGAGATCTTTAAGAATCTGACAAAAAAAGAGTATTCAACTGATGGATCTGTTGAAGACTACTACAACTAATGCTCGGCACTCTGGGATGAATTCAAAGTATCATCCTCTTTCTTCCGACATCGAAGAGGTTCAGCGGCAATGCGACGAACTTCAGTTAATTCAATTCATGGATGGACTTCTTCATTCTTTCTTTAAGGTGGTTGACCAGATCTTATCTAGTGATCCCTTATCCACACTGAGGGATGTTATCAAGTGCGTTCAACGCCTTCCTTCCATGTCTTCCCTACCTACTACATCTTCAAATCACTCGGTCCTTGCAATTCGCTCCCATGACTTTGATCAAGGACGTGGACGTGGCCGCGGTCGCAATGGTCATGCTTCTGGTACTCCTAGATGTAGTCCTCCTCCTGGCCATGGACGAGGATAACCTTAACCTCCTACTGCCAACCGCTTCTACAACTTCTGTGGACGCATGAACCACAATGAGGATCTTTTTGTTGGGAAAAACATGGTGCACCTACTTGGGCAAACCAGGTATCCTCCAATGCCTCTGAAGATTCGACTATTGTTGCCTCCAGTTCAACTCAACTTACGGTTGGGTGGGTTCGCTCGAAGTTTGAAAAACTTCTCCAGATCATCTATCCTTGCAAACATCGGCTCCAGACGGAGGTTCTTCTGTTGTACTAGCATTACCTGCTACTTACAGTAAAAATAAATGGGCCATCGACTTAAGAGCATCAGCTCATATCTCTGGTTGTTCTGCACCTTTTACTGTCTTATCTAAAATGACTAGGGTCCCTCATGGTTACCCTGGCGGATGGGACTCAGTCTGCAGTTCATGGAATTGGAACTATATCTATATCTACAAGTCTACCATTAAAATATGTCTTACATGTTCCAAGACTTGCACTTAATCTGTTATATGTTAGTAGAGTTGTTAAGAGCCTTCAGTGCTCAATCACTTTTTGATCCTGAGGGTTTTGTGCTTCAGGCAATGTTTTAAAAAGCGTGAAGCGGGAGGCGTGCGGACGGGACCTTGTAGCCGATTAAGCGGCAGGCGGGCGATTAAGCGGGCGATTTTTGAAAAAGCGGATGCTTAAAATCTTATATATTTATATACAAAATTACATGTATGTGTATATAAAAAATATATTTCTAAGGAAATCAGTAATACTAACCAGTAGTATCAATTAGTAATGAACGAAATCTACAAGAAAATCTGTAAAATCAGTAAAACCCTTAGAAGTATAATAGAGTAATACGATATTTACTTGGATATATTACAGCAGTACCCTATTATATACAGCTTACATACAAAGTTTGCATTCTAAAGTAGGACTAGGCATATCATAGAACATTTAATGTATACAAGCTTCATATATTATACTCAATACTACTTGGATTATATATTTAATTAACATTACATGCCTACAACAGCATTTTTTTCAAAAAGTGGAAAAAAGCGGATGAAGCGGGAAAAAAGCGGGCGCTTTTCTTCAAACCGAGTAAGCGGGCGCTTAAGGAAAAAATTAAGCGGATGGGGGTCGGCCGATTAAGTGGCCGCCTGGGCCATTTTTTAATACACTGGCTTCAAGATCTCCGCACGAAGATGAGGCTTGGTTCGGGCCATAAGGGACTTGACGGACTGTACTGCCTGGATGTCCCACAATTTGCTACTGCTCTGCTATCAGCTTTTAGGACTGGTCTACAATGGCACTACCGTCTTGGACATCCTTCTGCTACTAAACTGAGATGTCTTTACCCTGAAATTTCTGATAAACAATTTTTGAGTGAATCTTGCCAATTTGGCAACCAAACACAAGTTGTATTTCATAAGAAAAAACAAATTAGTTCTATAAATTTGTTTGATATTGTTCATGTCGATATCTGGGAACCTTGTTATGTTACTTCATTGTCTGGATTACGCTACTTTTATGACTTTTATTGATGACTATTCTAGGAAACTTGGTTGTTCATCTTAAAGGATCGCAGTAATATTTTACACACTATCACCACCTTTTTCACTGAGATCCAAACCCAATTCAATTCAATTGTTAAAATCTTTAGAGCTGATAATGCCCTAGAATTCATGCAAACATCTGTGGATCAGTTTTGTATTGCTCAAGATACCATTCATCAGACTTACTGCTCTTCACACACCACAACAAAATGGGGTGGCAGAGAGGAACAGTCACCATCTTCTTGAAGTAGCACGCACTGTTCTTCTTCATTATCATGTTCCTACAGAATTTTGACTTGAAGTTGTTACTACTACGTGCTACTTAATTAACCGCTTGCTTTATTTTATACTGCACAATCAAGTCCATATCTCTCTTTTGTATCCCAATGTACCTTTATTTTTAGTACCTCCCTATATCTTTGGCAACACTTGTTTTGTTAAGAATCTTCGCCCGGATATCTAAACTTGACCCCCGCTTCACTAAGTGTTTTTCCGGGATATTCACGAACTCAAAAGGGATATCAGTATTATGATCATGTCATAAGACAATGGTTTGTTAGTGCAGATGTCGTCTTTTTTAAACACATGGTGTACTACTCTGAAAAGGGGTCTACTTTATCGAGTGATTAGTTGTGATCACTCATCTACCCTAAGTGGTACAACATGATCCTACTGAAGCAACTGGAGTTCTTCCTCCTCCTATAAAGGTGTACAAAAGAAGTCCCAAGGTTACAGTCCATTCTATGGCCCCTCAACAACCAACTCCTCCTTCGGCAAATCACAACACCTCCCAGGTAACTTCTGACCTACATCTTTCCAGTAGTCAAAGGAAAGGTGTTTGTTCCTGCACTCAACATGCGATTAGTAATTTCTTCTCTACAACTTATCTACGTGCTAGCTTTGTTTGTTTTACTACTGCTCTTTCTGTTGTTTCTGTACCAAAGGCTGCTATACAAGCTCTTACGCATCTTAACTGGCCTCAAGCTATGGAAACTTAAATGGTTGCTCTTCACAGTCGTCAGACTCGGGATCTAGTTGATCGCCCTAAAAATTGCTCTATTGTTGGTTTTCATTGGATTTTCCTTATTAATTACTAGCTTGATGGTTCGATTGAACGGTTGAAGGCTCGTCTTGTAGCAAAGGTTATAGTCAAACCTACGGGGTTGACTATTTTGAAACTTTTTCCCCTGTTGCCAGACTTAATTCTGTAATCTGTACGAGTGCTACTATTTGTTGATGTGAATAATGATTTTGGCCTCTTTTTCAATTTGATGTAAAAAACGCCTTCCTATATGGTGACTTGCATGAGGAAGTCCACATGAAGCAACCGCTTGGTTTCGTTACTCAGGGGGAGTGTTCCAAAGTCTGCTGACTTAGGAAAGTGATTTAAGGCCTGAAACAAAGCCCACGAGCTTGGTTTGATAAATTGAACCAAATTCTTCTAAAGTTTCAATTTCAGCGCTCACATTCGGATCACTTTGTTTTCATTAAAGAAACCAGTTTTAGACTTGTCATTCTTATTGTCTATGTGAATGATATAATTTTATTTGGCAATGATACTAATGATATTTCAACTACTAAACGATATCTAGAACAACATTTTGTTACTAAAGCTCTTGGCAAACTCAGATACTTCTTAGGGATTGAAGTTTCCAGGTATTCGTCTGGCGTCTATCTTTCACGATGCAAATATGTTCTAGATCTATTGACAGAAACAACCATGTTTGGTACTAAACCTGCTAGAACTACTTTAGATCCCAATACCAATTGGGATGATGAATCTACACCACCCTACCCTAATAACCACCAATACAGAAGGTTGGTTGGTAAGCTTATTTATCTAACTGTGATTAAGGCTGATATTACTGCTATTGTTAGACTTGTCAGTAAGTATCTGGATAAACCTCAACAATGTCATTGAGATGTTGTCTGTTATATCCTTAAAATATTTGAAAACTTCTCCAGGAAAAGGATTACTATATCTTAGACATGGGTACTATAAACTCACTAGCTATTCTGATTTTGATTATGCCAATAGTAGATGTGATAGGAAATCTACCTCTATTAGTATATATGATTTATGCTTTATGTTTCATTGTGTGCTTTAGACTTGTCTTGTCTTTAGCTTTTCTTTTATCCCATATTGCCTAATTCTATTTTTCACTTAGAGCATTGTATTTGTTTTAGACGCATCAAATAAAGGTTTTCTTATTCTATAGTCCCCAATGGATAGTTTATCTTTGTATTACCTCCCTTACTTCTTATATTAAGAGAGCATCTGTAATCATTTTAATTATCAAATAAATCTTGTCTCTTCTAACAGAACTAAAAGTCGTATCACCCACAATAACAAGTCATGATCTCATACATCACATAGGACAATAGTATCATGAAAAGATGATGGTCAAACTTGAATGGCATGCTCAAATACAAATACAAAAGTGTGACTAATTGAGTCATTGAGTTCTATGTTTTCAAAATCTTTATCAGAAACCATGGTTGTCAAATTTGGAAGACCAAGTTAAGGACTATTAACTGCTACTTTAGTGGCAAAAGTTTGCAACATGAGATAAAAACATGGAGTAGTAGTTTGATTTAAATACATTGAGTAACAGCAGTAGTAGTGAGCATGTAACAACATGATCATAAACAACTTAAATAAATCAAATGATAGTAACAAGTATTAATTTGTAAGTGGATAGTGGGTGTTATGCTTTGGGTTTCCACATGTGCCTATTATTTGGGACGAAACCACCCATTACATAGAACTGATCAGTTCTAGCTACAAGGACCAGTTGGATCGGCCGGTTAGCCGGTTTTGGCAATTTTTTTAGCTCATTCCTGATCTGGAGGCTAACTGAACCGCTTCTATCACCAGTTCCCAGTTCGACCTGTCGCACCGACCCACTTCTGACAACACTGTGATGCAAGCAGTAGTTCCCAATTCTGGAACTCATGGCATAGCCTCCCACGTGTGGAGCTACTTGAATATAATTTTTGAGGATATCGCTTTACTCGATAGTGGCTCCTCTTTCGCAATCAGGACAAGTTCATAGATACAAGGCATTGAGAGAGCCTCATTAAGTTAGTTGTATCTTATTAGGATTTTTTTATTTTTTGTTTGCTTATTTTGATTTATTTGCAATTGTTATAATTTTAGGGATTTCCTTTTGCAATTACCATAGTCATTCACATTTCAAGGCAATTTTGTTATCATAGCCGTCCCATGGGGCATTGTCTGGGCAAATGATTATGCTCGAAGAAATTGGAGTTATCATTTATTGTTCCCCAAGAACATATCCCACCACATGGGTAATATACTTTGCTTCAGCTCCACATATCACTCTCAATTAGACAAATCTACGTGGCTAGTCTTTATTTAGCGACTACCTCCGTTGGTACCGTTACCATTCCACAGCTCCACAAGAAAAGTGCACTGCCTCCCTTGGGCTAAGTTCTAGTATCATACCAGCTAGCACTCTCGACCACCAATAGAGCTCTTCTGGAGATTGTGAGTGTTGTTGTCCCCGACAGTGTCAAACTTCCCATACTAGATGAAATATTGTAAGCTCGACACGCCCCTTTGGCAATGGATGACTGATTTTTTGTCCTTTGTCTGTGGGTGACTAGGGTTTGGTAAGCTCCAGCCTTATCATCAAACTTCTACAGCAAAAAGAGCTAAAACAAGTTGACAGCAAGATACTACATGACATTCCACATCCTCCACAGCATTGGCCATGTTCCTTACCTCCTTAACTCCAAAAGACACCTTGTTTTCCATGTTCTTGAGCTCAAACTCCGCTATGGATTTACTTCTAGCAGTTGCTCTGGTGGATCTTGGGGTAACTTGACGCCAATGCTGATCAGTAGAGATTCTTAGATGCTGATCGGTACAATGTTCTTAGACAGAATCCTGAGGCGTGGTACGGTGTGCCACTAGAACAACACGCCACACAAGCTCTCATTGGCTAGGCCAAACACCCATTGGAAGAAGCCTAGTGAATGGAAAAGCCGAGGGTAGTGTATTGATAGACCTTACTCTGTCAGATCAACCTCAATGGCCCTGCTGATAGGGTCCTAGCTGGCCCAAACTGCTCAGACCTCCAATGGCGCCAACAATGAGCGTGTGCCATTACCTTCTGCCCCTGCTGAAGGCCAAACCCCGGATTCCCTCTATCCAGAAGGCCAAATCCCGGATTCCCTCTATCAATCGGGTTTATTGGATTGAAGGACACAGCTGGCGCCCTTGTTGTCTTTGTCATGCTGTTAATAGTAAATTGAGTGGAAGAAGGGAATTGTCGATTATTTGCCCTATCCTTAATCTGTGTTATTCCCCTGTAATCTAGGGAACCGTCAATGAATGGGAGTTTTGCCATTCAGACATAGGGGCGCCAGCGGCTACCCAGTGTTAGCCTGCCACCATTCATCCTCTGATGCCTACCAGCGGATAGCAAGGGGAGATGATGAAGGCGAGAAGAAAGGGCGAGGGGGCGGACGGAAACAGGGTGGAAGGGTTTAGGGAGGATGAAGAAGGCAGCAATGAGGAGACTGAGATAATCTGATAAGGGATTAACGGAATAACGAAGTAGCAGAACGAGGGTTGCTGGGGGTGGGAGGTCCTTACCTGCTCGCCGCAGTAGCGAAGAAGGAACGTGGGACACTAGGTAAACCAGCAGGTGTGGCTGCTCCTGTCTGCGCCAAGTAGAAGAGACGCCAGGACGGGGACAGCCACCGCCGCGGAGAGGACATTCAGCTGCATGAATAAGGAAAGGGCATTCCTCTGTCTCACCCTTGATTGCTTCTGGAGCCACCTCCCAGCATGAGCAGCTCTCGAAGAACGGAGAAGAGCTCACCAGCAGTCAGTGTGGCCAGAAACAGGGGGGTGCGTTTCTGTCTATAGGTGTGTGTCTTATTATAGGCTAGCAAAATACACGAGCTTAGCACGTGGATTACATTTTAATTGTGATTAAGATTATGAGTAAAAATAGTTATCAATAGTATCTATACTCGCTGCGTTCTTCTTAGTTCTCTCTCTTCTCACAATTTTTCTCATCCTTTCATGATAAAATCAATTGCGACGTCCTTTCGAATGTGCGTTGAGGAGTAAGTAAACAATATGTTTTAAAAAAAATTTACAAAGCACTTACAAGGATTATCATTATCCTTTTGGGCAGTTACGAGGATTATCATTATCTTTTTTGAAAAATTTTATTTTTCAAGTAAGATAAACGTGTTCAATGGGCACGATTATCATTATCTTTTTGAAAAGTTCTATTTTTTAAATATTTAAAATAAACATGTTCAATGGGGCACGTGCATATGCACGTGTGTATTACTAATTTGAATAAAAACCAATTGAATTAAACTATAAAGTTGAACACCGGTCTTTGTCATCTCTCTAGCGGAAAAAATGTAATAAAAACCTATTGTGCCAAAGAGCACTTGTCGCCGTTTTTGTAGAAGAAAAATGAAAGCAAGTTGTTTGAATGAGCGTTGCACTTCTAATACATGGTGGTTTGTCATCACATGTCTATTCCAGTAATTACTCTGTTGGGATGAGCTAATGTAATTCTTATTTGATAGAATTTCTTCAAATTAAGAAAAAGATGACAATATGTGATGACAGTTTAGAGCATTTTTAGTTATCTTTAAAAGTTGTTGCATTTTTTTAGTAATCGGACGGATATCAAGCTACAAATAACCTCCATATGATATAATTATACAAATCTATACTATATAGGAAAGTCCGTAGAAGGGGCGGGATGCAATTTTTTCTGTTATTTTTTGAAATTATATATTGATCTCTTTGTGTGACCACCACACGTGTCTTCAATTTTTTAAATTATAAATTATATTAGGAGAAACATCTATAATATATTGGAAAGCTCGTGGAGGGGGCGGGATGCAATTTTCTTCATTATTCTTTGAAATTACATATTGATCCATATGTATGAACACCACATTTGTCTTTAATTTTTTGAATTATATATTATATTAGGAGACACGTCTATACTATATAGGAAAGCCCGTGGAGGAGGTGGGATGCAATTTTCTCCATTATTTTCTGAAATTACACATTGGTCCTTGGGTGTATGAGAACTCCTATTAATATATGTATTGTACATATTTTTATTTTTTAAAGTTAAATCTATAAATTATTGATTGTAGTCTACTAAGGCACCCGTACATAGCACGGGTTTATGCCTAGTTACTAATATTTGCTTGTCATTACCAAATTATCAAAATCTAAACTCGAAAATAATTCTTTTAGGATCGTGATTAGTACTACAATATCATACAATAATGTATACACAATCCACTAAGAGAGAGCGACTCAAATATCGATCAATTAACTCCCTCGAACTTGGAAGCACACAAACGGAGTGGATTGATTAATACATAGATACAGGATTAATTAATACATAGATACGTTGTTGGAATATGTAATGATATTCGACGAATGAGCAGTACAGAGGTTGTTCGACTCTTCCTGAACCCCAAAATTTATGTTTCATCGGACATGCGATTAGTATTATATTCATATATACAAAATTTATATGCATCCTATTAAGAGAGGGGCTCAGTTAACAATGACTCTCTTCAACCTCTAAGGACACATAGAGACTGGACTTATTAGTACACAGACAGGCCACTGGAACACATAGACTGACACAGCCTAGTTATTGGAACACAAATACAAACTTGACTTAGGAGCACACAAATCCAAAACACGGAGATTCTATAGTACCTTTGCCCTCTTTTTTTAAATTGACAGCAAACAAATAACTCCAAAGTGATTAATTACAAAAAAAAAATCAAACAGCATAAGCAAATAAGTTGTTAAGTGAATAGCAGACAAACAGAAAAAATAAAGTGGGCAGTGAGATAACTAAGAGAGACCAACTCCATTAACAGTAAACTAACTCCCTCCAACTTGTAGGACATAGATAGAGTGGATTGGTTATCACAAAGATAGAGTGTTGTCACATATCGATTGATCAGATCGTTAAGAATACAACCAAGTTACCAGAATACACACACATGATGGACCGATGAGCACACAATGTGACACCCAAAAACTACAAAACACATACTCTCAACAAATCTTCCAAGATCTAGATTGTCCTCTCTGACTGTCCATATGTCTACAGGTGAAATGTTGTATTGAACTTAAATTGTTTATCCATAGCTGTGTGTAGACGTCCCCAGAAGTGATTGGAGAACTGAGGACCTCTATCTAACACGATGGTAGCTGGGATACCATGCAAACGAATGATCTCATCGGCATATATATGTGCAAGCTTCTCTATTGTGTATGTCATCTTCACCGGAAGAAAGTGCACTATCTTTGTCAACCTATCAACAACCACCCATATAGAGTCATGACCTTTGGCTATCCTAGGCAGACCACCCACAAAGTCCATCTTGACATGATCTCATTTCCATTACAATATAGGTAATGATTGCAAAGTCCTAGCGGGTTTGTAATGCTCTACCTTAACCTCCTGACACATTGTGCACTTAGCTACAAACTCAACCACGTCACACTTCAAACCAGGCCACCAATATAAATCTTTCATATTGTGGTACATCTTGGTGCTACCTGGATGCATAATGTACATCGAGGAGTGAGCCTCCTCTAAGACCATCTTCCTCAGATCAGCCACATTTGGAACCACTTCTTAACCGTGGTAACACACTGTACCATCATATGACTCGTGGAAGCCATCATGCTTATCACTGCCAAACTCTGATCGGATCTACTATATCATAGTATCATCACGTTGTGCATCTCTGATCTGCTGCCTTAGTGTAGGCTTCACATGTAACTATGCTAACAATCCTGCTAACATGGACACTTCCAACTCCACATTCATCTAACACAATTGTTTAACATCGTAGCTCAACGCCTGAGTTGTAAAATAGAAATCAAACTGATAAGTCGGAGTTGAGTCACTTTTCTTACTGCAAAATCTTCAACGGTGATGTATCTCTTCAGTCAATGTTCATTTATAACATATTTTCCTTTGATCTTGTACCACATGACGAATGCTCCATCTAGACATATCTCCTTCACAAGGTTTATCCCATGCCATTAGGATCATAATTTCTCAGGAAATAATCACTAGCATGAATTATCAGGAGGTATTTATTATTTGCCAAGAAACTTCAATGCTTGCAATTTTACTTCATAAGCTAGTCGTTGGGAGGAGAATCATCATCAACCAGGCTATTGTCATTGTCAAGAAGATGAATATGGCTTAGATGATCAAACATCACCTTCTCACATCATTTCTGATAATAGATATCTAGATCAAATTCTTGTAACAAAATGACCCACCAAAGCATTCTGAGTTCGGCATCCTTCTTCATCATTAAGTAACGGATGGTACCATGGTCAGTGTATACAATCACTTTTTAACTGACAAGGTATGATCTGTTTTTTTTTAAATCATATACAATATCACACAACTCCTTTTCAGTCATGGTGTAGTTTTAATATGCTTTTTCTACTATCTTTGAGTCATAGTAGATGGTGTGACACCTCTTGTCCATTCTCTAGCCTAAGATTGCCCCACAACAGTCACTAGCATTGCACATATTTCAAAGGGTTGAGACAAGTCTGGCGCTTGGATGATTGGCGTGGTAGTGAGAACAACCTTCAAGTTGGGGAAGCTTTCCATGCAAGTGACATCAAAAGAAAAGAAATATCATTCAAAAGAAGATTTGTAATTGGCTTTGCAATTCCTGATAAGTCCTTGATGAACCTATGATTAAAAGCGGTGTGACCCAATAAGGCACAAAATTCTTTTACATTAAATGGAGGTGAGAGTTAGGAAATAACTCCAATCCTTGCCTTACCCCCTCAAGACCAATATTGCTCACCATGTGGCCAAGTACAATGCCCTCCTTCACCATGAAGTGGCACTTCTTACAATTAAATATCAAGTGTGCTTCTTCACATTTTCATAAAAAAAATAGGATGTGGAAAGTGGAGTGGAAAAATCACCATAAACAAAAAAGTCATCCACAAACACCTCCATCACACTTCCAATCAACCTTTCAAAGATTGATGGCATACAACCCCAGAAAGTAGCGGGGGTGTTGCATAAGATGAAGGGAATCCTCCTAAAAACATAAGTGCCAAAAGGGTTAATGTAAGTGGACTTCTTTGGTAATTAGGATGGATAGGAATGATAGTCTTTGGAGTATCCATCAAGATATAAAAATAATTCTTGATGTGAAAGTGACTCTAAGACTTAATCAATGATGGGAAAAGCGAAGTGGTCCTTTCTTGTAGCTTTGTTCAGTTTCATGTATTCTATGCACATCCTCCACCCTATGATAGTATGGGCAGGAATGAGCTCGTTCTTTTTGTTCCTCACAACATAGTGCCACCCTTCTTTGGGACACACTGATATGGGATTACCAAAGGAGAATGTGAAATGGTACAGATGATCCTTGTTGTGAGCAATTTTTTAACCTCTAGACAGACCACCTCTATCATGTTGGGGTTCAATTTTCACTGGGAATCTCTATACAGTTTGTGTTCCTCCACCATAAGGATCTTGTACATGCAGATGGCTTGATTCACACCCATCATATCAGTCATTTGTAACTCTAGGTTCCTTTATTTTTTTCATCTTGATCATCAATATATCTTCTTATTCTTTCATGATATCTGAATTGATGATTAGTAGGTAATTTTTTTATCATCAAGTAAAACAGACTTCATCCCCTTATGTAGGGCCTTCATCTCTAGTGCCTTGAGTGGATCTGCCTTCTCTTCAACAACATATATCATTTTTGTCTCCTCAAATTCAGCATTAGGTTCTTCATCATAGATGTCCAAATGAAACTGGCATTGGCTAACTTGTTCATCATCAAAATTGGATCCATTTAGAATGGTGAGGGTTGCCTAAAATGAGTCTTTAATGACTTTATTATCCTATCTAAGATGATATAGCTTGTTAATACAATCAAGGAATAAGATCTCCTCATGGATGCTAGGCCCTTCATGCTTTGAAACACCCTAATTCTAGTTTTTCTCTTCCTAACCTGAGAAGAATGGTAACTTCCTCTACATTGAAGACCAAAAATGAGAGGATATCGGCGATCCTCCTTGATGTCCATAATCACAAAGTCACAAGGGACATAGAAATCCTTTCCAACTTTCATAGGAATGTTCTCTATTATACCCATGAGCTTTGTCATGGAGGAATATACCACCTGAAAGGTCATGGTAAGAAGGAGCATCTTAGAGAATCCCGATCTCTGTCGTAAGTTGTATGTCAAGATGGAAACTCTAGCACCAAAATGTGCAAGCCTTTTCTTGTTGGTATGTATGCCCTGAGAGCCAATCATGGGATGATTGATGGGATACATTAAAATTGATTTGATAAACATCAAAGGCAAGCTTCCAATTCTTTCTGGTTCAGTCATATGAGATAGTGATAGAACATATTGAATGTTTAGAGAATGACATTACTCAATGACGTATGCTTTCAGGTTGAGGACCTGAACGATGAGATCATACGGATGTGAAGAGTCTGTACATTCTTGTTATGTCCCTAGTCGGATGTCATTGTGGAAGGTAGATAGACAGCAATGACACACAAGACTAGATTGTGGTGTTGGTTGGTGACAAAATCTCATTAGTCATGATATAGAGATATCAAACCAAACACATAGGTACTTGTTAGAGAACAAGTGTACCGGACAGACCCACCGTGAGTTTGATACATGGAACCATGACATGGTAGTCACAGTCAGTACTCACAGTGATAGTGGTGAGTGTGATTCTTTGACCTGAAATCACTACACTCAACACATGTCGTTGGGAACACTTTGACATCATCAAACGTAGTCCTGAAACATGGGTTGTTATAAAGGTGATGATTGGGTGGCTTTGACACATGGGGATTTTGAGGGGTGAGTGATAGATATGGGATTTATCCCTCCTGAGGGAGTTTGATATCCATGGCCACTTGATGAGTAGGATTGAGAAAGGCGTGCATGCATGTGTGAATCAATATGTGATATTGATGTCATACATATCTCTTCCAATCTACTCTCAGATCAAGAAAGTGAATGAACGTTGACAGGATGACTGTTCCATGGCTCGAGTTCATTCTGGATATCAGTGACAAAGGAATTATACATTCACTGTAAGACCATTCACGGATTGTATGATTGAAAGTTGTTCTCCAACTTTCTATTTCACTTGGGTAGCACTGATGTGTGACTAGGCACCGCTCTCTGCTTGTGAAGTCATAAGTGTTATGGACTTTCACTGCCAACGTGAAATGGACCTGTAGGGTCACACACATAGGATTTAACCTAGAAGAGGAGTTTTGTCCACAAACAATGTTTAGATTGATTGCTAAAGGAGTTTAGTAATTCAATTAAACACTCAATTAATTGATAGCTCAGTATCATAATGTTCAAGGTGTTGGACTGATTGATTAGAGTATCAGATTGATTGAAACTGCAATTGACTGTTTCTGCACAATCTGCACTCCCAACCGATCGGCTCATGTGATGAACCGATCGGCTGAGCTCGGTGAACCGATCGGCTCAAGGACAAGGTGAAACGATTGCTTCAAGTATTGAAATGATCGGTTCAACTGGTGCAACCGAGCAAGTTGGGAAAGTAGGATTGGTGAGAAATTTCTTTTTGTTTTACTTGCCCAATTTGATTGGAACAAGGATTGGTATTGGGTACCAATTAGAAACAAAAGAAGAAAAGTTAATCGGGAACTGATCAGGACCACGAACCGACCGGTTCAGAAGTGAACCGATCATTTCATGGGTCCCAACCGATCGGTTGAGGTGTCAACCGACCGGCTCAGGTCCCCAACCGACCGTTTCAGGAATGAAACGATCGGTTCAGGTTGCGCAGTTGGTTGTTTTTGTGGAAAATCTCAAACCCTTCTACTCCTGCTTTAGTCCCGCATTGCCCGGGATAGAGAACCCTGTCCCATGACCCTCCTATATATAGGGGTATTGGGGGCTTCTCAAAGAACAACTCAGTGCAACCAATTGCTCTGCAAAGTTGTCGCTCTCTCTGGTTTTGGTAACTGAGAGAGCCCGAGCAAGTGCTACCCGATAAGGGAGGCATAGCAAGGGAAAGACAACTGCAGAAAGCGACTGGTGGCAGGAGATCGTGTCGGTGACTAGTACGCCGACAGGAGGGTGTGACTCCTTCCAATTCCTTCTGGGACAAGGAGATTGGAGTTCCAGGTGGTCCGTGTGAACTACTTTAGAGGCCGGAGATTTCTGCCGCTCGGAGGACAGTTGTCAATCCCGACAGTCCCGGTGAGACCATGAGTCGTCAGTCCCAGTGCGACCAGGAGCTACATAGACACTGTCCAAGACCGGAGGTGAAGACCACGCAAGCCATGAGGTATTGTCGTCGAGCAAGCCTCGGGATAAGGTATGATTCCATAAACCATCATTTCCTATTGTATAGACGTTGACGCGTTTCCTTGTTCTGGGTTTGGGGAGGAGAATTTTTTTTTGTTTCCGCTGCCTTCTCTGCCTCCATTAAAACCCAACAGTGGTATCAGAGCCACGTCAACTGCTCTATACTTTAGGATTATCGATATGATCGATTTTAGTTTGTCGCCTTTATTTATTGCATACGATGCGAATAAAATTGGCTTTATGCATGTACAATCCTAAATCCACAAATCCCAATTTACATATATGATATGTATTATTAATGCAATCGATACACGTCACCCTTAAACGAGTTTTATGGTGGATGTATAGCGTGGTTATGGCCAATAAACCCTATCTGTGTATGGTTGTATGTGGTTGCTTGCATCTCGGTCTGCGCACCGATCTTCCTTCTCCTATTCCTGATGTAACTTGAAATAATTCGAGATTTCTTTCCTACATTTGCTCCCCTCGAATGTAACTCAAGGTTTCTCTTTTTACAATCAAAATTAGGATAGAAATTTATTTCCTGTTATGTCAAAGAACGGAGGACATCCTGACGACAGCTGAGACGATTAGTTCAAGGCGTGAACCGATCGGTTGACGTTCGAGACGATCGGTTCAAGGAGTGAGCTGATCGGTTGATGACCGGTTCGAGGAGCGAGGTGAGTGGATGGTGGCCATGATGAGATGCACGACGACCAAGCGAATCGATCGGTTGGAGGAGCCAACCGATCGGCTGGTGGCCCCCAACCGACTGAACTGATGGCGAGCCGATCAGTCATGTGATGAGTTGATCAAACCCAGAAAGGCAAAGCACAGAGTTCATCTTGTACAGGTTACATGTGATGTAGACCTAGATGACCGTGATTCCTCTTGGCTCGAGGAATCACATTAGGATGGCCATAATCATCACTTTTATCATTTTGCATGTTTTCTGTGGGATATATCATGTCTATGATACGTACTATATATTGTGGTGAAAACCAAATCCCTCATTAAATATTAAGTTTTATATGCCTTCCAAATGTGACACACATGAAAAGCTTGATCGACCAAGTATGGGCACGCCCTAGCGTGGTGCACCGTCTATCTCGTGGAAGCGTGAAGGATGGATATGTGGGTCTGCCCTAGCAGGGTGCATATTCATCGTGTTTGCTTTGGTTCGGACTTAACAAGGTGATCTAGATGGGATCTAGTACCTTGAGGCATGGAGATGATCATGGCAAGGAGTTGCATATGACATCTTATCAAGAGTTGCATATGAAGCAATTGGCAAGAGTTACCTACCTGAGAGATCTAAGTTGTGGGTGACAGCCCTAGCTGGTCCATGACTTAGAGGATTTCAGGATCATGCCCACTGAAGGTTGTACACTGAAATCTTCCAAATTGATGGTGAGGGCTATCAATTTGAACTAAAATAGTGGGAGTGATAATTAATTAAAGGCCTAATTATATCGTCAACTTTTCAAATCAATCAAATAAGTCAAAAACGAGCTTTTGGACTAAAATTTCATATTTCCTTTTGTAGTACAAATGACAACAAACAACAATCACTTTTCTTTGTGATCCATCCTTGAAAAGGACAAGCTGAATGGGACAAACTTCCATGACTGGTATTGTGGGCTCCGATCTCCAAAACACGATATAAACTCAGCGGAAGCATTCGATTAGCGGTGAAATACGAGAAATCATGAAAAATTAAAACCTTTCGAGACAAGATCTTGAAACCACGAAACTTCTTTCATAAAAGCAAGATAAACAATTTACATCTCAGATAAATCACTTCTTGAGTGATTATATACAACAATATACAAAATCTCAAGATTTCAAAATTCTCAGATCAACAAACTCCCAGGACCTGAGAGTACAGAGATGACATAAGACTTCTAACTAAAGGACTGGACAACCAGGATCTCCACCTGAGACTCACTGTTGTCCCTGATGTTGTTGCTCCTGGTACCGCTCTCCTGCAGACTGGTTCCGTCGTCCTCGACGACCACCTAAAAGATTGAAATCTATGGGGTGAGACAATTTCAAAATAATTGTCCCAGCGAGAGTTATAACTCTCCGCCAGAAGCTTTGTTATAGCAGGTAAGGGAAACTTAATCAAGTAATCTAAGTTACTCAACAACAGATTGGATATTTAAGTAAGACAATTTCATTTAAAGAGCAAGAATACTAATGCAACAATGTAACATCAATCATTGTTCCTCGTAGTTCAACCCTAGCAGATATACTACACGGCTGATTATGTTTTACAAACAATATTATGCCCTGCGGAGAGGAGGTATACCGCTCATACTCCAACCGATCACTAGTAAGTCACATCGGTAGCATACTAGGTCATAGAAAGGGCCGGATTCTCATGACCTCAACTTCCTCAGTCAGAATGAGAATCAACATGCAGGACATCTAGTGTCTCTGCCACTATAGCTCACCAGGGCATTCTGGTACTTCGCTATTAGAGTCACAGTGGCGTTCTGTACTCTCTTCACCATCGAAGGATCTCATGTTTATCTCTCATCGATGTGGCATAAAAGATTTCCTCGGGTGATTAGTGGTACATCATCCCGGCATGCACACATAGTGCAGGATTGATAGATTAAGATACATCTACATCAACTCCTGTACTAGGACGTAAGGATATTCGCGTCCATATTCCCCCACATACTCAAAAGTATGTGCTCCAGGATTTCCCTTAGGAAAACCTATTTCACCATCATTTAACATCTGACAATGATGGATCTATGATCAGGGCTCTACATGTATGGTTACACTTGATTAATTAGGTACATTTTAGTATTCTTTTAGCATCAAACATGTTTCCAAACATTTAAGCATAAAAGCATTGCTATAACAGAAGAATACTAAATGCACCAAGTTAACTTTCATCAGTTATCATAAGGATGTTAATTCATCACAAGTCATTTAACCAGCATGACCTTGATGTTACTCATGGCTCTTATATCCCATTAACTTCATATGTTGTCACTTAAGCATAAGCAACATGGCATGCATCATTATTCATAAAGTCTACAACATACTTTCAATGAATACTTTATCATAACCCTTACCTGGGTATAATCATTCTCTTACAAGAACCTACATAGTCAACTCAACTTGACAATAATAACATTATATTACAGATCAACAATTTATAATGTAGAAAATAGCATTCCATCTCAAGGTTGTGCCTTCATGCCTTTACTAAGGTTAGGTTCCCTCATTAGTATCAATTAGGGTTACTATTCACATTTCATGTTACTACCCTAGAATTAGGGTTTACTATTCACTTCCTAGTGATTTGAGCTCATATCATCATCATACATGAAATTATCATCCTTGATGCCTTCAAGTGAGATTAAGATTCATCAATTATCATAATTAGGGTTTTCATGATCTCACATAGGTGGATCATACTCTGATCTTGCACATTCATATACATTGAAGGTACTTTACTTGAATTTCAACCATAAATGGGACCTTCTCTCTCCTCTTACTAATAGGTGGTGATTACATCACTCCAGGTTAGGTTAGATCAAGTCAATTTTGATTAACATAAGCTAATTCACCATTATCAAGTCATTAGGGTTTGGTTGATCAAGTGTGTCATCTACTTGGACCCTTCAAGGGCACATTGATAATGTACACCTTCAATCACCACATGGTTCAATCTATTAATCACTTAGCCCCTTAATGTCTTTAGGTACCATTAGGGTTTAGATTAGATCACCATTGGACCAAATACACCTTCAAACTACTAAGCAATCACAGCCCTAAAGATCCCCAAACGATTACACACTTCAACCTCCAAACGGTCCTGAGACCGTTTGGGGGTGTTGATCGTTTGGTTAGGTTGACCTCAAGACCGCATGACACTTAAGACCATTTTCCCTCAAACGGTCTTGAGACCGTTTGAGTGCGTTGACCATTTGAGTGTGTTGACTTTGAAACCGTTTGGATGAAACGACCTTGAAACTGCATGAGTTGAAACGACCTTGAGATCGATTGGACCAAATGACCTTGAGATCATTTGATCCCAAACGGTCTTGAGACCGTTTGTCCCCAAACGGTCTTGAGACCGTTTGGTCCAAATGGGCTCAAAACCGCATGGACCTCAAAGGTGATCCAAAGGCTGTAATCGATTAGGGTTGTCCATGTTGAAGCCTTTAATTGGCCACATCTTGCTAGCCCCTTAGCAATTGATCTAATTAGGGTTGTCCTTAACCAATTGGGCACTCAATTGACCCTTAATTACTAACCAATTAGGGTTGAAACCGATTGAATTTATGGTTTGTAAACAATTAGCCATCAACATTGATAATCATGAGTCTAATTGAAGTTGAACCTATCAATTGGCACTCAATTGGGCCCAAACTTGGCCCAAACGGTCTTGAGACCATTTGGACATCCTCCAAACGGTCTTGAGACCATTTGACCAAAGATTGATCAAAATCTAAGTCCATTTGATGAGGGTTGAACCCCAATTAGGTCTAAAATCAGCACTTTTAATCAATTCATCAACCTATGTGATTGGACCTTCAATTAATCAAATTACCTTAACCCTAGACCTCCAAACGGTTTTGGGTTGTCACCAAACGGTCTTAAGACCGTTTGAGTGAACCCCCAAATGGTATTGAGACCGTTTGGGCCCTTCAACCCAAAGATCACCACAATTGGTCATAGAAATCACCAATTGAACCCGATTAGGGTTTAGAGGGTTGAGGTGCCTTCAACTTGTGATTGGTCTACAATTAAGTTACAATTCTTTGTAGATGTTTAATTCAACATGTGTACAACAGACCTCTAAATGGTCTTCCCTTGGTCAAACTTCCCAAACTGTCTTGGAACCGTTTGATTCTAAACGGTCTTGCAAGACCGCATGAGATCAAACGGTCTTGAGACCGTTTGACCTCAAACGGTTTGCAAACCGTTTAGACCAAAGGGTCCAAGGTCCTTTGGTAAAGTTACCTACGAACTCACTCCCATTATCTTCAACCTCAAAACAGATAGGTTACTTCACGGATTTGCTTGCTTGCAAGCAAGGAAAGATGGGGAAGAAGAAGAACTAACTACTACATGCAAGGACAAGTATATGTATAAGAAAGAAAGAGGTTTAGAGATATAAAACCCGCCTCAAAGGTCGTCCCTAGATCTCCAAGCTCCCAAGATTTCAAGATTCTAATGACGTCTTGAGCTCCTCAGGTCGGCCAAGGGTGATTCTCCAAGAAAAGGTTGGGGAAGATCGTCTAGAACAAGAGACCTAAGTGAGTTAACCATAAAACCAACCTTATAAACCAACTTCCTCCATGAATCCAAGCTAGAAGATGGTCTCTTATTACCTTAGAACAAGTTGGTCGTCTTCTATAGCTCCAGAGCTCTGTCTTGGGCGGTCCAAACAAGGTGACAAGTGAAGAAGTGAAGGAAGTACATTCACTTGGTTGCAAAGAAGGAGCTTATATAGCTTGGGTAAGTTTCCATCATAAGGACCTCTAATTACTCCATTTTTCATCTAGGTCCCTCCTTTCTTCTTTTCATGTCCCTCCTCCTCATATCCTAGGTAAAACCATTTTTGGAATTAAGAACTAAAGGCAAAGAAAGTCATCTTATCATTAAGGTGCACATATATAAGGGTTTCCTAACTTATAACTTGGTGATTCTGGTACAAAGGTTATTTTTCTTATCTGATTATTTAATTGAAGCGCCCCTTCATCATTTCTACTCTAAAAGATGTCAAGGGTCACAAAAGATACTCTAGAAGGTGTATTTTACAAGTTGCACCCCATATTTTGGGTAAATTGCACTTTACTCCAGAATTAGGGTTTCGAGCACAAAGATTGCTCCACAAGCTGCATCTTGGTGCCCAAACTTGGGAGGATCCATCATACCTCATCATATTCACTCATATGATGTCTCATTCCAAAGTAACATCTCAACATGTGAAATTTGCAAGTTAACCCCTCTAACTGGGTAATTTGCACATAGGTGCCTGCATTACAAAACAATACTAAAACATTGTTTAAAGATGATAGAAATGAAAATATATGTTCCTCAGGAACTTAATTACATGCCAGGGGATAATCACAAGTGTTTAATCACATAGTTAAGCAAAGCACCTAGGGTTAACTTATAACCCAGGTCAGGGATGTTACAAATTATCCACCCCTTACAAGGATTTCGTCCCCAAAATTGATAAAACATATTTAACAGAAAAGAGCGGGGTATTTCCTTCTCATTTCTTCCTCTAGTTCCCAAGTGGCTTCCTCGACACCACGATGATTCCAGAGGACTTTCACAAGGCTTATATCTTTCTTCTTTAGCTTTTTAATTCTGTTATCAAGGATTGACACTGGTCCTTCCTCATAAGATATATCATCATTCAATTCTACCTCCATAGGTTGTAGAACTGACTCGGTATCAGGGTGAGATTTCCTCAACATAGAAATGTGAAACATAGGGTGTAACTTCTGCAACTCTAGTGGTAACTCTAGTTTATAGGCTACCTTTCCAACCAGTTCAATGATTGGATAAGACCCCATAAATCTAGGAGCTAACTTCCCTTTCCTTCCAAAATGAAGAACTCCTTTCCAAGGCGAGACTTTGAGATACACCCTGTCTCCAACCTGGAACTCTAAGGGTCTACGACGTTTATCGGCATATGACTTCTGCCATTCCTGTGTAGTCTTAATATGTCGTTGTATTACTTTGATCTTCTCTGTAGTCTGTTGCACAAGATCAGGACCTAACAACTGATATTCACCAGTTTCATACCAACATACCGGTGATCTACAACGTCTACCATACAAAGCTTCATAAGGTGCCATGTCGATGCTATGTTGATAGCTATTGTTGTAGGCAAACTCTATCAAGCTTAGGTGTAGATCCCAACTCCCGGTAAACTGGAGAACACATGCTCTCAACAAGTCTTCCAAAGTCTATATAGTCCTTTCTGACTGTCCATCCATCTGTGGGTGAAAGGATGTACTAAACCTCAACTGGGTGCCTAAATCTCTGTGCAGTCGCTCCCAAAAATGACTCGTAAACTGGGGACCTTTGTCAGATACTATGGTAACAGGAACTCTGTTATAACCTCAATTTTCCAAACTATGTAATGACTTTTTGTAAATATCATTTAAAGATAAATGAATTTGCTTGATTGATGTGATGTGGTTTGGAATGGATTCCATGATTGATTGAAATGTATTTCATAAATGATTGGTTGCATGTTTCTTAATGGGCCTTGCTCTATTTGAAGCCCAAATTGACATTAACAAAGAATACATAAAGAATCCCCTAAAATAAGGAAAAGGATATGGCATATTTTCCTAAAGATAAGAATTCGAGATTATGGATATCTTGGAGTTCAAGGAACTCAAAACCAAGAAATAATAATAATAGGATTAAGGAAAAGAGGGAAAAAGTGATTAATATCATGTTAACTTGAATATTAAGAAAAGGAATCGAATCCTTGTTATAATCAATCCAAATATTGTAGGAAGGAAGAGAAACCTATAAGGAAGCTTCCCTCAAAATTTGGGAAAGAAAGGAGTAACCGTTTGGGAGATATTAATTTTCTAAGTTTTCCCTTGAATTGGCTTTAATTGATGATTTAGGAAATGATTTCCTATTTTGTTTGAACGCGATTAATCAGGATCGTTGGATCTTAATCCTATGATGCTCGGTCATCGTCTCAGTTCTACTGGGACTAGGATTCGCGGGCAACAAAGGATTTTTTTCCTCTTCGATTTCCTTGGAATTTAGAGCATGTGGGCATGAACTGGTTATCCCAATAGCTTCGGGAGGTGAAGACGTAGAGGGACATCCCTGGTTTGTCGGGGTTTCGACTCCGATTGGGGAAGTTCCCAATTCCACAGGGGCTCGCACAACCCTTTTTATAGGGGAGTTAATTGAGGGGATGGGCATCCCTGATCTCTACACCGATCTCTGCAGGAGGACGAGACGAGCGAGATCGTGCCTTCTATTGTCCCCTTTACTCTGACCTACACCCCGATACCAGAAGAAAACCTCGCCGGAGGTCCGGTGAGTAGGGAGGAGTCACGGCGCGTTCTGGGCTCCCAATTGAACCTCCAGTCAAGTTAGGAGGAGAGAGACGGCGCTCCCTGGCCTTGTGGCGCGAGCTCTAGAGGTCGAGAACTCGGAGTCAACCCTAAGGTTGACTCTCGCAGGTTTGCTGGAACGGAGGTAGAAGACGACCTGTACCCGTCCGATCAGGGACCACGATAGATTCAGTAGAATCCAACGCTTCAGGGTAGGAGCAGTTGTGGTTGGGCGCGTGCAACCTGGATCATTGGATCCAAGGAGCGGACCACCGGTCCACAAATCAAGCGGCTGAGAATTTTCGGTAATTACTCTCTCTGACCAAAATTACAGAAAAAGGATTTATCTTGCGAAATTAATAGATATTGCTAGGAAACTCATATGAGAAAACTTAATATATGAAAGTTTCATAGAAAAATGCAAGGAACACGATAAAAATAATTCCAGAACTTAATTCCACCTAATTTTGCAAAAGTACTTTATTTGGATAATAAAGTTTATTAAAATTTGATGAGAAACCCTGATTGCATGTTAAGAGGGTAATTTGGTAATTTAACAAGTCAAATCATTAAGTTTGACTCTGAGAAGGTTAATGGTAGTTTAATCTATTATTTGTTTGCAAGAATGCTTAACTTGGAATTATAATGATTAAAAGAAGGTTAATTTGCAAGAAAACCCTAAATTGAGATAAAGAGAGATAAAAACCATATTTTCATGAAATAAGGAAATCAGTTGTCTAATATAGGAAATTCAATGAGACATTAGGAGTTTCATGAGAATTGATAAATTAAGGATGTTAATGAGGAAGTAAGGAGTACAACCCTAATTTCTAAAAGAAACCCTAATTTGGTATGATTAAAATGATTAATGGGGTTTAATGAATCATTAGAGTTGATGTTAACTTGTTAAATGAAAAGTAGTACATTATGTCCAAAAAGGAAGAACTTTGCACATGATTAGTCTAATTTGGAGTTTATGTGCATAAATATGCTTGTAATTTAATAAGGGCATAAAGTTATCCTCTTTAATGATTTAATGTTGTGTAATGGATAATTCAAGCCGATGATAACCTATTGCTGATAAATGTGAAGATGGAATCTAAAGGGATAATCTTTTAAATGTTTTAATTGTTCAAATCCATAAACAAGAAGGGATATGATGATCCTAAGTCAATCCAAGTATAAAAGACTATTAATTGAATAGTTTAAAGCAATTAAGGCTTTTATAAATGGAAAAGAATATTTTTAGGGTTTGATAATAAAAAAGGGATAAAATTTGAGAAAGAGATCTAAGAAACCCTAATGAATATTAATGAAGCCTTAATGCGGATTAGAAATCCTAGAAAGTAAATCCAAGACAATAAAGTAGATTCTTGATGAAGTGTGTAATAAATAGAGTACGTATTCTTTTCAGGAAATGCATGATGATTGAATTACTTGCTTGGATATGTTGATTGGCTTGATTGAATGTACATGAAGTATATGTTGAATAATCTGCATGACTCATCAAATCAGGTATGTGGTTACGCTTATGAATAATCGCTTTAGTTTCCCGGCGATTTCTGAAGGATTTATCGGTTGCTTGAAATAACTGTTGAATGTCTATTTATTTCATGCAACTGTAAAGTGAATATGACTATCACGTAATGTATATGCCATCTAGCTCAATTCCTTGATCCTCTCTGTGTCGTAATGGCGGACCTGGTACATAGGCTACCTAGAGGGTAGATCCACCAGGTCGAGAAAGACTTTGGCTGCCTAGAGGGTAAGTCCAACAAGTCACCTTAGAGAGGTTTCCATATAAGTCCTTATAGGGACAACACAGAGTTGTGGATAAATATGGATTGAGTAGTTTGGATTAAAATGTAATCTTGATTGTTAAAAAGACTAATTGCTTGATTATTAATTGCTTGATTACATTGTTAGCATAATTGCTTGATTATTGTTTCCCCCACATACCGACTGACCGTTGTTTTGTTTGTCGGCGTTTTAGGTACAAATCTCAAAGCACAAACAGTAAAGTGACACATTGTGAATTCAAGAACTAAAGAACAAGGAGGAGTTAGTTAGAGTAGTTCATATGTGGTTAGAAGTCTAGTACTTCCAACTTTTCAAAGGTATGATAAAGAAAAATTTTATTACCATTTTCAGTATAGTATGTTAGAATTTAATAATTATTATTGGTTATATGTCGAACCTTTGATCCAGAATTTCATGGGTGCGGCTTCAACCTTTCGGTCTCCCTTAATTGGGGGTTATCGGAAGATGGGGTCGTAACATTTGGTATCAGAGCCTGGGTTCCTCATGTAACCATTAATAATTATTAAATTTTACAAACTCCATAGAACCCAAGGGAGTTATTAGAGGAGTATCCAAAAGACGGAGGTGTCTAGAAAGGGATCACGACCGGGGGCTGGCAAGATTTTCCTCCGCACCGCTAGTCGGAATACGAGGACTCCCGGACCCGTGTGACCGCCTAGCCAAAGTCTTAGGGTATGAATCGAAATAAGATACCTTTAGGACTTCTCATCTTATTCATCCCTTCTCATCACAAAAATTCTATTAAGGACCCTAAGGATTAGGATTTTCTCTCTTTTCCTCACCCTCTTGAGGTATGGGTAAGGTTAATAAGGTTTAAGGAATCCTCCATCAAATTAATGAAAAGTATGTAAATAAGATGTCATGGACATAAGCTTAATAGATTAAGCGCAACTAAATGATAGATACATGCTTAAGTCGTATGACATAAGTTATCATGTCCTCAGAAGAGACCTGAGGCTAGACCTTCTTGTCGGGAGGATAAGTTAGTTTGGAGATAGAGATCTCCATGGTAAGTAGAAACCTGGTTCATCCTACAAGGATGACGTTAACCCTAACCCTAAGTGAAGGATAGAGAGAGATGGCATGATGAGTTAGACCAGGTGTTTGGATGGATGTGCCTGGGGTGCCGTATGAGTCATGAGAGGTTGGATGATCGAGTACCTTTAGCCACCCAAATCCTAGAGAGAGGATAAGTCTGTTTATACCTTTGTACCTATGGCATGATGAGAAGAAGAGTTCCATAAACCCTGGAGAGGTATAGTAACAGGTTTTGAGGCCTTGTACCTTGTTGATTGTCCTTGAGGAGGACTCAACCTTACAGGGTTGTTCGAGTTGAAGGATGATAGGAAGTGCACGTTATGGCAAGCTTGATTCATGGTTAAGAGATAGAGTATGCAGTTGGACACCTAAAAGTGAACCTAGGGTGCCTAGGCCTAAGAGGGGAGGTGGTATACCTAATGTTCATGATGAGAATTATATTGCAATAGTTTCGAGCATGGTGCTCCACATGCATAACGGAAAGGGAAATCCCCTTAAGTTTAAGGTATGTTTGATGAACCCTCACAGCTAGGTTGATGATTAAGGAAGGTATGATCTTGATCCAACATTGAGGAAAGAGGACAAGTATGACCTAGCATGGTTTTGTAGGTGATCTGCTTGTGCCTTAAATGCTTGCTAGGGTTAAGTAGGCTCTTGTGGAGGTAAACCCTAAGGATGCTTGTAACCTTGTTGACAAAAGTTTGACTGCAATATAATGAATTCCGGAATGTGGTTCAAGATTTAATAAGTGGAGAATCCTAAGTCTATCCTAGGGTCAGGTAGGGATAAGACCGATGAGAGTAGGAGTTGCCTAATTCCCCAGTTGCACATGACCATAGGGTCGGGAGGTAACAGCTATCATTGTCTGAGGGCCATGGGTTAGGAGATTGATCACCTTCATGAACTCATGGGACCCAAAAGGGCATATGAGTAGGGCACCACCCTTTATGCATGAGGGAAGAGGGATGACCCCAAAAGAGTCGGTACCCTATGGACCTAGAGGAGTTGACTAAGGATATAAACCTCAGTGGGTTCAAGATTAATTTGTTATCATGATGTCTGTGATGAAGAGACATATATGTGGCACGTTGCAACATAGATGTAAAGGTGTATTGACAAGGTGGGATGTACCATCTCTACTCTTGGAATAGGAAGAACTCTGTATTTGGACTGCAGCCAAATGCTTATTTCCTCTTGTTATGGGGGTGAGAGATAGTACATTATGCATGTCATACACCAAGGATAAGAGATGATGTAGGTTGGAACGTTGCCAAGAGAAATGGTGATAGAGAAGATATCTACCCTGGTAAAGTGAATGATACACAGATGGCTTGCTAAAGGAATGAGGTAGTCATCTATTGAGAATGTTTTATCATGAGCTATGTGGAACTTACAAGTTTTACCAGGTTGAGTTGATCACCATGATGATGAAATCAGAGAGTGTTCTTAATAAAGATGGACATAGAGTTTGAGGTGAGATGATAAGTGAAATACATGGAAGAGTATGTCTTCAATGTTACCTAATGCCTAAGGATGTGATGTGGTAATGAATGCTCTGGTTGAGTTATAGCTACCTAGTTTAGCTAGAAGAGGTTGTTTGGCTAACCCTACGTTTGAAATGGAGAGGTGTTTGGATAGCTTTCAGATGTAACAAGAAATGTTGAAAAGTTAAGGGTTGTTTGGTTAGCAGTCTAGCCCTTGATGCAATAAAAGGATGGTGGTAGAACCTCAAATGCACTTCTTTGGAAAAGAAGATGATGAAACCCCGACATGAGTGGTTTAGGGTTTCTGAAGAATCGATCTTGAGGAATTATGACATACCGGAGATTATAATACACCATACCACGAAGATGATAAGTGACAATAGCACTTTGTATGCTTAAGATGAAGTTGCATGTGGTTTATGACCATGCAAGCCAAGAGGTAAAGGACGAACCCCAGTAACCTAATGTATCGATAAAGAGGGATAAAAGTCCCTGAGAGGGAATGAGAGCTCAACATTGAGGGTTATGGTAGGTCACCTTACCTAGATAATATAAGAAAGGAAGAGTTCGGTTAAGGGACAGATCCAGTTGAACTACTCATGAGAAAGATGGTTCAATTACACCATGAAGCAAGTTTGATCTAAAGGTTCCCTTCCATAAAGTGGAAGTAGGTACATGAAAAACTCAATGATAGTATAGTTTATCACCCCTAACTATGGTTAGTATGATCCAGACTAAAGGGTCTGATGAGGGCATGTGTGCTCGTTTAGGGTGATATCTAGAGACAGTTCTTGTCCTTTGAAAGATGTGACAATGACCACCATAACCAGTATCGGGTTTTATATTAAGCTCTGTAAGGGAGGTTGTGTCGGTCACCACTTCAGTAAGGTGATGTTGGTGAAAAGGACCACATGATGAGACCCCAGTGCGTGTAGATAAAGTCACTTTGATTGTGCAAGGGCTGAAAGGAGCCTAGAGACGATGAGAGTCGTGAGCAGATGCAAAGTAGACTGTCATACAAGTTACTGTGGGAGAAAGTGTGACATGAAAATCCGACCCCTCTGAGCTGTAGTTAAGAAAGCTGAGTCCCCGATACATGGGTCCATTAGAGATGGATGGGTGGAGATGGTTAGGTTTTGACCCTACCCTTCAGGATAAAGTAATGTGGGATGTTTTCCATGTGTCCAATTGAGAGCACTATGTGAGGTACCCCGACCATGTGCTGAGCAATGAACCTAGTGAGCCCCAAGGGAGGCTGACATGGCCTGAGTCACCTGTGTAGTTTATAGACGCCAGGATGAAAGGACTCAAGGAAAAGGATATGTGATGGTAAAGGTTCTTTGGAAGCGCCATGAGTACGGTAAAGCCACATAGGGGCCAATGATGGACATGGGAAGAGGGTTATCCTGAATTGTTTGTTTGTTTGTTTGAATTTTGAGGACAAAATTCCTATAAGGAGGGGAGGATGTTATAACCTCAATTTTCCAAACTATGTAATGACTTTTTGTAAATATCATTTAAAGATAAATGAATTTGCTTGATTGATGTGATGTGGTTTGGAATGGATTCCATGATTGATTGAAATGTATTTCATAAATGATTGGTTGCATGTTTCTTAATGGGCCTTGCTCTATTTGAAGCCCAAATTGACATTAACAAAGAATACATAAAGAATCCCCTAAAATAAGGAAAAGGATATGGCATATTTTCCTAAAGATAAGAATTCGAGATTATGGATGAAAACCTCTAGAGGGGGGGTGAATAGAGTTTTATAGAGATTTTAAAATAATTTAAACTCAAGCAACCACAAAGAAAGATTGGACAAAGAGACACAAGGGTTTAGAGTGGTTCCTAGCCTTAGCAAATACTAAGGTAGTCAGTCCACTACCCGGTTGCTTACCCAACCGGGATTTGAAAAGAAATTATTTTATTACCTCGCAAGGACTTTACATAAAATACATTTCTTTTCCCTAAACCCTTCAAGCAGCCTTCACCTAGAAGTAATCGCCCAACTCGAAGCAGCCTTCCCTTGAAGTAGATGCACCAACACCCGTTGCACCAGCCTTCTGAAGTAGCTTCCCGTGCGATAGCCTTCTTGAAGTAGCTTGAAGTCCCCTTCTCCACCTGAGAAGTCCACCCTCTCCAATCCGCAGCCTCCAACCCTAGGAGTAGCAAGGAGAGTACAAGGAATAAATAGGAACAAGAAAGAAATACAGAAATTACAATACCGTTGTAAGCACAAGGCTTGATTTTCCTATATCAAGCGTTTGGATCTCCCAACCAAGATATATAGCAATGTGATTATTATGTGTAGGAGATCCTAGTCTATAGGACACGAAACGGTAGCAATATGAATGTATAACAAGTGTGGGAATTGCACTATTGCTCTAAACAGATTGCCAATGTAGTGTATGCTCAAAGATTGCACAATTGAGTATATAAGTACCTTCTAGTGTCCTATGGCTTGTCCTATTTATAGGAATGGCCTAAGTATGCTTAAGGACGTTCTAGACAACTTCTAGGGGGTTCCTAGTGCTTAACTAGCCGTTAGGAATAAGTTAGGCGCATTAGCAACGGCTAGTTAATTAATTCTGCAGTTGCTGTCAGAGACCATCTCGGTCGAGGACTTGTCGACCGAGATGCCCGGTCGGTCGAGGATTTTTCGACCGACAAGCTCTCTGGATTAACGTTTATTTGCAACTGTCAACTGCTGTGTCTAACGGCTACTTTTGGTCAATCTCAGTCGAGAAGTTTGTCGACCGAGAGTGTCTCGGTCGAGGAGTGTGGTCGACCGAGATTGACTCTGTTTTCAATCTTTCAATTAAGATACTAAGTGAGTGCATGAGTGTGCATTATGTGATTCTATTAGAAGGAGATGTCCTAACTAAGTGTAGTGTTTAGTTAGGGAGATCTAACGCTTGATTTACATGAAGTCTAAGTACTTGTACATTATATATTTGTACAAGTTTACATATGATTACATTGCATGACATTTATAAACATTCAAGCGTAAGGATTCCCTAGAACTTTGTCATCACCTTGTTCCTGCACACTTAAGTAGCTCGTTAGATTAATAAGAATGAAATGTTTGTCATCATCGAAACAAAGGGATTTATCATAATATCCAATTTATCCAACAATGGATATCTTGGAGTTCAAGGAACTCAAAACCAAGAAATAATAATAATAGGATTAAGGAAAAGAGGGAAAAAGTGATTAATATCATGTTAACTTGAATATTAAGAAAAGGAATCGAATCCTTGTTATAATCAATCCAAATATTGTAGGAAGGAAGAGAAACCTATAAGGAAGCTTCCCTCAAAATTTGGGAAAGAAAGGAGTAACCGTTTGGGAGATATTAATTTTCTAAGTTTTCCCTTGAATTGGCTTTAATTGATGATTTAGGAAATGATTTCCTATTTTGTTTGAACGCGATTAATCAGGATCGTTGGATCTTAATCCTATGATGCTCGGTCATCGTCTCAGTTCTACTGGGACTAGGATTCGCGGGCAACAAAGGATTTTTTACTCTCTTCGATTTCCTTGGAATTTAGAGCATGTGGGCGTGAACTGGTTATCCCAATAGCTTCGGGAGGTGAAGATGTAGAGGGACATCCCTGGTTTGTCGGGGTTTCGACTCCGATTGGGGAAGTTCCCAATTCCACAGGGGCTCACGCAACCCTTTTTATAGGGGAGTTAATTGAGGGGATGGGCATCCCTGATCTCTACACCGATCTCTGCAGGAGGACGAGACGAGCGAGATCGTGCCTTCTATTGTCCCCTTTACTCTGACCTACACCCCGATACCAGAAGAAAACCTCGTCGGAGGTCCGGCGAGTAGGGAGGAGTCACGGCACGTTCTGGGCTCCAATTGAACCTCCAGTCAAGTTAGGAGGAGAGAGATGGCGCTCCCTGGCCTTGTGGCGCGAGCTCTAGAGGTCGAGAACTCGGAGTCAACCCTAAGGTTGACTCTCGCAGGTTTGCTGGAACGGAGGTAGAAGACGACATGTACCCGTCCGATCAGGGACCACGATAGATTCAGTAGAATCCAACGCTTCAGGGTAGGAGCAGTTGTGGTTGGGCGCGTGCAACCTGGATCATTGGATCCAAGGAGCGGACCACCGGTCCACAAATCAAGCGGCTGAGAATTTTCGGTAATTACTCTCTCTGACCAAAATTACAGAAAAAGGATTTATCTTGCGAAATTAATAGATATTGCTAGGAAACTCATATGAGAAAACTTAATATATGAAAGTTTCATAGAAAAATGCAAGGAACACGATAAAAATAATTCCAAAACTTAATTCCACCTAATTTTGCAAAAGTACTTTATTTGGATAATAAAGTTTATTAAAATTTGATGAGAAACCCTGATTGCATGTTAAGAGGGTAATTTGGTAATTTAACAAGTCAAATCATTAAGTTTGACTCTGAGAAGGTTAATGGTAGTTTAATCTATTATTTGTTTGCAAGAATGCTTAACTTGGAATTATAATGATTAAAAGAAGGTTAATTTGCAAGAAAACCCTAAATTGAGATAAAGAGAGATAAAAACCATATTTTCATGAAATAAGGAAATCAGTTGTCTAATATAGGAAATTCAATGAGACATTAGGAGTTTCATGAGAATTGATAAATTAAGGATGTTAATGAGGAAGTAAGGAGTAAAACCCTAATTTCTAAAAGAAACCCTAATTTGGTATGATTAAAATGATTAATGGGGTTTAATGAATCATTAGAGTTGATGTTAACCTGTTAAATGAAAAGTAGTACATTATGTCCAAAAAGGAAGAACTTTGCACATGATTAGTCTAATTTGGAGTTTATGTGCATAAATATGCTTGTAATTTAATAAGGGCATAAAGTTATCCTCTTTAATGATTTAATGTTGTGTAATGGATAATTCAAGCCGATGATAACCTATTGCTGATAAATGTGAAGATGGAATCTAAAGGGATAATCTTTTAAATGTTTTAATTTTTCAAATCCATAAACAAGAAGGGATATGATGATCCTAAGTCAATCCAAGTATAAAAGACTATTGATTGAATAGTTTGAAGCAATTAAGGCTTTTATAAATGGAAAAGAATATTTTTAGGGTTTGATAATCAAAAAGGGATAAAATTTGAGAAAGAGATCTAAGAAACCCTAATGAATATTAATGAAGCCTTAATGCGGATTAGAAATCCTAGAAAGTAAATCCAAGACAATAAAGTAGATTCTTGATGAAGTGTGTAATAAATAGAGTACGTATTCTTTTCAGGAAATGCATGATGATTGAATTACTTGCTTGGATATGTTGATTGGCTTGATTGAATGTACATGAAGTATATGTTGAATAATCTGCATGACTCATCAAATCAGGTATGTGGTTACGCTTATGAATAATCGCTTTAGTTTCCCGGCGATTTCCGAAGGATTTATCGGTTGCTTGAAATAACTGTTGAATGTCTATTTATTTCATGCAACTGTAAAGTGAATATGACTATCACGTAATGTATATGCCATCTAGCTCAATTCCTTGATCCTCTCTGTGTCGTAATGGCGGACCTGGTACATAGGCTACCTAGAGGGTAGATCCACCAGGTCGAGAAAGACTTTGGCTGCCTAGAGGGTAAGTCCAACAAGTCACCTTAGAGAGGTTTCCATATAAGTCCTTATAGGGACAACACAGAGTTGTGGATAAATATGGATTGAGTAGTTTGGATTAAAATGTAATCTTGATTGTTAAAAAGACTAATTGCTTGATTATTAATTGCTTGATTACATTGTTAGCATAATTGCTTGATTATTGTTTCCCCCACATACCGACTGACCGTTGTTTTGTTTGTCGGCGTTTTAGGTACAAATCTCAAAGCACAAACAGTAAAGTGACACATTGTGAATTCAAGAACTAAAGAACAAGGAGGAGTTAGTTAGAGTAGTTCATATGTGGTTAGAAGTCTAGTACTTCCAACTTTTCAAAGGTATGATAAAGAAAAATTTTATTACCATTTTCAGTATAGTATGTTAGAATTTAATAATTATTATTGGTTATATGTCAAACCTTTGATCCGGAATTTCATGGGTGCGGCTTCAACCTTTCGGTCTCCCTTAATTGGGGGTTATCGGAAGATGGGGTCGTAACATTTGGTATCAGAGCCTGGGTTCCTCATGTAACCATTAATAATTATTAAATTTTACAAACTCCATAGAACCCAAGGGAGTTATTAGAGGAGTATCCAAAAGACGGAGGTGTCTAGAAAGGGATCACGACCGGGGGCTGGCAAGATTTTCCTCCGCACCGCTAGTCGGAATACGAGGACTCCCGGACCCGTGTGACCGCCTGGCCAAAGTCTTAGGGTATGAATCGAAATAAGATACCTTTAGGACTTCTCATCTTATTCATCCCTTCTCATCACAAAAATTCTATTAAGGACCCTAAGGATTAGGGTTTTCTCTCTTTTCCTCACCCTCTTGAGGTATGGGTAAGGTTAATAAGGTTTAAGGAATCCTCCATCAAATTAATGAAAAGTATGTAAATAAGATGTCATGGACATAAGCTTAATAGATTAAGCGCAACTAAATGATAGATACATGCTTAAGTCGTATGACATAAGTTATCATGTCCTCAGAAGAGACCTGAGGCTAGACCTTCTTGTCGGGAGGATAAGTTAGTTTGGAGATAGAGATCTCCATGGTAAGTAGAAACCTGGTTCATCCTACAAGGATGACGTTAACCCTAACCCTAAGTGAAGGATAGAGAGAGATGGCATGATGAGTTAGACCAGGTGTTTGGATGGATGTGCCTGGGGTGCCGTATGAGTCATGAGAGGTTGGATGATCGAGTACCTTTAGCCACCCAAATCCTAGAGAGAGGATAAGTCTGTTTATACCTTTGTACCTATGGCATGATGAGAAGAAGAGTTCCATAAACCCTGGAGAGGTATAGTAACAGGTTTTGAGGCCTTGTACCTTGTTGATTGTCCTTGAGGAGGACTCAACCTTACAGGGTTGTTCGAGTTGAAGGATGATAGGAAGTGCACGTTATGGCAAGCTTGATTCATGGTTAAGAGATAGAGTATGCAGTTGGACACCTAAAAGTGAACCTAGGGTGCCTAGGCCTAAGAGGGGAGGTGGTATACCTAATGTTCATGATGAGAATTATATTGCAATAGTTTCGAGCATGGTGCTCCACATGCATAACGGAAAGGGAAATCCCCTTAAGTTTAAGGTATGTTTGATGAACCCTCACAGCTAGGTTGATGATTAAGGAAGGTATGATCTTGATCCAACATTGAGGAAAGAGGACAAGTATGACCTAGCATGGTTTTGTAGGTGATCTGCTTGTGCCTTAAATGCTTGCTAGGGTTAAGTAGGCTCTTGTGGAGGTAAACCCTAAGGATGCTTGTAACCTTGTTGACAAAAGTTTGACTGCAATATAATGAATTCCGGAATGTGGTTCAAGATTTAATAAGTGGAGAATCCTAAGTCTATCCTAGGGTCAGGTAGGGATAAGACCGATGAGAGTAGGAGTTGCCTAATTCCCCAGTTGCACATGACCATAGGGTCGGGAGGTAACAGCTATCATTGTCTGAGGGCCATGGGTTAGGAGATTGATCACCTTCATGAACTCATGGGACCCAAAAGGGCATATGAGTAGGGCACCACCCTTTATGCATGAGGGAAGAGGGATGACCCCAAAAGAGTCGGTACCCTATGGACCTAGAGGAGTTGACTAAGGATATAAACCTCAGTGGGTTCAAGATTAATTTGTTATCATGATGTCTGTGATGAAGAGACATATATGTGGCACGTTGCAACATAGATGTAAAGGTGTATTGACAAGGTGGGATGTACCATCTCTACTCTTGGAATAGGAAGAACTCTGTATTTGGACTGCAGCCAAATGCTTATTTCCTCTTGTTATGGGGGTGAGAGATAGTACATTATGCATGTCATACACCAAGGATAAGAGATGATGTAGGTTGGAACGTTGCCAAGAGAAATGGTGATAGAGAAGATATCTACCCTGGTAAAGTGAATGATACACAGATGGCTTGCTAAAGGAATGAGGTAGTCATCTGTTGAGAATGTTTTATCATGAGCTATGTGGAACTTACAAGTTTTACCAGGTTGAGTTGATCACCATGATGATGAAATCAGAGAGTGTTCTTAATAAAGATGGACATAGAGTTTGAGGTGAGATGATAAGTGAAATACATGGAAGAGTATGTCTTCAATGTTACCTAATGCCTAAGGATGTGATGTGGTAATGAATGCTCTGGTTGAGTTATAGCTACCTAGTTTAGCTAGAAGAGGTTGTTTGGCTAACCCTACGTTTGAAATGGAGAGGTGTTTGGATAGCTTTCAGATGTAACAAGAAATGTTGAAAAGTTAAGGGTTGTTTGGTTAGCAGTCTAGCCCTTGAGGCAATAAAAGGATGGTGGTAGAACCTCAAATGCACTTCTTTGGAAAAGAAGATGATGAAACCCCGACATGAGTGGTTTAGGGTTTCTGAAGAATCGATCTTGAGGAATTATGACATACCGGAGATTATAATACACCATACCATGAAGATGATAAGTGACAATAGCACTTTGTATGCTTAAGATGAAGTTGCATGTGGTTTATGACCATGCAAGCCAAGAGGTAAAGGACGAACCCCAGTAACCTAATGTATCGATAAAGAGGGATAAAAGTCCCTGAGAGGGAATGAGAGCTCAACATTGAGGGTTATGGTAGGTCGCCTTACCTAGATAATATAAGAAAGGAAGAGTTCGGTTAAGGGACAGATCCAGTTGAACTACTCATGAGAAAGATGGTTCAATTACACCATGAAGCAAGTTTGATCTAAAGGTTCCCTTCCATAAAGTGGAAGTAGGTACATGAAAAACTCAATGATAGTATAGTTTATCACCCCTAACTATGGTTAGTATGATCCAGACTAAAGGGTCTGATGAGGGCATGTGTGCTCGTTTAGGGTGATATCTAGAGACAGTTCTTGTCCTTTGAAAGATGTGACAATGACCACCATAACCAGTATCGGGTTTTATATTAAGCTCTGTAAGGGAGGTTGTGTCGGTCACCACTTCAGTAAGGTGATGTTGGTGAAAAGGACCACATGATGAGACCCCAGTGCGTGTAGATAAAGTCACTTTGATTGTGCAAGGGCTGAAAGGAGCCTAGAGACGATGAGAGTCGTGAGCAGATGCAAAGTAGACTGTCATACAAGTTACTGTGGGAGAAAGTGTGACATGAAAATCCGACCCCTCTGAGCTGTAGTTAAGAAAGCTGAGTCCCCGATACATGGGTCCATTAGAGATGGATGGGTGGAGATGGTTAGGTTTTGACCCTACCCTTCAGGATAAAGTAATGTGGGATGTTTTCCATGTGTCCAATTGAGAGCACTATGTGAGGTACCCCGACCATGTGCTGAGCAATGAACCTAGTGAGCCCCAAGGGAGGCTGACATGGCCTGAGTCACCTGTGTAGTTTATAGACGCCAGGATGAAAGGACTCAAGGAAAAGGATATGTGATGGTAAAGGTTCTTTGGAAGCGCCATGAGTACGGTAAAGCCACATAGGGGCCAATGATGGACATGGGAAGAGGGTTATCCTGAATTGTTTGTTTGTTTGTTTGAATTTTGAGGACAAAATTCCTATAAGGAGGGGAGGATGTTATAACCTCAATTTTCCAAACTATGTAATGACTTTTTGTAAATATCATTTAAAGATAAATGAATTTGCTTGATTGATGTGATGTGGTTTGGAATGGATTCCATGATTGATTGAAATGTATTTCATAAATGATTGGTTGCATGTTTCTTAATGGGCCTTGCTCTATTTGAAGCCCAAATTGACATTAACAAAGAATACATAAAGAATCCCCTAAAATAAGGAAAAGGATATGGCATATTTTCCTAAAGATAAGAATTCGAGATTATGGATGAAAACCTCTAGAGGGGGGGTGAATAGAGTTTTATAGAGATTTTAAAATAATTTAAACTCAAGCAACCACAAAGAAAGATTGGACAAAGAGACACAAGGGTTTAGAGTGGTTCCTAGCCTTAGCAAATACTAAGGTAGTCAGTCCACTACCCGGTTGCTTACCCAACCGGGATTTGAAAAGAAATTATTTTATTACCTCGCAAGGACTTTACATAAAATACATTTCTTTTCCCTAAACCCTTCAAGCAGCCTTCACCTAGAAGTAATCGCCCAACTCGAAGCAGCCTTCCCTTGAAGTAGATGCACCAACACCCGTTGCACCAGCCTTCTGAAGTAGCTTCCCGTGCGATAGCCTTCTTGAAGTAGCTTGAAGTCCCCTTCTCCACCTGAGAAGTCCACCCTCTCCAATCCGCAGCCTCCAACCCTAGGAGTAGCAAGGAGAGTACAAGGAATAAATAGGAACAAGAAAGAAATACAGAAATTACAATACCGTTGTAAGCACAAGGCTTGATTTTCCTATATCAAGCGTTTGGATCTCCCAACCAAGATATATAGCAATGTGATTATTATGTGTAGGAGATCCTAGTCTATAGGACACGAAACGGTAGCAATATGAATGTATAACAAGTGTGGGAATTGCACTATTGCTCTAAACAGATTGCCAATGTAGTGTATGCTCAAAGATTGCACAATTGAGTATATAAGTACCTTCTAGTGTCCTATGGCTTGTCCTATTTATAGGAATGGCCTAAGTATGCTTAAGGACGTTCTAGACAACTTCTAGGGGGTTCCTAGTGCTTAACTAGCCGTTAGGAATAAGTTAGGCGCATTAGCAACGGCTAGTTAATTAATTCTGCAGTTGCTGTCAGAGACCATCTCGGTCGAGGACTTGTCGACCGAGATGCCCGGTCGGTCGAGGATTTTTCGACCGACAGGCTCTCTGGATTAACGTTTATTTGCAACTGTCAACTGCTGTGTCTAACGGCTACTTTTGGTCAATCTCAGTCGAGAAGTTTGTCGACCGAGAGTGTCTCGGTCGAGGAGTGTGGTCGACCGAGATTGACTCTGTTTTCAATCTTTCAATTAAGATACTAAGTGAGTGCATGAGTGTGCATTATGTGATTCTATTAGAAGGAGATGTCCTAACTAAGTGTAGTGTTTAGTTAGGGAGATCTAACGCTTGATTTACATGAAGTCTAAGTACTTGTACATTATATATTTGTACAAGTTTACATATGATTACATTGCATGACATTTATAAACATTCAAGCGTAAGGATTCCCTAGAACTTTGTCATCACCTTGTTCCTGCACACTTAAGTAGCTCGTTAGATTAATAAGAATGAAATGTTTGTCATCATCAAAACAAAGGGATTTATCATAATATCCAATTTATCCAACAATGGATATCTTGGAGTTCAAGGAACTCAAAACCAAGAAATAATAATAATAGGATTAAGGAAAAGAGGGAAAAAGTGATTAATATCATGTTAACTTGAATATTAAGAAAAGGAATCGAATCCTTGTTATAATCAATCCAAATATTGTAGGAAGGAAGAGAAACCTATAAGGAAGCTTCCCTCAAAATTTGGGAAAGAAAGGAGTAACCGTTTGGGAGATATTAATTTTCTAAGTTTTCCCTTGAATTGGCTTTAATTGATGATTTAGGAAATGATTTCCTATTTTGTTTGAACGCGATTAATCAGGATCGTTGGATCTTAATCCTATGATGCTCGGTCATCGTCTCAGTTCTACTGGGACTAGGATTCGCGGGCAACAAAGGATTTTTTTCCTCTTCGATTTCCTTGGAATTTAGAGCATGTGGGCGTGAACTGGTTATCCCAATAGCTTCGGGAGGTGAAGATGTAGAGGGACATCCCTGGTTTGTCGGGGTTTCGACTCCGATTGGGGAAGTTCCCAATTCCACAGGGGCTCGCGCAACCCTTTTTATAGGGGAGTTAATTGAGGGGATGGGCATCCCTGATCTCTACACCGATCTCTGCAGGAGGACGAGACGAGCGAGATCGTGCCTTCTATTGTCCCCTTTACTCTGACCTACACCCCGATACCAGAAGAAAACCTCGTCGGAGGTCCGGCGAGTAGGGAGGAGTCACGGCACGTTCTGGGCTCCAATTGAACCTCCAGTCAAGTTAGGAGGAGAGAGATGGCGCTCCCTGGCCTTGTGGCGCGAGCTGTAGAGGTCGAGAACTCGGAGTCAACCCTAAGGTTGACTCTCGCAGGTTTGCTGGAACGGAGGTAGAAGACGACATGTACCCGTCCGATCAGGGACCACGATAGATTCAGTAGAATCCAACGCTTCAGGGTAGGAGCAGTTGTGGTTGGGCGCGTGCAACCTGGATCATTGGATCCAAGGAGCGGACCACCGGTCCACAAATCAAGCGGCTGAGAATTTTCGGTAATTACTCTCTCTGACCAAAATTACAGAAAAAGGATTTATCTTGCGAAATTAATAGATATTGCTAGGAAACTCATATGAGAAAACTTAATATATGAAAGTTTCATAGAAAAATGCAAGGAACACGATAAAAATAATTCCAAAACTTAATTCCACCTAATTTTGCAAAAGTACTTTATTTGGATAATAAAGTTTATTAAAATTTGATGAGAAACCCTGATTGCATGTTAAGAGGGTAATTTGGTAATTTAACAAGTCAAATCATTAAGTTTGACTCTGAGAAGGTTAATGGTAGTTTAATCTATTATTTGTTTGCAAGAATGCTTAACTTGGAATTATAATGATTAAAAGAAGGTTAATTTGCAAGAAAACCCTAAATTGAGATAAAGAGAGATAAAAACCATATTTTCATGAAATAAGGAAATCAGTTGTCTAATATAGGAAATTCAATGAGACATTAGGAGTTTCATGAGAATTGATAAATTAAGGATGTTAATGAGGAAGTAAGGAGTAAAACCCTAATTTCTAAAAGAAACCCTAATTTGGTATGATTAAAATGATTAATGGGGTTTAATGAATCATTAGAGTTGATGTTAACCTGTTAAATGAAAAGTAGTACATTATGTCCAAAAAGGAAGAACTTTGCACATGATTAGTCTAATTTGGAGTTTATGTGCATAAATATGCTTGTAATTTAATAAGGGCATAAAGTTATCCTCTTTAATGATTTAATGTTGTGTAATGGATAATTCAAGCCGATGATAACCTATTGCTGATAAATGTGAAGATGGAATCTAAAGGGATAATCTTTTAAATGTTTTAATTTTTCAAATCCATAAACAAGAAGGGATATGATGATCCTAAGTCAATCCAAGTATAAAAGACTATTAATTGAATAGTTTGAAGCAATTAAGGCTTTTATAAATGGAAAAGAATATTTTTAGGGTTTGATAATCAAAAAGGGATAAAATTTGAGAAAGAGATCTAAGAAACCCTAATGAATATTAATGAAGCCTTAATGCGGATTAGAAATCCTAGAAAGTAAATCCTAGACAATAAAGTAGATTCTTGATGAAGTGTGTAATAAATAGAGTACGTATTCTTTTCAGGAAATGCATGATGATTGAATTACTTGCTTGGATATGTTGATTGGCTTGATTGAATGTACATGAAGTATATGTTGAATAATCTGCATGACTCATCAAATCAGGTATGTGGTTACGCTTATGAATAATCGCTTTAGTTTCCCGGCGATTTCCGAAGGATTTATCGGTTGCTTGAAATAACTGTTGAATGTCTATTTATTTCATGCAACTGTAAAGTGAATATGACTATCACGTAATGTATATGCCATCTAGCTCAATTCCTTGATCCTCTCTGTGTCGTAATGGCGGACCTGGTACATAGGCTACCTAGAGGGTAGATCCACCAGGTCGAGAAAGACTTTGGCTGCCTAGAGGGTAAGTCCAACAAGTCACCTTAGAGAGGTTTCCATATAAGTCCTTATAGGGACAACACAGAGTTGTGGATAAATATGGATTGAGTAGTTTGGATTAAAATGTAATCTTGATTGTTAAAAAGACTAATTGCTTGATTATTAATTGCTTGATTACATTGTTAGCATAATTGCTTGATTATTGTTTCCCCCACATACCGACTGACCGTTGTTTTGTTTGTCGGCGTTTTAGGTACAAATCTCAAAGCACAAACAGTAAAGTGACACATTGTGAATTCAAGAACTAAAGAACAAGGAGGAGTTAGTTAGAGTAGTTCATATGTGGTTAGAAGTCTAGTACTTCCAACTTTTCAAAGGTATGATAAAGAAAAATTTTATTACCATTTTCAGTATAGTATGTTAGAATTTAATAATTATTATTGGTTATATGTCAAACCTTTGATCCGGAATTTCATGGGTGCGGCTTCAACCTTTCGGTCTCCCTTAATTGGGGGTTATCGGAAGATGGGGTCGTAACAAACTCCATGTAGCCTCACTATCTCCTGAACATACAACTATGCCAGCTTCTCAGCAGAATAGGTTGTTTTGACAGGCAAGAAATGCACTGTCTTTGTCAACCTATCAACAATTACCCAGATGGAATCATGTCCTTTGCTTGTCCTGGGTAGGCCAACAACAAAGTCCATGGTCACATGGTCCCACTTCCACTGTGGTATGGGTAAAGGTTGCATTGTTCCTGCAGGCTTCTGGTGCTCAACCTTAACTTGCTGACACACAGGACACCTCAGAACAAACTCAGCAACATCCTTCTTCATCCCAGGCCACCAATACATATCTTTTAAGTTTCGATACATCTTGGTGCTCCCGGGATGCATGGCATACATCGAAGAATGATCTTCCTCCAGGACTAACTTCCTCAAGTTATCCACATCTGGTACTATCATCCTACCATGATAACATGCCACTTGGTCATCTGAGTCATGGAACCATCTCGCTTCTCATTACCATACTCTAATCTGATCTGCTGAACTGCCGCATCAACTTGCTGTGTCTCTCTAATATGCTCTCTTAGGGTAGGTTTAATATGCATCTCGGCCAACAACCCGGCTAGCAATGACACCTTCAACTGTACATTGTCTTGCCTTAGGGAGATAAGCATATCTCTTCTGGGGCATACTAAAGAGTTTAGTTGTGCCCTATCAGAGGATGGTGTTGCTGATTTCCTACTTAGAGCATCCGCAACTACATTGGCCTTCCCTGGATGGTAATCTATCGTACAATCGTAGTCCTTGATTAACTCCATCCAGCGACGTTGCCTCATGTTAAGCTCATGCTGAGAGAAGATATACTTAAGGTTCTTGTGGTCTGTGAAAATATGGAACGTCTCCCCGTAAAGATAATGTCTCTAGATCTTCAAGGCATGAACCACGGCAGCTAACTCCAGATCGTGTGTCGGATAATTCTCCTCATGTTTCTTGAGCTGTCGGGAAGTAAAAGAAATCACTTGTTTACCATCATTAACACACATCTGAGTCCATTCTTAGAGGCGTCACAGAAAACTATGTATCCCTTGCCCTGCTCAGGTAGAACAAGTACAGGTGCACTTGTCAACCTCTCCTTCAACAACTGAAAAGACTGCTGGCACTTATCACTCCAGATAAAAGGAACATCCTTTCGGGTCAACTTGGTCAAGGGTAGGGCTATGGAACTGAAGTTCTTAATGAACCTCCGGTAGCCAAAACTCACACTTGTTGAACTTAGCGTATAACTTATGTTCTCTTAGCAGGGTCAACGCTTGGCGAAGATGCTGTTCATGCTGCTGAGCATCTTTACTATAGATCAGAATGTCATCTATGAAGACGACAACACACTGATCGAGGAAAGGTTGAAAGATTCTATTCATGAGTTCCATGAATGCAGCTAGTGCATTAGTCAGTCCAAACGACATAACTGTGAACTCATAGTGACCATACCTTGTTCTAAAGGCAGACTTGGGTATGTCACTGTCCTTAATACAAAGTTGATGATATCCAGACCTCAAGTCTATCTTTGAGAAGACGGTTGCGCCACGCAACTGGTCAAAGAGATCATCAATCCTCGGTAGAGGGTACGTATTCTTTATAGTTACTTTATTGAGTTGTCTGTAATCAATGCACAACCCCATCGATCCGTATTTCTTTTTAACAAACAGGACCGGAGCACCCCCAAGGTGAAGTGCTCGGTCAGATGAAACCCTTCTCAAGCAACTCTTGAAGTTGTTTCTTGAGTTCTGCCATCTCGGCAGGCGCCATCCTATACGGTGTCTGGGCTATGGGTTGTGTATCGGGAATCAAATTGATTTTAAAATCAATTTCCCGAGGCGGTGGTATACCTGGAAGTTCCTCAGGAAATACGTCTTCGAATTCCCTGACAACATGAACTTCAGCAAGGTTGGAACTCTCCATGGTAGTATCTACCACATGGGCTAAGAATGCATAACATCCTTGCCTCATCATCTTCCCAACAACCATAGCTGACACTAAACAAGTAGGTAGAATCTTTCTCTCTCCTTGAAAGATCCATGTGTTGCTATCATCAGCAAACACATCCTACTTGGATTCACAATCCAAGACAACTCTATACCTTTCCAAGGTATCCATCCCAAGGATTATATCAAATCCTTGCATATCAAGTGGTATAAGGTCCACTTGAATGCGATGGTCAGAAAAGAAAAGGATGCAGGGAGAGCATACCTCTCGCAACACAGCAGACCCACTCAACAGAGTCTCAAGCAACAAGCTATCTGCCCTATGACTAACTGTCATATTGCAGTTACGAATCACTCTTCGAGTGATAAAGGAGTGCGTAGCACTCGGGTCAATCAAAACAGATGCAACATAGGATTTAGACATATCAGAATATAAAAGTTTCATCTGACCTGCCACAACCCGGGGGTTAATCACTGCATCTGGTGGGTTCATAGCATAGAACCTCGTTGTCGCCTGAGGTTGAGTCGGTGTTGACGATCCAGCTTGGGACGCTTGTCCACGTCCTGTAGTTGCTCCTTGAAACTGCCTTCTCTGTGATCCTTGTTGACTCTGTCTCTGAGGTTGTGTCACACTGACAGGCCTAGACCTGCAGTCCTTCATCATATGACCTACTTTCCCACAATTGTAGCAGCTTCTATCTTGCTGTGGTCCAGGTGACCCTATGACTGACATCGATGCTGAACTGTGATTCTCATGTGATGGTTGGCCCCGTCCTCTACCTCTACTTGGTGTCCACTGAGTCTGAGAACTAGATCTGGGTGGTGGAGGGGTAGGTGCAGAGAATCTAGGCTTCTTAAAGTCTCTAGATGAAGAACCATGGATCTATGGATACCTCTTATGGGTTTGCCTCTTCTCGACTACAGATCTCTCTATCCTTCAGACTGACTCGATGAAGATAGCGAACCTCTCCCGATTCTCTAGGGCAGACACGGGAGTAGACAAGTCAGCGTTCAAACCCTTCTCAAACCTTCTGATCCTTTCTTCTTCTGTGGCGGCCATGTGCGTACAGAACTACAACAACTCCATGAACTTAGCTTCGTACTCGCTAATGTTCATCATGCCTTGCCTCAATCTCGAACTAAGAGATTTTCTCATCCAGGAATGTCTTTGGGAAGTATCTATTGACAAAATCCCGACGGAAGTCTTCCCACGAGATCTCTACTCCAAGCCTCTTCTGCTCTTCCATGTTCCACCTGTGACCAGCACTTCCTTTGAGAAGATAAACGACATGTTTAACCTTCTCAGCTTCGGGGATGTTTAGTTTTCTGAAATCTTTCTCCAACTCGGTCAGCCACATATCAGCATCTACAGGGTCAGCGGTGCCAAAGTATTCGGTCACCCCGACGCTGCGAAGTCGCTCGAACGTCTTACCGATACTTTGTCCTTCATGCTGGGCAGGTGCCCTAGGTGCAGGCATAGGCATCTTGTCGGTGATGCGTGTCATGGAAGCCATAAACTGCCCGAACATAGCTTGAACAGATGGGTTTGCCATATCAGCTGGATCAAACTGTGGTGGCTGTACAGGTGGCTCAGGTACATGTTGCTCTACTTCTGGGTCCCTTGCACCTCCTCGAGGTGCAGCTACGCTACTCTCAGCCTTGAACTCCTCATGTGGCTCAGACATCCTTAATTATCTTCTTCTCCCGAGGAGCAGAAGACTCTATTAGATAAGAGAGGAACACTAAGGATAGACTCGACATTCTAAGTCCTATGTCTGTGTAGACTCAACGAACCTAGAGCTCTGATATCACTTAATTGTGGGCTCCGATCTCCAAAACACGATATAAACTCAGCGGAAGCATTCGATTAGCGGCGAAATACGAGAAATCACGAAAAATTAAAACCTTTCGAGACAAGATCTTGAAACCACGAAACTTCTTTCATAAAAGCAAGATAAACAGTTTACATCTCAGATAAATCACTTCTTGAGTGATTATATACAACAAGATACAAAATCTCAAGATTTCAAAATTCTCAGATCAACAAACTCCCAGGACCTGAGAGTACAGAGACGACATAAGACTTCTAACTAAAGGATTGGACAGCCACGATCTCCACCTGAGACTCACTGTTGTCCCTGATGTTGTTGCTCCTGGTACCGCTCTCCTGCAGACTGGTTCCTTCGTCCTCGACGACCACCTAAAAGATTAAAATCTACAGGGTGAGACAATTTCAAAATAATTGTCCCAGTGAGATTTATAACTCTCTGCCAGAAGCTTTGTTATAGCAGGTAAGGGAAACTTAAGCAAGTAATCTAAGTTACTCAACAGCATATTGGATATTTAAGTAAGACAATTTCATTTAAAGAGCAAGAATACTAATGCAACAATGTAACATCAATCATTGTTCCTCGTAGTTCAACCCTAGCAGATATACTACACAACTGATTATGTTTTACAAACAATATTATGCCCTGTGGAGAGAAGGTATATTGCTCATACTCCAACCGATCACTAGTAAGTCGCATCGGTATCATACTAGGTCATCGAAAGAGTCGGATTCTCATGACCTCAACTTCCTCAGTCAGAATGAGGATCAACATGCAGGACATCTAGTGTCTCTGCCACTATAGCTCACCAGGGCATTCTGGTACTTCTCTATTAGAGTCACAATGGCGTTCTGTACTCTCTTCACCATCGAAGGATCTCATGTTTATCTCTCATCGATGTGGCATAAAAGATTTCCTCGGGTGATTAGTGGTACATCATCCCGGCATGCACACATAGTGCAGGATTGATAGATTAAGATACATCTACATCAACTCCTGCACTAGGACGTAAGGATATTCACTTCCATATTCCCCCACATACTCAAAAGTATGTGCTCCAGGAGTTCCCTTAGGAAAACCTATTTCACCATCATTTAACATCTGACAATGATGGATCTATGATCAGGGCTCTACATGTATGGTTACACTTGATTAATTAGGTACATTTCAGTATTCTTTTAGCATCAAACATGTTTCCAAACATTTAAGCATAAAAGCATTGCTATAACAGAAGAATACTAAATGCACCAAGTTAACTTTCATCAGTTATCATAAGGATGTTAATTCATCACAAGTCATCTAACCAACATGACCTTGATGTTACTCATGGCTCTTATAGCCCATTAACTTCATATGTTGTCACTTAAGCATAAGCAACATGGCATGCATCATTATTCATAAAGTCTACAACATACTTTCAATGAATACTTTATCATAACCCTTACATGGGTATAATCATTCTCTTATAAGAACCTGCATAGTCAACTCAACTTGACAATAATAACATTTCATTACAGATCAACAATTTATAATGCAAAAAAATAGCATTCCATCTCAAGGTTGTGCCTTCATGCCTTTACTAAGGTTAGGTTCCCTCATTAGTATCAATTAAGGTCACTATTCACATTTCATGTTATTGCCCTAGAATTAGGGTTTATTATTCACTTCCTAGTGATTTGAGCTCATAGCATCATCATACATGAAATTATCATCCTTGATGCCTTCAAGTGAGATTAAGATTCATCAATTATCATAATTAGGGTTTTCATGATCTCACATAGGTGGATCATACTCTAATCATGCACATTCACATACATTGAAGGTACTTTACTTGAATTTCAACCATAAATGGGACCTTCTCTCTCCTCTTACTAATAGGTGGTGATTACATCACTCTAGGTTAGGTTATATCAAGTCAATTTTGATTAACATAAGCTAATTCACCACTATCAAGTCATTAGGGTTTGGTTGATCAAGTGTGTCATCTACTTGGACCCTTCAAGGGCACATTGGTAATGTACACCTTCAATCACCACATGGTTCAATCTATTAATCACTTAGCCCCTTAATGTCTTTAGGTACCATTAGGGTTTAGATTAGACCACCATTGGACCAAATACACCTTCAAACTACTAAGCAATCACAACCCTAAAGATCCCCAAACGATTACACACTTCAACCTCCAAACGGTCCTGAGACCGTTTGGGGGCGTTGACCGTTTGGTTAGGTTGACCTCAAGACTGCATGAAACTCAAGACTGTTTGCCCTCAAACGGTCTTGAGACCATTTGAGTGTGTTGACTTTGAAACTGTTTGGATGAAACGACCTTGCAACCGCATGAGTTGAAGCGACCTTGAGATCGATTGTACCAAACGACCTTGAGATCGTTTGAGCCCAAACGGTCTTGAGACCGTTTGTCCCCAAACGGTCTTGAGACCATTTGTATTCAAACGGTCTTGAGATCGTTTGGTCCAAATGGGCTCAAAACCGCATGGACCTCAAAGGTGATCCGAAGGCTGTAATCGATTAGGGTTGTCCATGTTGAAGCCTTCAATTGGCCACATCTTGCTAGCCCCTTAGCAATTGATCTAATTAGGGTTGTCCTTAACCAATTGGGCACTCAATTGACCCTTAATTACTAACCAATTAGGGTTGAAACTGATTGAATTTATGGTTTGTAAACAATTAGCCATCAACATTGATAATCATGAGTCTAATTGAAGTTGAACCTATCAATTGGCACTCAATTGGGCCCAAACTTGACCCAAACGGTCTTGAGACCATTTGGACATCCTCCAAACGGTCTTGAGACCGTTTTCCCAAAGATTGATCAAAATCTAACTCCAGTTGAGGAGGGTTAACCCCAATTAGGTCTAAAATCAACACTTTTAATCAATTCATCAACCTATGTGATTGGACCTTCAATTAATCAAATTAACTTAACCCTAGACCTCCAAACGGTCTTGGGTTGTCACCAAACGGTCTTAAGACCGTTTGAGTGAACACCCAAACGGTCTTGAGACCGTTTGGGCCCTTCAACCCAAAGATCACCACAATTGGTCATAGAAATCACCAATTGAACCCGATTAGGGTTTAGAGGGTTGAGGTGCCTTCAACTTGTGATTGGTCTGCAATTAAGTTACAATTCTTTGTAGATGTTTAATTCAACATGTGTAAAACAGACCTATAAACGGTCTTCCCTTGGTCAAACTTCCCAAACGGTCTTGGGACCGTTTGATTCTAAACGGTCTTGCAAGACCGCATGAGATCAAATGGTCTTGAGACCGTTTGACTTCAAACGGTTTGCAAACCGTTTAGACCAAAGGGTCCAAGGTCATTTGGTAAAGTTACCTAGGAACTCACTCCCATTATATTCAACCTCAAAACAGATAGGTTACTTCACGGATTTTCTTGCAAGAAAGCAAGGAAAGATGGGGAAGAAGAAGAACTAACTACTACATGCAAGGACAAGTATATGTATAAGAGAGCAAGATGTTTAGAGATATAAAACCCGCCTCAAAGGTCGTCCCTAGAGCTCCAAGCTCCCAAGATTTCAATCTTATAATGGCGTCTTGAGCTCCTCAGGTCGTCCAAGGGTGATTCTCTAAGAAAAGGTTGGGGAAGATCGGCTAGAACAAGAGACCTAAGTGAGTTAACCATAAAACCAACATTATAAACCAACTTCCTCCATGAATCCAAGCTAGAAGATGGTCTCTTCTTACCTTAGAACAAGTTGGTCGTCTTCTCTAGCTCCAGAGCTCTGCCTTGGGTGGTCCAAACAAGGTGACAAGTGAAGAAGTGAAGGAAGTACGTTCACTTGGTTGCAAAGAAGGAGCTTATATAGCTTGGGTAAGTTTCCATCATAAGGACCTCTAATTACTCCATTTTTCATCTAGGTCCATCCTTTATTCTTTGCACGTCCCTCCTACTCATATCCTAGGTAAAACCCTTTTTGGAATTAAGAACTAAAGGCAAAGAAAGTCATCTTATCACTAAGGTGCACATATATAAGGGTTTCCTAACTTATAACTTGGTGATTCTGGTACAAAGGTTATTTTTCTTATCTGATTATTTAATTGAAGCGCCCCCTTCATCATTTATACTCTAAAATATGTCAAGGGTCACAAAAGATACTCTAGAAGGTGTATTTTACAAGTTTCACCCCATATTTTGGGTAAATTGCACTTTACTCCAGAATTAGGGTTTCGAGCACAAAGATTGCTCCATAAGATGCATCTTGGTGCCCAAACTTGGGAGGATCCATCATACCTCATCATATTCACTCATATGATGTATCATTACCAAAGGAACATCTCAACATGTGAAATTTGCAAGTTAACCCCTCTAACTGGGTAATTTGCACATAGGACCCTGCATTACAAAACAATACTAAAACATTGTTTAAAGATGACAGAAATGAAAATATATGTTTCTCAAGAACTTAATTACATGCCAGGGGATAATCAAAAGCGTTTAATCACATAGTTAAGCAAAGCACCTAGGGTTAACTTATAACCCAGGTCAGGGATGTTACAGGTATAGGACATTGAGAATTGTTCTCACTCAAGAGCGAAAGCTCTATGTCATGGATACTCCAACTCCAGAGGAACCTGCTCCTAATGCACCAAAGGCAGAAAGGGATGCTTACAAGAAGCATTCTGATGATGCCATTGATGCAAAGTGCTTGATGTTGTGCTCTATGAACCACGAGTTGCAGAGACAACATGAGAACATGGGTGTCATTGAGATGATTCAGCATCTCAGGAACATGTATGAAGATCAAGCACGACAAGAGAGATATGATGTTTCAAGGGCACTGTTCAAGTGCGTCATGACAGAAGGAGATCCAGTTGGTCCTCACACACTCAAGATGATTGGGTATGTAGAGAACCTGACAAGACTGGGATTTCCACTGAGCCAAGAGTTGGCTACTGACGTGATACTGCAATCGTTGCCAGAATCCTACAGTCAGTTTGTGATGAACTACAACATGAACAACTTTGATAGGCCACTGTCAGAGTTGTTGGGCATGTTGAGGATAGCCGAGACATAGATGAATAAGGACAAGCCTAAGTCTGTGATGGTGATCACGAGCAAGAAAGGCAAGTCCAAGCGCAAGGGCAAGGGCAAAGCTAAGAAAGGTTCTGATGCTAGCCAGGATCCCAAGTCATCTTCAACTCTCAAGGCCAAGGGAGGCGTGACCAAGAAAGGCAATTGCCACCATTATCAAAAGCCAGGACATTGGAAAAGGAATTGTCCTCTCTATCTGGAAGAACAAAAGAAGAAGGAGGCGACCAACGTCTCTACTTAAAGGTGTCATGAAAGTAAACTTGTAACACTTTTTGAGGTATATGATACCAAGATGTAAAGTGTAAAGCACTCAATAATTGGGGAAAGTGTTGCCACCATAGTAAGGAGTACTTTAGTTTATTTTCAGCCTAAAAGGCATGTAATACAGTTATGAACTGCTATTTCATATTTTTTAATAGATAGAAACACTTTATTTTTGCATATTGTATGACAATGATGGCAATCAATAAAGAGATGTTTCAATTTCTAAAGATATGATCTTTGTGGCAATGCCTTGTTTATCTTGTGGTATTTGATATGCATAAGATAAAATGATACCTAAAAATTATAGATAACTCAAACAATCAAATTAGCATCAATCACGAGAAATTCATTTCTAGTTTCCATGTGATGGATAAATCTAGACTCTTTTAGTTAGAGAACCAATAAGAGGCATGAATATCTTGAACATGATTAATCAATCTTCACTAATGGTAGTGGGAGAATGATTATCCTATTAGGTATGATACATGTGATGTATTTACATACCTATTGGAACAAATGCTAATACTTCAAATGGTGTTTAGAGAAATACCAATATGAATATCTTGAAATGTTCAAGATTATCATAGATGAAGTGCAAATTTGGTAAAGTGTTAATTCTTGATGAGATCAATGAATGAAATACTTGGACCAAATGTTTGAGATCCTTATGAGTGATTATGATAGTGTATCATAGTGAACTCGTGATTAAGGCATGTGATGTCTAAATCAAGAAGGAGTCGTACTCTAAGGATTTAGAGAATGATTATCAAATAACTGAATTCTTCTTAATAAAAGAATACCCCACACTAATAAAGGACATTAAGAATCACAAGGAGTTGTAAGTTCTTATATCCTTGATGGATACACCTCGTTTATCTATGTGATGAGTTGTCCATGTGATGAGTCAACTATCTAGATGAATATGAGGAACCGAATTTTGAGTTATGGTTTATGACCATTACATCCTAAATGACATTCATGTGAACCATAAGGTATGACCTTGATGGTAGCACCCATTGGATGAAATCCATAAGTGCAAATGAATCTTAAGTGTTAAGATACATGGATAAAATTTTGAGAAGGATGATGCTTGTTGATTGCAACTTAATGACTAAGACATTTGGCATATGGATACTAAAACCGCATTCCTATGAGGAATAAAACAAGGATGTGTACGTGACACAACCTATAAGGTTTATGATTCCACTAATGCAAATGAAGTATATAAGTTACAATGGACTAATCAATGTGATTGATTGAGTACAAGCAACTCAGAATTGGATCTTTACTTTGATGATATAGTCAAAGGGTTTGACTGATATGTCAAAGATAAAGAAGGGATATGTGATTTAGTGGGAGTGTGTTCACATTCCACATGTTGATGTGAAATGGAAATGTTCTAGAATGGAAATCCAAAAGTGGAAATTATCTTTAAGGAAGATAGAGATGTTTCTTATGTGATAGGAATATAGATCTATAGAGATAGTTCTCGAAAACCTCTTGACCTGAAAAGAGAAAGCATTCATTAGCAATATGTACTGAAGGGTTCAGTATGCACAGATTCAGTGGGAGAAAACTTGTCCATGTTACATGGAGTTAGTATCCCAAGGCCAAGTGTCCAATTCTTATGAAGAATGGGAACACTAAGAATAGATATGGATCTATCATGTATGTAATAATCCCATTATCTTGCATGTATCGACATGGCAAGAAAAAAATGCATTCATCATCTTGTATGTAGGACATGGCAATATGATGTGCTCATCATGATAACTCGTATGTAAGACATGACGAGTGGATGTCTGTCTACTTCCAGTAAGGGTTACTGGAATACCATGAGAACTTGATAAGTACTTGAGAAGTATTAGTTCTATGGAGATAAGGAAGAGTTCAATGTAAAGAGTTACATTGATGGGAACTTCCGAAAGGACAGAAAATTAATCGCAATATATATAGGATATATAAAAGTGAAAGTTTGTTGATAATTGGAAGTGTTCCAATAAAACCATTTAAAAGGAAATACCGAGTATCTATGCGTTAGAGAACAACAGTGGATACTATATGGATCTGGAAGTTCATGATATGAACTTATAGATATTCCGCTCATTGATGACAAGTATGGAATCCTTGATCATGCAATGTGGCTAAAGGTTAGCAAAGGAATACTAGACCGCATATTACGACAACTCCATCTCATACGTGTGACATACAGCGAAGAGATGAGAGACATGCAGTTAAAAACTGGCTTTGGCAAGGTGTTTCCATAACTCGCTATGTTCGCACTAGAGCACAGTAACATGTGGGATATGTTTGAAGATCACTATGAATATGATTCAAGGGTGATTGGCTCACAGTGCAAGTGGGAGTCTGTTGGTATGTATGCCCTGAGAGCCAATCATGGGATGATTGATGGGATACATTAAGATTGATTTGATAAACATCAAATGCAAGCTTCCAATTCTTCTTGGTTCAATCATATGAGATAGTGATAGAACATATTGAATGTTGAGAGAATGACAATACTCAATGACGTATGCTTTCAGGTTGAGGACCTGAACGATGAGATCATACGGATGCTAAGAGTTTGTACATTCTTGTTATGTCCCTAGTCAGATGTCATTGTGGAAGGTAGATAGATAGCAATGACACACAAGACTAGATTGTGGTGTTGGTTGATGACAGAATCTCATTAGTCAAGATATAGAGATATCAAACCAAACACATAGGTACTTGTTAGAGAACAAGTGTACCGAACAGACCCACCATGAGTTTGACACATGGAACCATGACATGGTAGTCACAGTCAGTACTCACAGTGATGGTGGTGAGTGTGATTCTTTGACCTGAAATCACTACACTCAACACATGTCGTTGGGCACACTTTGACATCATCAAACGCAGTCCTGAAACATGGGTTGTTATAAAGGTGATGATTGGGTGGCTTTGACACATGGGGATTTTGAGGGGTGAGTGATAGATATGGGATTTGTCCCTCCTAAGGGAGTTTGATATCCATGGCCACTTGATGAGTAGGATTGAGAAAGGCGTGCACGCATGTGTGAATCAGTATGTGATATTGATGTCATACATATCTCTTCCAATCTACTATGAGATCAAGAAAGTGAATGAACATTGACAGGATGACTGTTCCATGGATCGAGTTCATTCTGGATATCAGTGACAAAGGAATTATACATTCACTATAACACCATTCACGGATTGTAGGATTGAAAGTTGTTCTCCAACTTTCTATTTCACTTGGGTAGCATTGATGTGTGACTAGGCACTGCTCTCTGCTTGTGAAGTCATAAGTGTTATGGACTTTCACTGCCAACGTGAAATGGACCTGCAGGGTCACACACATAGGATTTAACATGGAAGAGGAGTTTTGTCCACAAACAATGTTTAGATTGATTGTTAAAGGAGTTTAGTAGTTCAATTAAACACTCAATCAATTGATAGCTCAGTATCATAATGTTCAAGGTGTTGGACTGATTGATTAGAGTGTCAGATTTATTGAAATTGCAATTGACTGTTTCTGCACAATCTGCACTCCCAACCGATCGGCTCATGTGATGAACCGATCAGCTGAGCTCGGTGAACCGATCAACTCAAGTGGTGAGTCGATCGGCTCAAGGACAGGGTGAAACGATTGCTTCAAGTATTGAAACGATCGGTTCAATTGGTGCAACCGAGCAAGCTGGGAAAGTAGGATTGGTGAGAAATTTCTTTTTGTTTCACTTGCCCAATTTGATTGGAATAAGGATTGGTATTGGGTACCAATTAGAAACAAAAGAAGAAAAGTCAATCAGGAACTGATCAGAACCACGAACCGACCAGTTCAGAAGTGAACCGATCATTTCATGGGTCCCAACTGATCGGTTGAGGTGTCAACCGACCAGCTCAGGTCCCCAACCGACCGTTTCAGGAATGAAACGATCAGTTCAGGTTGCGCAGTTGGTTGTTTTTGTGGAAAATCTCGAACCCTTCTACTCCTGCTTTAGTCCCGCATTGCCCGAGATAGAGAACCATGTCCCATGACCCTCCTATATATAGGGGTATTGGGGGCGTCTCAAAGAAGAACTCAGTGAAACCAGTTGCTCTGCAAAGTTGTCGTTCTCTCTGGTTTTGGTAACCAAGAGAGCCCGAGCAAGTGCTACCCGATAAGGGAGGCATAGCAAGGGAAAGACAACTGTAGAAAGTGACTGGTGGCAGGAGAGTGTGTTGGTGACTAGTACGCTGATAGGAGGGTGCGACTCCTTCCAATTCCTTGTGGGACAAGGAGATTGGAGTTCCAGGTGGTCCGTGTGGACTACTTCAGAGGCGGGAGATTTCTGCCGCTCAAAGGACAGCTGTCAATCCCTACAGTCCCGGTGAGACCAGGAGTCGTCAGTCTCGGTGTGACCAGGAGCTGCACAAATACCGTCCAAGACCGGAGGTGAAGACCGCGCAAGCCGCGAGGTATTGTCGCCGAGCAAGCCTCGGGACAAGGTATGATTCCACAAACCATCCTTTCCTATTGTATAGACGTTGACGTGTTTCCTTGTTCTAGGTTTGGGGAGGAGAATTTTTTTTGTTTCTGCTGCCTTCTCTGCCTCCCCTAAAACCCAACATTTCCTACAAGTATTGTCACTGAGATAACAATCAAATCCAAAGCAATTAGGATCCTTTTGCTTCTTAGGCATTTTCTTGAGGATGATGTTTGATGTTTTTTTCTTCCAATATTAGTATATCATACTCACTGGTGTACCACCTGGTCAAAAAACTCTTTAGATACTTAGACCAAGGCAAAATATTATAAAGGAATCCAAGAAGGGGATGTCCACATGAATCTTCTTCATAGCTTCCTTGAATATCATGAATCTAGCGTTCATCCTTGTTTACTTGATGAATGATTGACATGTAGGTCTTGGCTTGTAAATTGACATGCCTCCCTCAATATAAGCAATATGTTTATTCACAATACTACTAGATACATGCATCAACATGGGGATCTTATACATGTTCCTTCTCAATTATCATTGTATCAACATCATCATCAAAATCAATAGGAATAGTGGTTGGAGTCACTGGAGAGGAGGCACACATGCATTACACGAACATGTCAAAATGATCTTCAACTACTTGGGATGCTTGGGATTGTTCTCATGTTTCCCAAAAGAGGTACTCGTAGGGGGTGTAGGGAGACAAAAAGTTGGGCCAACTAAAAATCAATAGATTTCTAGTAATCTTGATGATGTAAAAGCATAGTTTTGGTTGATACTCATATACTACTAGGATTAAAGAATATTATTTGTCATCATTGAAGGATGGGATGGCTGGTTTTGGAATTTGGGGCACTTGGTTTGGATGCTCAATTTTTTGTCCTTGATTTCATCCACAATTTTAAAAATTTCCTCTATAATTTCCTTGGTTCCAAAATTTTTGTTGTTGATTGTATTGGAATCCAGGAGGACCACAACCTTGGTTGTTTGCTTGGGTAGACCGATGGTGTGATGCATTCTCTACTCTTATTGGATTGCCATACTAGAAACGGTGATGGTTTCTAGTTTGGTTTGACTTGTAGTGGACTTTTCTAGGAATGTTGTATATGGCTTGAGGTCCTCCATCTGCCTTCTTCATCTTGCACATGGGCATTATTCACCATCACATTATATAAGAGTTGGTAGCTAAGAGTGGAGTGGTCATGGCCCTTGCAAGCTTCACAAAATATATATGTAGAGTTGACCTACTACTTCAAATGTTATGGATATCCTCTTCTCTCATATGCATTAAAAGAGGACTCTAGTTGTCTTGCTTCAATGATATATTCTTGAGGGACTTCACTTTAGATCTGAGTTTCGAACTATCTTTAGATTCTTTTTACCTTTAGGACAACTCCTTCTCCTTGGTTAGAACAAAAAACATGATTGGTTTTTAGAACCTCTCTCGACAATCTCTGTTGTCCTATCAAAGTTTTAGGACATGAAATTTCCTCAATATGAGGAATCTGTGAACTCCTTGGTGTCATCATCAACATCTCTATAGAAGGGCTCTATCAACTGAACCTGATATATGCCATGTCCTTGAGCCTTTCCCAAGCCTCAGTTGGGTATTCTCTTGTGACCATGGGGAACTACGTGATATAGCCCCTAATTTGGTAGGTGAGAGATGATAAATGATACTTCTCCAAAAACTTAGATTAGATACCATCCCATTTTGTGATGTTATCTCCCTCCATGGAAATATACCAACTCCTCTTATTTTCTCTCAATGAGTACTTGAAAAATCAAAGTTTGAGGGAGTCTTTAGGTACGTCAGGCTACTTGTTCAAAGCACAAAGGTTGCCAATCCGCTGCAAGTGAACTTGACAATTACTGCCTCTATTGATGTGAAGGCACTGCCTTGTAGGATAGCGATCCACTATGTGTGGATCCCATACTATTGGGTGATATTTGTGGGAGTCACTACTATATGACGTACACCAATAGCTTTAGGGATAGATAAGTCCTTAAGCTATTTCTATCATTATTCCTCAAGGGTAGACACCTCTCTGGATATATTCTCTACAACAATAACTACTCTTGTTTCCTGGACAAGAGCCTCATGTTGGGTTATGAGAGCTCGATTCAACCTACAGTTGGTCTCTTCCTCGTCCATCCTATTTTGGTATGCTCAGTTCAGGTGGTGATAAGTTATGTCAATCTCAAGATCAAACTCAAAAGGATTGGAGTCTGCTATTGGGAGTGTTACATGCACCTTAAGTACTTGAAGGAGAATTGACAATGTTAAATTTGAGGAAGAAAAATTCTACTAGATTTAGTCAATAACAATTGGAAAAGAACATCTTAATTGATCAAAATGATGGTGTTCAAAGGCTATTCTGTTATCCTAAAAAAGGATCCAAAATTTGATGTGAGTTTTAGTGCAAACACAATTTCCCTAAGACATATTATCTTAGGTTTTATAACATTTTCACAATTGTAACTAACTCACTCATAAGAGAATGGATTAATCACATTACAACAAAGGGTCAAATCTAAAGGAGAACCTTTTTAAGAAATAACTGAGAACCAATTGTTGAGAACAATATTTAAAATTTATTGTTTGAGAATGATTATAGATTTATTATTGAATTATAAGATTGCAGGACAAGGAAACAGATCAAAAGTGGGTTGAAAACAATATTGAAGAACATTGGGACAATTTGATTTAACCACAATCACCTACACGCAAACCCTAATAATTACAACTTAGTAATCACAAAAAATAAGACTAGGACCATGTGAATTCACCTAATTATCAAATGTAAATTACACAAGGACTAAATTCATTGTGGGATCGAGGGTAGTTACCCACGGATCATGACTAAATCATCATGTAAGATCCCTTTTATGATCGCATCCAGAATCCTACACATCCATTTGGTGATCTAATCATAAGTTTTGTGGTCTATATTCTCATGATTATATCAAATATGCTAATCAAGAGATCAATTCAACAAGAAAGTATAAATCTAATAAAGAACAATATGATATATTGAGAAAATTAGGTTTGGTAATGATTAAGGTAGATTATAGGTGACGGGGATACTCCCATGTCCCACCAAGAATGTTGGGACCCACTCTTTTGATCAGCATAAATACCAACCATTAGAGATAATCCCAAAACCTAAACCCAAATTATGAAATAAAACAATGAATTCTCGACAAAGGCTAATAAACAATATATGAAAAACACATATAACTTTTTCCTTTTTCTTTCTTCTCAAATTCATAAATCAATGTCACATCAAGGACATCAGATTTAGATATCATAAATCTTATTCAACTCCATTAAAACCAGAATCAAATCTTGTTCTCATATGCAGTTCAATTTACATCAGATACATGTACACTGATGAACAAACTTAGTCTACAACCCATCCTGGGAAAGAGAGAGTATAGGGACATTCTAATATATCTAGATTATGCTATTTATATCTTCTTTGTCATGACCTCTCCACTGGATAGCATTATACCTTAAAACATTTGAAACAACCTCATGAGACTCATATAGAGCCCCAGTGAGTGGATACCTCCCACTCAAGCTAGGTACATGCATCAACATCAAATTTAGTATAATAAACTTAACAAAAACATGAGATATTGAAAAGTCTAGCAGATAGTTTTATCTTGAGTCAAATCTAGCTTACAATGGTAATATAATCCAATAGATATGGTATTCACTTAAACCAATTATAACTTTGAAATAACTTTTTTTAGCATGTCTATGAACAAATCAACAGATACTTCTTAGTTCAAATTAAGAACCCGGATGCATGAGAAATAAGTCAAATTCTAAGCATTTTCAATCAATACATAACAATAACATTAACTTTGTGACACTCCACCAGCCAGAAAAGGAACACATCCTGTAGTCCTGAAGTTGAAGTACACATAATACATATCTACCAAGAAATACTATCAAATAGCAAGCAATCCAACTCATATCCAGAATGGATATAAATCCCAACATTTATAACTTGTCAGCATGACAGATCATAATATGAAATAGAAAATGTCCATAGCAACATGATTACTTTCCACAACAATAAGCTTAATTAACAATGACAAATCATCAACTAGCAGTACAAGGAATGTAATAATCATTCAAATCGTGTTCTACATGGATTATCATCTTTTATTCATTTGCCCTAAACTATTTGGCTTGTACCACACCAAGTAGAAGTCGCCACACCTGATTCTTATGTCAACGACTCACCGTAGCTATCTTAGGGTTTATCCGGCCACCCTAAGATATCAACAACAGACCCTGGCCACCTCAGGGTTGCCTAAAGAGGCTCACGTCCTCATCTTGGGTACACAAGATAGGAACCAACAAAACAGTATATCACATATCACAATATTTCACATTTCACACATTTCATTTCATCAGAGTCTATTCCATCTAGACATAGACTTTCACAGCAAGGATTTAGGGCCAGAGCTACTCTAGATGACACTCCTAAATCCTGATGGTCTAACCTTTAAGGTCTCCATCCACACTCCAGAAATCCTTCTCATGATTCATCGATTACTATAATGAGATCCATTTTGTTTCCCCAGTGTGGTCCTCGGGGGAAACTCACAGTGTTTAGGGCACCTAACTAGATGTTCTATCATTTCACTTATTATTAATCTCTTTTACTCATCTTAAAAGAATTCAAAACATCATATATCATATATGTGTATTCTCGCGTAACTAGAATAACATGAAACAGGTTAAGTTTATCAATAAGGACAATGATCAAAGCAAGAAGCACAATAAATCTATATATTGCACCACATATGATTATTTCTATCTTCTACATCATCTCATAGCTATCATCAACAGTGGGCCTTCAGCCTGAGACATATTCTTATTGTCCATCATTTACCCCATCAGGGTTTTATCATCATCAGTGGGCTTTCAGCCCTAGACATAATCTCATTATGCAACATTTACCCTTATCAGGGTTTCTCAAATGTAAGGAGTGCATACTAAATTCAATTTCAACTTAAATCTTATCAGTTCATTGTATATCACAGTTCTGAACAAATATTAGCAAAGGCATTAAAACTAGCAATAATAAAAGCATATAGATACCATGTATCATTCCTCATACTCAGAATAGATTTATCATACAACATATGCTTGTTCCATCCAATCTGAATAGATGCCAATAAAATTCATGCATATACATGCATAACAGACTTCATTCTCTTCTTATTTTATTTCACATTCTTCATATGGGGTTACTAATCAACACATGTTGATAATCATTTGAATTCCATCAAAATAGTTCATTCTCATAGTACAAGTATTCTATCAAACAATCACAATACAAGAACACATTCTTGTAAATCAATTCAAATGCTTGAATCTCATCTTTTAATTGAATTATACTACAATTATGTACTCCTTAATCCCTCATTTGAGATTGTTATTCATTAGCACCATCTAGCTCAACATTTTAGGGTTAGAGTTTGTTTCTTAAATTCATTTACTAATTCTCATCTTTTTCCTTCAATTCATATTCATTAATCTCAACTTCTCTCATGGCATGTTCACTAAATTACTGGAACCAATCATATTTAACTCACTTGATATACAATACTTCTCTTTTCATTGATATCCATCAAAGTCTAGTTTTAGTATGTTTCATTCAATTTGGCTTAATCCACATGTAACTAAAACAAAGGATTAAATACTTCATCATAATAACTTCATTAGTTTCATCTTTAACTTGCCATCATCATCAATACATTTTGTCTTCATATCATTTCTTATATTTAGATATGTGTACCATGTCATTGACTTCTTATGTCATTCCCATAATCAACAATGATCATTCTTTATTATACTAAAACAAATGCATTATACTTATATGATATTAGTAAGACTCATCATATTCTATTGAAGTATTAGTACTTTCAACTTCAGCATTTGATCACATTTACAACATCATATACAAATTCTAGCTTTATCACTCATAAGCATCTTAATAATAAAATTTTAGGGTTTTCAAGAAGTCATTCCTTAGTTCATCATATCATAAGAATCATATCATTCAGTAATCCAATCATGATTCAAGGGTTCATTACAGTTATTCACAAACATGGAAACCCTAGTTTCCATTTTCACACATTTCATTCATCAATCACAAGTATACATTGATTAATTGACTCATTTGATTCACTTAACACAAATCCTAATCAGGATATGTGGTCATTAAATTCCATTAACATTCCATAATACACTTGTATAATACAATCCAAAACAATTTAAATATGATTTTATGCATGTGAATTCAATTCTAAGCATATTGACCATTGGGCTGATTTTTAGGCAAAATTCACATGAAATAGCATAGTCATTTACCCATACGATTACCCATGGATCCTCAATCAATATCTTAGAAACTAATCAAGTTCCAATCAATGATAAATAATGAAAATTAGTAGAATTGGATCCCCCAATATTGGATCCCCCAATATCTTTCCCAAATCAAATCCAATCACATACATATACAAACAAGGTTTTTTATTGTTTAGCCGGATTGAATTAGGCTTTCAACATGAATACAAAGATTAGGAGAGATAAAAACACTCACCTTAGGTTCCAAGAACCTTAAAAACGTAGGTCAATCTCTGAAGTTTTGGAAACCCAATCAAACTCTAGCAAGTGAATCCAATTCTTTCTCCTCTCAACTCGAAAACCCTAGAAATGGGGATTAGAAGAGAAAGAATGATAAAAGGGGGAGATTTGATGTGATTTCAAATCAAATCAGAGAAGGGATCATATCTTGACATGTGAGAGAAGATTCACCATGAAATTCTATGCAAAGAAGCTAAACTTACTTGATTTCATCATATCTTGGATAGAGAAACCCTAGGTCAACATTTCCACCACTTTCTATTCTCAAAACCCCAACTCTCCTCTCTCTCAAGAATTTCATTTCTTTGATAGGAATGACAAGTTATGAGAGCTCGTGTGTGTTAGGTTAGTCATATAGATGAATTGAGGTGCTTAGAACAATTGCAAACAAGCCCTTCATTATATTTTTATTTTGCTCAAACTGGTTGGTCAGTTGAGTTATAAACTCGACCGACACCACACTTTTCAGAACTCAAAAATCGTCCAAAAATTATGAAAATTTAACCCAATGTCTGAAATTGAGTTTATAAGGAACACTACAAATTTTAGATCATTTTTAATTACCAATAAATAACTAAAAATCAAATACTACACTGCTATATTGCAGTCTGCAACATGGTCGGTCGAGTTTGTCCTTCACAGAACTCAACCGACACCCCTCTCTGTAGAGATAAAAAATCATCCAAAAATTATGAAAATTCAATAGTATGTCTATAATGGAGTTTATCAACTACATTTAAAGATCAATTATATATACCAATAAAAAGATAAAATTAAATTACCACAATGTTGTATCAATCTGAAAATATGGTCAGTCAAGTTTAAAACTCGACCGACAAATGGTCATAACATTCTTCAAAAATTCTGATATTTTTAAACAGTGCTCACATTTTAGATATACAAATCATATATAAATTTTAATTAAATCAGAGTTACACATAAAATACTAAAGATCATTTAGTGAGACACTATACTTATCAAATTATGTATTCATTAGTCATCAAAACCCTAATTTGGGCTGATGAGGGTTTCCAAATCTTAACCCTAAATTATGTGAATCAAAGTATGGTTAAACCTTCTTTTTGTATTTAAAACATAAAAACTTAACTAACATTATTAATCAAGGTTTAAACAATGATCAACTTAATTAAGCATACAATCATCCAAGTAAACCCTAATTAGATGACTAATTTGAAAATGGGTCATTACAAATTCTCCCCTTCTTTTAGGATTTCATCCCAAAATTCAATAAAAGATATGGAAGAATATCATATCATCTAATTGTTCAGCTCTCTGGACATCAAATTATAAATACTTTCATTTTATCTTTCTTTCATATCACATTTTTTTTGCATTAAATGGATATTAATCCCTTGTCATCATCATATCTCTCCTTGGGTATTACAAACACTTACTTCACAAATATTAGTAATACATCATTTATCAATATCTGATTCACATCGCCTTTCACATCCTTTTTTAAAAATTTGATTGTGTATCTCATGGATTAATATTATGACTCCATTCACATATTATCATCCACATTCATTAATTTCCTTTATAAAGAAGATCATCTAGTGTGCATCTTAGTTCATAGATTTTTCTCACAATTTCAAATTTCGTACTCAAATTCAAACTCATTAGATATTTTCTTCATAAATCCATTAACCTTTCATCTTTCTTATATGAAATTTTTTGTTTTCCATAGGTTCCATATTGAATTATAAAATATTTTTCTCTTTTTTTTTGGTTAAGCCAGGGGTCGTTTTATTCATCCCACACCCCTCTTGTGGGCATAATCATTAAAAATTTACAGCTCCTGCTTATAACGGACGCAGGTACTATAAGAAAAAAAAAACAAAACAAGCATCGTACTCCCCTTCCTATTTCTCCGACTAGCTCACTGTTTTCTGCATTACGATGTACGGGACACGACTCTTTTCCAAGGCCTCCATACCTCTTACTCTGCATGGCATATTCAGGATATCAGAAGAAACATAAGGCTCATCCAAGCTGCTGCCCCATTTTCCTAGTTCACGAGGTATCGAGTTGATGACCTTGTGAACAAGGGATCCATAAATCATAGCAGCTTTAAACTCCTCTCGCAGCTCACGTACAAAAGATGTCGACCTCCATGGTTCCTTTCCGTTGTTCCATATGATGTCATACACATAAGCCTCATCAAGCTCAACACACGAGATGCCCAACGCATTATCTCTCGCTAATTTCAAGCCGATGACACACGCTTGCATGTACGCAAGGATGTAATTTGTACTCCTGATCCACATTCTGAACACCAAGCAAATATCAGCCATGTGGTTCCTAATAATTCCCGCCGCCCATCTTCTAGGAATCCCACGGTTGTCTCTATCTTTCCCGATCGTAAGATTGAGCTTAAGGTTATGTAGGTCAGGCGTCATCCATCTAAAAAGTTTAATCTGCCTCATCGTGACTTTAGGTTCCACCAGGTTGGCTTCCCTCATGCGGTCATAAATACTGTTATCAGAATCAAGCATAAAAGATCTTTCCTTCAGCTGAATATTCAGTACTCTAGTAACATACTCCCATTCATGACATAATGGTCTGTGTTTTCCTTCAAACCTTGCTTCGCACCTCAGCCGCCAAATACTGTATGGGATCAAAACTGCCAAATTTCCAGCTAACCATTCCTTAAGTTTCTTTCTTTTCCCCAAAACACATGTGTCTATAAGATTTCTTACATTGGTGGGTGGTGCCATACCTGTCAAAACAACAAATTTGCCCCAGAAAAACTCCGCATTTTGCCCTTGAAACAAAAGATGCTCAATGCTTTCCTCATACGGTTCCACGCAACAATTGCACTGAGATACTATCGGGATTCCGCATTTAGCTTTAATGTTGTCATCCGTTGCCGTGGCTCTTCTAGCAGATTTCCAGATGAACGATGCAACCTTAGGGAAATTAGTATCCCAAATTGAACCTAGTCCAATAGGACCTTCCCTTCTATCAAGCATCAGAACCTGCTTTACCGATCTCATAGAAAAATCTCCTCGCATTCCCGGACTCCATATCATCCTATCATCCTCATTAGCGACCCATGTGTTAGAATCACGGATAAGATTCAGCCCCTCATCATTGACAATCATATTCAAAAGGTCCCAATCCCATCCCTGTCCATCAATCCAAAAGTCTTTAATAAGAAAGGAATGTCTTCTGTCGCTAGAAAATCTCGCATGATCAACCAACTGCCGTTCGCACCATCGTGAATCCCAGAAAGAAATATCACCTCTTCCTACCACCCATCTACATAAAGGGAAAACCCGAGCCATCATATCCCAGATTCTTTTCCAGTACGGGGAAGGATAGGGCCCAAGCTTCAAGGAACCGGGGTAAATATTATCACGACCTCCTGCCACATTAGCATACTTCCTCCTACAGAACACAGCCCATAATGAGTCCGACGTCAACACCTCCCAGCACGCCTTCCCTACGAATGCATCATTATCAGTCGCAAAGATGGTATCCCAAGTCCACCTTGAGAAAAAGGTCTTGCAACTCTATGCCAACTGAGCCATGCCTTTCTGTGCTTTTCATCTTTGCCCGCCCACAGAAATTGAGATAGTTTGTTTTCAATACGGTCTGCAATCCCTACTGGAATACCAATCGCAGTCGCCGTATATACTGGAATGGATGTCAGTTAATGAGCAATCAGTAGTCTCCTACCCGCAAAGGATAATAGTTTGGACCTCCAGGCCGTAAATTTACCGACAATCTTCTTCATTAGAAACTCAAAGTCATTAAGTCTCATCCTTCCTTTAGAAATAGGAATGCCCAAATAAGTTAAAGAATCCTTTACTACCCCCGTATCAAGATAATTCACCACTCTGTCGGTCATTTCCAAATCATTCCCACCTACGACACAGGAGGATTTAGCCTTGTTTATACGCTGTCCCGTGGCCCGTTCGTACGCCTCAAAGGTTTCCTTAACCTTCACCATCGATCTTTGATCATCATTGAAAAATATAGCAATATCATCTGCATATAAAAGGATACTTGGCGGAACTACTTCTCCCCTTATCTAGAATCTAGAAATGAGTCTTTCTTCTTCTAATTTCAGAAATCTTCTACATAGAATCTCCTCAAACAGAATGAACAGAAAAGGTGATAAAGCACATCCTTGCTTGATGCCTCTACAAATCGGAAAAAAACCAGCAGTTTCTTCTCCAACAGTGATCGTGGCCCAAGTATTAGAAAAGAAGCTTAAGAACAAATTCACCATCTCTATTGTAAATCCAAACTGCTGCAGTACTCTCCTCAGAACATTCCAGTCAGTCCTATCATAAGCTCTCGACATATCATACTTCAAAAATATATTTGGTGTACCTTGGCCCATGTTGATGTCGTGCATCAGCTCCTTCGCAATTCAGACGTGATGAGTGATATCGGACCCTTTGACAAAAGCACCTTGCACCTTAGAAATCAATCTCAGCATCATGAGAGCCATTCTATCATTGAGAACTCACGCAAGTATGCGAAGACCAACGTTCTCATTCGATATAGGTCTGAAATCCTTCGATAACCTTTTTGGGGTGTCGACCTTCGGTATAAGTAGAATACGACAGCAAAAAAGACCCCTAAAACATGGCTGTCCTATAAAGAAGGCCTCCGACATCTTCATAAAATCCTCACCAATGATGGACCAAGCAGCCCGAAAGAAAGACAAAGTGAACCCATCCAGACCTGGAGCCGATGTGGAATCCATCTTTTGTACGGTCTTCTTAATCTCCTCTTCATGGGGAACAACAATAAGGGAAAAATTTTCATCCATAGATATTGATTCCGGTATACCTTGCAGGAAATCTTCCATATCAGAATAGCTTGTCTCCACCACTTCATTGAAATTTTTTTTATAGTGATCAGCCGCCACCTCCGCAATCAGCTTTGGATCCGAAATACAAGTGCCACCCTGTAAGACCACCCTGTTAACCCTCCTGTGTTTTCTTCTTGCTTTGACAGTTGCATGATAGAATTTCATATTACGCTCCCCGTCTTTAAGCCAGCTTATCCTTGCTTTCTCTTTCCACTTTGCTTCTTCTTCATTTAACAGAAGTTGCAGCTCATCCTCAACTGTCCTCAGATTATGAAATAAATCCTTTTCTCTTACACCACTTTATCACCATTCTTTTTTTATGCATCTTATTATACTACCAAATATGCTCATCTGGATACTTGGTCAGGGCATCTAGAATAAGTACAATTGGCAGTTCCATACTAGCTTAGCTCAATACCCAAATACTTGACCTGAGTATCCAGATACTGAGTTTAGTCAGTATGCACATCATTTAGGTTATATTCAACATCTACATTATCATATAGTCCTAGATCCTATTGTCCATGCAGACTCATCTAACCTAGGCTCTGATACCATGTTGTCAGGACCCACTCTTTTGATCAACATAAATACCAACCATTAGAGATAATACCAAAACCTAAACCCAGATTATGAAATAAAACAATGAATTCTCGACAAAGGCAAATAAACAATATATAAGAAACACAGATAAATTTTCCCTTTTTCTTTCTTCACAAATTTATAAATTAATGTAACATCAAGGACATCACATTTAGATATCACAAATCTTATTCAACTCCATTAAAACTAGAATCAAATCTTATTCTCATATGCGGTCTAGTTTATATCAGATACAAGTACATTGATGAACAAACTTAGTCTAGAACCCATCTGGGGAAAGAGAGAGTATAGGGACATTCTAATCTATCTAAATTATTCTATTTATATATTCTTTGTCATGAACTCTCCACTGGGTAGCATTATACCTAAAACATTTGAAACAACCTCATGAGACTCATATAGAGCCCAAGTGAGTGGATACCTCCCACTCAAGCTAGGTACATGCATCAACATCAGATTAAGTATAATGAACTTAATGGAAACATGCAGATATTGAAAAGTCTAGTAGACAGTTCTATCATGAGTCAAATCTAGCTTACAATGGTAATCTAATCCAATAGATACAATATTCACTTAAACCAATTATAACTTTGAAATAACGTTTTTTGAGCATGTCTATGAACAAATCATTAGATACTTCTTAGTTCAAATTAAGAACCCTGCTACATGAGAAATAAGTCAAGTTCTAAGCATTTTGAATCAATACGTAACAATAACATTAACTTTGTGACACTCCACCAGCCAGACCAGGAACACATCCTGCAGTCCTGAAGCTGAAGTACACATAATACATATCTACCAAACAATACTATCAAATAGCAAGCAATCCAACTCATATTCAGAATGGATATAAATCCCAACATTTATAACTTGTCAGCATGACAGATCATAATATGAAATAGAAAATGTCCATAGAAACATGATTACTTTCCACAATAAGAAGCTTAATCAAAAATGACAAATCATCAACTAGTAGTACAAGGAATATAATAATCATTCAAATCATGTTCTACATGGCTTATCATCTTTTAGTCATTTGCCCTAATACTATTTGGTTTGTACCTCACCAAGTAGAAGTCGCCACGCCTGATTCTCGCATCAACGACTCACCATCACTATCTTAGGGTTTAACTGGCCACCCTAAGATATCAACAACAAACCCTAGACACCTCAGGGTTGCCTAAAGAGGCTCACGTCCTCATCTCAGGTACACGAGATAGGAACCAACAAAACAATATATCACATATCACAATATTTCACATATTTTTCATTTCACATTTCACACATTTCATTTCATCAGAATCTATTCCATCTAGACATAGACTTTCACAACAAGGATTTAGGGCTAGAGCCACTCCCTTCTAAATCCTAATAGTCTAACCTTTCTCGATCCACACTCTGGAAATCCTTCTCATAATTCATCGATTACTATAAGGAGATCCATTTTGTTTCCCCAATGTGGTCCCTGGGGAAACTCATGGTGTTACAGGGCACCTAACTAGATGTTCCATTATTTCACTTATTATTAATCTCTTTTAATCATCTTAAAAGAATTCAAAACATCATATATCATATATGTGTATTCTTGTGTAACCAGAATAACATGAAACAAATTAAGTTTATTAATAAGGACAATGATCAAAGCATGAAGCACAATTAATCTATATATTGCAGCACATATGATTATTTCTATCTTCTACATCATATCATAGAAATCATCAATAGTGGGCCTTCAGCTCGAGACATAATCTTATTATCCATCATTTACCCCATCAGGGTTCTATCATCATCAGTGGGATTTCAGCCCTAGACATAATCTCATTATGCAACATTTACCCTTATCGGGGTTTCTCAAATGTAAGAAGTGCATATTAAATTCAATTTCAACATTAATCTTATCAGTTCATTGTATATCACAGTTCTGAACAAATAATAGCAGAGACATTAGAACTAGTAATAGTAAAAGCATATAGATATCATGTATCATTCCTCATACTTAGAATAGATTTATCATACAACATATGCTTGTTCCATCCAATCTAAATAGATGCCAATAAATTTCATGCATATACATGCATAACAAACTTAGTTATCTTCTTCTTTTATTTCACATTCTTCATATGGGGTTACTAATCAACACATGTTGATTATCATTTGAATTCCATCAAAATAGTGCATTCTCATAGTACAAGTATTCTATCAAACAATCAAAATACAAGAAAACATACTTGTAAATCAATTCAAATGTTTGAACCTCATTTTTAATTGAATTAAACTACAATTATGTACATTCCTTAATCCCTCATTTGATATTGTTATTCATTAGCACCATCTAGCTCAACATTTTAGGGTTAGAGTTTGTTTCTTAAATTCGTCTACTAATTCTCATCTTTTTCCTTCAATTCATATTCATTAATCTCAACTTCTTTCATGTCATGTTCATTAAATTACTGGAACCAATCATTTTTAACTCACTCGATATATAGTACTTCTCTTTTCATTGATATACATTAAAGTCTAGTTTTAGTATGTTTCATTCAATTTGGCTTAAGCCACATGTAACTAAAATAAAGGATTAAAGACTTCATCATAATAACTTCATTAGTTTCATCTTTAACTTTCCATCACCATCAATACATTTTTTCTTCATATCATTTCTTATATTTATATAATTGTACCATGTCATTGACTTCTTATGTCATTCCCATAATCAACAATGATCATTCTTTATTATACTAAAACAAATGCATTAGACTTAGACTTCCCTATGTCAACATCTCCATCACTTTCTCTTCTCAAAATCCTAGCTCTCATCTCTCTCAAGAATTTCATTTCTTTGATAGGAATGACAAGTTATGAGAGCTCCTTGTGTTTAGGTTAGTCATATAGATGAATTGAGGTGCTTATAACAATTGAAAATAAGCTCTTCATTATATTTTTATTTTGCTCAGACTGGTTGGTCGGTTGAGTTATAAACTCGACCGACACCACACTTTTTAGAACTCAAAAATCGTCCAAAAATTATGAAAATTCAACCCAATGTCTGAAATTGAGTTTATAAGAAACAATAAAAAATTTAGATCATTTTTAGTTACCAATAAATAACTAAAAATCAAATACTACACTACTATATTGTAGTCTGCAGCATGGTCGGTCGAGTTTGTCCTTCACAGAACTCGACTGACACCCCTCTCTCTAGAGATAAAAAATCATCCAAAAATTATGAAAATTTAATAGTATGTATATAATGGAGTTTGTCAACTAAATTTAAAATTTTAGATCAGTTGGATATATAAATAAAAAGATAAAATTAAATTACCACACTACTGTATCAATATAAAAATATGGTCGGTCGAGTTTGAAACTCGACCAACAAACAGGTCAGAACATTATTAAAAAATTATGATATTTTTCTAAAGTTATCACATTTGAGATATACAAATTATATCCAAATTCTAATATTTTTGGGGGAAGTCAGAAGGTATTCTTATTCATCTCGCCCTTCTCTTGCAGGTAAATCAACAAAGTTACAATTATTTCCTACTTTGAAAATAAATTTGGTGAGTATCCCACCATTACAATGGAGAAGAGGGAGAGGGTGACCCACATGGTCAAGAGGACAATCTGTGTAAACATGAGTGTCCTTAAAAGTTTTTAGGTGTTGTTTGGCGAGGGCATCCGTAGGTCCAATATTTTCTCTCAGCGTCTTCAGAATCTTCACGTTCCCAAGCCGCTCCAGACAATCTTGAATAAGTTTGGTCCAGCCGTACATGCTTGGGAATTTCCCAGTGGTATCTTTAATAGCTTCCAAAGCAAGCAAGCAGTCAGTAAGGATGATAGTTGGTTTTCTATGGTCATTGCTTGAGCACATCAATCCTAGAGCGATGGCCCGTACTTCTGCCTCGGCTGATGATTTTGTCCAAATTGTCTTGGCCTTCCCAAAAAGCCAGTTACCATTAACTTCAATATGGATCGTGACAATAGAGGCATGGTTCTTCTTAACAGTTGCATCCACCATAATGATTTTACCTTCGAAAGGCATATCGATCTCATTTAGTGGGTCTTCGCCGGAAGGGTTGGATGTTGTAGTCTTCATATGTCTACCTTCTTCAATATGTCGTTGTAGTTGAGTGATAAACATCATTTGCTGCTCAAGACGAGGAGGGATATTGTTGAAAACCGAACTATTGTGTGTCTTCCAAATGGTCCAACAGGTGATGGCAAAAAAATCCTGCTCAGCCCGTACGCATTTTAGATTCTTCAGTATCCAACAGCGTGTAACATTATTTGAGTTATCAGTTACATTTGCTCCATACGGGGTGCATTCCCAGACTTCCATAGCATAGGGGCAGTATAATAGCGCATGCAATGTAGTTTCCTCTGCCATATCACAGTGAGGACACACCGCATTGTCAGTGAAGGTTCTTTGTTTCCTGTGAACATTTGTCATAATGGCATCATGAGCAGCGAGCCATAGGAAGCATTTGACTTTACTTGGTAATGATAAAGACCAGATTTTATGCCACCCTTCATCTAATTGTGTATCGGCTTCCTTATGAATAATATTATATGCAGAGTTTGTGTTGTAAATGCCTTTGACGTCATACATCCAGCTCCAGTGGTCTTTACCCTTAGTCAGGTGTGGCACAGGAAGGTGTAGTATTCTGTTTACTACATCCTATTATAAGTAGCAGATGAGGAAATATCTGTCCCTTTTGCCTTCTAGGTTCACTAGGCTAGCGAATTTAATATCAGTAATATCATCTTCAACAGTGTGTACCATGTGTTCCTCTAGGTTTTCGAACTCTGGTACCCAGGGATCATGCCATGCCATAGTCGTTTCCCCATCATTGATAGTTTTGGTGCAGTGACTCTTGACGAAAGATAGGATCATATGGAGTTGTTGCCAGAAAGGAGTGGCATTAGTAGGTCATAATCCATCATAGTTCTTGTATTTCTTCTTCAGGCATTCACTCCAAAGCTTTGATCTATCATTGAGATACCTCCAAGAGTTTTTCCATAAGAGGGCTTTGTTCCAGTCCGCCATAGAGCGAACACCTAGTCCTCCCTCGTTCATACCAGTGCAAACCTTCTTCCATGACACCAAAGAGACTGGTCTTGCCCTGTGTCCTCCTCCCCATATAAAATTGTGTACTATTTTATCCAGCTTTGAACACACTCCGGTAGGTATATTTGCTGTCTGCATCACATATGTGGGAAGGGACGTAAGAATAGATTTTGCTAAGCAGATTCGTCCTGCAAGAGATAAGGTTTTGGCAGCCCAACCATTGATCCTAGACTCCATGTTAGAAGCAATGAAAGAGTAAGTGTATTTGGAGATCTTTTTATGTAGAATGGGTATGCCTAGATATCTCCCCAAATCGTCTATCTCAGGAATCTTGCTAGTAGAGCAAATGGTCTGTCTCGTTTGACTAGAAACAGAAGTAGAGAAGAAAATCCTTGATTTTTCCACTAATATCCTTTGTCCAGAAGCTTCTTCAAAAATTTTAAAGCACTCATTGATGACAATTAATTTGGTTCACGGATGCTTTGGCAAAAATAACAATATCATCCGCAAAGGATATGTGAGATATCCATGGGCCTTCTTGGGCAACCTTAATTGGTTTCCACTCCTTATCATCCACACATTTGTTGATGAGTTGAGCGAGACATTCCATACACAAGACAAACAAATAAGGGGACATTGGGTCGCCTTGTCTCAGGCCTTGGGTAGCTTTGAATGGATGTTGTGCTTCTCCATTGAAGATAATACTGGTATTCTCTGTGTGCAACGAGTTCATTATGTAGTGCTTGATATTAGTAGGCCAGGACATTTTTTCAATGTATCTTCAATAAAGGACCAAGACATACGATTGTAAGCTTTAGAGAGATCTACTTTGATCACCATCTGTGGGGCACATGACACCCTTCTCATATTATGGATAACTTCTTGAACAATAATGATGTTGTCAGAAATTGATCTACCATGTATAAAGCTTGTTTGAACCAGAGAGATCTACAGCGGGATGAATTTCTTAACTCATTCGATCACCATCTTAGATGCAAGTTTCATGCAGGTATTATTGAGAGTGATGGGCCATGCTTCGTTTTGGGAATAAGAACAATGCTGGAGTCACCCATCCGGTCTGGAAAAGGGTCACCATTGATCATACTTCTGATAGACTTTAGGACGGAATTACGAATCACCTTCCAGTTGCTTTTAAAGAAGTACATATCGGTACCGTCGGGTCCCACGGCTTTGAACGACGTTGATTTTTTTTATAATCTTCCAGACTTCATACTCCGTGGGTGAGGCAGCTAGCCCACACAGCTGCTGTGTATTCATCGTTCTGAAACGCACTGGTACAGTGGCTATAGCTATCGTATTAGGTGAGGTGCTTGCTGTAAATAGATTTTGAAAGTGATCTAAAACGTAGGTCTTTAGCATCAGTGGATCAGACATCCATTGTCTAGTGGATCAGATGTCTAAATTTTAGTTAAATCAGAGTTACAAATTAAAATACTAAAAATCATTTAGTGAGACATTATACTTATCAAATTTTGTATTCATGTCATCAAAACCCAAATTTGGGCCAATTAGGGTTTCCAAATCTTAACCCTAATTATGTGAATCAAAGTATGATTAAGCCTTCTTTTTATATTTAAAACATCAAAACTTAACTATCATCATTAATCAATGTTTAAATAGTGATCAACTTAATTAAGCATACATCATCCAAGTAAACCCTAATCAGATGACTGATTTGAAAACATGTCACACTACTACATTTTTGGCCAGTAACGTCGCTGCCCATAGCGTCATTTTTATTAGAATAACCGACCTAATAGACTATAGCATCGGTTTTATCATAAAAACCGACCTTACAGGTTTCCCGCGGAAAACATTCACGCGATTTTGGCTTCGCGGGTCAATCTATAGCGTCGGTTTTGCAAAATAACCGATGCTATAGCGTCAAACAAAAACGCAGGCACCGCTTTGGACCTCTAGCGTCGGTTTTTAAGGATAACCGACCTTATAAACACTGACCTGTAGGGTCGGTTTTTTAAAATAACTGACCTTATAGATGGTTTACGAAAATTCGGGCACCACTTAGGCTGTAGCGATGGTTTTTTAAAATAACCGTCGCTATAGAGCCAGGATGTAGCGACGGTTTTCTCAGATAACCGACGCTACAGGTCTGGCTGCTAGCAAAACACCCGCGACCTAGGACATATCGATTTGCTCTTTCATTTAGTTTTGTTCGAAAGAACGACGCTAGAGGAGTCCAGCCGTGTGCCACCGTCCATCTCCTTCCGATGCCGGCGTCCATCTCTGTGTCCAAAGAGCCCTTCTCCGCTTTTGTAACGCCTGGGCCCACTGCCCTAGGCTCTAGTAGAGTTTCAGGAATGACGACTGGCCCCACAAACCACCACTAGCCTTACTGCGCACTTTATCCACACTGACGCGCAATCCAGGGTCAACTTCCCGACTAGTCACCCATCCTAGTACTACTCCAAGTTGAGCACGCTTAACTATGGAGTTCTTTAGTGATGGGCTCCCAAAAAAGGAGGTGCACCTTGGTGATATCGGTAGTCCAATCATTCCTTTTAAGATCATGTTATCAGAGGCCTCAAATCCTGGGATGTTACAATCTCCCCCACTTAGACTCTTGACGTCCTCGTCAAGTCTTAAATATATGGCCTCATAATCTGACCCCATTTCAGTGTAGACCCACAATGGCCATGGACACCCAGCTCCCGTCCACGACTACCAGCGCAAGGGCGGATCCATCTCATCTCTACGGATAACCCTTTCCAACTTGCCTGGACCGCACGACTCAAGACTGGCATGCCACATGCCCATGTGGGCCCCGCCTACTAGAGGGGTTATGGCTCTGATACCATTTGTAATGCCTGGGCCCACTGCCCTAGGCTCTAGTAGAGTTTCAGGAATGACGACTGGCCCCACAAACCACCACTAGCCTTACTGCGCACTTTGTCCACACCGACGCGCAAGCCGGGGTCAACTTCCCGACTGGTCACCCATCCTAGTACTACTCCAAGTTGAGCACGCTTAACTATGGAGTTCTTTAGTGATGGGATCCCGGAAAAGGAGGTGCACCTTGGTGATATGGGTAGTCCAATCATTCCTTTTAAGATCATGTTATCCAAGGCCTCAAATCCTGGGATGTTACAGCTTCCGACGCCGCCGCCCGAACCGTGCAGCCATGTCGTGCCCGCCGTCGAGCCGTGTAGCCGTGCCTGCCGTCGAGCCGTGCCACCGTCGAGCCAAGGAAGAAGCTTCTCGGGCCGTGCCGCCGTCGAGCCAAGGAGGAAGCTTCTCGGTTGCAAGGTACATTCTATTAATTGAAAATCGGTCGCAAACTTCTCGGTTGTACGTGTTGTGCCGCCGTCGAAGAGTTTTCTCGGTTGGAAAGGAGAGGCGGGGCAGGTGGGGGCTGCTGTGGTTGGGTAGCGATGGATGCTGGTAGTAGTAGTACGATCATACAATAACCACGACCATTTTTCTTCTTATTGTAATGCCACGATTGAGGAAAGGCTCGGAGTGAATGTATTTGTTAGGTAGCATAGCCATGCTGGGTAGCACGGCCGTGGTGGTTGTGGTTGAGTGAACGTATTTGTTAGGTAGCACGACCGTGTTGGTTGGTAGCACGGACGTGCTGGGTATCACGGCCGTGGTGGCTGTGGCTGAGTAAATGTATTTGTTAGGTAGCACGGCTGTGCTGGGTAGCACGACCGTGTTGGCTGAGTTGCTGAACTGCATTTGTTAAAATCTTTCTGCTCATCTAATATTGATGTATATTGACCCTAATGCCTTACATTATAAGAGAATTGAATCATGAATTTGTGTTGTTGCAGGTGTTGTTGACTTACATATATTTCTTTTTCAGCCTTCAAGTGAGGTATTATATTCTCACTCTCCCAATGTGCCATTATGCTTCATTTTGATTCAAATATTTAATACATGTACGGTAGCGCTTGGTAGACATTCTAGAAATATGAGGGTAGACATTGTGTGTCTCAGAATGACACTTTAGGGTTTATATATGAGATCATCAAATGCATGATGTTTAACTTAATATATAAATAAGGCAATAATACATTTATGCATGTATCAACTTAGAAACCCGTTCAAAATTTACTCATAAGAGTACATGTATCAACTTAGAAACCCATTCAAAATTTACTCATAAGAGTAAATATTGGATAGTCCCCAGTTTGGGACTATTTTTGGATATTTAATCTCACTTAGGATGTAACTGTATAATGTATGTTTAGTTTTGAAGAAAATTTTAGTAGTATTTCCTCATTTGTTCTCTGGGTACATATGTGAGTGGTTGTTTACCATTTACATCGGTGTACTTGGAGAACTTAGGGGAAATGCTGCTGAAATTTTCTTCAAAACTAAACATACATTATACAGTTACTAATGAGATTAAATATTAAAAAATGGGATAGGTGGTACACTTTAGTATAAAAGTAATTAACTTCATATCAATAAAAACTTACATCTTATAGTATCAATATTAAATGCTTAGTTTTATAATTAATTTTTAATGTGATATAGAAAATGGATCGAAGTTGGATGTCTATCAAGAACCATTGTTGTCCAGAGTTTGCCAAAGGTCTTGATGAATTTATCAGATTTGCTGAGGAACATAGGAAACTACCTACAGATAGGTTCTATTGTCCATGTAGAAATTGTGGTAACAATTTGAAAGTTGATATTGTTGAGGAAATTAAGGATCATGTCATATGCAATGGGATCATACAAGGTTATAATGAATGGTATTGGCATGGAGAGAAAATTAATAATGGATCAGAAAATGTCGATACTAATAGTTGTGGCATAGAAGATATAGATAATGATGATAATTTCAATGATGAATCGATTCAGGATGACCCGATTCAGGATGATATGGTTGATGAGATGCTACACAGTTGTCAGGACAATGTCATTGATCCACCTTCTTTATTTGAAAACATAGTCCATGATGCTGAAAAACCTTTATATAAGGGTTGTACTAAGTTCACGAGGTTGAGTGCTGTTATGCGATTATACACTCTTAAAGCTCAAAACCGGTGGAGCGATAAGAGTTTCACTTCACTGTTGTCTTTGTTCAAAGGAAATTCTTCCTGAAGGCAATGAGCTTCCAATTTCAACATATCAAGCAAAGAAAATAATGTGCCCAATGGGAATGGAGGCTAAGAAGATTCATGCATGTCCAAATGATTGTGTGTTATTTCAGAAGGACTATAGTAATTTAATAAATTGTCCAAAATGTGGTGCGTCAAAGTATAAGACCACAAATTTAGCTAAGGCTAAAAATGGCTCTCCTGCCAAGGTGATGTGGTATCTACCAACAATACCACGATTTCAACGCTTATTTGCTAATACAAAAGATGCGCAAAATTTGTCTTGGCATGGGGAGTTAAAGGCCAATGATGATGGCATCCTACGACATGCATGTGATTCACCACAATGGAAGAAAATTGATTTATTATACCCTCAATTTGGTAAAGAACCAAGAAACTTAAGACTTGGACTCTGTACAGATGGAATGAATCCCTATGGTACATTAAGCAGCCAACATAGCACGTGGCATGTTATGATTGTTATATACAATCTTCCTCCTTGGTTGTGTATGAAAAATAAGTACGTCATGTTGTCAATATTGATATCAGGGCCCAAGAAACCTGGAAATGATATTGATGTTTACCTTCAACCTCTAATAGATGACCTAATGAAACTATGGGAAGAAGGTATTATGACATATGATGCTTCATGTAAAGAGACCTTCAGTTTGCGTGCTATGTTGTTTTGCACAATTAATGACTTTCCATCTTATGAATCTTTAATTTTATACAATTAAGGAGGTGAATCTTTTGATACATGTTTGCCAAGTCTAAATTGCAATACTTCATTTTAAATGATCAGGCTATCCACCAGGCTCAAAAGGAAAGACGGGCCAAAAATGTGCATGACCATCGCTTGGGGCCCGGTGGTTATGCTTTCCACCGCCAACTACAAGAGAAGCAATCCTCTTCTGGAGAAGAATCTAGTACAACTCAAGTTGAGCATCCACCCCGACACTTGACATGGATTGATGCTAGAAAGAATCGAGCAGGTGAAATTATCAACCCTGCAACTAAGGAGGTGGCACAAAAGATGGTAGGTTTATCCCAACTAAGTAAAGAGTAACTCCCACAAACTTAGATTTATTTATATCTAATTGATATTGTGTTTTAATATTTTTATTAACTATGAAATAGATTGATCTCCACGAGCAAAGGAAGGAAGGAAAGTTCATCCCAACTGGCCACATGGATGAACTATCAGTTGCGCTTGGTACGAAGGAGCATCCTGGCCGTGTTAGGGGATTAGGAGCTGGCATAGGATTCAAGTCTTATTTTTTCCCTTCGCAATCTAAAAAAGGTCGTGCAGGAGGTCTTACACCAGAGGAGGTTGAAGCATTAGTATCGCAGAAAGTAAAAGAAATAATGTCTTCATATCAGCCTTCTCAACCTTATCATATTGTGCGTCTCTCAAGTGATGAGGTACAAGCCCATGCTCCAGTTGTAGAAGGTCATGGGAGCACTCCCGATAACCCACCACAACAATATGCAGTAAGTTTTTGTTCTATATGTTGAGTTATTAGTATGATATATGATAATATATATACTTGTAATAGGTATCTGTTCTACTTCTTCTTATATAACATATATTATTTCAATCTAGGTTTGTATGAACTGTAAACTTGCAGTGGAGGTTCCAGAATATAATGTTGTAGCAGCGGGCAAGGTGTACAACTTTGGTGGAACATTGCATTGCCAACAAATTACTGATGACATTTGCCGTGTGTCCATCCATCTTATGTATGACGGAATGGGGGACAAACCACTACCCATACCTAATCCTGAATATAGTACAGTTGAAGAAGAAGAGGGTGCTATGGTGGGTTGGCCTAGACACTTGGTTATCAATGACAAGGTATACTTGAATTCTACCATGTTTTTCATATTTGACTGCATATATGAACTCGTCTAATAGAAGTATGTAATTTAATTAACAAGTTTGCAAACTAAAAAGTAAAAAATCTACTAGTCGTTCGCCTATGCCCAAGCCATCTATTATTCTAGAATCCACAATCGATGAGTTGGGAAGTAAATGTAAATGTTTGTGTCGATACTTAGCCAACCAAAGCTCTGGACAACAAATGTTGATCAATTTAACAGAAGATGTAACTGGGAGGGACTTTGACAAATATATTTTTCTTGATGATATTATAGAGTTGTTCCATTATGATTGGCTGAATACTTCGATATTAGAAGTATGGATAAGGTAAGGATATATCAATATAGAAAATTCTAATACACATTTTTAGCTTATTTCTACATATGAAAATAATTACATGTTTAACAACCATTTATATACCGAGACCACAAACTTTGATATAAAGAATGTTGGATTCTTAGTTCCTTCAGTCACTAGTCAGGTGGAGACACATATTGACGAAGTGAGTGATTACTTCTCTGATGCATTCAAATATTTTGCTACTGTGGGTAAGGAAATTATCCTAATTCCTTTTAATGCCGAGTAAGTATTATTATTCAATATAATTTTAATAATGAATAAATGTATTTTATTTTAATGTTTGTTTTATTCTTACTCAGATCTAGACATTGGGAATTAGTGGTGATTGTCCCAAAATTGATGACTCTTTATTATCTTGACCCAATGGGAAAAAGAACAAGGGGTCACAAACTGAAATTTCCAGCTATGGCGTAAGCATAAATATAGTCAATGCTTCAACATGATATTTCTGTTTAGAATTTCTATTTTACCAACTATCGTTTAATTTGATAGGGGTATAAAAGCTTTTCGTGAAAGCGGAGGACAAATACCCACAAAATTAAAGACATTGGCTTTGAAAAATGTCAAGGTAGCTACTTTGAAAACTGCTTAGTCTTATATGTATTAATTTTCAACTCTTATATGTCTTATAGTCTTCTGTTTATAATAGTTACTAACATTAAGTATAATTCATTATTTGTAGTGTCCTATACAAAATAATGACTGGGCTTGTGGTTACTATGTAATGAAATATATGCAAGCTATTGTCAAACAAGCATCAAATGACATTCAGACTATAGATCAGGTAATAAAGAATAACATCATAAATTTACAAATGAGTTGTAGTCATTTTATAAAATATTAGCATGTGCATTTTCTATTTACAGATCTTTACAACTCAGCGTTACACACGTGAGGACTTAAATGAATTCCGAGAAGAGTGGTCAGATGCTTTTCTAAATGAAGTCAATATAGCATTGGAATAAACATGTCAGTTACATTCCATTTATGTATGTGGTTTCAGTACTCTTTCATATTACTTTTGTATCTGACATTTTTAATATATATCATCTCAGACTTGCAATCTATCATTTTGTAAATTATGATGTGACTATGTATACTCAACTCAATATATATGAATCATTTTTGTTATGAATGTATGATTTGGAATGGTGACGGTTGAGCATCAATGCTCCCCTCTCCCATATCTTATATATTCTTGTTCTTCTGTTTTGTTCTGTTCAGTTTCTGTAGAAATTAAAAAAAAAATCCGACCTTTAGCGTCGGTTTCCTTATAAAACCGACGCTATAGATGTTTTGGCCGTTCAGCGTAGAACGGTCGTGCTGCGTAAAACGGCCGTGTTGGGAGGAGGTAGAACGGCCGTGCTAGTGTGCACGGCCGTGCTACCTCTTACCAACATGGTCATTTTATGCAGCACGACCGTTCTACGCTGAACGGCCAAAACATCTATAGCGTAGGTTTTTTAAGAAAACTGACGCTATAGGTCCTCTGTAAAGTTGGTTATTTATTAAAAAACCGACGTTATAGGGTTCATGTACTGTTTCATTTCTCATTTGGGTTTAGTTTTTGAGAGCCTATAGGGTCGGTTGTTTACTATACAAGGTCATTTTTTTGGGGTTAAAAAAACCGATGCTACAGAGCAACTTCTGTAGTGACGACCACTTAGGCATCGGCCGAAAAGTGACGCTATAGGCTTAAAATAACCGACGCTATAGACCATTTATGTACTAGTGTCATTACAAAGAAGGTCTACTCACTCATGGACATAACAGAAACATAATTACAATAATAGAGAGGGGAAATCATGTCATTAATAGATAAGAAGAAAGTATCCAGAGGTCTTTAACTGCATCGATCCACTCGGATAGAAACAAGTCAAAGATTTTTGTGTAGTTGATCTTTGTAATAACCATTGCCACACAAAGTGAGATTACTCAAAACAAAGCATGAAATTAACACTGATAACTATATTACCACAAAACAAGGTAAATTAAAACCAATTCCATAACATGATTTCAACTGAACAACTCACAATTGAAGACATAAACGTGTTCCGCTTATATTTCAGTCATTGCCAAAGAGAATACATATCAATATTCTCTGGCTGTCTAGCCACAACTGATTACATATGATCAATTGTTCTCATATACAAATCATGTATGTATTAACATGCCATAAAGCCAAAAACTCAAACCGATGTACAATATTCACAGAACAACCCCAAGGACCTGAGTGTACAAGGTTCGATACATAGGACTCTATTACTAGACACTAGTTGCATATCCATGATTCAACATCTACAAATCCTTTTGTTATTAGTCCCAGCAGCATGATCTCTTTCTCAGTGTACACATCCACCTAAAAAGTTGTAGAACCCACGCGGTGAGACCAAACGTCCCAGTGAGAGATATAACTCTCCTCCAACATCTACTATAAGAACATATAACTAAAATAAGAAGTCATACTATTAACAAATAGCAAATTCAACTAAATGATATAAGCAAGGCAATTATCATAGTTTGAGCAGTTTAGGCACCTACAATAAAAATTAGACCATCTTATGCTTTTAAAGAAAGAATATGAATACAATGTATAATTGTTATAAAATAAACAATATAATAAACACATCAAGGGGCATCTAATGTTATTCATATATGACCCTAAGTAATAACACTACACAACTGTATTACATCTTTAATTGTTGTGCCTTGAGGATTTGAGGCGTACCACTCAAATTCAACTGACCACGACTAATTTGAATTTAGTACCATACAAGATCAATGGAAGAGTTGGATTCCATGATCATCACCGACGCTACTCAACAAGCACGAGTTTGCAATGCAGTGACATATAGGCATATTGCAAAGACAACAACTTATAGCCGAAGCGATAGTCCTGTAAAGACAACAACTCATAGTCAAAGCTATGGTCCTATAAAACAACTAGCCTGCCTTAGTACATGGCACAATGCTAGAGAATAGGCTCACGCATGGCCATTCTATAATTTCAACATTATACTACTATTTCAACAATTTAAGGATATTGGGAATAACCTCCACTGATACCCCACATATTCAAAAATATGCGCTTTGAGTTTCCCGTAGGAGTTACTTGTTTCACCATCCAACTAGGTACTAACACTGAAGATGGATCTATGGTACATGGCAACTACATGATTAAGGTTTCACTTTATTAGTTATGCCAATTTGGTGAATTAAGCCTCCATCATACAAGTGGACATTACAAAACCCTAATTCAATCTAGCAAGCATAACTATGAAACAAATTCAAAATGTATAAAATGTATGAAGTGTTAACTTGTCATATCATCTCAGGGCAAAACACTGTCTCACTGCCTTAAATAAGGTCATCAACATCACCATCTGTTAGCATTTCCATATCAGGCTAATCATCACTATCACATCACTGGGAATAATAATCCCTTATCACATCATTGGAGGATATCACCTCACATTAGGCATTTGGCCTTCGCTGGGTGATAAGATGAATCACATCATTAATGTATCATATTATTATCTCATCATGCCCCATCAGGCATATAAACATCACTTATCTAACATCACATATACACTATATCAATCATTATCTAGGATAATTATTCCACTGGCAAGATCAATGTTATACAACAAGAGAGAGAATCATCACAATATGCTATTTGTTTTAAACAATGTAAACATGCATATCAAATGCTTTCTTAAAATCATGATTTTATTGTAATCATTACTCTTCAAACCCTAGTTCATCAACTCCCAAATGCTTGAAGTGTATTAGGGTAAAGTACTATGGATTATGACTAAGTGTGCACATTTGCACTATTAGAATTCTAATGCACCTCATTAAGGCTCACAACCATCTTATAATATTATTTAATCATCTTCATATCATTCACAAGATATGACACTCAATTACCCTGTAAGGTTAGAACTATACAATTGGGAAAGAGAACGTGCAATCACATGCATTATATGCAAGTAGACTTAGGGCTGAGCATCGGTCCAGAACCGGACCGGACCGCAGACCGAATTTGAACAAATATATGGACCGTAGACCGGACCGTTTTGAGGTAGGACCAGATCGGGACCGGACCGTTTTGTGCTAGGATCGGACCAGACCAGACCGTTTGGACCGTAATCAGCCTTTTTTACATGTTTTACAACTTATTTAATTGTACAAAGTTGATAATCTTAGTCACTTCTAACAATGATATAACTTTAGTATCAAATATTTATACTAGTAGTGATTATATATGTAATTTATTTGTAATTATTATAGAATATACCTTCAAATATACATGAATTTTATATACAAGTCAATATGCAGTCCGGACCGGACCGGACTGGTTTTGGACCGGACTGGACCGAAGACCGAACTCATCAAAATTCCCGGACCGCGGACCGGACCGAACACAAAATGGACCGGACCGGACCGAATTGAGTAGTCCGATCCGGTTTTGCGGTCTGGACCATTATTTGCTCACCCCTAAGTAGACTTAACAAGTATAGCATACTCTAAGATTTGGGTTAGAGTTCACACACATAACCAATCAAGGTTTCATATCACGATTACATCACCAAACCCTATATATGATATCGCCAACTTTCTTAGAAATGAAATTAGGACTTAACATCATTATTTGAGCATGATTTGGTCATGACATCTACTACACTAAGTATCATCATTATTTACATATGTAGGAGTACCATCTTATTATGGCATGCGTGTATTACAATCATGTATCATATAAATGTATCAACCATGCACCAACATGGTATTGCGACCCATTATCAACAAGTTGTCTCATCATTACATGACACTTGTATTACTACTTCTCACAAGGTCATTAACAACATCACATCACTATGGGATGTCAATCCCTCAATCACATCTCTAGAGGATTTCACTTCAAATTATACACAAGGCACTTATTAGGTCATTAAACTTATTTATATAATTCATGCACAATTTATAACACACTATATCTCAACAATGCTTATAATCACCACTTATATTATACAAGGTTCACCATATCACTCACATGGCTATGTCATTCACCTCACCTGCAGGGTCAGGGTTACATAAATAGGAGAGAGAAAATGTTGTCATGGAATACAAATCTTCCAGCAGAGTGAGCACCTATGTTATATTATTACATGATTAGGGTTAGGGTTTGTTCATAGCTCATTAGGGTTTCATAACGTGATTCAATCACTAAACCCTAATCCCATCATCTCCCACACTTTTAGAGAGCATTAAGATTAAGCACCATCATTAACGATTAATCATTCATAATTATCTCATTTTACATCCAACTATATAACTAAGTGTATTAATCTGCTCACTCACACTTCGTGTCATGACCTGCAACGTGTGCAAAAGACATCTTAACCTATAATGTGTGCAAGGAGTGTCATGGACCATGACGCGTGCAACACCTCTCTCACCCACAACACATGTAAGGTCATCCCAGTCGCAATAGGTGCAAGGTCGCAACGTGTGTACTGTGTAGGGTCTCTCTCTCTCTCCCGTAAGGTGTAGTGCCTATCTCGCTCACAACACGTGTAGCGTCTCGACCATGATGTGCGCAGGAATTTTCTTGCACGTGAAGCATGCATCATCTCCACTGCAATGCTACAACGTCTCGACCACGACGTGTGCAAGGTCACAATGATGGGTTGTGATCCGATAAGTGAGCATCAACCATTCCTTGTGTTGTTAAGATTTGAAACCATCATCTATACATGGTGTCGACCTAAGGGGAGACCAAGGGATATCTCAAACTCATGTTAGCCCCATGCACAACCTCTGAGAAAACTCAAAAAGGTTGAGATAGATGATTTACATCAAGGAATGCCAACCATCATCAGGTTGAATAACACCCTAGATCAAGGTGTTCATCAACCCTAAAACATGATCATGGCAAGCCACCAAAAGTGTTATGTATAGAGAGAGAAAACCACAAATATTATGCACGTTACTACACTCAAACCTACTGCTATTCATTATAACTAATGCATATAAAAAAGAGCATGGATCATAGATGAGGATTCAAATAAAACACATCATCTTCCATGTACTACAAATTGGGTACATAACTTTTTTAGGGTTTATAAGAAAGATAATCTCTTCAAGGATACTCCATGAGATAAACCCTAAAACATATTTTTCCTTCCATCACCAAGAGCACACTTTTAATAAGTAGAACAACAACATAAGATCAAATTTAAGATGCCAATAATAGAGGTGAGAAAAGTTATATAACCCACCTATTTTGAAGAGAGCCATTCTCCCAAGATCTCAAGCTCTAAGAACTCCAACCAATATTCAAACTTCAACCAAGGATCACTTCAAAAAAGAATTAAAACTTGGTCATAAAGGACTTCAAGAAGGATGGAAAACAATTCTTAGACAAACTAAGAAGGAAAGGGAAAGGGAAAGAATCATCCTTTCACTCAAGTTTACCATGTCAAACATGGTCTATGACTCCTTATGAGGAGGAGTTACTCTCAAACAACTATCATGGTGATCCATAGCCCAAGACTGAGGAAGAAGAAGATGGTGGATGCCTTAGAAGAGGGGAAACGTGATCATAGTTTAGGATCACTTACCAAGAGAAGAATATCCAAGAAACCACCATCAAAGAGTTGATCTAGCACTAGATCTTCAACATGCAAGGTGAATGGGCCACCCAAGCTTCAAGATCTGATCTTCCTTGCTCCCAATGCTCCAAGGACAAACCAAAGGAAGGAGAAAGAGTGCAGGGCTAAATTGCTCATGTGTGAAGAAAATGGGTTATATACCCAAAGGAGGAGGGAAGTAGAAGGTTTATGATGTGTCAACATAATAGACCATCAAGGGACACATGCCCTTCAAAGAAAAAGCCTTTCCTCCACTCACATGTAATATTTGAAATGATTATATATATCTAGAAAAAGTGTTGTGACCCACTAGGTTGGTTTCCCCCTTGTCTCGATCAATACACTTCCTTATACATGTCTAGGTCAAAACCCTAGCTCACATATGCACATGGTCGAGACACTAGAGGACAAACTATCTTGACCCACCATCTCTGGATTGTCACGATCGAGACCACACATCCAAGACCATCTAGTTCGATACAAAAACATCAAGGGAGGGTGTCTTGGTCAAGACACTCCAAAACACAACATGAGGTCAATACATAGGGTCACTACTTAGGCTAGCTCAACATGGTCAACACCAACAAAACCCTACAAACCCTAACATCTCCACATGATGCCACCTCATCAACCAAAGTCTAACAAGGCACCCCATAGTATCATTCTCTCTCTTATGATGCTAAATCACTAAGGGTACACCTCAACATGTGAAAAGTTGCAAAATACCCCCTCAACTTGGGTAAATTGAATTTTGATCCAAAATAAGCAAACAAAGCTCAAACAACATTCAAATAGGACCAAACTTGAAACATAAGCTTGCCACGTGATAATAAAACAACCCAAAGGATCAGTGCAAGGTTCTAAGCATCTTATCAAGCAAGGTAAGTACAAATTAGAATTAATTTTGGTTAGGGGCCTTACAACCATAAACCCCTAACAAGGATTTCGCCCCTGAAATCCCAAGTGAAAAGAAACATGTACTTCCTTCATATCTTCTCCTCAACATCACTATGATATCATAAAACCTTTTCCAAATGGGATAACCTCCCTCTTCAGCCTCTTGATCTTCCTATCAGGATCAACACAAGATCTACCAATAAGACACATTTTTATCTAACTCCATCTTTACTGGCTATAGAGTCATCTCTCCTCATTATGGATACATGAAACACTAGATGTAATCTAGGTAGTTCAAATAGTGACTCCAACTATAGACTGTCTTTGTCTGTTTGTATATTGAAGTGTTGTACTAAATTTCAATTGCATAAATTAATGAGTATATTTCCTCTAGAACTAATGTACCCAATGTATTAGCACCTGGCACATCTACTCTATCATGACAACACATGATTCCATTCACTGACTCATGGAAACCATCATGCTTCTACTGTGCTACTCTGATCGGTTTACTCATCACTAAATCTACTTGTAACTGTGCAATTCATTTTGCCAACTTAGACATCTTCAGTTGTACATCCATTTATCGTAAGGACCGCATGTCTCTCTTATGGCACATTAAAGAATACAATTGTGCCTACTCAACAGACGATGAAGGAGACTTCCTACTCAGGACATAAGCACACCAATCCGTTCCTTGTTGCATCACAAGATATTTACAATCCTTTCATGTTTTGGCATCACTAACATTAATGCATAGATATATTATCATGATTTCCTTACACCTCTAGAATAAATCAAGATGTTATACTTAGCAGACGATGAAGGAGACTTCCTACTCAAGACATATGCAAACCAATCTATTCCTTGTTGCATCACAAGATATTTACAATCCTTTCATGTTTTTACAGCACTAACATTAATGCATAGATATATTATCACGATTTCCTGACACCTTTGGAATAAATCAAGATGTTATACTTAAAAATCACTACAAGATAATCTAAATGGGCTTGAACAACTTGTTCATATTATCTGTAACCAATGCACAATCTCATGGATCCTTCTCCTATACAAACACAACATGACCACCCTGAGGAGGCATGCTTGGTCTGATAAGACTTTTTTCCCAAGCAGATTTTGAAACTGTCTCTTCAGCTCCTTCATCCTCGCTGACGTCATCCTATACGGTGCATAAACCCCTAACATATGATGTATGTACTATAGGTTGGGTACCTATAACCAGATTGATCCCAAAGTCAATATATCTAGGAAGCAAAACACTTAGGGTCTCATCGGGAAACATATTCTCAAACTTGCATACAACTAACACATCTTGGATACTAGGATTCCTCACCTTAGTATCCATCACATATGTAAAAAACACATCACATTCCCGTCCCAAAAACTTTTCAATTGTCTCTATCGATACTAAACACATAGGAAGAATCTTCTTATCATTTTGGAAGATCAACAAAACATCATTATTCACAAATGTCACTATCTGGGAACTAATGTCCAAGACCAACTAATACTTTTTAAAGTATACATCTCAAGATCACTTCAAAACCATGTTCATCAAGTGACGTAAGACTCACTTGAATGTTGCATTTTTAGAAAGAAATAATACAAAGGGAACATACTTCCCAAACACCACAACACTGCATAGGGATTTCTAGCAAGGGGAAGGGGTTACCAAACTCTCTCTTGTTATTACACAGGTCTATGACTGCTCATGTGTCATTTTAACCTGTTTCATCTTGGTTTCTTGCCATCATCATAGGAATTATAAAGATGAACACATATAATTACCCCTTCTTTATTAATTGTTCATCATTTTCATGTATATCCCCATGCCTTATCATCTTTTACAACTCTATATCAAGAGATAGATCATTATTTTTCACATGTTCTTTATTTAGCAGGGATTATCTCCTTTATTTTATTTCACACATCATAAAGATTGCACCTTATACTTTCTTACACAGGTTGGTCTGAGATAACTCAGGTTCCACTTTACTCATTCTTTATTTGTTCTTATATGTCTCCTGACTTCATACTTATCTCAGGAGTTTTCTCCATTATACATGGATTTTACACCTTGACTCACTTCATTGACACATATTTATCTGTCTTTTATTTTATAAACTTCTTGAAATTACAATTTCAAGAACTTCTCATAGCTTACTTATACTTAGATTTAAGTTTCATGGTGTTGTATCTCTCTCTTTTAATTACCCAACATTAATGTTTTGGTAAGTTATGATGTAGTTCTTATCCTATTTAGTATAAGATAGATGTATTAACACCATGATTCATGTTTTGTCACGCTCCTTAGCTTGTTTTGAAATGACTACTTGATCAGAGTAATAAGAAAGAAATCAATCGAAGAGTTCCATACTTACCTTTTCTTCAACATTTCAATACCTGACCAGGGCACTCAAGTATTGAGGTTAGGTAGTATGCACCAAATTTTATATCATGTTCTCAACTTACCCAGTCCTAGTGTCCCTATAGACTCAGTGAACCTATAACTCTGATACCACGAAATGTGACAACCTTTGCCACACAAAGTGAGATTACTCAAAACAAATCATTGAATTAACACTGATAACTATATTACCACAAAATAGGGTAAATTAAAACTAATTCCATAATAGGATTTGAACTGAACAACTCACAATTGAAACCATAAACTTGTGCTACTTGTATTTATTTCATTGCTAAAGAGATTAATATCAATATTCTCTGGCCATCTAGCCACAACCTATTACATATGATCACTTGTTCTTGTATACAAATCATGTCTATATTAACATGTCAAAAAGCCAAAAAATCAAAATGATGTACAATGTTCACAAAACAACCCCATTGACCTGCGTGTACAGAGACAACACACAAGACTCTATTACTAGACGCTAGTTGCATATCCATGATTTAATAGCTACATCTCCTTTTGTTATTAGTCCTAGCCGCACGATCTCTTTCTCAGCATACACGTCCACCTAAAAAGTTGTGGAATCCACAGGGTGAAATGAAATGTCCTAGAAAGAGATATAACTCTCCACCAACATCTATTATAAGAACAGATAACTAAAACAAGAAGTTATATTATTAACAAATAAGCAGATTCATCTCAATGATATAAGCAAGACAATTATCACAGTTTGAGTAGTTTAGGCATCTACAATAAATAGTAGACCATCTTATGATTTTAATAAGGAATACGAAGAAAATGTATGATTATTATAAAATAAATAGTATAAGAAACACAACAAGGGGGTCATCCAATGTTATTCATATATGACCCTAAGTAATAACACTACACGACTATGTTACATCTTTAATTATTATGCCCTGAGGATTTGAGGCGTGCCACTCAAATTCAACTGACCACTGCTAAGTTGATCAGTACTATACAAGATCAATGGAAGATCCAGACTCCATGATCATCACCAACACTACTCATTCAACACGAGTCTGCAACACAGTGGCATATAGTCATATTGCAAAGACAACAACTTATATCCAAAGCTATAGTCCTGTAAAGACAACAACTCATAGTCAAAGTTATGGTCCTGTAAAACAACAAGCCCGCCTTGGTACATGGAATAATGCTAGAGAACATGCTCACACATGGTCATTCTATAATTTCAACATATACTGCTAATTCAATAATTCAAGGATATAGGGAGACACCTCCACCGATACCCTATTCAACAATATGTGCTCCAAGTTTCCCATAGGAGTTACTCGTTTCACCATCTAGCTAGGTACTCACACTGAAGATGGATCTATGGTACATGTCAACTACTTGATTAAGGTTTCACTTTATTAGTTATGCCAATTGGGTGAACTAAGGCTCCATCATACAAGTGGACGTATAAAACCCTAGTTCAATCTAGCAAGCATAACTATGAAACAACTTCAAAAGATATAAAATGTATAAAGTGTGCACTTCTCACATCATCTCAGGGCAGCACTGTCTCACTACCTCAAACAAGGTCATCAACATCACCATCTGTTAACACTGCCATATCAGGATAATCATCATTATCACATTACTGGGAACAATAATCCCTTATCATATCATTGGAGGATATCACCTCACATTAGGCATTAAGCCTTCACTGGGTCATAAGACCAATCACATAATTCATGTGTCAAATTATTATCTCATCATGACTCATCAAGCATATAAACATCATTTGTCTCACATCACATATACACCATAGAAATCATTAGCTATGATACTTATTCCACCTGCAAGATCAATGTTATACAACATAAGAGAGATTCATCACAATATGCTATTTGCTTTAAACAATGTAAACATGTATATCACATGCTTTCTCAAAATTAGGGTTTTATCGTAATCATTATTCTTCAAACCCTAGCTCATCAACTCCCACATGGTTGGAGTGTATTAGGTTAAATACTATGGAGTATGACTAGGTGTGCATATTTGCATTATTATAATTCCAATGCACCTCATTAAGGCTCACAACCATCTATCATATTATTTAATCATCTTCATAGCATTCACAAGATAGACACTCAACTAACCTGTAAGGTTAGAACTATACAATTGGGAGAGAGAAAGTGCAATCACATGCAATTATATGCAAACGGACTTAACAAGTATAGCATACTATAAGAATTGGGTTAGAGTTCACACACATAACCAATTAGGGTTTCATATCATGATTACATAACCAAACCCTAGATATGATATCTCCTACTTTCTTGGAAATGAAATTAGGGTTTAACATCATTATTTGAACAATATTTCATCATGATATCTGCAAAACTAAGTATCATCATTATTTACATATGTAGGCATACCATCTTATTATGTCATGCATGTATGATGATCATATATCATATAAATGTATCAACCATGAACCGACATGGTGTTGTGACCCATTATCAACAAGGTGTCTCATCATTACATGACACTTTTATTACTGCTTCTCACAAGGTCATTAACATCATCACATCACTATGGGATGTCAATCCCTCAATCACATCTCTAGAGTATTTCACTTTAAATTACACACAAGGCACTTATTAGGTCATTAGACTTATTTATATAATTCCTACACAATTGATAACACACTATATCTCAATAATGCTTATAATCACCACCCTATATTATACAAGGTTCACCATATAACTCGCATGGCTATGCCATTCACCTCACTTGTAGGGTTAGGGTTACATAAATAGGAGAGAGAAAACACTATCATGGAATACAAATCTCCCAGCAGAGTGAGCACCTATGTCATATTATCACGTGATTAGGGTTAGGGTTTTTTCATAGCTCATTAGGGTTTCATAATGTGATTCAATCACTAAACCCTAATCCCATCATCTCCCACACTTTTGGAGAGCATTATGATTAAGCACCATCATTAACGATTAATCATTCATAATCATCTCATTTTGCATATTCCATTACACTAGGTAATATCCATGTACATAACTAAGTGTATTACTCTGCTCACTCACACTTAGTGTCATGACCTGTAACGTGTGCAACAAACATCTTAACCTACAATGCATGCAAGGATTGTCATGTCCTATGACGTGTGCAACACCTCTCTCGCCTGCAACACGTGCAAGGCTATCTCAATCACAACATGTGTAAGGTCGTAACGCGTGTAGGGTCTCTCTCTCGCCCGTAAGTTGTAGTTCCTATCTCGCTCGTAGCATCTCGACCACGACATGCGTAGGACTTGTCTTTCCTATGAAGCGTGCATCGTCTGGACTGCAATGCTACATCATCTCGACCATGATGTGTGTAGGGTCTCTATGATGGGTTATGATCTGACAAGTGAGCATCAACCATTCCTTGTGTTGTTAAGATTTGAAACCATCATCTATACATGGTGTCGACCTAAGGGGAGACCAAGGGATGTCTTGACCTCATGTTAGCCCCATGCGCAACCTCTGAACAGATTCAAATAGGTTGAGACAGATGATTTACATCAAGGAATGACAACCATCAATAGGGTGAATAACACCCTAGATCAAGGTGTTCATCAACCCTAAAATATGATCATGGCAAGTCACCAAAAGTGTTATGTATAGAGAGAGAAAACCTCAAATATTATGCATGTTACTACACTCATACATGCTGCTATTCATTATAATCGAGCCATATGGAAAATAGAATGGATCATAGACAAGGATTCAAATAAAACACATCATCTTCCATATACTACAAATTGGGTACATAACTTTTTTAGGGTTTATAAGAAAGATAATCTCTTCAAGGATACTCCACGAGCTAAACCATAAAACATAATGTTCCTTCCATCACCAAGAACACATTTTTAATAAGTAGAACAACAACATAAGATCAGATTTAAGATGCCAATAATAGAGGTGAAAAAAGTTATACAACCCACCTGTTTTGAAGAGAGCCATTCTCCCAATATCTTAAGCTCCAAGAACTCCAACCAAGATTCAAACTTCAACCAAAGGATCACTTCAAAAGATAATAAACCATGGTCACAAATGAGTTCAAGAAAGATGGAAAATAGTTCTTATCCAAACCAAGAAGGAAAGGGAAAAGGGAAAAAAATCATCCTTTCACTCGGGTTCACCATGTCAAACATGGTCTATGACTCCTTATGAGGAGGAGTTACTCTCAAACAGCCATCATGGATGATCCATAGCCCAAGACTGAGGAATAAGAAGATGATGGAGGTCATAGAAGAGGGGAAACATGATTAGAGTTTAGGATCACTTACCTAGAGAAGAATCTCCAAGAAACCACCATCAAAGAGTTGATCTAGCACTATATCTTCAACATGCAAGGTGAATCGGCCACCCAAGCTTCAAGATCTGGTCTTCCTTTCTCCCAACACTCCAAGGACGATCCAAAGGAAGGAGAAAGAAAATATGGATTAAAAATTATTGCTCATGTTTGAAGAAAAGGGGTTATATACCCAAAGGAGGAGGGAAGTAGAAGGTTTATGATGTGTCAACATAATAGACCATCAAGGGACACATGCCCTTCAAAGAAAAAGCCTTTCCTCCACTCACATGAAATATTTGAAATGTTTATACTTATATAGAAAAAGTGTCCCAAACTACTAGGTCATTTGCCCCCTTGTCTTGGTTAAGACACTTCCTTATACATGTCTAGGTCGAAACGCTAGCTCACATATGGACATGGTTGAGACACTAGAGGACAATCTGTCTCGACCCACCATCTCTAGATTGTCTCGATCGAGACCACACATCCAAGGCCATCTAGGTCGAGACAAAAACATCAAGGGAGGGTGTCTCAGTTAAGACACTCCCAAAATACACCATGAGTTCAATACATAGGGTCACTACACTGAGGCAAGCTCAACAGGGTCAACACCAACAAAACCCTAAAAACCTGAACATCACCACATTATGCCACCTCATCAACCAAGGTCTAATAAGGTGCCCCACAACATGATTATCTCTCTTATGATGATAAAGAATTAAGTGCACACTCAACATGTGACAAATTACAAAATAACCCCTCAACTTGGGTAAATTGCATTTGGTCCAAAATAAGAAAACATAGCTCAAACAACATTCAAACATGACCAAACTTGAAACATAAGCTTGTCACATGATAATAAAACACACCAAAGGATTGGATCTAGGTTCTAAGAATCTTATTAAGCAAGGTAAGAACACATTAACATTAAGCTAGGTCAGGGGTCTTACAACCTTCTTCCTTTGTCCTCTCCTTTGGTCCCTTGCTCCAAAATTGTTCTCTCGCTAAGAATGAACTAACTAAAATAATCCTTAGGTCACACCTCATTTTTGTCTCAAAATAGGCTCAGGTTGGCAAGTGAGTAAATTTTGCATGTATATCATGATGGTCAGATGACCAGGTAGTCTAGTTGACTGATCTATCACTAGCAACATATTTGATGGACTTTAGATGGTTGACCAGTGAGGATGATCATCTGATCATCATTTTGAGTAGTCCTCTGGAGAGTGAGTGAATTGGTCGATCTAGGGGGGGGACTAGCCGATCAAGTGGGTGCTAAAAATGATGTTGGCTTTTGACTTTGTGGGCATACATTCTGCATGACCAACCAACAAAGTGGATTGGCTAATCAAACTCGTCTTTGAGGCACGCTACTACTGGTGGATCGACTGACCATGTGAGTGGATCATCTAATCTTTTGATTATGAAATTATTCAGAGTTTATAGACATTTGGAATTACCTTCTGATCCACTAATTAGGGATGGACATCAGTTTACTGGATTCTTGGCTTGAAGATGCCTTGGATAGACAGGTTGATTGACTATCAAGGAAGCATGGTTTCTCAATCAACTTGCCTAAATTATGCTAAAAAAGTTTCATTTGCCTCTAGGAAAGGACTTTTATCGTCCTCTTGAGTCGCATCGTTATTTTCTCTTTATAAGAGAAATAATTTGTATCAAAATTTATATTATTCAAGCATGAAGGAAAGAACATGAAACTAAGAAAAATGATAAGATAAAGATAATAGAAATGGGTAAAATTTATCTAGAAAATGTTGTTATAATATGATGAATAGGCATTCATCATGAGTCACTCGACTGAATTTGATATCTAATTGATTCACTCCTCTAGAAGATATTAGTAAATCCATAGGGAATTCAACCTATCATATTTCACCCTCATATGAAAAGATAAAACACGCATCATCCAATTGATTGCTCCATCCATTCGACCAACTAAGCACCCTACCAGACATATGATGTAGTAGCAAACATATATATTTACCTCCTCAATCAATCAAATGGGATCTAGATTTCACAACATGTACCCGTGAGACGCCTAAAAGACCATCCGAAGATTGAATAACTTTACTATCAAAGTAGAAAATAATGTCAACTGTAATCACTTATCCCATGTGTGGGTGAGCCTAGAGGCAATCAGATAATAGGAACTGACCCAACTACAACTAAGGGATCTCCCCCCACTCTGGTTCGATCACACGTTCCCAACTCTAAGGAGACACGAAGACAAAGAACAAGGAAAATCCCCAAAAACATCCATGGTTATCTTCCGTTGATAGGTCAAATGTTCTGTTAGCTCTAAATTAAAGAATAGTTGTTGCAAACTACAAATACCCCTCTAATTTCCATCATGGTAATGATATCTCCCTCTATCTTCTTTTGTATTGATCTATATAGGATGAGTGAGCATTTCCTCATTGGGGTACACAGAGTACCCTCGTCACCCTCAATTCTTATTTCCACTTATATGAATTGAATATATTATGTATCAATCATTAATTTCATGCTATATTTTTAGATCACCTCATTTACATGTTTATATAGCTTTGGATGTAAAGAACCTTGAACTCAAGGTTTAGGATACTGATTAGATTTATGTTGACAGCCTGATGAGAACTTTGGATGGGTGATTTTTGAGGCAATGGATAGATGACCTCTAGATAACATGAAGGTGAGTCTAGGGAAAGATCTATATGTGTGAGTTACTCACTGGAAAAGGAGTGTATTCTAGGCATATGCAATAGTAATGATTTATGCTTGTAATAATGCAATAAGGATGAGAAAATGTTGGTAATGACGGCCACACCCAAATTACCCTGATGTTTCCCATATATTTTTAATTCAATCTTAATTAGTCTTTTAATTCTCATAATTTATTTGAACAATAGAACTCAACTTTTGGTCCAGGGATGCTAAATCCTATGCTTTGATGATATGAAAAGTAAGGAATATGATAGTAAAAAAAGTGAATACTACCTAATCTTAGAACTTGTATACCCTGGCCAGGTATTCGACTATTGAAGAAGGCAAGTACAAAACTCTTAGATTGCTATCTTTTTGATTGCTCTGATACCAAAACCTGGTGATGACTTGATTTGTAATCGGGTCGTCACAAAGTTTTGGTGTTGAATACCATTTCTAATTAGGTTAAATCAATCAATAAAATTCTTACAAAAGTTGTCCTTTGATATTTAACCCTCATACTATCTTGTAATAAGACTTGTCCTCTTGCGAGTGGGTTTGTAATATGCCTAGTTTAGGTAAATCCAAGGTTTATATACCTTAGTGAATTTGAAGTGGGCAACTTCTCATTTCATACTACATATGGTAGCCATGGAGGATGTCGAACTGCAACTTGACTCATCTTTAGGCCTGGGAAGTAAATGTTGAAGCCTCAATTGTTGTTAGTAATGCGATCACTCCATACAGGATTAGTCAAAACAAAACTGTGATGTTCACTAATTATCATCATTACCATTAACTTGCATAGGAAAAACCTAGAATAAATAAAATTTGATTTCACACAAGATAAATTGAAACAATGTCATTTTTGTTCATTCATAACCACATGTATCTTAACAACTTATTGTTAAGTGACCTCCATCACACATGTATACAAAAGAGTATGCATGTCATATATTTACAACATGTACATCATGTAACACATTTCAAGGAATATGAGCCAAAACCTCTATTCTTAATATACAACCACATAAAACTCCCATTTTAGACATGAGGGTATGTTGAAAATTCCAACATGCTACTACAAAAAAACTTCACCAAACTCCGATCTACTGACATCATCCATGAGATGGATCTCCATAACAAAAACCCTAGATGTTATCCGTCACCTAAAATATGTAGAAAACTACAATGGTGAGACCGCAATATGATATAATAGCTAATAACATTTATTAACTACAATAGAATTTGTAATCAAATTACCAAAGCATATCATGTTCAGATTCAACAGAGAAGATAGTTTAAAATCACATAGAGGTTGTTCACTAAGAAGTAAAACTAGATATTGAGTATGCCTGAGAAAATATGGATATATGTACAAAGTATAAATCATATATATCACATGTTGGAAGTAAAGATCAACAACTGCACACCGTGTGATTTTTCAAATAGAATGTAAATATATACACTATACAGATGGTTACATATTTTATTATGCCATGGGTAGTTTGAGGCATACCTCTTAAATCACTAGATACTGGTTGCTAAGCCTAGATGAACTTTGTAAATATCTAAGGATATCTAGATTCAATTAGATCTCTTTACACACTTTGGGTTAGAGTAAGATTATTAAAATGTAGAGTTCACAAAGACCAAATCTATCATAGAAGTGCTCAAAAGTTGGTGCATATATATCACAGTTCCACCCTAGGTACACATTTTGTGGCACCATAAAAAAAGTTATAAAACACAATAATACTAATACATGAATACAACCTCTCCCTATCAAATATCACATGATAGTCGGTTTCAACTAAGTTCTAAAAAGTTTAAAGATGTCATGGTACATTGAATCCAAGCATCCCCTCATATTCACTACTATATAGTCTCAATATTTTCTCACAATTCTCAAATTGCGACAAGATTAACTCATTTCACTATTTCCCTTACCAAACCATCAAAATAGATCAACAAACTCAATGCGCTACAAACTAGGGATGTACATTATAATTAGATCAATTAATCTTTTAGTGACTACAACAATCAGGTTACATACAATTAATAGCAAAATAACCAAAATATAAATAAAATCCTTGCAATTCAAAAGATGTATTATCATACAAAACCAAGTAGTACATTTAGGGTGTATGTTACTACACTTTTCCATACCAAGACGTTACTATTTGAATTAGTGAACTACAAGGCATGATCACCATATAATTCTATAGCAAGCCTAAACCCATGTAGTAACCTCATCATTTCATGAAATATTGCACATAACATAATAAGAAAGTAACAAGCAACATCCATAATTTTAGATAAACATTCATAAGGATGCAAGAATTAGGCTAGCTTGAATATTTGGGTATTATAAGGAAAAATGAATAATAAAATTAGCTATTGTTACATAAAAGTCAATTTTAAACTAGTCTCTAACAACATAATGGATAGGGAAAAGCCATAAAAGCATTATGGGGAAAAGGTCCAAACACCAAAAACCATCATATATCTTCATATTTCAAATTATGGTGTATACAATATTATAAATGTATCACTTTTAAGATATCTAAGACATCTACTTTGAGTCTAAGTTAGCGCATGCCTATTTTGCATGTGATTAGCATCCAAGAGTAGATTTTGGAGATTAGATTGGACATGAAACTTATATTTAATACTTACTTGTTTAGAACAACGTAGCAAATTACATATTTAGCATTTTAGAGGGATTAGAAGCGAGATTACAATTTGCATGCATCTTGTAGATATGGAATGCATCATATGTTATATCACTCACATCTTAAAATAGTGGAAACAATATCCGAATTTACTACTAAGAGAAAATGTCCATGTTTTATTCAAGCTCAAAATAGAAAGCTACAACCTCAGACAAAGATCCAATGTTTTTTGCACCAAAGATCTAAAAATACTCCCTTTATGGTCCTAGAGCAAGAGGGAAGGAGGAAGAAGAGGTTTTAGTGAAAAATTTGAAGTCTCTACCAAGAATAAAATAAAGAAGATGCTTTCATGAGAAAAAGCCATGTAAGTGGATTGAGTAAGTAGATAAGTTTAACATCATGAAAATGAAATTGAGAGGGAGATTCTTACATGAAACTAGGTTTATAAGATGTTAAGAGGGATTGCAATATCAAAGGAGGAGGAAGAAGAAGCATGCATGTCAATCGTCAATAGTCATTTGATGCTCATCGACAGAAGGTAGAAACTTCATTAATCATCAACAATAATGAAATCCACAAGCCTTGAATCTTCTTCTCCAAGAACAGTTCAAGTAGTAGGGGATAAAATAGGAAGAGCTAGGGTTTATATAGGCATGTAAGAAAAGGAGAAGAGTGGAAGGAGAGAGAAATAATGGAGGAGGTGGTGAACATAGGGCCGCCATCGGTATATGACAGCCCCGCATTCAGTTGATGATCCCCATCCTTTTCTGTCTAGTGTAGTACATCCTACCTTGATTCACAAGAAGCAAGGATTTTCAGGTCAGGAACATCATCATTCCGTGGTCTTCAGTCTACGCATGTACGCGAGGGATGAGCCATTAGTTCATGGCCTTGGGCCATGTTTGTTGGTGGTTCTAGACAAGAATCTTATTGGCTATTTTTATTCGACACACCATCAATTACTAGCACAAAACACTTCACCATGATGTGTTGTTTTCATCATGTGAGCACAAAAGAGATAGAGAGAGAAAAGGGGAGAGTCCCACAACCTAATATTTCATCATTTTTAAGCATAACCCATCTGAATGTCATCAATTAAGATATTGATGTGCGTCGTTGTACACACAACAATCACTAGGAAAAGTCCTAGAGTTTAACCTTCTAACCCAATTGTCAACTTATTGTGAACAACAAGTCAACTTAGTATAGATAGGTATCGATCCAAGGGACGGCGAAAAAGAAAAGTCGAAATCGAAATCTGATTACAAGTACAAGAATTAAATTCTGATTTGAGAGAATTGTTAATACTAGGAACAAAAATAAAAGTGCTGAAATAAAGTTTAACTAATCAAGAAATAAAGATCTGGGGTCCGGAAGATCACCACCCAAACCACGTTCTTATTCAACTAATCAAATTCTAAACTCCAAGGATCAAATCAGGACTTTGTTTCTTGCGGACAAGATCACAAGGGTCATACTTCCCGTGAACCCATTGGTCCCACATTCACGGATCATTGCCCAACCGTCTAACATGCCACTATCCATGGTCATATAAAAAAGTATGTGAATTCAAATTGCTGTTCAAACCCAAGGCTCAGGTGGTCACGTCACCAAGGATTATAACAAAATAAGATTAAATAGATGAAAAGATGATAATCACAATTAAGGGACTATTGTTTCGTTCTTACAGAGATCCACAGTCATATCACTCCATAAAAATATACCAGATCATCCAAATAACCACACATAAACAGAGAGAAGATATTTGTTCGATGGAGGAATATAACTGATTATATTGAATAGAACTGGGCTAAGGGGCTACTCCCATGCCCTGGAGAGATTTACTCACACATAACAAGACTAGAAGAAATGCAAATTAAAATAAGATCTAACATTATACAAGATGTAGTCTACAACTAAAAATGGGATGAAATGGAATGAAGAATGGAATGCCTTTACAAGTGAAGAGTCCCTCCTTTTATAGGATGGGGAGGGGGTAGGCTTCCCTCAAAAGAGAGGAAAAATATAGGAAGATCAATTTTTGAATTTTCTAGATCTGGTCAAATCGAAAGCTGATTGTCTTTAATTATCTTGACCATGAAACTCTCTTTAATATAGATTCTCGTAGTAGTGATTTAGAACATATTTATATCCCGTGAAAAGCATAAAATCGGTCCAAATATTAGGAATTTATTTTAGAAAATTAAATTCCCTTTCCAATGAATACTTATACACGCAATTTGGAGTTTAAATGCAAGAGTTATGTCACTTTTAGTGGCGGGTATATATAAATTTCAGGACAGCTACAAATTGTATAATTTTCCTACAAACCCAAGAAAATATAATTAAAACTCTAATTATAGATAAAAATCTAAAATAACACAATTAATTATGAAACTAAGAGAATAAATAACAAAACAGTCCTAAACAAATATCAAAAATATGTAAATAAAAGGGATAAATACACATTTATCAAAATATCCCGGACTTGAATCCTTGTTTGTCCTCAAACAAATAAAATCACAAATTATTCCAATTTATACTAACAACATGTCTATCATCACCCTTGTAACATCACTTTATTCCTTACCTCCAAATTTGGCCAAGCAACCCAATCTCCTAAAATCACAAAATACAAAATTCTATATTCCATATTAAAAACAAATATCATATCTGGTTTCTAAATCAAGATTTTGTCGAAAAACATGCTTCATCTTACTTTTTCTTTGACACTCTCATTTTTATTATTGTATTTTTTTTATGAAAGTTGTTGCACAAGAACAAGATGAAATTAGGGGGTGTGAAAACAAAGAAGGAAGTGACGAATTTTTTTATCCCTCCTCTATTCGACTTGGGATTTAAATTTGTGGAGTTGTGGCTACATTGGTCACAATTTTTTTCATGTGCACTTTTGACATCTTTTGATGGTATGCCCCTTTGTGGGGTATGAAATTTTTTATATGGGAAGCATGCCACCCCGGACTTGATTTTTGTCTGGTGGTGATTCTTTGCTTCTCTTTTTTTAGAAAGAAAATAAGGAAGAAACAAAAGGTGTCCTTGTGCTTATATCTTCACACATTTATTTTCTCCTTTTTTTTAAAAGTGTCATTACATCAGAGAGAACATTCATGTCAATCACATTATACAAGATTTATATCAAGTTAATCAATCAGTTCAAAAATAGAGAAAATTTGTGTTTGGTTTTGATCGATTCCTTACGGCTTGCCAACTTTTCCAAAGAGTGATGTTATTTTGGGATCCTAGGTGACATGGTAGTTTCAAACATGACAATTTGTAACAATTTTTGCAAAAGATTTACTAAATTCAAAGGGGTAAAATGATAAACATATATTCATATTGGCCGACTAGATAAAGGCCATTTTGCAACAAAAAAAACATGACCGATTAGATAATGGCCATGAACAAAGCAACTATATGAAAAAAAAGGTAGAAATAATGCAAGAATAAAAAAGATAAGGGGTGAAATAGAAGCATACTACCCACCTCCACCACAGACTCAGATTTTTGCTCATGCCGAACAAAATTGAAACCTGAGATGGAGGAAAGAGAAGAGCGGGGATTTCTAGGTGGCCCAGGTAGCTCAAAAAATGTCCAGCTGAAGGGGATGTGTATGAGAGCTGAGACCTTTATCTGAGGAGCTTCATAGTGTACCCTATGATTGGGTAATTGTGGAAGCTCAGTGGGGTGTTCATTTTTTCTTTCACCTCGCATTCCATCCAATAATATCCATAAATCTTCCTTCTATAGCAAGGGAAGTGTTGAAGATGGATGTGGATTGGGGGAGGTTGGCGGGTACCAAACCAATAATGCCAGTAGAACATGATGAACTGAGTCAGATGGAGGATTTGGTTCAGGTTTTCCACCATCATGATGACCTGCATATGGGAGAATTGATGCTAATACAAAAATTTTAGAATCATTTACAAAAGTGTTTTGTTTCTCCTTAAAATTAATGCCATCAACATTGAGTTTGGTAAGTTTCATTGTTGATATAACATATGTATCTAATTTTTTTGTACAAGGGTTCCCTAAGTATTTAGGAGGGATGATGATGTCTTCCTTACAAACAACAAAAGGGGGTGTGTGGTCTTCTTCCAATGGTGGTATCTCCCCTTCTAGATCAGCCATGTGTGAGATGGAAATTGGTTGTGACGACTTGGGAAGAATCATAAAGGGGGTTAGATGCTCATTATCCAAAATAGACTAAAAAGAAGGGTATTGGTCTATGGTATCATTCATATTTATGTTGAGGATGGGAGGAGTTGTTGGATCTTCATAATGACTCTCCTACTTTGACATTTCATATTCAAGTAATAGAGTCTCTAAAGGAAAGATAGGGATACCAACGTCTTCATCACACACAAAATATGGCTCCATGGTTTGTGCTATTTCTTCAGGATCCGACATATATGACACAAAATAAGGATCATCATTATCGTCATCGTCAATAAGAACCCTCTTGGGTTGCTTAAGCTCTATAGGGGAGTTTGTGATTGATCCTCTAGTAAGGTAGCTAACATGGCTTTGACTGGATTCAAGTTTTGCTTGTCCTTTTGCTGCCATCTTTTCTAGGACCTTAAGTCTCTCTTCTAGTTCAAGGTTAAATTGCGTTTCACCATAGGATTTATACACTCCAAAATTTTGGCCATCCTCGCCACACTCCCCATAGTGTCCTTGGCCATAGTACCCCTCATATTATTTTGGGTAGCATTGCTCCTCATAATAATCTCCAGAAGATGATGGACTGTAATTTCCATTGCATCCATCTTGGTAGGAAGCTTTAATATTATAAGGTGTTACCAATTCATGAGGAAACATATTTGAGCAATCTATATTTTGGGTTTGGGCTTCTAGTAGGGCCGTTAAGAAGGCTTGGCTGGTTTTTAGTTTTGTTTCTCCTTCTACTACTATCTTCTCTAGGACCCTAAGTATCTCTTCTTGTTGAGGATTACATTGGGTTTCATAAACATATTCATAACCCCCAAGGTTTTGTTGGTTACACCCCACAAAATTTTGTTGATCATATTCCCCACTAGAATATGGATAGCAAGGTTCCCCATAATGGTTATAAAAAAATGTGGATTCACATTGTACCCACCAGGATGAAAGGGCTCACAATTAGAAGGGGTGCTATCATAAGCATGGGGTAGAGTCGGGCAGGTAAGAGATGCATGGTGGTAAAGACCACAGTAATAACATTGTGGAGGATATTGAGATGCCCACTCCATTTAAAAAGAAAAGTTCCTGAAAGATATGTCAATCAACGAACGAGAGAAGAAAGATTACGAGATAAGAGGTTAGTCAAAAATTACAAAGAGAACTAAAAATTATAAATCTAAGAAATTATGAAATAAACTAAAATTATAAAAAAAGTAACTAGAAAACATTACTGCTGGAATGGAAACTCAGCAGAAAGAGGAGATACACTTCCGGAATTGTGCTCGAAAGGCAAAAAGAAATTATAAAAATCTAAAAGAAATTATAAAAAAGATTAAAGTTATAAAAGTTAGGGAATATGAACAAGGATTAAACAAGATATACATGCAACTAGATCTAAAAAATAACTGTGTCGTCCCCGAAAACGGTGCCAAATTGATGCGCATCGTTGTACACGCAACAATCACTAGGAAAAGTCCTAGAGTTTAACCTTCTAACCCGGTTGTCAACTTGTTGTGAACAACAAGTCAACTTAGTATAGATAGGTATCGATCCAAGGGATGCCAGAAAAGAAAAGTCAAAATCTAAATCCGATTGCAAGTACAAGAATTAAATTCCAATTTAAGAGAGTTGTTAATACTAAGAACAAAAATAAAAGTGCTGAAATAAAGTTTAACTAATCAAGAAATAAAGATCAGGGGTCCAAAAGATCACCACTAAAACCATGTTCTTATTCAACTAATCATATTCTAAACTCCAAGGATCAAATCAGGACCTTGTTTCTTACGAAAAAACTCACAAGGGCCAGACTTCCCGTGAACCTGTTGGTCCTGACGTTCACGGATCATTGCCCAACCGTCCAACATGCCACTATCCACAGTCATATCAAAAAGTATGTGAATTCAAATTGGTGTTCAAACCCAAGACTCAGGTGGTCGCGTCACCAATGATTATAACAAAAATAAGATTAAATAGACTAAAAGATGATAATCACAATTAAGGGACTATTGTTTCGTTCTTATAGAGATCCACGATCATATCACTCCATAAGAATATATCAAATCATACAAATAACCAAACATAAACAGAGAGAAGAAATTTGTTCGATGGAGGAATATAACTAATTATATTGAATAGAATCGGGCTAAGAGGCTACTCCCATGCCCCAGAGAGATTTACTTAGACATAACAAGACTAGAAGAAATGTAAATTAAAATGAGATCCAACATTATACAAGATGTAGTCTACAACTAAAAATTGGATGAAATGGAATGTCTTTACAAGTGAAGAGTCCCTCCTTTTATATGAGGGGAAGGGGGTAGGCTGCCCTCAAAAGAGAGGAAAAAATAGAGGGAGATCAATTTTTGAATTTTCTAGATCTGGTCAAATCGAAAGTTGATTGTCTTTAATTATCTTGACCATGAAACTCTCTTTAATACAGATTCTCGCGGTAGTGATTTAGAACATATTTATATCCCGTGAAAAGCATAAAAGCTGTCCAAATAATAGGAGTTTGTTTTAGGTAATTAAATCCTCTTTCCAATGAATACTTGTACACGCAATTTGGAGTTTAAATGCAAGAGTTATGTCACTTTTGGTGGCAGGTATATATGAATTTCAGGACTGCTGCAAATTGTATAATTTTCCTACAAAACCCAAGAAAATATAATTAAAACTCCAATTATAGAGAAAAATCTAAAATAACACAATTAATTATGAAACTAAGAGAATAAATAAAATCCTAAACAAATATAAAAAATATGTAAATAAAAGGGATAAATACACATTTATCAGATATCACGACATCGATCCCATTGGCCAAGATAATGAGGTTGGTTGCTCATCATTTCCCCACCATCTCCTCAGAAAGGCCTCCAGTCATGGTGGGTTAGGCCCAAGACAAGGAAAATGTTGCGCCAAGTCCAAGGCAAGGCAAAATTTATGCACACACATCCAAGTCAAAAATGCTATACGACTAAAGTAATAACAAGGGAATAAATCCCTAGTCACCTAGGCTAAAAGCTCATAATAAAAGCCAAAAACAAGAAATCAGTTGAGGAGGATGTGAATCATATCATGAGCTAACAAATTGCAACTAGGATCTTAACAATGATGAAATTATACTTATGTCCACAATGTATATCAAATTCCAAATGTAAACAAGCATAATGCAAGTTAAGGCATGTTTGAGTCATTATCCAACCAATAAATTACAAATAAAAATAATACAAGAACAAAATTTAGATATCAAAACATATTATAGTAGTAAATCTAGGTCAGAACTATTACAATCATAAATCCCTAACAAGAATTTTGCCCCCAAATCTTCTGACAACAAATTCTGGTACTTCCTACACATCTCATTATCTAACTCTCACATATATTCCTCTACCACCTACACCAACAGTACATCCCTCTTCCTTAACTTTTAAACTTAATTATCTAAGATTAACACATGACCTTCAAGATATGAGATGTCATTATCAAGCTTATTGACTGGATGGTGTGATCTATATCTGGATGACACTTTCTCAACATGAAGACATAAAACATATTATGAAATCTATGCAACTTTGGTGGAAACTTTAACGTATAGTTTAACTCCCCATTATGATCAATGATAGGTTAAGGTCCTAAAAAAGATCCAACTTACCCCTCTTACCAAATCTCTATACACCTTTCTAAGGCGAAACCTTAAGACACACCATGTCTCCAACTTGTAACTATAACCCTACATTGATTATATGCATACGACTTGTGTATGTATCATGGGGTATTCATATACTATTTAATTACTTAAGTCTTATATATCACATGTTACACTAAAACATGGCCTAACAACTGGTATTCATCTGCCTTGTACCAACAAAGACGTGATCTACAACACCTTCCATACACATCCTCATGTGGTGCCATGTGTATTCTCCATTGATAACTATTGTTATAGAATAATTTGATCAAGATAAGATTAATATTCAAACTACCAAGAAACTAGAGCACACAAGATCTCAGCAGATCCTCCAAAGTCTGTATGGTCCTCTGTGACCAACTCTTTGTCTACGGGTGAAATTTTGTACTAAAATTTGATTGTGTGCCCAAATTTGTATGTTGATGATCCTAAAACTTGCTCATAAAATTTTGGTCCTCTGCCAAAACTATTGTTGTAGGAACACCATGAAGACGAACTACATCATGCATGATATTTGTGCCAATTACTCAACTATAAAAGTAATTTTTACAGGTACAAAGTCAGAAACTTTTTTCAACCAATCATCAACCACCCATACAGAATAATTTTCATTGATAGTCATAGGAAGACCTATAAAAATCCATGGTTACAAGATCTCACTTCTACTCTAGATTTAACAATGGATTCAATGCCACTGCACCCTTATAATGTTCTTCCTTGACCTATTGGAAAATTGGGTACATTGCCACAAACTCTACCGCATCACATTTAAATCACCGTCACCAATACAAATCCTTGACATTTGGGTAAATCTTTGTACTTCTAGGATGCATCAAATTCATTGAGGAAAATGCCACCACAAGCACCGACTTAATTAGATCACTAGTGTCAGGAACTACCCTCCTTGGACAACACATTGTCATGTCATTCGACTCATGAAACTCATCATGCTTCCCCCTACCAATCTCTAACTTGATATTCTATATTATAGTATCATTACATCTCGATGTGCATCTCTAATGTGTTGTATTAATGTCGTCTTAACATGTAATTGAGACAATAAACCTGCCAACAAAGAAACTTTTAATTGTACATTCATCTATAAGCAATAATAGAGTAAAAAATAGTTTGTCTGCATACCGAAATGAGGATTTCTTCTCAACACATCAGCCACTAGATTCTCCTTTCAATGGTGATATTACATAGTACAATAGTAGTCCTTTATCAACTCCATCCATTTTCTCTACCTTATGTTTAACTCTTGCTATGAAAAGATGTACTATAAGTTCTTGTGATCTATAAGGATCAAATAGTTCTCCACATAAAAACAATGCTTCCAGATCTTCAATTCCAAGACCAGAACTGTTAACTCCAAATCATGAGTTAGACAATTCTATTCATGCTTTTTAAGTCAACAAGATGCCAACGAGATTGCATTCTTGTCCAGCATCAGTACACACCAAAGTCCATTCTTTGACGCATCACAAAAAATGTGGAGCCTTTTTGAGGATCTGGAGAACTAACATGAGAGTCAATGTCAAGTTCTCCTTCAAAAACTAAAAAGAAACCTAACACTTCTCATCCCAAATAACTACATACCCTTTCTAGTTGCTTGGTCAAAGTAATCCTATCACACTAAAGTTTTTGATAAACGCCCTATGGTAAATAGATAACAATAGGAAATTCCAAACCTCTATTGGTGTTAGATGATCCCATACTAACACTGGGTCCACTTTATTTGGGTTTACACAAACCCCCTTCTTAGAGTTGGCATGACAGAGAAACATTACCTCAGTCATCCAAAATGCACACTTACAAACTTAGCTTACAACATATTTTGTCTCAGTAACTTTAAAGTCTAACTGAGATGTTGTTCAAGTTTCTAACTCTATTTATAGTAGATCAAGATGCCATCTGTAATGTTGACAACAAATTAATCTTGATACTTCTTGGACACTCTGTTCACTAGATCGATAAAAGCTACCGCTACATTGGTTAGCTCAAATGGCATAACCATAAACTCATAGTGACCATCCTAGTATTAAAGGTTGTCTGAGGTATGTCCTCTATCCTGAACCTTAACTGAAGATATTCTGGCGTCATATCTACCTTGAAAAAATATAGCACCCTTCAAATAGTCAATTATATCACATATCCTTAGCAAAGGATACTTGTTCTTCACTATAACATTGGCCAACTATAAGTAGTATATGGATGCCCTCGCTAACCATGCTTCTTCTTAACAAACAACACTATATCACCTTAAGAGACATTCTAGGCTATATATATCCCTTCAAAACAACTCTTGGAGCTATTTGTTCAAGTATATCATCTTTAATGTGTCATCCTATAGAGATCCTATGCTATGGGTTGCATGCCAGGAACCAGATTGATCTATAAATTAATCTCTCTAGGGGGTGCAACAATAGGAAATTCATCATAAAAAAACTTCGTCAAACTCACATACCAATGGAACATCCTCCATGCTAGGAATCTTCTCCTTGGCATCCACCACATGTGGCAATAAATCTTCAACACTACATTATCAATGTATGTGTTATTACTACTGACCCAATACACATAAAAAGAATCTTCCTATCTCCTTGGAAAGTCTAAGAGATATTGCCATCTATGAACTCCACAAATTCTTAGAACTACAATCCAAAACTACCATATACTTCTCCAGAGTATTCATCACTAGTATCACAATGAATCCACGCATGTCAAGTGGCATGCAGTCCACTTGAATTCTACATCCATAAAAAAGCAAGAAAATAAGATGGACACACCTCCTACAAAACCTCATAACCAACCAAAATTTCCATTTGACTTCTAACGACCCATGGGTTGATGACTCCCTCTGATTGATTCATAGCATAGAATTTAGTTGTTTCTTGTGATATTCTTTGACCTTGAATTCTATTGACTGACCCCAAAGATCCTGCCTATAGAGTTTGGGCACACCCTTTACCACCACCTATGTACCGTTGAAAGCCCTATTGGCCCTGTCTCTACTATTGAGTCACCTCTTAGTTCAATTGTGGGCAAAACATCCTCATATGCCCAAACTAGTTGTAGTGAAACCCCTTCTATAAGGTGAGTAATACAACCTAGACAGCCCCATCATTGACATCGACCTAAACTGTATGCTCTGAATGGTGAAATATCTTATCCTCTACCCTTATTTGAAGACCATTATGACTGTGATTGTGCCCCCAACTCAAATGTAGCAGTACTCGATTGTGACTACTGGTACTGATCATGTTGTTGTGTCCTAGAAAACTTATGTTTGTTGTAACCACCATAGTACTGACCGAGTGACTGTGCAAACTTCCTCCTAGCCTCATGATCCTAAATTCTACATGTCATCCTTGTAATCCATCTCACATCTTCCACAAAAGTGTAAATCTTCTCACGCAAACCCAAGTTCATGCTAACTTGGCCAACTCAACATAAATCCCTTCTCAAATTATATTATCTTTTTGTTCTCCGTGGATTCCATGTCAGGACAAAATGCTCAACAACTCCAAAAATTGATTTTGTACTCATCTATTGACAACACCTTGTGGTGCAACTTCTGTAATTGGGTTATCTTCTCATCAAGATATGAATGAGGGAAGTGTCAAGTTCAGATTACCTCCTAAAATTTACCCATGGGGTCACTTCACAAGGTCGTTTCTCCTCTTCTATGGACCACTAATGGCAATCACTTCCCTTCAAAAGGTATATTGCATGCTTAATCTTGTCTCCTTCTACAATATCCAACGTACTAAAAGCTTTTTCCAACTCCGTTAAAAACAAATCTACATCTGTCAAATATACGATTCCCATATATTCCTTGTTCAACATGTTTTATCCTCTATAACATCTTCCAGAACCCAAAGACTCAATATTTGAAGATTGTACTTTGGAATCAGAACCATCTACTTTTTAGAGAATTAGGCAAATGTAAACATCATATGTCCAAACATGGCCTAGAAATATGGGCGGATAAGTGTTGTCAAGTCCAAAGATGTAGGGATGGCCTGCTCCATCCCTATCTTAAGTACTCCCATAAGTATCCTCACCTCAATTGGATATGTGCCAAGACAAAGCTGGGCATCATTGGCTTACTCAATGTGCCCCCCCCAAGAACTATGTGAACTGGTTGCCTATTACATCTGCCCTCTCTTTTGGTACCCACATATTCAACACTCCCTACCATATGCCACCTCCTGATACTTAAAATCATTCTCTACTTCTTCCTCACAGTGTCCAACAATATTACCGCCCCCACCAACCAAACCAGGCAGGTGGCCACAGTTCATAATGCACTCTTCGCACAATAGATCCACTTTTAAGTTGACTTATTTGCTCGACCAATCATTAGAATGTGTACGAGATACCACAAGGGCCCAATATCTCAATAGCACCCTTGTCTAAAGCTTTAAATGAGACTGAATATATGAAACACATGAACGATTTGACTAGAAAGTCATTCAAAAATTGATCAAGAGTTCAGGCTTCTATGCAAGGAACGTGCTTTCTGACATTGAGTTTCAGCTCAAGACTCATAATTTGATATGCAGACACACGTCTTGGGTAATAAGCAAACTCAGAATTATTTCAAGAGTATGACTTATATTTCACCTTATCCATAGCTACAATGGGACCATAAATAATGGCTAGATATGGTGGACATGTAAGAATAGACACAACAATTGAATCGTATGTCCATATAGACTCATCTAATCTATGCTCTATAGCAAAACTTACGAGCACCCACCACACAAGAAAGAGATTATTAAAAACAAAACTGTAGTTATCACTAGTTAAACATCATTACCATAAACTTGCATACAAAAACATGGAATAAAACTCTAGATTAAAATACAAGATAAATTGCAACATGGTCCTTTTAATCCATTCATAACCAGACATACCTTTACAAGTTATTGTTCACTGATATAAGTCACACCTGAATAGAAAAGAGTATGACTGTCATATAATTACAACATGTACCATACTACACGACATACATGCCAAACATTAGAGTCATAAAATATATCCACATAAAATTGGCGGCCCATATCTGAGAGTGTAGGGACAACTCTAACAAGATACTCCTCAAAGACATCACTAGCCTATGATCCACAAACTTCCTCTAAAATATGGATCACCACAACCAAAACCCAAGTTTCTCTCCTGGTCACCTAAGAGATTTGGAAAAGTACACCAGTGAGACTCCCAAGTCCCAATGCTATGGTATAAAATATGATTACATTTATTAATTACAACATAATTTATAACAAAATTAAGTAGATCATATCATTGATTCAAAAGAGTAGATATTTTTAATTATAGAGTAGGTTATTCATTGAGAAGTAAAACAATATCATGAGTATACTTGAGAAAATATGATGACTCATACAGAATATGAATCACAGATATTACATACATGAAGTAAAAAATGCCAATCATGCATCCATGTGATTCATCATATACAGCCTAAACAAATATATTACACGATTGGTTCATATTTGGTTATTCCCTACTAGTCTGAGGTGTACCACTAAAATTGGTAGCTAGTGACTAAGAAGCCCATACTAGCCCAATATAAGCTATAAGGACATCTGAATTCTATTATAGGTCTCCACATGACTTGGATTGAAAAGAGATCAATAAAATTTAGAGTGCATAAAGGCTAGATCCATCGTGGAAATTCTCAAATGTGGGTTCACATATATCATACGACTCCACTTTGCATAGGTCATGACAATGCTAAACAAGTTATAAAACCCAATAATACTAAAACACAAACACAATTTATATCGATAACATACCACCAGATAGTACAAATGGTATAAAAATGCCAAAGTACACCAAGCCCAAGCAGTCTCACATATTCACTAATGTATGGCTCTGAGCATTTTCTCACAATTCTCATATTGTGGAATATTAACTTGTTTCACTATTTCCCCTACCAACCCAAGGAAATAGATTTATAGAGTTAGAGAATTATATGATTAGGGTTTCACTTGATTAATTGAATCATTTTCTCATTTTGTGACTGCATCAATCAAGTTACATACATGCAACAAGAAATAATCGAAATAATAATCAAGCTTTTGCAACTTTAGAAGATATAAAATGTATTATAATTCAATACTACCTAAAAAATTTAGGGTGTACGTCTCCACACTCGACCATAGCAAAGGAATATTACCGAATTAGGACACCACAAGGCCCGATCACTGTATAATGTCATAACATTTCCATAGAGGAACTTGAATTTTCCTAAACTTTTGCATATAGTAAAACAACACCCAAAATTTAATACTAAAATTCACAAGGATGCAAGAATTATGTTAGTTTTAATATTTAGGTAAGAAGGACAAAACTAACCATAGATGAAGTTACATTACAAGTCCATTTTAAACTAGTTTCCATTAGAATAATGTCTACGTAAAAGCCATATAACATTATGAGGAAGTTCCAACAAGAACAATCATCATATATCTTTGGATTTCACATTATCAGGTACAAAATACCATAAAAGTATCACATTTAAGAGATCAAACACATGTACTTTGAATCTGAGTTCATGCATGACTGATTACAATCAAATAGTAGAATTATGATGTTAGAATTGATATAAAATTCGAATTTCATTCTTACTTTCTTAGAACATTATAAAAGCTTATGTCTTATATTATTTTAAAGGATTCAAAGAAAACTTATGGTTTTCATAAGTCAAGTATGTATTAATTGTATCATATGCTTATTACCTACCTCTTAAAATAGTGGAAACAAAGTACACAACCATGATTATGATAAAAGTTTCAATCTCTAAACAAACTTCAAATAAAAAGTTGCGATGTCAGCCATAGATCTGAGCTTTTCTTTATTAGAGTTCCAAGAAATTCTCATGTTATGGTATTAAAATAAGAAGGAAGGAGTAAGAAGAGGTTTTAGTTACAAGGTCAAACTTTCTACCAAGAACAACCCTAAGAACAAGCATTTGTGAGGAACAATGCAAGTGGCTAAACAAAGTAGATGAAGATACACAACATGAAAATGAGAAGGTGAGAGAGATAATTACATGATTACAAGAGGTCAAGAGGGATTTTGATCACTAAGGAGGAAAAAGAAGAAGTGTGCATAGCTATCAAGTAGGTCTGTCTTTGATTGATGCTCATCAATGGAAGGCAGGAACTTCATCAGTTTCCAAAAACAATCATTTGGCACTAACTTTCCCCCTCCCTTTTTCGTAACAAAATAAAACATAAGTAAGACCAAACTGAGAGTTAGCAACATAGACAAGGATGAATTAGTGAATGATAAATATATCTTTCCCACCTTCATCATAATCAATGGAAGGATGGAAAATTGGTCAAGTGGGCTGTCTCCAATCTGCCTCCTGGCTGCGGCAGCCATTCTTTCTATTTCCTCACCATTTCCAAGCCGACCCTCCATCCAACCGGGTTGTGAAAAAAAGGACTCTTCTACGACGGCTGCTCTATGACCGAAGGATTTCCCCCCGGATCATCTCATATAAGATGTTCCCTAAGAAAAAGGAGATTTGAATCTTCTTGTCCAAGAACATTTTGAGCATCATGGGGAAAGGAGAGGAAGATATGGGGTTTATATAGGCATGGGAGAAATAGAGGAGAAGAGATGAAAGAGAGAGAGAAAGTGGAGGAGGTGGTCTGTATAGGGCCACCATTGGTGCGCTCCAGTCCTACCATCAGTTAATGACCCCAATTCTTCATCAATTAATACCAGAAGATCCCCAATTGGTTCACAAGCATGTAGAATTTCCATCATTTGATGTCCAATAACTTCATCGGTCTGTGAATTACTCTACATATGTATCTAAGAACAAACACATTGGTCCAAACCCTTCTATCATGTTCATTAGTCATTCTACATGAGGATGTTGTTGATTGAATCTAGCCGACCTAACACAGATTGGTAGTTCAAATAGTTTGTTAGAATAGGTTGTTTTTCATCGAGTGAGTGAATGAGATAGAGGTGTATCTGTGACCCCTTGTTTCATCATGTAACACCCCTGACCTGGGTTATGACCTAACCCTAGATGTTTTGCCTAAGTAAGATTCTTACATGATTGTTATTATCTTGTTAAAAGTAATTAAGGCATTTGTGATGTATTATTTTCAAAATGGAACTTATATGCAAACTGTGTGCATTTTATGTTATTCTAAATGAAGAGTGCAATTTACCTAAGATGAGGGGTTATGTTACAAATGTTACATATTGAATATATTCTAAGTGTTTTGTATGTCATGAAAGTGAATTAGGTGCTAAGTGGAGGCTTATGCAAAGCCTAAATCCTAAGTGAGAACTTGTGTAAATAATGCGAAGTGCTTGGTGCATCAATTGTGGTACAATTGCAATATGTACAAAATGTAGGGTTAATGTGTAATTTACCACCTCAAGATTGTCTTTCCTCTTACCTAGTGTTCTAAATGAGGATACAATATGTTTGGAACATCTTAGAATGTTAGTACTCTTAATAATAAAGAAACCAAGCAAATAAATAAGTTGAAAGCTATGATATGAGCCACATTTAGTTGTGGATTTGAGAATAGAGGTCCCTATCGGCCATAGATCCATAAGGAGGGCCTCCTATCAGTTTGAGAAAGCCTTGTCTTGACCCATGACAGGAAAGGCACTCCAAGGGAGAATGAGGCATCGATTTGCTTTTACCATGGAAATAATGGAGTAGAATATTATAATAAGTTAGTGGAAGGAGAATTGTCCTAGGAGACAACTCAAGAGCCGCCCCTTATCTTTTTGTTATCCTTTTTTGCATGGGAAAATAATAAGTGGCAAGTAAGAAAGAGCATGTGTCGACCTTGCATGGCTAGGTGGCATGAAGTACCTTAGGATAATGACACATATGGCACTCTTTTCTATAAACCACAAGTATAAATACCTTGACCTTCAATTGTTGGAAAGATTTTCAGATCTAGCAAGTACCTTTCTTCTTGTATCTTGCAACACCTTCCCTTGTGTCGCCCTTAGTGGAGAAAGTCGAGTGGTATCGACCAAGGAGGAGGGATGTCGGCCAAAGAAGGTTGAAGCAACTAAGTAAGGTGATATCGCTCAAAGTGGTAGAAGATATCATGCAAGAGCTTGGAGTTCAAGTCATGGAGCTTGGAGAAGGTTCATCTTTAATCTTGGAACGTATGGAGTAAAGCTTGAAGCTTGAAAGCCTTTCAAGAGGTGGGTTATATAACTTAAACCCTTCAATGTTATTATCCTTTCTTTAATATTATTCAATTGTTGATAAAATTGAAAATTAGGTTTTCCTATGATCAATTGATATAATCATAAGTTCCAAAGTGTAATTAGGACTATTATTCATAGTTTTGAATTAAACTATGATTTTGAGGTTGATGATCATGACATCATCATTGGATACCCAACATGGGTAGATCACTCTTGAGTAAACCGATATGGGTTGAGACCTTGCAACCCGATATGGGTTGAAACTTGGGAAAAATGATATGGACTCGATAATGGAGACTTGGAAGATATGAAAATAGGTTACTTTTGTAAAACAAGTCTTATGGACGATATAGGGGATTCCTAACCATCACTTAGTACACGATACTAAGGTAAAACATTTACCCTTGTCCGATATGAGCAAAACCCTAGTAAGAGGATGGGGAACCCGATATGATCCTTGAACTTTGAAAAATGATATACCTCCCTTGTGTTAATAGATCAACTTGGTATCCATCTTGTCATAATATGAGTGTAAAGTTCTTATCAATGATGGGCACACGATATGGCCAAGAGATAACACTTAACATGGGTGTCCAACATGATGCCCGATACACATGTCTAACATGATGTCCGAAACACATGTCCAACATGATGCCCGAAACACATGACTGATAGGATGCCCAATATGTATATAACCCAACAGGATATCTAAAGTAGGTGAACCAATGTGATGATCATGCATCACCTGATATGATGCCCGATATGGTACCCAACACCAAGCCCGATATGCTGCCCAATACACTTACCCGATATGGTGAATATTTGAGACAAACCAAAATGGTGAAAATAGATATGATGCCCAACATGAGTGCACGATATGATCTTTAACATATGGCAAGTCTAATGTGAGTGCATGGTATGGTAACCCTAGATATAGAAATCATAGATAGAGCCCGATATGGAAACCCTAGAGGCAGTCCGATATGATGGAAGACTAATGTGGAAGTCTAAATTGAAATGAACATGGCTAGCTAAGGAGAAGAACCAGTATTATATGGGTGCATGAGGTATGACAAAGCCATAATGGTATGTATGATATGATGAACCCTAATATACAATACAGAATCCAATAAACTCTTATATCCGATATGGGGAAGTGGTTTAATCCATACATAACATGAAGATGACTTAAAATAAGAAGGGATGTCTAAACCTACATGACCACACGATATGATGATAAGGGATATTCCCTATATCCAATATGAGGCTGTGGTTCCACCATGTGATTGGTTAAGTATATGCATTTCCAAATAATAACATTATCAATCATGCAATTTGATATGATAAGCAAGTCCTTGATTATTAACCTTGTCTAAGTGATGATTATGATTAATGCAATATTGAGGCACAATGATTTTAAATTAAATTTGTTAATGATAAGAGTGTAATCCTTAAAGATGTGAACTAAGAAATTTACATCCTAGTGATAATGAGAGAGAAACTAATACTTGAAAGATAAGTATGTAATTAGCATACACTATTACTCTTGAGATGAGTGGAGTATGAGTTAGGGTATAATCTATGTTGATAAAATCTTGAAACCCTGATCAATTGAATATAATCCTAATCCATGGTTATATACATATGTTGAAATTGTTGATAACATGATATAATAATGATGCAAATATCTTAAAGCAATAAGCATGGTTAAGTAAGAGCTATGTGATTATTTGATACAAATCCAATGAGCTATGCGGATTATGTGAAAAAATATCTGGGTATGATGACCTTGAGATAATGATCATCTGCTAAGTGATGACAGTACTCAGTGATGAATGAAGGGTTTGAATACCCAAGTATGATGATGATAAGAGATTGAGAGTCTAAGTGATCTATATGATTAAGTGGATATGAAAGTATCTGATAAATGAAATTATGCTTTCCTTTGTAGCATTTGATATATTTCTTGCTTGTAACTTGATTGATGTTAAAAGATACATTAATATACCTAATTAAGCAAGATAAACATTATCATGTAGTTGCCTAAACCATAGATCCATTTAGTGTCAGCATTTGCTGAATGGTGAAATGAGTTTTTACTCGAAATGCATATTTTTGAATATGTGATAATATAAGGGTGCTCAGTGAAATCCCAAACTAAATAAGGGTGCTCAGTGGACTCCCCAAATACATCAGGATGCTCAGTGTACTTCACAAATCTCAGTATGAAAAATAAGAAAATGACTACAAAAGCTACAAAAGGTAAACTTCATGTATGAAACTCATATGATTTATATTTCCTTATTTTATATTTAGGAAATGTTTGTCATCTTCAAAAAGGGGGAGATTGTTGGCTAAATTGGACATTAGCATAATCCCTTTGTTTTGATGATAACAAACATTTCATTCTTGTGGATCTAATGTGCTACTTGAGTGTTGCAGGAACAACATGGATGACAAACCTTTGGAAGATCTATATGCTTCAAAATGCCTTAATTTCATGATTGTAATCAAATGTAAACACTTGTACAAAATATATAATGTACAAGTACTTAGACATCATGTAAATCAAGCGTTAGATCTTCCCTAGCCATTCACAACACTTAGATAAGTCATCCCCTACAATAGTATCACATCTCCACACTCATACACACACTTAGTACTTTAAAATATTGAAACAAGGTTATTCTCGATCGACAAACTTCTTGACCGAGACACTCTCGGTCGACAAATTCCTCAACCAAGAATGACCCAAGTAGCCGTTAGACACAACATAAAAAGTAGTTGGGAGTTGGATCAGAACGTTGTAAACACTTGCTCCAGACATTCCCTCGGTCGACAAATTGTCGACCAAGAAGGACTCTCGATCGACAAATTGTCGACCGAGATGGGTTCTGACAGCACCTGCAGAATTAATTAACTAGCCGTTGCTAAAGCAACTAACTTATACCTAACGGCTAGTTAAGCACTTGGAACCTCCTAGAAAGTGTCTAGAACGTCCTTAAGCACTTGTAGGTCATTCCTATAAATAGGACATGCCTTAGGACACCTAAACTCACAAATCTACACTTGTGATACACTTGAGCTTACACTTGTAATTGTCAATCTGTTTTGAGAAATTGAGCAACACTTGCATTGGCTATTCTTCTCCTTGCTCTAATTTCGTGTCCTATAAGCTAGCATCTCCTATCCACAACAATTACACTTCTATATACATTGGATAGGAGATCAAAACGCTTGATATAGGAAATCAAGCCTTGAGTTGCAAAGTGGTATTGTAATTTATATTTTTCCTTCTTGTTCCTTTTATCCTTTGTATTCTCCTTGCTACTCCTAGGGTTGGAGGCTGTGGTTTGGAGAAGGTTCTTCTCGGTGGAGAAGGTGGACTTCAGACTACTTCAAGAAGGCTATTGCAATGGGAAGCTACTTCAAGAGGAAGGCTACTTCAAGGGGGAGCTTGAAGTTACTTCAAGAAGGCTGCTTCAAGGTTGGTGCAATTACTTCTAGGTGAAGGCTGTCCGAAGGGTTTGGTGAAAGAATTGTAATTTTATGTAAAGTCCTTGCGAGGTAATAAAATTTGATTCTTTCAAAATCCCGGTTGGATAAGCAACCGGGTAGTGGATTGACGACCTTAGTATTTGCTAAGGTTGGAACCAATCTAAATCCTTGTCCCCTTGTCCAACATCTTTGTGATTGGTTGTTTGAGTTAAATTGTTAAATTTATCATAAAACCCTATTCAACCCCCCCTCTAGTGGTTTTTCAATTGGTATCAGAGCAGGCTTCAAGGAGCTCTAATCGAGTCTTGAAGAATGAAGGGTGGTGGTGTTAACAACCGCAAGAAAAGGAAAAGCATGGACCAATCTTCAACAAGTTGCAATTGGTGCTTAGGAACAAGGCACACTACACTTAACTGTCCATGGAGGTCAAAGAAGGAAGATGCGCATAAAGAATGCCTTATTTCTAAAATAAGTGAAGGAGAAGAAGAAGAGGTAAGTCTTTTTGATTTATCTAAAGAAGAGCTAGTTGCTAGTCTTGAAGAGACACATAATAAATATATTGAGTGCAAGAACAAATTAAAGAAATCTAATAAAGCAAATGATGCGTTACATGCTAAGCTTCTTGCTCTCACATCTGAAAATGAAGATCTCAAAAAGGTTATTGAAGATCATGATATTAAGCTAAAATCTGTAGAAGCAAATTGCAATCTTCTTTCCCTAGAAAAGTTAAATTTGCAAACTCAAGTAAATGATCTTCAAAAACAACCTGTTTTGTGTACACATCTAGATTATGATATTATTGTGAAAGAAAGAGATTCCTTGCTATCTAATCTAGATCAAGCAAAGTTAGACATCAATAAGATAATGGATGAGATTGTTAAGATGCAACAAAAAGTTAGTAGTTTGAGTAACAATGATATTATTGATAAAATCTTAAATGATTCTTATCATCAAGTTGGAAGGAGAGGACTAGGTTATAAGCCTAAAGGAAAATCTTATCAAAAACCTAGTTGGAGAAGGACACACGTACTAGAGAGTCAATCTATGTATGTACCTAGAGGCAAATATACATATGTACCCAAGAACAACCTGAACAAAATCATAGAAAAAGACATGAGGTTGATTCTATATGTTGCCATTATTGTTTGCGTCTTAGACATTATTCTTTCTCATGTCCTTACAAGAAAAAGGATGTTGAGTTAGTATGGGTTCCAAAACCCCCAAACTGAATGAATAAAATTAAGTTGAGATATGACCGAAGACTTTAAGTTGTATATGTCTATGTCTATCTCAACTTAACATAATAGGACAACAAATTGATCCAAGAAATTAAATATACATCTTCAACTAACTTGTTTTAGTTTGGATTCTCAAAACCTAGAAAATTGAATATGATTAGTTGAGATTTAACCTAAATGTTACTTTGATATTTAAAAGTCTCATCTCAACTAAACCAAGCTCTAAATTGCATAATTGAATTGGAAGTGATCTTTGTTTTTACTTGAAAGCAATTACTGAAAACAGTTCTGAAACAATACAGAATCGATCTCGGTCGAGAAACTGTCGACCGAGAAGAACTGTTGGTCGAGAAATGGTTGACCGAGCAGGTTTCTGTTGTCAAGTCTAAAATAAATCTGCTGAACTTGTTTTCAAATAATCTATTTGCTATCAATTTGTTATTAATGACTGATTTTACATGCAAAACAAGAATAAATGGTGAAAATCATCCTTGAAACAAAATATATTAATCTTTTGCATCATGAGTTAAGATAAATATTATGAATATGAAAAATCCTTAAACATATTGCGAAAGTGCCATATGAAGACTGATCTTGAACAAACCTTATTCATTGATTGAAAAAGTTTATTAGGTATGATCAGTTATATATCTTATCTTAAAATTGAAAACTTATGAACCTAAATGAAGATTATTTTGGTTTATCCTATAAATGGTTTAAAACTGAAAATCACGATTAGTTTAATCAAAAGAAATGACCGTTTTATCATTTTTCACATGGTTTTTCCTAAAGTATTTCTTGATCTATCTATATAGGAACCATGTGTTTTGATATTTAGTTAAATGATCATAATCATTGTACTTCATGAGATTATCATTATATGCTTCTACTGTTCTATCAAATAATTGTGTCATGCTTATTATTTTCATTGGTTTGTTTAATATAATCTTTCATCCCTATATACAAACCATGAATGGATACTATCTTGATCTTCGTCATTTAGCTTATATGAAGATTCTATTTTACATAAACAGTAACATTTTCATGGCACAAATGCATCTTAATCTACAGAAATTATACTTCAAAAATGAGTAGTCAATATGAAATCTGCAGAATTTGCCTCTTGGTTGAAATTAAAATTGACCAAGGGGCGCTATGGTCGCAGTCAAGGTCGACCTAAAATAAGCTTGACAAAATGCTTATTTGTACATCTTTTTACTGCACTTAAACTTAGTATCTTGATTCAAAATGTGTTCATCATATTGCAAAACATAAAGTTCTAATGAAAGGTCAAAATCAAATCTTAAAAATCATTTGTGACCTTAGAATCCTTAAATTGTCTTAAATATAAGATTAAGGGGGAGCTCACAAAAACTATTTTGATTATAAGATTAAGAATCTTACAAAACTTTGTAAACATCATTTGAATCTTGCTATAACCTTAGTATCCTTAAAAGTAATTTTTGTTATGAACACAAAGAAATCTACAAAATTCCTGAATATGACATATATCTTGTTCTTAATGGAATTCTCTAAACAAATTAGGGATTAACATCTCGTGGATTTGAGTAGAGATACATTCTACGATAAGCATAAATGGATCTCATTTCATCTTCTGGGCTTAACATCCCATTTAATGGATTAGATATCAAAATACATATGCCATGGATCTAAAAGGATTTCATATCATTTCAAGGCTTAACATCCTTTACAAATGATTGAGAAACAAATTGTGGCTAAATTTGACAATAAATGATTTACATTTATCTTAATCCCTATTCTTGAAACTAAATATCTTAGTCAAGGGGAGCATAGCATACAATTAAGGGGAAGAAATTAAAGTCATACTAAATGATTTTCCTGGATATCTTTTTGAAATGACAAAGGGGGAGAAATAATATAAACCGAAAACATAAAGTAAAATGAGTTTCACAAATCTCGGTATGAAAAATAAGAAAATGACTACAAAAGCTACAAAAGGTAAACTTCAGGTATGAAACTCATATGATTTATATTTCCTTATTTTATATTTAGGAAATGTTTGTCATCTTCAAAAAGGGGGAGATTGTTGGCTAAATTGGACATTACATAATCCATTTGTTTTGATGATAACAAACATTTCATTCTTGTGGATCTAATGTGCTACTTGAGTGTTGTAGGAACAAGATGGATGAAAAACCTTTGGAAGATCTATATGCTTCAAAATGCCTTAATTTCATGATTGTAATCAAATGTAAACACTTGTACAAAATATATAATGTACAAGTACTTAGACATCATGTAAATCAAGCGTTAGATCTTCCCTAGCCATTCACAACACTTAGATAAGTCATCCCCTACAATAGTGTCACATCTGCACACTCATACACACACTTAGTACTTTAAAATATTGAAACAGGGTTATTCTCGGTCGACAAACTTCTTGACCGAGACACTCTCGGTCGAAAAATTCCTCGACCGAGAATGACCCAAGTAGCCATTAGACACAACATAAAAAGTAGTTGGGAGTTGGATCAGAATGTTGTAAACACTTGCTCCAGACAGTCCCTCGGTCGACAAATTGTCGACCGAGAAGGACTCTCGATCGATAAATTGTCGACCGAGATGGGTTCTGACAGCACCTGCAAAATTAATTAACTAGTCGTTGCTAAAGAAACTAACTTATACCTAACGGCTAGTTAAGCACTTGGAACCTCCTAGAAAGTGTCTAGAACATCCTTAAGCACTTGTAGGTCATTCCTATAAATAGGACATGCCTTAGGACACCTAAACTCACAAATCTACACTTGTGATACACTTGAGCTTACACTTGCAATTGTCAATCTGTTTTGAGAAATTGAGCAACACTTGCATTGGCTATTCTTCTCCTTGCTCTAATTTCGTATCCTATAAGCTAGCATCTCCTATCCACAGCAATTACACTTCTATATACATTGGATAGGAGATCAAAACGCTTGAGATAGGAAATCAAGCCTTGAGCTGCAAAGTGGTATTGTAATTTCTATTTTTCCTTCTTGTTCCTTTTATCCTTTGTATTCTCCTTTCTACTCCTAGGGTTGGAGGCTGCAGTTTGGAGAAGGTTCTTCTCGGTGGAGAAGGTGGACTTCAGACTACTTCAAGAAGGCTATTGCAACGGGAAGCTACTTCAAGAGGAAGGCTACTTCAAGGGGGGTCTTGAAGTTACTTCAAGAAGGCTGCTTCAAGGTTGGTGCAATTACTTCTAGGTGAAGGCTGTCCGAAGGGTTTGGTGAAAGAATTGTAATTTTATGTAAAGTCTTTGCGAGGTAATAAATTTTGATTCTTTCAAAATCCCGGTTGGGTAACCAACCAGGTAGTGGATTGATGGCCTTAGTATTTGCTAAGGTTGGAACCACTCTAAATCCTTGTCCCCTTGTCCAATATCTTTGTGATTGGTTGTTTGAGTTAAATTGTTAAATTTATCATAAAACCCTATTCACCCCCCCTCTAGTGTTTTTTCACACTACAAATGAGGAGAGAATTCAGCATTTTGAGAAAGGCTTGAACGCTGAACTGACCACACCTGTATCTGCCCTGGAAAATAGGGAGAGGTTTATTACCTTTGTAGAGTTAGTTAGACGGGTAGAGAGGTCTGTGATAGAGAAACGAGAGGTGAACAATAGGAGAGCACCTGCACAGTTTCAGAATCATAGGTCTGACGGTTTTAAGAAACCGAGGTTTTCTGCACCTGTAGAACCACAAGGGTTATAACAAGAATAAGATTAAATAGATGAAAAGATGATAATCACAATTAAGGGACTATTGTTTCATTCTTACTGAGATCCACAGTCATATCACTCCATAAAAATATATCAGATCATCCAAATAACCACACATAAACAGAGAGAAGATATTTGTTCGATGGAGGAATATAACTGATTATATTGAATAGAACCGGGCTAAGGGGCTACTCCCATGCCCCAGAGAGATTTATTCAGACATAACAAGACTAGAAGAAATGCAAATTAAAATGAGATCCAACATTATACAAGATGTAGTCTACAACTAAAAATTGGATGAAATGGAATGAAGAATGGAATGCATTTACAAGTGAAGATTCCCTCCTTTTATAGGAGGGGGAGGGGGTAGGCTGCCCTCAAAAGAGAGGAAAAATATAGGGAGATCAATTTTTGAATTTTCTAGATCTGGTCAAATCGAAAGCTGATTGTCTTTAATTATCTTGACCATGAAATTCTCTTTAATATAGATTCTCTTAGTAGTGATTTCGAACATATTTATATCCCATGAAAAGCAAAAAATCGGTCCAAATATAAGGAATTTGTTTTAGAAAATTAAATTCCCTTTCCAATGAATACTTATACACGCAATTTGGAGTTTAAATGCAAGAGTTATGTCACTTTTGGTGGCGGGTATATATGAATTTCAGGACTGCTGCAAATTGTATAATTTTCCTACAAACCTAAGAAAATATAATTAAAACTCTAATTATAGATAAAAAACTAAAATAACACAATTAATTATGAAACTAATAGAATAAATAACAAAATAGTCCTAAACAAATATCAAAATATGTAAATAAAAGGGATAAATACACATTTATCAAAATATCCCGGACTTGAATCCTTGTTTGTCCTCAAACAAATAAAATCACAAATTATTCCAATTTATACTAACAACATGTCTATCCTCACCCTTGTAACATCATTTTATTCCTTACCTCCAAATTCGGCCAAGCAACCTAATCTCCTAAAATCACAAAATACAAAATTCTATATTCCCTATTAAAAATAAATATCATATCTTGTTTCTAAATCAAGATTTTGTCGAAAAACATGCTTCATCTTACTTTTGCTTTGACACTCTCATTTTTATTATTGTATTTTTTTTTATGAAAGTTGTTGCATAAGAACAATATGAAATTAGGGGGTGTGAAAACAAAGAAGGAAGTGATGAATTTTTTTATCCCTCCTCTATTCGATTTGGGATTTAAATTTGTGGAGTTGTGGCTACATTGGTCACAATTATGTGTACTTTTGACATCTTTTGATGGTATGCCCCTTTGTGGGGTATGGAATTTTTTATATGGAAAGCATGCCACCCCGGACTTGATTTTTGTCTGGTGGTGATTCTTTGCTTCTCTTTTTTTTAGAAAGAAAATAAGGGAGAAACAAAAGGTGTCCTTGTGCTTATAACTTCACACATTTATTTTCTCCTTTTTTTAAAGTGTCATTACATCAGAGAGAACATTCATGTCAATCACATTATACAAGATTTATATCAAGTTAATCAATCGGTTTAAAAATAGATAAAATTTGTGTTTGGTTTTGATCGATTCCTTACGGCTTGCCAACTTTTCCAAAGAGTGATGATATTTTGGGATCCTAGGTGATGGTAGATTCATACATGACAATTTTTAACAATTTTTGCAAAAGATTTACTAAATTCAAAGGGGTACAATGATAAACATATATTCATATTGGCCGACTAGATAAAGGCCATTTTGCAACAAAAAAAAACATGGCCGACTAGATAATGGCCATGAACAAAGCAACTATATAAAAAAGGTAGAAATAATTCAAGAATAAAAAAGATAAGGGGTGGAATAGAAGCATACTAACCACCTCCACCCCAGACTCAGATTTTTGCTCGTCCCGAATAAAATTGAAACCCGAGATGGAGGAAAGAGAAGAGCGGGAATTTCCAGGTGGCCCATGTAGCTAAAAAAATGTCCAGCTGAAGGGGATATGTATGGGAGCTGGGACCTTTATCTGAGGAGCTTCATAGTGTACCCTATGATTGGGTAATTGTGGAAGCTCAGTGGGGTGTTCATATTTTCTTGCACCTCGCATTCCATCCAATAATATCCATAAATCTTCCTTCGATAGCAAGGGAAGTGTTGAAGATGGATGTGGATTGGGGGAGGTTGGCGGGTACCAAACTAATAATGCCAGTGGAACATGATGAACTGAGTCGGATGGAAGATCTGGTTCAGGTTTTCCACCATCATGATGACCTGCATATGGGAGAATTGATGCTAATACAAAAATTTTAGAATCATTTACAAAAGTGTTTTGTTTCTCTTTAAAATTAATGCCATCAACATTGAGTTTGGTAAGTTTCATTGTTGATATAACATATGTATCTAATTTTTTTGTACAAGGGTTCCCTAAGTATTTAGGAGGGATGATGATGTTTTCCTTGCAAACAACAAAAGGGGGTGTGTGGTCTTCTTCCAATGGTGGTATCTCCCCTTCTAGATCAGCCATGTGTGAGATGGAAATTGGTTGTGACGACTTGGGAAGAATCATAAAGGGGGTTAGATGCTCATTATCCAAAATAGACTCAAAAGAAGGGTATTGGTCTATGGTATCATTCAGATTTATGTTGAGGATGGGAGGAGTTGTTGGATCTTCATAATGACTCTCCTGCTTTGACATTTCATATTCAAGTAATAGAGTCTCTAAAGGAAAGATAGGAATACCAACGTCTTCATCACACACAAAATATGGCTCCATGGTTTGTGCTATTTCTTCAGGATCTGACATATATGACACAAAATAAGGATCATCATTGTCGTCATCGTCAAGAAGAACCATCTTGGGTTGCTCAATCTCTATAGGAGGAGTTTGTGATTGATCCTCTAGTAAGGTAGCTAACATGGCTTTGACTGGATTCAAGTTTTGCTTGTCCTTTTGCTGCCATCTTTTCTAGGACCTTAAGTCTCTCTTCTAGTTCAAGTTTAAATTGCATTTCACCATAGGATTTATACACCCCAAAATTTTGGCCATCCTCACCACACTCCCCATAGTGTCCTTGTCCATAGTACCCCTCATATTGTTTTGGGTGGCCTTGCTCCTCATAATAATCTCTAGAAGATGATGGATTGTAATTTCCATTGCATCCATCTTGTTAGGAAGATTTAATATTATAAGGTGTCACCAATTCATGAGGAAACATATTTGAACAATCTATATTTTGGGTTAGGGCTTCTAGCAGGGCCGTTAAGAAGGCTTGGCTGGTTTTTAGTTTTGTTTCTCCTTCTACTACTATCTTCTATAGGGCCCTAAGTCTCTCTTCTTGTTGAGGATTACATTGGGTTTCATAAACATATTCCTAACCCCCAAGGTTTTGTTGGTTACACCCCACAAAATTTTGTTGATCATATTCCCCATTAGAATATGGATAGCAAGGTTCCCCATAATGGTTCTAAACAAATGTGGATTCACATTGTACCCACCAGGATGTAAGGGATCACAATTAGAAGGGGTGCTATCATAAGCATGGGGTAGAGTCGGGCAGGCAAGAGATGCATGGTGGTAAAGACCACAGTAATAACATTGTGGAGGATATTGAGATGCCCACTCCATTTAAAAAGAAAAGTTCCTAAAAGATATGTCAATCAACGAATGAGAGAAGAAAGATTACGAGATAAGAGGTTAGTCAAAAATTACAAAGAAAACTAAAATTATAAATATAATAAATTATGAAATAAACAAAAATTATAAAAAAGTAACTAGAAAACATTACTGCTGGAATGGAAACTCAGCAGAAAGAGGAGATACACTTCTGGAATTGTGCTCCAAAGGCAAAAAGAAATTATAAAAAAGATTAAAGTTATAAAAGTTAGGGAATATGAACAAGGATTAAACAATATATACATGCAACTAGATCTAAAAATAATTGTGTCGTCCCCGGAAATGGTGTGAAATTGATGCGCATCATTGTACACGCAACAATCACTAGGAAAAGTCCTAGAGTTTAACCTTCTAACCCGGTTGTCAACTTGTTGTGAACAACAAGTCAACTTAGTATAGATAGGTATCGATCCAAGGGACGGTAGAAAAGAAAAGTCGAAATCGAAATCCGATTGCAAGTACAAGAATTAAATTCCAATTTAAGAGAGTTGTTAATACTTGGAACAAAAATAAAAGTCCTGAAATAAAGTTTAACTAATCAAGAAATAAAGATCTGGGGTCCAAAAGATCACCACCAAAACCATGTTTTTATTCAACTAATCAAATTATAAACTGTAAGGATCAAATCAGGACCTTGTTTCTTACGAAAAAACTCACAAGGGCCGTACTTCCCCTGAACCCGTTGGTCCCGACGTTCACGGATCATTGCCCAACCGTCCAACATGCCACTATCCACAGTCATATCAATAAGTATGTGAATTCAAATTGGTGTTCAAACCCAAGACTCAGGTGGTCGCGTCACCAAGGATTATAACAAAAATAAGATTAAATAGACAAAAAGATGATAATCACAATTAAGGGACTATTGTTTCGTTCTTACAGAGATCCACGATCATATCACTCCGTAAGAATATATCAGATCATCCAAATAACTACACATAAACAGAGAGAAGACATTTGTTCGATGGAGGAATATAACTAATTATATTGAATAGAACCGGGCTAAGAGGCTACTCCCATGCCCCAGAGAGATTTCTCAGACATAACAAGACTAGAAGAAATGTAAATTAAAATGAGATCCAACATTATACAAGATGTAGTCTACAACTAAAAATTGGACGAAATGGAATGCCGTTACAAGTGAAGAGTCCCTCCTTTTATAGGAGGGGGAGGGGGTAGGCTGCCCTCAAAAGAGAGGGAAAATAGAGGGAGATCAATTTTTGAATTTTCTAGATCTGGTCAAATCGAAAGTTGATTGTCTTTAATTATCTTGACCATGAAACTCTCTTTAATACAGATTCTCACAGTAGTGATTTAGAACATATTTATATCCCGTGAAAAGCATAAAAGCGGTCCAAATAAAAGAAATTTGTTTTAGGAAATTAAATCCTCTTTCCAATGAATACTTGTACATTCAATTTGGAGTTTAAATGCAAGAGTTGTCACTTTTGGTGGCAGGTATATATGAATTTCAGGACTGCTGCAAATTGTATAATTTTCCTACAAAACCCAAGAAAATATAATTAAAACTCCAATTATAGAGAAAAATCTAAAATAACATAATTAATTATGAAACTAAGAGAATAAATACAATCCTAAACAAATATCAAAAATATGTAAATAAAAAGGATAAATACACATTTATCAGATATCACGACATCGATCCCATTGGCTAAGATTATGAGGTTGGTTGCTCATCATTTCCCCACCATCTCCTCAAAAAGGCCTCCAGTCATGGTGGGTTAGGCCCAAGACAAGGAAAATGTTGCGCCAAGTCCAAGGCAAGGCAAAATTTATGCACACACATCCAAGTCAAAAATGCTATACAACTAAAGTAATAACAAGGGATTAAATCCCTAGTCACCTAGACTAAAAGCTCATAATAAAAGCCAAAAACAAGAAATCTGTAGAGGAGGATGTGAATCATATAATGAGCTAACAAATTGCAACTAGGATCTTAACAATGATGAAATTATACTTATGTCCACAATGTATATCAAATTCCAAATGTAAACAAGCATAATGCAAGTTAAGGCATGTTTGAGTCATTATCCAACCAATAAATTACAAATAAAAATAATACAAGAACAAAATTTAGATATCAAAACATATTATAGTAGTAAATCTAGGTCAGAACTATTACAATCATAAATCCCTAACAAGAATTTTGCCCCCAAATCTTCTGACAACAAATTCTGGTACTTCCTACACATCTCATTATCTAACTCTCACATATATTCCTCTACACCATGATGGTGCCACAACACCTGCACCAATAGTACATCCCTCTTTCTTAACTTATAAACTTGCTTATCCAAGATTAACACATGACCTTCAAGATATGAGATGTCAATATCAAGCTTATTGACTGGTTGGTGTGATCTATATCTGGATGACACTTTCTCAACATGAAGACATAAAACATATTATGAAATCTATGCAACTTTTGTGGAAACTTTAACGTATAGTTTAACTCCCCATTATGATCAATGATAGGTTAAGGTCCTAAAAAAGATCCAACTTACCCCTCTTACCAAATCTCTATACACCTTTCCAAGGCGAAACCTTAAGACACACCATGTCTCCAACTTGTAACTATAACCCTACATTGATTATATGCATACGACTTTTGTATGTATCATGGGGTATTCATATACTATTAATTACTTAAGTCTTATCTATCACATGTTACACTAAAACATCACCTAACAACTGGTATTCATCTGCCTTGTACCAACAAAGAGGTGATCTACAACACCTTCCATACACATCCTCATGTGGTGGCATGTGTATTCTCCTTTGATAGCTATTGTTATAGAATAATTTGATCAAGATAAGATTAATATTCAAACTAACAAGAAACTAGAGCACACAAGATCTCAGCAGATCCTCCAAAGTCTGTATGGTCCTCTGTGACCAACTATTTGTCTACGGGTGAAATTTTGTACTAAAATTTGATCGTGCGCCCAAATTTGTATGTTGATGATCCTAAAACTTGCTCATGAATTTTGGTCCTCTGCCAAAACTATTGTTGTAGGAACACCATGAAGACGAACTACATCATGCATGTATATTTGTGCCAATTACTCAACTATAAAAGTAATTTTTACAGGTACAAAGTCAGAAACTTTTGTCAACCAATCATCAACCACCCATACGGAATAATTTTCATTGATAGTCATAGGAAGACCTATAAAAATCCATGGTTACAAGATCTCACTTCTACTCTAGATTTGACAATGGATTCAATGCCACTGCACCCTTATAATGTTCTTCCTTGACCTATTGGCAAATTGGGTACATTGCCACAAACCCTGCCGCATCACATTTAAATCACTGTCACCAATACAAATCCTTGACATTTGGGTAAATCTTTGTACTTCTAGGATGCATCAAATTCATTGAGGAAAATGCCACCGCAAGCACCGACTTAATTAGATCACTAGTGTCAGGAACTACCCTCCTTGGACAACACATTGTCATATCATTCGACTCATGAAACTCATCATGCTTCCCCCAACCAATCTCTAACTTGATATTCTATATTATAGTATCATTACATCTCGATGTGCATCTCTAATGTGTTGTATTAATGTCGTCTTAACATGTAATTGAGACAATAAACCTGCCAACAAAGAAACTTTTAATTGTACATTCATCTATCATCAATAATAGAGTAAAAAATAATTTGTCTACATACCGAAATGAGGATTTCTTCTCAACACATCAACCACTATTCTCCTTTCAATGGTGATATTACATAGTACAATAGTAGTCCTTTATCAACTCCATCCATTTTCTCTACCTTATGTTCAACTCTTGCTATGAAAAGATGTAATATAAGTTCTTGTGATCTATAAGGATCAAATAGTTCTCCACATAAAAACAATGCTTCCAGATCTTCAATTCCAAGACCAGAACTGTTAATTCCAAATCATGAGTTAGACAATTCTATTCATGCTTCTTAAGTCAACAAGACGCCAACGAGATTGCATTCTTGTCCAGCATCAGTACACACCAAAGTCCATTCTTTGACGCATCACAAAAAATGTGGAGCCTTTTTGAGGATCTGGAGAACTAACATGAGATTCAATGTCAAGTTCTCCTTCAAAAACTAAAAAGAAACCTAAGACTTCTCATCCCAAATAACTACATACCCTTTCTAGTTGCTTGGTCAAAGTAATCCTATCGCACTAAAGTTCGTGATGAACGTCCTATGGTAAATAGATAACAATAGGAAACTCCAAACCTCTATTGGTGTTAGATGATCCCATACTAACACTGGGTCTACTTTATTTGGGTTTACACAAACCCCCTTCTTAGAGTTGGCATGACAGAGAAAAATTACCTCGATCATCCAAAATGCACACTTACAAACTTAGCTTTCAACATATTTTGTCTCAGTAACTTTAAAGTCTAACTGAGATGTTGTTCAAGTTTCTAATTCTATTTATAGTAGATCAAGATGCCATCTGTAATGTTGACAACAAACTGATCTTAATACTTCTTGGACACTCTGTTCACTAGATCGATAAAAGCTATTTCTACATTGGTTAGCTCAAATGGCATAACCATAAACTCATAGTGACCATCCTAGTATTAAAGGTTGTCTGAGGTATGTCCTCTATCCTGAACCTTAACTGAAGATATTCTGGCGTCATATCTACCTTGAAAAAATATAGCACCCTTCAAATAGTCAATTATATCACATATCCTTAGCAAAGGGTACTTTTTATTCACTATAACATTGGCCAACTATAGGTAGTATATGGATGCCCTCACTAACCATGCTTCTTCTTAACAAACAACACTATATCACCTAAAGGGGACATTCTAGGCTGTATATATTCCTTCTCAACAACTCTTGGAGCTATTTTTTCAAGTATATCATCTTTAATGTGTCATCCTATAGAGATCCTATGCTATGGGTTGCATGCCAGGAACCAGATTGATCTATAAATTAATCTCTCTAGGGGGTGAAACAATAGGAAATTCATCATCAAAAAACTTCGTCAAACTCACATACCAATGGAACATCATCCATGCTAGGAATCTTCTCCTTGGTATCCACCACACGTGGCAATAAATCTTCAACACTACGTTATCAATGTATGTGTTATTACTTCTGACACAATACACATAGAAAGAATCTTCCTATCTCCTTGGAAAGTCTAAGAGATATTGCCATCTATGAACTCCACAAATTCTTAGAACTACAATCCAAAACTACCATATACTTCTCCAGAGTATTCATCACTAGTATCACAATGAATCCATGCATGTCAAGTGGCATGAAGTCCACTTGAATTCTACATCCAGAAAAAAAGCAAGAAAACAAGATGGACACACCTCCTACAAAACCTCATAACCAACCAAAATTTCCATCTGACTTCTAACGACCCATGGGTTGATGACTCCCTCTGATTGATTCATAGCATAGAATTTAGTTGTTTCTTGTGATATTCTTTGACCTTGAATTCTATTGACTGACCCCAAAGACCCTGCCTATAGAGTTTGGGCACACCCTTTACCACCACCTATGTACTGTTGAAAGCCCTATTGGCCCTGTCTCTACTATTGAGTCACCTCTTAGTTCAATTGTGGGCAAAACATCCTCATATGCCCAAACTGGTTGTAGTGAAACACCTTCTATAAGGTGAGTAATACAACCTAGACGGCCCCATCATTGACATCGACCTAAATTGTATGCTCTGAATGGTGAAATATATTATCCTCTACCCTTATTTGAAGACCATTATGACTGTGATTGTGCCCCCAACTCAAATGTAGCAGTACTCAATTGTGACTACTGGTACTGATCATGTTGTTGTGTCCTAGAAAACTTATGTGTGTTGTAACCACCATAATACTGACCGAGTGACTGTGCAAACTTCCTCCTAGCCTCATGATCCTGAATTCTACATGTCATCCTTGTAAATCATCTCACATCTTCCACAAAAGTGTAAATCTTCTCACGCAAACCCAAGTTCATGCTAACTTGGCCAACTCAACATCAACCCCTTCTCAAATTATATTATCTTTTCGTTCTCCGTGGATTCCATGTCAGGACAAAATGCTCAACAACTCCAAAAATTGATTTTGTACTCAACTACTTATCTATCGACAACACCTTGCGGTGCAACTTATGAAATTGGGTTATCTGCTCATCAAGATATGAATGAGGGAAGTATCAAGTTCGGATTACCTCCTAAAATTTACCCATGGGGTCACTTCACAAGGTCGTTTCTCCTCTTCTATGGACCACTAATGGCCATCACTTCCCTTCAAAAGGTATATTGCATGCTTAATCTTGTCTCCTTCTACAATATCCAACATACTAAAAGATTTTTCCAACTCCGTTAACAACAAATCTACATCTGTCAAATATACGATTCCCATATATTCCTTGTTCAACATGTTTTATCCTCTATAACGTCTTCCAGAACCCAAAGACTCAATATTTGAAGATTGTACTTTGGAATCAGAACCATATACTTTTTAGAGAAGTAGGCAAATGTAAACATCATATGTCCAAACATGGCCTAGAAATATGGGTGGATAGGTGTTGTCAAGTCCAAAGATGTAGGGATGGCCTGCTCCATACCTATCTCAAGTACTCCCATAGGTATCCCCACCTCAATTGGATATGTGCCAAGACACAGTTGGGCATCATTGGCTTACTCAATGTGCCCCCCCAAGAACTATGTGAACTGGTTGCCTATCATATCTGCCCTCTCTTTTGGTACCCACATATTCAACACTCCCTACCATATGCCACCTCCTGATACTTAAAATCATTCTCTACTTCTTCTTTACAATGTCCAACCATATTACCGCCCCCCACCAACCAAACCAGGCAGGTGGCCACAATTCATAATGCACTCTTCGCACAACAGATCCACTTTGAAGTTGACTCATTCGCTCGACCAATCATTAGAATGTGTACGAGATACCACAAGGGCCCAATATCTCAATAGCACCCTTGTCTAAATCTTTAAATGAGATTGAATATCTGAAACACATGAACGATTTGACTAGAAAGTCATTCAAAAATTGATCAAGAGTTCGGGCTTCTATGCAAGGAACGTGCTTTCTGACATCGAGTTTCAGCTCAAGACTCATAATTTGATATGCAGACACACGTCTTGGGTAATAAGCGAACTCAGAATTAGTTCAAGAGTATGACTTATATTTCACCTTATCCATAGCTACAATGGGACCATAAATAATGGCTAGATATGGTGGACATGTAAGAATAGACACAACAATTGAATCGTATGTCCATATAGACTCATCTAATCTATGCTCTATACCAAAACTTGCGAGCACCCACCACACAAGAAAAAGATTATTAGAAAAAAAACTGTAGTTATCACTAGTTAAACATCATTAACATAAACTTGCATACGAAAACATGGAATAAAACTCTAGATTAAAATACAAGATAAATTGCAACATGGTCCTTTTAATCCATTCATAACCAGACATATCTTTACAAGTTATTGTTCACTGATCTAAGTCACACCTAAATAGAAAAGAGTATGACTTTCATATAATTACAACATGTACCATACTACACGACATACATGCCAAACATTTGAGTCATAAAACAAATCCACATAAAATTGGCGGCCCATATATGAGAGTGTAGGGACAACTCTAACAAGATACTCCTCAAAGACATCACTAGCCTATGATCCACAAACTTCCTCTAAAAGATGGATCACCACAACCAAAACCCAAGTTGCTCTCCTGGTCACCTAAGAGATTTGGAAAAGTACAACAGTGAGACTCCCAAGTCCCAATGCTATGGTATAAAATATGATTACATTTATTAATTACAACATAATTTATAACAAAATTAAGTAGATCATATCATTGATTCAAAAGAGTAGATATTTTTTAATTATAGAGTAGGTTATTCATTGAGAAGTAAAACAATATCATGAGTATACTTGAGAAAATATGATGACTCATACAGAATATGAATCACAGATATTACATACATGAAGTGAAAAATGCCAATCATGCATCCATGTGATTCATCATATACATCCTAAACAAATATATTACATGATTGGTTACATATTTGGTTATTCCCTACTAGTCTGAGGTGTACCACTAAAATTGGTAGCTAGTGACTAAGAAGCCCATACTAGCCCAATATAAGCTATAAGGACATCTAAATTCTATTATAGGTCTCCACATGACTTGGATTGAAAAGAGATCAATAAAATTTAGAGTGCATAAAGGCTAGATCCATCGTGGAAATTCTCAAATGTGGGTTCACATATATCATACGACTCCACTTTGCATAGGTCATGACAATGCTAAACAAGTTATAAAACTCAATAATACTAAAACACAAACACAATTTATATCGATAACATACCACCAGATAGTACAAATGGTATAAAAATTCCAAAGTACACCAAGCCCAAGAAGTCTCACATATTCACTAATGTATGGCTCTGAGCATTTTCTCACAATTCTCATATTGTAGAATATTAACTTGTTTCACTATTTCCCCTACCAACCCAAGGAAATAGATTTATAGAGTTAGAGAATTATATGATTAGGGTTTCACTTGATTAATTGAATCATTTTCTCATTTTGTGATTGCATCAATCAAGTTACATACATGCAACAAGAAACAATTGAAATAATAATCAAGCTTTAGCAACTTTAGAAAATATAAAATGTATTATAATTCAATACTACCTAAAAATTTAGGGTGTACGTCTCCACACTCGACCATAGCAAAGGAATATTACCAAATTAGGACACCACAAGGCCCGATCACCGTATAATGTCATAACATTTCCACAGAGGAACTTGAATTTTCCTAAACTTTTGCATATAGTAAAACAACACCCAAAATTTCATACTAAAATTCATAAGGATGCAAGAATTATGTTAGTTTTAATATTTAGGTAAGAAGGACAAAACTAACCATAGATGAGGTTACATTACAAGTCCATTTGAAACTAGTTTCCATTAGAATAATGTCTACGTAAAAGCCATATAACATTATGAGGAAGTTCCAACAAGAACAATCATCATATATCTTTGGATTTCACATTATCAGGTACAAAATACCATAAAAGTATCACGTTTAAGATATCAAACACATGTACTTTGAATATGAGTTCATGCATGACTGATTACAATCAAATAGTAGAATTATGATGTGAGAATTGATATAAAATTCGAATTTCATTCTTACTTTCTTAGAACATTATAAAAGCTTATGTCTTATATTATTTTAAAGGATTCAAAGAAAACTTATGGTTTGCATAAGTCAAGTATGTATTAATTGTATCATATGCTTATTACGTACCTCTTAAAATAGTGGAAACAAGGTACACAACCATGATTATGATAAAAGTTTCAATCTCTAAACAAACTTCAAATAAAAAGTTGCGATGTCAGCCATATATCTGAGCTTTTCTTTATTAGAGTTCCAAGAAATTCTCATGTTATGGTATTAAAATAAGAAGGAAGGAGTAAGAAGAGGTTTTCGTTACAAGGTCAAACTTTCTACCAAGAACAACCCTAAGAACAAGCATTTGTGAGGAACAATGGAAGTGGCTAAATAAAGTAGATGAAGATACACAACATGAAAATGAGATGGTGAGAGAGATAATTACATGATTACAAGAGGTCAAGAGGGATTTTGATCACTAAGGAGGAAAAAGAAGAAGTGTGCATAGCTATCAAGTAGGTATGTCTTTGATCGATGCTCATCAATGGAAGGCAGGAACTCCATCAGTTTCCAACAACTAATAAGAAAAAGGAGATTTGAATCTTCTTATCTAAGAAAATTTTGAGCATCACGGGGAAAGGAGAGGAAGATATGAGGTTTATATAGGCATGGGAGAAATAGAGGAGAAGAGATGAAAGAGAGAAAGAAAGTGGAGGAGGTGGTCTGTATAGGGCCACCATTGGTTCGCTCCAGTCCTACCATCAGTTAATGACCCCAATTCTTCATCAATTAATAGCAGAAGATCCTTAATTGGTTCACAAGCATGTAGAATTTCCATCATTTGATGTCCAAGAACTTCATCGGTCTGTGAATTACTCTACACATGTATCCAAGCACAAACACATTGGTCCAAACCCTTCTATCATGTTCATTAGTCATTCTACATGAGGATGTTGTTGATTGAATCTAGCCGACCTGACACAGATTGGTAGTGCAAATAGTTTGTTAGAATAGGTTGTTTTTCATCGAGTGAGTGAATGAGATAGAGGTGAATCTGTGACCCCTTGTTTCATCATGTAACACCCGTGACCTGGGTTATGACCTAACCCTAGATGTTTTGCCTAAGCAAGATTATTACATGATTGTTCTTATCTTGTTAAAAGTAAATAAGGCATTTGTGATGTATTATTTTCAAAATAGAACTTATATGCAAACTGTGTGCATTTTATGTTATTCTAAGTGAAGAGTGCAATTTACCTAAGATGAGGGGTTATGTTACAAATGTTACATGTTGAATATATTCTAAGTGTTTTGTATGTCATGAAAGTGAATATGGTGCTAAGTGGTGGCTTATGCAAAGCCTAAATCCTAAGTGAGAACTTGTGTAAATAATGCTAAGTGCTTGGTGCATCAATTGTGGTACAATTGTAATATGTACAAAATGTAGGGTTAATGTGTAATTTACCACCTCTAGATTATATTTCCTCTTACCTAGTGTTCTAAAGGAGGATACAATATGTTTGAAACATCTTAGAATGTTAGTACACTTAATAATAAAGAAACCAAGCAAATAAATAAGTTGAAAGCTATGATATGAGCCACATTAAGTTGTTGATTTGATAATAGAGGTCCCTATCGGCCATAGATCCATAAGAAGGGCCTCATATCAGTTTGAGAAAGCCTTGTCTTGACCCATGACAGGCAAGGCACTCCAAGGGAGAATGAGGCATCGATTTGCTTTTACCTTAGAAATAACGAAGTAGAATATTATAATAAGTTAGTGGAAGGAGAATTGTCCTAGGAGACAACTCAAGAGGCGCCCCTTATCTTTTCGTTATCCTTTTTTGCATGGGAAAATAATAAGTGGCAAGTAAGCAAGAGCATGTGTCGACCTTGCATGGCTAGGTGGCATGAAGTACCTTAGGATAATGACACCTATGACACTCTTTTCTATAAACCACAAGTATAAATACCTTGACCTTCATTTGTTGGAAAGATTTTCAGATCTAGAAAGTACCTTTCTTCTTGTATCTTGCAACACCTTCCCTTGTGTTGCCCTTAGTGGAGAAAGTTGAGTGGTATCGACCAAGGAGGAGGGATGTCGGCCAAAGAAGGTTGAAGCAACTAAGTTAGGTGATATCGCTCAAAGTGGTAGAAGATATCATGCAAGAGCTTGGAGTTCAAGTCATGGAGCTTGGAGAAGGTTCATCTTTAAGCTTGGAACGTATGGAGTAAAGCTTGAAGCTTGAAATCCTTTCAAGAGGCGGGTTATATAACTTAAACCCTTCAATGTTATTATCCTTTCTTTAATATTATTCAATTGTTGATAAAATTGCAAATTAGGGTTTTCTATTATCAGTTGATATAATCCTAAGTTCCAAAGTGTAATTAGGACTATTATTCATAGTTTTGAATTAGACTATGATTTTGAGGTTGATGATGATGACATCATCATTGGATACCCGACATGGGTAGATCACTCTTGAGTAAACCGATATGGGTTGAGACCTTGCAACCCGATATGGGTTGAAACTTGGGAAAAATGATATGGACTCGATAATGGAGACTTGGCAGATATGAAAATAGGTTACTTTTGTAAAACAAGTCTTATGGACAATATAGGGGATTCCTAACCATCACCTAGTACATGATACTAAGGTAAAACATTTACCTTGTCTGATATGAGCAAAACCCTAGTAAGAGGATGGGGAACCCGATATGATCCTTGAACTTTGAAAAACAATATACCTCCCTTGTGTTAATAGATGAACTTGGTATCCATCTTGTCATAATATGAGTGTAAAGTTCTTATCAATGATGGGCACATGATATGGCCAAGAGATAACACTTAACATGGGTGTCCAACATGATGCCCGATACACATGTCCAACATGATGTCCGAAACACATGTCCAACATGATGCCCGAAACACATGACTGATAGGATGCCCAATATGTATATAACCCAACATGATATCTAAAGTAGGTGAACCAATGTGATGATCATGCATCACCTGATATGATGCCCGATATGGTACCCAACACGAAGCCCGATTTGCTGCCCAATACACTTACCCGATATGGTGAATCTTTGAGACAAACCAAAATGGTGAAAATCGATATGATGCCCGACATGAGTGCACGATATGATCTCTAATATATGGCAAGTCCAATGTGAGTGCATGGTATGGTAACCCTAGATATAGAAATCATAGATAGAGCCCGATATGGAAACCCTAGAGGCAGTCTGATATGATGGAAGACTAATGTGGAAGTCTAAATTGAAATGAACATGGCTAGCTAAGGAGAAGAACCAATATTATATGGGTGCATGAGGTATGGAAAAACCATAATGGTATGTCCGATATGGTGAACCCCAATATACAATACAAAATCCAATAAACTCTTATATCCAATATGGGGAAGTGGTTTAATCCATACATAACATGTGGATAACTTAAAATAAGAAGGGATGTCTAAACCTACATGACCACACGATATGATGATAAGGGATATTCCCTATATCCAATATGAGGCTGTGGTTCCACCATGTGATTGGTTAAGTATATGCATTTCCAAATAATAACATTATCAATCATGAAATTTGATATGATAAGCAAGTCCTTAATTATTAAGCTTGTCTAAATGATGATTATGATTAATGCAATATTAAGGCACAATGAGTTTAATTTAAATTTGTTAATGATAAGAGTGTAATCCTTAAAGATGTGAACTAAGAAATTTACATCCTAGTGATAATGAGCGAGAAACTAAGGCTTGAAAGATAAGTATGTAATTAGCATACACTATTACTCTTGAGATGAGTGGAGTATGAGTTAGGGTATAATCTATGTTAATAAAATCTTGAAACCCTTATTGATTGAATATAATCCTAATCCATGGTTAAATACATATGTTGAAATTGTTGATAACATGATATAATAATCATGCAAATATCTTAAAGCAATAAGCATGGTTAAGTAAGAGCTATGTGATTATTTGATACAAATCCAATGAGCTATGTGGACTATGTGGATAAATATCTGGGTCTGATGACCTTGAGATAATGATCATCTGCTAAGTGATGACAATACTCAGTGATGAATGAAGGGTTTGAATACCCAAGTATGATGATGATAAGAGATTGAGAGTCTAAGTGATTATATGATTAAGTGGATATGAAAGTATCTGATAAATGAAATTATGCTTTCCTTTGTAGCATTTGATATATTTCTTGCTTGTAACTTGATTGATGTTAAAAGATACAATAATATACCTAATTAAGAAAGATAAACATTATCATGTAGTTGCCCAAACCATAGATCCATTCAGTGTCAGCATTTGCTGAATGGTGAAATGAGTTTTTACTCAGAATGCATATTTTTGAATATGTGATAATATAAGGGTGCTCAGTGAAATCCCAAACTAAATAAGGGTGCTCAGTGGACTCCCCAAATACATCAGGATGCTCAGTGTACTTCCTGATAAAATCAAAATAGGATTGCTCAGTGGTCATCTTAATAATCTGAGAAAGCTAAGTGGTCTTATCCCGAAGAGAGTACATGCTACAGTTGTAACTCTATAGCAAAGATGCCGCTATACCACGGCATAGTTAATTAAAATAGACACAAGATGTCATACTAAACCTAAGTGTTACCTAAGTGTTCTCATGCTGACTGAGAAAGGTGAGGTCTTGACAGCCAGCTCTGCCATTTACCTTGTATGTTATTGATTTCGACTTACTAGTGGTCGGTTGGAGTATGAGCGGTATATCTCATCTCCTATAGGGCATAAGTATGAATGTGAAAATGTAATCAGCCGTGTATCTAGGTTGGTTAAGACTCAAATCTGGAAACATTGGTTGATGCCTTATTACTTTTATACATACGAGTAGATAGATGTTATACATGTTCTTCATATTCCCTTTCAAGACAAAGACAATTTATAGATGTGTTATTAATGTCTATACTTTGCACTTAAAGATACATCTTATAATCAATGAAGTACCTACAGTTCAATTCTATATTATTTTCTGTGATAATAATATTATTGGCAGAGAGTTATATCTCTCGCTGGGATAATAGTCTCACCCCGGGGGATCCACAATTTTTAGGAGGTTGCAGATGAGGGACTAGAAACCAGACTACAGGAGAAGGATTGTTGCAACAAGGATAGTAGTAGTATTTTAGGTTGAGTACGCTGCCTATCAGGGTTTGTAGATAGAAGTTTATGTGACGTCTCTGTACTCTCAGGTCCTTGGGAGATAGTCTTAGTGGTTTTCACAATCAACTTGAGATTTTGGTTTACTTATCTTGAGGTTTTTATGTGCTACTGTGTGTATTAAAGTAAGGCAACCGATACTTGTTATCCTCGAGAAGAGATGACATACTGAATGTATGACATTAACTATGTGTATGTAATGCTTTGGTCCTTAATGTAAAAGCTTATTGGACAAGAACCTATGTGTAAAGATGGTTTTAAATTTATAGTGTTTTTTTTGTTAACTTCATTATTTGTGATAATTCCACATTTTTACTGGTGATGGCTTGATTTGTAATCGGGTCGTCACAAAGTTTTAGAATCATAGGCTAAGGTTTGACGAGTCTACAGAGACATAGGATTAAGTTTGTTGAGCCTATTCTAGTATTCTCCAGTATATCTTATAGTAAAATTCTCCTTGTTCAGGAGAAGAAGTAGGAACCAAAGATGTCTGGAGCACACAAAGAACACGATGTTGAGAGTAGTGTTACTGCACCCGGAGGTGGTGTAAGGGATCAGGATAGAGATGAACCTGTGCTTGAGAATCCCCAGCCTGACCAAACTCTATTAGAAAGCCCAGCTTTTCAAGTTCTTTTTGGGCAGATTATGAATATGGTGACACATATGGTTGACCGGATACCAGTACCAGCCCCTAGAACATCGAGATCTAGTGAGAGACATGGAGCTGGTAAGACTTTTGAACGGTTGTGTTGGGTAGGAGCCATTAAATATGCTGGCACAATAGACCCAGCAGATGCAGATTTGTGGCTTACTGAGATAGAGAAAGCCTTTAAGATCCTTGATACCCCAAAAACTGATAAGGTAAAGCGTGATTTATATCTTCTGAAGGGAAGTACTGGCCATTGGTGGGCCATCAAAGAAGAGAAATGATCGGGTGTTGAGGTTGGATGGAAGGAATTTTGATAAGAGTTTGTCAATAGATACTTCCCCAAGACTTATCTTGATGAGAAGATTTCATAGTTTGAGCAGATTAGACAGGGAACGATGAAGGTTAATGAGTATGAAGCCAAGTTTATGGAGCTTCTGTGGTTTTGTCCACACATGGCCACTACAGATGAGGAGAGAATTCAGCATTTTGAGAAAGGCTTGAATGCTGAACTGACCACACCTGTATCTGCCCTGGAAAATAGGGAGAGGTTTAATACCTTTATTGAGTCAGTTAGACGGGTAGAGAGGTCCGTGATAGAGAAAAGAGAGGTGAACAGTAGGAGAGCACCTGCACAGTTTCAGAATCAGAGGTCTGACAGTTTTAAGAAACCGAGGTTTTCCGCACCTGTAGAACCACAAAGGTTCAATACTCAACCACAGTGGACATCTAGCCGAGGTAGAGGTTGTAGTTTTCCTTCAGGAAGAGCTCAGAGTTCAGTATCAATGTCAGGGACATGACCGCCTAGGTCGCAGGGGGATAATAGAGTCTGCTACAAGTGTAGGCAGATAAGGCATGTGATAAAGGACTGTCTAGTTAGGGATGTGGAAGTAACCCAACCATCGAGGCAGAGCCAACAGGGCTCTCAAAGACAAAAATTTAGTAGTGGCTCTAGGGGATGTGGACAAGCGTCTCAGGCAGGATCATCTGCACTGACCAATAGAGGACGAGGTCAGCAACAAGAGACAACAAGATTCTATGCTATGAATCAGCCAGAGGCAGTGGTTAATCCATGAGTTGTGATAGGTCAGATGGAATTATTTCATTTTGATACATCTTCTTCATGTTTTGTATCTGTTTTGATTGATCTGGGCACTACACATTCTTTTATTTCCCGAGAGGTGATTCATGACTGTAATATGGTTGTTAATCCTAGAAAGGATGATTTGTTATTAGAAACCCCGTTAGAGGAATCTACAATGTTGTGGAAAGTATGCTCTTTCTGTGTTCTTTCCTTCTTAGAACACAACCTTCAAGTGGATCTTATACCACTTTAAATACATGGGTTTGATGTAATTCTCGGGATGGATACCTTAGACAAGTATAAAGTTGTCTTGGATTGTAGGTCCAAACAGGTTGTGTTCACATATGGTGATAAGACATGGGTTTTTTAGGGGGAAAGAAAGATTCTTCCAACATATCTAGTGTCAGCTATGGTAGCAGAAAAGTTGATGAGGCAAGGATGCTTCACATTTCTTGGCACATGTAGTGGATACCAGACTAAAGAGCCCTAGTCTTTCTGAAGTTTCAGTTGTTAAGAAATTCGAGGATGTGTTTCCCAAAGAACTTCCAGGTGTTCCTCCACCTCGAGAGATTGATTTCGAGATTAATATTGTTCTGAGAATTCAACCTATAGCCCAAACCCCTTATAGGATGGCACCAGCTGAGATGGCAGAACTTAAGAAATAGTTACATGAGTTGCTTGAGAAAGGTTTTGTGACAAAGTGGTTTTTCTGGATTAATTACGAGGACATAATTTCTTTCAAGGTGTGTAGGATGTGATGGAGTGGACTTTTGGAGTCCTCAATCATCCAATGACATAAGTGAAATCATAAGGTTGAATAATATTGAGAGTTCCAAGGTTTTGACAAAGTAGGTGTGTTCATGTGATGTTGATATCATGGTTAAGATCTCTCTTTTTATGCATTTTTGTGGAATTTATTTGGATGATCAAATAGTTGAGTTTTGTCACCAAATGTGAGAAGAATGTAGCCTGAGAGGTAGTGAAGCTATGGTTAAAATTTGGTGGCAAATGGAGTATCCTACAGGAAGTTACTAAGGTTTGAAAATTGGGAAATAATGTATTTTATGGAGGATTTATAGACCTAAGTTGAGTATAATCTGGTGTCATGCACCCCATTGTTTGAGAGCAGATTGCACAGCCGAATCCTGGCCATTCATGACTAATCAGGTGGTTGAGGCCTTCAACTCAAGTGATCCCCAGATCCTACTGTGGGAGAGTTCCTTAGTAGTCTTTGGATGTACTTTGGATGGTTAGATCCTCATCCCCTACCTCCGGTCAGACTGGAGATCGTGGGGTTACAGCGAGCGGGAAGCCTTAGACTTGCCCCACGTTGTGGTCATGGCCCGAATGAGGAAATGAAGTGGTCAGTTGCTCTTGACTCGAGTAGAGGAGTGTGTAGACCCCTAAAACGAGCGGTGCGACTGCTCCAATAGGGAGAACAGAAGCCAACTCCCCAGTGTCTCTCCACCGTAGCCTACAGGTGTCGGAGGTGGAGAAGAGGGGGTAGAGGGGAAATCAGAAGAAGATGAAGTGAGGAGAAATGAGGAAAAAGGTATGAGGAGAAGAATTCTGGCATTTTGGTGGTTCCCGTGAAGGTCCTAATGTGATGATTTTGAGTCGCATTTATAGACTTGTTTTACTTGCGTTTTATGCATTTATTGGTCATTTTGGTGGTTAATATTGCATAATTCACTTACTTTAGTCTATGACTTCTCAGTGTCAAATCTCTTTTATTTTATTGTTTTGAGCATAAATGATTACAATAATAGGTTTTATCTCGGCTTATGTGGTTTTGTTTTGCAATTTCAGGAAAAACACATATCTGCAGCTGTCGATACCATCAACAGCTGTCGATACTATCGACACAACCATAGGAAGCCAACCGTAAGGAGCAACACAGAGTCGATACCATCGACAGGGAAGTTGATGGTTGCGACGTACCATCAGGTTGCTGGAGAGAAGACAGTCGATACTATCTATCGACCACATAGTCGATACTATCGACGCTTGGAGCTTCAATGACAGAAAAGGGATAAAACCGACGCCTAAGGGTGTCGATACCATCGACCCGCGTCGATGGTATCGAGTCGGCATCAGGCGCAACGACGAAAAGAAAGGAAGGCTTGCCGATATCTCGAGGGGTCGATACCATGGACCCGCGTCGATGGTATCGACACCGTCAGATCAGAGTTTGTTTCAGATCGACTCTAATCTAAAGGTTGTGATATTTTCACAACCTAACTCGGTGATTATACCTAATGACGGCAGCCAAGAGCAGGGTATCACGTCATTAGCCACTGCACACATCCCGAGAAGGGGTGGAGAGAAGAACGGAGCCCAGAAGCATGCCCCGACCATTCCGGAAGCCGAAGACGACGTTCTCCACTGCTGAAAGGCTGTAGATCGCGCATTCTATGTCGAGGAACGCTTGGATCTTCTCTGTTCAGGGGTTTCATTACTTATTCACATTTTTCTCCATGTTTCCCCTTTCTTCAACCACGTTTTGGTATGAGATGAACATGCGAGGCTAATCCCCTCTATCTTTAGGATCGGGAGTAGCCCGAGGAAGCATTGTATGAAAATTTTATCATAGTAATTCATAATTTATCTCTTAAATCTGTGGTATGATTTCATTTTCTCAATTATATTGTTATGCTTGATCACCATAATGATAATCTAATGCCCTTAATTACTTTGAAAGAAGAATTAACAGTTGAAAAGAGATGAAATTCACATTAATTAACAAATCCCTTGAACAAGGTGATGTAAGGTTAATGGTGGAAACCCAGATGTTGATTTTAATGCACCTAGTTTAGGGTATAGGTTACTATGATGATGGAACCGACCTAGAGATAGGTAGTGAATTGTATCACGACAGTGGGCAATTCTGACTACATGCCACTATCCGGATTGAGAGATGAACCTGAATTATTATATAGAAATTCATACAATGAAAACCCACAGTGAAACCGCAATCCTAAAGATCTCCATTCGAATTGATTAAACTAAACCTTTAATCGATTGCTTTGTTTTATTTAATTTTCTTTTATTTTTAAAACAACTCTCATAACCTTTTTATTGGTCTAGCTGATTGCGAGTAGTTAATAGTAGTCTACTAATAATTTAGTGTCCCTGAGTTCGACTCGGGCCTCACAAGGGCATGTACTACATTGACGCGTGCACTTGCGTTCTACGCACGGTAAAATCATGTCAAGTTTTTGGCGTCGTTGCCGGGGACACGACAATTGTCGGCACTACGATTGCTGCAAGCGGCCATTCTAGGCCACTTTTTTTTAATTATTTTGTAATCATTTTTGAAATTCTTAGTTTATTTTTCACATTGTATAATCGTCTAGCACAGTACTGAACTGAAATTATCATCTTGCAGGTACTGGTACATGGTGCAGACGCGTAGCACCGACTACACGCAACAAGCACCAGAGGTTCCACTGCCGGGACCAGACGACGAGGAGAACAACGTTCAACCCCAACTGGAAGATATAGATTCAGATTCTGAACCAGAAGCCATGGCAGAAGAACAAACAATATGGGAGAAAATAAAAACTTCTTCCTCATCTGCTTCAAAGGGGCCAATAAAGAAGCAGGCAGTCAATATTCCAACTTATAAAATTGATCCTGTATTAATAAATTTGGTCAAATCAAATGCATTTCATGGGCTTAAAAATGAAGATCCGGTGACTCATATAAGCCAGTTCATGGAGAACTGTGATATGATCAAGATAGACAGGTTTCCACAGGAGACGTTGTACTTGAAGTTGTTTCCCAGCTCTCTGGTGGAAAATGCATGAGAATGGCTACATAATCTTGATGATGAGTATGTGGAATCATGGAACCACATGGTGGAAGTGTTCTTTGAAAGATTCTTTCCGCCCGAGAAGATAAATGATATGATTAGAAAAATTCATAATTTTAGTCAGAAAGCATGAGAGACTTACTCCGAGACTTGGGAACGGTTTTAGATAATGCTAAGAAGGTGCTCGCATCATGGGCTGGACAAGGAAAAGCAGGTAAAAATCTTCTATTTTGCTCTTTCCGAGCATGATAGAAGTAATTTAGACTCTGTAGGTTCAGGATTCTTCTTAAACAACACAAGAACGAGGTGTTGGGAAATTTTGAAGAACATGGCTAAGAAGCAATCCCGGGGCGACAGAGATGCTGTAGAGCATGTTCGGGCTGCGGGGGAGTCAAAGGCCGTCAAAGCGCTAAATGAGAAGATGGACCTTCTAGCAAAGAAACTGCTTGCAAAAGAAGACGCAGAATCAGATGATGAGGCTCAAGTAAAATTCATGCGCCAGTAGCAGGGGTACATAAACAATGATTATTCATGGAGGAAAGATAAGAAATTTTCCTGGAAGGATCCAAATAATTTCTTGCAGGACCCTGACGCAAAACCCCAACCGTCACCACAGGATAAGAGCAATGAGTTGCTCAATCAAGTAATAAAGCAGAATCAAGAACTAATGAACACTTTTGGCCAGTAGATCAAGCAACAAGGAGTTCATGAATCAGTTTGGGCAGACCTTACAGAGTCATGGGGATCAGATGAGGACGATAGAGACATCTTTGGCGCAGATGGCAGCTGAAATAGAAAATTTGAAAAAGCCAGCGCAGCAAGGCTTTCCCAGAAATACAAACATTCCAGGAGGAAACCAACAGGCTAAGGCAATCTTGCTACGGAGTGGCAAGCGGATTTTAAACTCCAGGGCTGAGGAACCGAGCACACCCTAGTCAGAGACCATAGGTGAGGCCGTAGAGGAGGTTCCGATTCCAACCACAACACCAATAGAGAATGTGGTAGAGGATGTTGCAACAGAACCCATCATTGCTGAGGAGGAGACACAGAAGAGGACGCCATATGTGTCGCCACATCAAAGGGCACAGACTGTCCCGGTCCTGTATCCCAATAGCATGAAGGCCAAGAAAGTGGACGCTCAGTTCAAGAAGTTTCTAGATAGTTTTAGGAAGCTTTCTGTCAACATTCCACTTTTAGAAGCAATAGAGCAAATTCCCTCTTACGGCAAGTTTCTGAAAGACATCATTACAAAGAAGAGGAAGATCCCTGATACTGAGGTTGTGGTTCTCAAGGAACAGGTGAGTGCTTTCATCATGGGCATATTGCCACCTAAAAGGCAGGATCCGGGCTGCTTCAATATTTCATGCTATATTGGTAAAGTGAAATTCGGTGAAGCACTGTGTGATTCAGGGGTGAGTATAAACTTGATGCCTCTCTCTACATTCAAGAAGCTGGGACTGAAAGAATCAAGGCCAATCAATGTGACAATACAGTTGGCAGATAATTCCGTAGTGAAGCCATATGGTATTTGCAAAGATGTGTTAGTTAAAGTTGATCTGTTTGTATTTCCAGCGGACTTTGTCGTAATGGAAATGCAAAATGAGCAGGGTAATGAGTTACTCCTTGGACGACCCTTCCAAGCCACTGCTGACATGATACTGGAGATGGGGAGAGGTCGTTTGACTTTGGGAATCACTGATGATCGATTTGAGATGGTCATGCCCTCCAACACAACGCAATCAAAAGCTAAGGAGCACTGCCATATGGTGAAGCACTTTGATCAGAATATTTCTCTCTGTCTAGGGAAGCCGTTTCTAGATATGGCTCATGTAATGACTAAGGTGGAGAAGGGGACACTGGCTGTGGACATCATGGAGCAGACCAAGGTTGTATCTCTTAGCAAGGCTGTGGGTTTTCCCAATGATGAAGATGAGGACATGCCTCCTTCTACTGAAGATGAGGCCATAACAAGTTCTATTTTCAATGCATATCCAGAACTGCCTCTTGAAGCCTGCCTGGTTTATATAACATATGATTGGATGAGAAGCAAGTCACTACAAGAATGCACCAAGATGCTTCAGGTGCTGTCGTGTTTCTATGCTAGGTACTATGAAGAACTTGGAGAACTTCCACCACCGCTTCAGTCATCCTTGATCAGCCTGCCAGATTTAGAATTGAAACCACTGCCACCTCATTTGAAATATGCATTCCTAGCTGAGGGTGAGAAGCTGCCTATGATTATTTCAGCATATCTGAGTGCCGAGGAGGATCAACTACTGATCGTGTTGAAGAACCACCGAGGTGCATTTGGGTGGTCGGTCGCGGACATCAAGGGGATCTCCCCTACCCGGCTCTAGGAGGGAGCCAAACATGTAATTCAACCACAGCGCCGACTAAATCCTAGCATGATGGATGTCATCAAGAAGGAGGTGATCAAGCTCCTTTCTGCAGGTATCATCTATGCTATATCCGACTCGACGTGGGTGAGTCCTACACAGGTAGTCCCTAAAAAGGAGGGAATTAATGTTACACATAATTTGTTAAATGAGCCAGTCATGACCAGTCTGGTAACCGGGTGGCGTGTATGTATAAACTATCGTAGATTGAATGCTGCTACGCTTAAGGATCATTTTCCTCTCCCATTCATTGATCAGATTTTAGAGCATTTAGCAGGTCGATCTCATTTTTGTTTCCTCGATGGTTATTCGGGCTACAATCAGATTTCCATAGATCCTAAGGACCAAGAGAAGTCCACCTTCACTTGTCCTTACGGAACATTTGCATACTGCCGTATACCCTTTGGTTTGTGTAACGCACCAGCAACCTTTCAGCGTTGCATGCTTGCCATTTTCTCCGATATGGTTGAACGCTATTTGGAGGTCTTTATGGACGATTTCTCCGTCTCTGGTGTGTCTTTCGATGAACGTTTATACAATTAGGATAAGGTTTTACAACAATGTGAGGACGCACATTTGGTTCTCAATTGGTAGAAATGCCATATGATGGTTAGCGAAGGGATCGTGCTTAGACATAAAATGTCTATTTATTGAGCTAATTGTTAGAACATGTTCAACATTAACATATATCTTTTAGGAGGGAGGTAACTAAAGTTAACCCACTTTATCCATCTAGATCATGTCAAGGTGTCATAATCATTATGTTGTGCCAATTATCAAACTATAACTTTCATCTTTATTAAGCACTAAGATTAACACCTCATGTAACATGTTTCATTCATATGATTTTATTCCATTGTTCATAATTGATGCCACATTAACTGGTGATTTTATTACAATATTAACCAACAAAATCACATTATCATCATTATTCCTGTATATGGCTAACCATTTATTTATAGAGATGTATCAAACCATCCCTAGATTTACATCAGGTTGTGTCTACTTATATCACATATCAAGATTAGATTACATCCTTACATATATTCTATCATGGTTGTGCTAAACAAACTAATGTGAGTGGCTTGTTAAACATGTATCAAAACTTTATCTAGTCCAACTGAGGTTCTCCTAACCCATATCATGAGGGTAGTTACATGCTTAGTCTCTCTGAGCTCACTCAACTCTATGAGTATCTCATCTGTACCAACCATATCTTCCCTCTTCGTCTAGGGTTCTCAGGTATACCTTATCGGCACTAGTCGATTGCTTTACTAGCTCTAGCCACATAAGCACAAACCAAAACATGGTAGGACATCCTCTTCAGAGGTTTCTACCCATGAGACATGCTTACCCAAAACTCTCTTATATACACCACTAGATCCCTATGTGGGAAACCACCAACCCGAGCATGAGGCTTCACAGAAACTAACATAGCTACCTCCTCTAGGGTCTTGGGCTCTCTCCCTCACCCAGATGGCAGGCACTCATATTCATTTTCACATATGCACATGTATCCAACCTCTCTCTATCTCTAGGGTTTGGTCCTCCCAAGGACATCTAGGGATCACCAAAATTATAGGAATCATGCATAATTTGACTCAACTCAATCACTCAGGAGTAGTCTAGTTTAGGACATATCATAACACATATTCTCAAAATTCTCATATCTTGGAGTCTAGGTTCTCTGACCTTCTCCTTGTGGGTCTCACTCTCTCTGGAGTTAACCCCAAAACTGGTCCTACACTAGAGGTCCTCCTTTTTAAAAGAGCTTGAGGCTCATGTTGACTCACAACTTAGTCTTAACTTAACATATCTTATCTCATAAAAGAATGCATGCTTGCATCATCAAAACTTATCTCAAATCCTCAAAACTAAACTTACATTCTCAAAGACAAACATAGGTCATCAAAAACCATCTTATATCATCTATATAAGACTTACATCATATCATCAAAACTTATATCATCTATTCCATCTATCATATATATTCCAACAAGGCTCTAGACATCTAATCTATAACTACTCTCTCTTCTAGACTGATGTCATTCACTTTCACTTAGGTTGCATGATCACCTCCTACTCGTACATGTGTGGGAACACATTTTTGTAATACATATACATAATAAAAATATTATATAGTTTTTCTCTGATAAAACATGCGTCAGAGAAAACTATCAAGGTTCGATCCGATTGGAATCAAAAACCAAATCCTGAAAACGAGTGTCCCACACATAGTAGAGAGTCTAGTGTCATGAAAACTAATGAAAAGGGTGAGAACATGGTGTAGACTAGCGTAGCTACTCTAGACAACGAGCGCCATATGTCTAGGGTTTCTGTTCCCTTGATGCACATCATTTCCAAATAGTGCAACGTTCCATACCGCTGCACTACAAGGAAAGAACGACATCTACAAACTTGTTATGCCACAAGCACTAGTCTAGACCTAGTTCTCGGACATCTAGGTGCTAACCTAGAGGCTAGGTCAGATCTAGTCTCTAAAAGATGACTAATCTAACCCTAAAGATTATCAAAGTTCAAGGTTCTTTAGTTTGAGTTGCATAATGAGCAAATGTCAGGCTTTGCTATTGTTCATGCTCTGATACCACCTGTGACGTCCCTGGACTTTCTAAAACTTAATCTGATGTGTGATGTCCAAATTGAAACCCTCACCTCAGTAAGAATCCCAATTCAAACCCCACACACTAGGCTAAGAAGAAGAAAATCAGAGGAAGTCATAAGGAAACAAATGGTAGCACATGCACATGAACAATAATAAAACCACAACACATGTTCACCATTCAACATATAATTACAACATAAATTATTAAAACATTTGATATTACATATTGAATAGCAAACTATAACATATACATGTACTACATCTAAACAACAGGATCTTAAGACAACAGGTCCACCTGTACATCAGCTCGCTATACAACTCTCAACTATCCTGGATCTTCAAGAGCATAACCATAACCTATACAAAAGATTACATGCAGTACACGTAAGCACAATATTCAAGAATATTGTACTGAGTATGCCTACATGTCTTTTATATACCTCTCATCATATCTTGGCAATAAGATAAAACTAATACTTGGTAGTAACAGAAGAATATAAGAAAGGCGTATACTTGCACAAAGATGTTCATTAACAAAAGAGAACACACATTTTAAGCATAATTTCCATTATATCATCCATGCATTTACTACCTGAGAGTTGAATGCATTAAGGCCTTTATGATCACTACCAAAGAGCTGGACCATATATACAATGTGACCACTACCAAAGAGTTGGGTCCAAGCACACTACCAAAGAGTTGGTGCTTCCATATGTACAACGTGACCACTACCAAAGAGTTCGGTCACTTCCAAGAACACTTCCATAGAGTTGGTTCTTTCATATAATGGAACAGATATATTATGTTTGATGTGTTCATAGCAATAGATAGGGAAATTCAAGCAACATATCATACAAGACAATCATTTCAATCAATACCATATGCCAAGTCTTTACTACCATATAACACAAGCATAATGTATAATAAGCCAATTAAGAGGTAATGGCGTACCTTAGATCAAGACAAACCTAATCATCATATCCTCATATCATCTACATCCTGGTCAACCCTGATTAACACAAGACCACATACTAGCATCAGATTCTCATCATCTTACATCTCGTCTTAACCCTAGTTATGTCCATTTTAGGGTTTACTTAACTTAGTAGGATATTCCCACCTTTACTTATATTCTTGTCTTACATATATCTTACTGATTTCATTTTCCAGATTATAGTTCATTATCTGAACCTTAGGTTCCTTTCCTTTTTGTGCACATATTAACCCTAGATCATATTCATTAAGCATATTAGGGTTACAACCCATGTATTAAGGGTCATCTTCATATAACATGAATTCCATGAATCTAACTTATATCAGAGTTACATATTAGCCTCACATTACTTATATGAGGGTATTCTGTAGTTTCCATGATTTATTGAGCATGTATGTATTTATTGTATTTTATTAGGGTTATTAGTCCTAATTAGCCTTATAGAGCAAATTACATGATTTCGTACATCAACTTGACCATATCTAACATCAGATGCATTATAACCATGATTATAGACTTACTGACATTTTCCCATAATTTTATATCATCATTTGATATTTATTACTCATAAACTAAGCATTACACATCTTACATGATTCACATAAATTAGTGTGTCAAAAGCCTGATATTATGCTTCCAATGTGTTCTACTCATTTTTCTGAGAAGTTTGGTATATTATACTTATTTTTCTAATGCTCGAGCTATTTTCAATGATTTAACAAAGATCCAAGTAATTCTGGGATTTTACCTTTTTGAGCCAATCCGGCGTCGCCACGTGTCCACCAAGGGCACGACTTCTACCTCGCGTTGGGTCGTGGTTCACTTGGTCTAGACCTATTTCAGGATTGGTCTGGGATTGGACCTGGCCCGTCTTCTTTCTCCTTCCACTCGCGAGCCTCATGCACTACCCCTGTTTCCTCTGTGAAACAGGGCACCGTCGCATGGTCCAGGCTCCGATGAGAAAGCAGCCAAGATTTGGGCCTCCAAGCCAGCTCCTACAGCCACCCAAATCTCTGGAGGGGTCCTTTGATTGTCCACGGATGATCCACTTCTCGACCTTGGCTTTGAGGCTCCCTGTCCTGCAGCTACCAGCAAGGGCCGCCGCCGCGGGTGGGAAATCTCTGGTGAGAGATCCTTGAAGACCAGACCTCCCTCGAGGCAAGCTTGTCCATCCATGAGCTTCAACGCCACCGTACGACCTCCCACAGATGCTTGGGGTGCCGCCTGCGCCTTTGAGATCTCTTCTTGGGCGCCTCCTAGCGAGCTCAAGGAGCTTGCCGCCCTAGGCTACTGCCATGGTGGCACAAAAAAGGGGGAAAAGGCCTCCACTGGTTCTCCCTATCGCTTGGGATGATCAACATGAACACCGTGTTTCCCGGAAGTATTACACACCCTCCATGTGTGGTGAGATGAACTCCTTGTAGCCCCCAAATTCCATCTTCCTCTCCGAATGACTTGGCCTCGTTAACCATGGGGGACCTGACACGATTTTACCATGCGTAGAACGCAAGTGCACGCTCAATGTAGTTCAGGCCCTTGTGAGGCCCGAGTTTAACCCAGGGACACTAAATTATCGGTAGACTACTACTAACTACTTGCAATTAGCTAGACCAATAAAAAGGTTATGAGAGTTGTTTTAAAAATAAAACAAAATAAAATAAAACAAAGCAATCGATTAAAGGTTTAGTTTAATCAATGTGAATGGAGATCTTTAGGATTGTGGTTTCACCGCGGGTTTTCATTGAATGAATTTCCATATAATAATTCAGGTTCATCTCTCAATCCAGATAGTGGCCTGTAGTCAGAATTGCCCACTTTTGTGGTACAATTCACTACCTATTTCTAGGTCAGTTCCACCGTCGTAGTAACCTATACCCTAAACTAGGTGCATTAAAATCAACCTCTAGGTTTCTACCATTAACATTACATCACCTTGTTCAAGGGATTTGTTAACTAATATGAATTTCGTCTCTTTTCAATCGTTAATTCTTCTTTCAAAGTAATTAAGGGCATTAGATTATCATTATGGTGATCAAGCATAACAATATAATTGAGAAAACGAAATCATACCACGGATTTAAGAGATAAAAATGTCATACAATGCTTCCCTGGGCTACTCCCAGTCCTAAAGATAGAGGAGATTAGCCCCGCATGTTCATCTCAGAGCAAAATGTGATTGAAGAAAGCGGAGACATGGAGAAAAACGTGAATAAGTAATGAAACCCCCGAACGGAGAAGATCCAAGCATTCCTCGACGTAGAATGTGCGATCTACAGCCTTTTGGCGGTGGAGAACATCTTCTTCGGATTTCGGAATGGTTGGGGCGTGCTTCTGGGCTCCGTTCTTCTCTCCACCCCTTTTCGGTATGTGTGCAGCAGCTAATGACGTGATACCCTGCTCTTGGCCGTCGTCATTAGGTATAATCACCGAGTTAGGTTGCGAAAATATCACAACCTTTGGATTAGATCCAATCTGAAACAAACTCTGATCTGACGGTGTCGATACCATCGACGCGGGTCAATGGTATCGACCCCTCGAGATATCGTCAAGCCTTCCTTTCTTTTCGTCGTTGCACTTGATGCTGACTTGATACCATCGACGCGGGTCGATGGTATCGACACCCTTAGGCGTCGGTTTTATCCCTTTTCCGTCGTTGAAGCTCTAAGAATCGATAGTATCGACTATGTGGTCGATAGTATCGACTGTTTTCTCGCCAGAAACCTAATGGTACGTCGCTACCATCAACTTCCCTATCGATGGTATCGACCTTGCGCTGCTCCTTGCTGCTGGCTGCCTGTGGTTGTGTTGATAGTATCGACAGCTGTCGATGGTATCGACAGCTGCAGATATGTGTTTTTTCTGAAATTGCAAAACAAAACCACATAAGCCGAGATAAAACCTATTATTGTAATCATTTATGATCAAAACAATAAAATAAAAGAGATTTGACACTAAGAATGATCATAGACTAAAGTAAGTGAATTATGCAATATTAACCACCAAAATGACCAATAAATGCATAAAACGCAAGTAAAACAAGTCTATAAATGTGACTCAAAATCATCGCATCAAACTCCCCTAAGCTTAAACATTGCTCGTCCTCGAGCAACTAAACTTTAGAATAGAATTGCGAGGGTCAACTAGAGAACCGATTATCACAACAAACATCACCATATGATCCCCGCCAGACATTCACATTCCGACCCTCACTAACCACGGAATGATAATTACCCTAAAGGCGACAATAATCATCCATAAAAGATATCAACCTCAAAATTGATGAACACTATCATATAAGGCAGTTAACATAATAAAATTCTCCGGTTCAGACTCGGTGCATCTTGTGATCTCCTATTCTACGTTGCTCTCCCTAACTACCATCTACATGGAAGCAGCTCTCCCGGTATTAACGAATGAGGAGAAAATCACGATGGCCTACCAATTCGAGCAACGGGTGGATGGAATGGGTGGCTAGTGGAAGAAATGGAAGCATTATACAGTTTTAACATGCACAAAACAACGATGACCTAAATGATGCATATGCAAGTGGTAATGCCCTAATGCCTACATTTGGGTGGAATGATGTATGCACTATCATTCCGTCTTAAGATGAGATGGAATATCTAAGAGAACTACACCATGTACTTATTCTTCTTAAAATGCAGTGAGACATGTTCCTTTCTCCCTCTCAATCCTACTTGCTTCTCAATACTTTTTTTTCCTATTATTTTTTTGAAGCCCTTATTTTCATAGCTGACAACGAATTATTTGTCGGGCTCACTTATTGCTGCATAACTTATACATTTGAAGCATTCAGAAGGTATGGAACAAGTTCATCACCCTTAATATTTCAGAAGACATAAGATGCATAATGTACTCTATGCACAAAAATGTGAATGCAGCTACAACATGATAGTTATGCAACTAAATGACATGCACTTAAGGATAATGTGCATGTATAACTAGTCTATTTTTTTATTTTCATGCAGAAATATGAGAAAATAGTTGCAAAAACCTATCTACATGGAATGCAATCAAAGAGATTAAAACTATAATGTACTTCCAGTTCTTAAGGTGGAATATGAAAACAATGGGGTGGATAGATCACAAGACTAATTGACTGAACCTTTGGAAATTATTATGTGTCCCTCCTTACTGACCTGTGTGGTAATTAAGAGGTTTCTCTCTCTTATTTCAAATTAAGGTCTCATTATCATTTGATCATTTTAGGCTCAAACAACCAATTTCGTCCACTTTTCATGAATCATAGGAATGTACAGTTGTGATTTCCTATTCTAGAGTTGACAAACCCAATCATTTCCTTAAGTTATGTGCTCAAAGTTGAACAACACAAGCTTGCAAAAACACTAAAAAAAATTAAATTTGCCCATGATTCCCATGTACAAGCAACAAGATGACACATGACTTAAGACATCCACAATTACACTAGATAGAGTGTGGATCCTACAAACAAACTAAGAACAACAAGAAATAAATGACTAAAGACAAAACAATAAAAACTAAAAACTGGGAAAAACAAAAGATAGAGATGTTCCACTCCCCCCCAAGCTTGAATTCGACTATGGCCTCATAGTCAAAAACAACCTTAAAAGGTGGAACAGTGATACTGATCATTCTGCAGGAGGAGGCGGGGATTGTGGAGTCGTGGGGTCCCAAGATGGGTATTGCCCCTGGAAGCTCAGATCATACTGGGGCATTGGTGGAGGTTGTGGATACCCCCCAAAATAATTCTGGCTCTAGTAATGATCGTAGAAGGGCTGCTGTTGCATCTCCATCCTATGCAACCTGTCGTGGATGTGCTATTGGTTGTCGAGGAGGAGGCGCTCATTCTCTAAAATGGCCCTCTGGTTATCTAGCAGCCGGTTCGTCGTATCCTGAATACCGGCGTATGAAGCTGTATGCTGCAGTTGGGTTTGGTGGATCTCTTACAACATTGTATACATCCCCTACATGGAGTATACATCCTCTCCTTGATGAGAGGGCTACGGTGGCAGAGGCTGCGAAGATGAAGATGCACCTGGATGCATGCGGGGATGCTTCTGGTGTGCTACTCGTGCCCGAAGAGGAGTGAAAGCCTCCTCTTCCTCTTCATGCTCGTCGCCGTCATCATCATTGTTGTCATCGCCACTGTCTTCATCCGAGTCATCGATGGCAATGACAGGCCATCAGAAATGTTGAGAACCCTCAATGTTGAAGATGGGGTCTGGAAGCGAACACTCTTGATAAGCGTGATTAACATGTCAATGTGCATATGCCAAGCCATCATGAAGCAGGATGAGGTTGGAGTGGTGCAGATGCTGGAGGTTGACCTTGCTCCTGTTAGAAAGGAGAGTAAGCTGGGAGAAATCTAACCCAAGATAGAGGGCCAGCAGTGTGATGAGTCCTCCAAAATGGATAGGAGCCTTCCGCGTACTCCTCCTCACGGCCAACACGCGCGTCAAGAAGAATGTGCCCCAATTGCACTCCACGCGCTTCAGCAATTTGTGCAGGAAGAACAAATCCATCTCTTGAAACTTGCTGAGCGACAGGTCACCACGAGCGAACAGCGTGGTGCAGAGCATGCGATGAAGAACCCGCACAAATGGATGCTCGAAGTCCGCAACTGCCGCATTGTGGTAGCTCACGGTTTTGCCAGGAGGCGCAGTCACCAACTGGGCAAAGATGGCATCGTAGTCCGTCCTGTTGTCTGGCATCAGGTGCTGGTAGTCGTCATGATACCAGTTATATACATAATTAAAGTGGTCAAGAGTGAGAGTGTAGTCATTGTTGTAGAGTCTGAACGACGCCCGCCCTTTTCTCCACTCTCTATCGGTGGCAATCAAGTCATTGGGCACCACATTGATGTCCAATGATGCCATGAACTCCGCCACGAGTTCCTTGTAAGTCGGCCACTCACTGAAGAATGGCTGGCCATCGGCGTGGAATTCCAGCTCGTCGGGCCTCCTGGTGGTGTGCCTCGCCTGTCCCTTCAAGACGTAGGCGAGGTTGGCCTTGAACCCCAGCTCACGGACCATCGCCCGATCAACATAGTGTGTGGGCTCAATCTTTCTCTTCATCAGTTCCTCGTAGACCTTCCGGACCTCTGCGGAAGGATGGACAATCCTCAGCTGAGAAATCGATGCAGTAGGTGGCGGAATGAACTCGGGGATCTCCATAGGAGCCGCCCGTGAAGAGGATGCACCGGTTGTACACACCATCATTGAGAAAGAAGGAATAGAAGACGGAGCTTGGTGAAGGTTGGAGAAGACAATCTCTGCTCGGTGAAGGCTCGGGGAAGATCGCGCTCCTTGGATGCTTGTAGTCGGGCTCCGGTCGCACAACAAGACGCACGGTATAAGTGGAGGACAAAGGCTCTGAAGGTGTGGCGTCATATGACAACCATCCCTCTCTTTTATAACCACGGCCGTCGCTGCGGTGCACCCGTCGATACCATCGATGTGGGTCGATGGTATCAACACCTGTAGCACAATCCGGTCTTCCGCTGGTATCGACGGTCATCGATAGCCTGATGTGGGGGCCCGGATCGATGACGCGTCGATACCATCGACGGATGTCGATGGTATCGACCCATCCCACGGATGGATTCTCTTGATGTAGTGATCGTCGTTGATTTCCTCTCACGGATCAGTGACATGTCACGTCGATACCATCGACGCAAGTCGATAGTATAGACTCTTCTTAGGGCACACACCCTCGTGAGGCCCGGCCGCCGCTTTTTTCATGTAACCTGGTCGATACCATCGACAGGCCCGTCGATGGTATCGACTTCACCGAGACAAATTTTGTCTGAATATCTCCAGAGATCTCACGAGTATCAACAGTCATGTCGATACTATCGACCCCGTTCTGGCGAACAACCTGATGGTAGGTCGATACCATCGACGAGGCCGTCGATAGTATCGACTCAGAGAGATCTTTGCAGCCACCTAACTGTGCCCATATCGATACCATCGACACAAGTGTTGATAGTATCGACCCTACCTCAGTCCTACACATTGAACAAACGGTCAAGGTATCTTGTTTACACTAAAAACAAAATTGAATCAAACTAATGTAAAAATGTGAAAGAAACTAAAACAAACTACCAATGGCTGGGTTACCTCCCAACAAGCGACCTTATTTAACGTCTTAGGCTAGAAGAAATCAAGCTCCTCATGCATCCGTAAGCACAATGAGTTTGACCTCATGCACTTTCCTCTTGTAATCCTTACCGAAGTACAACTTTAATCGCTATCCATTAACAAAAAATGTTGTCTCACCATCACGCACCATGATTGCTCCATGTGGCCTGATCTCCTCTACAGTGAAAGGTCCACTCCATCGGGATTTCAATTTCCCGAGATGCATCTTCAACCTTGAGTTGAACAAGAGCACGCGATCTCCCTTCTTGAAGACACACATCTGAATGTGTCGATCGTGAATCAACTTTGTTCTCTCCTTGTAAATCCGTGAGCTTTCATATGCATTCATCCTCAGCTCGTCAAGTTCATTTAGCTCTAGTAGACGTTTCTTTCCTACCTCATCATAGTTCAAATTCAGCTTCCTCAGCGCCCAGTGCGCCTTATGCTCCAATTCCACCGGCAAATGGCAGGCCCGCCCATAAGCCAACCTAAAAGGCGTAGTGCCTATAGATGTCTTATATGTTGTCATGTTCGCCCACAAAGCGTCCGGTAGCAAGGTACTCCAGTTCTTTTTCGTCGAAGCCACAGTACGCTCCAAGATCTTCTTAATCTCTCGATTGGAGACTTCCACTTGCCCCTGTGTCTGCGGGTGGTATGAGGTACTATTGTTGTGCTTTACCCTGTACTTTCTCAACAATGCCACGAACTTTTGATTTTGGAAATGTGTACCTCCATCACTAATTATCATTCTAGGTACACCAAACCTGCAGAAAATGTATTCCTTGACAAACCTGCACACTATAGCGGCATCATTAGTCCTAGTGGGTATTTCCTCTACCCACTTCGATACATAGTCAACAACTAATAGAATGTACAAGTTAGAGTTGGAGGACACAAAGGGTCCCATAAAATCAATACCCCACAGATCAAACACCTCGACCTCCTGAAATACATTGAGGGACATCTCCTGTCGCTTTGAAATGTTACCTGCCCATTGGTAGGAATCGCATTGCCGCACATAGTCATATGCGTCCCAGAACAAAGTAGGCCAGTAGAGACCGCTCTCCAGTACCTTGGCCACGGTTCTAGAACTTTCTTGATGGCCACCCATTGGTAAAGTATGACAATGATGAAGTACACTTTCATACTCAACCTCCAGTACACACCTGCGCAACACACCATACCTGCACTACTTCAACAGAATGGGGTCATCCCAGAAATAATATCGCAACGAATGGAAATTTTTCTTTTTCTCTTGATATGTCCAATCATCTGGGATAATTTTGCATGCAAGATAATTAAAAATATAAGAAAACCAAGGATCTTTAGATTTCATAGATAGAAGTTGTTCATCAGGAAACATCTCGGTAATGGGTATATGCACGTCCTTCTCATCTACCCTTTCCAACCTAGACAGATGGTCCACAACCACATTTTGTATTCCCACCTTATCTTTGATTTCAATATCAAATTCTTGTAACAGTAAGATCCACCTAATCAGTCTAGGTTTGGCATCTTTCTTTTCCATCAAGTACTTTATGGCGGCGTGGTCCGTCCAGACCACGACTTTAGATCCAACAAGATATTGCTGAAATTTTTCAAAAGCAAAAACTACGGCTAGAAGCTCTTTTTCAGTTGTCGTGTAATTGAGTTGTGCTTCAGTTAAAGTTTTGGACGCATAGAAAATCACAACGGGTTTGTTGTCCACATGTTGTCCCAAAACTGCCCCAACTGCAAAATTCGATGCATCACACATCAATTCAAATGGCTTTGTCCAATCCAGTGTTTGCACAACCGGTGCATAAATTAATTTTTCTTTAAGCACATCAAAAGCATGTAAACACTTTTCGTTAAAATCAAAGACATCATCTTTCTCCAACAGCTCAGATAATGGTTTAGCGATTTTTGAGAAATCTTTTATAAAGCGGCAATAAAAACCGGCGTGACCTAGAAAACTATGTACCCCTTTAACCGAGTTCGATGGGGGTAATTTGGAAATAACTTCAATCTTCACTCGTTCAGAGAGGAAGATGGAAGTTGGGGGCTACAAGGAGTTCATCTCACCAAACATGGAGGGTGTGTAATACTTCATGGAAACACGGTGTTCATGTTGATCATCTCAAGTGATAGGGAGAACCAGTGGAGGCCTTTTCCCCCTTTTTTGTGCCACCATGGCAGTAGCCTGCGGCGGCAAGCTCCTTGAGCTCGCCAGGAGGCGCCCAAGAAGAGATCTCAGAGGCACAGGTGGCACCCCAAGCATCTGTGGGAGGCCGCGCGGTGGTGTTGAAGCTCATGGATGGACAAGCTTGCCTTGAGGGATGTATGGTCTTCAAGGATCTCTCACCGGAGCTTTCCCAGCCGCCGCGGCGGCCCTTGCCGGCAGTTGCAGGACATGGAGCCTCAGAGCCAAGGTAGAGAAGTGGATCACCCATAGAGAATAGAAGGACCCCTCCAGAGATGTGGGTGGCCGTAGGAGCTGGCTTGGAGGCCCAAATCTCGACTGCTTTCTCATCGGAGCCTGGACCATGCGGCGGTGCCCTGTTTCACAGAGGAAACAGGGGCAGCGCGTGAGGCTCGTGAGCGGAAGGAGAAAGAAGACGGGCCGGGTCCAATCCCAGACCAATCCCAACCAGCTCCAGACCAAGTGAACCACGACCCAACATGAGGTAGAAGCCGTGCCCTTGGTGGACACGTGGCGATGCCGGATTGGCTCAAAAAAGTAAAATCCCAGAATTACTTGGATCTTTGTTAAATCGTAGAAAATAGCTCGAGCATCAGAAAAATAAGTATAATATACCAAACTTCTAAAAAAAATGAGTAGAACACAGTGGAAGCATAATATGAGGCTTTTGATACACTAATTTCTGTGATATCATGTAAGATGTGTAATGCTTAGTTTATGAGTAATAAATATCAAATGATGATATAAAATTATGGAAAAATGTCAGTAAGTCTATAATCATGGTTATAATGCATCTGATGTTAGATAAGGTCATGTTGATGTACGAAATCATGTAATTTGCTCTATAAAGCTAATTAGGGCTAATAACCCTAATAACATACAATAAATACATACATGCTCAATAAATCATGGAAACTACATAATACCCTCATATAAGTAATGTGAGGCTAATATGTAACTCGGATATCAGTTAGATTCATGGAATTCATGTTATATAAAGATGTCCCTTAATACATGGGTTGTAACCCTAATATGCTTAATGAATATGATCTAGGGTTAATATGTGCACAAAAAGGAAAGGAACCTAAGGTTCAGATAATGAACTATAATCTGGAAAATGACATCAGTAAGATAAATATAAGACAAGAATATAAGTAAAAGTGGGAATATCCTACTAAGTTAAGTAAACCCTAAAATGGACATAACTAGGGTTAAGACGAGATGTAAGATGATGAGAATCTGATGCTAGTATGTGGTCTTGTCTTAATCAGGGTTGACCAGGATGTAGATGATATGAGGATATGATGATTAGGTTTGTCTTGATCTAAGGTACGTCATTACCTCTTACTTGGCTTATTATACATTATGCTTGTGTTATATGGTAGTAAAGACTTGGCATATGGTATTGATTGAAATGATTGTCTTGTATGATATGTTGCTTGAATTTCCCTATGTATTGCTATGAACACATCAAACATAATATATTTGTTCCATTATATGAAAGCACCAACTCTATGGCAGTGTGCTTGGAAGTGACCGAACTCTTTGGTAGTGGTCACGTTGTACATATGGAAGAACCAACTCTTTGGTAGTGTGCTTGGACCCAACTCTTTGGTAGTGGTCACATTGTACATATGGTCCAACTCTTTGGTAGTGATCATAAAGGCCTTAATGCATTCAACTCTCAGGTAGTAAATGCATGGATGATATAATGGAAATTATGCTTAAAATATGTGTTCTCTTTTGTTAATGAACATCTTTGTGCAAGTATACACCTTTCTTATATTCTTCTATGACTGCCAAGTATTAGTTTTATCTTATCTCCAAGATATGATGAGAGGTATATAAAAGACATGTAGGCGTACTCAGTACAATATTCTTGAATATTATGCTGACGTGTACCGCATGTAATCTTTTGTATAGGTTATGGTTATTCTCTTGAAGATCCAAGATAGTTGAGAGTTGTATGGCGAGCTGATGTACATGTCGACCTGTTGTCTTAAGATCCTATTGTTTAGATGTAGTACATGTATATGTTATAGTTTGTTGTTCAATATGTAATATCAAATGTTGTAATAATTCATGTTGTAATTATATGTTGAATGGTGAACATGTGTTGTGGTTTTATTATTTTTCATGTGCATGTGCTACCATTTATTTCCTTATGACTTCCTCTGATTTTCTTCTTCTTAGCCTAGTGTGTGGGGTTTAAATTAGGATTCTTGCTGAGGTGAGGTTTTCAATTTAGACATCACACATCAGATTAAGTTTTAAAAAGTCCAGGGACGTCACAGGTTTCATACGACTGAGTACTTTTCCGTGGGGTGCTCCAGTTCTTTTCATTAAAAAGAAAGATGGGTCTATGAGACTTTGCATAGATTACAGACAGCTCAAAAAGGGGACTATTAAGAACAAATATCCCTTACCAAGGATTGATGATTTGTTTGACCAGTTGCGTGGTGCAATGGTGTTTTCTAAGATTGATCTGAGGTCAGGATATCATCCGTTACGTATCAAGGAGAGTGACATAGCTAAGTCAACATTTAGAACAAGGTATGGTCATTATGAATTTGTAGTTATGTCGTTTGGACTAACTAATGCACCAACTGCATTCATGAAATTGATGAATAGAATCTTCCGACCCTTCCTTAATCAGTTTGTAGTAGTTTTATAGATGACATCTTGATATATAGTAGAGACAGTTAACAACATGAACAACATCTTCATCAATCCTTGACCTTGTTGAGACAACATAAGTTATACGCTAAGTTTAATAAGTGCGAGTTCTGGTTATCAGAAGTATCTTTTCTTAGGCATGTTATATCTGCTTCAGGTATTTGTGTATATCCTAAGGAAGTGGAATCTGTTGTGGAGTGGGAACAACCTAAGACACCGACTAAGGTTCACAGTTTCCTAGGTTTGGCGGGGTACTACAAAAGGTTTATTAAAGATTTCAGTTCTATAGCATTACCCTTAACCAGGTTGACCTGGAAAGAAGTTCCTTTTGTCTGGAATGACAAGTGTCAACATTCTTTCCATATATTGAAAGAAAAGATGACTAGTACACCTGTGTTAGTTCTACCTGAGTAGGGAAATGGGTATGTTGTTTTCTGTGATGCTTCTAAGAATGGTCTAGGTTGTGTGTTGATGAAGAACGATCATGTAGTTTCTTTTGCTTCTCAACAACTCAAGAAACATGAGGAGAATTATCCCACACATGATCTAGAACTAGCTGTAGTAGTTCATACGTTGAAGATCTGGAGTCATTATCTTTATGGAGAAAAGTTCCAGGTCTTCACATCATAAAAACTTAAAGTACATATTCTCTCAGCATGAGCTGAATATGAGACATCGTCGCTGGATGGAGTTAATCAAGGACTATGATTGTACAATTGATTATCATCCAGGAAAAGCCAATACAGTGGCTGATGCACTCAATAGAAAATCCTCATCTTTGCCCTCAGATAATGCACAACTGAATTCCTTAATATGTTGTAAGCGGGATATGCTTGTCTCTCTAAGACAGATGAATGTGCAGTTAGAAGTATCTTTGTTAGCAGGGTTATTAGCTGAGATGCATATGAAACCCACTTTGAAAGAATAGATCAAAGAGGCACAACACGCTGATTCTGTGATTCAGCAGATTATGTCAGAGTTGGGCAGTGAGAAACATGAAAGTTTCCATGAGTCTGAGGATGGGATAGTTTGTTACCATAGTAGGATGATAGTTCCTGATAGTAATAACTTAAGAAAGTTAGTTATGGAGAAAGCTCAGTCATCTATGTATGCAATGCATCCAGGTAGCACCAAAATGTATCACAACTTAAAGGATATGTATTGGTGGCCCAGTTTAAAGAAAGATGTAGCTGAGTTCGTTATGCAGTGTCTGGTGTGTCAGCAGGTTAAAGTAGAACACCAGAAGCCTGCAGGAATGTTACAACCCCTACCTATACCTCAGTGGAAATGGGATCACATGACGATGGACTTTGTGGTTGACCTACCTAGGACAAGCAAAAGTCATGATTCCATCTGGGTGATAGTTGATATGTTGACTAAGACAACACATTTTCTCCCTATCAAAACAACATATACTATTGAGAAGCTTGCACGGATCTATATAGATGAGATAGTGCGGTTGCACAAAGTTCTATCTACGATTGTATCTGATAGAGGTCCCCAGTTTACGAGTCATTTTTGGGAACGATTACATAAAGCTCTAGGTACACAATTAAAGTTTAGTACAACCTTTCATCCTCAAATAGATGGACAGTCTGAGAGGACCACACAAATCTTGGAGGACTTGCTTAGGGCATGTGTCCTTCAGTTTGTGGGAAGTTGGGACCTACACTTAAGCTTGATTGAATTTTCTTATAACAATAGTTACCCGGCCAGTATTGATATGGCACCATATGAAGCATTATATGGTAGACACTGTAGATCTCCATTATGTTGGTTTGAAACAGGTGAATACAAACTTCTAGGTCCTGAGCTAGTGCAACAAACAATTGAGAAGATTAAAATTATACAACAACAGTTGAAGGCTGCACAGGATAGACAGAAGTCTTATGTTGATAAACATCGTAGACCTTTAGAATTTCAAGTTGGAGATAGAGTGTATCTCAAAGTTTCTCCTTGGAAAGGTGTTCTCAGATTTGGTAAGAAAGGTAAGTTAGCCCCTAGATTTATGGGACCTTATCCAATGACATCATGGATCGGGAAAGTAGCTTATAGGTTGGAGTTGCCACCTGAGTTACATAGACTACATCCAGTGTTTCATGTATCTATGTTGAGGAAATGTCATCCCAATACAGAGATGGTGTTGCAACCATATAGGTTGTATCTATGTCAAATCCAGTGTAGTCTATGTAACTCAGGTGGCAACTCCAACCTGAGTTATAGGTTGTAGATTTGAGAAAATTGATGCCTCATTCTCCCTTGAAGTGCCTTTCCCTTCATGAATTGAATGAAGATATATCCTATGTGGAAGGCCCCATGATGATTCTTGACAAAATAGTCAAGAAGTTGAAGAAAAAAGATATCATTATTGTGAAAGTTCTTTGGCATCATCGTGGTGTTGAAGAATCTACATGGGAGTTAGAAGAAGAGACGAGGAAGAATTACCCCTCTCTTTCTCTTGATATTTCGGGGATAAAATCCTTCTTTTAGGGGTGATAATTGTAACACCCCTGACCTGGGTTATGACCTAACCCTAGATGTTTTGCCTAAGTAAGATGCTTATAGGCTTGTTCTTATCTCGTGAAAAGTAATTAAGGCCTTTGTGATGTATTATTTTCAAAATGGAACTTGTATGCAAACAATGTGTGCATTTTATGTTATTCTAAGTGAAGAGTGCAATTTACCTAAGATGTGGGGTTATGTTACAAATGTTACATGATGAATATATTCTAAGTGTTTTATATGTCATGAAAATGAATATGGTGCTAAGTGGTGGCTTGTGCAAAGCCTAAATCCTAAGTGAGAACTTGTGTAAATAATGCTAAGTGCTTGGTGCATCAATTGTGGTACAATTGCAATATGTACAAAATGTAGGGTTAATGTGTAATTTACCACCTCTAGATTGTCTTTCCTCTTACCTAGTGTTCTAAAGGAGGAGCCAATATGTTTGAAACATCTTATAATGTTAGTACTCTTAATAATAAAGAAACCAAGCAAATAATTAAGTTGAAAGCTATGTGCATGAGCCATATTAAGTTGTAGATTTGAGAATAGAGGTCCCTATCGGCCATAGAGACATAAAGAGGGCCTCCTATCAGTTTGATGAAGCCTTGTCTTGATCCATGAAGGGAAAGGGACTTCAAGGGAGAATGAGGCATCAATTTTCTTTTACCTTGGAAATGACGGAGTAGAATATTATAATAAGTTAGTGGAAGGAGAATTGTCCTAGGAGACAACTCAAGAGCCGCCCCCTTATCTTTTCGTTATCCTTTTTGCATGGAAAAATAATAAGTGGAAAGTATGCAAGAGCATGTGTCAACCTTGCATGGCTAGGTGGCATGAAGTACCTTAGGATAATGACACCTATGGCACTCATTTCTATAAACCACAAGTATAAACACCTTGAACTTCATTTGTTGGCAAGATTTTTGGATCTAGCAAGTACCTTTCTTCTTGTATCGTGCAACACCTTCCCTTGTGTTGCCCTTAGTGGAGAGAGTTGAGTGGTATCGGCCAAGGAGGAGGGATATTGACCAAAGAATATTGAAGCAATTAAGTAAGGTGATATCGCTCAAAGTGGTAGAAGATATCGTGCAAGGGATTGGAGTTCAAGTCATGGAGCTTAGAGAAGGTTCATCTTCAACCTTGGAACGTATGGAGTAAATCTTGAAGCTTGAAAGTCTTTCAAGAGGCAGGTTATATAACTTAAACCCTTCAATGTTATTATCCTTTCTTTAATATTATTCAATTGTTGATTAAATTGCAAATTAGGGTTTCCTATGACCAGTTGATATAATCATAAGTTACAAAGTGTAATAAGGACTATTATTCATAGTTTTGAATTAGATTATGATTTTGAGGTTGATGAAAATGACATCATCATTGGATACCCGACATGGGTAGATCACTCTTGAGTAACCCGATACGGGTTGAGACCTTGCAACCCGATATGGGTTGAAACTTGGGAAAACTGATATGGACTCGATAATGGAGACTTGGCTGATATGAAAATAGGTTACTTTTGTAAAACAAGTCTTATGGATGATATAGGGGATTCTTAACCATCACCTAGTACACGATACCTAGGTAAAACATTTACCCTTGCCCGATATGAGCAAAACCCTAGTAAGAGGATGGGGAACCCGATATGATCCTTGAACTTTAGAAAACGATATACCTCCATTGTGTTAATAGATCAACTTGGTATCCATCTTGTCATAATATGAGTGTGAAGTTCTTATCAATGATGGGCACACAATATGACCAAGAGATAAAACTTAACATGGGTGTCCAACATGATGCCCGATACACATGTCCAACATAATGCCCGATACACATGTCCAACATGATGCCTGAAACACATGACTGATAGGGTGCCCAATATGTATATAACCCAGTAGGATATCTAAAGTAGGCGAACCGATGCGATGATCATGCATTACCCGATATGATGCCCGATATGGTACCCAACACCATGCCCGATATGTTGCCCAATACACTTACCCGATATGGTGAATCTATGAGACAAACCAAAATGGTGAAAATCGATATGATGCCCAACATGAGTGCACGATATGATCTCTAACATAAGGAAAGTCCCATGTGAGTGCACGGTATGGTAACCCTAGATATAGAGATCATAGATAGGGCCCGATATGGAAACCCTAGAGGCAATCCGATATGATGGAAGACTAATGTGGAAGTATAAATCAAAATGAGCATGGATAGATAAGGAGAAGAAACAGTATTATATGGGTGCATGAGGTATGGCAAAGCCATAATGGTATGTCCGATATGGTGAACCCTAATATACGATACAGAATCCAATAAACTCTTATATCCGATATGGGGCAGTGGTTTAATCCATACATAACATGAAAATGACTTAAAATAAGAAGGGATGTCTAAACCTACATGACCACACGATATGATGATAAGGGATATGCCCTATATCTGATATGAGGATGTGGTTCCACCTTGTGATTGGTTAAGTATATGCATTTCCAAATAATAACATTATCAATCATGCAATTTGATATGATAAGCAAGTCCTTAATTATTAAACTCGTCTAAAAGATGATGATGATTAATGCAATATCGATACATAATGAGTTTAACTTAAATTTGTTAATGATAAGAGTGTAATCCTTAAAGATGTAAACTAAGCAATTTACATACTAGTGAGAATGAGAGAGAAACTAAGACTTGAAAGATAAGTATGTAATTAGCATACACTATTACTCTTGAGACGAGTGGAGTATGAGTTAGGGTATAATCTATGTTGATGAAATCTTGAAACCCTAATTGGTTGAATATAATCCTAATCCATGGTTAAAGACATATGTTGAAATTGTTGATAACATGATATAATAATCATGCAAATATCTTAAAGCAATAGGCATGGTTAGTAAGAGCTATGTGATTATGTGATACAAATCCAATGAGCTATGTGGACTGTGTGGATACATATCTGGGTCTAATGACCTAGAGATAATGATCATCTGCTAAGTGATGACAATACTCTATGATGAATGAAGGGCTTGAATACCCAAGTATGACGATGACAAGAGATTGAGAGTCTAAGTGGTCTATATGCTTCAGTGAATATGAAAGTATCTGATAAATGCAATTATACTTTCCTTTGTAGCATTTGATATATTCCTTGCTTGTAACTTGATTGATGTTAAAATATACAATAATATACCTAATTTAAGCAAGATAAACATTATCATGTAGTTTCTCGGACCATAGATCCATTCAATGTCAGCATTTGCTGAATGGTGAAATGAGTTTTTACTCAGAACACATATTTTTGAATATGTGATAATATAAGAGTGCTCAGTGGACTCCCAAACTAAATAAGGGTGCTCAACGGACTCCCCAAATACATCAGGCTACTCAGTGTACTTCCTGATAAAATGAAAACAGGATCGCTCAGTGGTCATCTTGATAATCCGAGAAAGCTAAGTGGTCTTATCCCGAAGAGAGTACATGCTACGGTAGTAACTATATAGTGAAGATGTCGCTATATGACGACATAGCTAATTACAACAGATACAAGATGTCATGCTAAACCTAAGTATTACCTTAGTGTTCTCATGCTGACCGAGAAAGGTCAGGTCTTGACAGCCGGCTTTGCCATTGACCTTGTATGGTACCGATTTCGACTTACTAGTGGTCGGTTGGAGTATGAGCGGTATATCTCATCTCCTCTGGGCATAAGTATGAATGTGAAAATGTAATCAACCGCGTAGCTCATTTGTTTAAGGATCAAATACAGAAACATTGGTTGATGCATTATTACTTTCATACATCTAAGTAGATAGATGTTATACATGTTCTTCATATTTCCTTTCAAGCCAAAGAGAATTTATAGATGTGTTATTAATATATATACTTTACACTTAAAGATACATCTGTTAATTAATGAAATACCTGCAGTTCAATTATATATTATTTTCTATGATAATAATATTGTTGGCGGAGAGTTATATCTCTCGCTGGTACAATTGTCTCACCCTATGGGATCCACAATTTTTAGGTGGTTGTGGACGAGGGACTAGAAACCAGACTGCATGAGAAGGATCGTTGTAGCAAGGACATTAGTAGTATTTCAGATTGAGTACGCTGCCTGTCAGGGTTTGTAGATAGAAGTCTATGTGACGTCTCTGTACTCTCAGGTCCCTGGAGATAGTCTTAGTGGTTTTCACGATCAAATTGACATTTTGGTTTACTTATCTCGAGGTTTTTACATGCTACTGTGTGTATTAAGGTAAGGCAACCGATACTTGTTATCCTCGAGAAGAGATGACATACTGAATGTATGACATGAACTATGTGTATGTAAAGCTTTGGTCCTTTATGTAAAAACTTATTGGACAAGGACCTATGTGTAAAGATGGTTTAAATTTGTAGTATTTGTTTTGTTAACTTTGTTATTTGTGATAATTCCGCATTTTTACTGGTGATGTCCTGTTTTGTAATCGGGTCGTCACACATCACTTGAAAGGTAACTGATTAGAATGTCAATGATTTCAAGATATCATGGCAACAACTCCCACTAGTTACACTCGTGAGGTCAGTTGCCCACCATTTCTCAACCACTGCTGCATATAGACCTCCATCCATGTTGGTCCAAACCCAAGGCAAGAGAAAAGCTACACACACATCCAAGGCAAAATGTCTAGCTAATTAAAGAAATAGCAGTGTATTAAACTCGTAGTTCCCTAGGAAAAAAGATCAAAATAAAAGGAAAAATTGAGAAAGTCATAGGGGAGGATGTGAATGAAAACATGAACTAACAAATTGCAACTAGGATCCCAACAAGGGTAAATCACCCTTAAGTCCGCAAAGTGCATTAAAATGCAAACTTAAGCAAACATTATACAATTTAAGGCCAATACAAGGCATTATTCAACCATTAACTCAAAATTAAACTAAGCATGTAACTAAAGTATTTAGAGCACACAATTAAGATATTAAAATATGTGTTAGGAGTTAATATATGCTAGAGGTCTTATAATTATACTCGATCAGACTCAACAAGCCATGCTTGAGGTGGCTTGAGTCACTAAAAAGGTTGTCAAAAGAAGCACGAAGAAGGGGGTACTAGGAAGGTGCAGGACGGTTCCATATAGACTTTTTGGGATAGATGTGAAGGATCAAATGTTGGGATGAAAGGGACATGTGCTTATGGTAGAGCAATGTCTTTGATTTTCAAGTCTGTGAGATCAAACTAAAGGAGGAAGAAATGAATTAAGTTTTAGAAACTTTAAGATTAAGACTCTCCAGAGGATTTGGCAAGGTTATGAATGTCCTTATGAAGCTTCTAAGATAGATTGCAATGCAGATATGGATTAGGGCATCATGATGATATATAGGGTGTGACTGATTTATGGTGATCTTTGATGGTATGCTCAGGCAATAGGCACCTCTCCTTAATGCTTAGAGAATTTTTAAGAGGATCTATATATTGGAAGGTTGTTTATAAGGAAACCCATCTTATGTGGTGTAACCATTTTAAGGTGATAGCAAATGGAAACAACACAAATGTTTGATATGACTATTCAATGCAACCTATAATTATGATGTGGGTGCACATTATCAAACTATTACCTAATGAAGTGGAGGACTTAGTGAATAGTCTTTCTAATTTTCAAGGAAGATGTGATATGATGTTTCTGAAAGAATATCTTCATAGTACCATATATACCAAATTAGAATTTCAACAGGTTCCTTTGGAGGATATGGGGAAAGACATATGGGCATGGAAATTGATCCAACATGAAAAATTTAGTGTGACATTGTCTTACCTAAAAGTTAGGGGAGACAACAAAGTTCTAATATCTAGACCATTAGAAGCAATTTGGAATGCTAATGTGCCATACAAAATCAAAACATGTATATGTCTAGAATCACATATTGCTTTGATGATTAATAAACAAATATTCATTTGAAAAATGACCATTACAACTACCCAAGGTGTGGATATGTAGGAGAAGATGTGCTCCATGATCTGCATAGTTTCCAACCAGTATGGCAAGCCCTAGACTATTTCAATGTAGATAATGACTTATATGTTTGAACCTCTAGGATTTATTATGCATATACAATAAATGTAACAAAGTCAAGTTGTTTATCTCTACATGTTGGTATGTTTAGAAATGTAAAAATATGGTTGTCTTTGATAAGAGTGAAATATCAATGAGTCATTAGGTGAATTTTGTCAAGGAATGTACTTTTGATATTCATTCTGCTAGGAGAAAAGAAGCAACTTTGAAAATGAATAATGCTTGTCAATGTTCTAGTATTTGACATCCTCCCCCACCTAATAGAAATAAGAAGATCTCAATTTTCACCATACTTATTTAATTGGGTAATGATGATTTAGAGATCCTACAACTCTAATTGGTTTCCAATGGATACTATGGAGTTTTGCAAAGAGGCTCGAAGGGTTTCATATTAAATTTTTCATAGGAGGAAAAAGTGCCCCCCCAAGAATCCATGAAATCTTTAAACATGTTGATGTGATCTTGACTGCCTACCTTTTATAATGAAGTGTGAAGATCATACTATGGAGAAATTGGGCATTTTTACATTCAAGGTAGTACCTAAGTAATAGATCATTGTCTTTTGAAGGTGTGATAAAGTTTAGGGGAGAATAAGTACCATGATGAGGTTGGATGGAGGGAGAGAACACACACGGATAATGAGTGAGAGATTGGTTGTATGATATGATAGTCTATCCCGAGGTAGGGGACGAAAGGGATCCTCTAAGATCTTTATTGAATAAAAGAACATGGATCAAGAGCAGTTCATAAACCAGTCCAAGTAGGGTTATTTGGATCAATAGGAAAATTCCTTTCTAGGATTTAAAGAATTTTTATGTCTTCAACAAATTTTATGAGTGCCAAGTACTTATAACTAGTTGAAATATCACATATTATCTGCCTTTCTAGATATATAGTAAAAGAAAAATATTCAAGATCAAATGAGACATGTATCATCCTATTTAAATTTGATACAAACGTAAACTCATTTCCGTTTTTATTTGTCATAGGTTGTTAAGTATTTCTAATTTTTCTGAAGTTTTACCTAGTGTCTGATCTCCAAATCATGTATGCCACTTAAAATTGAATCTAAACCAGATGTTGGTGTATTTTGAAAATAAAAATAATTCATGAAATTTGAATGTTTATTTAAGATCTTTACTACAAGTGGCTTGTAAATAAAATTTATAAAATAAATAATGTCAAAAATCATTGTGCATAAATGAGAAATTTCACATTGCTTCTATAGAAAAATGGAAACCCAATATACTGTATCCACAAGAACTATGTGCCACAATAACAAACCCTCAATAAAAATGGAAACATATGCCACACCCCAAATTATCAAGATGAGAAAATGATAAAACTTGTCTCTTAGACAATATGTGACCAACACATTTATGAATTATATTGTCCAACACATGTTTGATTGCCTTAAATCACATGTCCAAAATGAGAGGACCTAGAGTAATCAAACTTTATATTTATAACCCAATATTTATGTTCCCACAATGATAATAATGTGGCCTTATGTAGTGAAAGGGGCCGATCTTAGGGACAAAGGTGGCAGGTGTAAAGAATCCTACACCTTGTCTTAGGTACGCCTAACAAAAATCAAGGTATATGTTCCTTACAGAAGAAGGGTAACCAAGCAAAGATGTAATAAACAAAAGAAAAGTAAAATTATATGAACAAAACAAAAATGGAGCAAGAATATCTATAAGCATTTTTGGATATGAAGTTGGATGGAAACTTTGATCAGATTTCACCATCTAAGATCTCTCACCAACATGCATTACTCACACCCATTATATACCCTTAGCATAGTTCACAAAAATCATCATAAGAATCTATTCCCTCCTCTCTTAAGCTTAGGATAGATCACATAAGAACATCTCTTTCTTGAGATGACATACAAACAATCAACATAAAACCATATGATCATTAGCTTTATTATTCCAACATTATCATGCATTCATAATACTCCATAGCTTTTACATATAGGCTAATACTACTCTCTTGAGGCATTAGCAATCAAACAACACAAGATGGTATCTAATCATGCAAGTGAAGCATTAAGAACAAGAGTATGGAAACATTTCCACGAGTATATACATGAATGTATATAAGTATTTACATGTTCGAAGAGCTTTAGTGGCTACTCCCAATCCAAAAAAATGAAGTAGTCACTCATGGTGGTGAGTGAAAGAGATGAATTGCATGTGTTCAATGACATGATGAAGGATAGATGAAGAGAGATTAGTCAACCAGGTAAGAAGGATGAAGATACAACAAACAAGAACCATTACACTACTGCTTTGATGAAGACATCCTTCTTTGTTGAATCAGGTGATGATGTGGCGGTGGAGATGGCTCTGAGGTACTTCTTCTCTTGAAGGAGGTCTTTTAGAACTTAGGGGGAGGTACATGATATCGAAAAAGACATTTCTCTTGTCCTTGGCATCATTGATTGATGGGCCTAGAGCAAAACTTTCTACACTTCATGCCGAAAGATAAAGATTCTCATAACATATCTTTTAGCATTCTATATATAGGTGTTTTGGTTGTATCCAAGGCACATGTGTGCATGGTACTTTCTTGCATCATCGACCTTAAAGAATGTGCACCAGGGTGTGTACTTTCACTAACTTCACAGTGGTGACGTCCATTTTATAGAGAACTCCTCGGTCAATTGTCTCAACTGGTCTTCAGTCAGTGGCATCGTCACATAATGGTTCTGCTAGGAATCATGTCGGTCGATGATGTCAATGAGGGCAGGTCGACGGGATCTTGTATCATTGGTAGATGGTCCTGACTGACTATCAACACTCATAGTCAACGACTTATAGTGTCATTGGGTTGAAGTATCATTGGACTGAAGTGCCACCAGGATGAAGTACCATTAGGTGGGGAATGATGGTTAGTCTTTTTTTTACTCTAGTTGGTACTTGAGACGTTCTGAATAGCCCCTTCAGTTGTAATCGATGGCTCTCCAATGGTCCAACATTCATATATCTTATCATTCAAAGGTTCATCAAGTTATGCCTGATTGTGGTGCTAGGTCAAGTGCTCTTCCTACAAAAAGACATAGAATGTAAGTAGAAAGATGATCATTTATGAAATTCTAGAACAAAGGGACATCTATAAAGATAAAGATCAAAAGTTAAGGGAAATGAGAGAAAATAGGCATGTAGAATCCAAAATATTGGGTATTATGAACAACCCCAAACTTAGAGTCTAGCTTGTCCTCAAGCTAATAATTCAAATCAAAGCATGAAACAACATCAAAGGGCTTTATTGGTTTATTATTTTTGTGAATTAACTGCATCCTTATGCCATCTTTATGTCAATATATCTATGTGACTGCTAGGTCTATGTACTGCATTTCCCAGTTTCATTCCAGTGGAACCAAAGTTGTGTGACCTTTCGATATGCTACAACCATCTTTGAGGAAGAATTGCTCATTCACAATTCACTCTAAGCCTTGTTTCCATACTACAAGTAGCTTTCACACCCAACTTTGTTTGGATAACTAAGCTAGATGTGTGGGGGGTCGGATAAGGGAACAATGCATCCTATCCTTCTCAAGTTCACTCAACCATGAATACTATCATAAGAATAATGTTTCTAACTATTAGTCTTGTTGTAGTTTTAGGTGGTTTTGCGAGATCACCTTTTAAAGACAAGGTGGCAATATTTTTGGCTTCCAGGTCCCACTAGAGGAAATGATACATCTGAATTTGTGAGCGTAGCTATACACATGTCGGGAAAAACCCTTCAACATCTTATTGGGAGAATCTCTTAGGCTTTTATTATCGCTCACTTTTATTCTTTCTCACAAGGCTTAGGACAATAATATTTTCTGGAGGCATGGGTTTCCAAGCCTCTTTTGATCCCTAGCAGGGATTAATCATTAGAAGGAGTAGTAGTTTCCTCTTTTCAAGATGTATACATTTTCCAACCTATATTACAAGGCCAAGGTGATCAAACAAGAGTCTACATATTAAGTCTTCCTTATTACAGAGAACTCTCCCAGGGTAGGATAGTAGCATTATTTTGCTTCCAATCATATCTTGAGATGAAGATGGCATAAAGACATAATTGCATGTGATTTTTGAATGAAATTATAGCCCAATTATGTCACTCTTGGAATGATTACTTTAAGAAGCAACTTGAAGACAAGAAGGTCTAAAACTAAGAGTGAGGACAACATACAAGAAAATTTAATTCAATTTTTTTTCTATATCAAAAGTTTTCCTTCAATTGAGCAAAATTTGCTATTTACTTTTCAAAATTTCCAAAATTTTTGGGAGAAAAAGTATAGGTGCAACTATGAGGTTATTGTGCAATTGATATAATATCAACATGGACAAAAGAGTAACAGAGAAAATATAAGGTATAGGGACAAGTGTAGTACCTCTGTCACATGTTTACTTACTCCCAAACTTATCATGCACTCTATCCCAGAGTGTCAAAGATTAAGTTTGAATGTAAACATGTGGGGTTTACTTGTTTTCTTTTGGTCCTTTATTTAGCAAACAAGAGCGCAACAATAGTATAGTCCCAGAGAGGATGGTATCATTCATGCTACATACTTTCAACCATCACCCCCTCAGGGCTAAGGCTTGCATCCATCTTAGGCAGTGGAAGTCACAATCATTTAATATGTGCATCACTGAGGGTTTATATGAAAAAATTGAGGCTTTTGAAGTCTTTCCATGGGATAAACTGATATCCCTTGCCATGTTCCTGGATCAACTTGATTATATCCTCTACACAAGTCTCCACTTTCTCTTTAGTGACATTATGTGGCTTTATCATGTTTGCATAGTTTTGTGGCACATAAACAACATCAAGACTGTTATACCAAATTGTTGTCGTTGACTTGACATTGACTGCCAGGAGTGTCCAGTGATTGTCACACAAGAGAGGTAGGAAGATTAAGTCCGAGAGGGAGTTTTATAGGTGTCATGAACTCTCTCCTTCTCTCTTGAACTATTGTTATTGAGAATGTCCTCCTATAAAAGATGGTAAGACATGTGTGCATTTGGCATACAATCCCTGAGAAGGGAGTGGTAAGCTATCTTTACATTTACTAACATGTAACCATCTACCTTCATCATGTCTCAGAGGTCACCTTTAACACACATATCCCATATTTGTTAAATATAGTGCCTCCTAAGTTGTCATCCCCCTTGATTTTGTCCATGATCATGTCCAAGTCCTCTAAAGACAGACTTTCACATGACCACATGTCAAAGTTTGTGAAGGTTGATAGGACAGTCCCAACATGTCCCTCAGGCCTTGCTTCTATAGAAGTGTTGTCTTCAGGTTGATCTAGGAGGACTTCATCATCTATCTCCCTCTACTTTGGTTGTTCTACTATTGTAGGTTGTACTACCTCTTTTTTTCTATGATCACTAGTGCTTCAGAGGGAATTTCCTTGCTTTTTATTATTTGTTGGTTCTCCGTTTAGCTAGTCTGCTTCTCTGGTGTTGCATCTTCAGGTTGTTGACATTGTTCCTTTTATTTGTATGTGGAATCCCAACCTTTCTTCCACACAAGTGCTCTTTCTTCTTTGGTAGGGTCCAGCTACAAATCTTTTCTAATCTTTCTCCGTGGTCACCTTTCAGGAAGAGGTATGCATTGTATAAATTCCATGTGGCACTACATTTGGACGCATCATAGATCACTAAAAAATCATCAATTGTAGATGACCTCCATTGTGTTTATGCCATGTATTCCATGTAGAAGTTCTACAAATAGATCCTTGAAAAAAGTCCCTTTATATACTACCTTTATTAGTTTCAATAGAATGAAGGCACAATCCCTAGATTTAGCCTATTATTAGGAACTTTCACGTTTATCAAGAAATTTTTCCAATTGTTGTAGTGTTTTTAACTATCCATATGTATGGTGTGTTTAAGTCTTATCAGGATCTTTTGTACTTCACATGCCTCTAAGTAACACAAGACCATTTCATTACACTTTAGCACCATTGTGTAGCAATTGTATATAACCATCTGCCTTTTGTATAAGTCCACCACAGCCATCACCCAATGTTTTGTTGTCCTATATGACAATGTGATAAACCTTCTTTCTTTCATGTTAGCCACTGCCTTAAGTTTTTTGACATCTGGGGAATCGTATTTTTTCTCACAAAGATGTTTTGGAAAAATTAGGGTGTCGTTAAAGACCAGTGGGATCTTCTTAGGGTGCAAAAATTCTTTGAGGGTAGTCATGCACAACACCTTGAATAGACGTTTCTGTACTTTGTTTGTCTTTCCAAAGATCCTATTGAATTTCTCTGACATAAATATCCTCCCTTGGTTGTTCTATAATATGTCCCAAGTAGACTTATTATCTAGGACATCTTCAAGGACATTGATGTCCATGTAGGAAATCCTTGACACAACTATCATGTCTATTCCCCCCATTTTTCTAGGGAGGGTGGAGGCATGGATGTGTGTGTCTCATCATATTGGACAAAGGGTGGAAGGTCTTTAGCAGGAGAATCCTTGAGAAATGGCGATGTTGGAGTCGGTGGTTTTGGCACTACTGCCTTAGCTGATGGGGCCTCTACTGTTGTGACTCCCATTTCAGCCATTTTTTAGCTATTTCCCCGTCGAGTATTGTATTGTCAATCTAGGTGTTGTCACCTTGTTTGTTGAACTATATATATATATATATATAGAGAGAGAGAGAGAGAGAGAGAGAGTTAGGCTAGAATACACTCAAGTGTACAGATCACACGAATACACTCAAGTGTGTTTGCATATCAAGACTATTTTTGTGCAAAATGTAAACCATTGATCTTCACCATCATACTATAACTAGGCTACATACAAATTTTGAGCCCATTTGGATGAGTGTAAGTCACTCATCCAGGGCAACAAAATCGATGCGCAAAACTAATTTGAAATGCATAATTTTTGCGGTCTTTATAACATGACCTATAAATGTCCAATTGTGCTCAAATTTTGTGTATAAGATATTCACAAGATGTTTAAGAAGATCAATGGATTAGATTTTTGAAAAAAATATTGCATCATGAAAAAATACTTGAGTGTGTTCTGCTCCGAATACACTCGAGTGTAGTCTCTCTCTCTCTCTCTCTCTCTATATATATATATATATATATATATATATATATATATCTATATATATATATATCACAAATATCAACATCTAAACCAATAGGCCTTTCTGCTTCTTCAAACATTTGTTTAGTACTTAGGTATTTGTCATCTCATTCAACTCATTCACATCATGTACATAGGCCTCGACATTAGCTATCAGTTGTTTAGGCATATCTTCATATGCTCATGATGTGTTTGATATTATTGTTTCTTGAAGGCGCCGATGTTATGCTTTCATTTTGTTGTGAAGGATCTTCCTCCAATTGCTCGACATGGACATCCTCTTCCTTATGCACTTCTTCTACAGATTCATCACATACTAAAAAGAGATTCAAATCAATCCATGTGGCCAAACTACTTCATTTACTTAGTGAGGCCTCTGACTTACTCGGGGAAGATTTAGGTTTGTTCTTTTCTTTCAGACCTGAGGGTTCTTGCTCTACTTCCCCTTGAGATGGAGGGTTAGATGGGCTGAGGAGGCAAAAGAATGTGATGAGGTCAGTCCATGCCTCAACCTCTTCCTTTCTCACCTCACCTCTCCTCTTGTCCTTTTTCCTTATTCTCTAGCTCCTTTGGGAACTCTTCTCAGTCCTTCTACATCTCATTATGTTCTCTTTGTATCGCGTCTAGTTCAACAACCATGGATGACATATTCTACATCATTTAGTATCGGCACACCACCATGTTTTTCATGAACTATAGGAGAGTAGCAATTCTTTTTTCTAATATTTCTACCTTCATAGTTATTTTTTTCCTTCTACATGATATGTAACAAGAATTGGAAGAGGAGTTGAGGATTTTCCACACAATACATCGAATTGACATCCTAACTTCTCCCATAGACTTGGTAGACGTTGTTGCTTTTGTGGTGTTATAGACTTTGTTGTTTCTGCATCTACATTTTGGTGTATGGGTTTGGGTTCAACCTGAGGTTAGTGTTGGGGTAGCTTGTTTGGGTTCCCCAGTAGAAATAGATCCTGCACCGCTCAGCTCGTCCGCATCAGGTTTGCTAAAAAATGCTTGTTTGCCCTGCTCCATTCTCAGAATCTTCTCTATCTAGTTTGCATGGGAAGTTACTGGTTGGCTACCCTGATTTTCACCTAGGGTGTTAGGATGATTTGCGGTCATATGTGGTTCATCATCTATGGAATGGAGTCCTTCATTTCCAACTTGCTCATTATTCATGGCTACAACTTGGCTCTTTTCAGTGTTGTAGTCTCCCTCTTGGACTACCACTTCTACTCTACTTTCTTCAATTGCCAGGTGCTCCCTTTCCACATCTGCTACTGCTAAATCTTTATGTTGATCTTCAACAAATTTTGTTGTAACCTTTCTTACTTTCTAGAAAACCTTTTGAACTTTTATTGTTAATTTCTTTTTCACTAGTGATTCTGTTGTCTCCCCCACCTCAGATTCTTTCCTTGTCCTGGTTGTACCTATCTCAATTATTCATGCATTAATGCTAGATTTTATTTTCAATATGACTTCATGGGAGAAGTATAGCTTATTAAAATATTAGTTTATCATCTCCATGATAAGCAGTACATCATTTGTCTTTGCAAATTTGTAGAAGTATTTATCTTCCTTCATTTCTATCATGCTTGTGGTGGGTAGATATTTAAAGTTGATAAATCTACTACCTGGGCTCTCTTTGAACTTTTTTCGTAGAAGGAGGTATTTAAGGTGAAATCCTATTACTTTAATCAAGCCCCCAATACAAAATTACTTTGTACCATCTAGGGCACTGGTAGAAGATAAACACTCAATTAAGATATGCCTGATGTTCACAAGTCTCTTTTCCAATATGCTCCAGATGAAAAATAAATCCCCTCTGGTCATTTTTCCTATGTCAAATCTAGAAAATATGGCGTGGGTGACTATAATCTGGATTAGATATATAATATCAGAATGTATTTGTGAAGCTTTTTTGGTTTATGCTTGGACTCACTTGTGAACCACTTCTACATCTTATTGTAATTCAATTGCCACATGTACTTGCGATAATGTGCCTTATTATAGGAAACTATCTGTTTCTATGTCTTGCAAAAAATCTTGTTCAATATATGCTCATATAGGATGACTTCTTCTTCGAACGTACAAATGGACATTTTTTGTGCCCCTCTTGTGTATTTATTTTCATTTTCTTCCACTGGTAGCTTTTTTAGCGAACTCATAAATTCTATTATGAGTTTTTTATAAGACTATTGATGGTATGTCCATGGGAAGAAGATGTGGGCTCCTCTTAGCATTTTCTTTACCCTATGATTTATCCCTAATGTCTCTAGAGTTCTAATGCAGGCAATATTGGGTTGCACGACAAGTCTTACTCTTCATGAAGTCAATCGTGTTTTGGTTGATGTTCCTTGTCTCTAATCTCATATTTATGCTCTGGCTGCCACATGCGTTTGCATAGTGGGGATGGTTTTCTTGATGGTGCAAAAGTTGCAAATGGAGTCTCAGTAGGGTCTATAAGGGTAGTTGCAATCCTAATTAGAGGTGTCATATCTACTTCTTTAACCCTTGCTTCTAATTCAACCTTCTTCCCTTCCATTATCTTATTCTTCACTGGGCTTGTAGAAGATGCTCCTTTTTCTTTCCTCTTCTTCGTCTGATGGCATGTATTATGAGAAAATAGGTGTGGATTCTTGCTCTTCCTTTGATTTGGAAAGTACATGTTCAGGAGAGTTACAAGGCACTTTCTCTAGTTGTATCTTTATGCATTCCTCTAGGGTCAATCCCTTATTTGAGTCAATGTAATTTTCAATCTTGAGCAGTAGCCGCTCAATTTCTATCTTTGATATGACCTTCAATTCCATGGAGTCAGACGTTGATGTAGACATCAATTTACTAATTTAATAGGTAGAAAAATTAGTATGAAAGGATAGGTTGTACTCATTTGTTTTGTCATTGGTTTAAAGGTCTGAATCATAGTTCAAAGACTGAAGGACTGTCAAAAGTCTAGTTGTCAACGGTCGATGGGTTTTGAAGAAGAGGTTGATAAGAATGTTTGTCGAGGTTAGGTCAAAGGGAGTAATGATGAACAAATCTATTGGTGCGACGAGAAAACAACAAGGAAAAAGAGATCCATGAGAATACCATCAATGAAATTGGTACAAAAGAAGACACAAACAAGGCAGAAAAACACCCTTCTGTTCTAGTAACGTGGGTGAAAAACAAGGGCTAGATGAGAGGATAGGAAGGTCGAAGGAATCTATCTCGACAAGGATGATGGGAAATGAGAAGTCCAAGTATATGAAGAAGTCGTCAATGATAATTCCTTAGAATCTTGCAAATAGGGGGGAGGAGCGAAATAGGTGTCGTTGACAAGAAAAGTGAACAAATATAAGTGCGATAATAGAGAGTTTTTAGGAGCTTACTATCATGGTCCAAGACTGACAAGAGTATTTCTGTCTGTGCACTTGTTCTAGTACGATCCTTGATCCACGGTTCCACTGGTATATTTGGTAGGAAAGTCATCATTACTTGACCATTTTCAACAATCATGGTAGCATGTAGGCATCGACAACTCAGAAGTTGCGATGTCAGTAGAGCAAAGATGATAGTTGTAGCAGTCATCGACGATGGTGGTGGAAAGAGTGATGTGTGAGGACCAACAATGACCTAATTCACTCCATCATGGAATGTTACAATTTCTTGAGCAACACAGTGGCTAGGATCTAGTTTTCTAATTCAATCACAAGAGACTAGGGCACAAACTTTGTCAGTCTCACTGAAGTAGGTATATATACCGCTGACACTTGCTAGCCCTTTAGTATAACACACTATCAGTCAATAGTCAAAGGGATTTACTATGTAGCTCTCTCATGAGTCTGCTAATTATCGTCAAACTGATGGATGTTTGGACTAGATTCTTGATGAAGTTCGTACTCTTGGGGATCTAATCAGTGCTTGATTCCCATCAGTCTAGGGTTGTTGGGTTGTCTCCTAACTATTGATTGGATTTTCATCCCATAAGTGCCACGACAAGGTGCTAATGAGTCACCCAATGGTTCCTCTTACTCGTAGACTGACACAGTGTTAGTTGACATACCAACGGTCTTCTAGGTATCATCAGCCTGATAGATTCCCTTACATGTCTTAGTCCCTCATCGGATGATGTATGTAGGAACCACCGACGACTATTGCGCGATGACAATTATGGATCCATCCAGTTGACAAAGATTTGACTTGTATATGATAGATGGGTATCTAAGAACTTTACATCATCTTCAATTTTTTTCTTTCATTAAAGAATGACAATGTCAACAATTACTTTTATTCTACATAGAATAAAAGTTACTAAAATAAAATTGCTTCAAGTGAAAAAGTAGGAACAAAAAAGAGAATAGAAGATTGAAACATGACTAGGTCAGACATGGAGAGGAAGTTCTAAATACTAAAATCTAAATTGCTACAAAGGGTCTAGAAATCCTTGGGTTTTCTACCATGAAGCGCTAATTTATAGTCATTAGCTTGACTTTCTATATGATTTCTAGTCTTCTTCTACTGGTGGTGGCCGTAGAACTTCCAACTAAATTTTAGCACTTCTAGTGAAGGCTTCATCCTCGTAATATCTTTTTACCCTATGTCCATTCACAAGGAAAGTGTTTTACTTCTCACTATATAGATCTATCATATCGAGGGGTAAATCTTGGTACCGTGAAGGGGCCAGACCATCTCGATTGAAGTTTTCTAGGGAAAATTCTTATAGTTTATTTAAATATTAAATTTTGTCCTCCACAGACATTTTTCTTTTTAAGTGTGCATCATGCCACACATTTGTCCTCTATTTTTAGATTTGAGCATTATCATAAGCATGGATCCTCAGTTCCTCAAGCTCTTGTAGTTGTAGTTATCTTTTCTTGCTATCCAGTGCATGATCCAGGTTGAGGAATTTAACGACCTAGAAGCCTTGTGTTCTATGTGTATGGGGAGATGACAAGCTTTTACATAAATCAACCTATAAGGAGTGGTTCCTATAGATGTCTTGTAGGTGGTGTGATATGCCCATAGGGCATAATCCAACTTTAAGGCACAATCTTTCCTAGTCCTTCCAACAATCTTTTCCATATTTTGATCAATTTCTATGTTAAATACTTTGACTTGGCCGGAATTCTGAGATGATATGGTGTAGCAACCTTGTGCTTCACCACCATATTTTCACAGAAGGGCCTCGAACTGCCTTTCTCCAAAATGGGATCCCCGTCACTGATGATGGTCTGTGGCAACCCATATATGAGAAAGAAAATTTTCTGAGACAACTTCATCACCAGTTTTAAATCACAAGTGGGGGTATCAACAACCTCATCCACTTGGAAATATAGTCGGCCACAACAAGAATGTAATGATTGTTGTACGATGCTGGGAATTGTCCAATATAACATATCCCAAAAACGTCAAACAGTTCAACCTCAATCTAGTCAAAGAGAGGCATTTAATTTATTTTTGGAATATTTTCAATGGTTTGGCACTCGTTACATGCCTTAGCATATCTGTGAGTATCCTTGAACATGGTGAATTAGTAGAACCCAGATTGTAAACTCTCTACGGTGTTTTATCACTGCCCTAATGTCTGTCATATGATAATGAATGACATTCATAGAGGATTTAAGTTACTTCCTCTTTTGGAATACACCTCCTATATAAATTTTCAGTTCACTTCTCAAACAATAAAGGGTCATCCTAATAATAGTTCTTAATATATGAAAATAGTTTCTTCTTCTCATTATATGCTATGTCAGGAGGCATCTCTTGACATGCCACATAATTATAGATATTGACGTACCAATGAATGACCAAATTCACAACATCAGCCATCATCAGATCTTTGTCAGGGTAGTTATCATTAATAGGGAGGGGGTTTTCCTCCTCAAAAGTTTATTTTGGATAGGTGGCCAACTACCACATTCTTCCTACCTTTCTTTAATGATTTCGTGATTGGACTCTTATAAGAGGAGTGCCCATCTCAGTAGTTTTGGCTTGGTGTCCTTATTTGTCATGAAATAGTATTGCACCATGAACTTAGATAAAAAAATATAAGATCTAAATTTATTGAAAGCATAGACAACATCCAATTTTTTTTCTATGGTAGTGTAGTTGATTTGCGCCTCATCAACTGTCTTTCTTGTGTAATAAACAAAATGATGCTTTTTGTCCTTCTTATGCCCAATAATTGACCATACAGTGTAGTCTCTTGCATATTACATAAGCTCAAACTAGAGACCCCAATATGGATGTTGGATAATTGGTGTGGTTGTGTGGGTGCTTATAAGAGTGTTTCAATTATCATTAAAGTCAAAGACAACATCCGTTACCAATAGACTAGACAGAGGCGTAGAGATTTTCTAAAAATCTTTGATGAAGTGTCTGTAATAACCAACTTGTCTAAGGAAACTCTTGATTCCTATCATGAACTTTGGAGGTGGTATTTTGCATATAGCTTTGACCATTGTCATATCGACTTCTATACCTTTGTCAGAAACCTTGTGTCCTAAGATAATCCCTTCCTTGACCAAAATGTGGCACTTTTCCCGATTTAGAACTAGGTGTTTTCCCTCACAACATTTTAAGACCATAGAAAAATTCTTTTAAGTAAATGTCAAATGACATGCCATAAACTGAGAAGTCGTCCATGAAAACTTCCATAATGTCTTATAAGACATCAAAGAATATAGAGATCATGCAACTTTGAAAGATTGTTGGTGCATTGAATAACCCAAACAGCATACACCTAAAGGCATAAGTACCATAGAAGCATGTGAAGGGCATCTTCTCCTGATCATCATGATGTATAGCACTTGGCATAATATGTAGTAACCGTCCAAGTAATAGAAATGTGAGAGATGAGCCATATGATCAAGTACTAGGTTGATGAACAATAGGGAAAAGTGGTCTTTCTTAATCGTTGTGTTGAGTTTCCTATAATCGATGCACATTCTCCATCGTGTGACCTTCTTGGTGGAAATTTCATCTCATTGTATCGCTTAACTACTATCCTTCCCCCTTTCTTTGGTATGACGTGGATGAGACTCACCCATTTTCTATCACTATAGGGTATACAGTTCCTATGTTGTGAAGTTTTAACATTCCTTCTTCATTACTTCTCCAAATTTTAGTTTAATATGCTTATCCCTTGAACTAGAGGCTTTCATCTAATTCTATATGAATCCTATGCATACAATCAATAGGATTCAAACCTTGAATATCATTGACAACATAAATGATTGTTTTTCTTCTCAACTCGAGCTCTGTCAAAAGTTTCTCTCATTGCTCATTAGATAGATAAAAATTTATAATCACTAGATTTTGTTCTTCATCATCTAGGAATTCATACTTCATACCTTCAATAAGATGTTTCAATATAGGTTTGGGCTTTGGTAATTCTTCTTCATCATGGTTCCTCTCAAGGCAAGCATATTTCATAGTTTATATTACAAAATCTTCTTCATCACTATTGTCAATTTCTGTTGCATTTATGTAATTGAGTAGTTCAACTACTATCCTCCTCATTAGGACTAGGGTCATTCAATTCCCTCATAAAATGATACGATGTAGTATTCTTCTCCTGTATTTTCTTGTAGAATTCATAATACATATCCATGAAATAAGCTGATTCAAAGAGAAATGGTCCCCTCATGGAGTCTTGGATCTTGAAGTCAATGTGATCATTTACAACTCTTATGGTGATAATCCTAGCTTCCACATCGATCAGGTCTCTTCATGTAGAAAGGAAGGGTCATGCAAAGATCATAGGGCATGTTGGATCTTCAACTATGTTGACAAAATCTATATCACAAGGAATAAAGAATCTTCCTACACATATAGTAACATCCTCTACGATTCCAACTAGATTTCTGAAGGTGTGATCTACTAATTGAATACACATCCCAATCTTCACCATGTCTGTTAGACCCACTTTTGGGCTACTGTGAGTGGAATCAGGTTGATGCTTGCTCCAAGATCTACTAATCCCTTTCTTTCCTCATTATCTCCCACGTTGAATGGGATGGTGAAGGATCTATGGTTGTTCTATTTGGTTGGCATCTTTTCCTGCATGAAAGCATTTTGGCAATCCTCATAGTTTCAACCTCGTCCCCACACATTCTCTTGGTAATAAGGTCTTTGAAGAACTTTTCATAAGTTGACATTTATTCAATGGCGTAAAGGAACAAGATGTCAAGGTGCATATTCTTCACAACTTCGATAAACTTTTCATATCTCTTTTTAAGATGAGCATGTTGGATCCTATATGAGTGATTGGATGCTCTAGAGGGGGGTGAATAGAGCTGAATGCATTTAAATGAAATTCATTAGACCTTAAAGTTATATCACAAGATAATGTTGCTAAATTGGAAATTTGAGTGCAACTAAAACATACATAGAAAGGGAGTGAGAGATTGAACAAGCACCAAATGACAAGCTATGTAGAGTGCTTTCACACTCTAAACTAGGAGTATGTCAGTCCACTACCTAGAGAGGTCAACCTCTATGATTTCTAACTGTATCTTCCTCTATATATTCACTTATAAGAGTTACAACACATGACCCACCAAAGGACTTACCTATCCAATACAAAGAGTCTTCAAACTTACCAAGGACTTACCCACTTTGCAATGAGTCTTTGGCCTTCTCCAAGGACTTACCCACTCTTGCATAAGTCTTCAACTTTCTAGGAATTACCCACTCTTCTTGGATCTTCAGCATTTGACTTCACCTTCACTTAGAGAATCTTCCATTAAGGACTTACCCACTTGAGCAAGGAGTCTTATGCCTTTACCAAGGGCTTACCCACTCTTGCTCCAAGTCTTCAGCCTATATATTCACCAAGGGACTCCTTCTCTTGTTCTTCTTCACCTCTCTTAGATAAGAGAGAGAACCTTCATCTTTATAGTTGAAATGAGAGATAGGGAGGTGGTGGAAGTGAGAGCCTCACAAGATATACATGTAGGATTAGATCTCTTATAGATCTCCTACTCACTCTAATGGATGTAGAAAGTGATTAAGCTTAGAGAGAGAGGAGGCTATAGGATGCACTCAACTATAGACTAGGAACCTCATATGGATTTTTGCACTGAATGCTCAACCTTGGAATGAAGCCCAAGGGGTCCTATTTATAGTTGGGGATGCCTTTTAGCCTTTGGGAACACTTAAGAATGAAAACTATCCATTTGTGTCTTGCAACGGATATATTTTTTATTGCTACAACTCCACGATGGCTAGAAACACTTTTCTGCACTTTTTCATACAGTGCAATCGATCGAGTTTCTATAAAGATAACTCGACTGATCCCACTATGCAACAAGACCAATTTAATCCATCGGTCGAGTTTGTTCTGGGGTAACTCAATCGATCCATATAAATTCATTTTGATCTATAAAGGGATCGGTCGAGTTTTGTGAAATGGAAACTCAACCGATCAAAAGTCATTTTCAAGGCCCAATCAGGATCGGTTGAGTTTGCAACTCAACCGATGAACAACCTGATGTAAATTTTGGAAAATGGCTTTTGAGTGCTTAAAATATTTGATCTAAGTGCTCCTAATTTTTTTAAGCTTAATTACAAGTCATACAATCATTACAAGTGATTTACAACATGATTCTAATGGATTTACATCATATTCCAAAAACTTGCACTTGTATTGACTTCGACTTGTCTTTTCTTCAATTTTAGATGTGCAAGAAAGGGCATTTGGAGTGTGTCTATACCTAATCTGAAATCACTCAAGTAGAGACATTGGATAGAAATAACTGGAATGATTTAGTCAACATTAATTCAAGGATTTAGTCAATTTAGATCTTGAGTTGACATTAATCTAGTGTCAATAGAGCCTTGATCAGCTCATATGGTAAGGGTATCCTTGGTGCGTAAGGATCCATATTGGCTATTGCTTCTTTGGCATAATCAAGTTTCTTCTCTTTCATTGGATTCTTTCCCTTACCTTTTTATTTTGAATTAACCTTCTCAAGAATTAATTCAAGTTTAGGTTCTTCCTCTATAATAATGGTTTATAGGGAGTCCGAGGTAGAAATTCTTTCTCGACGAGCCTTGGTTGCTGGATTTTCTAGAACTATTCCTGACCTAAGCGTGACCATTTTTGTAGTCTCATGGCCTCCCAAGATTACACTTGGTCATTGTCTAGATTCGCCCTTGAGGATTCTAGCCTAGCTCAGATAGATTCACGAGTTGTTGGTCAATCATTATGTGGTGAACATGTAGATCTATTATCTTCCTAGTCACATCTCCCATCTGAGATTGCATCATATTTAGCAGGTTTATTGTTATTGATGGTGCTTTGGTTCAATTTCTCATTTATATCAGCCTGTCTCTTAGCGAAGGGAAACAACTCTTTCATTAAGTCTTGCTATGTAGGGACTCGATCTTGACTTTGACTTTGGCCCTAGAGTTTTAGTTTTGGTTATGGTTCTTCCCATGGAAATTGTTCATATTCTATTGATAATTTGTGTTACAGGTGAACCTATATGGTCCACCTCCTCTACCTAACCTAGGTGATCTAGCGGGTGAGTTTTTAGGGATATTCAGTTGGTTGGCGTTTGCAGTAGTGTCTTTGTTCCCATAAGAGAATCTAGGATGATCAAGTCTCTTAGAAATCACATAGGAGATATTCTCTGTTGTATCATATTGGTTTCTTCCTCTTTGTGGGTGTATAAGAAATGGTCAATACCATGGCCTCCTTCTCTACATGTTATACATTTCATTGTAATTTCAGCTTTTTTTTCCCCTTGTATGTAAAATCCTTCATTTGGCAAACATATGTGGCTATTTTCTCAATCTTAGTCATGAGGGATTCAAGTGCTTTGGATCTCTAGTAGTTCCCATAGTGGAGATTGTACTAGTTGGTCCTCTTTCATGACCAAGGTCGGCTTGTAGTGCAACCATTTTTCAATTGTGATCCTAGAAGATTTTGGGTTTCTACCTAAGAAATCATTGCGGCAACGAGATTTAGAGAAGTTTTCTCAGCCGATGTCAACCCATTTTAAAGGTAGTTACTAGGTATGCCTTAACAAGGTTGTGATGTGGGCAGTCCCTTTGACATTCTTCATATCTCTCTCAAGCTTCATGTAAGTTTTCATCGGGTATGTGGATGAAAATAACGATCTTGTTTCTATTGCATAGAATTTTTTCTCTATCAAGAAAAACTTTGTAACGAAGACATCATCCTGAGCTTGCCATCCATGGATGCTCTTGTTCTTGAGAGAAAGATATCATGCAAGTGTAGGGAAATATGGTAACAGAGATGGTTGTAGAAACAAAAAAATGTATGCATTCTCTATAACCAGTGGATCACGCCAATAATTATGAATTGTGAAGGATAGTTGTGAACATATACCTGGTCTTAGAGAAAGTTCATCGAAAATCCTTATGGATCATGCTTCTACTTTAATTAACACATGACCGATCGTTTGCGGTGGCCTCCTGGTGTAGCACCACAGACGACGATTGACGACATTCTCCTATCATGATGGAAATGGCCTCCACACATCTACATAGCCCACACAGACCACCGAGAACTCCTGTTATTCTTCTAAAATTGACAAGAAGTTGTAGTCCATTCGTGTTGTCAATGTGCTAGTTTTGACTTTCTCGCCTTTGGCTATCTCTCCCGTTTATAGGTAAGATGTCTCTGGCTCTCACATTACCACAAAATTGAGATTAGGATACTTATCTTGAGAGCCTTGGTCACCCCCACATATAGAAGTGGATGGGTTACTACAAATCTGGGGATACGAGGAGACAAATTTTATGAATTTTTTGCTACTACAATCACCAGTCGTTCGAGTGGACACTCTAGTATATCGAATCACACTCCAATCAATCAACTAGACACTTTAGTCAGTTGATTGGTCATTTTTCCTATTCACAAGCATATCAGATTTTAATGCAATGATTAATGCATAACATGACATTAGCATCAATCCTTGATCCGGTCTTACTAATCGTCCAATCAATCATATGGACACTCCAGTCATCCAACTGTCAGCCAATGTTGTTTAAGTTGATTACCTAAACACTTTAGTAATCAAGTCAAACCTTATTCATGAGTAAACTATTATTCTATGTGCATCCTATGCATGTTACCCTACAAGTCCCAAGTTACATTGGTAGTAAATGTCCATAACTAGATTATGCCATCACAAACAACAAGTTATATTTACCAACACATCATTTCTACCCAAGTATTTAGAAAGTTGGAGAACAAATTCAACCTACAATCCGTCATCAGTTTTACAGTGATCATATAGAACTTCATCCCTGATATCCAGATTGAATGTGAGGCATGGAATTGTCATCCTCTTAATACTCAATCTATGTTTCTTGAACCATAGTAGATTTTTGAGATACACATGAGCTCAATATCACACATTGACTCACATGAGCATGGCCATGTGTTTCTCAATCTCTCTTATCAAGTGACCAGGATATCATCTTCAGTAGGAGGAAAAAATCCCATCTACACCACTCACAGTCAATCCCCATGTATCACAACATACCCAATCACCACCTTTATAGCAAACCTTATTCAATGTAACATTGGATGGTATCAAAGTTCGTTGAATGACATGTGATGAGTGTAGTGAGTTCAGGTCTAAGAACTACAATCGCCATTATCACTTTGAGAGCTGATTTTGACTATGAGTTGATGGTACCATGTATTACTCTCAAGGTGGGTTTGTCTGATACATTTTCTATGACAAGTACTTATGTATTTGTCTCAATATCATATATCATGACTAATGAGATTTTGCCATCAGCCAACACACATTCTAGTCTTGTGCATTACTGTCGTCTATTTTTTCTTCCATAATAATATCTGACTAGGGATATAACAAGAATGTATCTATGCTTATCATATACTCATTGATCAAGTTCTAAACATGAAGACCTATATCATCAAGTAACATTATTCTTTAGACATTTATTATATATATCATTATCTCATAACCGAACAAAATAGAATAAACAAAATTGTCTTTATGATCAATTATATTATGCCTCATTACAATCATTCTATGTCTGGGTCTCTAAGCATACATACCAACAGACTCCCACTTACACTTAGAGCGAATCACTCATGAATCATATCCCAAGTGATCTAACATGACCATCATGCTTCTACTTTGAAAGTGCTTTTGTCAGCGGCTCAACAATATTGCTTTCTGTCAACACTCTGTAAATCTTAACATCTACTTGTTGTACGATCTCTCGTATGAGATGAAAGTGCCAAAGTATATGCTTGGAATGTTGATGCAATCTAGGTTCCCTAGCTTGTACAATAGCTCTGTTGTTGTCACAATACAACTATACTGCATCACAAATGCTTAGAATCACTTCAATTCACCGATGAACTTCTTGATCCAAACAGCTGCCTTTGCTCACTCGAGGCAACAATGTACTCAACTTACATTATATAATCAACAATTGTTTCTTGTTTGGAACATTTCCAACTCACAACTCCTTTATTAAGGCAAAATACAAATCTAGATTGTGATCAATAATCATCATTATCACTTTGGAAGCTTGCTTTGATGTAACTCTTTACACCCAACTCTTTCTCACCAACATAAATAAGGAACTAATCCTTAGTCCTTCTCAAGTACTTAAGGATGTTCTTTATGGCAGTTTAATGACTCTCATCGGGATCTGACTGATATCTACCCTTGTCATTCTTAAAGCATACGAGACATCTAGATGGGTGCATAACATTTCATACATGATAGATCCAATTGTGGATGCATATGGCATCTTAAGCATGCATTCTTGTTCTTCACAAGAACTGGGACATTGGGCCTTAGAGAGGTTAATTCCATGGGACATGGGCAAGTTCCCTCTCTTGAAGTCATGCATGCTGAACCTCTTCAACACTTTATCGATGTGTGTACTCTAGTTTAGGCCAAGAAGCCTTATAGATATATCTCTATAGATCTTGACTCCTAAGATACAGGATGCTTCACCTAATTTCTTCATAGAGAATGTATTTCCCATCCAATTCTTTACCATTTCTAGGGTAGGGATGTCATCCCCCATCAATAGTATGTCATCTACATACAATACGAGGAATACAACTATGCTCCCACTAACCTTCTTGTATACACAAGGTTCATCTTCATTTTGACTAAAACCAACTCTTTGACTGGTTCATCAAGACAAAGATTCTAACTCCAGGATGCTTGCCTTAATCCTTAGATTGATCTTAATAGCTTACATACTTATTCGCATACTTGAGATTTATAAAACCTTCATATTGTGTCATGTACACATCCTCAAGAAGATTTCCATTGAGGAAAGAAGTTTTAACATCCATATGCCAAACTCATATTCATAATAATCTGCAATTTCAAGAATGATCCTGATGGATTTAATTATGGCAACTAATGAAAAGGTTTCGTAATAGTCAACGTCTTGAACTTGTCTAAAACCCTTTGCAACCAATCTACCCTTATGGGTTTGTACATTACCATCCATTTTGGTCTTCTTCTTGAAGACTTATTTGCACCCTATGGGTTTTACTACTTTGGGTGGATCCACCAAGTTTCATACCTCGTTGACATACATGGAGTCCATATTAGATATCATGGCCTCAAGCCATTTCTTAGAATCTAGTCCATAAACAACTTTTACCTAGGTTGTTGGCTCATCATCTATGACCAGCTCATCACCATCTTGACTCATAATATAACCAAATCTTTCAGGCTCAAGACGTGTCCTGCTATGTAAGGACCCTGACCTCCGTTTTGGGCTTATCCTGTTTGCTTTGCTTAACCCTGGTGTTTAGTTGCTTGCTAATCACCCTTAGTGGTGATTAGGGTTTGTTTGTGGTTGTTGTTGCTGGATGTGCTACTTGCAATTTACCCAAGTCTAGGGTTTGTGGGCAAGTTTGTCACCTTATGAGTTGTTCCTCTCTATCCTTGCTTCCTCTAGTGTTGAGAGGAAGGGTTGGGCTCGTTGCTTGAGTTTCTTTGGGCTTGGATGAGCCTTGGTGGGCCTTGTTGTGCTTTGCCTTTGCCTTGTTGGACATTGTGTCGGGCAGGAGTGCCTTGTGTCGGTCTAGGTAAGCTGACCATGGTTGTGTCGGCCTGAGGTGTGTCGCCCAAGGAAGTGTGTCAGACATGGTGTGGAGGTGTCACCCATGGAGCCCTTTTACCTCTTTGACCTCATTTGTGTCACCACTAGTGGACACTTGGTGCTTGCATGTGGCAATGGCCTTGGACATGTGTTTAAGGCATGTTAGGTGGTGGCATTGCTCATGAACAAGTGTCCCTAGATGGGCGACACCTTGCCTTTTCTTACCTTGGTTTCTCCTTCATCCTCTCCTATATATGTGTTTCCTTTCTCTTGCTAAGGATCCCTTTAGTTTCTTAGTTTCCCTTCTCCCTTGGTTGCACGACACCTCTTCCTTTGCAAGCTTGGTGGTCGATCCTTATCTTAGAGTCATCTTCTTCTTCCTCTACTGGTGGCCGAACCCTAGAGTGCTTTGTTCTCCTTCTTGTGGTGGAGCTTGGAGCTAGGAGCTTGGAGCTTCCTTAAGGCAGGTTACATAACTCCTAACCCTAATTATACTACCTTCTATGTTCTTGTATGTTTCTTATGATCATAATCGTCTATGTATGTTGATAGTTAAGTTTCTTGCTTAGTTGCACCTAGTTGGCTGAACCATGTTTTTAGGGTTTTCTTGTTGAGAAACACCCCTCTCCCTCCTTGGTCTAGAGAAGTGATCTTGAACTCTAGTGATATGGGCAATACCCCTCTCTCGTTTAAGTTGAGAGGTGAGCTTGTGTTCTAGTTGCTTGAGAAACACCCTTCTCTCACCATGGATTTGAGAGGTGAGCTTTTTGGTAGATGTAGACCTATGTTGTGGTTGTGGTTGACCCTTGTGGTTGCCCGAGTTGTGATAGAGGTTGTGCAAAACCCCTCTCTCTTGGTTGTTGAAAGGTGAGCCAATCTTCTTGATCAATTTAGGGTTTGGTGCCCTTGTGCTTGAGGTTGATGATGATCTTGCCGAGCTGTATCTTGCATGATATGGCTTGGGGATGGTGCTTCCCGATACCCTTCCTTGGACTAGAGTTATGGTTGATATGTTGAGGTTGTGTGGGAGATATACCTTGGTCTTTGCCTTGTGTGTTGGCCGATAGGTTGAGGCTAGTTTGGTTGGGCGATACCCCTGGTATGTCGGGCGTTATGTCTTGTTGAGTGCCCTGCCCGATACACCTATCTAAGGTTTTGGCTTGGTGCCCGACACCCATGGATGACCGATACATATGGATGCACGACACACTTGATGCACGACATGCCCCTTATACTTAGCTGCATGATGTGCTTAGAATTCATCCTATTTGCACGACACCTAAGGCTACACGATACACCTTGAAGTGGTAGCCCGACACCCTTGCTTTAGCTTGGTCGATATGTGGCTGGTATGCTTGGGCGATATGAAGAAAGTAACCCTGCCTGATACCACATCTAGTGAGGGAACTGCCCTGCCCGTCACACGTCTTGTGAGGGTAGTGGGCACTTCTAGTGAGGGTCATGTGTTAGTTCCTTATCATGAGATCACTTCTTTGTTGTTAAGAATTATGGTTTGTGGTTTGAGAACCTTTTGACATGTTTGGTATCGTAGAACGCACACATGTAAACATGACATGTAATTCTAATGGCATAATATTATATGTGTTTATGAGCATCTTGAAATCGTATATATATAATGATAAGCTTGGAAGTGTATGAGTTGTTTCACATGATGATGTGACCCATGTCTATGGTCACAGGTTTAAGGCATGACTAATAAAGCATATAATTCATCAATGTTGCCCTACGTTTGATAATATGATCCTTCTATAAATCCATGATGATTTCAGTTATCTCTATGATTGAATATACTAACCATGCAGGTGTTTCATGCAGATGCATAGTCAGGTAAAGGGCTATGAGATATATATGTTTGAATAACACCGCTTGAAATGGTCACCCTTGATGATGAGATAAACTGCATCACTAGTTTTATGTGTTTTGGTCTGAGGACCTGAGATGGCTAAAGTGCCTAGTTGAGGTGTTATCCTTTGATGATGATATCAGGGTTGTTATCCCAAGTGATGAGAATGCCTTAAGAGGTAGTGGTTTCTTGTGATAAGGGATTGAGATCACGGTATATTGTGATGGTGGTGATAATAAGGTAACTTAATGTTATATATGCGTTACAACTTGTTTGCCCCAACAATCTTCTTAAAATATATTAACTAATTACAGATGAATCTCTCATGTAGTTTGCCCTGGCCATAGATCCATCATCGTCAGTAGCTGGTGATGGTGAAACGGGTTCTCCTACGGGTTAACCCGGAGCGCATATTGTTGAATATGCGAGGTTTCTCCTAGCCTAAAATAGAGAGGATTTGAGTGCAGCTGCGGTTGCAGACTCGGGATATATATATAGAGCATAGTGAACAGGCCCATGGCTCAGTGTGATAGAGCATGAATGCGTTCATGGCTCAGGGAGCACGGTGAACTGGTCTGTGGCTCAGATATACTAGCGTCGAGACCTGTACCAAGGCGGGCTAGAGATTGGGTAGCCTATGGAGCCGACCCTGTGACTGAGGCCACTTAAGCATGAGACTGCGGTCCTACTTTGGTTCTCGAGCACTGACCACGAGGTGGGAGGTCATGGAGTCCGGCTCTTCCATTGACCTTGTATGGCATCGGCTTCGGGTTTCACAGCCTTCGGTTGGATTCGAGCGGTACGACTCACTTCCTCAGGGCATAATAACACATAATCCAGCAGACTAGTATTTATTGCTTAAGGCAAAACACGGAACATTGATTGAGGCCTTGCTTGTGTAGTTGATCTTATTATACATTGTAATTACTTATATGCTCCTTATGTTATGTGATAAGATCTTATAAATCTTATCTTGTCAATCATGTTCCGTAAAGAAATACTTGGGTATATGCCTTCTGTACATCATGGTAATCTCGATGGTAATAACAATCTTGCTCTATAGACTGTTGTTATTTTATGTTTTATCATTTATCTGCTATTGCTGCTTTAATCTTTCTGAGGTTTTATGGTTTCGGCGGGGAGTTATGTTTCTTGCTGGGACTCTGTGTCTCACCTCGTTGGTTTACAACCTTTTTAGGTGTTCACACTAGACGTGGTGGTGGTCGTGGGGTTGCGGCCGAGCAGCAAGATGAGCAGTAGAAGGCAAGAGATGGATATACTGCTATTTTGGTTGTTTTGTAGTAGAGTCTTAGAGTCATCCCTATACTCTCAGGTCCTTGGAGGCGTTTTGACATTGTTTTATGATGTTTAGCTGTTTAAGCTTTGTATATCCTGCTGTTGGCCAGATGTGGCTGTTAGGTATGTATAAACAGGTGATGAACTCATGTGATGATAAGACAACTGATCTTCTAAGTTGTGAACACGTATCAAGACTTGTAAATGTTTATATAACCTGTTTTCTTGCAGGATGAGGATCTAAATGTAATAGTTTCTTGGTTTATCTGCTTTCTGAAATCAATTTTAATTAACCTGTAGTTTTGGTAACAAGTGGTTTATGGTGTTTTCCGCACGTTTTCGCGTGGCACCTCATTGTCTGTGTGATAGCCGAATGTGTCTCCACAAGCTTGGTATTAGAGCTCTAGGTTCGCTGAGTCTACAGGGATTTAGGGCTAGGTTGTGTCTGTTCTTGTGAGTTTTCCAGATTTTCTTACAATCATCTTCTGCCCTCAGCGGAAGAAAAAGCCAAGATGTCTGGAAACCATGAAGAACATGCTACCGAGAGCAGCGATGCTGCATCGGTTGATGGAGCTGAAAGACAGGCACATGGAGATCGGGTTCCTGAGGTCCCCCAACTTGACCCAGCCGTTCTCGAAAATCCTGCCTACCAACAGCTTATGGGGCAGATGATGGCTACGATGAATCTCATGGTAGAGAGATTGTCAGTGCCTCCTCTGAGAGCACAGGCTCCCCATGGTGAAACATCGGGTATTGGGAAGACCTTTGAGCGGCTTCACCGAGTCAGAGCTTTAGACTATGCTTGGACGGCTGATCCAGTAATGCAGATATGTGGCTGACAAGTCTTGAGAAGGCTTTCCGGATCCTCGACATCCCCGAAGCAAACAAAGTCAAGCCTACGATGAGACAGCAAATCAAAGACGCACAAAAAACAAATGATACAGTGCAGTTGATCAGGTCAGAGTTCGACAGTGAAAAGTGTGATGGGTTTCATGAGTCTGAGGATGGACTAGTTTGCTATTATGATAGGTTGGTGGTCCCCGATGGTGATGATCTGAGGAAGCTAGTACTCGAAGAATCACACACGTCGATGTATGCAATGCATCTAGGAGTCACCAAGATGTATCATAATCTGAAGGACTTGTATTGGTGGCCCGGCTTGAAGAAAGATGTAGCCGAGTTTGTGGCTAGGTGTGCGGTATGCCAGCAAGTCAAGGCTGAGCATTAGAAGCCGGCAGGTACATTACAACCCATGTCGATACCACAGTGGAAATGGGATCACATAACCATGGATTTTGTAGTTGGTCTGCCCAGGACAACTAAGAATCATGATTCCATTTGGGTGATAGTAGACAGATTGACGAAATCTTCCCATTTCATACCTGTTAAGACAACACATACAGCCGAGAAGCTCGCACGGGTATATGTAGATGAGATAGTACGCTTGCACGGTGTGCCAGCAACGATAGTTTCTGACAGAGGTCCTCAGTTCACAAGTCGTTTCTGGGAATAGTTTCACAAAGCGTTGGGAACGCAGTTGAGGTTCAACACTGCTTTCCACCCACAGACAGATGGACAGACTGAGAGGACTATTCAGACTTTGGAGGATCTTCTTCGGGCTTGTGTTTTGCAGTTCCTAGGTAGTTGGGATGTACACCTCAGCTTGATCGAGTTCACCTACAACAATACTTACCAACAGAGCATTAACATGGCTCCTTATGAAGCCTTATATGGCAGGAAGTGCAGATCTCCTTTATGTTGGTATGAGTCTGGTGAGTATCAGCTTTTGGGTCCTGAGTTAGTACAGCAGACAACAGAAAAGATCAAAGTGATACAACAACAGTCGAAAGCGGCACAAGATAGGAAGAAGTCATATGCAGACAATAGTCGACGACCTTTGGAGTTCCAGGTAGGAGACAAAGTGTATCTTAAAGTCTCGCCATGGAAAGGCATGTTAAGGTTTGGTCGGAAGGGTAAGCTAGCACCCAGGTATATGCGGCCATATCCAGTAATTGCACGTGTTGGCAAGGAAGCTTACAAGTTAGATCTGCCACCAGAGTTGCACATGTTACATCCAGTGTTCCATGTTAGCATGATGAAGAAAAGTCATCCAGACACAGGGACAGTGATACAGCTGGTAGCGGTTGAGCTTGATGAAGATGTGACCTATGAGGAAGGTCATGTGATGATCCTTGACAGAAGAGTTAAGAAGTTGAAGAGGAAGGACCTGGCTCTTGTGAAGGTTCTTTGGCATCATCGTGGCATTGAGGAAGCAACTTGGGAGCTTGACAAAGAGATGAGGAGGAAGTATCCCTCGCTTTTATCTTCAAATTTTGAGGACTAATGTAAGGACCCTGACCTCCGTCTAGGGCTTATCCTGTTTGCTTTGCTTAACCCTAGTGTTTAGTTGCTTGCTAATCACCCTTAGTGGTGATTAGGGTTTGTTTGTGGTTGTTGTTGTTGGAGGTGCTACTTGCAATTTACCCAAGTCTAGGGTTTGTGGGCAAGTTTGTCACCTTATGAGGTGTTCCTCTCTCTCCTTGCTTCCTCTAGTGTTGAGAGGAAGGGTTGGGCTCGTTGCTTGAGTTGATTTGGGCTTGGATGAGCCTTGGTGGGCCTTGTTGTGCTTTGCCTTTGCCTTTTTGGACCTTGTGTCGGGCAGGAGTGCCTTGTGTCGGCCTAGGTGTGCCGACCATGGTTGTGTCGGCTTGAGGTGTGTCGCCCATGGTGTGATGTCAGGCATGGTGGTGTGGAGGTGTGTCTCCCATGGATCCCTTTGACCCTTTGACTTCGTTTGTGTCACCACTAGTGGACACTTGGTGCTTGATGCTTGCATGTGGCAATGACCTTGGACATCTGTTTAAGGCATGTTAGGTGGTGGCATTGCTCATGGACAAGTGTCCCTAGGTGAGCGACACCTTGCCTTGTCTTACCTTGGTTTCTCCTCCATCCTCTCCTATATATGTGTTCCCTTTCTCTTGCTAAGGATCCCTTTAGTTCCTTAGTTTCCCTTCTCCCTTGGTTGCACGACACCTCTTCCTTTGCAAGCTTGGTGGCCGATCCTTATCTTGGAGTCATCTTCTTCTTCCTCTAGTGGTGGCCGAACCCTAGAGTACCTTGCTCTTCTTCTTGTGCTGGTGCTTGGAAGCTTGGTTCTAGGAGCTTGGAGCTTGCTTAAGGCGGGTTACATAACTCCTAACCCTAATCATATTACTTCCTTATATATCTTTGTATGTTTCATATGATCATAATCGGCTATGTATGTTGCTAGTTGAGTTTCTTGCTTAGTTGCACCTAGTTGGCTGAACCATGTTTCTAGGGTTTCCTTGTTGAGCAACACCCCTATCTCTCCTTGGACTAGAGAAGTGAGCTTGAACTCTCATAATATGGGCAATACCCCTCTCTCGTTTAAGTTGAGAGGTCAGCTTGTGTTCTAGTTGTTTGAGCAACACCCTTCTCTCACCATGGATTCGAGAGGTGAGCTTTGTGGTGGATGTAGACCTATGTTGTGGTTGTGGTTGACCCTTGTGGTTGCCCAAGTTGTGATAGAGGTTGTCCAAAACCCCTCTCTCTTGGTTGTTGAGAGGTGAGCCAATCTTCTTGATCAATTTAGGGTTTGGTGCCCTTGTGCTTGAGGTTGAAAGACGACCTTGTCGGGTTGCATCTTGCACGATATGGCTTGGGGATGGTGCTGCCCGATATCCCTCTTTGGACTAGAGTCATGGTTGACATGTTGTGGTTGAGTTGAGCGTTACACCAGGTTGAGTGCCCTGCCCGATACACTTAACCTAGGAGGTGGCTTGGTGCCGTCACACCCTGATGTTATGGAGCTTTGTTAGTTAGTTCTGTGGTGGGCGTCGCCCCTTGGCCCTGGCCTTGTGTGTTGGACGATAGCATGAGACTAGCCTGGCTGGACGATATGCTTTCTTTGCTGCCGTTTGAGTTGTACCCCTGGCCATTGCGCCTAGATGAGTAGAGTGTTGGTCGTTACCCTTATGTGTCGGGCGTCAGGTTATGTGGAGTGCCCTGCCCGATACACCCATCTAAGGTTGGCTTGGTGCCCGTTACAACCCCTTACACCTGGTGCACAATATATATACCTAGTGCACAACGCACCGTTGCATGACACATGGATGCACAACACCTAAGGTTGCACGATACACCTTGAAGTGGTATCCCGACACCCTTGCTTTAGCTTGGTTGATATGTGGATGGTATGCTTGGGCGATATGAAGAAAGTAACCATGCCCGATACCACATCTAGTGAGGGAAGCTACCCTGCCCATCACACTTCTTGTGAGGGTAGTGGGCACTTCTAGTGAGGGTCATGTGTTAGTTCCTTATCATGCGATCACTTCTTTGTTGTTAAGAATTATGGTTTGTGGTTTGAGAACCTTTTGACATGTTTGGTATAGTAGAACGCACACATGTAAACATGACATGTAATTCTAATGGCATAATATTATATGTGTTTATGAGCATCTTGAAATTATATATATATATATATATATATATATATATATATATATATAATGATAAGCTTGGAAGTGTATGAGTTGCTTCACATGATGATGTGACCCATGTCTATGGTCATAGGTTTAAGGCATGACTAATAAAGCATATAATTCATCAATGTTGCCCTACATTTGATAATATGATCCTTCTGTTAATCCATGATGATTGTGTATACTAACCATGCAGGTGTTTCATACAGATGCATAGCCAGGTAAAGCGCTATGAGGTATATATGTTGAGTAACACTGCTTTGATGTTCACTCTTGATGATGAGATAAAATGCATGATCTGTTTTGGTCTGAGGATCTGAGTTTGGCTAAAGTGCCTAAGTTGAGGTGTTATCCTCTGACGATGATCTGGGATTGTTATCCCAAGTGATGAGAATGCCTTATGGGGCAGTGGTTTCTTGTGATAAGAATGCCTTATGATCTCAGAATAACATGATGATGGTAACAATAATGTAGCTTAATGTTATGCATGTGTTACAACCCGGTTGCCTCAACAATCCACTTAAAATAGACTAACTAATCACAGTGGAACATATCATGTAGTTTGCCCTGGCCATAGATCCATCATCGTCAGGAGCTGGTGATGGTGAAATGGGTTCTCCTGCGGGTTAACCCAGAGCGCATATTGTTGAATATGTGAGGTTTCTCCTAGCCTAAAATAGAGAGGATTCAAGTGCAGCTGCGGTTGTAGACTCGGGATATATAGAGCATGGTGAACAGGCCCATGGCTCAGTGTGATAGTGTAACATCCCAAAAATTTTAAGAGTAATTAAAATCTTAGAATGTAATTTTTTTCTTAAATAGAAATAGTTGAGAGTTTTAATGCAAAAAAAGGCCATGAAATGAAATTTCTTTAAAGAAAATGAAGTGAGAGGAATAAACGAGACCCAAAATACATTATTTCTTTCATATGTACATTATGTGATAAAAATTTACTCAAAGATATAATGTTGATTTCTTTTCCTCCCTCCTATTATTAAAAATGTTTAAAAGGAACGAAAGAGAAAGGAAAGAGGCATACAATTTGAAATTAAGAGTTATATGACTTGAACAAGAAGTATTATTTTATTTTAATGGCTTTCAAGATAAGAAAGGCATTTATATATTTATTTCTCCCTCTTCTCTTTTGGATTGCAAGAAAAGGGGGAATAATAAAATGTCCCTTTTCACCAATCTCAAAATTATAAGATGAGTTACTCATTAGGACCAATAATAAATAACTTTCTTTTCTTCTTGATAAGTATTAACCAAAGAAGTAAAGAGATTTACAAAACTAATGGGCAATTAGTAACTAAATAAGTTTCGAAATTTCTAGAGAGGATATGTTGTGTATGACTAATAGGTATATTTCGATCCAACTTTTAGGGTGATTGAAGATAATATGAAAATTAAGATAATCATAAAATTTGAAGCAGAAGTGACTTTCCATGTGGTAGGGATGGTTGATTTAAGGAAATATATAATTGAAATAGAGATAAAGAATATTCTAGAATAATGAGTTTCCTAGAAGCCTAACGATCTAATCACCCCATACGTTACTCGTATCTATACACTTTCCACGATGGCTTTTGGTTTTCCAATCAAGAAGTATCCTGTTGAGAAAGGACTTGGGCAAGTCCGAAATTCTATAATAGAAAAGGAGCAATTAGTTTTGTTTTGTAAGTTATTGTTGTTACCATAAGTGGAGTATCCAGGCATGGGACTACGTTACAATGATGGGCCATGATTAACGTGAGTGAACCACCTTCCCATAAGACCATCACCTATCGTGAATCCAAAAGGAAACAAACTCAGACCCATCTCCCATCTCTCCTTCCGTCTTCATCCTCCTCCTATTCGTAGAACTCCGTATAGACTCATCTTGACCCCAGAACTCGACCTCAGCCTCTGCATCCCATGGAGAACCCCTGGAGGTGAAAGCCGGTCATCCACACCCTTCCAGACATCATGAGGCACACACACTGTCTAATGATCACGATGATTCCGCCAGCGGCGCTCATCCTCGTATTGACTCCATGAGCTGTACCCATGTCCTCATGGAGATTACGGACAACAGAGATGGTAGAGCATGTCTGTATCCTGGCGCCGCAGACGTGCAAGACACCTTGGAGTCGGCGCAGACCCGTGGAGTCAACGTTTGGAAGACTTTTGCAGCATGTCCGAGAAGTGCTTGGAGTTGACAGGTTCGGATAGTGGCTCATGAGATCGGGAACATCTGCTAACAGCAAGAGGGAGTTTGTTGTTTAACCAAAAACCGGAGGAACGTAGAACAGAGCATCGTTCACTAGCAAAGGGAGGAAGACTAGAGGTAACCGAAACCAGAACCAGCGGGAGAGAGATAGAGTTTACAACAGAGAGATGGAGAGTGATGGAGGTGAACCTTAGGGGTACTGCAGCGGCTGGCAGAATGAACACTGGCCGCCGGCTCTGTTGGCCACGTCGGTGTGGGTGTCGGAGCACGTTGCCGTCAGCGGCGATCTGCGGCTACGGCGGAAGTGGAACCCCCGCACAAAGACGAGAACGCAGAGCGGGGTGGGGGTAGGTTGGACCTGAACTGGCCGGCTCACGCTCGCCATAGTCATGGGCCGCACACCACTTAGCCAGATGGACGGAGGGCCCCAGGTGGCGACTAGCCTGAGAGACGATTCCCTCACAGAGCCACGCTGATCGGAACTGAACCAGGCGGCGGCAGGGACTTGCGACGCAGGCGCAACCAGGAAGGGAGAAAGAGACTGGTTGGTTCAGTTAAACTGACATCCCAGGGAAGAGTTGAGCCGGCTCGTATGCAACTCAGAATAATTTGTGGAACGCTGACGTGTCAAGCTCCCATTGGACAATGTAAGCTCATTCTTGCAAATAGCATAGTATTTAAACCATAGGTCGGAAAATAGCAAAACCATATATCAAATTAATCAGGAGAACAAGGGGAATCTAAATAAAATAAGTCTAGGGTCTAATTATGTTTTCAATTTCAAAAGTTTCATGAATATATGTTTAGTAAGTGATTGATACATTAAAATCCTAGATTTGGGCACTAAAATGCTGGAAACAGTAAAAATATATTCTTTTGTGTTATTATCTGATGTTATTGAACATAATGAGACTTTGATATAATGATTATGATGATGATAAACATTTAGGGTGTTTAGGTTGATAACCATATACGTGATAAATAGGGTTTAATGCTTTGGATGATATCCATATTAATGTAAATATATATTTGGACAGGAGAATTTGGGTTTCCAAACCCCAAGGGCATGATTAGGGTTTACTGAACCTAGGAAATGATATCAGATCTTTCCCAAGTGCAAGGTAAGTGGTCCATGCCCATGAGTACTCATGTTTTAAGTTCAATATGTTTTCATGTCTCCTGATAAGACTTTTATAATTTATATGGTACAATGTTCTATGATTTTAATCCAAACAAGAATATTCTCATATATCTATCATTATATAAGTTCAGATATCCAAAATCTCAATTAGAGACATGTTGCTCAAAATAGTTGTGACCCATGGACCAAGTCCATGAGAAAATTTAAATAATCATGTTCCTACAGGATTTCTTAGAAATGTTCGAAATTAATGAATAAGATTGTAAGATAAGATATGCAAGTAATTTATCCATACGTAGTTGGTGAATTTGGATAGTTTTGTATTGAGAATTTAAGTACACATATGTTGCCATGATTTTTCATATTTATAGGCATAATTATGTATTACGATTCCAAGTAGAAACATGCCATTAAGATTTCATACATAGGTATAGATATAACAACTAGATTCCATAGAATGAATAATATCTAGAATTTAATTACAATATAAGAATATGAATTTCAGAATATTAAGACATGGTCTACTTTTAGAGATAAAGGTACTTTTGGGATCACAATGTGTTGTAAAAATGAGTTCATGGTGGCATTATGAGATAATGACACATTAAGTTATGATTAGGTTGCAATACAATATTTTATAAGATTTCTATTTTGACATTTAAGGTTTAATATGTAAGTTCATATGTAAAGTTTTAGGGTAACATCATGTTTTATAAGAAGGATTGAGCCATCTTGTCAGAATTAATATTTTTAGATATGTTGTACTTATGATATTTTCATAAGCTTGACTTATGATACTTTGTATACTTAGTATTTCTATTTTCATGTCAGATCCTTTCTCATAAGACATTAGACTCATTTACTATATAATTGGTATAAATGAAGTAAGTTTATCAAATCATATTTTTAGAATAAAGTTTATCCAGATAATGAGATACATGTTCAAATCCAGTAATGAATTTAGTTTAGAACTTAAGAATAAGAGATTTAGATTCAGACTTAGACTACTCACTGTGTGAGTAGCTAGATTTTGAATAAAGATACATGATATGGGTTATAGAGCCAATCTCAATTGTGTTGTAATTTGAGATACATGTTTACATTCAGATATAGATTCAGATTCAGATTCAGATTTCAGATTAAAAACTAAGTACATGTTTAGTACTCAGTTTCAGATAAGTTTAGATCAGAATTTAGTAAAGATAGACTTAAGATAATTAATTCATAACCTTCACATAATACATTATATAATAAGTCCTCACCAGAGAGTCCCGGGACGATTCAGAAGGCGCATTGTGCCAGACACTTCGGGTGTCACAGAGGGCATTTATGCCAACAGAGGGCATGTTGTGCCAACAGAGGGTGCGTTTCACCATAGAGGACACTTTGGTGTCAACAGAGGGCACATTGTGCCAATAGAGGGTGCGTTGCACCATAGAAGACACTTCGGTGTCACAGAGGAGGACTTATTGTATAATGGTGGCCACAGTCAGATAAAAATCATAAGTAAAAGATATGTTAGATCAGAGATGCCCATAACCTCATCCATGAGTACGATGAGAGGGAACTAGATAAGATAAGTATGACCTAGGCACTTTGGTGTAGGTCATGAGATCCATGTACCAGAGTACATGACTCCAGAATAAGATAAGAATTCAGATTAAGAAATAAGAGACTTTATGTTTTAGATTTTATTCAGAGCTTAATGTTAGTTTTATGTTTATAATGTCTCATTTTAGTTCTTCTAGAATGTATATTTTAAAGTACTAATGCCACTTACTCTAACGACTATTTTTCCCAATGCATGGCTGGGGACGTGATGTCCGCAGGATTTGGAGCAGCTGAGAATTAAAGGAACAAGTAAAGGTCTAGGAGATTTTACAGCTTGCCTAGTGGGGTGCCATCTACCGAGACGGTCCAGAGTTTAGACATATCTTTTATGCATAGTCTTGTTTAAAGAGTATATTAGATGAGTTGTGGTTTTCTTTTTATCAATGACTATGTATGAATCAATTTTACTCAATGCAAAGTGTTTCATTTTCTTTAATTGCAATGACTATCATGTTTGTGACACTCGCAGATGAAAAAAAAATATTTCTTCTGCTCATGTATTATGAAAATCTGGGTGTTACAATATGGTATCAGAGCGATTTGGTAAATGGCCACTAGGCAAACATGATTCTCATAGTCACCCTAGAGTGAAGGGGTAAGATTAGGGTTTAGGGATAGATTCCATAAGAATAATACCATAACCTAGAGTGATTATGGGTCTTAACCTTAGAATAGATAGATATCTTAGAGGTAGAAGTCATCCTTGTTTAGATCTAAATAGCAACCTAAACATAACTAATGAGGTTTCTTCTCCATTCTCAGTGGTCATGGCCAGCCAATTGAGAATTGAAAAGGAATTTCATAAGTGCTCGACTTTTATGCATCTCTCCTTTTTTTTTACTAGTGCATGTGGTATGGGACACATGTGTTAGTGGGTTAGTGAGGGATAGTATGTCAGGATCCCACATCTCTAGGTATGTGCATGATCACCACATATCTAGGAATGTAGGAGTTACCTAAAGAACTCAAGATTAGACAACCATGTGCAACTAATGTTAGAAAGACATGACAAAGTTGAGGTAGAAGTCTTAAATATAGTGCTAAGTTTAGTTTCATAAATCCTAAGTAAAGTTAAGAAGGAGACCAAAGGAATTATTAGTTAATGTTTTATACAATCAAAATGCCTCATGGAACATACTTTTATTTTATGCAAAATTGTGAACATTAATGAACATTGAAATGTTAACTATCATTCAACGAAGAGGTGAGAAGAACCCTAAGGTGGGTAGTAGCCTAAGGAAAATTTTGAGGACAAAATTTATTTAAGGTGGGTAGAATTGTAACATCCCAAAATTTTTAAGAGTAATTGAAATCTTAGAATGTAGTTTTTTTTCTTAAATAGAAATAGTTGAGAGTTTTTAATGCAAAAAAAAGGCCATGAAATGAAATTTCTTAAAAGAAAATGAAGTGAGAGGAATAAACGAGACCCAAAATACATTATTTCTTTCATATGTACATTATGTGATAAAAATTTACTCAAAGATATAATGTTGATTTCTTTTCCTCCCTCCTATTATTAAAAATGTTTAAAAGGAACGAAAGAGAAAGGAAAGAGGCATACAATTTGAAATTAAGAGTTATATGACTTGAACAAGAAGTATTATTTTATTTTAATGGCTTTCAAGATAAGAAAGGCATTTATATATTTATTTCTCCCTCTTCTCTTTTGGATTGCAAGAAAAGGGGGAATAATAAAATGTCCCTTTTCACCAATCTCAAAATTATAAGATGAGTTACTCATTAGGACCAATAATAAATAACTTTCTTTTCTTCTTGATAAGTATTAACCAAAGAAGTAAAGAGATTTACAAAACTAATGGGCAATTGGTAACTAAATAAGTTTTGAAATTTCTAGAGAGGATATGTTGTGTATGACTAATAGGTATATTTCGATCCAACTTTTAGGGTGATTGAAGATAATATGAAAATTTAAATTAATCATAAAATTTGAAGCAGAAGTGACTTTCCATGTGGTAGGGATGGTTGATTTAAGGAAATATATAATTGAAATAGAGATAAAGAATATTCTAGAATAATGAGTTTCCTAGAAGCCTAACGATCTAATCACCCCATACGTTACTCGTATCTATACACTTTCCATGATGGCTTTTGGTTTTCCAATCAAGAAGTATCCTGTTGAGAAAGGACTTGGGCAAGTCCGAAATTCTATAATAGAAAAGGAGCAATTAGTTTTGTTTTGTAAGTTATTGTTGTTACCATAAGTGGAGTATCCAAGCATGGGACTACGTTACAATGATGGGCCATGATTAACGTGAGTGAACCACCTTCCCATAAGACCATCACCTATCGTGAATCCAAAAGGAAACAAACTCAGACCCGTCTCCCATCTCTCCTTCCGTCTTCATCCTCCTCCTATTCGTAGAACTCCGTATAGACTCATCTTGACCCCAGAACTCGACCTCAGCCTCTGCATCCCATGGAGAACCCCTGGAGGTGAAAGCCGGTCATCCACACCCTTCCAGACATCATGAGGCACACACACTGTCTAATGATCACGATGATTCCGCCAGCGGCGCTCATCCTCGTATTGACTCCATGAGTTGTACCCAGGTCCTCATGGAGATTACGGACAATAGAGATGGTAGAGCATGTTTGTATCCTGGCGCCGCAGACGTGCAAGACACCTTGGAGTCGGCGCAGACCCGTGGAGTCAGCGTTTGGAAGACTTTTGCAGCATGTCTGAGAAGTGCTTGGAGTTGACAGGTTTGGATAGTGGCTCATGAGATCGGGAACATCTGCTAACAGCAAGAGGGAGTTTGTTGTTTAACCATAAACCGGAGGAACGTAGAACAGAGCATCGCTCACTAGCAAAGGGAGGAAGACTGGAGGTAACTGAAACCAGAACCAGCGGGAGAGAGATAGAGTTTAGAACAGGGAGATGGAGAGTGATGGAGGTGAACCTTAGGGGTACTACAGCGGCTGGCGGAATGAACACTGGCCGCCGGCTCTGTTGGCCACGTCGGTGTGGGTGTCGGAGCACGCTGCCGTCAGCGGCGATATGCGGCTACGGCGGAAGTGGAACCCCCGCACAAAGACGAGAACGCAGAGTGGGGTGGGGGCAGGTTGGCCCTGAACTGGCCGGCTCACGCTCGCCGTAGTCATGGGCCGCACACCACTTAGCCAGCTGGACGGAGGGCCCCAGGTGGCGACTAGCCTGAGAGACGATTCCCTCACAGAGCCACGCTGATCGGAACTGAACCAGGCGGCGGCAGGGACTTGCGACGCAGGCGCAACCAGGAAGGGAGAAAGAGACTGGTTGGTTTAGTTAAACTGATAGCCCAGGGAGGAGTTGAGCCGGCTCGTATGCAAGTCAGAATAATTTGTGGAACGCTGACGTGTCAAGCTCCCGTTGGACAATGTAAGCTCATTCTTGCAAATAGCATAGTATTTAAACCATAGGTCGGAAAATAGCAAAACCATACATCAAATTGATCAGGAGAACAAGGGGAATCTAAATAAAATAAGTCTAGGGTCTAATTATGTTTTCAATTTCAAAAGTTTCATGAATATATGTTTAGTAAGTGATTGATACATTAAAATCCTAGATTTGGGCACTAAAATGCTGGAAACGGTAAAAATATATTCTTTCGTGTTATTATCTGATGTTATTGAACATAATGAGACTTTGATATAATGATTATGATGATGATAAACATTTAGGGTGTTTAGGTTGATAACCATATACGTGATAAATAGGGTTTAATGCTTTGGATGATATCCATATTAATGTAAATATATATTTGGACAGGTGAATTTGGGTTTTCAAACCCCAAGGGCATGATTAGGGTTGACTGAACCTAGGAAATGATATCAGATCTTTCCCAAGTGCAAGGTAAGTGGTCCGTGCCCATGAGTACTCATGTTTTAAGTTCAGTATGTTTTCATGTCTCCTGATAAGACTTTTATAATTTATATGGTACAATGTTCTAAGATTTTAATCCAAACAAGAATATTCTCATATCTCTATCATTATATAAGTTCAGATATCCAAAATCTCAATTAGAGACATGTTGCTCAAAATAGTTGTGACCCGTGGACCAAGTCCATGAGAAAATTTAAATAATCATGTTCCTACAGGATTTCTTAGAAATGTTCGAAATTAATGAATAAGATTGTAAGATAAGATATGCAAGTAATGTATCCATACGTAGTTGGTGAATTGGGATAGTTTTGTATTGAGAATTTAAGTACACATATGTTGCCAGGATTTTTCATATTTATAGGCATAATTATGTATTACGATTCCAAGTAGAAACATGCCATTAAGATTTCATACATAGGTATAGATATAACAACTAGATTCCATAGAATGAATAATATCTAGAATTTAATTACAATATAAGAATATGAATTTCAGAATATTAAGACATGGTCTACTTTTAGAGATAAAGGTACTTTTGGGATCACAATGTGTTGTAAAAATGAGTTCATGATGGCATTATGAGATAATGACACATTAAGTTATGATTAGGTTGCAATACAATATTTTATAAGATTTCTATTTTGACATTTAAGGTTTAATATGTAAGTTCATATGTAAAGTTTTAGGGTAACATCATATTTTATAAGAAGGATTGAACCATCTTGTCAGAATTAATATTTTTAGATATGTTGTACTTATGATATTTTCATAAGCTTGACTTATGATACTTTGTATACTTAGTATTTCTATATTCATGTCAGATCCTTTCTCATAAGACATTAGACTCATTTACTATATAATTGGTATAAATGAAGTAAGTTAATCAAATCATATTTTTAGAATAAAGTTTATCCAGATAATGAGATACATGTTCAAATCCAGTAATGAATTTAGTTTAGAACTTAAGAATAAGATATTTAGATTCAGACTTAGACTACTCACTGTGTGAGTAGCCAGATTTTGAATAAAGATACATGATATGGGTTATAGACCCAATCTCAATTGTGTTGTAATTTGAGATACATGTTTACATTCAGATATAGATTCAGATTCAGATTCAGATTTCAGATTAAAAACTAAGTACATGTTTAGTACTCAGTTTCAGATAAGTTTAGATCAGAATTTAGTAAAGATAGACTTAAGATAATTAATTCATAACCTTCACATAATACATTATATAATATGTCCTCACCAGAGAGTCCTGGGACGATTTAGAGGGCGCATTGTGCCAGACACTGCGGGTGTCATAGAGGGCATTTATGCCAACAGAGGGCATGTTGTGCCAACAGAGGGTGCGTTTCACCATAGAGGACACTTTGGTGTCAACAGAGGGCACATTGTGCCAACAGAGGGTGTGTTGCACCATAGAGGACACTTCGGTGTCACAGAGGAGGACTTATTGTATAATGGTGGCCACAGTCAGATAAAAATCATAAGTAAAAGATATGTTAGATCAGAGATGCCCATAACCTCATCCATGAGTACGATGAGAGGGAACTAGATAAGATAAGTATGACCTAGGCACTTTGGTGTAGGTCATGAGATCCATGTACCAGAGTACATGACTCCAGAATAAGATAAGAATTCAGATTAAGAAATAAGAGACTTTATGTTTTAGATTTTATTCAGAGCTTAATGTTAGTTTTATGTTTATAATGTCTTATTTTAGTTCTTCTGGAATGTATATTTTAAAGTACTAATGCCACTTACTCTAACGACTGTTTTTCCCAATGCATGGCTGGAGACGTGATGTCCGTAGGATTTGGAGCAGCTGAGAATTAAAGGAACAAGTAAAGGTCTAGCAGATTTTATAGCTTGCCTAGTGGGGTGCCATCTACCGAGATGGTCCAGAGTTTAAACATATCTTTTATGCATAGTCTTGTTTAAAGAGTATATTAGATGAGTTGTGGTTTCCTTTTTATCAATGACTATGTATGAATCAATTTTACTCAATGCAAAGTGTTTCATTTGCTTTAATTGCAATGACTATCATGTTTGTGACACTCCCAGATGAAAAAAAAATATTTCTTCTGCTCATGTGTTATGAAAATCTGGGTGTTACAGATAGAGAATGAATGTGTTCATGGCTCAGGGAGCACGGTGAACTGGCCCGTGGCTCATATATACTAGCATCGAGACATGTACCAAGGCGGGCTAGAGAAAGGGTAGCATATGGAGTGACCCTGTGGCTGAGGCCACTTAAGCATGAGACTGCGGTCCTGCTTTGGTTCTCGTGCACTGACCACGAGGTGGGAGGTCGTGAGTCCAGCTCTTCCATTGATCTTGTATGGCACCGACTCCGGGTTTCGCAGTCGTTGGTTGGATTTGAGTGGTATGACTCACTTCCTCAGGGCATAATAATACGTAATCCAGCTGACTAGTATTTATTGCTTAAGGCAAAACACGGAACATTGATTGAGGCCTTGCTTGTGTAGTTGATCTTGTTATACTTGCAGTTACTTATACGCCTCTTATGTTATGTGGTAAGATCTTATAAATCTTATCTTATCAATCATGTTTCATAAAGAAATACTTGGTTATATGTCTTTCATACATCATGATAAGCTCGATGGTAATAACAATCTTGCTCTATAGACTGCTCTTATTCTACGCTTTATCAGCTATCTATTGTTGTTGCTTTAATCTTCCTGAGGTTTTACGGTTTCGGCGGGGAGTTATGTCTCTCACTAGGACTGTGTGTCTCATCCCGCTGGTTTACAATCTTTTTAGGTGTTCGCGCTAGATGTGGTGGTGGTCGTGGGGTTGCGACCGAGCAGCAAGACGAGTAGTAGAAGGCAAGAGATGGATATGTTGTTGTTTTGGTTGTTTTGTAGTAGAGTCTTAGAGTCATCCTTGTACTCTGAGGTCCTTGGAGGCGTTTTGACGTTGTTTTACGATATATAGTTGTTGAAGCTTTGTATGTCCTGCTGCTGGCCGGATGTGGGCCGTTATGTATGTATAAATAGGTGATGAACTCATGTGATGACAAGACAGCTGATATGTTAAGCTGTGAACACGTATCAAGACTTGTAAATGTTTATATAACCTATTTTCTTGCAGGATGAGGATCTAAATGTAATAGTTTCTTGGTTTATCTACTTTCTGAAATCGGTTTTAATTAACCCGTGGTTTTGGTAACAAGTGGTTTATGGTGTTTTCCACATGTTTTCATGTGGCACCTCGTTGTCTGTGTGATAGCGGGATGTGTCGCCACAAGTTTGGTATCAGAGCTCTAGGTTCACTGAGTCTACAGGGATTTAGGACTAGGTTGTGTCTATTCTTGTGAGTTTCCCAGATTTTCTTACAATCATCTTCTGCCCTCAGCGGAAGAAAAAGCCAAGATGTCTGGAAACCATGCAGAACATGCTGCCGAGAGCAGCGATGCTGCATTAGTTGATGGAGCTATAGGGCAGTCACATGGATATCGGGTGCCTGAGGTCCCCCAACTTGACCCAACCATTCTCGAGAACCCTGCCTACCAACAGCTTATGAGGCAGATGAAGGCTACGATGAATTTCATGGTAGAAAGATTGTCAGTGCCTCCGCCGAGAGCACAGGCTCCCCATGGTGAAACATCTGGTATTGGGAAGACCTTTGAGCGGCTTCGCCAAGTCGGAGCTTCGGACTATGCTGGGACGGCTGATCCAGTGGATGCGGATCTATGGCTGACAAGTCTTGAGAAGGCTTTCTGGATCCTCGACATCCCTGAAGAAGACAAAGTAAAGCATGTTGTCTACCTTCTGAAAGGTAGTGATGGTCACTGGTGGACCATCGAGGAGGAGAAGTGACCTAGTGAGGTGATCGGTTGGGAGGTTTTCCGATACGAGTTCGTCAGAAGATACTTTCCGAAGACGTATCTGGATGAGAAGATCAGCCAGTTTGAGCGCTTGTGCCAAGAAGCGATGAACATCACCGAGTATGAAGCCAAGTTCATGGACATGTTGAGGTTTTTCCTCACATGGCGGTGACAGATGACAAGTGGATCAGGCGTTTTGAGAAAGGCCTGAGTGCTGAGCTAACAACACCTGCTTCTGTGTTAGAGAACTGAGAGCGATTTGCCACATTTGTGGAATCTGTCCGGAGGATCGAACGGTCAGTTAGGGAGAAAAGAAAATCCATGTCTAAGAAGAGGCATGCTCAGTTCCAGGGACAGAGGTTTGGTGGCTTCAAGAAGCTAAGGTTTTCAGCACCTTCAGTGATGAGAGGTTCCACTGTACCATCGCAATGGTCTCTGAGTAAGGGAAGAGGTTATGTTTCTTCACCATCAAAGGCACATAGTACAGCTTCAGTGGCAGTGACAGGGCCATCTAGGCCACTGTTTGAAGAAAGGACATGCTATATCTGCGGTCAGACAGGGCATTTCAAGTCAAATTGCCCAAGTAAAGATGTTGAAGTAACACAGCAACTGAGGCCGAATCAACAAGGGTCAGATAGACAGTAGCCCAGTAGTAACAGAGGGTGAGGACGTGGTCAAGCGTCGCAAGCAGGATCGTCTGCTCAAGGAAGCAGAGGACGTGGATAGCAAGCAACAACTCAATTCTATGCTATGAGTCATCCTGAGGCGATAGTCAACCCACGAGTGGTAGCAGGTCAGATGGAGTTATTTCATTCTGATATGTCTTTTCTTTCTTTATATCTGTTCTGGTTGACCCGGGTGCTACACACTCTTTTATCGCCAATAGTATGCTTGAAAATTGTTGTTTACATGTTAGTTGTAAGAAAGATAGCTTGTTGTTAGAAACCCCTCTTGATGGTTCCTCGATGCTTCGAGAGGAGTGTCCATCTTGTGTCTTATCTTTTTCAGGACATAGTATACAAGTGAATCTTATACCACTTGATATGCATGGTTTTGATGTGATCCTTGGGATGGATACCTTAGAGAAGTATAAGGTTGTTTTGGACTGTGGTTCCAAGCAAGTTGTGTTTGACGAGGGCGGTAAGAAGTGGGTCTTCTAAGGAGATAGGAAGATTCGTTCGACATGTCTAGTGTCTGCTATGGTGGCAGAAAAGTTGTTACGACAAGGATGTAAGGCGTTCTTAGCTCACATTGTGGATACCAAGGCGAAAGGTCCTAGCCTTGAGGAAGTTACGGTCGTCTGAGAGTTTGCAAATGTGTTTCCTGATGAGTTCCCCGGTGTTCCTCCACCCCGAGAGATTGATTTCGAGATCAATCTGGTTCGAGGAACACAACTAGTTACACAAACACCGTATAGGATGGATCCAGTAGAGATAGCATAGCTAAAGAAGCAGTTACAAGAGTTGTTGGAGAAAGGTTTCATCCGACCAAGTACGTCGCCTTGGGGTGCTCCAGTGTTGTTTGCTAAGAAAAAGGACGGATCGATGTGGTTATGCATAGATTATCGGCAGTTGAACAAAGTCACGATCAAGAACAAGTACCCGTTGCCGAGGATAGACAATCTATTCGATCAGTTGTGTGGTGCTACAGTGTTTTCAAATATCGATCTACGGTCTGGATATCATCAATTGAGGATTAAGGCGGATGACATACCAAAGTCAGCTTTTAGGACGAGGTATGGTCACTTCGAGTTTGTGGTTATGCCGTTTGGGCTAACCAATGCACCTACTACTTTCATGGATTTAATGAACAGGGTGTTCCGTTCGTTTCTAGATCATTTTGTTGTAGTCTTCATAGATGACATCTTGATCTACAGTCAGGACAGTCAGAAGCATGAACAACATCTTCGACGAGTGTTGACTCTCCTTCGCCAACATCAGTTGTATGCCAAGTTCAGTAAGTGTGAGTTCTGGTTGAAAGAAGTAACTTTCTTGAGTCATGTGATATCTGCAGAAGGAGTTAAAGTGGACCCGAAGAAGGCGGAGTCCATTGTAGAATGGGAACAGCCGAAGACACCGACTGAAGTTCGTAGTTTCCTGGGATTAGCAGGATACTACCAGAGGTTTATCAAGGACTTCAGTGTGATTGTGTTGCCGATGACAAAGTTGACCAAGAAGGATGTACCTTTTGTTTGGGATGATCGTTGTCAACAAGCTTTCTAGAGTTTGAAGGAGAAATTGACTAGTGCTCCAGTGCTAGTGCTGCCAGAGCCTGGAAAGGGTTATGTTGTTTTCTGCGATGCTTCCAAGAAGGGTTTAGGATGCATGCTGATGCAGGAAGACCATGTGGTTTCTTTTGCTTCGTGACAACTTAAGAAACACGAGGAGAACTATCTGACTCATGATTTGGAGTTCGCAGCAGTGGTTCATGCGTTAAAGATTTGGAGACACTATCTTTATGAGGAAGTGTGTCAGATCTTTACAGATCATAAGAACTTGAAGTACATCTTCTCGTAGAATGAACTAAGCATGCGACAATGTCGATGGATGGAGCTGATCAATGATTATGACTGCACCATCGAGTATCACCCTGGTAAAGAGAACGTAGTAGTTGATGCGCTTAGCCGAAAGTCCTCTTCTCTTCCTACAAAGAAGGCACAGTTGAGTTCCTTAGTATGCCATAGACGAGATATGTTTGTTTCCTTATGGAAGATGAATGTGCAGATGGGAGTTTCCTTGTTAGCAGGACTTTTAGCACATATGCAAGTCAAGCCTACACTGAGACAGCAGATCAAAGACGCACAACAAATAGATGATACAGTGCAGTTGATCAGGTCAGAGCTCGGCAGCGAAAGGCGTGATGGGTTCCATGAGTCCGAGGATGGACTAGTTTGCTATCAAGATAGGATGGTGGTCCCCAATGCTGATGATCTGAGGAATCTAGTGCTCGAAGAAGCACACACGTCGATGTATTCTATGAATCCAGGAGTCACCAAGATGTATCATAATCTGAAGGACTTGTATTGGTGGCCCGGCTTGAAGAAAGATGTAGTCGAGCTTGTAGCTAGGTGTGTGGTATGTCAGCAAGTCAATGCTGAACATCAGAAGTCGGCAGGTATGTTGCAACCCCTACCGATACCACAGTGGAAATGGGATCATATAACCATGGATTTTGTAGTTGGTCTTCCCAGGACAACAAGGAATCATGATTCCATTTGGGTAATAGTGGACAGATTGACGAAGTCTGCCCATTTCATACCTGTAAAGACAACGTATACAGCTGAGAAGCTCACTCTGGTATATGTAGATGAGATAGTACGTTTGCACGGTGTGCCAGCAATGATAGTTTCCGACAGAGGTCCTCAGTTCATGAGTCGTTTCTGGGAACAATTGCACAAAGCGTTGGGAACACAGTTGAGGTTCAACACTGCTTTCCACCCCCAGACAGATGGACAGTTTGAGAGGACTATTCAGACTTTGGAGGATCTGCTCCGAGCCTGTGTGTTGTAGTTCCTAGGCAGTTGGGACGTACATCTAAGTTTAATAGAGTTTGCCTACAACAATAGTTACCAGCGGAACATTGACATGGCTCCTTATGAGGCCTTATATGGCAGGAAGTGCAGATCTCCTCTATGTTGGTATGAATCTGGTGAATATCAGCTTTTGGGTCCTAAGTTAGTGCAGCAGACAACCGAAAAGATCAAGGTGATACAACAACAGTTGAAAGCGGCACAGGACAGGCAGAAGTCTTACGCAGACAAGCGTCGACGACCTTTGGAGTTCAAGGTAGGAGACAAAGTGTATCTTAAAGTCTCGCCATGGAAAGGTGTGCTAAGGTTTGGCCGGAAGGGTAAGCTAGCACCCAGGTTTATGGGGCCATACCCGATAATAGCACGTGTTGGCAAGGTAGCTTACAAGTTAGAGCTACCGCCAGAGTTGCATAGGTTACATCCAGTATTCCATGTCAGTATGCTGAAGAAAAGTCACCCAGATATAGGGACAGTGATACAGCCAGTCGAGCTTGAGCTCGATGAAGATGTGACCTACGAGAAAGGTCCTGTGATGATCCTTGACAGAAGAGTTAAGAAGCTGAAGAGGAAGGACCTGGCTCTTGTGAAGGTTCTTTGGCATCATCGTGGCGTTGAGGAAGCCACGTGGGAGCTTGAGGAAGAGATGAGGAGGAAGTATCCCTCGCTTTTCTCTTCGGATTTTGAGGACGAAATCCCTTTGTAGAGGGTTATAGCTTGTAAGGACCCTGACCTCCGTCTAGGGCTTATCCTGTTTGCTTTGCTTAACCCTGGTGTTTAGTTTCTTGCTAATAACCCTTAGTGGTGATTATTGTTTGTTTGTGGTTGTTGTTGCTGGAGGTGCTACTTGCAATTTACCCAAGTTTAAGGTTTGTGGGCAAGTTTGTCACCTTATGAGGTATTCCTCTCTCTCCTTGCTTCCTCTAGTGTTGAGAGGAAGGGTTGGGCTCGTTGCTTGAGTTGCTTTGGGCTTGGATGAGCCTTGGTGGGCCTTGTTGTGCTTTGCCTTTGCCTTGTTGGACCTTGTGTCGGGCAGGAGTGCCTTGTGTCGGCCTAGGTGTGCCGACCATGGTTGTGTCGGCCTGAGGTGTGTCGCCTAAGGTGTGATGTCAGGCATGGTGGTGTGGAGGTGTGTCACCCATGGATCCCTTTGACCCTTTGACCTCATTTTTGTCACCACTAGTGGACACTTGGTGCTTGATGCTTGCATGTGGCAATGGCCTTGGACATGTGTTTAAGGCATGTTAGGTGGTGGCATTGCTCATGGACAAGTTTCCCTAGGTGGGCGACACCTTGCCTTGTCTTACCTTGGTTTCTCCTCCATCCTCTCCTATATATGTGTTCCCTTTCTCTTGCTAAGGATCCCTTTAGTTCCTTAGTTTCCCTTCTCCCTTGGTTGCACGACACCTCTTCCTTTGCAAGCTTGGTGGTCGATCCTTATCTTGGAGTCATCTTCTTCTTCCTCTAGTGGTGGCCGAACCCTAGAGTACCCGTCTCTTCTTCTTGTGGTGGTGCTTGGAAGCTTGGTGCTAGGAGCTAGGAGCTAGGAGCTTGCTTAAGGCGGGTTACATAACTCCTAACCCTAATCATATTACTTCCTTATATATCTTTGTATGCTTCATATGATCATAATCGTCTATGTATGTTGCTAGTTGAGTTTCTTGATTAGTTGCACCTAGTTGGTCGAACCATGTTTCTAGGGTTTCCTTGTTGAGAAACACCAGTCTCCCTCCTTGGTCTAGAGAAGTGAGCTTGAACTCTCGTAATATGGGCAATACCCCTCTCTCGTTTAAGTTGAGAGGTGTGCTTGTGTTCTAGTTGTTTAAGCAACACCCTTCTCTCACCATGGATTCGAGAGGTGAGCTTTGTGGTGGACGTAGATCTATGTTGTGGTTTTGGTTGACCCTTGTGGTTGCCCGAGTTGTGATAGAGGTTGTGCAAAACCCCTCTCTCTTGGTTGTTGAGAGGTGAGCCAATCTTCTTGATCAATTTAGGGTTTGGTGCCCTTGTGCATGAGGTTGAAAGAAGACCTTGTTGGGTTGCATCTTGCACGATATGGCTTGGGGATGGTGCTGCCCGATATCCCTCTTTGGACTAGAGTCATGGTTGACATCTTATGGTTGAGTGCCCTGCCCGATACACTTAACCTAGGAGGTGGCTTGGTGTCGTCATACCCTGATGTTATGGAGCTTTGTTAGCTAGTTCTGTGGTGGGCGCCGCCCCTTGGCCCTGGCCTTGTATCTTGGCCGATAGCATGAGACTAGCCTGGCTGGACACTATGCTTTCTTTGCTGCCATTTGAGTTGTACCCCTGGCCGCTGCGCCTAAATGAGTAGAGTGTTGGTCGTTACCCTTGTGTGTCGGGCGTCAAGTTATGTGGAGTGCCCTGCCCGATACACCCATCTAAGGTTGGCTTGGTGCCCTTTACAACCCCTTACACCTGGTGCACGATATATATACCTAGTGCACAACGCACCGTTGCACAACACACAAGTGCACGACACATGGATTCACGACACCTAAGGTTGCATGATACACCTTGAAGTGGTATCCCGACACCCTTGCTTTAGCTTGGTCGATATGTGGCCGGTATGCTTGGGCGATATCAAGAAAGTAACCCTGCCCGATACCACATCTAGTGAGGCAAGCTGCCCTGCCCGTCACACTTCTTGTGAGGGTAGTGGGCACTTCTAGTGAGGGTCATGTGTTAGTTCCTTATCATGCGATCACTTCTTTGTTGTTAAGAATTATGGTTTGTGGTTTGAGAACCTTTTGACATGTTTGGTATAGTAGAATGCACACATGTAAACATGACATGTAATTCTAATGGCATAATATTATATGTGTTTATGAGCATCTTGAAATTGTATATATATATAATGATAAGCTTGGAAGTGTATGAGTTGCTTCACATGATGATGTGACCCATGTCTATGGTCACATGTTTAAGGCATGACTACTAAAGCATATAATTCATCAATGTTGCCCTACGTTTGATAATATGATCCTTCTGTTAATCCATGATGATTGTGTATACTAACCATGCAATTGTTTCATATAGATGCATAGCCAGGTAAAGTGTTATGAGGTATATATGTTGAGTAACATTGCTTTTATGGTCACTCTTGATAATGAGATAACATGCATGATGTGTTTTGGTCTAAGGACCTGAGTTTGGCTAAAGTGCCTAAGTTGAGGTGTTATCCTCTAACGATGATCTGGGATTGTTATCCCAAGTGATGAGAATGCCTTATGGGGCAGTGGTTTCTTGTGATGAGAATGCCTTATGATCCCAGAATAACATGATGACGGTAACAATAATGTAGCTTAATGCTATCCATGTGTTACAACCTGGATTCCTCAACAATCCACTTAAAATATACTAACTAATCATAGTGGAACATATCATGTAGTTTGCCCTGGCCATAGATCCATCATCATTAGTAGCTGGTGATGGTGAAACAGGTTCTCCTGCGGGTTAACCCAGAGCGCATATTGTTGAATATGTGAGGTTTCTCCTAGCCTAAAATAGAGAGGATTCGAGTGTAGCTGCGGTTGCAGACTCGGGATATATAGAGCATGGTGAACAAACCCATGGCTCAGTGTGATAGAGCTTGAATGCATTCATGGCTCAGGGAGCACGGTGAACTGGCCCGTGGCTCAGATATACTAGCGCCGAGACCTGTACCAAGGCAGGCTAGAGAAAGGGTAGCCTATGGAGCTGACCCTATGGCTGAGGCCACTTAAGCATGAGACTGTGGTCCTGCTTTGGTTCTCGTGCACTGACCATGAGGTGGGAGGTTGTAGAGTCTGGATCTTCCATTGACCTTGTATGGCACCGGCTCCGGGTTTTGCAGCCGTCGGTTGGATTTGAGCGGTGCGACTCACTTCCTCAGGGCATAATAATATGTAATCCAGCTGACTAGTATTTATTGCTTAAGGCAAAACACGGAACATTGATTGAGGCCTTGCTTGTGTAGTTGATCTTGTTATACTTGCAGTTACTTATACGCATCTTATGTTATGTGGTAAGATCTTATAAATCTTATCTTGTCAATCATGTTCCATAAAGCAATTCTTGGTTATATGTCTTTCATACATCATGATAAGCTCGATGGTAATAACAATCTTTCTCTATAGAGTGCTCTTATTCTACGCTTTATCAGTTATCTGCTGTTGTTGCTTTAATCTTCCTGATGTTTTATGGTTTCGGCGGGAAGTTATGTTTCTCACTGGGACTGTGTCTCTCACCCCTCTGGTTTACAACCTTTTTAGGTGTCCGTGCTAGACGTGGCGGTGGTCGTGGGGTTGTGGTCGAGCAGTGAAGGCAAGAGATGGATATGCTGCTATTTTGGTTGTTTTGTAGTAGAGTCTTAGAGTCATCCCTGTACTCTCAGGTCCTTGGAGGCATTTTGACATTGTTTTATGATGTATAGCTGTTGAAGCTTTGTATGTCCTGCTTCTGGCCGGATGTGGGTCCTTATGTATGTATAAATAGGTGATGAACTCATGTGATGATAAGACAGTTGATATGTTAAGCTGTGAACACGTATCAAGACTTGAAATGTTTATATAACCTATTTTCTTGCATGATGAGGATCTAAATGTAATAGTTTCTTGGTTTATCTACTTTCCAAAATCGGTTTTAATTAACCCTTGGTTTTGGTAACAAGTGGTTTATGATGTTTTCCGCACGTTTTCACGTGGCACCTCGTTGTCTGTATGATAGCGGGATGTGTCGCCACAACGAAATCCCTTTGTAGAGGGTTATAGCTTGTAAGGACCCTGACCTCCATTTAGGGCTTATCCTATTTTCTTTTCTTAACCCTGGTGTTTAGTTGCTTCCTAATCACCCTTAGTGGTGATTAGGGTTTGTTTGTGGTTGTTGTTGCTGGAGGTGCTACTTGCAATTTACCCAAGTCTAGGGTTTGTGGGCAAGTTTGTCACCTTATGAGGTGTTCCTCTCTCTCCTTGCTTCCTCTAGTGTTGAGAGGAAGGGTTGGGCTCATTGCTTGAGTTTCTTTGGGCTTGGATGAGCCTTGGTGGGCCTTGTTGTGCTTTGCCTTTGCCTTGTTGGACCTTGTGTCAGACAGGAGTGCCTTGTGTCGGCCTAGGTGTGCCGACCATGGTTGTGTCGGCCTAAGGTGTGTCGCCCAAGGAGGTGTGTCGGGCATGGTGTGAAGGTGTGTCACCCATGGACCCCTTTGACCTCTTTGACCTCGTTTGTGTCACCACTAGTGGACACTTGGTGCGTGATGCTTGCATGTGGCAATGGCCTTGGACATGTGTTTAAGGCAAGTTAGAGTGGTGGCTTTGCTCATGGACAAGTGTCCCTAGATGGGCGACACCTTGCCTTGTCTTACCTTGGTTTCTCCTCCATCCTCTCCTATATATATGTTTACTTTCTCTTACTAAGGATCCCTTTAGTTCCTTAGTTTCCCTTCTCCCTTAGTTGCACGACACCTCTTCCTTTGCAAGCTTGGTGGCCGATCCTTATCTTGGAGTCATCTTCTTCTTCCTCTAGTGGTGGCTGAACCCTAGAGTGCTTTGTTCTCCTTCTTGTGGTGGAGCTTGGATCTAGGAGCTTGGAGCTTGTTTAAGGCGGGTTACATAACTCCTAACCCTAACTATACTACCTTCTATGTTCTTGTATGTTTCTTATGATCATAATCAGCTATGTATGTTGATAGTTAAGTTTCTTGCTTAGTTGCACCTAGTTGGACGAACCATGTTTTTAGGGTTTTCTTGTTGAGCAACACCCCTCTCCCTCCGTGGTCTAGAGAAGTGAGCTTGAACTCTAGTAATATGGGAAATAACCCTCTTTTGTTTAAGTTGAGAGGTGAGCTTGTGTTCTAATTGCTTGAGCAACACCCTTCTCTCACCATGGATTTGAGAGGTGAGCTTTTTGGTAGATGTAGACCTATGTTGTGGTTGTGGTTGACCCTTGTGGTTGCCCGAGTTGTGATAGAGGTTGTGCAAAACCCCTCTCTCTTGGTTGTTGAGAGGTGAGCCAATCTTCTTGATCAATTTAGGGTTTGGTGCCCTTGTGCTTGAGGTTGATGATGATCTTGCTGAGTTGTATCTTGCACGATATGGCTTGGGGATGGTGCTGCCCGATACCCTTCCTTGGACTAGAGTTATGATTGATATGTTGAGGTTGTGTTGGGAGATATACCTTGGTCTTTGCCTTGTGTGTTGGGTGATAGGTTGAGGCTAGTTTGGTTGGGAGATACCCCTGGTATGTCAGGCGTTATGTCTTGTTGAGTTCCCTGCCCGATACACCTATCTAAGGTTTTGGCTTGGTGCCCGATACACCTTGGACGTTTTTGTTGGTATGTATGCCCTGAGAGCCAATCATGGGATGATTGGTGGGATACATTAAGATTGATTTGATAAACATCAAAGGCAAGCTTCCAATTCTTTTTGGTTCAGTCATATGAGATAGTGATAGAACAGATTGAATGTCTAGAGAATGACAGTACTCAATGACGTATGCCTTCAGGTTAAGGACCTGAACGATGAGATCATACGGATGCTAAGAGTTTGTACATTCTTGTTATGTCCCTAGTCAGATGTCATAGTGGAAGGTAGATAGACAACTATGACACACAAGACTAGATTGTGGTGTTGGTTGATGATAGAATCTCATTAGTCATGATATAGAGATATCAAACCAAACACATAGGTACTTGTTAGAGAACAAGGTACCGGACAGACCCACCGTGAGTTTGATACATGGAACCATGACATGGTAGTCACAGTCACTACTCACAGTGATGGTGGTGAGTGTGATTCTTAGACTTGAAATCACTGCACTCAACACATGTCGTTGGGCACACTTTGACATCATCAAACGCAGTCCTGAAACATGGGTTGTTATAAAGGTGATGATTGGGTGGCTTTGACACATGGGGCTTTTGAGGGGTGAGTGATAGATATGGGATTTGTCCCTCCTGAGGGAGTTTCATATCATGGCCACTTGATGAGTAGGATTGAGATAGGCGTGCGCATGCATGTGTGAATCAGTATGTGATATTGATGTCATACATATCTCCTTCAATCTACTCTGAGATCAAGAAAGTGAATGAACGTTGACAGGATGATTGTTCCATGCCTCGAGTTCATTCGGGATATCAGTGACAAAGGAATTATACATTCACTGTAACACCATTCATGGATTGTAGGATGAAAGTTGTTCTCCAACTTTCTACTTTCACTTGGGTAGCAATGATGTGTGACTAGGCACCGCTCTTTGCTTGTGAAGTCATAAGTGTTATGGACTTTCACTGCCAACGTGAAATGGACCTGCAGGGTCACACACATAGGATTTAACCTGGAAGAGGAGTTTTGTCCACAAAGCATTGTTTAGATTGATTACTAAAGGAGTTTAGTAGTTCAATTAAACACTCAATCAGTCGATGGCTCAATATCATATGGTTCAAGGTGTTGGACGCATTGATTGGAGTATCGGATTGATTGAAATCGCAATTGACTGATTCTGCACAACCTGCACTCCCAACCGATCGGCTCAAGTGTTGAACCGGTCAGCTGAGGTTGTTGAACCGGTCGGCTCAAGTGTTGAACCGATCGGCTCATGTACAGAGTGAAACGAGCGGTTCAAGTATTGAACTGATCGGTTCAACTGGTGCAACCGAGAAAGTTGGGAAAGTCATGTCGGTAAGAATTTTCCTTGCGTTTCACTTGCCCAATTTGATTGGAACAAGGATTGGTATTCGATACCAATTAGAAACGAAAGAAGGAAAGTCAATCGGGAACCGACCAGGACCACGAACCGACCGGTTCAGAAGTGAACCGATCGGCTCATGGGTCCCAACTGATCGGTTGGTGCTCCAACCGACCGGTTCAGCTCCCCAACCGACTGGTTCACTTGTGAACCGATCGGTTCAGGTTGCGAGTTGGTTGCTTTTTGTGGAAAATCTCGAACCCTTCTACTCCTGCTTTAGTCCCATATTGCCGGGGACAGAGAACCCTGTCCCATGACCCGCCTATATATATAGGGGTATTGGGGGCTTCTCAAAGTAAAACTCAATGCAACCAGTTGCTCTACAAAGTTATCATTCTCTCTGGTTTTGGTAACCGAGAGAGAGCCCGAGCAAGTGCTTCCCGCAAAAGGGAGGTGCAGCAAGGGAAGGACAACTGCAGTTGCAACTGGAGGCAGGAGAGTGTGTTGGCGACTAGTACGTCAACAGGAGGGTGCGACTCCTTCCACTTCCTTGTGGGACAAGGAGAGTGGAGTTCCAGGTGGTCCGTGTGGACTACTACAGAGGCGGGAGGTCACTGCCACTCAGGAGGACAACTGTCATCTGACAGTCCGGTAGGAGGAGGAGTCGTCAGTCCCGGTGCGACCAGGAGCTGCACATACGTCGTCCAAGACCGGAGGTGAAGACCGCGCAAGGCACGAGGTATTGTCGCCGAGCAAGCCTCAGGACAAGGTATGATTCCACAAACCATCCTTTCCTATTATATAGACATTGACGTGTTTCCTCGTGCTGGGTTTGGGGGAGAAATTTTTTGTTTCCACTGCCTTCTATGCCTCCCCTAAAACCCAACAGTGGTATCAGAGCCACGTCAACTGCTCTATATTTTAGGAATATCGATATGATCGATTTTGGTTTGTTGCCTTTATTTATTGCATACAATGCGAATAATATCGGCTTTATGCATGTCCAATCCTAAGTCCACAAATCCCTAATTACATATATGATATGTATTATTAATGCACTCGATATGCGTCGCCCTTAAACAAGTTTTGTGGTGGATGTGTGTAGCATGATTATGGCCTATAAACCCCTATCTGTGTGTGGTTGTTTATGGTTGCTTGCATCTCGGTCTGCGCACCGATATTCCCTCTCTTATTCCTAATGTAACTCGAAATAATTCGAGATTCTTTCCTACCTTTGCTCCCCCCGAATGTAACTTGGGGTTTCCCTTTTTAAAGCAATGTAATAAATAGGATAGATTTTTATTTCATGTTATGTTGAAGACCGGAGGACATCAAGACGACAGCTGAAACGATCGGTTCAAGGCGTGAACCGATCGATTGACGTTCCAGACGGTCGGTTCAAGAAGTGAACCGATCGGTTGATGACCGGTTCGAGGAGCGAGACGAGTGGGTGGCGGACATGACGAGATGCACGATGACCAGGCTAACCGATCGGTTGGAGGAGCTAACCGATCGGTTGGAGGAGCCAACCGATCGGCTGGTGGCACCCAAACGACCGGCTGGAGAGTACAGATCATTCATGTGATGAGTTGATCAACTCGGATAGCAAGGCACAGATGTTCATCTTGTACAGGTTGCATGTGATGTTGACCTCGATGACCGTGATTCCTCTTGGCTCGAGGAATCACATTAGGATGGTCATAATCATCGCTTTTTATCGTTTGTGCATGTTTTCTGTGGGATATAGCATGTATATGATACGTACTATATATTGTGGTGATTGGATATGTATATGTATATAAAAACCAAATCCCTCATTAAAATATTAAGTTTTAGATGCCTTCCAAATGCGACACACGTGAAAAGCTTGATCGACCAAGTGTGGGCATGCCCTAGCGTGGTGCACCGTCTATCTCGTGGAAGTGTGAAGGATGAATGTGTGGGTCTGCCCTAGCAGGGTGCATATTCATCGTGTTTGCTTTGGGTCAGACTTAACAAGGTGATCTAGATGGGATCTAGTACCTTGAGGCATGGAGATGATCATTGCAAAGAGTTGTATATGACATCTTATCAAGAGTTGCATATGATGTAATTGGCAAAAGTTGCCTACCTGAGAGATCTATGTTGTGGGTGACAGCCCTAGCTGGTCCATGGCTTAGAGGATTTTAGGATCTTGCCCACTAGAAGGTTGTACGCTGCAATCTTCCGAATTGATGGTGAGGGCTATCAATTTGAAGTAAAATAGTGGGAGCGATAATTAATTAAAGGCCTAATTTTATCGTCAACTTTTCAAATCAATCAAACAAGTCAAAAGAGTTTTGGACTAAAATTGCATATATTTCCTTTTGTTAAAATAAATGGTTAATCAACAATAATCACTTTATTTGCGATCGGTCTTTGAGACCAACAAATTAAATGGGAATAATTCCATGACTGGTTAGGATGATGAGAAGTGTTCTCAATCAAAGAGCGAAAGCTCTAAGTCCTAGTCATACCAAGACCAGATGAACTCAATCCCACCACATCAATGACTGAAAGTATGCTTATGGAAGCATACCGAGGAAGACATTGATGAGGAGTGCTTGATGTTGTGTTCTCTGAACTATGAGTTGCAGAGACAACATGAGACATATGATGTCTCTAAGACACTGTCCTAGTATATCATGACAGAAGGAGATCCAGTAAGGTATTCACACACTCAATGTGATTGGGTATGTGGAAAACCTGACTAAGAAGGATTCCCTCTGAGCCAAGAGTTGGCTATTGGTATGATACTACAAATGTTGCGAGGATCATACAATTCATGATAAGCTACACCATGAACAACTTTGACAAGAGTTGATAGAGTTGTTGGACATGTTGAGGATAGTAGAGGCAAAGATGAAGAAAGACAAACCATAATATTTGATGTGATCAAAGAAAAGGTAAGTCTTAAGGGCAAGGGCAAGGGCAAAGCTAAGAAGTGTTCTGATGCTAGCTAGCAATCAAAGCCATCTTCAGCATTAAGGCACATGGGGAAAGGGTGTATGAGGGAATTTCCCTCTATATCTAGAAGAACAAAAGAAGATGAAGGAGGGGATGGAGATCTCCACCTAAGGTATCATGAAATGAACCGCTTCTTTATCTGAGGTATATGATACCAAGATATGGATCTATCATATATGATATGCAAGATCCGCAAAGAAGTGATGGCCTTTGTGAAAGGACCAAGAAAGAAGTACCCATCATTGGAGCAAGTGTTGCTGCCATAGATAGCAGTATCTTTCAGTTTATTTCAGCCTAAAGGGCACGAAATAGAGTTGAGAACTGCTATTTCATATATTGCCAATAGATAGAAACACTTTATTTTTGCATATTGTATGACAATGATGGCAATTAATAAAGTTGATGTTTCAATCTTAAAGATATGATCTTTGTGGCAATTCCTTGTTTATCTTGTGATACATGGTATGCATAAGATAAAATGATACCTAAAGTTATTGATAACTCAAACAATTAAATTAGCATAAATCATAAGAAATTCATTTCTAGTTTCCATATGATGGATAAATCTAGACTCTTTTGGTTAGAAAACCATTAAGAGACATGAATATCTTGGACATGATTAATCAATCTTCACTAATGGTAGTGGGAGAATGATCATCCAATTAGGTATAATACATGTGATGTATTTACATACCTATTGGAGTAAGTGCTAATACTTCAAATGGTATTTAGAGAAATACCAATATGAATATCTTGAAGTGTTCAAGATTATCATAGATGAAGTGCAAATTTGGTAAAGTGTTAATTCTTGATGAGATCAATGAATGAAATACTTGGACCAAATGTTTGAGATCCTTACGAGTGATTATGATAATGTATCATAGTGAACTCATGATTAAGGCATGGTGATGTCTAAATCAAGAAGGAATCATACTCTAAGGAGTTAGAGAATGATTATCGAATAATTGAATTCTTCTTAATAAAAGAATACCCCACACTAATAAAGGAAATTAAGAATCACAAGGGTTGTGAGTTCTTATATCCTTAACAGATACACCTCAATTATCTATGTGATGATTGTACATGTGATGAGTCAACTATCTAGATGAATATGAGGAACCGAATTTTGAGTTATGATTTATGATCATTACATCCTAAATGATTTCCATGTGAACCATAAGGTATGACCTTGATGGTAGCACTCATTGGATGAAATCCATAAGTGCAAATGAGTCTTAAGTGTTAAGACACATGGATAACATTTTTGAGAAGGATGATGCTTGTTGATTGCAACATAATGACTAAGACATTTTGCATATGGATACTAAAACTGCATTCCTATGAGGAATAAAACAAGGATGTGTACGTGACACAACCTATAAGGTTTATGAATCCACTAATGCAAATGAAGTCTATAAGTTACAATGGACTAATCAATGTGATTGATTGAGTACAAGCAACTCAGAATTGGATCTTTACTTTGATGATATAATCAAAGGGTTTGACTGATATGTCAAATATAAAGAAGGGATCTGTGATTTAGTGGGAGTGTATTCACATTCCACATGTTGATGTGAAATGGAAATGTTCTAGAATGGAAATCCAAAAGTGGAAATTATCTTTAAGGAAGATAGAGATGTTTCCTATGTGATAGGAATAGAGATCTATAGAGATAGTTCTCGAAAACCTCTTGACCTGAAAAAGAGAGAGAATACATTGGCAATATGTACTGAAGTGTTCAGTGTACACAGATTCAGTGGGAGAAAACTTGTCCATGTTACATGGATTTAGTATCCCAAGGCCAAGTGTCCAATTCTTATGAAGAATGGTAACACTAAGAATAGATATGGATCTATCATGTATGTAATCATCCCATTATCTTGCATGTATGGACATGGCAAGAATAAAATGCATTCATCATCATGTATGTAGGACATGGCAATATGATGTGCTCATCCTGATAATTCGTATGTGGGACATGACGAGTGGATGTATGTCTACTTCCAGTAAGGGTTACTGGAATACCATGAGAACTTGATAAGTACTTGGGAAGTACTAGTTCTATGGAGATAAGGAAGAGTTCAATGTAAAGAGCTACATTGATGCAAACTTCCGAAAGGACAGAAAATTAATCGCAAAATATACATAGGATCTATAAAAGTGAAAGTTTGTTGATATTTGGAAATGTTCCAATAAAACCATTTAAAAGGAAATGTCGAGTATCTATGTGTTAGAGAACAGCAGTAGATACTATATGGATCTGGAAGTTCATGAGATGAACTTATAGATATTCCACTCATTGATGACAAGTATGGAATCCTTGATCATGCAATGTGGCTAAATGTTAGCAAAGGAATACTAGATCGCATATTACGGCAACTCCATCTCATACGTGTGACGTACAGTGAAGAGATGAGAGAGACATGTAATTTATACTGACTTTGGCAAGGTGTTGCCATTACTCACTATGTTGGCACTAAGAGCACAGTAACATGTGGGACATGTTTGAGGATCACTATGAATATGATTCAAGGGTGATTGGCTCGTAGTGCAAGTGGGAGTCTGTTGGTATGTATGCCCTGAGAGCCAATCATGGGATGATTGGTGGGATACATTAAGATTGATTTGATAAACATCAAAGGCAAGCTTCCAATTCTTTCTGGTTCAGTCATATGAGATAGTGATAGAACAGATTGAATGTCTAGAGAATGACAGTACTCAATAACGTATGCCTTCAGGTTAAGGACCTGAACGATGAGATCATACAGATGCTAAGAGTTTGTACATTCTTGTTATGTCCCTAGTCGGATGTCATAGAGGAAGGTAGATAGACAACTATGACACACAAGACTAGATTGTGGTGTTGGTTGATGATAGAATCTCATTAGTCATGATATAGAGATATCAAACCAAACACATAGGTACTTGTTAGAGAACAAGGTACCGGACAGACCCACCGTGAGTTTGACACATGGAACCATGACATGGTAGTCACAGTCAGTACTCACACTGATGGTGGTGAGTGTGATTCTTAGACCTGAAATCACTGCACTCAACACATGTCGTTGGGCACACTTTGACATCATCAAACACAGTCCTGAAACATGGGTTGTTATAAAGGTGATGATTGGGTGGCTTTGACACATGGGGCTTTCGAGGGGTGAGTGATAGATATGGGATTTGTCCTTCCTGAGGGAGTTTGATATCCATGGCCACTTGATGAGTAGGATTGAGATAGGTGTGCGCACGCATGTGTGAATCAGTATGTGATATTGATGTCATACATATCTCCTTCAATCTACTCTGAGATCAAGAAAGTGAATGAACGTTGACAGGATGACTGTTCCATGCCTCGAGTTCATTCAGGATATCAGTGACAAAGGAATTATACATTCACTGTAACACCATTCACAGATTGTAGGATGAAAGTTGTCCTCCAACTTTCTACTTTCACTTGGGTAGCAATGATGTGTGACTAGGCACCGCTCTTTGCTTGTGAAATCATAAGTGTTATGGACTTTCACTGCCAATGTGAAATGGACCTGCAGGGTCACACACATAGGATTTAACCTAGAAGAGGAGTTTTGTCCACAAAGCATTGTTTAGATTGATTACTAAAGGAGTTTAGTAGTTCAATTAAACACTCAATCAGTCGATGGCTCAATATCATATGGTTCAAGGTGTTGGACGCATTGATTGGAGTATCGGATTGATTGAAATCGCAATTGACTGATTCTGCACAACCTACACTCCCAACCGATTGGCTCAAGTGTTGAACCGGTCGGCTGAAGTTGCTGAACCGGTCGGCTCAAGTGTTGAACCGATCGGCTCATGTACAGAGTGAAATGAGCAGTTCAAGTGTTGAACCGATCGGTTCAACTGGTGCAACTGAGCAAGTTGGTAAAGTCAGGTCGGTGAGAATTTTCCTTGCGTTTCACTTGCCCAATTTGATTGGAACAAGGATTGGTATTCGATACCAATTAGAAACGAAAGAAGGAAAGTCAATCGGGAACCGACCAGGACCACGAACTGACCGGTTCAGAAGTGAACCGATCGGCTCATGGGTCCCAACCGATCGGTTGGTGCTCCAACCGACCGGTTCAGGTCCCCAACTGACCGGTTCACTTGTGAACCGATCGGTTCAGGTTGCGAGTTGGTTGCTTTTTGTGGAAAATCTTGAACCCTTCTACTCCTGCTTTAGTCCCATATTGACGGGGACAGAGAACCCTGTCCCATGACCCGCCTATATATAGGGGTATTGGGGGCTTCTCAAAGTACAACTCAGTGCAACCAATTGCTCTGCAAAGTTATCGTTCTCTCTGGTTTTGGTAACCGAGAGAGAGCTCGAGCAAGTGCTTCCCGCAAAAGGGAGGTGCAGCAAGGGAAGGACAACTGCAGTTGCAACTGGAGGCAGGAGAGTGTGTTGGCGACTAGTACGTCAACAGGAGGGTGCGACTCCTTCCACTTCCTTGTGGGACAAGGAGAGTGGAGTTCCAGGTGGTCCGTGTGGACTACTACAGAGGTGGGAGGTCACTTCCACTCAGTAGGACAACTGTCATCCGACAGTCCGGTAGGAGGAGGAGTTAGTCCCGGTGCGACCAGGAGCTGCACAGACGCCGTCCAAGATCGGAGTTGGAGACCGCGCAAGGCACGAGGTATTGTCGCCAAGCAAGCCTCGGACAAGGTATGATTCCACAAACCATCCTTTCCTATTATATAGACGTTGACGTGTTTCCTCGTGCTGGGTTTGGGGGAGAAAATTTTTTGTTTCCGCTGCCTTCTCTGCCTCCCCTAAAACCCAACAGTTTTAGAACTCAAGGAGCTACCTTAGTGTTGGACGATACCTATGTTGTATTGGACGCTATGTTTTGTTAGTGAAGGCTTTGGTGGTGATGCCCGATATGGTGACCTATGGTAACCCTAACCCGTCACCTCAGATGCCCGACACCCATGGATGACCGATACATATGGATGCACGACACACTTGATGCACGACATGCCCCTTAGACTTAGCTGCATGATGTGCTTAGAATTCTTCCTAGTTGCACGACACCTTAGGTTACACGATACACCTTGAAGTGGTAGCCCGACACCCTTGCTTTAGCTTGGTCAATATGTGGCTGGTATGCTTGGGCGATATGAAGAAAGTAACCCTACCCGATACCACATCTAGTGAGGGAAGCTTCCCTGCCCGTCACACTTCTTGTAAGGGTAGTGGACACTTCTAGTGAGGGTCATGTGTTAGTTCCTTATCATGTGATCACTTCTTTGTTGTTAAGAATTATGGTTTGTGGTGTGAGAACCTTTTGACATGTTTGGTATAGTAGAACGCACACATGTAAACATGACCTGTAATTCTAATGGCATAATATTATATGTGTTTATGGGCCTCTTGAAATCGTATATATATAATGATAAGCTTGGAAGTGTATGAGTTGCTTCACATGATGACATGACCCATGTCTATGGTCACAGGTTTAAGGCTGACTAATAAAGCATACAATTCAACAATGTTGCCCTACGTTTGATAATATGATCCTTCTATAAATCCATGATGATTTCAGTTATCTCTATGATTGAATATACTAACCATGCAGGTGTTTCACGCAGATGCATAGTCAGGTAAAGGGATATGAGGTATATATGTTTGAATAACACCGCTTGAAATGGTCACCCTTGATGATGAGATAAACTGCATCACTAGTTTTATGTGTTTTGGGCTGAGGACCTGATATGTCTAAAGTGCCTAGTTGAGGTGTTATCCTCTGATGATGAGATCAGGGATTGTTATCCCAAGTGATGAGAATTCCTTAAGAGGCAGTGGTTTCTTGTGATAAGGGATTGAGATCCCGGGATATTGTGATGGTGGTGATAACAAGGTAACTTAATGTTATATATGTGTTACAACTTGTTTGCCTCAACAATCTGCTTAAAATACATTAACTAATTACAAATGAATCTCTCATGTAGTTTTCCCTGGCCATAGATCCATCATCATCAGTAGCTGGTGATGGTGAAATGGGTTAACCCGGAGCGCATATTGTTGAATATGCGAGGTTTCTCCTAGCCTAAAATAGAGAGGATTCGAGTGCAGCTGTGATTGCAGACTCGGGATATATATAGAGAGCATGGTGAACATGCCCGTGGCTCAGTGTGATAGAGTATGAATGTGTTCATGGCTCATGGAGCACAGTGAACTGGCATGTGGCTCAGATATACTAGCGTCGAGACCTGTACCAAGGCGGGCTAGAGAATGGGTAGCCTATGGAGTTGACCCTGTGGCTGAGGCGTCTTAAGCATGAGACTGCGGTCCTACTTTGGTTCTCATGCACTGACCACAAGGTGGGAGGTCGTGGAGTCTGGCTCTTCCATTGACCTTGTATGGCACCGGCTCTGGGTTTCGCAGTCGTCGGTTGGATTTGAGCGGTACGGCTCACTTCCTCAGGGCGTAATAACACGTAATCCAGTTGACTAGTATTTATTGCTTAAGGCAAAACACGGAACATTGATGGAGGCCTTGCTTGTGTAGTTGATCTTGTTATACATTACAGTTACTTATATGCTCCTTATGTTATGTGATAAGATCTTATAAATCTTATCTTGTCAATCATGTTTCGTAAAGAAATACTAGGGTATATGCCTTCTGTACATCATGGTAATCTCGATGGTAATAACAATCTTGCTCTATAGATTGCTCTTATTCTACGCTTCATCATTTATCTTCTATTGCTGCTTTAATCTTTTTGAGGTTTTATGGTTTCGGCAGGGAGTTATGTTTCTCGTTGGGACTGTGTGTCTCACCCCGTTGGTTTACAACCTTTTTAGGTGTTCGCGCTAGACGTGGTGGTGGTCATGGGGTTGTGGCCGAGCAGCAAGATGAGCAGTAGAAGGCAAGAGATGGATATGCTGTTGTTTTGGTTGTTTTGTAGTAGAGTCTTAGAGTCATCCCTGTACTCTCAGGTCCTTGGAGGCGTTTTGACGTTGTTTTACGATGTTTAGCTGTTTAAGCTTTGTATATCATGCTTCTGGCCGGATGTGTCCATTAGGTATGTATAAACAGGTGATGAACTCATGTGATGATAAGAAAGTTGATCTTCTAAGTTGTGAACATGTATCAAGACTTGTAATGTTTATATAACCTAATTTCTTGCAGGATGAGGATCTAAATGTAATAGTTTCTTGGTCTATCTTCTTTCAGAAATCGGTTTTAATTAACCTGTGGTTTTGGTAACAAGTGGTTTATGGTGTTTTCCGCATGTTTTCGCATGGCACCTCATTGTCTGTGTGATAGTGGGATGTGTCACCACATGCTAGATCTATGAGGTTCTAGTATTACACAAGGACGAGATTCTACAATGATTTGTGAGTCTCATTGTTCCTTTCATAACTCTATAGGTTCAATGTTTTTTGTTGGCCTTGAACCTCTTTGAGTTCTACTTTTTTCCCACTGATTCCTTTGAAAATAAATTCCTTTTCAAGGGATATACTAATCTTGACAACAAACACTTTTTTGTCAGATGGAGTGTAAAAGTAATATCTCATAGTTTCTTTTGGATATACAACAAAATAACACTTATCTAATTTGGGTCCAAGCTTTTAAGGAAACATTTTTCTAACATAAGCTTCACATCCCCAAATCTTTACAAAAGACACATAGGGACACTCCCCATACAATTTCGCATATGGTATCATTTAAAATGATTTAGATGGTACACTATTTAGTGTAGATTTTATGGTTGGTAGAGAATGTCCCTAGAAACAAGTCAAAAGACCAAAAAAACTCATCATTGATCACACCATATCTAGTAATGTGTGATTCCTTCTTTCTAATATACCATTATTTTGTGGTGTTCCAGACAGAGTCCATTGTGATACAATACCACTGAAACATCCCAACTAAAACAAAACACGATTACATACTAACCAGAGGATTACCAAAAACCATGGGAAATTAAAACTGATTTACAAAAAGCACCATAAGATGAGACATATTACATCTGAGCCAACACTTTCTTTTCATAACATATTTTCAAGGTGATACAACATAATTTCCCATCATCTCGTTACATGAAATAACTATTCCACATGTTGATTTATTACATCAAGGTACATAAGCCAAAAACCATACATCGATCCTCATATAAGAAACATTGAAAACTCTCCCGAATACCTGAGAGTACAGGGACAACACATAAGACTCTACTGCTAGATACTATCTATTCCACCAGGTATGATACCTTTGCATATCATTCTCAACTACATGATCATTATCTCACCCGGAACGTCCACCTAAAATGGTTATTAACCAACAGGGTGAGACACAGAGTCCCAGCGAGAAACATAACCATCTACCAACTTTATTATTATCACAAATAACTGAGCAGATAGATCAATTTAAACAATAGGTAATAACTAACCAGTGATACAAGAAGGAATATTAAGAACATGTATATAGAGAACATATGAGAAAGCTTACATCATCCAAGGTCTCAACCAATGTTTCGTATTTTTCCTTTCAACAAATATACTATACGGCTTGATTACAAATTATTATGCCCAGAGGAAGTGAGTCGTATCGCTCAAATCCAACTGATGGTTGTGAAACCCTAATAGGTGCCATACAAGGTCAATGGAAGAGCCGGACTCCACGACCTCAGCCTCCTCATGGTTAATGCATGATATCCAAAGTAAGACCATAGTCTCTTTCTTAAGTGACCTCAGTCACAAGGTCAGCTCCCGCAGGCTACCCTTTCCTCTAGCCCACCTTGGTACAGGTCACGACGCTAGTATACCTTGAGCCACGAGCCTGTTCACCGTGCTCCCTAAGCCATGAACACATTCATGCTCTAACACACTGAGCTATGGGCCTATTCACCATGCTCCCATACATATCTGAGTCTACAACCGAAGTTGTACTCTATTCCTCCTATTTTTGGCTAGGAGAAACCCCACATATTCAACAATATGCGCTCGGGGTTCACCCGTAGCAGAACCCCTTTCACCATCACCAACTCCTGACGATGATGGATCGATCGCCAGGGAAAACTACATGAAAGGTTCAACTATGATTAATTAATACATTTTAGAGTGGATTTCAGGGCCAACCAAAGTATATTAAGCAAACCATAAATATGAGATAAGAACATGTAAACAAAATTAAATTCCATTATTTTGTGTCACACTATTACTACCATTCTCAATGCCATCAACATCATCATATTGCCATGGGATATCAATCCCTCATTTCATCACATAGAGACACTACTTATCACAAGGCTCCATCATCATACATCATCATGGGATAGCAATCCCTTATATCATAACTAGAGGATAACACCTCAATCAGGCACTCAACCTTTATCAGGTCACAAGACCTCTCACATCATACTAGTGATACATGTTATCTTATTAACAAGGGACATTATCATTACCCAGATATTTCACATATACCAAGTGCCACACAAAGCACATATTCACATAAACATCATAGCCCTTGCCTGGCAATGTATTTCAAATAGTAACACCTGCATGATTAGATTGCACATCAATAGAGATAACTTAATCACCAACAACAACTTATTAAAGAAACATATCATGATTATCACATCATTAGGATTTGGAACATCATTCATTATCATGAACACATGGAGCATAATGTCTTAAATGGTATATTAGACAATACACATTACTATCACCATACCAAGGGTATCCTACCATACCCTACTTCCCATGTCACCATGAGTATCATCCCTAAGGATTCATCTTTTAAGGATCATACAACCATGAACTATCATCAACCTTCATCAAAGGTTCACCTATCATCAACCATAGGTAACCACCATACTAAGGTTTACCACCTATTCATCCTACATCATCATAATGACCAAAGATATGGCCCAAGGTAACAAGATAAGCATACTAACATCTAGGGCTCAAGATAACACTTAGGGTTATCGGGTCAGGGTACAACCTTCACTAAAGGTGTCGCCTACCCTCACCAAAACCAGACAACGACCAAACAAACCCTCACTAAAAGCCGGTATCAGCTACAAAGCTTCAACACCACAACCCAAGGTGATATCATTCAAACACACCTCAGCCCATCCTGGTCAAGGGACCATCTTGTAGGATACGGGCAACTCATATGTCTAACACGTCTAATCTCATCTCAAGTTAGGCAACCACATAACCATGCCGACCAAGGACCACACGACCTTATAGCCACTAGGGTACTCTCTAGGTCAACCCTAACATGGTCAACTCCCTTTTACCTCGTCCATGATCACTATCATCATGCATACTATCTAAGACAATAAACTTCTAACCCTAGGCTACTTATTTATATAAGGATGAGTATATGGATCTCATATATAATGCCATACCACCAAATCTCTCAATATGTGTCCTCCTAGACACCATATCACCCAAGATCAGAGATATAACAACCTATACCTCCCTATGTGTCGGGTAACCAAGCATGTATCGGGAAAAGGCATCATATCTTCATATAGGGTATCAGCCAAGCACTCAACCCTGCTGTCGCCCAAGCTATCATGTACACAACATGCTCATATCGGGTTAGGGCTGAAGATATCAGGCAAACCAACAGCATGCACCTAGGTGTCCCCATAAAACATAGCTCATACTAATGTATCGGCCAAGACCTTTACATGTGTGTGTGTCGGGTAAGCAATGGTGTCAGGTTAGGTCCTTCACCAAGGCATATCGGGCAGGGATACTTAGTATCGCCCAAAATCTTACTCAAGGGTAGGGCTCACATCTAAGGGTATCGTGCAAACCACATCAAAGCCATATCGCCCAAACACAACAACACCATATCACCCAAAGATTCTAGGGTATCGGGCATCACTACTTCTAAGGGTATTACCCACACCAAGGATCGGCCTATCGGGTTCCCTATACCAACAAGGATACCCATCACCAAAGGCATCACCACCATATCACCCAAGGTACCAACCAAGGGTTCAACCCCCAGACCATGTCGTGCAACTATGGTAGATCATCATCTCAACACTAAGGTCAGCACTTCTATCGGCCAAGCTAACATGTCACCCAACTATCTAGAGCATAGGCTCACCTCTCAACAACAAGGTGAGAGAGGGGTTTTGCCCAAGGACTCACTACTTCCACATACATCTTGGATCTTAAGCTCACCTCTCAACTAAACGAGAGGGGTATTTCTCATGATCCATAATCCCAAGCATAACCTATCGGGAAAGGCACAATATCATATAAATCTCTATATCGGGTAAAGCCCTATATTAGGTAAAACACCATATTGGGTTGGTCATCTTCAACCTCAAGACACCCCTTACCATCCCGCACAAGGAGAACAATATAAAGGCAGTAATAAAACGTAACCTTTCCATTAGATCAGATCTCAAGTTCAACATAAACAACTATCATAGGGAAAGGTATCGATCTAAAGACAAGAATCTATTTTAGCACATATGAAGAGTGAAAATAATAGATATGATTGAGAGTTATGTAACCCGCCTTAAGAGGATCTCCATGAAAGACATCAAGCTTCCTGATCCAAGCATCAAACCCATGTTCCTCACCATGAAGATCATCCAAACGGGACCAAACTGGAAACATAAGCTTGTCACATGATATCAAAACATCTTGAGGGATTAGATTAAGGTTCTAAGCACCTTTCTTAAGAAAAGCAAATAGGGTTAGCCCAAAACATGGGTCAGGGTCCTTACAAGTCATAAACCCCTAACAAGGATTTCGTCCCTGAAATCCCAAGCGGAGAGAAGATGGGTGCTACTCACGCATCACATCATACTACTCCACAAAGCTCCAGGGTGTCACAGATCTATGACTAACATACTTGATCTTCTTCCAAAGACAATACAAGGTTTCTTGTACTAGTCACAGGCTCAACCCTCCGTCTCATCATCCTTTGTCTAGTAACACTATTTAGACTGGAACATCACTTGCAACTTGTATATCTTAGGTATCAGTTCCTTTACTTGATATATCTCCTTCCTTGCTACACTTCCATTGTGCTACTCTGATCTTACAAGCTCAACACTTAAGCTTCACATGACTCGTATCACTATCTTTCTATTATGTATCAACTGTTCCTTCTTCTGCTACAAAGGATGTCTCTAATCCAAGGGAAAATATATCTCAGACGAGATTATCACAAGATACATAGTCTACCAAACACATGTATACACATAACAGAGCTCATAAGGCACTGCACTATGTATCACTTAAGGCTTAACACAAAGGGAGCTATCGGTCAACTAAGGAACTAAACATTTCGGGTTAGCAACAACAGAACAAGGTACGCCACATCATCTTGGAATCAGGGCTGCCACAACTTCATATCGTTTCCAAGGGCACAACAAGCATCAACTCAGGTGGTAACAAATATGCACTATCTCAACTGATCTGATAAGAATCACAAACCTTGTTCATCCATCTCTAACCGATGCACATTCTGCCTGGACCTTCCTTTACTCGAGACTTGGCTAGGAGTATTCCAAGGAATCAGGCTTAACTTGATGAACTTTTCCCAAGACTATCTTACAACAGTTCTTTTCCTTGGGTGCATACCTTCCATCGTCATGTTTATGCGGAGTATGAACCCCTAACATGTCATAGACATACTATAAGCACTTATCTAGGTCGACCAAAGCCAACTTCTCCATCTGGGACCACTTCACACCTTTCTAAGGATATCCATTCCCAGGATTATCTCGATCCTCAACATGTCACGTGGAAAGAGGTTCACTTGACTGTCCTATCTTGGAAAGGGAAGGACACGAGAAGGATATACTTCATCCAACATAGCCAGGTCATCCAACAAGGCGTTCGACAATAGGCTATCTCTCTTCTAGCTAACAAGAAGGAAACATCTACCACACATTCTATAAGCATTCAAAGGAGGGTGCATCCTAGACTGGATCAACTAGAGTAGATAAGAGGCAAGAATAAGACAAAGCGGAATGGAGTGACTCCCTCCGACCTACCAGCAAACATGTAGGTTAACCTACCATTTTGGCTAACTCATCTCACAAGATCTAATCGTTGCTTGTTGCCCTCCGCTCCCTGGTCAGGCTATCCGGTCCTCACTTCCTTATCCTCATCAGCGTTCCTCTGTGATGCTGAACTTCTACCTCAAGGGTCACCTCATAGATCCAGACTCCAAAACAAGCTTCAGCTTATAGGTTCAAGGTCAAGGATGATTTATCAAGATGGTCCATCACCATACCTCCATGATCCGTATCTCTTAACTCTTAACTCTCTTACCATATGACATGTTCTCACCTTCTCATACACTTGGTACTTCTCATATACTAGGATTCCTTACTTTGGTATCCATCTCATGAGTCAAAACTCATCATTTCTGGTATCACATCCATATTCTATCATCGTCACTAGATCAAAACACTTCAAGAGGATCTTAACGTCATCTCAAAACATCATCTATCATAGGTATCTCTATCTTGGAAACTAAAGTCCAAGATCAATTGATACTTTTCAAAGTATCCAACCAAAGATCACTCCAAAAGCATACATATCAAGTGACACAAGGTCCTCTTGACGGCTACTCCCTCGGAAGGAAGGAACATAAGGGAACAAACTCCTCCTATCACCCCATAAATACCTATGGCTTTATATCAAGGGGAGGAAATTATCAATTTCTTTGATACTTACATGAGTTTTCAATTATTTATGCATCATTAAACTTTGTTCCATTTGGTTTTATCTTGCTTCTTCTTGGTTTCCTTGCAATCAGCAAAGGAATCAAGGCAATTACATGTCATTACACTTTTTCCCTTGTTATCGTTTTATCATTTTCATGATTATTTCCTGATTGTACCGTACGTTCACTTTCTTTTGGTGAAAAAGAGCATTACTCTTCACATATTCTTTACTTATCATGAATTTTCACTTTATACTTTCTTATTTTTGCTTACGTGCATTGGTTGGTCTGAGATTAACTCAGGTTCCATCTTATTTAGTCATCACTTGTTCTTCTCTTTCTTCTAACCTTATCTTGGTTTTTAGGCATTCTCTTCATCTTGTGTAAACTTTATGCTTTAACTTACCTTGTTATCATAGGTTAATCTATCTTTTGCCATGTATATCTCTTGAGATTATGATTTCAAGAAACTTATCTCATCATATTCTTACATGGATTTGGGTTTCATAGAACCGTTACTTCCTTTTTTGACTATCAAGCGTCTAGGTTTTAAAGAGTTATGGTGCATTTATTTACTTCTTTTATAGCAAGATGAAGGTATTAGCGTCATATTCCTGATTTGTTATGCTCTTTAGATTGTTCCAGAATGACTACTTGATCAGAGTAATCATAGAGGAAACAATCTAAGGCTCCACACTTACCTTTGTCTTCAATATTTGAATACCTGGCTAGGGCATCCAAGTACTAAGATTAGGTAGTATGCACCATATTTTATGTCACGATCCAACCTTATACACCATCCTAATCCTAGTCCTAGTGTCCATGTAGACTCGGCGAACCTAGAGCTCTGATACCAAAAACTTGAAACATCCCAACTCAAACAAAACACAATTACATACTAACCAGTGGATTACCAAAAACCATGGGAAATTAAAACTGATTTACAACAAGAACCATAAGATGAGACATATTACATCTGAGCCAACACTTTCTTTTCATAACATATTTTCAAGGTGCTACAACATAATTTCCCATCATCTCGTTACATGAAATAACTGTTCCACATGTTGATTTATTACATCAAGGTACATAAGTCGAAAACCATACATCGATCCTCATATAAGAAACATTGAAAACTCTCCCGAAGACCTGAGTGTACATGGATGACACATAGGACTCTACTGCTAGACACTATCTATTCCACCAGGTATGATACCTCTGCATATCATTCTCAGCTACATGATCTTTATCTCACCAGGCACATCCACCTAAAAAGGTTATTAACCAACGGGGTGAGTCACACAGTCCCAGCGAGAAACATAACCCTCTACCAACTTTATTATTATCACAGATAACTGAGTAGATAGATCAATTTAAAAAATAGGTAATAACTAACCAGTTATACAAGAAGGAATATGAAGAACATGTATATAGAGAACATATGAGAAAGCTTACATCATCCAAGGCCTCAACCAATGTTCTCTATTTTGCCTTTCAACATATATACTATACGGCTTGATTACAAATTATTATGCCCAGAGGAAGTGAGCCGTACTGCTCAAATCCAACTGATGGTTGCAAAACCCTAATATGTGCCATGCAAGGTCAATGGAAGAGTCGGACTCCACGACCTCAACCTCCTCGTGGTCAGTGCACGATATCCAAAGTAGGACCGCAGTCTCTTGCTTAAGTGACCTCAGTCTAAGGGTCATCTCCCACAGGCTACCCTTTCCTCTAGCCCACCTTGGTACAGGTCACAGCGTGAGTATGCCTTGAGCCATGCACAGGCCTGTTCACTGTGCTCCCTAAGCTATGAATGCATTCATTCTCTATCACACTGAGCCATGGCCCTATTCACCATGCTCTCATACATATCTGAGTCTACAACTGAAGTTGTAATATATTCCTCCTATTTTTGGCTAGGAGAAACCCCACATATTCAACAATATGCGCTCCGGGTTAACCCGTAGGAGAACCCATTTCACCATCACCAACACCTGACGATGATGGATCTATGGCCAGGGAAAACTACATAAAAGGTTCAACTATGATTAATTAATACATTTTAGAGTGGATTTCTGGGTCAACCAAAGTATATTAAGCAAACCATAAATAAGAGATAAGAACATGTAAACAACATTAGATTCCATTTTTTGTGTCACATTATTACGACCATTCTCAATGCCATCAACATCATCATATTGCCATGGGATATCAATCCCTCATTTCATCACATAGAGCCACTGCTTCTCACAAGGCTCCATCATCATACATCATCATGGGATAGCAATCCCTTATATCATAACTAGAGGATAACACCTCAATCAGGCACTCAATCTTTATCAAGTCAAATGACCTCTCACATCATACTAGTGATACATGTTATCTTATTAACAAGGGACATTATCATTACCCAGATATTTCACATATACCAAGTGCCACACAAAGCACATATTCACATAAGCATCATAGCCCTTGCCTGGCTATGTATTTCAAATAGTAACACCTACATGGTTAGATTGCACAAAAATAGAGATAACTTAATCACCAACAACAACTTATTAAAGAAACATATCATGATTATCACATCATTAGGATTTGGAACATCATCCATTATCATGAACACATGGAGCATAATGTCTTAAATGGTATATTAGACAATACACATTACTATCACCATACCAAGGGTATCCCACCATACCCTACTTCCCATGTCACCATGAATACCATCCCTAAGGATTCATCTTTTAATGATCATACAACCATGAACTATCATCAACCTTCATCAAAGGTTCACCTATCATCAACCATAGGTAACCACCATACTAAGGTTTACCACCTATTCATCATACCTCATCATCATGACCAAAGATATGGCTCAAGGTAACAACATAATCATACTAACATCTAGGGCTCAAGATAACACTTAGGTTTATCGGGTTAGGGTACAACCTTTACTAAAGGTGTCGCCTACTCTCACCAAAACTAGGCATCGACCAAACAAACCCTCACTAAAATCCAGTATCATCTACAAAGCTTCAGTACCACAACCCAAGGTGATATCGTTCAAACACACCTCAGCTCATCCTAGTCAAGGGACCATCTTCTAGGATATCAGACAACTCATATGTCTAACACATCTAATCTCATCTCAAGTTAGGCAACCACATAACCATGCCAACCAAGGACCACACGACCTTATAGCCACTAGGGTACTCTCTAGGTCAACCCTAGCATGGTCAAATCCCTTTTACCTCGTCCATGGTCACTATTATCATGCATACTATCTAAGCCAATAAACTTCTAACCTTAGGCTTCTTATTTACATAACGATGAGTATATGGATCTCATATATAATGCCATACCACAAAATCTCTCAACATGTGTTGTCCTAGACACCATATCACCCAAGCTTAGAGATATAACAACCTATACCTCCCTATGTGTCGGGTAACCAAGCATGTACTGGGCAAAGGCATCATATCTTCATATAGGGTATCAGCCAAGCACTCAACCCTGGTGTCGCCCAAGCTATCATGTACACAACATGCTCATATCGGGTTAGGGCTGAAGATATCAGGCAAACCAACAACATGCACCTAGGTGTCCCCATAAAACATGGATCATACTGATGTATCGGCCAAGACCTTTACATGTGTGTGTGTCGGGTAAGCAAGGGTGTCGGGTTAGGTCCTTCACCAAGGTATACCGGGCAGGGATACTTAGTATCACCCAAAAGCTTACTCAAGGGTAGGGCTCACATCTAAGGGTATCGTGCAAAGCACATCAAAGCCATATCGCCCAAACACAACAACACCATATCACCCAAAGATTCTAGGGTATCAGGCAGCACTACTTCTAAGGGTATCACCCACACCAAGGATCGGCCAATCGAGTTCCCTATACCAACAAGGATACCCATCACCAAAGGCATCACCACCATATCACCCAATGTACCAACCAAGGGTTCAACCCCCAGACCATGCCATGCAACTATGGTAGATCATCATCTCAACACTAAGGTCAACACTTCTATCGGCCAAGCTAACATGTCACCCAATTATATAGAGCATAGGCTCACCTCTCAACAAGGTGAGAGAGGGGTTTTACCCAAGGACTCACTACTTCGACATACATCTTGGATCTTAAGCTCACCTCTCAACTAAATGAGAGAGGGGTATTTCTCATGATCTATCATCCCAAGCATAACCTATCAGGAAAGGCACTATATCAGATAAAGCTCTATATCGGGTAAAGCCCTATATCGAGTAAAACACCATATCAGGTTGGTCATCTTCAACCTCAAGACACCCCTTACCATCCCGCACAAGGAGAACAAAATAAAGGCAGTAATAAAATGTAACCTTTCCATTAGGTCAGATCTCAAGTTCAACATAAACAACTATCATAGGGAAAGGTATCGATCTAAAGACAAGAATCTATTTAAGCACATATAAAGAGTGAAAATAAGAGAGATGATTGAGAGTTATGTAACCCACCTTAAGAGGATCTCCATGAAAGACATCAAGCTTCCTGATCCAAGCATCAAACCCATGTTCCTCACCATGAAGATCATCCAAACGGGACCAAACTGGAAACATTAGCTTGTCACATAATATCAAAACATCTTGAGGGATTATATTAAGGTTCTAAGCACCTTTCTTAAGCAAAGCAAGTAGAGTTATCCCAAAACATGGGTCAAGGTCCTTACAACCACAGTCTCGCTTAAGGTCCTCAAACTCTTGGCTTTAATATTCTCCACCTTGACGGGAATGGATTGCTTTACTTTTACCAAGTTGGTTATGTACTTCATCCATGAATTCTTTGAACTTTTTAAGGGGATCTGACTTATGTTTCATTAGGTATACATAGCCATACCTACTGAAGTCATCAGTAAAGGTAATGAAGTACGGGTAACCACCTCTAGATTTTGTTCTAAAAGGGCCACATACATCAATATGTGTGAGTCCTAATAGATCACTTGCTCTCTCACTATTACCAGCAAAAGCAACTTTTGTCATCTTGCCCTACAAACAAGACTCAAACTTCTTTATTGATTCAATATCAAAGAGTAGAGTTAACCATCTTTGTGGAGTCTATAAATGTGTTTCTCATTTATGTGCCCTATTCAACAATGCCAAAGGTATGTTTGGTTTGAGTTATTGAGTTTTAGCCTTTTTATATTTACATTATATACACTTGTATCCACATATAACAATTATAGACCATAGGACATAGGGGCACTGCTATAAAAGATCTCATCTTTACTAATAGAACATCATCAATTCCTTATAAGAAATTTGAATCCATTATTGTCCAAGCAAGATACATATATGATGTTCTTATTAATGACAGGTACATAATAGTAGTTCTCTAACTCATCACAAGCCCACTTGGAAGAGATAACTCATAGGTTCCAACTGCACTGGCAACAACTCTTGCTCCATTAGCAATACGTTGTTCAACCTCACCTTTCTTTAAAGGTCTACTTCTTTTTAGATCCTTCATATTTGAGTAAATGTGAGATCCACATCTGGTATCAAGTACGTAATATGAAGAAGTAGCAAAGTTAATCTTAATTATGTATATACCTGAATTAGATATCTCTATCCCTTGCTTCATCTTCTGTAGTTATTTAAAGTGAAAAGGACAAATTCCATTTGCACTTACCTTCTCCTTATCTTGAGTGCAGAAGACTTGGACTTTAGCATAGCCTCAGAAATTTTCTTGATGTTTCATTTTCTCTTGGACTTTCTTCTATTGATCACCATCATATGTTTGTCCTTCTTCATTCGTGCATCAACATTTATCAACATGCCAAGCAATTCAGACAATGCTTTGACCAAGTTAAGTAATAGCACTTGATAAACTGACTATATGATTTAGGCAATGATTGTAGAATCATATTTGTGGCCAACTCTTAGCCTAAAGGAAATCTTAGTCTATCTAGATGCTCTATATGTCCAATCATATTGAGCACATTGGTATCTATTGGATCTCCCTCTGTTAGTTTGTACTCAAACAACTCTGTATAGATGTTATACCATTCTTGTTTGCATGATTCTAAAGATGTGTTTCCATTTTGAAATGTCCAATTTTTCATATTGTTTATGCAACTCATAGTTCATACATGCCATCATATGGTCTTTAATGTTAGCAACATCATTAGCATGCTTCAAGTAAGCATCCATTTCATCCTTAGGCGCATTTAGAGTGGGATCCTTTGGCCCAGGTGTTTCACGAACATAGAGCTTGCACTCATGAGTGAGAACATTTCTCAAAGTCCTGAACTAGTCATGGAAGTTGGTCCCTTTTCATATTTCCTTCTTAAGGACCGGTTGCAATGAGTGTGTGTTTTCCATTTATTTCTATAAGAAAAATTTGCATTTTATCAAAACACTTTTCAATTTGATTTGATAATATCGACGATATTAGGCCTTTAATTTCTTAGTGCTCCCACTATTTTGCTAAAATTGATAGCCCTCACTATCAATTCAGAAGACTACAATGAACAATCTTCTAGTGAGCCTATATCCAAAATAATTAAGTATTATCCAGGCAACACTGGTGCTTACAACCAACTATTAAGGTAGGCAACATTTGCCAATTGCATCTCATATTGTTCCTGTATATATGGTATACACAAATCCTTGCCATAGTCCATCAGCATGCTTCTAGGCACTTAATCCCATTAAGGTCACCTAGTTAAGCCTGACCCAAAAGCTAACACGATAGAATATGCACCCTGATGAGGCAGACTCTAATATCTACCATCAAACTTCTGTGAGATAGATGGCGCACCACGCTAGGGTGTACCCAATCGATCAAGATTTTCATATCTGTTTATTATGCAAATTATCTTACACATAATATTTACCAAGGGATTTTACATAGAAATACATATACAATCCTATCACCACATACATATAATATGTATCAATACATATAATATCTATAAAAGAAAACATGCAATCGCACAAATACGAGCGATGGTTATGGCCATACTAATGCAATTTCTTGGAGCTACAAAGAATTTCTGTCCATATAAGGTCAAACAACACATGCTACAACCTGTAAAGGAAAAAGTTTTGTGCTGGAACATGCCTGTCAGTTGATTGGACTCTTCCAGTCATTGATTCATCCACCTGTTGCTCGATTGGCCTCTGTCGGTCGGTCGACTGGATCCTAGTTCAAGAAATTGTCTAGACTCCTAGAGTCTGTCGATTGGGACTCCACTCGATTGATTTACTCCTTCAGTTTGCTGCCTCGCTGGTCCTCTGGTTGATGAACTTTGACTTCCCAGTTGGTTAAATTACCTAGTGCAGAACGTATTCTCTTTCGCCAAAACAAAAATTATAGATAGTCATATTTATTTATTACATTGTAAAAGGTGAAACCTTATTGAGGAATATAGGGAGGAAAGCATTAACTTATATATAAAGAAAGAGAGTGAGAGAGAGATGCTCGGTATGCAAACTGAATTTAAAGATAGAGATTTAACCGTTCAACCATGTACACACATCCATAAGGGGTATTGGTCATAACCATACATTCATCCACCATCAAAATGATTTTAGGACAACACATATAGATTGCATATATATCATATCTTGTATATAGAATCTCTGGGACATTTCAGAGCATATGTGATATTTAATCAGATATGTATATTAATTATTTTAATTATTCACATCACATGCATTAAAATAAATGATAAAAACAAAAAGTAATCATATCGATTAAATCTCAAAACATAGTAATTGACGTGGCTCTGGTACCACTGTAGGGAAATATAACAATAGAGATGGCACCATAAACAAATTCTTTTTTATACATATTCCCCATAACTAGCAGATCAAGCCAACAACTATGATTTGGGAATTATGGTTGCAAGGCACATATTTGGTCATGGAGCAAGTCCAGTGACAATCTTCGTAGAGTCATTTTTCTTCTTTAATTAGTACAATGACCTCTTGGTGTATCACCATGGATGACAGTTGACATTGTTTCCCTATCATGATGGCAATGGCATCCACACCTCTACATAGTCCACATAGACCATCATGAATTCTTTTTGCTCTTATAGAACATATGGGAAGGAGTAGTCCATTTGCATTTCCAACGAGCTAGCATCAACTTTCTCCCCTTTGACTATCTATCATTTTTGTGTGTAAGATACCTTTGACTCTTATATTACTGCATCGTTGATATTAGGAGACTTATCTTGAGAGTGTTGACTACCCCCCTTTATATAGGAGTGGATGGGTTAGGGTTATACAAACCCAAGACACAAGGTGACAAATTTTATTAATTTTTGCTACTACACATCCCCAATTAGTTGAATAGACACTCTAGTCGATCGACTCATATTCTAGTCTATCAACTAGACACTCCAATCGGTCGATTGGTTATTTTTCCTATTCACAAACATATTGTCTTTCAATGTGACAATTAATGCATAACATGACATCAACATCAATCCCTGATCCAGTCTTACTGATCATCTAGTTGGTACTGGACTTTTCATTCAGTCGATTGGGCTCTCCATTTAGTCGACTAGCATTCTCAGTCAATTGACTAGACACTCCAGTCATACAACTGTCAACCAATGTTGTTTAAGTTGATTACCTAAACACTTTAGTAATCAAGTCAAACTTTGTTCATGAGTAATCTCCTATTCTAAGTGCATCCTATGCATGTGACCCTCTAGGTCCGAAATTAAATTGGTTGTAAACTTCCATAACTTGATTATGACATCACAAATAATGAGGAATATCTAGAAACACATCATTGATACTCTAGTTATTGGAAAGTTGGAGAACAACTTCAACCTAGAATCTGTGATCAGTGTGATAGTGATCATATAGTTCCTTTCTTGTTGATATCTAGATTGAATGTGAGGCATGAAATTGTCATCCTCTTAATACTCAACCCCATTTTTTGAACTAGAGCATATTGTTGATATACATGTGAGATTAATATCAAATATTGACTCACATGAGCATGACCATGCATTTCTCAATCTAGCTTATCAAGTGGCCAGAATATCATCTCTGGTGGGAGGGACAAATCCTCATGTACACCACTCACAATCACTCATCATGTGTCATAATGTACTCGAGTACCACCTTTATAGCAAGCCTTATTCAAGTTCACATTGGATGGTGTCAAAGTTCATTGAACAACATGTGATGAGTGTAGTGACTTCAGGTCTAAGAACCATAATCACCATTTTCACCTTGAGAGATGATTATGAATACCATTCAATGGTTCCATGTATTACTCTCAAGGTGGGTCTATTTGGTACATTATTCTCTAACAAGTACCTATGTGTTGGATTGATATCATACATCATGACTTATGAGATTCTATCATCAGCCATCACACATTCTAGTCTTATGTATTATTGTCATTTATTTTTCTTCTAGAGTAATATCCGACTAGGGACACAACAAGAATGTATGTACTCTTATCATACATATGATCTCATTATTTAGGTCCTAAAACTAAAGACGTATGTCATCAAGTAACATCATTCTTTAGACATTTATTAATTTATATCATTATCTAATAGCTAAACAAAATAGAATAAAGGGAAATGCCAATATAATTATCCAATCAATTACATTATACCTCACTACAATCATCATATGACTGGCTCTCTGGGCATACATACCAATAACCAACACTTTGTCTTACACGGAGAAGTTGAATCCCTTATAATAAATCTTGTCTTACATAACCATGTTCATTCTAAAAGTATCATATATATTTTTGAACACATCGAGGCGGTGATAAGGGTTCTCATCCACAAATCTTCCACAAAAGTCATATGTTGTATCACACTAATGAGAGATGGATTCAACTCAAATTTGGCAACATTGAACCTTGGCAAAATAATGGGGTTCCTAGATTCATTTGCTCATGTTGTAGCCAGATATCTAGGAGAAGGGCCACCCTCCTCCTCCTCATCACCTTTAGGTTGAGGGCCCTCCCCTTCCATCTCATGGAAGCCTTTATCCTCCTATTCATGATTCTCCTCATCATGACGATTGTCAAGGTTACTCTTCTATAAGGATGCATGACTTTGTTCCCGAAAGGTAGGAAATAGGATTTGGCTCACACTAAATCTCCTGAAATAAATCATACGATCAAGGTTAGAAATTGGAGACGTTATACGAGATCTTCAAGGTAAATGGAGTTATTAGATCTAAAAGTGTGAAGCTAAGTTAGCTAAGGGTTCTTAATAGTGTCACTTGCCTTGTCCTCGATAATAGTGTCAAAATTTGATCACCTTAAATAACACGTCCAAAAGGAGAGGATCTATAGTAATCAAACTTTATACTTATAACCTGATACATAGATGTCCGCAACGATAATAGCGGGACCTTGTGTAGTGAATGGAGTCAATCTCAGGTACAAGGGCAGGATGTATAAGGAATCCTAAGAATTTTACTAGTTATGCCTAACCAAAAGCAAGGCACATGTTCCTTATAGAATTAGGGTAACCTAAGAAAGATGTAATAAATAAAAGGAAATTAAAATCATGAACAAAACTAAAGTGGAGCAAGAATCTTTAGAAGTGTTTTTGGATGTGAAGATGGATTGAAACTTGGATTGGGTTTCACAATTTAAGACCTCTCACCAATATGCAATATTTACATCCATTGTATACCCTTAGCATAGTTTACAAGCAATCACCATAAGTGTCTATTCCCTCCTCTCTTGAGCTTAGGATAGATCTAGATCATAAGAACATCTCTCTCGAGATGACATACAAACAATCAACATAAAACCATATAATTATTAGATTTAGCATTCTAACATTCTCATGCACTCATACTACTCCATAACACTTAGATATAAGCTAATACTTTTGTTTCAAGGCATTGGCAATCAAACAACACAATATGGTAGGCAATCATGCAACTAAAATATTATGAATAAGAGTATGGGGATAAATATTGCTAAGAGTATATACATCAATGGATATAAATATTTACATGTTGGGAGAGACTTAGTGGCTACTCCCAACCCAAGGAAATGACTATCCAGTCATGATGGTGAGTCTCATAGAGGATTTACAAGTGTGCAATGACATGATGATGGATAGATGAAGGGAGGTGAATGAATCAAGGAAGAAGGAGGAATATACAACAAATAAGAACTATAATGGAACTACAAATCCATAAAGCATACTTATTTGATGAATCATGTGATGGATCAGTGGTGGCGACGGCTACAAGGTACTTCTTCTCTTGAATGAGGTCCTTCAGAACTGGAGGGAGGTGTACGTAGGAGATCAACAAAGCCTTGACCCTCGTCCTTCGTGTCGTCAATCGAAGAGCCTGGAGTAAAACTTGCAATACTTCACAGTGGTGGTGGAAGATGAAGTTGCTGATAACATAGATTTTGGTTTCCATCTATAGGTGTTTCGTCAGAGGCACCTGAGTGTAGGGTATTTGCTTGCACCATCAACCTTGGGGCATGTGCCTAGGTGCACATAATTTTAAACAACTTCATAATGGCAACATTCTTTTTGCATAAAACTCATCATGTCGACGGTCTTGATTTGTCATCGGCCAGTTGCGTTGTCGGCCCATGGTTCTCCGATAGTTGATGATGCTAATGAGGGCATGCAGAAGGACGGTCCTAACTAACCATTGGTGCTCGTGGATCGACGACTTATGGTTCTGTTGGGCTGAAGTGTCATTAGGCGGGGACCAACGACCAGTCTAGTTTTTGGCTACAGTTGGTGCTTGAATTGTTGTGAATAGTCTCGTCAGTTGGGGACTGATGGCTCTCCTATAGTGTCCATCGTCGATCAGTTTATCATTCAATGGTTCGGTAGCCTACGCCTGATGGTGGTGCCGGGTCAAGTCTTCTTCCTATAAAAGAGCATAGAGTGTAAGTAGAGAGATGATTATTCATGAAATACTATAGCAAGGGAGATTTATAAAGATAAAGCTTTAAAAATTAAGGAAAATTAAGAGTAAACTAGGCATGTAAATCCAAAAAAATGAGTGTTATCATTGTGTCACCTTCTTTAATTGAGTGGTAATGGATTTGACAATGGAAGATTAAAATAGAATAATCATTTAGAGTAGAGGACGGGTGGGTTCGGGGAAAGTTAATGAAATATGCAAAGATATACATAACATTAAGAGGAACCCAATGTGTGACACAGATTAGTCCTATTTGGGTCAAGAATGGAACTTGGACAAGTTGGGTCATGAGGATATGACAAGCCATGTTTGGATGTAGATAAAAAGACTATTTGAGAACTTAATTTGGTGTAGGTCATAATCAAATGACATTATTGATTTCAGAACAGAGAAGCTAATCCAATCTGGACTATATAATCCTACTTAGAGCATGATTCTATTGGTCTAGGTTTAATCTAAAATGAGGATCAAAATTGGACTAACATGCCCAGTTTCATATATTTTTTACCAAACACACATCACTACAATAATAAATGGATACTCAACAATGAAAGATTAAAATGGAGTAATAATCATTGCGGTGTGAGTGTGGGCTGGTTTGTGTGGAGCTAGTGAAAGTTGAGTGACTAAGAGGAACCTGCTGTGTGACACACATTAGTCCTATGTGGGTCAAGATTTGAGATTATGAAACCCTAAGTAATTGGGTCATGATGTTAGGAATAGCTTAGTTTGGATTTAGATAAAAGGCTATTTGAGAACTTAGTTTGGTTCATGCCAGATGCTAATGTCACATTGATGTTAGAGCAGAGAAGCTAATCCAAATTGGACTGATATCCTACTTAGAGAATGATTCTACTGGTCTAGGTTCAACCTAAAACTTGGATCAAAACTGGATTAGCATGCCTTGTTTCATATGTTGTTGCCAAACACACCTCACTATATTCATGAACAAAAAAAAGTCCCGACGTAATTTGGATCTAGATTCAGTTCCATCCCAGCATGGCCCACTTTAACTCCCATAAAGATATGTGACTAATAATATGTGACTAGTTATTCCCTTGGAGCCGAAGTGCTTGTTCCATCCACCTATAGTTTAAATGATTCGAGAAGCTTATGAGCACACTGCACAGTCTGCACGAGCTTATTTCGCTGTTGAAATTGGGTAAGCTCATTATCACGGGTTTCGAGTGCGGCAAGTGGTATCCCCGATCACTTCTTCCGGCTTGCGTTAGGCCATCATTGGATCTCTAGGGTGATCTCAGCCGATGGTGGGTATTCTGCCCCCTCTGGGTCAATGAGCCCTGTTTCAGTTACATATGCTCTTGTATCTATCAATGCCAGCTCTTGATTAATGCTATAGCCCTGAAGACGAAAAACCCTGATGCATCTAGGTATTTCTTGGGCTAGTTTGGTTAGGTGTAGTAGAGTGCAGTTGTGTGAGTTTGCAATGTAAAAATGTACATTAAAGACATACTTTGTCATTGGACTACACCCTATCAGGTGAGTTACAATCTGTCTTCGGCCCAACCATCTATGCGAGCGTTTGTGATGAAGTTGAAAATTCCACAACTCCCATCCGTCCAACATACACAAACAAGAAAAAGAAAAGCCATGGGCATTAGTGGCATACCATTGGAACGCACCTTTCACGGACACGTCATTCCTTTACCAGTGCTGCAAGGATGCGCTAAGCTAATCATGTATTGAAGTGCATTTTCAATTATCAGGTCACGATCAGTGGTACGACGAAACAGGGAAAACGTAAACAATTTCTCCCATCGCACTTCTTTCCTTATTTAAAGTCCACGGTACAAGGACACGCCCAAACACAGGTGTTTGGATGTTCAAATTGCCAAGGACAAAAGTGTAATCCAGGAGAAATAAGTGAGAAAGACGTGGACGCTACTCTGTAGTACTAAGACAGGATAATGATTAACAAAGTTGATGTAAGCACCATCTTGTGCTCGGTTCAAATCAGGCGGCCGTCTCTTACGTTATTCTATAACTGTTGCGAGTCTAAGAAAAATCATCAACTAAGATACTAGCCAAAAAAACAAGCCTCCAGATCCGAAGTAAAAGAAACATCTTGTGAATGCAAGCGAAAAAACAAACTTTATGAAGTGTTTTCGGTGGAGAAAGCTTCTTCGAATCTCAAGGATAAAGTTATTGTTAATGATTTTTTTTTTCTTCCTAGCAGTAAATCTGACCAAAATGACCGATAAATGGCACTAAATCAAAAATTTAAGCAAAATAACAAAGCCGGCTAGAAGACCTTCAAATCAAACTGGATTATCTAAAAAACAAGACTTCGTATCAAATTGTGGGTTAGGCTAAACTATGCTCAACTTGCCATTCAACTGGTTAGGAACCGGAAAACTATATACCGCATGATAGGTAAGGAACTTTTCAAAACTGCCCAGAACTAGGGCATGTAAGTTTATCTACCACGTGTTATATAGATTTAACTTATATATCTTCCACACGTAATGACAGATTGTGTGCAACGAGAGCTTAATAACATGTCCTTGACACATTAATCGCTCAGATATCTTGAATCATATCAGGTGTGAAACTATCACTATGTTGACCCTAGGATGTTGCGAAAATGACCAGGGCTCTCACGTCTCTTTGGACTTAGGCGGGTAAGGACCCTTAGTTGAAGACTTTAGAAAAAAATCTTAAAGTGGGATTGTGGAATGTTAGGCTCTTTAAGAAAGTAAGTCACTAAGATATATGTGAAAAATAAAATGCAGGGTAGTGAGATTTTCTTATTGATAGAGGGCAAGACATATACCAAAAAGCAGAATTTAATTCTAATATGCCAAGATAAGTAGGCTCATATTACAAATAAACTAATAAGACTTTCTAACATTTAACATTTCCACTCAAAGTGGAATATGGATGAAACACATATCTTGATTGGACTTACAACACTCAATTACACGATACAAAAAACAAATCCCCTTAAAACATGACTCCCCGAAAATGGTTTGTTGATGCCTCCTTTAAAGTTATATTCTGCAAGCTCGATATACATGAGTTTTAGATACGATCTTCTAAAATGCATTTGGAATGAAGAACATCACCATCAATCTGGAACAGATGATCAAAACAAAATGACTACGCCACCTTCACTGGAATGGAATGTGTGATTAGAATAAGCACAATTGATAATCCAATAATGTAGCAGTAGAGGTACTTTCAAACACAGATATGATGAGATGATGATGACTACAAACTGGATCCATTTACAATGTAATTCTTGGAGACTCGAGGGAAATAAAAGACACTATTAAGAAAAGTCCAAGTAGATCACTAGAAGAACCATCTTGGTACTTGAGAAATAAATGATGCAACTTTAAGAAGACATAAATAAAATATCCCAATGAAGATAAAATCTAGACGAATTGCCAACCTTGCAGGTGTAGTATCTATAGGCTTGATATTGATGAACTTCTAAAAAAGTAACCATTCATTTCATGAGATGTGGCTGGATTTCCACAAAATTAACACCAAAGGAAATAAGAGGCTATAATACATTGTCCTATTTGCATTAGTTGACTAACTTATAAAGAATTTGATCGATAGCATGCTATATTAGGCTACTCGATGGAGGATATAATTATAGTATAGCTTGACAGAGATCATATAAATATATAAACTAGATTTGCATCTCACTTATATCTAGATCTAGATACTCCTAACTCTAAGAAATGATCAAATGGGTAATTTGAGGATTTTTTTCTCTTGCTGGTGATTTTTTCTCATCAATTATGTTTTATTTGCATATTTAAGGATCAAGTAACAACCAATGGTTAGTTTCTTTACATTTTTATACCCAAAAATAGAAAATCATTTGAATTGGTACACACTTCCTCTTCTTTTTGTGCTTTGATTTGATTATTGATTAAGGTGATTAAGAAGTGTCATGTCCTTTCACTTGATGGTTAACTCTTAATGTTTATTGTGATTTCCAATTCTAGAGTGGAATTTTAGATTTGAAACTGGTAGTAAATGAATTTATAGGTGATTAGGTATACCATATAACAAAGCATTGTATTCAAATAAACAATTTGGATAATTTCTTGTTCCTATAAGTAAATGTCAGTGAGTGAAAATTCACTTCAATGTTTTCACATGTTTAATAAGACCTTAGAATTTGAAATCGATGCCTTAAATAGTGGCAGACTGATGAATAAACCTCATGAATTAATGATTACAACAATATTGAACAAGAGAATTTGATAAGATGATTTTTATAAAATATTTAAAATCAAGATTTTTGGGTGAAGTTGAAGTGAGGTTTAGCAAAATTTTGAACTATTGATGAAACTATTCTTCTTATGAAAGTATTGATCGACCCTACTACAAATGAACAAAATTGGTCACTAATTTGTTAAATTGGGATTTTTTTAATAATAAATGTCAAATTTGAATGATCAATATGAAAATCTAAGTGCAACAAATCACAACGACTTTAGTTGTTCAGTCTTGTATGTCAACCACACATACAATATTGAAAACAGAACAATAGGACAATTAAATAAGAGAAATTAGTAGTAACTAGATTCCATCAAAATGATAGATCATTTCCCCATGGTTTTATACTAGTAAGGGTGAAATCAGTTATTGATGATCAATACAAGAATCCATAGCCCAAAATAGATATAGGAAGTATCAAACAATAACTAGAGATTCTAGTTGTGCTTCAGTTAAGCAATTGTATCACAAATTTTTGACAGTCCGATATAACCTAGAAATATATGTTGTTGGACTGATACAATCTTTGAGGATCCTCTCTCATTTTATTTGGTTTAGTGTACTAGTTCTTGGGGAACCTCTTTACATGAAGACACATGATTTTTAATTGAAGGAACCCCTTTTGAGTACCCTAGACACGATGCCATGTTTATAGATAATTTTAGCCACATCAATCTAAACTTTACAACCTCATTGTAGAACGACGTTTGATAAAATCCTAAGGTCTACTGGTTTTAGAATCGTACGGTAAATCACATAATTTTGGTCTTTTCCCGTATGGTATAATATTGACAAGTTCAAGGATAAAGTAAAAGAAAAGTTAGTTAATGTCAGTCTTGTAGTCAAGTTGTAAACAATACCAATGTATGATCAAATTTTGTAGCAAAGAGATACTTTATTTAGATCTTTAATTTTATTGGTAGTTCATGTTACATATTGCTTTTATATCTTGCTCAAATTCTACTTACTAGTAAATTTTTATAACGATTTATATCCATACTTAGCTGCTCATCCATACTACAACTTATTTAAGTACACTAGACACTTCTGTATAAATACTCACTGATGAGGCATTAGCTCGCCCCTTTACTAAATAACATTTTCAAGTTAATATGATGTGCATGAAGATCCTTTATCATACAAAGGAGTTATGGCACTAAGTTTCTCATCAAAAGAGTTTAGTTACGTTTGATCCTTATATCTCGATGTCTAAAAGAATATAAAGAGTGTTGTATTTGAATAAGTGTTATAAAATTGTTTCTAGTATCAACTGCCACTACTAATGAAAATTTTGATATGCATGTAAATATGAAAGTGATGAGTAAATTAACTAGTATGCTTCAATAACCTTATATTTAGTAAAAGAAACAATGTTTTAGTATCCATGTGCAATTTGCTCTCATGGATATAATGGTTATCCTATTTAGTTTGGAAAAGGAAAAAATTAAGTGTATGATTACCGTTGCTTAATATCAAGAACATGAATAAAGTCATGGTCTAGGTGTGGTTGTAAGATTGGGGGTGTGATTGTCGTGGTGCTAATACTTAATTTATATTATTCATGTGGGTGATAATTTTATGATGGTGTTGGTCACAAGTTTACAAAAAGATTAATTAAATGAATTGAGTACAACTGGAACAGTATGCGAGTAGAACTCTTAGACCGGAAAGTAAATTTAACATAACAGCTTGTGGAGACCATATTCAATGAGCGATATTTGGGCTATGACGAAACGTGGTGTCACCAAGATAAATGTGTCAAAAATGTATTTGCTAAGATAGATTTGTTATGATAGATTGAAATGTCGGTTGAAGAGAAAGTATATAAGATTTAAAAGTAATGGTGACAACTAGCAGGACAGAGTCACTCAGGGGAAATGTGCCCTACCTATCATTTGAGAAGTACATTAAATATGTATTAAATGAAGTACATCCTGGCTGAAAAATACATCACCCCAAACTACATTTTTACTAGTTATGTAACTTTTGGTTTAATTATGCCCACCTAGAATGCAGAATCTGGCTCACTGGCAACCAATATTAAGGCGCTTGATATGATTATGGATTTGTGTGATGCATATCAATAAATGCATTAATTCAAAATAATCTTAATGAGACGAGTATTATAGAAAAGGGACGGGGCAAACCTAATCTAATATGAGGACGACTTATAAGGAGAGATTTCAAACACCTTTGCGTTGAAAATATAACTCTTCAAAGTTGAATGATAAAGAAGGATTTACAAAATTGGTTTCAACATGATTGAGAATAAGTCAGAGGTGATGAACATGATGATGATTTAAAATAAATAAATCTATATGATTATCAGTAACAACTAGTTTTTAATCGGAGTGATCTTTTATTGGACTCATTCTACGACATGACGTATGTGTTAATATCTGCTACCAGCAAATGCCATATATGTCGCATAGACGTTAACTGCACCTCAAAAGCTGCAGTCTAGTTGAGTCGATTTGGACCAACACCAATTTATTATGTGGTTTCAAACTCAGATCAAACCAGATAAGGCCATGCGCACCCCCACATCATCCGTTTACTGTCCGTTGGCAAACTAGAAGGATACGAACCGCAGGTAAATCATACATCTAAGGCGTTCTTTAAACTTTATTTTATTTTATATCACGACGACTTCACGATCAACAGTACGACCGAAACAGGGAAAACGCAACGAACAGCGTTATCTAGCTACCTGCGCACTTCCTCCGATTTTTTCAAACTCACGGCACCACGACGTGCAAGTAATGTCTAATTAACAGCGGCGAATTAGCAATCAAGCTGAGATAAGTGAAGAAGACGTGGACGCTGCTTTGTTCTGCATCATTATTAAATCACTGACGATATATTAAAGTTGGTGTATGTGTCATGATGTTTCCGGCTCAAGTCACGTGGCCGGCTTTAGACCCTATTCTTCAGCGGGGAAGTCCTTCGACAACTTATAAAAAAAAAAATTAATCGTAAAGGCCGCTGAGTATATAATAGATATGTTTTCCAGCATGTTGTGACCACACGTGGAGAAATAGAGTACAAACATAATAGAAAGCTCTTGACACCAACAATATTGAGAGCTAGACAATGTGATAATGGGGGGGGACACCCCTAAAACAAGCCCCTATAAGATGAGCGTAAAAGTTAATGAAAATGTGTCTACGACAACACATGCAGGTAATGAAGATAGTCAGCCAGCAAAGGCGCTCCGTGGTCATTAGAAGTCTGCATCGTCACACTCAATCTCCTCCAAGGTGTATGTGCGGACCGGAGTGTGAAAGCTCATTTCCTTCGTCAAGGGAGATGGGGCGGAGCCGTTGTTTCAATCGTTGTCACCTGAGCAGAGCGAATATGAAGTAAAGTAGCTTGTATGTTAGTTTTAACTATGTCATCCGGATGAGGTGAATGGTATTGTAACACCCCAATCTTTTTATGCAAATTTTCATAATATTTTATTCTTTACATGCTCTTTTTCTAATAGTATAAATGTTGAGGACCTTTATGCAATTTACCCATATTAGCTTTACAATTTCATTTCATGTGAAGAAAAATTATGTTCACTTACTTTATTACTCATGGTTTAACTTTAGAAAGTATTTCCTTGCACATTTATGCGCTCTTGTTTAGAAAATAGAAATGGATGTTTTTATATAATTTTTCTCTCTCTTATTATCATTAGTGGTTTTTATGCATGAGAGCTTGCTTAATGTTCCTCAAAATGTTTATTGTTGATATTTGGACGAATTATCTGAATTATCTCCATTTAGTCATTAATGAATAGCTCTATATGCTTTAATGTATTCACTTAAGTGTATTGAATGTTTTTTGCCTAATTAGTAGTGATGGTGAGCTAAAATACGAAATTAATTGAGCCATTGTGTTGTAATGCATCTCTTTAACCTTTGGGTGAAATTTGAGGTCATTTGGACTTCAAATGACCCTCCAAATGCTATTTATACGTTTTATATGATTTGTAATATATGAATCAATGTATTATTTGTCACACTTTAATCGATTTACTTGATTACACGTTCCTTTTCTCCGCGTGCGTCCGTGACCGTGGGATCAGGATCTAACGGATCGCAGCCTGTCTTCCACCTCTCGACGTTTCGTCGGCCCTACAGTCAGCCCGACGGTCTCCTTCATCGATCTCTCTCTCCCTCATTACTGGACCGTTTCCCTTGATTCTTTCACCTACGAATCTGAAGGACGAGACGAACCCATCGAGCTACTACTCGCCCTCCATCTCTCTCTTTTGAGAAAACGCCCAATATTAGGGCTCGCGGCCATTTTCACAGGCACCTCCCCGCTCCCTCACGCCTCCATCTAGCTGCTTCGAGAGCACCGCCGGCCCCCAAGCAACATCTCTCGCCGCTCAATTTCTCCCCCAGCTCCGTCAGCAGCCCCGACCTACTCGAGTTGTCCTCTCCGGCGACCCGAGCTCCTCCCCGACTACTCCGACCACTCCAACCCAATCTCTTTTGCAGTGAGCATCTTCGGAACCTGAGGTTCGTTTTCATGACCTCGTTTTGCCCGGAACCTACCCCATTCGATGTAACCTGTAGCCGGGTTTTGGTTCTTCAACGCCGCTAGTCATTGTGGTGTTTTGGTGCGTCTGCAACCGCGAAGATAGGGTGGATGGCTTCGCCTTGCCTCCAGGATCGTTTTCTGACCATTGCCTAAAGGTTTCAGTTTACTTCCTTTTGACCTTGGATCTCCGATGTTTCCCCTGTTCTCAGTTCCAGCCATGGCGGCACTAGGGAATTGGGTTTCCATGCACGCCAACAACCCCGATCTGACTCGACGGCTCCGCCAGAGAGTGGGCAATGTTTTGGCAATCGCGGTATCGTGAGAAATGTTGAGTAGATCAGGCCTTGACTGTGGTTTCATGCTCCTGAAAGCAGCTCGTCGAGCGCCATGCTTGGCCAGGGAACAAACCATGCAATGACCTTAGTGCCCTGTCTTCTTCTTTTTGTGTTTTTCACCCGCGAGGGCATTTTTGGGTTTTCACACCCTGTTTCTTTGATCGCTCAGGCAAGCATCGCGGCCTAGTTGGCCAAGCCCGATTGGGCCAAGTCAGGTGTGGGCCCCTTTTTCCTGGATTTGGATATATATATTTACACGTGGCTTTTTCTTGATTTGCTATTGGTCTGTTCTTCGAAAATTCATAGTAAATTGCCTGTTTATCAGAAAATTACAAAAAAAATGTTTTGGAAAGGATTTTCGATGAGGAATCTGATTTTCTAGTTTTTATCGCCTGTTTTCCCTATTTTCACATCTCAAATTTTATATGAGCAAATTAGGGTTTAATGATATATGATAAAGGATAAATATGTTAATTTCAGGTGATTAAAAGGATCCAACCAATCAAACCAAGTTTGACTTAGGTGCTTTAGTTCAAGGTAAGCGGGTCATGACCTTGGCATAGATAATACTTGGTTTATTAAATGTTTATGATTTATATTAAGCACTTTATGTTAAATCATGATTAATGCATGTTTTCTTCAATGTATATGATTATTGAATGTTGATTGCTATAATCTAAGTCTAAGAATAGAAATCAGATTAATATTATGATTTATGATTAAGATACATGAAACCAAGATTTAGAGGGAAGAAATTCCCATCCATGCTTAAGAGGGAGAAATCCCATTATGTTTCATGGGGAGAAATCTCAATTATGTTCAAGAGGGAGAAATCCCAATTAAGATTAAGTTTAGGTTATTAAGAAGATAAGTAAAATCTAAGAAAGATCATGGTTAATAGAAATTGAGTTAGATTTATATGCACCTTGTTATGGGCTTTCCGATCAATTATGGGCTTTCCGAGCATTATGGGCTCCTTATGGGGCATTAAGAGAGGATCATATACTTCTAGTCAGTTTCTTTATGTAAAAGATGCCAAGAAATGATTAATGTTAATGCATGTTTATGTTTATGTTAAATCACTTTATATGTTATTTTATGTGTTATAATATGCCAATGTTGCTTACTTATCATGAATGTTTTCCTTTGCATGGCTGGGGACGAGATGTCCGCAGGAGTTGGAGCTACAGAGAAGGAATCATCTTGAGAATACAAGGGACCCAAAGATATAAGGAGTTGTTGCATGGTGGGACGTCCATCTATGAAGATCCTATCTTTCATATGTTATCTAGAACATGTGTAGCTTTAGAATTATGATGTAGTTTTCTTTCCAAGAACTTATGTATGAATCTATGTTTCTATAATGCCAAGTGTTGTTTCTTTCTTGATATGAGATCATGCATGTGACAATCCCTCCCTGATATGCCAAGTACCCCACATTATGGATAATGTTGGGGATTAGGTTGTGCTTCCGCTGGTTACGTAAGAAACCCTAGGGAGGGGTGTTACATTAATGGTATCAGAGCAAGGAATAGATGGCCACTAAGGCAACATTAGAGATTCATATTATGTTCTAATATCATGTTATGTTTACCCTTTCAGATGGCCCCTAAGAGGAAGGAGAAGGTTGGTGAGTCAAGGCACTCACAAGGATCCTCTAGTGGTGATAAGACTGAAGACATGAACCACGCCCCTCCACTAGTCACCCTAGATGCCTTAGTAGCAGCCTTGACCAATGTCCTCCAACCTAGAGCTCCACCTAGGGCACATGAGATCTCCCTCATAGATTTCCTGAAGATTAAACTTGATGCTTTCCATGGTGAAGATGAGGTTGATGTAGTAACCAAGGCTGAGGAGTGGCTGAGCAACATGGAACATTGCTTTAGAGACCTAGAGTGTCCCCCACGTAGTAGGGTTAGATTTGCCACCCATATGCTCAAGGGTGCAGCCCGTACTTGGTGGGAAAACATCTTAGCCTCTAAGGAAGATGATGGCCCTCCTTTCTCTTAGGATGAGTTTGTAGAAGTCTTCAACGACCATTATGTATCTGAAGCCATGTTAGAAAGGAAGGAGGACGAGTTTGTTAACCTTAAGCAAGTAGGTGATATGACTGTCACTGAGTATGCCATGAAGTTTCGTAAGCTCCAAAAGTATGGTCTTGAGTACACTGAGCAAAAGAGAGCTAAGAAGTTCATTAGGGGGCTTAAACCTGTCCTAATCTATGCCTTGTCTGGTAGAGGACATAGGACCATGCAATAAGCCTTGGATGCAGCCCTAAAATTGGAGGAGCACCCTGGGAGGAACCATAAGAAGGAGGTACCCCAAAACAATCATCACCATCAACCCCCTCCACCCTCCAACCACAAGAGAAAAGCCCCTGAGCCTTCCCCTGAGAATGGGAGAACCCCATGCCCCAAATGTAAGAGAAACCATGGGGGTCCTTGTAGGTTTGAGACTTCTGTTTGCTACTATTGTGGTGAGGAAGGGCATATCAAGCCTAATTACCCTAAGCTTGCAAAGAAGGATCCCAACCACAACCAAGCTAAGAACCCTAATCCTCCACCCAAGGTCAAACCAAGGCTCTTCACCAAGCAAATGTCAGATGGAGAAGAGGAAAATGATCAAGGTAAGGGTAGTTAAGTAATTTATGTTGAATCATAATGCTTTGTTTATGAATGCTTCTTTTATAATAAAAAATTTTGTATGGAAAATTTGCAAGTTTATGTGGAACCCTTAAGGTGGGTAGAAACCCTAGGAAATTTCGAGGACGAAATTTATTTAAGGTGGGTAGTATTGTAACACCCCAATCTTTTTATGCAAATTTTCAAAATATTTTATTCTTTGCATGCTCTTTTTCTAATAGTATAAATGTTGAGGACCTTTATGCAATTTACCCATATTAGCTTTACAATTTCATTTCATGTGAAGAAAAATTATGTTCACTTACTTTATTACTCATGGTTTAACTTTAGAAAGTATTTCCTTGCACATTTATGCACTCTTGTTTAGAAAATAGAAATGGATGTTTTTATATAATTTTTCTCTCTCTCATTATCATTAGTGATTTTTATGCATGAGAGCTTGCTTAATGTTCCTCAAAATGTTTATTGTTGCTATTTGGACGAATTATCTGAATTATCTCCATTTAGTCATTAATGAATAGCTCTATATGCTTTAATGTATTCACTTAAGTGTATTGAATGCTTTTTGCCTAATTAGTAGTGATGGTGAGCTAAAATACGAAATTAATTGAGCCATTGTGTTGTAATGCACCTCTTTAACCTTTGGGTGAAATTTGAGGTCATTTGGACTTCAAATGACCCTCCAAATGCTATTTATACGTTTTATATGATTTGTAGTATATGAATCAATGTATTATTTGTCACACTTTAATCGATTTACTTGATTACACATTCCTTTTCTCCGCGTGCGTCCGTGACCGTGGGATCAGGATCCAACAGTTCGCAGCATGTCTTCCGCCTCTCGACATTTCGTCGGCCCTGCAGTCAGCCCGACGGTCTCCTTCGTCGATCTCTCTCTCTCTTTCTCATTATTGGACTGTTTCCCTTGATTCTTTCACCTACGAATCCGAAGGGACGAGACGAACCCATCGAGCTACTACTCGCCCTCCATCTCTCTCTTTTGAGAAAACGCCCAATATTAGGGCTCGCGGCCATTTTCACAGGCACCTCCCCGCTCCCTCACGCCTCCATCTAGCTGCTTCGAGAGAACTGCCGGCCCCCAAGCAACAGCTCTCGCCGCTCAATTTCTCCCCCAGCTCCATCAGCAGCCCCGACCTACTCGAGTTGTCCTCTCCGGCGACCCGGGCTCCTCCCCGACTACTCCGACCACTCCAACCCAATCGCTTTTGCAGTGAGCATCTTCGGAACCTGAGGTTCGTTTTCCTGACCTCGTTTTTCCTGGAACCTACCCCATTCGATGTAACCTATAGCCGGGTTTTGGTTCTTCAACGCCGCTAGTCGCTGTGGTGTTTTGGTGCGTCTGCAACCGCGAAGATAGGGTGGATGGCTTCGCCTTGCCACCAGGATCGTTTTCCGACCATTGCCTAAAGGTTTCAGTTTACTTCCTTTTGACCTTGGATCTCTGATGTTTTCCCATGTTCTCAGTTCCAGCCATGGCGGCACTAGGGAATTGGGTTTCCATGCACGCCAACAACCCCGATCTGACTCGGCGGCTCCGCCAGAGAGTGGGCAATGTTTTGGCAATCGTGGTATCGTGAGAAACGTTGAGTAGATCAGGCCTTGACTGTGGTTTCATGCTCCTAAAAGCAGCTCTTCGAGCACCATGCTTGGCCAGGGAACAAACCAGGTCGTGCAATGACCTTAGTGCCATGTCTTCTTCTTTTTGTGTTTTTCACCCGCGAGGGCATTTTTGGGTTTTCACACCCTATTTCTTTGATCGCTCAGGCAAGCATCGCGACCTAGTTGGCCAAGCCCGATTGGGCCAAGTCAGGTGCGGGCCCCTTTTTCCTGGATTTGGATATATATATTTACACGTGGCTTTTCTTGATTTGCTATTGGTCTGTTCTTCAAAAATTCATAGTAAATCGCTTGTTTATCAGAAAATTACAAAAAAATATGTTTTGGAAAGGATTTTCGATGAGGAATCCGATTTTCTAGTTTTTATTGTCTGTTTCCCCTATTTTCACATCTCAAATTTTATATGAGCAAATTAGGGTTTAATGATATATGATAAAGGATAAATATGTTAATTTCAGGTGATTAAAAGGATCCAACTAGTCAAACTAGGTTTGACTTAGGTGCTTTAGTTCAAGGTAAGCGGGTCATGCCCTTGGCATAGATAATACTTGGTTTATTGAATGTTTATGATTTATATTAAGCACTTTATGTTAAATCATGATTAATGCATGTTTTCTTCAATGTATATGATTATTGAATGTTGATTACTATAATCTAAGTCTAAGAATAGAAATCACATTAAGATTATGATTTATGATTAAGATACATGAAACAAGATTTAGAGGGAAGAAATTCCCATCCATGCTTAAGAGGGAGAAATCCCATTATGTTTCATGGGGAGAAATCCCAATTATGTTCAAGAGGGAGAAAACCTAATTAAGATTAAGTTTAGGTTATTAAGAAGATAAGTAAAGTCTAAGAAAGATCATGGTTAATAGAAATTGAGTTAGGTTTATATGCACCTTGTTATGGGCTTTCCGAGCAATTATGGGCTTTCCGAGCAATTATGGGCTTTCCGAGCATTATGGGCTCCTTATGGGGCATTAAGAGAGGAGCATATACTTCTAGTCAATTTCTTTATGTAAAAGATGCCAAGAAATGATTAATGTTAATGCATGTTTATGTTTATGTTAAATCACTTTATATGTTATTTTATGTGTTATAATATGCCAATGCCGCTTACTTATCATGAATGTTTTCCTTTGCATGGTTGGGGACGAGATGTTTGCAAAAGTTGGAGCTACGGAGAAGGAATCATCTTGAGAATACAAGGGACCCAAAGATATAAGGAGTTGTTGCCTGGTGGGACGTCCATCTATGAAGATCCTATCTTTCATATGTTATCTAGAACATGTGTAGCTTTAGAATTATGATGTAGTTTTCTTTTCAAGAACTTATGTATGAATCTATGTTTCTATAATGCCAAGTGTTGTTTATTTCTTGATATGAGATCATGCATGTGACAATCCCTCCCTGATATGCCAAGTACCCCACATTATGGATAATGTTGGGGATTAGGCTGTGCTTCCGCTGGTTACGTAAGAAACCCTAGGGAGGGGTGTTACAGGTATCTATGATGGTTTCTCTCGTTCCAGATGTGCCAAGCTATGATGATGGTAGTAGAAGTGTGGTTAATTTTGAATCTGGATGATGTGGGAGAAAAATGTGTGGTGATGACCTCTCGGAATGTGGGTTGGGTGAGGTGTGTGGGATTTAAAAAATTATGCATGATGTTTCGAGTGTAGGGACAAAGGAAGAATATGTGGTGGATGTCCTCACAGTCCATGTAGCAAGGATGACATCTGGATGGTACAAGAATACACCGATTGTGAAAGTTTTGATCGGTGAGAAGCTTGTTATTCCATAGCAACCATCCTAAAAGTTTGAATTTGAGGGGGGATGTTTGTGTGCCAAATGTGTGCGATGGGATTGGTGTAGCCTCTATAGGAGAAGAATATGTATGCTTTTTTGGTGGAGTATCTAGGGCCCCAGATCCAATGCACTTGAGAACGTATATCATGTTCTAAGATTCGAATTATATTTGAGGTGGGGATGATGGGGAATTGGTGTGCCAGGGTATGTTTGAGGATGTTGTGTCTGCGACTGTTGCTGAGTGCAAGGGCTTTCTGAATGTTGATATTCTAAAGAGAGCGTGGGATGTCATGTGCGATGGAGAAGTTGGTGATAGGTTGATTTTGGTACCATGGATCAGACCAAAAGAGAACGTTGAGATGACTGTGTGGTGACGTGTGTATTGTTTCTTGGATGAGGTAGAGAATTCCGTTAAGGTGTTTCCATAAGGGGGAGGCTGATTTCCTCTTGACAGGGTGCTATGGAGGGTGTTGAGGGTAGTATTTTTGCATGACATGGTCAGACCAGGTGGAGTTCCTTCATTGGAAAAGTTGTGCAATGATCTTGAGGAGAAGGTAGGCATTATGTAATTTGATGTCAATGATGCCCCAACCCCCTGGTCAATGGGGGCTGTGATGGATCTCCAGTTGGTCAGGTGGATGTGTTTACCCATGTGATCTCATAGGAAATTTCTACGGATCTTGTCAATGTGGGTAGCATTTTTAGCGGGTAGGGGGATGCAACTCATGTAGTAGGTGAGAGTGGGTATGAGGGAGCTGTTGAGAAGGGTGAGCTGACCCACCAGACTCAGGAAGTTTGATTTCCAGTCGAAGAGTCTAGACTCAAGGCGATTAATGGTAGGGTCCCAAACATAAGAAGGGATACGAGTTGGGGAGATGGGAAGTCCAAGGTATGTGAATGATAAATGTTCCTTTTTGCAGCTGATAAGATTTTTGTATCTATCCATATCTTCATTGGATATATGGATACCGATGATGGTGGATTTTTGTAGGTTAATCTTCAGTCCAGTGAGGTATGAGAAAATACCGAGAAGTCTGATAGTGTTGATGATGTTTTGGTCAGAGGGGGTGATAAAAATCATGGTATCATCAGTATATTGGGTGATATTGAAGCTGTAAAAGTCAGGGGTGTGGATCAGGTGGTTATTAGCCGTGATGATCATCATCCTGGTGAGAATAGATGTACAAAGGATGAAGAGGTATGGTGAGAGATGATCCCCTTGTCTGAGCCCATTCGTGCTGCCAAAATAGCCCTGAGGGGAGTCATTGATGAGGGTGGAGAACTTGCATGTAGAGATGCAAGACATGATCCAATCATTCCATCTCTATGGGAAGTTGTGATTTTTGAGGCAATATGTGATGCTATCCCAATTGACATTGTCGAAGGCTTTGGTGAAATCCAGTTTGAGGGCTAGGGTGGGGGTGTGGGATATATGGCAGGAGTGTAGCATTTCGCTAACAACAATGTAAGCATCCTGGATGGTACGTTTTGACAGGAAGGTGCATTGGTTGGGTGTGATGATGCGCTGCAAATGGGGTTTCAGGCGGTTGCTGAGGGTCTTCGCAATAATTTTGTAAGTAGTATTGATCAAACTGATAGGCCGGTATTGATGGATGGATGATGGGAGGATGGTTTTGGGTATAAGGGCGATGTTAGTCTGGTTGAGGGGTTTGATGACAAATGATGGGTCAGCAGCAGTGTGAAGGTATTCGAAGATTTTTAAGAAGCTGTTCTCGACATATGGCCATATGGTGCAGATTGCTGCAACATTGAATCCATCTGGGCTAGGCGCTTTGTCTCTGCATATAGCAAAAGCAGCTTGTTTGATTTCTTCAATGGAGAAGGGGGCAATAAGACCACCAAGGTTAGATTGCAAAGGGGGAAATATATTTCTCCATTGGAATAGATTGGTACGGTGAGGTTGGTGAGTAGAGTTGAACATGTTTTAAAAATGCGAGACAATGTAGGAGGTAATAGTGGCTTGATTTGTGGTGCAGACACCATCTATGGTGAAAGAGTGAAGGTGATTTTTCTTTTTCTTGTGATTGCACTACTGGTGGAAGAATTTAGAATTTTGTCCCCCGGTTTCAGTCAGCAGATTTTTTCCCTTTGTGCCCATATTGCTTCCCAGTGGTCGGAGAGGGTGTCAAGTTCGGCTCGTAGGGTGAGAATGCGAGCAGGGTCCATGTTCGACTCAGAGTTAAGTTTGTGCAAGTCGACTTCCTTGGCAGCGATGACATCTTTGATATTTCCAAACTTGGTTTTGGCCCATGTGAATGCAACCTTTCTCATAGTTTTGAGTGAGGCCGATAAAAACATGGCCGGATTATGAATGTTTGGAAGGAGTGCCCATTGAGATGAGAACCAGGGGAGACAATCAGGGTCAGTCAGTCAAAAGTTTTCAATACGCTTAAATTTATGACCATAGGATGGGGGCATGTGTTTAAAATGACGGGAAAGTGATATGAGATTGGTCGGTAAACGATGTATGTGATGGTATTTTGATAGAGGTGGTGCCAAGAGTTGTTGCATATGAATCTGCCGAGCTTAGCCCATTGGTGGTCCCAATTCTAGGTGAAGTTGTTTGATGATAAGTCAATGAGGTGGTGTTGTTCTATGTAGCTATTAAACTGTTGATCATCAGTGGTATAATGTTGTCCATTTGTGGAGGTGTTCAATCAATCTCTCCATCGGGGAGGTGGTGAGATTGAAGTCCCCGATTGTAAGTAATCTGCTTTCGACAACTTATAATTATGAAGTACGCAACAACCAAATTTATGAAGCAACTGAAATGAGCAAACCCCGTCCTTGTTTAGGGCCCAATGAGAGAGAGAGAGAGAGAGAGAGAGAGAGAGAGAGAGAGAGAGAGAGAGAGAGAGAGAGAGAGAGAGAGAGAGAGAGAGAGAGAGAGAGGGACTGCTCCTATTCTTTCATATATATTGAACGGACGCGAGTAGCATAATTGATTGATTTACCCTCAACATAATCATATCAAGAAACTATATCCTCGTAACTTATCACATTTGATTCTCAGTATTAGCTAGCAAACGTATCATTCATATCCCACTTACTATGCACTCAACGAGTGCCCCGTATATTAAGATATTATCTACTTGTAGACACGATAACTCTATAGTCAGCAGCCATCCAGTCGAACGCATGAATAGAAAAGCCAAACAATACTTGACTTGTTGGAAATTTAATTTTATTGCTTAGGAATATGTTTAAACCCGCACAAGTAACGTATAACTTTACAAACATTCCCATCACTAACAGGAGTCAACATGCCTTCACGGCTTTAGATTTCAGTCACTATCATGGTTTCCATGAAAAAAAAAACTCTTGACATCTAAAACTTTAAGGCAACAAACGAAACAAAATTTTCGATATTTACGTAACACATTCATTTGTGTTTAATCAGCTCGAGACACAGTTTGTGGCGTGAAACAAAACAAGAATATAACAACAAGGGAAGAATGGAATGGTCAAGTTTTAGAAAAAGGAGGAAGAACACATTGCTTAGTAGAAGATGGTCATTCTTACAAACAAATATATATATTCTCTTTTGAAGATGTGCCTCGGGTTTAATATGATCTCCTAGGATGCTAATATATGTGGAATAATTCTAAGTGTAATTGATCATCCACCCGAACGTTGGAATGTATTTTCAGACGTGAGAACGGCTGTTGAGTCGGTCTACATTTTCTACAACAATAACTCATTTTCTACAAAAAATAGAAAGAGGAAGAAAATATAGAAAAAAAGAAGAAAGAAAAAATTATTTTGTTCATAACTCTCAATCTAAAATGATATTTTTCCAAAATAAAAACAAATATAATTTTTATAAAATATACTTTTTAAAGTTAGACATAGTTTAGACAAAAATAATATGAGACATATATATATATATATATATATATATATATATATATCAGCTTTCATATTGTACACACTTATTCTACTTCTCGTACTATGCATATTTATTTTTGATATAATATTAACATATAATTCTCTCTTCTTTATGTCCTACTTCTTTCCGTTTCTTGTACCATATGTCTCGTAAAAATTGTGTCTATTTGTTTCTCTTACAGTACAAATATGTACTTCTCTCTTCTTTATATCCAATTTCTTTTCCTCTCTCATAGTGTACATCTCGTAATGTATATATTTGTTTCTCATACAGTACTAATGCGTACTTCTCTCTACTCTATGTCCTACTTATGTTCCTCTTTCATACTACATGTCTCGTATTGTATGTATTTATTTCTCGTACATCATTAATGTATTCTTGTCTCCTCTCTATCTCATAATTTTTCTCCAAAATATGTTAACATTAGTTTTTTTAAGTATTATTTCATAAGAAATCTAATATTTTTATTTATTAAAAAAATCCGTTAAAGAGTAAAAATTACGAGCAAAATAAATTGTCTTACTTCAAATTTAATAAGTTATATTTCTCTCTCCTAAAAAATAGTAAAATAATAGAAGAAACTCATATATGTGGCAGTGTGGTAGACCGATAGACATTAATGTAAGCATAAAAAGGTAAGCAGCGGTTAAGAAGGCGTAGTGTTGTATTTAGTGAGGAGAAGGAAACTTTTCCTGCGACATTGCCCAACCCGAGTTGGTATTAGCCCCTATATATGAAGGGTAAGTGAAAAGTTTTTTTGTAAGAATAAAGTGGTATGGAGCAACACAAGCATTCATGTGTTGGCCGTGTCAATAGAGCACAACTTATTACCCACTTGCCTTCTTTTTCATTGTAATTAAACTCTTCTAACATTTCATTGTTCAAACTTTATACTCTTTACTCTAAATTGTAGTTATCTATTCAAGTGCATCTTTGACTTACACCTTCATATACACCGGTTATGGTCACATATGTTTGGAACGTGGTCGAGTGTGCACTACTGGATGATCTCATACTCAGTGGCGGAGCCAACCCCCCTGATGAGGGGGGAGGCACTTGTAAAAATAATGTTATGTATTTATGTGAGATCGATATGATTTTTATTTTAAATCAGAGTTAAATAAGATTTAAATAATCACCACAAGATAAATAGAGTGTGGACAGGCCTCAAAGTCATGGTATTGACCTATTTACATAGATCTAATGAGAAAAATAGATGAGTCTTACATAAATTAAAAATAAGGTTGGAGAGATAGCTCATCACTTTGCCGAGTATTCATTTTAGATCTGATTAAAATAACCTTCTATGTATATGTATTATTGCATTGTACTATATATATTATAACATTCTACATATATTTAGGATTTTCTAATAGTTAAAATGAGTTTGAAATGACGGTCACTAGCATAAAAAAGATTTTATTTTTTTGTATAAGACTAACTATTTCTTCATATTGATTCTCCATGTTGAAAAAACTACATAAGCTTAATGCTCAATATTGATTGTGTGGATTACTATTTAGTTTTCTAGATCACGCAAATAATTTCCTACATGATGAATTTGACAAGAAAGTAACTAAAAAGTAACATAAAGTTAAGAAATAAATATATAAGTAGTACCATGTGGCAATTACTATTATTATATATTAATTAAGAAATCCAATACTATAATAGTTTAAAGTTAAATAAAGATACTTATGATGATGTTAAATTATTTATTAATTTTACCTAATAAATGAATTGATCTTATGATAATTTATTGTTCACTAAGTTCTAAAGACAATTATTTCTATGTTGCATTGAAAACTAAGAAAATATCAAAATTCATTATCCTTGACATTAAGATGAAATAATATTTATAATTTAGAAAAATAATGTTTGCATAACTTGTAAATAGAAGTATAATTATAAGGGATCTTTCATAATGACACATGATATTATATCATTTTAACAAATATTTATTGATGTATAAAATGTTAAACAACACACATATTTTGTTAAAAACTATTAATAAATTTATCGTGACACCGTGTACTACTAAGAAACTATCATATTTTATTTGACTTTATTTTTACTAGTATGCATTACACCTATAATAGAAAATAAACAACATACACCATTTGCACAAGTGAAAGATACACACATAGAACTATGTACATACTACATTTGTTATACATTTAATTATAATAATATTTGATATCCCATTGAGTATACAATTAATTATGGATATCGATTTTTTTATCCCCATGACCTATGCATTTTGATATCAATTTTCTTTCACCTCATTACCTATGCACTTTCTGTATTTGTTACACACTCAATTATTTATATGTTATATAAAGTATTTGGTAATTTATAAAGTATACAATTGATAACGGATATCTATTTTTGTTTCTTCATTATCCATACAACTACATACTTTTTATATTTGTTATATATTTTATTATTTATATATGATATAAAAATATTTTACATTTAATAAAGTATACTATTATTTGTAGATATCTATTTTTTTATATAATCATTATACAAATAAGTATAAAATAACAGTTAATAAGTTGACATTTATGTATGTATTTTTGATACACTTGTTAATATATTTAATAAAGAACAATTCGTTAAATTTGAAAATTTGAGATATATTTATAAAATAAAGAAACGTCGTTGATTTTTATAAAATTATTCTATTTTGATGTATTTTTATTTATGATTCTTTACCTAAAATTGTATTAGTAATGATATTATTTAAGGAAGAGGGTTTATAGACTTCTAAATTAAGTTGATTACTTTGTGAAGGAGATAACACATAAAAATAAATATGAACTTTGATAACATGTAAATATATATAGTACATATATCTTTAAAATTTTGCAAAATTGGAAGCGGGGGGGCACGTGCCCCAACTTGCCCCCCTCCCGCCGCCACTGCTCATACTCGGTCGTATTCGAAAATGGTTATTGGTTAGATCAATGTTCGGATATGTGTATCTAGTTAAGAATATTGTTACTCATATAAACTTAGTTCCAGTGATGGGGCATGCGCGTTCTGGTGCCGAAGGAGGCAATAAAGAACTTTCTCAGTGCACCTGAAGAAGCCGCTATGCATGAAGACTTTCAAAGAGCTAGGTACTAATAGCTGCTTCTACTACTATGTAGGCAGATATATTTAAAACTAAGGATGGTGACGAGAGCCACCTAAATAGGTGTCTAGTGGTGTAACGACCCAACAAATAAACCTTAAACTCCATATCAGCCATCTTAATTAATCTAATCTCTTCTTAGATGAGTTAACACGATGATCCTAATCTCAAAGTGGAATCACGGTGTAATTCAATGTGATTAAGTTGAATGTGGATGTTCTAAATACTTTAGAAACACAAACACTATGTTTGATATGTGGTGAATGAAAGAGAGGGGAGGGGAGGGAAGAGAACACTTATTTTACTCGGTGGCATGGAAGGAAAGGAGAACATAAAAAATAATGTAAATACAAATAATATCTGATGACGTAGAACATTGGTGATAAAAAAGAATATATTATTTGTGTATTCATTGTGGTTATACAAATAGTTCCCTCCATATTTGTTATTTACAAGAATATTTTCCTCTATGTATTTAAGTTTCCTTCATAGTTTAAGATTTTTCTCAATAGTCTCCCACATTTTCTTCAATTATCTATCATCTAATTGCTTTTCTATATTTATAGTTTAATAATCCTAAAATTTTAAATATCTTACCCAAAAAATAAACATTTTAAGTTTACTTCCAAATTGTGTACAAATAAAATTATTTTCATTTCTTTTATTTATTTTTAGTTTTCCTCTCAGTTTTTTTCAAAGCATCCTTTAACATTCCATGTGTCTTACAAGTGATTTAAAATATACGTGAAAGACTACGTCTTCTTCATTTCTATTGGTTGGGGACTATATTGATTTTCTCCATCATATTATTTATGGTTTTCCTCTCATATTTCATATTTCTTGTCAACCTTTCTAATAAATTTGCACCTAGTATTTTCCCTTCTCATTGTCTTCACTCTGGTTGAGTGGAGAGAGAAGTGACTGAAAATGCACTTCATTCTTTTTATTCATTCCCCCTATTCCCCTCCATTCCCCTCCCTTTCCCATCACTTTTTCCAACAAACAACCTAACTTTCTCCCTCCTTTCCCTTTCCCTCCATTCACCATGTATCAAGCAGACCCTAAAGTTACAAAAACATGTGATTTGAATAGTAAATCCTAGATTCGCGTGTCTAGTAGATGGTTGATTGTAATATTCATGACTGGATATGTTTTGTGTTTACTTTCAAGTTAAACCTTAAATGAGGCAAAATGAAAATACACTTGCATGTTGAGAAGGTTTCTAGATTAAAAGACTTAAGTGGTAAATTTATTACTACATATTACTTTGAGTTTTAATTAAACTTTTAATTATTTTTATAAAATGAGGTCCAAATCCAATGCAAACAATCAAAGGTAAAATGTGAAACATGTCATGTTTTAGTAAATCATGTGCATATACATGATGCGAGTAATTGACTATTGTGGTAGCCCTTATGCATTTGCATCAGCATGTCTGCATCCCCTTGCACTCATATGGGCACGAGTGTGCATCCCCAATGTGTTGCTACTCACTGCAATGGAACCATCAGGAACAACCAATCACTAAAAGGGTTACAAAATTTTAGTTTACCTAGTTGAATTACTTTCTTAGATTTCTAATTCAATCTGTCACCCAACCAAACCCTAAAACACAGACTGGGAGGGAGACACCCATTTCCATTTTTGGTGATTTGAGGAAATTGGAGCCAAAACTTGGCATTTCCCAAGTGATTATTGAATAAAAGTGCATCATCCTTCTTCCTTTCCATGAATCCATAGTTAGTATCACGTTTTCATAGTGTACCCTTTCTCAGTCCCTCTTTATAGCTAGTTCTTAGAGAAAGAATGATGTTCTAAATGATGTTCTTATTTCCCCTTGCAATTAAACTTGTTTTCCAATGATAGGAAGTCTGATACAAGGTATGTGGAAGCTAGATCATGTTTGAACAAAGATTCTTGAAGAATATCTCACTTGGTTCTATTTAGAAATATAAATTTTGCACCTTTTGTTGTGATTTTGAGGTTAGTAGATATGTGTAACACCCCTTTTAAGCATACATGTCTTCGCGTAAGAAACTCCTATGTTTTTCATAACATGAGGGACTTTAGCTCAAAGGGATGTCAGAAGAATAATAAACATTGCAAATAAACTAAACAATCACCATGCATTAATGTTGATATTGATTCATACATTGTTCAAAGACAATCTAGTACAATTGAGCTCTTGAATATATCATCTACATCTAAATATAATTTAGAACATGAATATAACTCTAGTTTAAATGACTCAATCGTATAGGTAGATGGCACCCCACCAACCAAAACCTTGTGAAATCTTGAGCTATTATTTGGGTTGATCTTCATATGACTCTATCCTTGAATTTGCTTGATACCTGTAGGCATCGCGCCGCCAGCCATGTCAAAAAGGAAAAACATTAGAGTAAGCGACATTAAGTATTGTTATAATAACATACTAACTTGGCAATAAGAAAAAAGATGAAACTAACTGAATAGTAGATTTTGATTAAAATAACTTAATCTTGGTGGTTGATTATAGTGTCCCTCTACTCTTATGCATTAATTTTGCTCATAAGGTCCGTAGGCTCGACTCATGTTCTGCTTGAACTCATGACTTGCACCTAAGTGTCATTATTAAAGCTCCAATTGAGCTCATGATTTGCACATAAGTGCCACTAGGTTCCATTTGAACTCATAAGGCCTGAGGGCTCAAGATCAACATGATGAGGACAAAATAATACAACCAATTGCATGATTCATCATTAACTTGTAATAATTAACATTGCTTTCACATGAATATGACATGAGTTTTGGAAATAGCCTTGAAGCATAGTAATCGATTAATAACATTAGAGGACCATTTATGCAAAATGATCCAATTTAAAATACATAACTATGCATATAATTCATCTTGATCATCATAATAATCATAAGGTGATGAAAACCAATACTCAATACTCAAAGTGTTGGTATGGATGCCCTGAGAGCCAATCATGGGATGATTGATGGGATACATTAAGATTGATTTGATAAAGATCAAAGGCAAGCTTCCAATTCTTTCTGGTTCTGCCATATGAGATAATCATAGGATAGATTGAATGTCTAGAGAATGATAGTACTCAATGACGTATGCTTTCAGGTTAAGGACATGAACAATGAGATCATACGGATGATAAGAGTTTGTACATTCTTGTTATGTCCCTAGTCGAATGTCATTGTGGAAGGTAGATAGACATCAATGACACACAAGACTAGATTGTGGTGTTGGTTGATGACAGAATCTCATTAGTCATGATATGGAGATATCAAACAAAACACATAGGTACTTGTTAGAGAACAAGTGTACCGGACAGACCCACCGTGAGTTTGACACATGGAACCATGACATGGTAGTCACAGTCAGTTCTCACAGTGATGGTGGTGAGTGTGAATCTTTGACCTGAAATCACTACACTCAACACATGTCGTTGGGTACACTTTGACATCATCAAACGCAGTCCTGAAACATGGGTTGTTATAAAGGTGATGATTAGGTGACTTTGACACATGGGGCTTTTGAGAGGTGAGTGATAGATATGGGATTTGTCCCTCCTGAGGGAGTTTGATATCCATGGCCACTTGATGAGTAGGATTGAGATAGGCATGCACGCATGTGTGAATCAGTATGCGATATTGATGTCATACATATCTCCTCCAATCTACTCTGAGATCAAGAAAGTGAATGAATGTTGACAGGATGACTGTTCCATGCCTTGAGTTCATTCAGGATATCAGTGACAAAGGAATTATACATTCGTTGTAACACCATTCATGGATTATAGGATTGAAAGTTGTTCTCCAACTTTCCTTTTCACTTGGATAGCATTGATGTGCGAATAGGCACCACTCTTTGCTTGTGAAGTCATAAGTGTTATCGACTTTCACTACCAACGTGAAATGGACCTGTAGGGTCACACACATAGGATTTAACTTGGAAGAGGAGTTTATCCACAAATGATGTTTAGAGTGATTACTAAAGGAGTTTAGTAGTTCAATTAAACACTCAATCAATTGATAGCTCAGTATCATAGTGTTCAAGGTGTTGGATCGATTGATTAGAGTATCAGATTGATTGAAACTACAATTGATTGATTTGCACAGTCTACTGCCCCAACCGATCGGCTCATGTGATGAACTGATCGGCTTAGGTTGGTGAACCGATCGGCTCAACTGGTGAGATGATCGGCTCATGTGTCATGAAATGACCAGTTCAATCGTTGAACCAGTCGATTCATGTGACCAACCGAGATCGTTTGGAAAGTCAGAAGACTATTTTGCAATACAATTTGTTTCACTTGTACAAATTTGATTTGGACAAGAATTAATATTTGATTAACCGAGGACAAATTTGAAAGTCAATTTGAGTTGGATCAGGACCACGGATCGATCCGCTCAGAGCTCCAGCCGATCGGCTCAGAGCCCCAGACGATTGGCTCAGGTCCCAAACGATCGGCTCAGGGCATGAAACGATCGGTTCAGGTGGCGCAAGTTCATTGTTTTGTGGGAAATCTCGAACCCTTCTACTCCTGTTTGATCCCGCATTGCCCGGGGTAGAGAACCCTATCCCATGACCCTCCTATATATAGGGGTATTGGGGGCTTCTCAAAGACAACAACTCAGAACACCAGTTGCTCTGCAAAGTTGTCGTTCTCTCTGGTTTTGGTAATCGAGAGAGAGCCCAAGAAAGTGCTACCCGATAAGGGAGGCACATTAAGGGAAAGACAACTGCAAAAAAGTAACTGGTTGCAGGAGAGTGTGTCGGTGACTAGTACGCCGACAGGAGGGTGCGACTCCTTCTGATTCCTTATAGGACAAGGAGATCGGAGTTTCAGGTGGTCCGTGTAGACTACTTCAGAGGCGGGAGACTTCTGCCGCTCAGAGGACAATTGTCAATTCTGACAGTCCCGGTGAGACCAGGATCTGTACAGACACCGTCCAAGATCAGAGGTGAAGACCCCGCAAGTCGCGAGGTAACATCGCCGAGCGAGCCTCGGGACAAGGTATGCCTCTACAAACCATCCTTCCTATTGTATAGTCGTTGACACGATTCCTTATTCTGGGTTTGGGAGGAGAAATTTTTGTTTCCCCTGCCTTCTCTGTCTCCCCTAAAACCTAACAGTGGTATCAGAGCCACGTCAATTGCTCTATACTTTATGATTATCGATGTGATCAATTTTGGTTTATCTCCTTTATTTATTGCATACGATGCGAATAAAATTGGCTTTATGCATGTCTAATCCTAAATCAACAAATCCCAATATACATATATGATATGTAATATGAATGCACTCGATACGCGTCGCCCTTAAACGAGCTTTGTGGTGGATGTATAGTGTAGTTATGGCCAATAAACCCTATGTATGTGTGCTTGGTTGAATGTGGTTGCTTGCATCTCAGTCTGCGCACCGATTCTCTATCTCTTATTCCTGATGTAACTCTAGATAACTCGAGATTTCTTTCCTATCTTTGCTCCCCCCGAATGTAACTCGGAGTTTCTTTATTCGAATGTAAAATAGGATAGATATTTTATTTCCTATTATGTCAAAGAATGGTGGACAACCTGATGACGAATGAGACGATCGGTTCAAGGCGTGAACTGATCGGTTGGCATTCCAGACGACCAGTTCGAGGAGCGAGACGAGCAGGTGGTGGCCATGAGGAGATGCACGATGACCAGGAAGATCGATCGGTTGGAGGAGCCAACCGGTCGGCTGGTGGCACCCAACCAACTGGCCTGATGGCGAGCCGATCAATCATGAAGATGAGTTGATCAAACCCAGAACAACAAAGCACAGAGTTCATCTTGTACAAGTTGCATGTGACGTGGACCTAGATGACTGTGATTCCTCTTGGCTCGAGGAATCAAATTAGGATGGCCATAATCATCGCTTTTATCATTTCACATGTTTTCTGTGGGATATAGCATGTATATGATACGTACTATATATTGTGGTGATTGGATATGTATATGTGCCTATAAAAACCAAATCCCTCATTAAATATTAAATTTTTAGATGCCTTCCAAATGAGACACACGTGAAAATCTTGATCGGCCAAGTGTGGGCACGCCCTAGCATGGTACACCGTCTATCTCGTGGAAGCGTGAAGGATGGATATGTGGGTCTGCCCTAGTAGGGTGCATATTCATCGTGTTGGCTTTGGGTCGGACTGAACAAGGTGACCTAGATAGGATCTAGCACCTTGAGGCATGGATGTGTCATGGCAAGGAGTTGTATATGACATCTTTCAAGAGTTGCATATGATGTAATTGGAAAAAGTTGCCTACCTGGAAGATCTAAGTTGTGGGTGACAGCCCTAGCTGGTCCATGACTTAGATGATTTCAGGATCTTGCCCACTAGAAGATTGTACGCTGCAATCTTCCGAATTGATGGTGAGGGCTAGCAATTTGAACAAAAATAGTGGAAGCAATAATTAATTAAAGTCCTAATTATATCGTCAACTCTTCAAATCAATCAAATAAGTCAAAATTGAGTTTTGGAATAAATTGCATATATTTCCTTTTATAGTACAAATGACAACAAACAACAATCATTTTTCCTTGCGATCGGTCCTTGAAAAGGACAAGCTGAATGGGACAAACTTCCATGACTGGTTTAGGACATTGAGAATTGTTCTCACTCAAGAGCGAAAGCTCTATGTCCTGGACACTCCAAATCTAGAGGAACTTGTTCCTACCGCACCAAAGGAAGAAAGGGATGCTTATAAAAAGCATTTTGATGATGCCATTGATGCAAAGTGCTTGATGTTGTGCTCCATGAACCATGAGTTGCAGAGGCAACATGAGAACATGGGTGTCATTGAGATGATTCAGCATCTCAAGAACATGTATGAAGATCAAGCACGGCAAGAGAGATATGATGTCTCTAGGGTGTTGTTCAAGTGTTTCATGACAGAAGGAGATCCAGTTGGTCCTCACACGCTCAAAATGATTGGGTATGTGGAGAACCTGACAAGACTGGGATTTCCCCTGAGCCAAGAGTTGGCTACTGACGTGATACTGCAATCGTTGCCAGAATCCTATAGTCAGTTTGTGATGAACTACAACATGAACAACTTTGACAACCCATTGACAGAGTTGTTGGGCATGTTGAGGATAGCCGAGGCACAGATGAAGAAGGACAAGACTAAGTCTGTGATGATGATCAGCAACAAGAAAGGCAAGTCCAAGCGCAAGGGCAAGGACAAGGCTAAGAAATGTTTTAATGCTAGCCAGCAGCCCAAGTCGTCTTCAACTCTCAAGGCCAAGGGAGGCATGACCAAGAGAGGCAATTGCCACCATTTTCAAAAGCCAGGACATTGGAAAAGGAATTGTCCACTCTATCTGGAAGAACTAAAGAAGAAGGAGGCGACAGACGTCTCCATCTGAAGGTATCATGAAATAAACTTGTAACATTTTTGAGGTATATGATACCAAGATATAAAATGTAAAGCACTCAACACATGGGGCAAGTGTTGCCGCCATAGATAGGAGTACTTTAGTTTATTTTAAGCCTTGAAGGCATGTAATAGAGTTATGAACTTCTATTTCATATTTTCCAATGGATAGAAACACCTTAATTTTTGCATATTGTATGATAATGATGACAATTAATAAAGTTGATGTTTAAATCTTTGTGGCAATGCCTTGTTTATCTTGTGGTACTTGGTATGCATAAGATAAAATGATACCTAAAAGTTATTGATAACTCAAACAATCAAATTAGCATAAATCATGAGAAATTCATTTCTAGTTTCCATATGATGGATAAATCTAGACTCTTTTGGTTAGAGAACCAGTAAGAGACATGAATCTCTTAGACATGATCAATCAATCTTCACTAGTAGTAGTGGGAGAGTGATTATCCTATTAGGTATAATACATATGATGTATTTACATACCTATTGGAGCAAATGCTAATACTTCAAATGCTGTTTAGAGAAATACTAATATGAATATCTTGAAGTGTTCAAGAATATCATAGATGAAGTACAGATTTGGTAAAGTGTTAATTCTTGATGAGATCAATGAATGAAATACTTAGACCAAATGTTTGACAACCTTGTGAGTGATTATGATAGTGTATCATAGTGAGCTAGTGATTAAGGCATGGTGATGTCTAAATCAATAAGGAGTCATACTCTAAGGGGTTAGAGGATGATTATCAAATAACTTATTTCTTCTTAAATAAAGAATACGCCACACTAATAAAGGACATTAAGCATCACAAAGGGCCGTGAGTTCTTATATCCTTAACAGATACACCTCGATTATCTATATGATGAGTTGGTCATGTGATGAGTCAACAATCTAGATGAATATGAGGAACTAGATTTTGAGTTATGGTTTATGACCATTACATCCTAAATGACTTCCATATGAACCATAAGGTATGACCTTGATGGTAGCACGCATTGGGATGAAATCCATAAGTGCGAATGAGTCTTAAGCGTTAAGACACATGGATAACATTTAGAGAAGGATGATGCTTGTTAAATTGCAACTTAATGACTGAAAGATTTGCATACAGATACTGAAACTGCATTCCTATAAGGAATAAAATAAGAATGTTGTACGTGACACAACCTATAAGGTTTATGAATCCATTAATGCAAATGAAGACTATAAGTTACAATGGACTAATCAATGTGATTGATTGAGTACAAGCAACTCAGAGATGGATCTTCACTTTGATGATATAATCAAAGGGTTTGACTGATATGTCAAAGATAAAGAGAGATCTGTGATTTAGTGGGAGCGTATTTGCATTCCACATGTTGATGTGAAATGGAAATGTGCTAGAATGGAAATCGAAAGTGGAAATTATCTTTAAGAAAGATAGAGACGTTTCCTATGTGATAGGAATAGAGATCTATAGATATAGTTCTCGAAAAACCTCTTAACCTGAAAAGATAAAGCATACATTGGCAATCTGTACTGAAGGGTTCAGTGTGCATAGATTCAGTGGGAGAAAACTTATCCATGTTAAATGGAGTTAGTATCCTAAGGCCAAGTGTCCAATTCTTATGAAGAATGGAACACTAAGAATAGATATGGATCTATCATGTATGTGATCATCCCATTATCTTGCATGTATAGGACATAGCAAGAATAAAATGCATTCATCATCTTGTATGTAGGACATGACAATATGATGTGCTCATCCTGATGACTCGTATGTGGGACATGACGAGTGGATGTCTGTCTGGTTCCAGTAAGGGTTACTGGAATACCATAAGAACTTGATAAGTACTTGAGAAGTACTAGTTCTATGGAAATAAGGGAGGGTTCACTGTAAAGAGTTACATTGATGTGAACTTCCGAAAAGGACAAAAAATTAATCGCAAAAATATATATGGGATATACAAAAGTGAATGTTTGTTGATAATTGGAAATGTTCCAATAAAGTTGTTTAAAAGGAAATGTTGTGTATTCGTGTGTTAGAGAACAACAGTGGATACAATATGGATCTGGAAGTTCATGAGATTAACTTATAGTTATTCCGGCCATTGATGACAAGTTAGGAGTACTTGGTCATGCAATGTGGCTAAAGGTTAGCAAAGGAATACTAGATCGCATATTACAACAATTCCATCTCATACATGTGACGTACATCGAAGAGATGAGAGACATGCAGTTAATACTGACTTTGGCAAGGTGTTTCCATAACTCACTACGTTAGCACTAGAGCACAGTAACATGTGGGACATGTTTGAAGATCATTATGAATATGATTCAAGCGTGATTGGCTCTGACACGCTTTTTACGTGCGTAGAAACACAAGTGTACGCGTCAATGTAATATAGGCCTTTGTGAGGCCCGAGTCGAACTCAGGGACATGTGAATTATCAGAGACTACTACTAACTACTCACAATCAGCTAGACCGATTAAATAGTTGTAAGTTGTTGTAAAATTAAAAGAAAAAAAATAAAACAAAACAAAGCAATCGATTAAATGTTTAGTTTAATCAATTCAAGATGAGATCTTTAGGATTGTGGTTTCACCGCGGGTTTTCGTTGTATTAAATTCTATATAATCACTCAAATTTTTCTCTCTATCCGGGTAGTGGCCTGAAATCAGAATTGCCCACTGTCGTGGTACAATTCACTACCTATGTCTAGGTCGGTTCCACCGTCGTAGTAACCTATATCCTAAACTAGGTGCATTAAAATCGATCTCTCGGTATCCACCATTAACCTTACACCGCCTTGTTCAAGGGATTTTTCAATTAATGTAAATTTCGCCTCTTTTCAACCATTAATTCTTCTTTCAAAGTAATTAAGGGCATTAGATTATTATTATGGTGATCAAGTATAACAATATAATTGAGAAAATGAAATTATACCACAGATTTAAGAGATAAAAGATGAATTACTATGATAAAATTGTCATACAATGAATTCCTGGGCTACTTCTGGTCTTAAAGACAAAGGGGATTAGCCTCGCATGTTCATCTCATATCAAAACGTGGTAGAGAAAAAGGGAAACATGGAGAGAAACGTGATTGAGTGATGAAACCCCTGAACAGAGAAGGTCCAAGCACTCCTTGGCGTAGAATACACGTTCTCCCGCCTTTCGGTGGTGGAAAACGTCTTCTTCGGCGTCCAGAACAGTTGGGTCGTGCTTCTGGGCTCCGTTCTTCTCTCCACACCTTCTCGGGATGTGTGCAGTGGCTAATGATGTGATGGATTTCTCTTATCCGCCTTCATTAGGTATAATCACCGAGTTAGGTCGCCAAAAAAATCACAGCCGTCGGATTTAGATCGATCTGAAGCAAACTTGTATTTGACGGTGTCGATACCATCGACGCGGGTCGATGGTATCGACCTTGCACGATATCGGCAATTCTTCTTTCCCTTCGTTGTTGCGCCTGATGCTATCTCGATACCATCGACGCGGGTCGATGGTATCGACAAACCTGTGGCGACGGTTTTGTCCTTTTGTGTCGTTGTAGCTCCACCAGTCGATAGTATCAACATATGTGTCGATAGTATCGACTATGTTCTCGCCCTTTGCGGCTGATGGTAAATCTATACCATCGACTCTCCTGTCGCTAGTACCGACTTTCTTCTGCTCCTTGCGGCTGGCAGCCTGTGGTCATGTCGATGGTATCGACAGAAGCAGATACTTGTTTTTCCTGAAATTGCAACACGAAACCACATAAGCCGAAACAAAACATATTCTTGTGATAATATATGCTCAAAATATTGAAATAGGGGAGATTTGACATAGAGAAGGATCATAGACCAAAACAGATAAATTATGCAATATTAACCACCAAAATGACTAATAAATGCATAAAACACATATAAAACAAGTCTATAAATGCGACTCAAAATCATCGCATCAAACTCCCCTAAGCTTGAACATTGCTCGCCCTCGAGCGACTAAACCTTAGAATAGAATTGCCAGAGTCAACTAAAGAACAAATCATCACAACAAACATCACCATATGATCCCCACCGGACATTCACATTCTGACCCTCACTAACCACAGAATGATAATTACCCTAAAGGTGACAGTAATCATCCATAAAAGATATCTACCTCAAAACTGATGAACACTATCACATAAGGCAGTTAACATAATAAAATTTGCCGGTCCAGACTCGATGCATCTTGTGATCTCCTATACTACGTTGCTCTTTCTAACTACCATCTACATGGAAGCAGCTCTCCTGATATTCACAAGTGAGGAGAAAATCACGGTGGCCTACCAATTCGAGCAACGGGTGGATGGAATGGGTGGCTGATGGAAGAAATGGAAGCATTATACGGTTTCAACATGCATAAAACAAAAATTCCCTAAATGACGCATTTGCACATGAACATGCCCTAATGCCTAAGATTGGGTAGAATGATGCATGCATTAACATCATGTTTCCAAATGAGATGGATATTTAACTGAGCTACATCATGTACTTACTCATCTTAAAATGCAGGTGAGACTATGTTCATTTCTCCCTCTTATTCTACTTGCTTCTCAATAACTTCTTTTTTTTCTTTCATTTTTTTCATTTTTTTTCAGGCCCTTATACCCACAAATGACAATGAATAATTTCTTGGGCTTACTTTTTCTGCATAGCTCAAATATTTGAATTATTTAGAAGGTATGGAACAAGTTAATTCACCATTAAAGAAGAAATAAGATACATGATGTACTTTATGCATAAAAATTATGAATGCAACTAAATGACATGCACCTAAGAATAATGTGCATGTATAACTATTCTGTTTTTTTTTTCATGCAAAACATGTGCAAGTGATTGCAATGCAAGACTTATCTACATGAGATGCAATCAAAGAGATTAAAACTGTAAAGTACTTCCAGTTCTTATGGTGGATTGTGAAAAACAATGAGGAGGAAAGATCACAAGACTAATTGACTGAACCTTTGAAAAGTATTATGTGTCCCTCCTTACTGACCTATGTAGTAGTTAAGAAGTTTCTCTCTCTTACTTCAAATTAGAGTCTCATTATCATTTGGTCAACTTAGGCTCAAACAACCAATTTCGTCCACTTTTCATGAATCATTAGGAATGTACAGTTGTGATTTTCTGTTTTAGAGTTGACAAAACCAATCATTTTCTTAAGTTATGTGCTCAAAGTTGAACAACACAAGCTTGCAAGCACTCGTTTTTTTTAATTTTCCCTTAATTCCCATGTACAAGCAAATGAGATGACACGTGACTTAAGACATCCACAATTACACTAGATAGAGTGTGGATCCTACAGACAAACTAAGATTGCAAGAAATAAATGACAAGAACAAAAACAATAAAACTAAAAACTGAGAAAATAAAAGATAGAGTTGTTCCAACTCCCTCTAAGCTTGAATTTGACTATGGCCTCATAGTCAAAAACAATCTTAAAGGTTGGAACAGAGATACTGATTACTCTTCTGGCGGAGGCGGGTACTGTGGAGCCGTGGGGTCCCCGGATGGGTACTGCCCCTGAAAGCTCAGATCAAACTGGGGCATAGGCGGAGGTTGTGGATACCCCCCAAAGTAGTTCTGGCTCTAGTAGTGATCATAGAAGGGCTGCTGCTGCATCTCCATCCTATGCAACCGGTCATGAATCTGTTGTTGGTTGTCGAGCAGGAGGCGCTCATTCTCAAAGATCGCCCTCTGATTGTCAAGTAACCGATTCGTAGTCTCCTGAATACCGGTATACACTACAGTGTGATGCTGCTGCGTTTGTTGTATGTCCTGTAGCATGGCATGCATTCCCTGCAAAGAATAGACATCCTCGCTTGGCTGCGAGGGCGGTGGTGGTGGCGGAGGCTGCGAAGATGAAGACGCACCCGGATGCATGCGAGGACGCTTCCTAGGTGCCACTCATGCCCGAAGAGGAGTGTAGGCCTCCTCTTCCTCTTCAGCCTCGTCATCATTGTTGTTGTTGTCGTCATTGCTGCCGTCTTCATCGGAGTCAGCAATGGCTATGATGGGCCATCGGAAGTGTTGAGCACCCTCGATATGGAAGACAGGATCGGGAAGCGAACATTCTTGGTATGCGTGGTTTACATGGAAGTGAGCATAAGGTAAACCATCTCGAAGCAGGATCAAGTTGGATCAGTGAAGATGCTGCATATTAACCTTGCTTCTATTGGAGAGAGGAGTCAAGGTTGAGAAGTTCAGCCCAAGATAGTGGGCCAGCGGTGTGATGAGTCCTCCAAAATGAATTGGAGCTTTCCACGTGCTCCGCTTTACCGCCAACACCCGCTGCAGAAAGAATGCTCCCCAGTTGTACTCTTGGCGCTTCAGGAGTTTATGCAAGAAAAACAAGTCCGTCTCCTGGAATTTGCTAAGAGACAGATCACCCCTAGCAAAAAGGGTGGAACACAGCATCCGGTGAAGAATCTGCATGAACGGATGCTCGAAGTCTGCTACCACTGCGTTGTGGTAGCTCACAGATTTTCCTGGCAGCACCGTCACAAGCTCGGCAAAGATAGCGTCGTAGTCGGTCCGGTTGTCTGGCCGCCGGTACTCAGTTAGCCCATGGTTCTAGTTGTATATCTCATTGAACTGACTTAGTGTGAGATTGTAATCATTGTTGTACATACGGAAAGACACACGGGCCTTGATCCATTCGTGGTCCATGGCGATGATGTCATTTGGCACGACACAGACGTCCAGTGACGCCATGAATTCCGCCGCCAGCTCCTTGTGAGTAGGCCATTCATTGAAGAACGGCTGGCCATCGGCATGGAACTCCATCTCATCGGGCATTCTGCCCGTGTGATGCGCCTGCCCCTTGAGAACATAGGCCATATTTGCCTCGAACCCCAAGTTGCGGATCATCTCCCGGTCAACATAGCGGGTCGGCTCAATTTTCCTCTTCATGATCTCCTCGTAGATCTTCTTGACTTCCGCAGACGGATGAACAATCCGCGGGCGTGGAATCGATGCAGTCGGTGGAGGCACAAACTCTGGAATGTCCATCGGGTTGGTGCGTGAAGAAGACGCACCGGCAACATGCACCATGATTGCGGAAGAAGGAGAAGTAGAAGAAGGAGCTCGGTGCAGGTCGGAGAAGGAAATCTCCGCTCGATGAAGAACGTGCTCCTAGATGCTCGTCGTCGGGCTCAGATTGCTCTGGAAGATGCTCAATGCAAGTAGAGGAAGAACTCGTTGAAGGTGTGACGTCATATGATGACAAGCCCTCCCTTATATAACTGACGTCGGCGCTGCTGTGTGCCCATCGATACCATCGACGCGGGTCGATGGTATCAACACGCGTAGCACAATCCATAGTGTCACTGGTATCGATGGTCGTCGATGGCTGGATGTGGGGGCCCGGATCGATTACGTGTCGATACCATCGACATGTGTCGATGGTATCGACCTGTCCCCCAGATCGACTTTCTGGTTGCAGCAATTGTCGTTGATCTCCTCTCGCGGATCGGTGACATGGCGCGTCGATACTATCGACGCAAGTCGATAGTATGGACTTCCGTTTAGGGCAACACCCTTGTGAGGCCCGGCCGCCACCTTCTGCCTGTAACTGTATCGATACCATCGACAGACCCATCGATGATATCGACTTTACTGAGACGATTTCTTCTGAATATCTCTAGAGATCTCACGAGTATCGACACCCATGTCGATACTATCGATCTCGTCTTGTGATCATCCTGTTGGTATGTCGATACCATCGACGAGGCCGTCGATGGTATCGACGCAGAGCGATTTCTACAGTCACCAACCTGTACCCTGGTCGATACCATCGACACAAGGGTCGATGGTATCGACTCTGCCTCAGTCCTGCACATTGAGCAAATGATTACGGTATCTTTTTTACACTAAAAAAAAAGTCAAAACAAACCAAAGTACGAATGTGAAAGAAACTAAACTAAACTACCGATGGCTGGGTTGCCTCCCAACAAGCGCCCTTATTTAACGTCTTAGGATAGACGACATGAAGCTCATCATCAACTTAGAACTTTGGAGAGTGTGCCCAAGGGATCGTGCGCCAGTTTGAACTCCACTCGATCTAGGCCAATCCCCAAGGTCAATGTACTTTCCCAATGGCAGTGACAACATCGGTCGTTGCTTGAAACGGCCTACCCAATAGCATCTCGCAACTTTCAAGCTGTGGTATGTCCATGATGACGAAATCCACCAAAAAGATGAACCTGTCCACCTTGACGAGTACATCCTCGCACACTTCGTATGGCTTTACAATGGACCCATCAGCCAACTCAATAGTTGTCGATGATTTCTTCATTTCCTTCAACCCAAGCTTTTGAAATGTGGACAGTGGCATAAGATTAATGCTAGCACCCGAATCACACTGTGCTCGTGGAAAATGTTGATTGCCTATTGAACATGGAATATATAAGCTTCCTGAGTCTTTCCTCTTCTGCAGTAAACTCCCATGAATAATTGAGCTCACCATTTCATTCACTCGGCAAATATATGTATCTTTAATCCGCCTCTTCTTGTTGATGATTTCTTTGATAAACCTCCCGTAGGTGGGAATCTTCTCTATCATCTCCACTAACGGAATATTGACATAGAGTTTTCTGAACATCTTCAAGAACTTCCTGTAGTGTCAATGCTCCTTCTTTGGCCTCGGGTTGTCCGGACAAGACACCATTGCCTCATTCATATGCTTATGAGGTGGCACATATGAGCTTTTCGGGGCAAGCTCCCCTAATCTTGCTTCAATGACTCCCTCTGGCGTAGACTTTGGTGGATCATCTTCTACAGGTGTAACTTGCAGTGGCACCTCTCTCGCAGTGGATGTATCTTCACCTTAACAAATGGCCTTCACCTGCTCTTCATGCTTAGGTGTGGGTTCGACCATCATGGGCTCTTGGCGGGTTTTTCTGAATGGAGTGTATCCGCCTGGTAGTTCATAATGACTGTGAGGATACGGTATTTCCGGTATAGCCTCCGTATCAAACATCATTTTGCTTTTATCCTGGATCTCTACCACCGGGGGTTCTTCCTCATTAATCACAGACATATATTTTACTTGATGATGTGCTTGAACAACATCTGCATTCCCAGCCTGTCTCTGCTGATTGGCATGCTTTATGGCTGCCACTTCATTTGAAATTTGGGTCGCGGTCGTCTCTAGAGCCCTCATTTGTGCTCCATGACTTTGCAGTGTTTGACCAAACTTGGTCAAAATGTCACCCTGGGACTGTAGCTGCTTACTGAACATGCTCATCATCTCCTGATTTTGTTGCACCATTTGACTAAGCAACTCGGTGCTTTTATCTTCGGCTCTTGGTTGTGGCTTTGCATCTGGATCTTGTAGGAAGTTATTTGGATCCTTCCATGAGAACTTCTTGTCCCTTCTCCAAGCATAATCATTATTTCTATAGCCCTGTTGTTGCATAAATTTGACTTGGGCTTCTTCATCAGATGATGCATCCTCTTTGGCAAGCGATTTCTTGGCTAGAAGATCTAGCTTGTCACTCAGCTCCTTGATGGCCCTAGACTCACCTGCAACTTTGACTTGTTCTGGTGCATCCCTATCGCCCCAAGACTGTTTCTTTGCCATGTTTTTCAGAATCTCCCAGCACCTTGTGTCTGTGTTGTTTAAGAAAAACCATGAACCTGCTGAATCAAGGTTACTTCTATCATGCTCGGAGAGAGAAAAATAGAAGATTTTAACCTATTTTTCCTTATCCAGACCATGGTGTGGGAACCTCCTTAACATAATTTGAAAGCATTCCCACGTCTCCGAGTAGGTCTCTCCTGCTTTCTGGGCGAAATTGTGAATTTTTCTGATCAGATCGTTGGTCTTCTCGGGCGGGAAGAACCTCTCAAAGAATACCTCCACCATGTGGTTCCATGATTCCACATATTCGTCGTCGAGATTATGCAACCACTCTCATGCAGTTCCTGTCAGAGAACTCGGGAACAACTTTAGATAAAGCACATCCTGCGGGAACCTGTCAATTTTAACCATGTCGCAATTTTCCACAAATTGGCTTATATGCGTGACTGCATCTTCGTTCTTGAGCCCATGGAATGTGTTTGACTTGACCAAGTTGATTAATGCCGGATCAATCTTGTATGTCAGAATGTTGATCGCCTGCTTCTTGATCGGCCCCATTGAAGCGAATGAAGAAGAAGCCTTGATCTTCTCCCATATTGTCTGTGGCTCTGCCATCTCTACTTGTTCGGATTCGGAGTTTATTTCTTCCAGATGGTCTTGAGTGTAATCCTCCTCGTCTTCTGGTCCCGGCAATGGAACCTCTGGTGCATGCCACGTGTAGTCGGTGCTACGCGTCTGCACCATACACAGTACCTGCAAAATGAAAATTTAAGTTCAGTACCATGCTTGACGGTTAGAAAATTAGAAAATAGATTATGAATTTTTGAAATGGTTTCTAAATAAAAAAATGGCCTAGAGTGGCCGCTTGCAGCACTCGTAGTGCTGACAATTGCCGTGTCCCCGGCAACGGCGCTAAAAATTTCACACGCTTTTTACGTGCGTAGAAACGCAAGTGTACGCGTTAATGTAATATAGGCCTTTGTGAGGCCTGAGTCGAACTCAGGGATATGTGAATTATCGGAGACTACTACTAACTACTCGCAATCAGCTAGACCGATTAAATAGTTGAAAGTTGTTGTAAAATTAAAAGAAAAGAAAATAAAACAAAACAAAGCAATTAATTAAATGTTTAGTTTAATCAATTCAAGATGAGATCTTTAGGATTGTGGTTTCACTGCGAGTTTTCGTTGTATTAAATTCTATATAGTCACTCAGATTTATCTCTCTATCCGGGTAGTGGCCTGAAATCAGAATTGCCCACTGTCGTGGTACAATTCACTACCTATGTCTAGGTCGGTTCTACCGTCGTAGTAACCTATACCCTAAACTAGGTGCATTAAAATCGATCTCTCGGTATCCACCATTAACCTTACACCGCCTTGTTCAAGGGATTTGTCAATTAATGTAAATTTCGCCTCTTTTCAACCATTAATTCTTCTTTCAAAGTAATTAAGTGCATTAGATTATTATTATGGTGATCAAGCATAACAATATAATTGAGAAAACGAAATTATACCACGGATTTAAGAGATAAAAGATGAATTACTATGATAAAATTGTCATATAATGAATTCCCGGGCTACTCCCAGTCCTAAAGACAAAGGGGATTAGCCCTGCATGTTCATCTCAGAGCAAAACGTGGTAGAGAAAAAGGAAAACATGGAGAGAAACGTGATTGAGTGATGAAACCCCTGTACGGAAAAGGTCCAAGCGCTCCTTGGCGTAGAATACACGTTCTCCCGCCTTTTGGTGGTGGAAAACGTCTTCTTCAGCGTCCGGAACGGCTGGGGCGTGCTTCTGGGCTCCGTTCTTCTCTCCACACCTTCTCGGGATGTGTGCAGTGGCTAATGACGTGATGGGTTGCTCTTGTCCGCCTTCATTAGGTATAATCACCGAGTTAGGTCACCAAAAAAATCACAGTCGTCGGATTTAGATCGATCTGAAGCAAACTTGTATCTGACGGTGTCGATACCATCGACGTGGGTCGATGGTATCGACCTTGCGCGATATCGGCAATTCTTCTTTCCCTTCGTTGTTGCGCCTGATGCTATCTCGATACCATCGACGCGGGTCGATGGTATCGACAAACCTGTGGCGACGGTTTTATCCTTTTGTGTCGCTGTAGCTCCACCAGTCGATAGTATCGACATATGCGTCGATAGTATCGACTCTGTTCTCGCCCTTTGCGGGTGATGGTAAATCGATACCATCGACTCTCCTGTCGCTAGTATCGACTTTCTTCTACTCCTTGCGGCTGGCAGCCTGTGGTCATGTCGATGGTATCGACAGAAGCAGATACTTGTTTTTCCTAAAATTGCAACACGAAACCACATAAGCTGAAACAAAACATATTCTTGTGATAATATATGCTCAAAATACTGAAATAAGGGAGATTTGACATAGAGAAGGATCATAGACCAAAATAGATAAATTATGCAATATTAACCACCAAAATGACTAATAAATGCATAAAACACATATAAAACAAGTCTATAAATGCGACTCAAAATCATCGCATCAGGCTCGCAGTGCAAGTGGGAGTATATTGGTATGTATGCCCTGAGATCCAATTATGGGATGATTGATGGGATACATTAAGATTGATTTGATAAAGATCAAAGGCAAGCTTCCAATTCTTTCTGGTTCTGCCATATGAGATAATGATAGAATAGATTGAATGTCTATAGAATGACAGTACTCAATGACGTATGCTTTCAGGTTAAGGACCTGAATGATGAGATCATACGGATGATAAGAGTTTGTACATTCTTGTTATGTCCCTAGTCAGATGTCATTGTGGAAGGTAGATAGATAGAAATGAAACACAAGACTAGATTGTGGTTTTGGTTGATGATAGAATCTCATTCGTCATGATATGGAGATATCAAACCAAACACATAGGTACTTGTTAGAGAACAAGTGTACCGGACAGACCCACCGCGAGTTTGACACATGGAACCATGACATGGTAGTCACAGTCAGTTCTCACAGTGATGGTGGTGAGTGTGATTCTTTGACCTAAAATCACTACACTCAACACATGTCATTGGGTACACTTAATTTGACATCATCAAACGCAGTCCTAAAACATGGGTTGTTATAAAGGTGATGATTGGGTGACTTTCACACATGGGGCTTTTGAGGGGTGAGTGAAAGATATGGGATTTGTCCCTCCTGAGGGAGTTTGATATCCATGGCCACTTGATGAGTAGGATTGAGATAGGCATGCTCGCATGTGTGAATCAGTATGCGATATTAATGTCATATATATCTCCTCCAATCTACTCTGAGATCAAGAAAGTGAATGAATGTTGACAGGATGACTGTTCCATGCCTTGAGTACATTCGCTGTAACACCATTCACGGATTGTAGGATTGAAAGTTGTTCTCCAAGTTTCCTTTTCACTTGGGTAGCACGGATGTGCGACTAGGCACCGCTCTTTGCTTGTGAAGTCATAAGTGTTATGGACTTTCACTGCCAATGTGAAATGGACCTGTAGGGTCACACACATATGATTTAACATGGAAGAGGAGTTTATCCACAAATGATTTTTAGATTGATTACTAAAGGAGTTTAGTAGTTCAATTAAACACTCAATCAATTGATAGCTCAGTATCATAGTGTTCAAGGTGTTGGACTGATTGATTAGAGTATCAGATTGATTGGAACTACAATTGACTGATTTGCACAGTCTGCTGCCCCAACCGATCGGCTCATGGGATGAACCGATCGGCTCAACTGGTGAGACGATCGGCTCATATGTCATGAAAAGATCAGTTCAATCATTGAACCGGTCGATTCATGTGACCAACCGAGATCGTTTGGAAAGTCCTAAGACTATTTTGCAAATACAATTTGTTTCACTTGTACAAATTCGATTTGGACAAAGATTAATATTTGATTAACCGAGGACAAATTTGAAAGTCAATTTGAGTTGGATCAGGACCACGAACCGATCGGCTCAGAGCTCCAGCCGATCAGCTCAGAGCCCCAGATGATTGGCTCAGGTCCCAAACGATCGGCTCTGGGCATGAAACGATCGTTTCAGGGTGTGAAATGATCAGTTCAGGTGGCGCAAGTTGATTGTTTTGTGGGAAATCTTGAATCATTCTACTCCTGTTTAATCCTGTATTGCCCGGGGTAGAGAACCCTGTCCCATGACCCTCCTATATATATAGGGGTATTGGGGGCTTCTCAAAGACAACAACTCAAAACACCAGTTGCTCTGCAAAGTTGTCATTCTGTCTGGTTTTGGTAACTGAGAGACAACCCGAGCAAGTGCTAACTGATAAGGGAGGCACAACAAGGGAAAGACAATTGTAGAAAAGCAACTGGTTGTAGGAGAGTGTGTCGGTGACTAGTATGCCGACAGGAGGTTGCGACTCATTCCGATTCCTTGTGGGACAAGGAGATCGAAGTTTTAGGTGGTCCATGTAGACTACTTCAGAGGCGGGAGACTTCTGCCGCTCAGAGGATAATTGTCAATCCCGACAGTCCCGGTGACACCAGGAGTTGCACAGACACCGTCTAAGATCGGAGGTGAAGACCACGTAAGCCGCGAGGTAACATCGCCGAGCGAGCCTCGGGACAAGGTATGCCTCTAAAACCATCATTCCTATTGTATAGACGTTGACGTGATTCCTTGTTCTGGGTTTGGGAGGAGAAATTTTTGTTTCCGCTGCCTTCTCTGTCTCCCCTAAAATCCAACACAAAGTACATGGACCTGCTTACCTCTCTCTTAGAGAATACCTTAGTTGTCCTTCTTAATTTTATGAAGCCCTAATCTCGTTCTTAGGGTGAAGAAACCCTAATTATCATGTTAAATCAATTAAAATTCAGTAATAGCTGGTACCAACTTGATTTCTAGGGTTTACTTGTATCCATCACATTATATTCATGTATTAACCTACTTTTTAAACTAGGATAAGAATTAGGCATAGAAAGTATTTTATTCAGATTCTTCATCTTTTTCTAATCAATTTGACATATATATATGTTGTGTTCTGATCTACCAATTATTTATGTGTTATTTACAAGCTTAACATTGATGGACCAATCATGGATAGACATGTCAACAAGTATACTCTTATACTTTTTACGTTACAAATCCCGATTGGCAGATACCTTTCTTGGGCTCAATTCTTTCTCAGTCCATTGACCCACCTCCCTCATCTTCTCCCGTAGATGTGTCTCGCGCGTGCACTCAGTACTTCCACAGAACACTATTGTGCCTCTTAGGTAGACAGATCTGGCAAGGGTGGCTCCAGGCCATGGACCTCGAACTAGTCAGCTAAATCTAAAGAGGCTCCACGGGCACATAGACGCCCTCTAAAGACTCTGAGGAGGTTCTAGGCATGAGTGCCTTGAACAACTGTCGATATAGATCCATGGAAAACAAAAAAAGAGGTGAGAGGAAAAGGAAGGACACTTGTAGAGCTAGACGGAAAGGAAGGTCAAGGACGATTCTCTAAATATATGTGACCCGTAATGATGAGTCAGGGAGAATGTGATCTTCTAGGTTCTCATTGTAGATCAACATCTGATATAGGAGGAAGCTACAGTTCAAAGAACTCTCAAAACAATAGTTACATGGAGATATAGAGTGTTTCTGAGAAGTTGAGAATGATAGTGGCACCTACAAGATCGATTGGGGTGTGCATCTAATATAGGCGGAGCTCTAGATGACCTAAAGGTGAAACAAGGAGAGAGGGGAAAATCCAGTCGACCAGGGACTCTAGATCACAAAAACCCATCATGTTTAGAATCTGATGCTTTGAGAAGGTTCGTAAATTTTGGATATCATCTTGTTTTCTAGTGGCGCTCAGTAGAGAGAGATCGAGAAATGAGTAAGGGGCTTCAGGGGAGTCTGAAGAACCCTAGAGGTGGGTGAAGGGGATGCACCCCTGAGCAAATGAGTCTAAATATGGGAGTCTGAATCTAAATTTAACAAAAATATGTATGACACATATTTCATCAGAAACTATACTAAATCAATACATTAAGGGGAAAATAATGATTATATAAGGTATTTAAACCATAGAAAAATTGTCTAAAGTCATTAGAGAGGTCCTATGAGGTCTGATCGGCCCCAAATTTTGACCATGGGTATATATTAGGGTCTAGAACATTCCTATTTAATTATATTTAGGTTTTGAATATTTTTTATAAATTCCATATGGCTCATTATTTTTGTGTATAAGTATTAAAATATGAAAACTGGTGATTATCATTTCCTTAATGAAATTGTTGACTAATATTTTGCGATGGAGAGTGATTATCCAAGCTGGGGCCTGCTCATCATCTTTTTATGTATATTTGAAGGGATTAACATATGAGAGAGAGAAAAATAAAAGAGTTATATCTCATATCTTTTCATATTAAGACAAAGGTGAGTTATATGGTGTACATTAGAACAAGACATATATAGTTTCCATAAAGTAACCGAAATTTCATAAACTGGGATTATCATCATTACTTAAATTTTACCTTGGAAATTCCATTTAGAAATCTAAATTACAAATGTGAAATATTGTGATGTTACAATTCTACCCACCTTAAATAAATTTTGACCTCAAAATTTCATTAGACTGTCCACTTTAGAGTTTTACTTATCCCTTACTTGGTGTAACATTTTTCACCCAGATTTATTGGGTTTCATAGTTTTTTTTCTTCATATTTAATCTTAGGTCTCTCATTTAAAATCTATTTAGCATCTATGAAAGCCAATTATTTCACTTAGGGTAGCTATCTTGACTTTAGAGATAACTTTCTAACATTAGGTATAGATGCCTATCTATTTTAGGTCCCTTATATTACCCATCCTTTTGACATCCCCATGTACGTGTTGATCAGGCACATACCCAATGATATGGAATCCTATTGTTATACCCTTCACCAACCTAATAGTGCACATGTCCCATTCCACATGTACTATTATGAGGGGGGAATGCACAATAAGTTCTATGCTTATGCCACCTCTCTACATTACTCACATGATGTGTACCGACCACTAAGATAAGAGAGGATATGCCACTATATAAGGGTAGGTCAATACTTAAGACCTAAACTATATATACACCTATCCCTAACATGTTTCCTTACTCTAGGGTGAAAAGTCTAGTTATTATAGGATTTTATACTCTTTCTTGGAGTCCTTTCCTAAACCCTAATTTCATATCTTCACCCTAAGGGTAACTATATATGAATCATATTTGCCTAGTCTCCATCTACTTATTTTCTCTGATATCATCAATGTAACACCCCTTTTGAGAATATATGTCTCAACGGAAGCAACTCCCATGTTTTTTGTAACATGAGTGACTTTCTCTCAAAGGGATTTCATAAGAATAATAAACATTAAAAATAAAGTAAACAATCACCATGCATTAATGTTCATATTGATTCATACTGTAACACCCCAATTTTCATATCACATGAGCAGAAGCATTTTTTTTTCTGGGGTATCACAAACATGACTATCATTGCAATGAAAGTAAATGAAACACTTTGCATTTAAGAAAAACTGATTCATACATAGTTTTGACAAAGGAAACAAGTCATCTAATATACTGTGATGACAAGACCATGCATAAAAGAAGAGGTCTGAACTCTGGATCATCTCGGTAGATGGCACCCCACTAGGCAAGCTTGAAAACCTTCTACACCTTTTCTTATTCTTTAAATCTTCTGCTGCTCCAAACCCTGCGGACATCGCGTCCCCAGCCATGCATTGGGAAAAACAGTCGTTAGAGTAAGTGGCATGAGTATTCTAAAAATGTACATGACTAATAATCTGAAATTGACATTATAAACGACAAATTACTATCAAGCTCTAAGTAAAATTTGAAACATAAAATCTCTTATTTCTTAATATGAAATTTATATCTTTCTATCTTATCTTTCTCTAGAGACATGTACCCTGGTACATGGATCTCATGACCTACGCCAAAGTGTCTAGGTCTTACTTATCTTATCTAATACCCTCTCATCATTACTCATGGATGAGAATATGGGCATCTCTAATCTATGGTATCTTTTACTTATGATTTTTATCTGACTATGGCCACCATTATACAATAAGACCTCCTATGTTGACACTGAAGTGTCCTCTATGGTACAACGCACCCTCTGTTGGCACAACGTGCCCTCTGTTGACACCGACGTGTCATCTATGGTGCAACACACCCTCTGTTGGCACAACGTGCCCTCTGTGACACCCGTAGTGTCTGGCACAGCGCGCCCTCTGAATCGTCCTGAGACTCTCTAGTGAGGACTTATTATATAATGCATTATGTGAATGTTTCAAATTAATTATCTTAAGTCTATCTTTATCTGAAACTGAGTACTAAACATGTACTGAATTCTGAATCTAAAATCTGAATCTGAATCTGAATCTATATCTGAATGTAAACATGTATCTCAATTACCACATAATTGAGATTGGGTCTATAACCCATATCATGTATCTTTATTCAAAATTTGGCTACTCACACAGTGAGTAGTCTAAGTCTGAATCTAAATCTCTTATCCTTAAGTTATAAACTAAATTTATTGTTGGATTTGAACATGTATCTCATTATCTGGGTAAACTTTATTCTAAAACTCTTATTTGGTAAGATTACTTCATTATACCAATTATATCATAAATGAGTCTAATGTCTTATGAGAAAGGATCTGACATGAATATGGAAATAATAAGTATACAAAGTATCTTAAGCCAAGCTTATGAAAGTATCATAAGTATCACATATTTGAAAATATCAATTCTGACAAGATGGTTCAATCCTTCTTATAAAATATGATGTTACCCTGAAACTTTGCATATGAGCATACATATTAAACCTTAAATACCAAAATAGAAATCTTATAAAGTATTGTATTACAACCTAATCATAAATTAATGTGTCATTATCTTATAATGCCATCATGAACTCATTTTTACAATACATTGTGATCCCAACAGTACCTTTATTTCTAAAAGTAGACCATGTCTTAATATTCTGAAATTCATTTTCTTATATTGTAATTAAATTCTAGATATTATTCATTCTAAGGATTCTAGTTGTTATATCTATACATAAGTATGAAATCTTAATAGAATGTTTTCTACTTAAAATCTTACTACATAACTATGACTATAAATATGAGAAATTCTAATAACATATGTGTACTTACATTCTTCATACAAAGCTATTTGAAATCATCAACTAAGTATAGGTACATTACTGGCATATCTTATCTTGAAACTGTATTCATTACTTCCAAACATTTCTAAGAAGTCTTATAGGAATATGATTCTTCAACTTTCTCATGGACTTGGTCCATGAGTCACAACTATTTTGAGCAACATATCACTATTTTAGACTTTGGGTATCTACACTTGCATAAATATAGAAATATGAGAATAATATTGTTTGTAAATCTTAACATTGAAGTCTTAGAACATTAAATTACATAGATCATGAAACTCTTATCAGGAGACATGTAAACGTATTGAACATAAACTATGAGTACTCATGTGCATGGACCACTTACCTCTTGTGTTGATGATGTCATTAACTTAGTATTTGATTTCTTGTCCCAAATCTTAATCACCTGAATATAATCAAAGTTCTATAAGTCCAAGTACATGATCCCTCTTTCTATTTCTAAATCTCAAAACCCCATCCTCCTAATTATATATACCAACTTAGGGTTCTTATTTAGACTAAACATAACTTTAATCTGAAATCACCATAAAATATTGGTGTTGAAATAAAATAAACTCTTATTATGTAGTTACTATAATATTTATACTCAACATAAATCATCTTATGCACTAATATGAACATATACTTCATATAATGAGAATAATTACCAAAAATAGTCACATATTAGAAAACTTACTAACTTTGTTAGCAAATCAAAATATAATACCATCATGCTAATAATATTAGACCTAATTAGCCATACATATACCACTTATTGTCAAGATAATCATCTATTACCCTCACATAATGGTCACTCAGGTCCAAATCTTAATACAAATATGATAACACAAGAAAATCCATCAAATCTCTCGGAGAGTAATCACACAATGCAGTAAGATAATGTATAAAATATTAGGTCATTTAAAAAAATCATATCATGGGTGAAATACCCAAAATACCCTTATTAGGGTTTATATCAAAAACCTCAATAAAACTTTATATATGAAAGATCAGGATCTGAATTAATGTTAAACATATCAAAATACACATTCAGTAAAAAATTTATGAATTTCTAAATTCGTTTGCTATTTTTAATTGACCAAACATCAAAATCATATAGTTTTGAATACAGTATTTTTAATAAATAACAAGTATAAAAATCATAATCTAGAAGTATTTTTATGTGATAGTACTCATCATGATCTTTCTGTACGTATCTTGTTTGTCCCAAACGGAGCTCTACATCTCAAGATATGAATTTTTGAAGTTTACCTAGACTTGGCCAATCTCGGTCATCGAGATCTGATCCAGCGGCCCTCGTCTCATGTGCATCCCAGGCTAGGGCCGGCGCTTCATCCCTTCCGGCTCCATGTGTGTAGACTCAGACAACAACAGAGTACCGCTAGTCCATCACCTCCGGTGAGGATGATCTTGCGCCTGAGGCCGCGCGACCGCAAGGGAAATTGTGCCTCGTCTCCGGCCAGTCCCGATCAACAAGGGCGGCGCTACCTCCTTGGCTTGGGCGTTCAGGATCAAGGATCCCTCGTGGCACACCTTCATATCTGCCAGCAACGGCGCCGCCCAGGTTCTTCTTCTTTTCTCTCTTACACCAGCCCACAATCTTGTCCAGAACCCTAGCTACAAATCCGTCCAACCCTCGGGGTCTGCAAAATTAGGCTTTTATAGTGCTTTGCCTTCCAGATCTTGGGCAAGCATCCTCTTTGTGGGGGCTCTGTTCCGCCCCCTGTTCTGTTGGGCGCGGCTCTTCAGTCCGATACGCCACATTTTTTATTTATTTTCTTTTTCTCCTTCTTTTCGATAAAACTCCAAACTAAAGAAATATTTATACAAATCATTCTATAGCTCAGTTTGACTTCAAATTTTGGGATAAATAATATATTATCATCAACTTCACATGAGTAAGATTTTAAATAAAAACTAGCTGTACAAACACTCCAAACATGTCTTTTAAATAAAAATAATATAATTACTAATTTAATTACTTAGGCCACTATATACATCACAATCATCTAAATTTTCTCCCTTGACTTGTATATCAAATATCCATCTATCAAAATTATATTGAGTATTTATTATGAACACAAAATGCTAAATCCCCAAATTTGAATTCCAAGGACCCATATGTAAACCCATATTGGCCTAATTAGCCTTGAATTTATTTCTAGGGCACATGGCCCATTCTTTGGTCTTCTAGAGGGTCCATAAACTTGATCATCTTCCTGATTATGAAAGTTAACATTCAACCTGACATAATTCCTCAATTTAAGGTTCTTTATGATACATTTGACCAATATTACATTTCTTTATACTATTAAGATCAAGACTAGGTCTAGGTCTCCAACTATTAACTAGAGTCATCACATTTCCTTCATTAATATACTTTGATTTTCACCTCATATCATCAAATTAAATATCAAATTCCCAAATTTTGAGGATATTACCAAAACAGTCATCGTTGCACAAAAGACAACATCTTCCTTCTTTTTACTTTATTTTAAATATCATGAGAATTAGATGGGACCTCATTGAAATTCTAAATCTATCATATATATTGAATTCATCCATAACTTAATCATGTACTTATTAGGTTCCAAAAATTTAGGATGTGACAATACTACCCACCTTTTTGGGAATTTCGTCCTCAAAATTCGGATAAACTATAGGAGTCTACCCACCTTAGGGTCCTGCTTACATCTTCATTTATTATAAGGCACACTTATGTTCAAACTTTTACATGAAAAGAGATATGTAATGTATTTTCATAAAGATTTATGTGAGTATTATCTATTACCTGGGTCTACTTCTCAACTCATACTTAGGGTTTATGAAACTAAACTTGTCTCTATACTTAGGGCATCTACCCCAACCTTATCATGACTTCCTAACATTAGCTGCACATGGTTGTCTAATCTTGGGTTCTTTAGGTAACTCCTACATTCCTAGATATGTGGTGATCAGGCACATACCTAGAAATGCGGGATCCTGGCATGCTATCCGTCACCAACCCACTAACACATGTGTCCCATACCAAATGGACGAGTAAGAAAGGAAAGATGCATAGAAGTCTAGTGCTTATGAAATTCCTTTTCAATTCTCAATTGGATGGCCATAACCATTGAGAATGGAGAAGCAACATCATTAACTAGGGTTAGGTTGAAACATGAGACCTAGAATAGGTAAACATCTAGCTCTGACGTCTCTATTTCTTCTAAGGTGAAAACTCTTAGTCGTTCTAGGTCATTGTATCTTTTCTTGGGAATCTATCCCTAAACCCTAATCTCTTATCTTCATTTAGGGTGACTATGAGAATCATACTTGCCTAGTGGCCATTTACCAAATTGCTCTGATACCATATTGTAACACTCCAATTTTCATATCACATGAGCAGAAGCATTTTTTTTCTGGGGTATCACAAACATGACTATCATTGCAATGAAAGTAAATGAAACACTTTGCATTTAAGAAAAATTGATTCATACATAGTTTTGACAAAGGAAACAAGTCATCTAATATACTGTGATGACAAGACCATGCATAAAAGAAGAGGTCTAAACTCTAGATCATCTCGGTAGATGGCACCCCACTAGGCAAGCTTGAAAACCTGCTACACCTTTTCTTATTCTTTAAATCTTCCCCTGCTCCAAACCCTGCGGACATCGCGTCCCCAGCCATGCATTGGGAAAAACAGTCGTTAGAGTAAGTGGCATGAGTATTCTAAAAATGTACATGACTAATAATCTGAAATTGACATTATAAACGACAAATTACTATCAAGCTCTGAGTAAAATCTGAAACATAAAATCTCTTATTTCTTAATCTGAAATTTATATCTTTCTATCTTATCTTTCTCTAGAGACATGTACCCTGGTACATGGATCTCATGACCTACGCCAAAGTGTCTAGGTCTTACTTATCTTATCTAATACCCTCTCATCATTACTCATGGATGAGAATATGGGCATCTCTAATCTATGATATCTTTTACTTATGATTTTTATCTGACTGTGGCCACCATTATACAATAAGTCCTCCTCTGTTGACACTAAAGTGTCCTCTATGGTGCAACGCACCCTCTGTTGGCACAACGTGCCCTCTGTTGACACCGAAGTGTCCTCTATGGTGCAACGCACTCTCTATTGGCATAACGTGCCCTCTGTTGGCATAAATGCCCTCTGTGACACCCGCAGTGTCTGGCGCAGCGCGCCCTCTGAATCGTCTCGGGACTCTCTGGTGAGGACTTATTATATAATGCATTATGTGAATGTTTCAAATTAATTATCTTAAGTCTATCTTTATCTGAAACTGAGTACTAAACATATACTAAATTCTGAATCTAAAATCTGAATCTGAATCTGAATCTATATCTGAATGTAAACATGTATCTCAATTACCACATAATTGAGATTGGGTCTATAACCCATATCATGTATCTTTATTCAAAATCTGGCTACTGACACAGTGAGTAGTCTAAGTCTGAATCTAAATCTCTTATCCTTAAGTTCTAAACTAAATTCATTGTTGGATTTGAACATGTATCTCATTATCTGGGTAAACTTTATTCTAAAACTCTTATTTGGTAAGATTACTTCATTATACCAATTATATCATAAATGAGTCTAATGTCTCATGAGAAAGGATCTGACATGAATATGGAAATAATAAGTATACAAAGTATCTTAAGCCAAGCTTATGAAAGTATCATAAGTATCACATATTTGAAAATATCAATTCTGACAAGATGGTTCAATCCTTCTTAAAAAATATGATGTTACCCTGAAACTTTGCATATGAACATACATATTAAACCTTAAATACCAAAATAGAAATCTTATAAAGTATTGTATTACAACCTAATCATAAATTAATGTGTCATTATCTTTTAATGCCATCATGAACTCATTTTTACAATACATTGTGATCCCAACAGTACCTTTATTTCTAAAAGTAGACCATGTCTTAATATTCTGAAATTCATTTTCTTATATTGTAATTAAATTCTAGATATTATTCATTCTAAGGAATCTAGTTGTTATATCTATACATATGTATGAAATCTTAATAGAATGTTTTTTACTTAAAATCTTACTACATAACTATGACTATAAATATGAGAAATTCTAATAACATATGTGTACTTACATTCTTCATACAAAGCTATTTGAAATCATCAACTAAGTATAGGTACATTACTGCTATATCTTATCTTGAAATCGTATTCATTACTTCCAAACATTTCTAAGAAGTCTTATAGGAATATGATTCTTCAACTTTCTCATGGACTTGGTCCATGAGTCACAACTATTTTGAGCAACATATCACTATTTTAGACTTTGGGTATCTACACTTGCATAAATATAGAAATATGAGAATAATATTGTTTGTAAATCTTAACATTGAAGTCTCAGAACATTAAATCACATAGATCATGAAACTCTTATGAGGAGACATGTAAATATATTGAACATAAACTATGAGTACTCATGTGCATGGACCACTTACCTCTTGTGTTGATGATGTCATTAACTTAGTCTTTGATTTCTTGTCCCAAATCTTAATCACCTGAATATAATCAAAGTTCTATAAGTCCAAGTACATGATCCCTCTTTCTATTTCTAAATCTCAAAACCCCATCCTCCTAATTATATATACCAACTTAGGGTTCTTATTTAGACTAAACATAACTTTAATCTAAAATCACCATAAAATATTGGTGTTGAAATAAAATAAACTCTTATTATGTAGTTACTATAATATTTATACTCAACATAAATCGTCTTATGCACCAATATGAACATATGCTTCATATAATGAGAATAATTACCAAACATAGTCACATATTAGAAAACTTACTGACTTTGTTAGGAAATCAAAATATAATACCATCATGCTAATAATATTAGACCTAATTAGCCATACATATACCACTTATTGTCAAGATAATCATCTATTACCCTCACATAATGGTCACTCAGGTCCAAATCTTAATACAAATATGATAACACAAGAAAATCCATCAAATCTCTCGAAGAGTAATCACACAATGCAGTAAGATAATGTATAAAATATTAGGTCATTTAAAAAAATCATATCATGGGTGAAATACCCAAAATACCCTTATTAGGGTTTATTTCAAAAACCTCAATAAAACTTTATATATGAAAGATCATGATCTGAATTAATGTTAAACATATCAAAATACACATTCAGTAAAAAATTTATGAATTTCTAAGTTGGTTTGCTATTTTTAATTGATCAAACATCAAAATCATATAGTTTTGAATACACTATTTTTAATAAATAACAAATATCAAAATCATAATCTGGATGTATTTTTATGTGATAGTACTCATCATAAGCTTTCTGTACTTATCTTGTTTGTCCCAAACTGAGCTCTACATCTCAAGATATGAATTTTTGATGTTTACCTAGACTTGGCCAATCTCGGTCATCGAGATCTGATCCAGCGGCCCTCATCTCACGTGCATCCCAGGCTAGGGCCGGCACTTCATCCCTTCCGGCTCTGTGTGTGTAGACTCAGACAACAACAAAGTACTGCTAGTCCATCACCTCCGGCAAGGATGATCTTGCGCCTGAGGCCGCGCGACCGCAAGGGAAATTGTGCCTCGTCTCCGGCCAGTCCCGATCAACAAGGGCGGCGCTACCTCCTTGGCTTGGGCGGTCGGGATCAAGGATCCCTCGTGGCACACCTTCACAGCTGCCAGCAATGGCGCCGCCCAGCTTCTTCTTCTTTGCTCTCTTACACCAGCCCACAATCTTGTCCAGAACCCTAGCTACGAATCCATCCAACCCTCGGGGTCTACAAAATTAGGCTTTTATAACGCTTTGTCTTCCGGATCTTGGGCAAGCATCCTCTTTGTGGGGGCTCTGTTCCGCCCCCTGTTCTGTTGGGCGTGGCTCTTCAGTCCGATACGGACTGGAGTCGCCCCACGTTTTTTATTTATTTTCTTTTTCTCCTTCTTTTTGATAAAACTCCAAACTAAAGAAATATTTATACAAATCATTCTATAGTTCGGTTTGACTTCAAATTTTGGGATAAATACTATATTATCATCAACTTCACATGAGTAAGATTTTAAATAAAAACTAGTTGTACAAACACTCCAAACATGTCTTTTAAATAAAAACAATATAATTACTAATTTAATTACTTAGGCCACTATATACATCACAATCATCTAAATTTTCTCCCTTGACCTTGTATATCAAATATCCATCTATCAAAATTATATTGAGTATTTATTATGAACAAAAATGCTAAATCCCCAAATTTTAATTCCAAGGACCCATATGTAAACCCAGATTGGCCTAATTAGCCTTGAATTGATTTCTAGGGCACATGGCCCATTCTTTGGTCTTCTAGAGGGTCCATAAACTTGATCATCTTCCTGATTATGAAAGTTAACATTCAACCTGACATAATTACTCAATTTAAGGTTCTTTATGATACATTTGACCAATATTACATTTCTTTATAATATTAAGATCAAGACTAGGTCTAGGTCTCCAACTATTAACTAGAGTCATCACATTTCCTTCATTAATATACTTTGATTTTCACCTCATATCATCAAATTAAATATCAAATTCCCAAATTTTGAGGATATTACCAAAACAGTCATCATTGCACAAAAGACAACATCTTCCTTCTTTTTACTTTATTTTAAATATCATGAGAATTGGATGGGACCTCATTGAAATTCTAAATCTATCATATATATTGAATTCATCCATAACTTAATCATGTACTTATTAGGTTCCAAAAATTTAGGATGTGACACATACATTGTTCAAGGATAATATAGTATAATTGAGCTCTTGAATATATCATCTAACATCTAAACATAATTTAGAACATGAATAAAACTCTAATCTAAATGATTGGGTCATTTAGGTAGATGGCATCCCACCAAGAAAAATTTAACATACTAGATCTCAAACCCTACCCTAGAATTTTGATCTCTTAATCTTAGCTAAACAAGGATGAGGATAGATCTAGATGAGGTTTAGTATAACCCTAAAGAGATAATACATGTATAAATCACCCTAATGTAACCTAATGTTCTTGCATTAGTATTTGGCCAATAATGGAGACATAAAATATGTCATATTAAGTAATATAGAATTCGTGCTAAGAATACCACATAATTCTTTTGGTGATAATATTAACATAATGGAATAAGAAATAGTGATAATAATGAAATAATGTGATATTAATGGCCACACATATTAATTATGACATAGTTCATTAAAAGGAATCCCAAAAGTGGAATCTAAGTTAATAATTGTGTTCCTTGGGTCCCAATTGTCTTGGGAGTCAAGTTTCACATTATTCACCTAATAATAATTAATTTAATTCATTTTGGAAAGCGAAGATCTAAGATTTCTCAAAAATATCAAATAAAATAATAAATGACCCCAAAAGAGGAAAATAATATTGGATTCATAATCTACATAATAAATATATCCTTTGGGTGAATTTTCATCCAATTTGGGAGGTGTTTTATTAAAAGATGAAATCAAGAGAAAGAAAGTGTGTAGAACCTTCAAAATATTAAATAAATGCTCAAACAACTCCAACATGTAAAACTGGTGGCAAATTTGTATCAAACACATTAAATGTGGCTTGTGCGTGAAGTTTCATCAAATTTAGTTAATCCTAATGTCACTAATGAAGGAGGAAAGAGAAGATAAGATTTGATTTATTTAACATATTAAAATTTTCCAAAAGTTAAATCTAATTGCATAATCAGAATCTACATGCTTTAATTAGCCTCTGTGCAAAATTTCACTTAATTTGGGACTCGTTTACACCCTCAATTGAAGAGAGAGAAAAATTAAATAATTATGTAATCACTTTAGTCGGAATTGATTTAACTTGTCACACGCCTTGGTTATATTTTCAATTTTGCATGATTTTTAGACCGTCTGATTCATAGATGAATAGTGTAGATTGTGTCTCCTACCTCATGTAGGAGATAGCTACGTATGAACAGTACCACAGGTTCAATTCTCTTGGCTTTTCTCACTCATTTCTCCTCCATTTCTCATGATCTTTATTGTGTTGGAAGCGGGAGCAAATTTTGCACCCATTGAAACCCTACTCGTGGCCTCTTGTTTCCTATACACGATTCACCTCTTTATTCCTTTCAAAGCTTCTCGGGAACTTGCCTTTTCTCCAAGCTATGCATCCCCATCTATAAATAGCATTACCCCCATCAACGTCGACACATGTGTAATCATATCCTCATGCCAATTTACTCTTAGTTTCCTTACTCGGCTACCACAATCACATTCTTGGCTCTGACCTTGCAGCGGTGGGTTCTACCTCTCTTTGTCATCTTCGACCAAATTTATTAGCTCGGTGAGTTCGTTACATCCCCTTCTTCATCTCCATGTTTCTGTTTCGACGAATAGTCATCGCATATGGGTTTGCCCAATTTTTTCCCCTAGACAACTTGCTGCTCGTACAACAAAGGAATCGATGAGAGGTAGGGGATGAACTCCCCTCACAATTTTCCGATATTACCCTCCTATTTTTCTCTTTTGTTTTGTTTTTCTGTTGGGGGAAAAATTGTCTTTTCGTCTCCTGTTTCCTTTGCTTTAGCCAAAGTCAATAAGACCTTTGACCTATTGATACAGAGGCCTCTGTTTGGTCCAAGTCAGTAGGGTGCGGCCCCGCTCTCTCTCCCCCTCTCTTTTGCAATTTCTTTGTTGACTTGGCATTTTCTAATTATCTGATTGGTCAAAATTCTAAAATACATAACTAATTATCAGATGGGCCAAAAATTACAAATAAATAGTCAGTAGATTCAGAAAAATAAGATCTATCTTTTGGTGTTGATTTGGTCACCTAAATCCAATCTTAAAATAGGTTATTTTAATGAATTTACCTAAATATGTAATAACTTGTAAAAGTCATAACTAAATATATAAAAGAGAGGAAAATATAATAAAATATGTTTTTGACTCAAGAAAATATAACCTAAAACATGGCATGGTTTTTATAACCTAATTCACTTGTAATAGAAGGTGATTTTTAGGGTTTTGAATAATTAATGGAAACCTAACCCTAATTCCACATATATGCATCATAGGTTCTTTGGAGACCTAGGCTTGAACCTAGGATTGAACTGGGACATATGTAGATCTCTTATGAGGTCTGTTATATCCCCTATTTTTCTATGTTGAGAAATTCACCTATGTTTATTCTTTCACTTGGTCCTATGGACGATAGCCTATACACATGCTCTTATCTTTTGATATCATGGTTCTTGTGAGTTATCTAGTTTGAGGTAATCTTGGATATTCTCTTGACTCTTGTCTTGTGCCCCGGTTCATGTTGGACTTTTTATAATATGTGCCCACTATGATGTGGATGTTTATTTGTGGATTTGTGGTACCTTGTTCCCACTTGCATGTGGATGTACATGTTGTCCATTGTATGATATGGAAACATTGTATAATTCTTACCATACTTTTCTATTTGCCTCTACATTTTACATGCTATGTGATTTAGTAGCACTAGAGTAGTGTAATTGTATTTGTTTTTTTATGGCATATGTGTAGTTTCCTACCGAGCATATGTGTAATTTTCTGCTCTTTTGGGATGGAGAGGTTACCCCATACCCGGGAAAGATGTATGATTCTTGGTCCATGTTTTATATATTTGGGATTTTGGTAGTATACCATTCTCTATCAGGTTTAAGATGTATGATTCTTGGCCGCCTTTATCTTTATATTGTTCTAGGGCTATGCTTATCTCACATGCACGCATGTTGATGATGATATGTGCTTCTTTTCCCACCATGGTACTGGATGTATATATGGCACAATTTTTTATGTTGTTTTATGGTAGGTGTCATTATTATTGTGATTTTTCTCTTGATACCCACTTGTGTGGTACTTTTCTTTTCTATGGGAAGCTTCACTTTATTTGATGTCCTTATTTCATATATTGCTCAATTTACTTCCTTTGACGTTGTCTTCTATTTTCTCTTCTTGTTTGGGTATGCTTCCAACCCTAGGTGAAGGATATGGTGGACATGGCATAAAGTTTTGGACCTAGCTTAAGGAGCTAAAGCTTGGAAACAATCTTGATGTGGTTTAGATTTTCCTCTACTTGGATCCTTATGATGTACCCTTACATGTAAGTAAATATGTTCTTTAGTAACCTTATGAGAAATTAAATATAGTCAATGTTTCTATTCCGCTGCTATACTTTAGTTGTTTTGTATACCATTAATAAATATTTGAAAATTTTACACCTACTCCAAGCAAACCTTTGAAGTGTGTTTGGGACTGGAGGTTCTAACTCCATGTGTCATGGACAGGTTTTCTCCCACTGAATCTGTGCATACTGAACCTTCAGTACAGATTGCCAATGTATGCTTTCTCTTTTTCAGGTCAAGAGGTTTTCGAGAACTATCTCTATAGATCTCTATTCCTATCACATAGGAAACATCTCTATCTTCCTTAAAGATAATTTCCACTTTTGGATTTCCATTCTAGAACATTTCCATTTCACATCAACATGTGGAATGTGAACACGCTCCCACTAAATCACAGATCCCTTCTTTATCTTTGACATATTAGTCAGACCCTTTGACTATATCATCAAAGTAAAGATCCAATTCTGAGTTTCTTGTACTCAATCAATCACATTATTTAGTCCATTCTAACTTATAGACTTCTTTTGCATTAGTGGATTCATAAACCTTATAGGTTGTGTCACATACACATCCTTGTTTTATTCCTCATAGGAATGTGGTTTTAGTATCCATATGCCAAATGTCTTAGTCATTAAGTTGCAATCAACAAGCATCATCCTTCTCAAAATGTTATCCATGTCTCTTAACACTTAAGACTCATTTGCACTTATGGATTTCATTCCAATGGGTGCTACCATCAAGGTCATACCTTATGGTTCACATGGATGTCATTTAGGATGTAATGGTCATAAACCATAACTCAAAATTCGGTTCCTCATATTCATCTAGATAGTTGATTCATCACATGAACAACTCATCACATGATAAACGAGGTGTATCCGTCAAGGATATAAGAACTCACAACTCCTTGTGATTCTTAATGTCCTTTATTAGCGAAGTGTATTCTTTATTAAGAAGAATTCAGTTATTTGATATTCATTCTCTAACTCCTTAGAGTATGACTCCTTCTTGATTTAGACATCACCATGCCTTAATCATGAGTTCACTATGATACACTATCATAATCACTCATAAGGATCTCAAACATTTGGTCCAAGTATTTCATTCATTAATCTCATCAAGAATTAACACTTTACCAAATTTGTACTTCATCTATGATAATCTTGAACACTTCAAGATATTCATATTGGTATTTCTCTAAACACCATTTGAAGTATTGGCATTTGTTCCAATAGGTATGTAAATACATCACATGTATCATACCTAATAGGATAATCATTCTCCCACTACCTTTTGGTGAAGATTGATTAATCATGTCCAAGATAGTCATGTCTCTTACTGGTTCTCTAACCAAAAGAGTCTAGATTTATCCATCACATGGAAACTAGAAATGAATTTCTCATTATTGATGCTAATTTGATTGTTTGAGTTATCTATAACTTTTAGGTATCAGTTTATCTTATGCATATCAAATAACACAAGATAAACAAGGCATTGCCACAAAGATCATATCTTTAGAAATTGAAACATCTCTTTATTGATTGACATCATTGTCATACAATATGCAAAAATAAAGTGTTTCTATCTATTGGCAAATGTGAAATAGCAGTTCATAACTGTATTACATGCCTTTTAGGCTGAAAATAAACTAAAGTACTCCTATCTATGGAGGCAACACTTGCCCCATTTATGAGTGATTTACACTTTACATCTTGGTATCATATACCTAAAAAAGTGTTACAAGTTTACTTTCATGACACCTTTAAGTAGAGACGTATGTAGCCTCCTTCTTCTTTTATTCTTCCAGATAGAGAGGACAATTCCTTTTCCAATGTCCTGGCTTTTGACAATGGTGGCAATTTCCTTTCTTGGTCACGCCTCCCTTGGCCTTGAGAGCTGAAGACGACTTGGACTCATGGCTAGCATCAGAACCTTTCTTAGCTTTGCCCTTGCCCTTGCGCTTGGACTTGCCTTTCTTGCTTGTGATCACCATTACAGACTTAGGCTTGTCCTTCTTCATCTGTATCTCGACTGTCCTCAACATGCCCAACAACTCTGACAGTGGCCTATCAAAGTTGTCCATGTTGTAGTTCATCACAAACTGACTGTAGGATTCTGGCAACGATTGCAGTATCATGTCAGTAGCCAACTCTTGGCTCAGTGGAAATCCCAGTCTTATCAGGTTCTCCACATACCCAATCATCTTGAGTGTGTGAGGACCAACTGGATCTCCTTATGTCATGACACACTTGAACAGTGCCCTTGAGACAGTGTATCTCTCTTGTCGTGCCTGATCTTCATACATGTTCCTGAGATGCTGAATCATCTCAATGACACCCATGTTCTCATGTTGTCTCTGCAACTCGTGGTTCATAGAGCACAACATCAAGCACTTTGCATCAATGGCATCATCAGAATGCTTCTTGTAAGCATCCCTTTCTGTCTTTGGTGCATTTGGAGCCGGTTCCTCTGGAATTGGAGTATCCAAGACATAGAGCTTTCGCTCTTGAGTGAGAACAATTCTCAATGTCCTATATCAGTCGTGGAAGTTTGTCCCATTCATCTTGTCCTTTTCAAGGACCGATCGCAAAGAAAAGTGATTGTTGTTTGTTGTCATTTGTACTACAAAAGGAAATATGCAATTTTAGTCCAAAAACTCATTTTTGACTTATTTGATTGATTTGAAAAGTTGACGATATAATTAGGCCTTTAATTAATTTATCGCTCCCACTATTTTACTTCAAATTGATAGCCCTCACTATCAATTCTGAAGATTGCAGCGTACAACCTTCTAGTGGGCAAGATCCCGAAATCCTCTAAGTCATGGACCAGCTAGGGCTGTCACCCACAACTTAGATCTCTCAGGTAGGCAACTCTTGCCAATTGCATCATATGCAACTCTTGATAAGATGTCATATGCAACTCCTTGCCATGATCACCTCCATGCCTCAAGGTACTAGATCCCATCTGTATCACCTTGTTAAGTTTGACCCAAAGCAAACACGATGAATATGCATCCTGCTAGGGCAGTCCCACATATCCATCCTTCACGTTTCCACGAGATAGACGGTGCACCACGCTAGGGCGTGCCCACACTTGGTCGATCAAGCTTTTCATGTGTGTCGCATTTGGAAGGCATCTAAAACTTAATATTTAATGAGAGATTTGGTTTTTATATACATATACATATCCAATCATGACAATACATAGTACGTATCATATACATGCTATATCCCACAGAAAACATGCAAAATGATAAAAGCGATGATTATAGCCATCCTAATGTGATTCCTCGAGCCAAGAGGAATCACAGTCATCTAGGTCTACATCACATGCAACATGTACAAGATGAACTATGTGCTTTGCCTTTTGAGTAGATCAACTCATCACATGAATGACTTGCTCATTCTGGCCCGGTCGTCTGGGTGCCACCAGCCGATCGGTTGGCTCCTCCAACCGATTGGTTCGCCTGGTCGTCATGCATCTCATCATGGCCGCCACCCGCTTGTCTCGCTCCTCGAATTGGTGATCAACTGATCGGCTCACTCCTTAAACCGATCGTCTGGAACGTCAATCAATCGGTTCACGCCTTGAACCGATCGTCTCAGTTGTCGTCAGGATGTCCTCCGTTCTTTGACATAACAGAAAATAAAATCTATCCTATTTTACATTGTAAAAGGAGAAACCTCGAGTTACATTCGAGGGGAGAAAAGGTAGGAAAAAAATCTCGAATTATTTCGAGTTACATCAGGAATAGGAGAAGGAACATCGGTGCGCAGACCGAGATGCAAGCAACCACATACAACCATACACATATAGGGTTTATTGGCCATAACCACGCTATACATCCACCACAAATTAAGTGTGACGTGTATCGAGTGCATTCATATTACATATCATATATGTATATTGGGATTTGTGGATTTAGGATTGGACATGCATAAAGCCAATTTTATTTGCATCGTATGCAATAAATAAAGGCGACAAACCAAAATCGATCATATCGATAATCCTAAAGTATAGAGCAGTTGACGTGGCTCTGATACCACTGTTGGGTTTTAGGGGAGGCAGAGAAGGTAGCGGAAACCAAAATTTTCCTCCCCAAACCCAGAATAAGGAAACACGTCAACGTCTATATAATAGGAAAAGATGGTTTGTGGAATCATACCTTATCCCGAGGCTTGCTCGGCGACAATACCTCGCGGCTTGTGCGGTCTTCACCTCCAGTCTTGGACGGTGTCTGTGCAGCTCCTGGTCACTCCTGGTCTCACCGAGCCTGTCAGGATTAACAACTATCCTCCGAGCGGCAGAAATCTCCCGCCTCTGAAGTAGTCCACACGGACCACCTGGAACTCCAATCTCCTTGTCTCACAAAGAATTGGAAGGATTCACACCCTCCTGTCAGCGTACTAGTCACTGACACACTCTCCTGCCACCAATCGCTTTCTGCAGTTGTCTTTCCCTTATTGTGCCTTCCTTATCGGGTAGCACTTGCTCGGGCTCTCTCAGTTACCAAAACCAGAGAGAACGACAACTTTGTAGAGCAACTGGTTGCACTGTGTTGTACTTTGAGAAGCCCCCAATACCACTATATATATAGGAAGATCATGGGACATGGTTCTCCATCCCGGGCAATGTGGGACTAAAAGCAGGAGTAGAAGGGTTTGAGATTTTCCACAAAACAACCAATTCGCAACCTGAATCGATCGTTTCACAACTGAAATGGTCAGTTGGGGACCTGAGCCGGTCGGTTGACATTTCAACCGATCGGTTGGGACCCATGAAATGGTCGGTTCACTTCTGAACCGATCAGTTCATGGTCCTGATCAGTTCCCGATTGACTTTCTTTCTTTTGTTTCTAATTGGTATCAAATACCAATCCTTGTTCCAATCAAATTGGGAAAGTGAAACGAAAAGAAATTTCTCACCAATCCTACTTTCCCAACTTGCTCAGTTGCACCAGTTGAATCGATCGTTTCAACACTTGAAGCAATCATTTCACCCTGTCCTTGAGCCGATCGACTCACCACCTGAGCCGATCGGTTCACCAAGCTCAGCCGATCGGTTCATCACATGATCCGATCGGTTGGGAGTGCAGATTGTACAGAAACATTCAATTGCAGTTTCAATCAATCTGATACTCTAATCAATCAGTCCAACACCTTGAACATTATGATACTGAGCTATCAATTGATTGAGTGTTTAATTGAACTACTAAACTCCTTTAGTAATCAATCTAAACATTGTTTGTGGACAAAACTCCTCTTCCAGGTTAAATCCTATGTGTGTGACCCTGCAGGTCCATTTCACATTGGCAATGAAAGTCCATAACACTTATGACTTCACAAGCAAAGAGTGGTGCCTAGTCACACATCAGTGCTACCCAAGTGAAATTGTTACAACCCCATCTGAGATTAATTGGTAAACTAGGGTTTACCTGGATGATTACATATTTAATTGGATTGATCATTGCTTAAATCTAATTAATTATGATATCTCAATTATAATATGTTAAACCTAATGAGAACCCCAAGCATGCTATCTCTTTGTATAATTAGGGTTTGAGATATATAAACTCTAGTCGGTTGAATTAGGGTTTTCAACAAATAAGCTCATTTGGGAAGGAATGATAGAGTTAGGCATAGAAAAATAGAAATGATAGTTGGATGCTTGGGTAGCACGGCCATGGTGGGTAGCACGGTCGTGCTAGGTCATTGGTGGCACGGGCATGCAAGGCCACACGGTTGTTTTGAAAGAATTGAACTATTAACCAAATTTTATACTCAAATCTGCTGAAAACAATGCACCACGGCCGTGGTAGGTAGCACGGCCGTTCTGGGTCCATCTTGCACGGCCGTGGCAGCTAGCACGGCCGTTCTGAGGCATTTTTGCTTCAAATGACATTTCTGTAGATTTCTGGATAGCAGTGCACTGTTCTATTTTTAATTATTTATTGGTAACTTCAAATGATCTCAATTTTAACTGAAGCTTTATAGATCAATTATAAACAACGTGATAAATTCCCATAATTTTTGGATAAGGATTGATCTCTGAAATAAACGAATTACAGTAACTTTTGTATAACTAAATATTCAGCCAATATAATAAAATTTGAGTGTAGGGTCAATATGCAATTGACCCAAGCAGCTCAATTGCTCTATATGTTCGAACACACACACTAGCAGCTCTCATAATTCGCAATTCATTCCAGAGAAACAAGCTCCTAGAGAGAGAGGGAGAGTTAGGGTTTGAGAGGAGAAAGTGGTGGAATTGCTGAATTAGGGTTTTGCGGTCCGAGGAATGGTGAAATCAAGTAAGTTTAGCTTCTTTGTATAGCCTTTCATGGTGAATCTTCTCTCACGTGTCAAGATTCCGTCCCTCCCCTGATTTGATCCGAAATGGTATCAAAATTTCCCCTTTTCTCACTCTTTCTTCATAATCCCTCATTTTCAAGGTTTCCGAGTTGAATGGAAGAAGAATTGGGAGATTTGCTAGGGATTTGATATGAGTTCAAGAATCCCTGAGTTGAGCTGCAGTTTTGAGGTGTTTTCACACCTTAGGGTGAGTGGGTTCTTCCTTCAAACAGTCTAATGCACGAAATTTGATTATAGCATCCAAATCCCTAATTGCTCAGTATGTGATTCTAAACCCTGAAATGTCCGTTTGATTTAAGTTGTTGCAAATTGATATGATATGGATTCCTTCTCTGTTTGAATGACTCTTTGATGGTAGATTCACATCAAAAACGTATACAACACATCCTAGTAAGAATGTTTTTCAGATTTATACCATATGATGTAATTAGGGTTTAACCTAATTGAGATATCACTAGAGTTTCAACCTTAGTGAAGAGACATTTAGTCTTGAACTAAGTCTAGATCTTAATGCTCCTAATAAAGCGCATGTCTAACATATTTCAATATCCAAGCCCATTTGGATTCACCATTAAGTTTATGACTTTTGATTTCACTAAGTTGAAGCTCAATCGAGCTGTGGCACGGCCGTGGTGGGTGACCACGACCGTGGTGAAGGGTCTGTGCCACGGGCGTGCTAGGTAGCACGGCCGTACTGAATGCTTTTGAAACTCTGATCTCTATACACCACGACCGTGGGGAAGAGCCACGACCGTGGTGAGGTAATTGTGCCACGGCCGTGGGGTGACACCACGACCGTGTTGAAGCAAACCCTAAATGAATACTTAAAGGTCAAAGTTAAATGAAGAGAACTAGTAATCTTATAAGTGGTTAGGATGTACCTCATGGGTTACCTTAATTGAATTTTATTCTTGGTGCATGATATCTCAGTGAATAGCATAGAAACCTAAATTTAGTTCAATTTCCATGGTTTCATACATATATTGATTGTATATGGTTGTTGAAAGCAGTCTTTAATTTGTGAATGTTATATCGTGTGAAATCCTTATGAGAGCCATGTGATAAGTGAATGAGGCAAATGAAACCCTAAGAGCAGGGTGTTGCCATGTGATAAGTGAATAAGGAAAGGAAAACCTAAGGATAGGGTGTTCAATGAATCATGTTATGGTGATATGAAAGGTCTCGATATGAGATGTGGTGATGCTTAACTGTTGAATTGTATGTTTCTAGTGCATTTAACTTTATATGCTTGTTCTCTCTGAGTTGATATCTACATACTGCAGGGCTTCTTATTTTCAATACATATCTCGTAAATTGCAGGTGATGAGATATGACATGCCCTAGAAAGGTATGTTAGTGAGACATGATATATGTTGAATACATGAGTTATGATGTTTCTTATGATATGATATGGTAGGCCGTGTGAGCCTTGTGAGAAATGTTAAATGAATTATGATTTCTGTTTAAAATGTACCTATAATGTTAATGTTAGACTTAGGTGCCCTGAACACCGTAGAACCCCTTTGGGAGGTCTGCACCTTAGGGGTGAAACTCGTGTCCAACATCAATCGGTTGAGTAATTCTGGTGGCACGAGGGTTGATAGGGTTATCCAACACCAACCAGTTGAGTAATTCTAGTGGTAACCCAGTGTTGACTCCCTGTGCCTGTGTGCTCAGGCTAGATGAGGAGTCCAGAGCACTCATGGTGAGTGCAGAGAAGGCCGGAGAGCCTGTGGGCCGGAGAGCCTGTGGGTCCTGTAGCTGAACAGGACTGGCAGTCAGACTTAGCATTTCCCGGGTGTGTCGCTAAGTCTTGTACGGTGTGGTCGTAGTGCACTGCGAGTTTCTATGCAGAGTACACTGCATAGATCAGGGCATAAGCTAAAATATGATCATATAGGTTCACAGAGTTCCTTATAAATGAAAGAGTTAGGGAAGACTAGAGCATAGTCTTCTAGTAGTTATTCTTTGGATGCAATATTTACATTCCTTGTTATTTCAATTATATTGTTTTATAACTGCTCAGTGTAGTATTTATTGTTGTTAAATTCCATATCGTTTACTCAAAGTTATATCTGTAATCACATTAGTGCCTTAGACTGTTTCTTTGAAGTACTCATTCACTGAGCGAGTAGGATCACCCCTCTACTCAAACATTTTAGGGTTAACCGCGTGGACTTGAAGATGGTCAGAGCATCAGTGTAGATCTTCCGCAAGAGTTAAGTACAAGATTAGTTGAGTCATTCGGTCCTTGTCACTCTAGGTCCTCAGTAAGAGATAAGAGAGAGAGTTGTAATTATGATGTGTAATATTATTCCTCTTTTGAAATCGTATGCTATTAATAGGTCTTATGTGCATAAGGTGTGAGAGACATCATGAATGTTTATACATGTATCTTTACTATTAAAGTCTGATTAGTAAAAGAAATGTTCAGATTTCCTTGTTAAGATGATTCATGTGGTTCAATGCGAGGAAACAAGAGTTTAAAAAAAAGTTAAGGGTGTTCTTTGTATTACATATAAATCCTATCTAATGCCCTAATCTCATGATTTGAGGAAATTGTGAGATCGGGGTGTAACAGCTTGGTATCAGAGCTTAGGGTGAGATGTCAATGACCATTAAGTTAGTAAGTTAGCGTCATAAGTGTGGCAGATAGGAGATGTTTTGATGTTAGCTTTGGGGATTTGAGTATTTGGATATCCTGGCCCGATATCTGAGTACTTGGATCAACCAGTACAAGCTACTCTGTCTATTCTCTCACGTATACCCTGGCCAGGTATACAATGGAAGAATGGGCTAGAGAGGAACCCTAGAAATGTTAGGGTTAGATAACGAGAAAAGAAACAAGAATTAAGAGCATAAATGTAAAAGGAGATAGAACTTACATTTCATAATGTTGTTTTGTTGGAAATGTATAGAAATGCTCTTATATGTTTGAATTGAAATATTCAGTACTTTGATATATATATGGGTCTTTAAGATTTATTGCACACTATGCAGTTGTAGCATTTATTGATTTCATTCTTTGTAACATGTAGATTAGAAATCATCTTTGAATGATCTTTCCTTAGTGGATAAGTTTTCTTCCACACTTCTGAGATGAATAGGAGTTGAGTAATCCTTTGTAGTTCTTGGCTTCAGGACTTCAGGTTTGGCCTGGTCCGGTTGGCATGATGCGTTACTAGGATCTAATGAATCCTATCAATAGTATAATAAGAATAGAATTTGAATAATTAGACCCACATCAGAGTAAGAATGTACATACAGTAAGATGTTGAAACATATGGGCAAGATCAGAACAACTAAGAATCAGTTGAAACTGGTATCTGAGGTTCAATTTTGGGGCCTCATATGAGAAACCCTTAATTGGGAATAAAGGAACATGATATAAGGTTCATAATCAGTTTATTGATTAATATTATATGAGCTATACATATGAAATATAGAAAAGATATATGAAATGTATGTATGGTTCTAGATAGCAAGAATCGATCATGAAGAATGGATCATATAATTGAGTATAATGCTTTTATGACTCTAAAGCAAAGGCTGAGTAGAAGAATAGAGTTGAGCATTCAATAGGTCCATAGAAGTGAAGAGTTTTCAAAAGAGTAAAAGTAAAGAGAATCGTATGAACATGTAATTCATAAGACTAGAACAACAAACTAGTTCCTAAGTGAAGAACATAGGTGTAGTTTAACGAATGAATAAGTCATACAAAGGTAGACTGTATTCAGGAGAGAAAAACTAGATTGAAAGAGAAACTATGTTTGACCCATGCATGATCCATTTGAATTAAAAATGAAGAATATGTAATGTATTCAACATGAGGAAAAACTAATAGAAGGACTATTAATTTAGAACGTTAACTTCACAATAGTATAAAGATAAAGGAGGAAATATGTGCAACATGGTATACATGACCATACATATGAATAAGCAACATGGTCATAAGAGAAAAATTTAGAATTAAAGATGATGGGTTAAAGAGTAGTATATGGTAAGAGGACTATGAAATGTAAGAAAGGGTTTGAAATATGATGGAGAAGTTATAAAATAAAGAGGTTGTGAGATTCAAGCAAGTGCTAATCAATCAAATATCTCTGTTGATAACTAAGTAAATCTACATACGAGAATGTATTAAGGGAATGTTTGGATACAAGTATTCCAAGTCTTAAAATCATCTTCTCTCTCATATATTCCTTAACAATAGCAAGGTGGGAATGAAATGATAAGAAAATGAATCATATATGATGCATAACTATCTTGGTAGGGTCATCTAGTGAATGTAATAGTGACATACATTACGATGAAGTGCGATAAGAAATAAATTCTTGTGTGATAGCAAGAATGATGAATAATCTATTCTTACCTTGAATGTTTTAATATTAGGGATGTTTTTTTTGTATATGATCAAAATGAGAAGGAGAGGTAGCAAAACATAAGTAATAAGAAATGAGGAGAGAGATAAAGGAAAATACTAGCTTTGTGTAATATGTGAACTTGTTTTTAGAAGTATGCTTTGTTGAAGGCATACTAAGGTATGTAAGTTGGTTCTATGTATGATTTCAGTGTAGTTGTGCAAGCTATATGTTAATTAAAGGTGTATGAGAGTTGTAGTAATTCATACTAGATATGCATCCTAGTATTGTGTAGTTGTGATATGGTGATACAGTTTGGATGATGACGGAAGACAAGGAGGGATATCCTGAATAAGGTAGTTATACCTACTCACTCATATTAATAGAAGGGATGTTAATCAAATTGTGTGGATAAGTAACCCTAATGAGGTATATCTTGTTATACCTAGCTTTAATCTAACTAAGTGATGGTATCTGGGTATGAACAAAGCTTGAATGACTGATACAATTGTGGATTACTTTATTACTGTGGTTGAAACCCTAAAATGATATAATACGATGGTTACACTTTGAATTGTGTGTGGGCCCATAACCCACATGTCCCAGGATCGAAACAGGATAGTATGGAATGAGGTGGTAATGCTTCACCTCATGCATCCATGACCCAATGGGGATGCCAAGAGTAGTATTGTGCAATTGATTGTTGAATCTAGCCTTTTAATTCAAGATTGTTTTGCTATTTGAATAGCACTTTATTAAAGTTTAAAACAGAATGGTGAACTCGCTTTTGTCACTTAAAGGTGATACAGAACAATAGAACTTTCTGAGCCGCATAAGTTGAGATAGTTGTATCAGAGTATCAGAGTTGCGCAGCGAAAGCGTGGTGGTTTATCTTTGCATTCTATGTTTGACTGTGGCATAAAGAATTTGCTTGATATCATTGAGAACTATTTGAAATATGTTGTGATTTAGTAAAGAATTAAAAGATCTAATGTTGAAAACTACATTCAGGTATGAAATACAAGAATATAATGACATGGAAGGCTTTAGAAGCTTAGAATAACCTTGAATGTATCTTTCTTGTAGGTTTATGTTTCGAGGATGAAACATTCTAAGAGGGGAAGAGTTGTTACGACCCCATCTGAGCTTAATTGGTAAACTAGGGTTTACCTGGATGATTACATATTTAATTGGATTGATCATTGCTTAAATCTAATTAATGATGATATCTCAATTATAATATGTTAAACCTAATGAGAACCCCAAGCATGCTATCTCTTTGTATAATTAGGGTTTGAGATATATAAACTCTAGTCGGTTGAATTAGGGTTTTCAACAAATAAGCTCATTTGGGAAGGAATGATAGAGTTAAGCATAGAAAAATAGAAATGATAGTTGGATGCTTGGGTAGCACGGCCATGGTGGGTAGCACGGTCGTGCTAGGTCATTGGTGGCACGGGCATGCAAGGCCACACGGTCGTTTTGAAAGAATTGAACTATTAACCAACTTTTATACTCAAATCTGCTGAAAACAATGCACCACGGCCGTGGTAGGTAGCACGGCCGTTCTGGGTCCATCTTGCACGGCCGTGGCAGCTAGCACGGCCGTTCTGAGGCATTTTTGCTTCAAATGACATTTCTGCAGATTTCTGGATAGCAGTTCACTGTTCTATTTTTAATTATTTATTGGTAACTTCAAATGATCTCAATTTTAACTGAAGCTTTATAGATCAATTATAAACAACGTGATAAATTCCCATAATTTTTGGAGAAGGATTGATCTCTGAAATAAACGAATTACAGTAACTTTTGTATAACTGAATATTCAGCCAATATAATAAAAGTTGAGTGTAGGGTCAATATGCAATTGACCCAAGCAGCTCAATTGCTCTATATGTTCGAACACACACACTAGCAGCTCTCATAATTCGCAATTCATTCCAGAGAAACGAGCTCCTAGAGAGAGAGGGAGAGTTAGGGTTTGAGAGGAGAAAGTGGTGGAATTGCTGAATTAGGGTTTTGCGGTCCGAGGAATGGTGAAATCAAGTAAGTTTAGCTTCTTTGTATAGACTTTCATGGTGAATCTTCTCTCACATGTCAAGATTCCGTCCCTCCCCTGATTTGATCCGAAATGGTATCAAAATTTCCCCTTTTCTCACTCTTTCTTCATAATCCCTCATTTTCAAGGTTTCCGAGTTGAATGGAAGAAGAATTGAGAGATTTGCTAGGGATTTGATATGAGTTCGAGATTCCCTGAGTTGAGCTGCAGTTTTGAGGTGTTTTCACACCTTAGGGTGAGTGGGTTCTTCCTTCAAACAGTGTAATGCACGAAATTTGATTATAGCATCCAAATCCCTAATTGCTTAGTATGTGATTCTAAACCCTGAAATGTCCGTTTGATTTAAGTTGTTGTAAATTGATATGATATGGATTCCTTCTCTGTTTGAATGACTCTTTGATGGTAGATTCACATCAGAAACGTATACAACACATCCTAGTAAGAATGTTTTTCAGATTTATACCATATGATGTAATTAGGGTTTAACCTAATTGAGATATCACTAGAGTTTCAACCTTAGTGAAGAGACATTTAGTCTTGAACTAAGTCTAGATCTTAATGCTCCTAATAAAGCACATGTCTAACATATTTCAATATCCAAGCCCATTTGGATTCACCATTAAGTTTATGACTTTTGATTTCACTAAGTTGAATCTCAATCGAGCTGTGGCACGGCCGTGGTGGGTGACCACGACCGTGGTGAAGGGTCTGTGCCACGAGCGTGCTAGGTAGCACGGCCGTACTGAATGCTTTTGAAACTCTGATCTCTATACACCACGACCGTGGGGAAGACCCACGACTGTGGTGAGGTAACTGTGCCACGGCCGTGGGGTGACACCACGACCGTGTTGAAGCAAACCCTAAATGAATACTTAAAGGTCGAAGTTAAATGAAGAGAACTAGTAATCTTATAAGTGGTTAGGATGTACCTCATGGGTTACCTTAATTGAATTCTATTCTTGGTGCATGATATCTCAGTGAATAGCATGGAAACCTAAATTTAGTTCAATTTCCATGGTTTCATACATATATTGATTGTATATGGTTGTTGAAAGCAGTCTTTAATTTGTGAATGTTATATCGTGTGAAATCCTTATGAGAGCCATGTGATAAGTGAATGAGGCAAATAAAACCCTAAGAGCAGGGTGTAGCCATGTGATAAGTGAATAAGGAAAGGAAACCCTAAGGATAGGGTGTTCAATGAATCATGTTATGGTGATATGAAAGGTCTCGATATGAGATGTGGTGATGCTTAACTGTTGAATTGTATGTTTCTAGTGCATTTAACTTTATATGCTTGTTCTCTCTGAGTTGATATCTACATACTGCAAGGCTTCTTATTTTCAATACATATCTCGTAAATTGCAGGTGATGAGATATGACATGCCCTAGAAAGGGATGTTACTGAGACATGATATATGTTGAATACATGAGTTATGATGTTTCTTATGATATGATATGGCAGGCCGTGTGAGCCTTGTGAGAAATGTTAAATGAGTTATGATTTCTGTTTAAAATGTGCCTATAATGTTAATGTTTGACTTAGGTGCCCTGAACACCGTAGAACCCCTTTGGGAGGTCTGCACCTTAGGGGTGAAACTCGTGTCCAACATCAACCGGTTGAGTAATTCTGGTGGCACGAGGGTTGATAGGGTTATCCAACACCAACCAGTTGAGTAATTCTGGTGGTAACCCAGTGTTGACTCCCTGCGCCTGTGTGCTCAGGCTAGAGGAGGAGTCCAGAGCACTCATGGTGAGTGCAGAGAAAGCCGGAGAGCCTGTGGGCCGGAGAGCCCGTGGGTCCTGTAGCAGAACAGGACTGGCAGTCAGACTTAGCATTTCCCGGGTGTGTCGCTAAGTCTTGTACGGTGTGGCCGTAGTGCACTGCGAGTTTCTGTGCAGAGTACACTGCATAGATCCGGGCATAAGCTAAAATATGATCATATAGGTTCACAGAGTTCCTTATAAATGAAAGAGTTAGGGAAGACTAGAGCATAGTCTTCTAGTAGTTATTCTTTGGATGCAATATTTACATTCCTTATTATTTCAATTATATTGTTTTATAACTGCTCAGTGTAGTATTTATTATTGTTAAATTCCATATCGTTTACTCAAAGTTATATCTGTAATCACATTAGTGCCTTAGATTGTTTCTTTGAAGTACTCATTCAATGAGCGAGTAGGCTCACCCCTCTACTCAAACATTTTAGGGTTAACCGCGTGGACTTGAAGATGGTCAGAGCATCAGTGTAGATCTTCCACAAGAGTTAAGTACAAGATTAGTTGAGTCAGTCGGTCCTTGTCACTCTAGGTCCTCAGTAAGAGATAAGAGAGAGAGTTGTAATTACGATGTGTAATATTATTCCTCTTTTGAAATCGTATGCTATTAGTAGGTCTTATGTGCATAAGGTGTGAGAGACATCATGAATGTTTATACATGTATCTTTACTATTAAAGTCTGATTGGTAAAAGAAATGTTCAGATTTCCTTGTTAAGATGATTCATGTGGTTCAATGCGAGGAAACAAGAGTTTAAAAAAAAGGTTAAGGGTGTTCTTTGTATTACATATAAATCCTATCTTATGCCCTAATCTCATGATTTGAGGAAATTGTGAGATCGGGGTGTAACAGAAATAGAAAGTTGGAGAACAACTTTCAATCCTACAATTCGTGAATGGTGTTACAGTGAATGTATAATTCCTTTGTCACTGATATCCCGAATGAACTCGAGGCATGGAACTGTCATCCTGTCAATGTTCATTCACTTTCTTGATCTCAGAGTAGATCGGAAGAGATATGTATGACATGAATATCACATACTGATTCACACATGTGTGCACGCCTTTCTCAATCATACTCATCAAGTGGCCATGGATATCATACTCCCTCAGGAGGGAAAAATCCCATATATATCACTCACCCCTTAAAAGCCCCATGTGTTAAAGCCACCCAATCATCGCCTTTATAACAACCGATGTTTCAGGACTGCATTTGATGATGTCAAAGTGTGCCCAACGACATGTATTGAGTATAGTGATTTCAGGTCAAAGAATCACACTCACCACCATCACTGTGAGTACTGACTGTGACTACCATGTCATGGTTCCATGTGTCAAACTCACGGTGGGTCTGTCCGGTACACTTGTTCTCTAACAAGTACCTATGTGTTTGGTTTGATATCTCTATATCATGACTAATGAGATTCTGTCATCAACCAACACCACAATCTAGTCTTGTGTGTCATTGTTGTCTATCTACCTTCCACAATGACATCCGACTAGGGACATAACAAGAATGTACAAACTCTTAGCATCCGTATGATCTCATCGTTCAGGTCCTCAACCTGAAAGCATACGTCATTGAGTACTGTCATTCTCTAGACATTCAATCTGTTCTATCACTATCTCATATGACTGAACCAGAAAGAATTGGAAGCTCGCCTTTGATGTTTATCAAATCAATCTTAATGTATCCCACCAATCATCCCATGATTGGCTCTCAGGGCATACATACCAACATGATCTTCAATTAATATATTTCTTTTTGCATTAAATTGAATTATGTTTTCAATTGTGCTTAAATCTTGATTATTTTAATATCAAGATTCTCTCTCCTCCAAAGTAATTCAAATGAGGCGCCCCTCTCATTTTATTTTCTCTACATGATGCCAATAAACATGAGGGACCCTCTAGAAGTGTTATTTTGCATATTGAACCCTAGGTTTTGGGTAAATTGCACATTACACCAAAACTAGGTTTTAAAGCATAAACATTGATCAACAAGGTCTATCTTGGTACTCAAGCTTGTGGAAGCCATACCACTGCATCATACTCATTCCTATGATGTCTCAACCTCTGAGGAACATTTTATCATGTACAATTTGCAAGTTAACCCCTCAACTTGGGTAATTTGCACTTTAGTCCAAAACTAACAAAACAATGTTTCAACATTATTCAAAAAGGACTGAAGTTGAAATATAAGTTCCTCTTGAGCCTTAATTACTTTTCGAAAGATAATATCAAGCACATAATTACCTTTCTTAAACAAAACACCTAGGGTTAAAGCATAACCCAGGTCAGGGATGTTACAGATCATTATACAAGAAACATCGAAAAGCTCTCCCGAAGACTTGAGTGTATAGGGACGTCCATAGGACTCTACTGCTATACACTATCTATCCCACTGGGTATGATACCTCTGCATATCATCCGTAGCCACATGATCTTCATCTCTCCAGGCACGTCCACCTAAAAAGGGTTATTAACCAGCGGGGTGAGACACACAGTCCCCGTGAGAAACATAACCCTCTACCAACTTTATAATGATCATAGATAACTGGTATAAGTAGATTCTAGGGGCAACATACTGAGCAAAGCTAACTTTATGAACATTCTTACCAAGCTATCAGGAGGCTTATAACCAGGTATTTTGTATGGAACATGATTGACAATATAAGGCTTTATAAGATCTTATCACAAGATATAAAGAACGTTCATATAACTGCAAGATATAATTGGATCATTTACACAAGCAAGGCCTCAATCAATGTTCTGTGTTTTTCCTTAAGAAATATATTCTATACGGCTGGATTATGATTTATTATATCATGAGGAAGTGAGCCATCCCGCTCAAATCCAACCTTCGGTTGCGAAGCCCAAAATCGGTGCCATACTAGGTCATTGGGAGAGTCTGACTCCATGACCTCACCTCTTTGTGGTTAATGCACAACAATCAACAAATAGGACTGCAATCTCTTACTTAAGTGGCCTCAGCCATAGGGTCAGTCCCGCAGGCTGCCCTTTTCATCATGAGCCACAGGCCTATTCACCATGCTCCTGAGCCATGAACACATTCATGCTCCTTCACACTGAGCCATGGGCCTAATCACCATGCTAATATACACATCTTGAGTCCACAACCACATTTGCACTCTAATCCTCCTATTTTCGGCAAGGAGAAACCTCACATTTTCTACAATATATGCTTCGGGTTAACCCGCAGGTGAACCCATTTCACCATCACCTAATTACTGATGATGATGGATCTATGGCCAGGGCAAACTACACGAGAGATTCATATGTAATTAGTTGATGTATTTTAAGTAGGTTGTTGGGGCAATCAAGTTGTATTAAGCAACCACATATAAAATATGAACAACATTAGATTCATTACATTGGTGTTATATTGTTACTGCTATTTCCATTACCCTCAACAATCATCACATTGCCATGGGATATAAATCCCTCACATCATCTCATAGTGCTACTACCTCTCAAGGCTTCATCATCATGGGATATCAATCCCTGAGTTCATCATATTACACCAGTGCCTCTCAAGGCATCATCAACATCATTAGGAAATATCAATCCCTCATGTCATTACTAGAGGATCACACCTCAACAGGCCTTTCTCATCTTACTGGTGATATTTGTTATCTCATCAACAAGACATATCATTATTACTTAGATATTGCACATATATCAAGTGCTATACAAAGCACATAATCATATAATCACCATAGCTCTTACTTGGCTATGAATTCAATACACCTACATGGTTAGATTGCATAAGAAAGTGATAACTAGATCACCAAACATAGAACATAGATCTTAGAGAACATATTAGGATTATCATGCTATCAAGAATTTAGGTGCACAGGATTGGAACAACATCCATGTTCATTGTTGTGTCTGTAGTCCATTTATATTATTGTTATCAAATTGTGAGCATCCATCATGCCCCATATCTCATGAACATATCTTTGATTATCATGTCATCAAGATTAAGGTTTATAGCATTGGAATATTCTTCCATCATTTTGAACATATGCAGATTAATGTCATAACTGGTGTATAAATCAACACATACTATTGTTACCACATCATGGGTATCCCATAATACCCTATATTGCAAATCATATGTGCATCATCCCTAAGGATTAACTTTAAGTATCATACACCATGATCCACCATCCAACTTAATCAGAGTTTCATCTATCATTAACCATAGGTAACCACTATACAAGGATTCACGACCTATCTTGTCTTAGATTCATCAATAACAAAGGTGTACACTCAAGATAATGTACATACGAGTATCGGGTTAGAGAACAACCTTCACTAAAAGTGTCGCATACCCTCACCAAAACTAGGTAGCGACCGCAAACCCTCACTAAAGGGAGTATCAGATAGAGTACCAACTCTCACCCAAGGTTGTTGGCTACAAGCATGTCATACATTCATGCACAAAGAGAGGTAACGTGCCAACCAGGATCTATGGTGTGTCATGCAACCTGATCCAGAGTTGTGTATCGTGCATATATGCAAGGTCGATATCAGGTAACCAGGTGCAAGGGCGTGTGTCGTGTAGCACATGGGCGTCACCTATCGCCTAAAACCCTACCGCCCATTAGGGTTAGGGTTTCATACCGGGCAACCCTCAACTCTCTACCGCCTAAGGCCATATCGGCCAAGATCATGGTGCCCAACAAGCACACCCACTTGATTAACACATCAAGATACTCAAGGGGTTCTCATACCACCCAAGGTATACTACTTCAATGTTGCCATGACGCCCATGGTACCTTATCGTCCAACTAGGGTTTGAGACCCTATAACAACCAAGACAATGTATTGTCCGTCCCTCACTTGTATGTCCAGGGTACTATCCAAGCTCCACACATGTATCGGCCAAACCTCAACTCTAAATCCATCCAAGCTATCAAGCATATACCCATGTCCAAAATAGGGAAAAAATATGTATCGGGCAAGGCATATCGGACAAGGCCTCCTATAGATGCGTTTTGGGCAAGCAAGGGTGTCAAGTTAGGTCCTTCACCCAAGGCATATCGGGCAGGGATACTTAGTATCACCCAAAAGCTTACTCAAGGGTAGGGCTCTCATCCAAGAGTATCGTGTAAAGCACATCATGGCCACATCTCCCAACATCATATCAGTGAAGGGTCAAAGTGTGAACCATAACAGTCAAAAGCACCTTATCGATCAACTAGGGTTAGGGCAACCCTATCGTTCAAGACTCCATGTCGAGCATCTAGGGTTAGGATCATCCTGTCGGCCGAAGCAAGCATATCACCCCAAACTAGGGTTAGGGCATCTGTACCGCCCAAGGAACCACTTCTAGGGTTATCGCCCACATCAAGGATCAGATTAGAGGTTTCAAAGACATCACCACCATATTGCCCAAGATATTAACCAAGGTTTCAACTCCAAGAGAATGTCATGCAACAAGGGTAGATCATCTATATTGCCCAGGGCAACCCTATCGCCCAAGCTAGGGTTGAAGCTCCATATCGGCCAAGACACTAAAGTTAGGGTTTTATGTCGGCCAACCACCATATCGCCCAACATCATCATCTTGGGTAGATGTGCATATCGGTCACAAGGTCAATAAAATGTTCACTTATCATATCACCCAAGGCTCAACTCTAGAAGAGGGTATCTGGCAACAACATCAAGGAGCCACCATGTAGAACACATATCGGCCAAGGGACCAACTAGGTGTCCACCAACCATATCGTCCAAACCCTAACCCTAGGATAGGAAAGAGGTATCGGTCACCACCATATCACCCCAAACATCTAGTCCATAGGCCCACCTTTCAAGTCCAAAGGAGAGAAAGGGGTATTGCCACGAACCATCAACCAAAGCATAAATTATTAAGCAAGGTACTATATCGGGCAAGCATAGTTGATTCGGGAAAAGCCCCCATATCGGGCTAGTCATCTTCAACCTCTAGCCACCCATCACCATCTTGCACAAGGAAAACAAGATAAATGCAGTAATAAAATGTATCATTCCCATTAGATAAGATTTCAAGTTCCATATATACATCTATCATGGAGAAAGGTATCAATTTAAGTACAAGAACCAATATGTGCATATATGGAGAGTGTGCATAATAGAGATGGTTAAGAGTTATGTAACCCGCCTTAAGAGGATCTCCATGAAAGTCATCAAGCTTCTTGGTCCAAGCAGCAAACCCACGTTCCTCTCCAAGAACACCACCCATCCAAATCTCCAAACATGCCTTCGGCACCATCATCATCACCTCAAGAAACAAAGGAAGAAGAAGAAGAAGATACCATGGTTATATGTAGCTCAAGAAGAAGAAGAAAAGAGGGGAGATAACCACGGCCTTACTTACTCTTATCAAGGGCCTATCCATGGCCGAGATGGGAAGAGGAAGGTGAAGGAGAAGGCACAAGGAAAGACTAGCAAGGAAGCATGACTCACCAAGGTCAGATCTTGAGCAAGGAGTCTCCATGGCCAAGGTGCTCGTCCTCCCAAGCTCCATGGGAGTTTCCTTAAGCTCCTAAGCTTCCATGATCGTCCCATACAGGTAGGGGAAGGAAGGTTGCCGAGAAGGATTGCTTGGATAAAGAGGAAGGGGGTTATATACACCAAGGAAGAGAGAGGTAGCAAGGGAGAGGTGTCATAACCACATAAACCAAGGTGCCACTTGCTCTAGCACTAAACGCCACTTGTTGCCACCCTAACAACTCATGCACGGCCTGGTGATACACTCTAGAATGTGTATCGTGCAGCTGGGCAACTTCCATGGCCGATACACCCCTCAAACCGACACACCAAGCAAGCTTTGCCTGATACATTAAAAGACAAGATAACATATGTGACATATATATGTTATAAGGACCATATAGAGATGCCACTCCTCATCTAACCACCAAACATATGTGCCTGATACTAGGGTTTCCTGAGTTAAGAACAACCCTCACCAAAGGTACTGTCTTCCCTCACTAGAGATGTGGCGGGCAACAACATCCCTCACCCAAAGGGGTAACGGGCAAGATCATATCCCTCACTAAAACTCTAACGGCTAGGGCACTTAGCCACACATATCGGCCATCCATGTCGTGCACCCATGCACCAAGGGTATCGTGTAACCAGGGCTAGTGTTGTGTCGTGCAACCTAATCCAAGAGGGTATCATGCATGCATATCCTAGAGAGTATCGTGCATCCAAGTAGCAAGGGGGTGTATCGGGAAACTAGATGTGTCAGTCAAGACCCTATCGCCCATTAGGGTTAGGGTTCATATCGGGTAGCCATATTCACTATATCAATCAAGGTCATGGTGCCCAAGCTCAACACTGTATCGCCCAACAAGCCCACTACAACAAACGACACCAAGGCACCGCGAGATGACCTATTGTCCAACTAGGTTAAGCACAACATCTCGGTCACCACTAAGGCACCTAACTAGGGTCCACCACCCAAACACCATATCGGGCAACACAAAACCACCCTATGTCGCCCAAGGCACAAAACAGAGGTATCTACTCCCAAAACCATCTCGGGCAACAAAGCCAACAGAACTCAACTTAACATATCGTCCAAGCCAAAAGACCTAGAAGAGGGGTATCGTGCAAAGCACAAGGTCCATATTGGTTTGGTCATCACCAACCTTAAGATTACCATCATCAAACCCTAAAAGATCAAGAGAGTTGGCTCACCTCTCAACAACCAAGTGAGAGGGGTTTTGCACAACCTCCGTCACAAATCGGGCATCAAGGTAGGTCATCCATATCGGTCAACCCTTCAACCTCAACTAGGTCATCAACAACCAAAAGGCTCACCTCTCAAATCCATGGTGAGAGTACGATATTGCCCAAGCAACTAGAATATAGACTCACCTCTCAATGACTTAGGAAGAGAGGGTTTTGCCTACACCACTAGAGCTCAAGCTCACTTCCCAAAACCAAGGAGAGAAAGGGGTATTGCCCCAAGGAAAACCTAATCCATAGGTTCGACCAACAAGGTCCAAGGTCATACAACTATCAACATCATAACCACTAAGTCCAATAAGATTAAAGGTACAAAGTCGAGCAAGAAACATATCCAATAAGATGCAAGGTCGATCAAGATCATGTATGAACATGCAACATAAAAGAAGGTAGTATAGCTAGGGTTAGGAGTTATGTAACCCACCTCAAGTAAGCTCCTCAAGCTCCAAAGCTCCAAGCACCAAGCTTTAAGCTCTTAGATCCAAAGCACCCCACCTTCGGCCACCACAATAAGAGAAGCAAAACTCACAACCACCATGGCCGAAGAACAAGCAAGAAGGAGAAGAAGGTGCTAAGGAGAGAGGGGAGATGCTTACCAAGGAAGCAAGACCCTTCTAGGGTTCGACCACCACTTAGAGAAAGAAGAAGAAGGAGACTCCACCAAGGAGATTGGCCACCAAGCTTGCTCTACCAAGGGAAGGTGTATCGACCACCAAAGGATAAAGGAGCAACTAAAGGAACTAAAGGGCTAAGAAACTAAAGAGAGGGTTGTATATATACAAGAGTGTTACGACCCCACCTCTCGATAACCCCCAATTAAGGGAGACCAAGAGGTTGAGCCGCACCCATTAATCCCGGATCAAAGGTTCGACATATAACCATAAATAATTATTAAATTCTAACAGACTATACTGAAAATGGTAATAAAATTTTTCTTTACATACCTTTTGAAAACTTGGATCTCTATTCTTCTATCCACATCGATACTAATCTATCTAATCCTCCTTGCACTTTAATTCTCATTTAGTATCACATGTGCCACTTTATTGTTTGTTCTTTTCATTGTACCTAAAACGCCGACAAACAAAACATCGGTCAGCCGTAGCTGGTATGTGGGGGAAACAACAAACATGCAACTATGATAACAATGTAATCATTCAATTACTTATTTAACAACCAATATTACGTTTTAGATATAACTTCGCGATCCAAGAGTACCCTATCCTCTGTATTGCTCCCATTAAATCCCTCATGATCCACCTATAAGTGAACCAGTTTCTAGGGTTGAGTCCCATGGCACTACTCGTAAGAAGACCACTCCTTAACTCGGGATTTGCTAAAGAGTCTCTAACTCACGGTAACCTAGACCTTACTCTAGGATTACCCCTTTTTAGCCTTTTCAAAGTAACAGAGGTGGACCCGGATCTAGCCAGTTATATATGCACATTTATGGTGATAATCATAGTCACTTTATAGTGGCATGAAATAAATAAACATACAACAGTTTAGTTGCATTCAATGCGATTAAACATCCGAGAATACATCGGGAAACTATAGCGGTTATTCATAATCGTAACCACATACCTGATCCATAGTAACTTGATGTCCATGCATTAACATTCAACACAATTAACAAGCAATCAACAATATCCTAAAAATAATGCATAACATCCAAGTGTCATTGTTTTATTCAAAACATCCACAAGATCAACTTGGATTCCACCTTATAATTTCTAGGTCAACCTTAGGGTTTTATTAGGGTTTTAGCCTTCATTATGCATTTATCACTTTTAATGCTCTTTTAGTTCACAAACCCTAATTTCTGCATCATAGGCACAATTGAATGTCAATTAAGTCTAATATGTTTCTTTTACACTAAAACTATTATCTTTATCCTTTTAGGTCATATCTAAAACATTAAGGCTAATTATCATCTTCAGTTTCTTTCAAATTGACAAATCATATTTCATTATAGTTCAACTCACATATATGAACCTTATTTATTACTATTTCCACCTTTATACACTAGGAAACACTAATTATCCAAATAATTCACATTAAAGATCTTTGGTACTCAAATGATCTTCAAATCATCATATCTCCATTTTATTCTTCGATTTGTATAATTAAAACCATTAGAATTCATATCAACATAAATTAGGGTTTCTAATCCCATTAAGGCATATCCATGTACATAGAACCCTAAATTAAACCAACTATATAAAAAGATCATCTTTTTAAATCCTATTTTCACTTTTATTAACAACATGTTAATATCAGCTTGAATTATCCGTCTATCATCAAATCTAAGGGTTTTTCCTTAGTTAAAACATTAAAGATGATAACTTTATGTACTTTTCCAATTTCAAGCATATAAACTCTAAATTAGACTAATCATGTGCAAAGTCCTTCCTTTTTGAACTCAATGTTCCTTTTTACATTTAACAGGTTAACATCAATCCTAAAGGTCTATTAAACCCTATTAAACACATTAATCATATCAGATTAGGGTTCCTTAATCTTTAAAGTATTAAAGATGATTACTTCCATTAATTTTCGGATTGAAAATAGAATCAGACTTCAAACATAATTTATTTGGATTCCTCTCGTTCTGAGGATCAACTTTCATATATAACTTTTTGTCATCTGAACTACGAATCTTAAGTTACGAATTTTGCAAGAAAAATACTTACTTGGCCAATAGCATGCTGACACGTCAGCATAGCCATGCAACGCGGATCGCTTTTGGGAAATATAACCAATTTACTTGATTACCCTCCACTTAAGTCAGTTCTTCTTTAACCCGTTGGGGGCATACTCGTCCAATGACCTCTGCTCCTTCTTCTTCCTTGGGCTGAAGCAACAGGCCGCCCTAGCGGCCATTGCAGAGCTTCGCAGGTCGTTCCCTACCGCCTCAGCGCTCGAGCTCCGGTCAAAACACATCCCTCACCTCCGTCCACACCCTCCCCCTCACTCCAGAAGGCTGCAAGCCCTGACCGAGATGCTTTTCCCGTGGTCTTCAAGCCAACGCTCCATTGCGGCTTCCAGCCCTTTTGCAGGTGTCGCGTGAGGACTAGAGAGACGAGGTGGCGGTGGATCCCTTCTGGGTAGTCGTGGGAGCGCCCTGCCTCCGACCGGACTACTCTATGACTCGTTGTTGCTCTATGGATAAGAATAAGCCCCGTTAGGGTTTTACGTGCAAGAACAAGAAAGAAAGGTGTGAGGAACTCTCCTTTTGGCTTTGCCACAGGCTCTTTCCTTTATATAGGAGGGTAGTCATGCCCCAGCATGCTTGCCCACGAATACACAAGGCCTCTTTCCAATTAGGATATGATTCCTTCAATGAGAAGAAACCTTCTCTCTCTCTTCTTTAACCATCAATATTCCTCTTACATATTAGAATTTCGAAAATTACTCCACTTATAACCTTTGCACTTGCCTTTTAATTGATTGACACGAAATTATATTCTCCTCACGTAGGAAAATACTCCTTTTTAATAAAAACACATAATTCCATTAATTATGTAGTCCCGTTATCTCTTTATTTTATAATTATGGTATTTTCTCTTCCTTTTCCTTTATTGGGGCTCCTTGGATCCCAAGATACTCCATTATTTCGAAATTCATTTTATTGGATTACTCATTATCTTTCTTAATGCACCTATATGCACTATTTTGCATTATCATGTTTATTTCTTATTAAGATATCTCTTTTTGAGAATTTCTCTTTTATTATTAGAAATCTCATAGATACGAAATTGCCCCAAGAAAACTCATTTATGCCTCTTTTCATTCATTTTCCACATTATATCATTATTTCCCAATTTCTTTCTTCATAAAGAAATACTTAATTAATCTTTTCTTTTCCTAGTGCTTTCTTTTTGCAACCTTGGACTCCTTCGTACCCAAGGAACCCAAGAGGCACGAAATCCTCTTTGGATTTGCCTTCTAGAGGTTTCCACATATTTCTTTTCTTAAAATTCAATTATCCATTTACTAATTGAATTTCCTTTGTTATTTTCCTTTTTATTGAGCCCAATAGCCAATAAAGCCCACAAAACAACCAATCAAGGCTATTATGAAAGGAATCCATTTATTCAAAACAAACCATATCATTATTTGTTCAATTATCTTTAATATAAGAAATTACATTTCTCACTAATTGAACCCAAAAATTGGGGTTGTAACAAAGAGGGTCTATATGGCGCCCACCTTGGTGTTGCTCCACATGTGCACGTCCAAGGCACCACTTGTCCAGAGACATGCCACCTTGCCAAACCACATGCTCATGTCATGCCACCAACTAACAAAGGATCAGACACTTGTCCAAGGTATGGTGACACAACCAAGGCAAGGTCAAGGTGGTCACATGGGCGACACACCCCACTGGTCGACACACTCCTGGGCGATACAACCATGGGCAACAAAGAGCTTCAAGCTCTCCTATGCGTGATACAAATCCTTATCAAGGCAAAGCAAAGCAAAGAAAGGCCCATCAAAGCTCATCAAGGCCCGAAACTACTCAAGCAACAAGCCCAACTCATCCTCTCAACCCTAGAGGGGAGAGAGAAAACATCTCTTAAGGTGACAAACTTGCACATCAACCCTAAAACTTGGGTTATTTGCAAGTTGCACATCCAACTCTTAATAAAACACAACAAACCCTAATCACAACCTCAGGTGATTAGAAAGCTTCTAAACACAAGGTTTAGGCAAAGCAAACAGGGTAAGCCCAAAACAAAGGTCATGGTCCTTACACAACTAGTCTTGGATCTTAGTTCCAAGACAAATTATATGTGTTAAGTAATATCCCGAGATTAAAGAAAGGTCCTATTATATGTTTATCTTTAGTAATAACAATAGAGGAGGGAAAGGATGATGACGTAATGTGTTTTTGTCACATATAATGGATACCAAGGTAAAGAATCCTAGTATCCAAGAACTTTCAATGATATGAGAAGATGGGAACATGACTCCTGATAAGATGAATAATGTTTGGCTACCTAGAAGGGCCAACTTTGAGATTAGTCTAGTTACATATTGTAGTAAGGATACCATATGTTAGGGGTTTATGCCCCGCATAAACATGGCATCAACAAAGATGTATGAGTTGAAGGAACAATTGTAGAACTGTTTTGGGAAAAGTTGATCAAGCTAAAGATAACTTCTTAGAATATCCCTATCTAGATTTGTTGAGGCAGCTTATACATAACATCTAGAGATACCTCTGAGACAGTTCTTCTTTAATAAGTAGCCTCTCCTTATGATAAGAAAATAAACAACTAAAGGGATAATTGATACAAGTCATAAGAAAGTTTAGTGTTGTGTCAGTAGATTTGAGTGGCACAGTAGATGCATGATAAGACTTGTAGTCCCAAGTGGGTGACAGAACACAACTCTGGTCTTTCCTTGAAAGAGAAATGACAAACTAAGTAAGGGGTATAGAAAACTCCCAAGATCAAGGATCTTATTACGTAAAGATGTAAGTTGAAAAGGTGACAAATCAGTGAGGTTTGTCACCTAAGTTAAATAAGATATGTATAATGATTCTCCAACTAAGAAAAATGTTACCTGACACAGAGTTGACTCTACAGTCAATAATGAAAAGGATAGTTGAGTATGCGTCCTGTATGACAAATTCTATGATAACCCTATGTGAAAGAACATTGTGTTGATCAAAGTTCTATGGCATCTCCATGACATTAAGATGTTATCTATGTAGAGACTTGATGATATGATGAATGAATAATATCTGTCTCCCATGGGATTTCGAGGACGAAATCCTTGTTAGGGGTTTATAACTTGTAATGACCCTGACCTGGGTTATGAGGTAACCCTGTTTGTTTTGGATAAGTAAGTTGATTAGAACTTTAATATAATCCTCTAAAGTGTTTTTCTATTAGGTAACAAACTTATGTTTCAAATTTGGTCATGTTTGAATAATGTTTGAGCATTATTCTCATGTCTTGGACAAAAATGCAATTTACCCAAGATAAGGGGTTATAGTGCAATATGTCATATGCTGAACATGCCTCATGTGTTTTATCATCATTATATAGAGAATTATGCAAGGTGGTGGCTTGTGGAAAGCCTAAAATCCAAGTTTGAACTTGTCTGAATAATGTTAATACCTTGTGCACCAATATTGGTACAAATTGTAATTTAGCCAAAATGTAGGGTTGATATGCAAATTACCACATCTAGAGTGTTCCTACTTCCTCTATGTATCATTTAGAGGAGAGATAAATAAGGGGGAACCATGTTTGAATCATATTTAAGTATGATACTCTTGGTGATGAAAAGACCAAAAGAAGTGTTGAATGTGAAACCCTAATTGAGCTTGTATCGGGTTATTGAGTCCATATGGGAGTGCCTATCGGCCAAGGAGCCATAGAGGGGATCCCATATTGGTTTGTGGACTCTTTTACTTGTCCATTATGGGCAAAGAACCTCAAGGAGGTGATCCATGTCGAATTAGATGCTCCTTGTAAAAGTTGTATCGGTTTGCATAAATTATGAGATAAAGATGAGATATATTATCAAACAAGATAACTAAAGGATGAAATATCATCTCTATATTATCCTCAAGTGTTTGCATGTCAAGATAAATATGAGTGCATGCAAGGATAGGTGTCAACCATGCATGGACACATGTCACCTAGTATCTTAAAAAGATGACACCTCATATACACACTCTTTCATGAACCTCAAGTATATATACCCTTCCTTTCACCCATAAGTGGAATTTTTCGAAATATATCACCCCCTTGCTCTTAGATATCGTGCATAGAGTCTTGTTGTCGTTCAAAGGTGAAGGAGTATCGTGCATAGAGCCTTGATATCACCCATAGCAAAGTGATATCACTTATTGCAAGGTGATATCGACCAAGTGAGGAATATCGGCCATATTGACCACAAGTGGTGAGGTATCGTGCACGAGGCTAAGGAGATCAAGTCTTGGACCTTTGAGAAGCTCACCTTCAACCTTGGGAACGTGAAGCTTTGGAGCTTGGAGATTTGAAGTTTCTCTGAGGCAGGTTATATAACTTGAACTCAATTATGTTATTATTTATCATAAATCTTGCCTTAGTTAAATGATTTACTTTCAAATAGAATTTTCTTGCATAATTGATGAATCCATGAGCTCTAGTAGTAACCTAGGACTATTTTCCATGAACTAGAACAAGTATAACGAAGGTCTAGAGCTTGAAGATGATGGTATCACCTTATAAAGTGATATCGGGTTCAAGCACATAAGTAAGAACCGCTTTGCCCGATATGGTGTGAAGCATACACACACATCTTTGCCCGATATGGTGTGAAGCATATACACACCTCTTTGCCCGATACGGTGTGAAGCACACACACACCTCTTTGCCCGATATGGTGTGAAGCACACACACACCTCTTTGTCTGATATGGTGTGAAGCATACACACACCTCTTTTCCCGATATGGTTTGAAGCACACACACACCTCTTTGCCCGATATGGTGTGAAGCATACACACACCTCTTTGCCCAATATGGTGTGAAGCACACACACACCTATTTGCCCGATATGGTAAGCACACATACACCTCTAAAGTGATATGGAAGCAAGCATACACCTCAAACCCGAGATGGTAAGCACACATACACCTCTAAAGTGATATGGGTAGCAAGCACACACCTCATACCCGATATGGTGGAAGCACCTCAGAACCCATATGAAGGAAAGCTCCTTAGATGCAATGTACTTGATGGAGTAACGCATGAAGTGTCTTATATCAAGTCATACATTAAGAGGTATGGAGTTTAATGAATATTGATTAAGTAGGCTAATGTACCTTGAAGGAAAGGTTGAGCCAACTTAATAAAGTATCAAGTAATCAAAATCCTAGTGAGGATGAGAGAGAAACTCATACTTCTATGATAATCATGAAATGAGCATACATTAATACTCCTAATATGTGTGGAATTTGAATTAGGGTTGTGATTCTTGATGAATGTACTTGAAAACCCTAGTTAGCTTAAAGAGGGAAACCTTAACCCTAATAAAGGGTAATGATGTGATTTGAAACTACAATTGGTTAATAAAGGGGAATTCTTAACCATATTGAAACTATGCTGATAGCATGAAATAATGAGCATAGCTAAGTATAAGCTATGATGTTTCATATAATACCAATTAATGGGCCTCGTGAGCCATGTGATTAGTTGTTGCCCAGTGAGAGGTAACAAGATGTTTAATGGGCCTTGTGAGCCATGTGATTAGTTGTTGCCTAGTGAGAGTAACAAGATGTTTAATGGGACTTGTGAGCCATGTGATTAGTTGTTGCCTAGTGAGAGGTAACAAGATGTTCAATGGGCCTTGTGAGCCATGTGATTAGTTGTTTCCTAGTGAGAGGTAACAAGATGTTTAATGGGCATTGTGAGCCATGTGGTTAATTGTTACCTAGTGAAAGGTAAAAAGATGTCTAATGGGCAATGTGAGCCATGAGAATAGTTGTTGCCTAGTGAAAGGTAGCATGATGTTTATAAAAGTCTCATGTAAGAAATGATAATTCAAAATAAACTAGGAAATGTAAACTTAGTAACATAATAATAATAATAAATGGATACAATAATAATAATGAAACCTTGATCATACATGCTTTATGCTTATAGCCAAATAAGGGCTATAGTGTTTTGAATATGCTTAAAGGAGATACGAGGAATACTTGTATTATATAAAGGATGTGAATAAGTATGATGGCTTGGCCAAGGTATAATGTCTGGCTAAACTCGATCTCATGATTGATATAGTCCAATGCCTGACTGAACTCTATGATCTCAAGATTGGTATAGTTCAATGCCTGGCTGTGACCTCAGGATTGGTATAGTCCAATGCCTGGCTGAACTCGATCTCAGGATTGGTATAGTCCAATGCCTGGCTGAACTCTATGATCTCAGGATTGGTATAGTCTAATGCCTGGCTGTGACCTTAGGATTGGTATAGTCCAATGCCTAGATGAACTCGATCTCAAGATTGGTATAGTCTAATGCCTGGCTGAACTATATGATCTCAGGATTGGTATAGTCTAATGCCTGGCTGTGACCTCAGGATTGGTATAGTCCAATGCCTGGCTAAACTTGATCTCAGGATTGGTATAGTCGAATGCCTGGATGAACTCTATGATCTCGAGATTGGTATAGTCCAATGCCTGGCCGTGACCTCAGGATTGGTATAGTCCAATGCCTGGATGAACTCGATCTCAGGATTGGTATAGTCTAATACCTCGCTAAACTCTGATCTCAGGATTGGTATAGTCCAATGACTGGCTGTGACCTCAGGATTGGTATAGTCCAATGCCTGGCTGAACTTGATCTCAGGATTTGTATAGTCCAATGGCTGACTGAACTCGATCTCAAGATTGGTATAGTCCAATGCCTAACTGTAACCTCAGGATTGGTATAGTCTAATGCTTGGCTGAACTCTATGATCTCATGATTGGTATAGTCCAATGCCTGGACGAACTCTATGATCTCAGGATTGGTATGGTCCAATACCTGGCTGAACATAATGATGTATATTCACATGATTGGTACAATTTAATACCTGGTTAGCAGATTGGTTGAGGCCGACAGATAGAAATGAGAACGATTCATGGGTGTCCTACCCTGATAATATTATCACATGATAAGCTTGAGATGTTGATATAATATGATGGGTAAATGATACACATGTTTTTTATATTCCTTATAAAGTGAACAGATGATTTACTACTCTATCCTAGACAGTTACAATGCTTTAAAAGATGAGAAATGCTCTAATCTGCTTATCCATAGTGATTAACCTTGCTTATTAATATTAAAGAATCTCTGCTCAGTTTTATACTGCTTAACTGTGATAATAACATTGTTGGTGGAGAGTTATATCTCTCGTTGGGACAATTGTCTCACCTCATGGGATCCACATTTTTTTTAGGTGGACGTGCACGAGGGGGGTTGAGACCGTACTGCAGAGAGAGAAAAACAACAACATGGACAACAATGACAACTCAGGTTGAGTGTATTGTTTGTCATGTCTTGTAGACAGAAGTCCTATGTGTCGTCTCTGTACTCTCATGTCCTTGGATTTAGTACTGTTTGTTTTATGAACAATCTGAGATTTTGGCTTGTATGCCTCGAGGTTTGATGTTGCTTTAAGTATATGTTTTTAGAAAGCAACTGTTATATCCTCAAGAAGAGATGGTACAATGTATGTACAATATGATAAATGATGAACATCAAGTTTTGGTTCTTCCTTAAAGAGTTTTCCTAGAAATGGATCTCTTTGTAAAATGGTTTTCATTTTTAGTGATTGTTGTTAATCCACTGCTTATGGTTATTTTGCTTAATTAGTAATGATTTGGTTGTCGGTTTGGTGGCGGTCGTTACAATATTTAGGCCCCCTTCAGAAGTAGTTCGGGTGACCTTATCCCACTAAACAAGATGAAAATAGTTTTGATTCTCATCGCTTCCCCAAAGAAAATATTTGCAGGCTTTATCAATCTCATTTTGGACTAAAGCCGAAAGGGGAAAATAACCCATCCAATACAAATGCATAATAGAGAGAGTGGATCTGATCAACTCAACTCAAGCATCAAAGGAAAGAAGTTTAGATTTCCACCCATCAAGCTTATGTCTAATCCTATCCAAAAGTGGTTCACAAGTAGGTTGCAACATCTTACCCACAAATAGGGGTAACCCGGGTAGTTTGATGGAAGAGATACTTCTTTGAAACCAAGAATTTTAAATTAAGTCAGCCTTAGGGTCGATTTACTAAAGAACACTTCACTTTTCTCTGCATTCACAACTAGACCAAATAGTTTGCCAAAGGAATCAAAGAGAGAAACAATATTGGTGACATTCTTCACATTTGCCTCAACAAAGGGCATAAGGCAATATGAAAAAATAAGATGGGATATCTTGAAGTTCTTGGATGTTGTTAAAAGAAATATTTCATTCTTTTCAATAACATCTTCCACAAGCACATAAAACACTTGCATAATGATGACAAAGAGGCAGGGGCAATGGGGTCTCCTTGCCTAATACCATTTGAGGTTTGAAAGGTGCAATGGGTTCACCATTAACCATAACATGGTAAGAGGTAGACTTGAAGATTTCACCAATCCATTGAATCTAGAAAATAGGAAAGCCCATTCTGAAAAGAACAACAAATAAGAAGTCCCATTTAATAGAATCGTATGTTAGGTGAACAAGAACCCTAAGTTGGATCTAGGGTTTGGAATTTGACAAGTTGACTCACATCTAGAGGTATGATGCATCTCCATATCAACATTCAGAAATTAATCCTATTTATCTCTCTCTTGGGCCTCTGTTAGGTATCTTATTATTGAAATTTCTCTTTCTTGACTTGATGACCTATTTGGGTTTAATCTTAATGATTTTGAGTCTTAATTTTTTTTTGCATTAAATATATATCATGTTGGACTAAAAAATCATACTTTACTTCATGATGAAACCCTAATTGTGGATTTCAACCAAGTTGTTCCTTATTGTGAGATGAAATCCGAGATTGTTCACTTTTGAGGTGGAAGTTTAATATAGTCCATTCATATGATGGCAACCTCATTATTTCTATTCATATGACTAAACTTTCACTTGCCTCTATATTTTGCATGTTTTGTGATTTAGTAGCCCTACAATTGTATAAGTACTTTGGTTTTATGGGGTTATGTGCCCTTTATGTTTTTGTAAGGAGGTTATGTATCCCATATCCAAGTTTTGTGCCCACCTTATATATGGGCGAGTTTGGTTATGTACCTTACTCTATTAGGTTATGGGTTAAATGCCCTAACCATCCTTACTTATTCATATTCCACTAGTATTATGTTTATCTCATGCACTTGTAGGTTGAATATTATTGATGGGTTATGTACCCTAAATTCTTTATGTGTGCTTTTGTGACACATCTTACTTTTATTTAATGACAAGTGTAACTGTTGATTATCATCTCATTGAAATTTATATTCTATTTGATATCCACTTGGATGGGAAATCTTGTTATATTTGATGTCCTTTTTCCTATTGTTGCTCAAATCTCTATCAACATGCTCATAGTGACTTTTATGCTGGTAATTTTCATCTTTGTCTTCTTGTTGTGAGGTATGCTCCCAAGCCCTTCGGTAGAGAGTAAGGAAGAGTGAACCAAGGTTGACCAAGACAACTTCAAGTGTAGTTGATCCTTCTTGGGAGATAAATTCGAGGTGCTTAGATAACACTATGTTGTTTCTATGCTATAGTTTAATTTTCTTATATATCACCATGCATGGTGAAGAATGATGATTTAAACAATCAATGTAATAGTTAGATCATTTATATTCTACTGCTATACTTTGGTCTTGCATATCATTTATTTGAGAAAAAATATATACATATTCCAACATACTTGTTCATGTGATTGGATTAGATGAGTTTATTCCTCAAATTAAGTGCAGAGTGGACCCCCCTCGAATCACACTCCTTACGGCCCGCTTTGCGTGTCACTATTTTCTAATTGAGATTGTATGATAAAAATATTTATAAAGGACCCCTAGATTGAGAAGTTATGCGTAGTCTTTTTCATATTGCCTATGATAACATTTATTTTCATTCTTAACAACAAGTAGGAATTGAGTTGTTCTACCCTTTACTTTATGACTAGATTTGTTATTCTTTATACAACACAAGAGTGGTCATGCTTTTTTTTAATTGTTTTGTAAAATATGCTGAACCAAAACCTAAAACCCAAAACCCAAAACCCAAAACCAACCAAAAACCAAAAACCAAAAATAAAAAAGCAAACACTAAAACAGAAACAACTGAAATTGATACTTCACATTGGCTATATTCCGCTTTTAGCCACTGGACCGTACACAATACGTTTTCAATAAAATGGTACTTCGGTTGATTTTGTACCAAAAATGATCTGTAACCAACCATTTTCCAGCGCAGGATGGCGGATGTGAAACTTCTATATTTGTTGATTTTCAACCTCACGGTACTTACCGGTATGTTTTTA